>CM038676.1:113233940-114591627 GCA_021605205.1 Aegilops longissima
CACCCTCGTGGACAGGTGTGGGCCCCTAGGCCTTGATTCTTTCGCCAAGATTTTTATTAATTCCAAAATATTCTTCGTGAAGTTTCAGGTCATTCTCGAGAACTTTTGTTTCGCACAAAATAACACCATGGCAATTCTGTTGAAAACAACGCCATCCGGTTAGTTCCATTCAAATCATGCAAGTTAGAGTCCAAAACAAGGGCAAAAGTGTTTGGAAAAGTAGATACGACGGAGACGTATCAACTCCCCCAAGCTTAAACCTTTGCTTGTCCTCAAGCAATTCAGTTGATAAATTGAAAGTGATAAAGAAAAACTTTTACAAACTCTGTTTGCTCTTGTTGTGTAAATATATAAAGCCAGCATTCAAGTTTTCAGCAAAGATTATGAACTAACCATATTCACAATAACCCTTAGGTCTCATGTTTACTCATATCAATGGCATAATTAACTAGCGAGCAATAATAATAAATCCCGGATGACAACACTTTCTCAAAAAAATCATAATATGATATAACAAGATGGTATCTCGCTAGCCTTTCTGAGACCGCAAAACATAAATGCAGAGCACCTCCGAAGATCAAGGACCGACTAAACATTGTAATTCATGGTAAAAGAGATCCAGTCATAGTCATACCCAATATAAATTAATAGTAATGGATGCAAATGACAGCGGTGCTCTCCAGCTGGTGCTTTTTAATAAGAGGGTGATGACTCAACATAAAAGTAAATAGATATGCCCTTCGCAGAGGGAAGCAGGGATTTGTAGAGGTGCCAGAGCTCGATTTTGAAATAGAGATGAATAATATTTTGAGCGGCATACTTTCATTGTCAACATAACAACCGAGAGATCTCGATATCTTCCATGCTACACACATTATAGGCGGTTCCCAAGCAGAATGGTAAAGTTTATACTCCCCCACCACCAACAAGCATCAATCCATGGCTGGCTCTAAACAACGAGTGCCTCCAACTAGCAACAGCCCTGGGGGAGTTTTGTTTGCAATTATTTCGATTTGATTTGCTTAGAGCATGGGACTGGGCATCCCGGTGACCAGCCATTTTCTCGTGAGTCAGGAGCTGAGTCCATGATACGTCTCTGTCGTATCTATAATTTTTTATTGTTCCATGCCAATATTATACAACTTTCATATACTTTTGGCAACTTTTTATATTATTTTTGGGACTAACATATTGATCCAGTGCCCAGTGCCAGTTCATGTTTGTTGCATGTTTTATATTTCACAGAAACCCCATATCAAATAGAATAAAAACATACGAAGAATATTTTTGGAATATTTGAAGAATATGGGAAGAAGAATCAACGCGAGACGTTGCCCGAGGGGGGCACGAGGCAGGGGGCGCGCCTGCCCCCCTGGGCGCGACTGCCCCCCTCGTGGGCCCCCCATAAGGCGGTTGCTGCTATTCTTTGGCCGCAAGAAAGCTAATTTTCGGAAAAAAATCATGGTGAAGGTTTCAATCCAATCGGAGTTACGGATCTCCGTATATATACGAAACGGTGAAAGGGCAGAAAACGAGAACGCAGAAACAGAGAGAGACAGAGAGACAAATCCAAACTCGGAGGGGCTCTCGCCCCTCCCACGCCATGGAGACCATGGACCATAGGGGAAACCCTTCTCCCACCTAGGGAGAAGGTCAAGGAAGAAGAAGAAAGAGGGGGCTCTCTCCCCCTCGCTTCCGGTGGCATCGGAACGCCGCCGGGGGCCATCATCATCACCACCATCTTCACCAACATCTCCGCCATCTTCACCAACATCTCCATCACCTTCCCCCCTCTATCAACATGTCAGGACCCCGTTTCCACGTCACATCGACCTAGCCGGTAACACCTCATATCACTTTGCGACCTCACGCACGGTATCCCCACGGGTGTCGCCTTACCATGGCCCGGACCGCTTTATGCCTTTTGGCTCACGATATGATAGTGTCGCTAGCATCCATATGACAGAACCCGTGCCGACATGGCTAGTCGTGAACCCAAAGCGCACTAACCCATGGGGACAGCATACATGAATCACATCGAGCATGTCGGTCATCAACGATGAATTGGTTGTAGCACTGGCTAACAGACTCCGCATCCCGGCTGTAGCAGTTAGGCAGACTCAATATCACCGCGTGACATTTCCCGAAGATGCATATAGGAACGGCGAAACACATGCCGCCAGTCAAGTGTCCAAGCAAGAGTGTCAATTAGCAGACTCGTGAACCGGGCAGAAGCGGACTACTATCGCCGTAAGCACGAGACTACATTTCCCCATATGAGAGGCTGCCAAGGATAAACAACTAGATTGTCGGATCCCACACATACCAAGCATTTCAAACATACACACAATATGCTCAATATGTGTAAATACAACATGGCATCACAACATAACTCTATGACTCAAATATTTATTCATTAGGCTCCGAGGAGCGAGATATTACAAACATGGGTCTTATGACCCAACAATCGAGCATACAAGTCAAAGCACAAGCGAAGATAAACATGTCTCGAGTACGTACATCTACAAATGGAAAAGGCCGAAAGCCCGACTATCTACCGAGATCTGCCGAGGGCACAAGATCGTAGCTGAGGTAACAAGCTAAACGTCAAGTCCACGTGGAACTACTAGCGAGACCGACGCCTCTCTCGCAAAACATAAAATAGCAAACGTGAGTACAAACGTATCAGCAAGACTTACATCGTAACTATCTACATATGCATCATTATCAACAAAGGGGTGGTGGAGTTTGACCGCAGAAGCCAGCTTTGACTTCGGTGGCTATCCCGAACTATGACCGCAGTAACTCCTTTGAGGTGGCGCACACGAGTCCACATATTCACCATATCAATACACCACTATGGACCCGCCTCCCGCCTCCCTACGAGAACGCCATCCATAGCACTCACGCTTATCTTGCGATTTTAGAGTATCCACTTTCACTTGTCTATGAACTGATATAGGCAACCCGGAAGTCCTTTTCCGCTGACACGGCTATTCAATAGATCATATTAACCTCGCAGGGTGTACTTATTCACACACGCTCACCACTTACCGCCTTTTACACGACATGTACTGGCAACCTTCAAGCGGAAGCCCAACGTGGGTGTCGGCCACGGCCTACCTAAACACTCAAGTCCCTAGTCCAGTTTATCGCCTATTCGGGTTCCATCCGCAGGAGTCCGCCGAGGTTTCCATACAGCCCCGAACGATGTGTGCAGGGTTCCCGAGACACCAAACGGGCGAATCGGTACACCAACCACGTGCCTACCGCAACACAACCCACCCCTAAGGTCAGCGCTATGCGTGCCCCAAAGATGCTACAAACACCGTAAACTACTTGCAACTCCCTGACCGAGGACAAGGGTGGTTAAGAAGTCGAGAGAGTCAATTAAGGATCCCAATGTGTGGTAGTAACTGTTTCATGGATCACAAACACGTAACTCAGTTCTCGAGGACGGCTGCAATGAGACAACCCACCATGTACTCCTACATGGCCTCTCACCGCTACCTTTACCAAATCGTGTTCACACACTTAGCTCACACACAAGAGGACATGTTCACACACCTCCGATTCATTCCCGATGAATCGACTGACTCAACTCTAAGCAAGAGTGCATGACAAACAAGCATGAGTGAGTAGGCACAACATGGCTCAAACAACTCCTACTCATGCTAGTGGGTTTCATCTAATTCTCGTGGAATGACAGTCATGGAGGATAAAGGGGTTCAGCTACCGCAGCAAGTAACACATGAGTCGTTGTTGTCCTAATGCAGTAAAATAGAGCAGGAGCGAGAGAGTGGGATTATATCGAATGAACAAGGGGTTTTGCTTGCCCGGCACTTCAAGATAATATAGTTCTTCATCGGTGTCATCGAACTCATCGCTGGTACGCCGCGTCATCGAGAGGGACAAGCACCGGCAAACAAGGAAGAACACAATCAATGCAATGCACAATATGATGCATGATCATGACATGGCAATATGCTGAGATTTGAGCTAATGCAACTAGCAACAGATTAAATGAAGTTGGTTTGAATACAAGATTCAAATTCAAACTCCATATGTGATTATTCAAATGCCATTTAATTGATTTGACCTAAACAGTGAACAAAAGTTGTTCTAACATGCATGAAAATGGTACAGATGGATAGATTGGATTTTTCTGATCATTTTTCATATATAACTTATTTCATTTGGAGTTACGGTTGAATTTCTATGATTTTTAGAAGTTTATACTATTTTCTGGAATTTCCTGAATTATTTTAAATCTAGAAAAATGGTTAACTGCGTCAGCATGACGTCGGTGTGACATCATCAAGTCAACAGGGCGGTCCAGGTCAAACCTGACCAGTGGGGCCCACTGGTCAGTGACCCAGTGCTGCCTAGGTCACAGACAGGTGGGGTCAAGTCAACACCCACATCAGCATAGTCAAGATTGACACGTGGGCCCACTGTAGTTAGATTAATCTTAATCTTACTTAGTTAGTCAGTTAGTTAGGCCGTGGGGCCCGGCTGTCTGTGTCACTATGGTTAGTTAACTAGGTGATTAAGCCCTAATTAAGCAGCCACGTCATCATCACCGGATCTACGCCGGCGATGACCAAACCGACGGCGAGAGCTCGCCGAACTTGCGTTAGGGACGGCAATTACCACGCTTCTTTGGCACTGTGGAGGGTTTCTCGCCGTCGCATCCAAAGGACCGACGGAAGGCCGCTGGGTGGTCAGAAACAACGCCGGCGGCGAAGCTATGGCGGCGGCCGAAGCTTGGCCACGGCGGGGAACTTCACTGGAGGGCGGTTTCGCGCGGAAGAGAGAGGGAGAAGGGGCGGTGGCTCACGGTGGTTCTAGCAGAGGCGACGGCGAGGGCGGGGGCGCACTGGACGGAGCAAATCGACGGCGATGGTCGCCGGCATCCGAGGATGAGGAGGAGCCCGATGGCGGCGTTGCTGCGCTCCGAGGGCGTGGGCTTCAAGGGAGAAGGGGGCATGGGGGCGGCTCGGGGGTACGTTTGGGCGGCGAGGGGTGGCTGGTGGCCGTGAGGACGATGGGTGGCGGCCATGGCTGCTCCCGACCGAGCTCGGGGACGAGCGATGGAGGGAGGAGGAGGCAAGGTAAGGGGGCAGGGACAGAGGGGATCGAGGGCGTCTCAAGGCGCAGGACAGGACGGGAAGGGCAAGCAGGAGGTGGCGGGGAGACGTGGTCATGGCTGCCTCAGCGGCGGGCACGCAGCTGCTTCGGGCGAGGGGAGGAAGATGATTGGCACTGGCTGCACAGAGCGGGCCGCAGTGGGCTGGTGTCTCCGTGGGCCTCAAGGTAAGTCCTGTAAGTTTCGTTCTTTTATTGTTTTCTGTTTTTTTATTTAATCTTTTGCCACTGTTTTGAATTCAAAACAATTCAAACAATGCCAAAAACTCCTGTGAATATTTTTATTTTGCTAGATGGACTTTTCCAAAAGCTCATAAAATATTTCAGGGGTATTTGAAATTATATCCTAATTATATGAATATAATTCAAATTCAAATAGCTAATGATTTAAATTCAAAGTCCCAAAATTAAGTCCTTAAAAATGTTCAATATTTTTGGTTGGGACCAGAACCCTTGCCAAAAATATCAAACATATAAGAAGAGCATTTTGGAAACAAATGAATGAGATTTTAGGGTTTTTGCCCTTCTTTTATGTAAGTTTTTGAGGCTTCCAAAATTCCTCAGTTCAACTTAAATAGAATTTTAAACATGATGCAACAAAATGCGCATACCGACAAGCATCGTGGCTAGGGATGTGAGAACTCACCCCCACTAAACAAGAATCTCGCCCCGAGATTCAAGACGTGAGGTAAGAGGAAAAGGGAAGTCACAAAGCTATCACAATCTTCATGATCCATTTGTCCTTCTCAAGATGTTGATTTATTGCTTCATATTGATCTTGACGTCTTTGCTTTCGAGAACTTCATCCAACACGACAACGACAGAGAGGAACTCTGCATGAATCGATCTTCTTAAAGATCGAGCAACTCACGATCAACTCACGAATGAGATGGGGAAACATCTCGAGTTGAGACAAAAAACACATCGAGAGGGATGGAATAACAAACGACGAGGTTTGATTAGTGGGCAACAATTCCACGCTTAGAGAGATGGTGGATGGTGTCAAGGTGGCGAGGGAATAATTGCCATGATTCAATAACGGGGCACCTCAGGGGAGGTGATGCGAGGAACTATTCCCTTAAGTGGCAAAAAGAATTACTTTTGATTCAGAGATCATTGAAACTCTTCATACCAGCCTAAGGCAATTCACAACGATCGTTTGGCGGAGTGCAAAGGAATGGTACACCCGGACTAGAATGGATGATGTGGACTACCTTGTTGAAGACAACGCAATGGATAATTTTTCTTATCATCGGAGGTGGAGGGGACCCATGGTAGGATCACCTCTGAAGATGATCCCGACAACAATTGCCGGGTGCAACTGGGAACATAAAGCAAATGTCGGGAATGATTACGTAATCGGAATAACTCAACGAAGATGATTCCACCGCTTGAATGGTTATAGCTTATCGGGGAAACCAAGAGCACAAGAATCCCTAAGGAACAACTTATAGAATAAGCCGCATGAAATCCTCGTGGAGAAGATGGGCAATTGCCCAATCAAGATACTATAGTGGTAGATCCTCCGCCAGGTGTGTCGGCCGAACATCAACCTTGTCGGGACCTACATCATAGATCTTGGAATAGCTTCAACCATCATATCTGCCTGAGATTCAGATCTGGTTGGTAACGGAACATTTCAGACAGCATGTCTGGAAAAGAAAATTTGCAACACAAAACGATGAGATGATGTTGCGAGATTCTCAGGAAATGAACTACGATAGCAAGCTCCAAAACATGAGCTGATTCTGCTACATACATGTGAACATGATGTCCAAGACAAGCATTATTACATAGAAGTCTTACAACAAAACACTACCGAGTTCAGGTGGGGAACCATTATCGAGGATATCGAAGTCCTTGTATAAGTCTTGCTCTTAAGAGTGAACTTCTTTTCCTTGAATAAATCAATCAGTGGCTTGATGTGCTATGGAATTCATATGGAATGAAGATGATCAGTCTATCATACCATAGAATACTTCGCACGTGCATGACTGACTTGGGATGATTCCAAAGGAAACAAAACAAACCTTTCTCAAATTCATGGCGGCAACTTGCACCTAATGCACGTGAATTAGAGGAAGTCACTTCTGTCATCCAAGCATATGCTTCATGAACGGATCACGAAGGCATTGCTTACAAAGTTTCCAACGCTAGCTTGAGGTTCAACATGAATCATGGGGGGAGACAAAATGCTGCTGATGGGCTCAACGGTAACTCATCGGAATTTCCATATCACTGGACTTCCACCATCATGTGAACACGGTGATAGCATTGGTCAGACCAAAAGATGTAATGGTGTATGCTCGAGGGATCAACCACGAGTAAGACAACATTACGAATATCGTTGGTTCTGATTTGACTTGACGATGGCCCCTACTCAAGTCAAGGATTGATAAGACAATAGGTCCAACAACTGATCACAGGGACCAATCGATGAAGATATCATCTTTCTTCGACACACACTACACAAGAATATCCCTTTGGAACGAACTACGTTAGGCAAGCTTTTATCTTCCAACTCTCCAAGTTGTTGTCTAGCTTAACCAACTAGCTCAGGGATATCCAACACAGATTCTTGGAGAAAGGGTGGTTCACAATAAACCAACTTGGTCACGAGCTCAACATAACAGTTAGGAAACAACCCGGTAACACTTCCAAGAAGATATTTAGAAAGTCACGAACCACCGGTATGTTACTAAGCTCGAGAACAATCTTGCTTTTGAGGCAAGGCGATATGATCAAATGAGTGAGGACTTGACAAGATCCTAACTCATCAATCAAAGTGTGCACCAGAAATAAGGACTAGGTAGCATGATCAATCTTAGGATGAAGATTTAATATCCAACATGCTATGAACGAAGTTATTGTCCTTTAACTACCAAGCAACGAAGTTGCTAGGAGTATTGATTTCGCACATCACGGTACACTTGTCGGCATTCCGGTTACATCAACACGGGACCGAGGAATGAATAATGATAGCAAGAAGTATCACTATGTCAAGAATTCATAGAAGAAGGTGCAATTCTCATGACGTTCCTGACATAAAGTGGGTAATACTTCAGGATAGAACAGAATCAAAAGCTGGATTGGCATTTTAATCTGCGGAATACAACTACTTTGACCCAATCCTCGAAATGGACAAGGTACTGGAGTTTGTTTCTCCTAGTCATTCCGAAATAGAATGGCTTGACGGACCACAAGAATTATAGACATCGATAACACGAATGTACACATACCCTTGACTATCAATTGATAGACGGGGGTCAGAATACAACTAAAGAGGAACAACTCGAGGAGCATATAACTTTCTGAGTTGTAGATGCATAGGTTAGTATGTCGAATCAAGTTCAACAGGTTTCTTCCGGATATCCCATGCGGGAGAAGTAGAACTAGCAGAGTCACAATTATGAATGGATAACTCCTCAAGAGTACTCTGATTGTGATCTTTTGGTTCAAATAATTTCTGCCTTAAATAGTTCATGGCATTTGGAAGAAGGAAATGCCACGGACCTCGAGGACTATCGCAAAGTTACTAATAACCTAAGGGAGCTAGCAATTACTATCAACATGAAGTAAGTAGGGTGAATCTCGGGTTCAGAAACCCAGGAGTAGAATGCCTACTACTAAGTGGCATCACGGGATGCTTTCGAGAATGATGGCCAGAATCATCACACGGAGAATACAAAGCATGGCTGGATTACTAAATTGCTAGGTGACTTCCTAAACACCTAGGGTCATAATAATAGCTCCAACATCTATGCCGAGGCAACAAAGTACCTCAACTTACCGATTAGTGTGCTTATTCCGACCAAAAGGACATCGGGAACGGAAGGAAAGGATTTGCAAATGCATCAGACTATTTAGAGACCTGGGATGACTTGGACAGCATAACAGCTATAAATGCTCAAAAAGATTTGAGACATCCTGCAAAAATGGTGGCATAACCACTCAACATCACAATATCAAGGTCCCGAGATCAACAATTATCATACGTAAATAGTAGGAACTGAATCGGGCTTAAAACCAACAATCTTAAAGGTCTATGGATTAGTAACACGCCATCCTCGATAGATAGATGAGAAGGCCTAGTTCTTAAACCCCGTGAGAAGAGAAGAGGTTGACTCGGATCGAGGGCCATGAGGTATAAGGAGTAAAAAGAGCCTTACGCTCCTTCCATAATCAATTCCCTTACATAACTAAAGCATTTCTAGACACAACTTCACCAGTTTGGCTTGGTAATCCTCACAGCAGTCAGCTCGATACCAACGCTGTCAGACCCGCTTCACGCCACATCGACCTAGCCGGTAACACCTCATATCACTTTGCGACCTCACGCACGGTATTCCCACGGGTGTCGCCTTACCATGGTCCGGGACCGCTTAAGCCTTTTGGCTCACGATATGATAGTGTCGCTAGCATCCATATGACAGAGAACCCGGCCGACATGGCTAGTCGTGAACCCAAAGCGCACTAACCCATGGGGACAGCATACATGAATCACATCGAGCATGTCGGTCATCAACGATGAATTCGGTTGTAGCACTGGCTAACAGGACTCCGTATCCCGGCAGTAGCAGCTAGGCAGACTCAATATCACCGCGTGACATTTCAAGGGATGACATAGGAACGGTGAAACACATGCCGCCACCAAGTGTCCAAGCAGAGTGCTGGGCTAGCGGGACTCCGTGAACCGGGCAGAAGCGGACTACTATCGCCGTAGCACGAGACTACATTTCCCCATATGAGAGGCTGCCAAGGATAAACAACTAGATTGTCGGATCCCACACATACCAAGCATTTCAAACATACACACAATATGCTCAATATGTGTAAATACAACATGGCATCACAACATAACTCTATGACTCAAATATTTATTCATTAGGCCCGAGGAGCGAGATATTACAAACATGGGTCTTATGACCCAACAATCAGAGCATACAAGTCAAAGCACAAGCGAAGCTAAACATGTCCGAGTACGCATATCTACAAATGGAAAAGGCTGGAAAGCCTGACTATCTACCAGATCCTGCCGAGGGCACAAGATCGTAGCTGAGGTAACAAGCTAAACGTCAAGTCCACGTGGAACTACTAGCGAGACCGACGCCTCTCGCAAAACATAAAATAAGCAAACGTGAGTACAAACGCATCAGCAAAGACTTACATCGTAACTATCTACATATGCATCATTATCAACAAAGGGGTGGTGGAGTTTGACCGCAGCAAGCCAGCTTTGACTCGGTGGCTATCCTGAACTACGATCGCAGTAACTCCTTTGAGGTGGCGCACACGAGTCCGCCAGATTCACCATATCAATACACCACTATGGACCCGCCCCGCCTCCCTCACGAGAACGCCATCCATAGCACTCATGCTTATCTTGCGCATTTTAGAGTATCCACTTTCACTTGTCTATGAACTGATATAGGCAACCCGTAAGTCCTTTTCCATGGACACGGCTATTCAATAGATCATATTAACCTGCAGGGTGTACTTCTTCACACACGCTCACCACTTACCGCTTTTACGACATGTACTCGGCAACCTTCAAGCGAAGCCCAACGTGGGTGTCGGCCACGCCTACCTAAACACTCAAGTCCCTAGTCCAGTTTATCGCCTATTCGGTTCCATCCGCAGGAGTCCGCCGAGGTTTCCCATACAGCCCCGAACGATGTGTGCAGGTTCCCGAGACACCAAACGGGCGAATCGGTACACTGGCCACGTGCCTACCGCAACACAACCCACCCCTAAGGTCAGCGCTATGCGGCCCCCAAAGATGCTACAAACACCGTAAACTACTTGCAACTCCCCGACCGAGGACAAGGGTGGTTAAGAAGCCGAGAGAGTCAATTAAGGATCCCAATGTGTGGTAGTAACTGCTTTCATGGATCACAAACACGTAACTCAGTTCTCGAGGACGGCTGCAATGAGACAACCCACCATGTACTCCTACATGGCCTCTCACCGCTACCTTTACCAAATCGTGTTCACACACTTAGCTCACACACAAGAGGACATGTTCACACACCTCCGATTCATTCCCGATGAATCGACCTGACTCAACTCTAAGCAATAGCAGGCATGACAAACAAGCATGAGTGAGTAGGCACAACATGGCTCAAACAACTCCTACTCATGCTAGTGGGTTTCATCTAATTATCGTGGAATGACAGTCATGCGGAGGATAAGGGGTTCAGCTATCGCAGCAAGTAACGCATGAGTCGTTGTTGTCCTAATGCAGTAAAATAGAGCAGGAGCGAGAGAGTGGGATTATATCGGAATGAACAAGGGGGTTTTGCTTTCCTGGCACTTCTGAAGATAATATAGTTCTTCATCGGTGTCATCGAACTCATCGTTGGTACGTCGTCTACTGAGAGGGGACAAGCACCGGCAAACAAGGAAGAACACAATCAATGCAATGCACAATATGATGCATGATCATGACATGGCAATATTCTGAGATTTGAGCTAATGCAACTAGCAACAGATTAAATGAAGTTGGTTTGAATACAATATTCAAATTCAAACTCCATACGTGATTATCAAATTCCATTTAATTGATTTGACCTAAACAGTGAACAAAAGTTGTTCTAACATGCATGAAAATGGTACAGATGGATAGATTGGATTTTTTTGATCATTTTTCATATATAACTTATTTCATTTGGAGTTACGGTTGAATTTCTATGATTTTTAGAAGTTTATACTATTTTTGGAATTTCCTGAATTATTTTAAATCCGAAAAATGGTTAATCACACAAGATGACGTCGGTGTGACATCATCAAGTCAACAGGGCGGTCCAGTCAAACCTGGCCAGTGGGGCCCATCGGTCAAGACCCAAAGGTCGCCTAGGTCACGCATGTGTGGGGTCAAGTCAACACCCACATCAAGATAGTCAAAATTGACACGTGGGCCCACCGTAGTTAGATTAATCTTAATCTTACTTAGTTAGTCGATTAGTTAGGCCGTGGGGCCCGCCGTCTGCGGTCACCGTGGTTAGTTAACTAGGTGATTAAGCCCCACTAAGCAGCCACGCCATCATCACCGGATCTACGCCGGCGATGACCAAACCGACGGCGAGAGCTCACGGACTTGTGTTAGGGACGGCAATTAAACGCTGCCGGCACTGTGGAGGGTTTCTCGCCGTCTGCATCCAAAGGACCGGACGGAAGGCCGCGGGGTGGTCAGAAACAACGCCGGCGGCGAGCTATGGCGGCGGCCGAAGCTTGGCCACGGCGGGGAACTTCACTGGAGGGCGGTTTCGCGCGGAAGAGAGAGGGAGAAGGGGCGGTGGCTCACGGTAGTTCTAGCAGAGGCGACGGCGAGGGCGGGGGCGCACTGGACGGAGCAAATCGACGGCGATGGTCGTCGGCATCCGAGGATGAGGAGGATCCCGATGGCGATGTTGCTGCGCTTCCGAGGGCGTGGGCTTCGGTGGGGAGAAGGGGGCATGGGGGCGAAGCTCGGGGGGTACGTTTGGGCGGCGAGGGGTGGCTGGTGGCCGTGAGGACGATGGGTGGCGGCCATGGCTGCTCCCGACCGAGCTCGGGGACGAGCGATGGAGGGAGGGAGGGCAAGGTAAGGGGAGGGACAGAGGGGATCGAGGCGCCTCCAGCGCAGATGACGGGAAGGGCAAGCAGGAGGTGGCGGGAGACGTGGTCATGGCCGCTCAAGGCGGGCACGCAGCTGCTTCGGGGCGAGGGAGGAAGACGATTAGCACTGGGCTGCACAGAGCGGCCACGCAGGGGCTGGTGTCTCCGTGGGCCTCAAGGTAAGTCCGTAAGTTTCGTTCTTTTATTGTTTTCTGCTTTCTTTATATAATCTTTTGCCACTGTTTTGAATTCAAAACAATTCAAACAATGCCAAAACTCCTCTGAATATTTTTATTTTGCTAGATGGACTTTTCCAAAAGCTCATAAAATATTTCGGGGTATTTGAATTAGACAATTCCATTTTACCCTAGTTGGTTCCTACCCACAGGTTTTGCCCTTTTTTCGAGCTTGCTTTTGCCCTTACTTTTTCCGTCCAGGTCTCTCAATGCCCTTTGACCATTTGTCCAAAACTTTGAAAATTCATAACTAATTCATATGAACTCAGAAAAATGCAAATAAGATATCAACATGTTCAGATAAACATTACCTTTATGTCCATATCATTTGCATTCAGACAAAAGCACCCTTTAAACTACCCGAGGTAATTAATGTTATTAACATTATTAAAATAAAAGGTATAAACAACATTTTTTCAGGAATAAAATTACATGCAAATGTATGTGATGTTTTCTCAACATCCGATATCTTATTTGCATTTTTCTCGAGTTCGTATCATCTTGTTAAGAATGTTCTAACGATTTTGACCATTATTTGGAAACTTCATAACAAGTTGATACGAACTCGTAAAAATGCAAATAAGATATCGGGATGTTCGTAAAACATCACTAACATTTGCATGTAATTTTATTCATGAAAAAATATTGTTTATACTTTTTATTTTTAATAATGTTAATAACATTAATTACCTCGTAGTTTAAAGGGTGCTTTTGTCCTGAATGCAAATGATATGCACATAAAGGTAATGTTTATCTGAACATTTTGATATCTTATTTGCATTTTTCTGAGTTCATATGAATTAGTTATGAATTTTCAAAGTTTTGGTCAAACGGTCAAAGGGCATTCGAGGGACCTGGACGGAAAAAGTAAGGGCAAAACTGAGCAAGCTCGAAAAGTAAGGGCAAAACCCGTGGGTAGGAACCAACTAGGGGTAAAAATGCAATTGTCCCTTGAAATTATATCCTAATTATATGAATATAATTCAAATTCAAATAGCTAATGATTTAAATTCAAAATCCCAAAATTAAGTCCTTAAAAATGTTCAATATTTTTGGTTGGGACCAGAACCCTTGCCAAAAATATGAAACATATAAGAAGAGAATTTTGGAAACAAATGAATGAGATTTTAGGGTTTTTGCCCTTCTTTTATGTAAGTTTTTGAGGCTTCCAAAATTCCTCAGTTCAACTTAAATAGAATTTTAAACATGATGCAACAAAATGCAGACACCAGGCAGTACCAGACGCTAGGGATGTGACACAACAGCGGCCCACTCTCCCGCAACCCGCTGTACCCTCTACTTGAACATGGTGCTTTATGCTTCATATTATTATCCAATGATGTGTTGTCATCCTATGATGTCTGAGTAGATTTTCGTTGTCCTATCGGTGGTTGATGATTGCTATGATTGATTTAATTTGCTTGTGGTTATGCTGCTGTCCTTTGGTGCCCATCATATGAGCGCGCGCGTGGATCACACCATAGGGTTAGTTGTATGTTGATAGGACTATGTATTGGAGGGCAAGAGTGACCGAAGCTTCTACCTAGCATAGAAATTGATGCATACGGGATAGAAGGGGGACCAATATATCTTAATGCTATGGTTGGGTTTTACCTTAATGAACGTTAGTAGTTGCGGATTGAAAGTGCAACTATCCCTAGGTGGTTTTGGTAATTCATAACAACATATAGCTCATTGAGCTAACGCTATTCCAAGACAAATATTGTAGGAAAGCTCAATGAATGGCATGGCATGGATGATGAAAGTGGATCCCTCAAAATATTAAGGACAAAGGATTGGCTCAAGCTCAAAAGCTCAAGACTCTACATTTTACATTTTAGTGATCCAAGATCACATTGAGTCATAGGAAAAGCCAATACTATCAAGGAGGGATGAGGTGTTGCTTAATGAGCCTCTTGCTTCAAGTGCTTAGTGATATGCTCCAAAAACCCTCGACTACTTTCTCACATCCACATATGACCTAAACCCAAAGTCAAACTCGGCCCTACCGGTTCTTTCTATCCGGCGCCACCGAGTTCAAATGTCATAGCCACTGCCACAAACCCTAGGCAAATCGGTCTCACCGATAGGGATCTCGGTCTCACCGAGATGGGATTGTAATCTCTCGCTTCCTTCAGAACGCTTCGGTCTAACCAAGTGAGCGATCGGTCCACCGAGATTGCAATGTAAACTCTCTGCTTCCTTTCGTAACATTTCGGTCTCACCAAAAGAGCTTAATCGTCCCACCGAAGTTTACTCCGACCAACTCTCTAGTTAGCTAATTACCAAAATCGGTCTCACCGAGTTTGTGTAATCGGTCTCACCGAGATTACGTTATGCCCTAACCCTAACCATATCGGTCCTACCGAGTTGCATGTCGGTCCCAATCAAAACCCTAACGGTCACTAGGTTTATCGAATCGGTCCGACCGAGTTTGTTGATTCGGTCCTACGAGTTTGGTAAATTGTGTGTAACGGTTAGATTTTGTGTGGAGGCTATATATACCCCTCCACCTCCTCTTCATTCATGGAGAGAGCCATCAGAACAAACCTACACTTCCAACTTACCAGTTCTGAGAGAGAACCGCCTACTCATGTGTTGAGGCCAAGATATTCCATTCCTACCACATGAAGATTGATCTCTAGCCTTCCCAAGTTGCTTTTCACTCAAATCCTCTTTCCACCAGATCCAAATTCTATGAGAGAGAGAGTTGAGTGTTGGGGAGACTATCATTTGAAGCACAAGAGCAAGGAGTTCATCATCAACACACCATTTGTTACTTCTTGGAGAGTGGTGTCTCCTAGATTGGCCAGGTGTCACTTGGGAGCCTCCGACAAGATTGTGGAGTTGAACCAAGGAGTTTGTAAGGGCAAGGAGATCGCCTACTTCGTGAAGATCTACCGCTAGTGAGGCAAGTCCTTCGTGGGCGACGGCCATGGTGGGATAGACAAGGTTGCTTCTTCGTGGACCCTTCGTGGGTGGAGCCCTCCATGGACTCGCGCAACCATTACCCTTCGTGGGTTGAAGTCTCCATCAACGTGGATGTACGATAGCACCACCTATCGGAACCACGACAAAAACATCCGTGTCTCCGATTGCGTTTGAATCCTCCAAACCCTTCCCTTTACATTCTTGCAAGTTGCATGCTTTAAATTCCGCTGCTCATATACTGTTTGCATGCTTGCTTGAATTGTGTGAAGATTGCTTGACTTGTGCTTGATAGCTAAAATCTGCCAAAGTCTAAAATTGGGAAAAGGTTAAGTTTTTAATTGGTCAAGTAGTCTAATCACCCCCCTCTAGACATACTTCAAGGTCCTACAAGTGGTATCAGAGCTTTGGTCTCGATTTGCTTTGATTTCCATAGCTTTTGGTGATCATAGCCTTGGTTTCACAACCTAGGAGAGTATGGCGTCTAGCGAGTGAAATTATCACCGTAGAGGTCCTTACTTTGATGGCACTAATTTTGCTAGTTGGAAGCATAAGATGAAAATGCATATTCTCGGACATAACCCCGCCGTTTGGGCTATTGTGTGTATTGGCTTGCAAGGTTAATTCTTTGATGGGAGAGAACCGAACCATGAAGCTAGTGTGGAGCAATTGAAGATGCTGCAATACAACGCTCAAGCTTGTGATATCCTCTTCAATGGCTTGTGCCCCAAAGAATTCAACAAAATCAGCCGTCTTGAGAATGCAAAGGAAATTTGGGATACTTTGATTGATATGCATGAAGGTACCGACTCCGTCAAGGAATCCAAGTTGGATGTGCTCCAAAGTCAGTTGACAAGTTCAAAATGAAGGATGGTGAAGGTGTCGCTGAAATGTACACTAGGCTTGCTCTTATCACAAATGAGATTGCCGGCTTAGGAAGTGAAGAGATGACCGACAGATTCATCATCAAGAAGATCCTAAGAGCATTGGATGGAAAATATGATACCGTGTGCACATTAATCCAAATGATGCCAAATTACAAAGATCTCAAGCCAACAGAAGTCATTGGAAGAATTGTTACTCATGAGATGTCACTCAAGGATAAGGAGGAACTTCACAACAAGTCAAGTGGTGCTTACAAAGCCTCATGTGAAGCCCCCACATCATTAAGTGAGAAACAAACCTTCAATGAAGAATTGAGCTTAATGGTGAAGAACTTCAACAAATTCTACAAGAGTAGAAGCAAAGAAAGAAGCTCTAAGTCAAGGTCCTACAATGATAAGATCTTCTAGTCGAGAGCGCAATTGCTACAATTGTGGGAGACCCGGACACTATTCCAATGAGTGTACGGCACCCTACAAAAGAAGAGAAGATTCTCCAAAAAGAAGAAGTAGAAGAGAATAATCACCACCAAAAGAGAGAAGGAGTAGAGATGATCGTTATGAACGAAAATCCTCACGGAGAAGCAAGGCACTACTAGGGAAAAGCCTATACACAGAATCTTAGCAGCAGCGCGGGTCAAAAAGGAGCGCTGCTGCTAATTAGTAGTAGCGAAAAGTGCGAAAACGCTGCTGATAAGTTTTAGCAAGAGCTCTCAGTAAACCACGCTGCTACAAATATCCACCGCGGTGTTCACCGAAGTTTCATTTAGCAAGAGCGCTGCTGTTCAACCACGCCATCGCTACGGATATAGTAGCAGCGCTTTCATCGATCGCTGCTGCTACATTTCAAATTGGCAAAAAATTTGTCATCATAGCGAGTGAGCGCTGCCCAAAGCGCTGCTGCTAATTCTTTAGCAAGCAGCTGCTTTTCTCCCCGCTGCCATCGCTTACCCGCACCAACCCACCACCTTTCCCCACCCGTGCCTCCCTCCCCCTCCTCTCTTCCCTTCCCCCTACCTCCCCCACATGCTCCCACTCTCACTCTTCTTCTTCCCCAATACTTCTCCCCATTACTCTTTCTCTTCTATCCACCTTTCTCTCTCTTCATTACTCCTACCTAACTACACCACCTCCATTAATGCATCTCCTTTCTTTTTCCTTTCCCTCCACTAGTTGAAGTTGTCTCCTCCCAAATTAGCTAGCTAGGTAGATGTAGCATTTAGTTAAGTGACCTATTTGCCCCCTAACTAGATCTATCTTTGTCAACAAGAGCTTTGTGCACTTTTGATCTCCCTACAACATCATCTCCACCGTGTGCTCGATCTCGATCGAGGTGATGAAAATTTCATGCTTTTGCAAAATGAAAATATGTTTATGTGTGTGTGATATGTTTGTGGAAATTGTGTGTGTGGCACGCCAAATTGTGCTTTTGAGTTGCCTATGTCTTGCCGAAATGTCGATTTATTTCCCTTTCGGCGAATTCCGGGCAAGCTCTAGATCCATATATGTCCTATTTTTAGGGAAGGTCATGCCAAATTTTTGTATGACTTTGATGCATGCATGCATTTTTATAATCAATTTGTTTATTATTTGTAACATCCCAAATTTTCAATTTGGAATGTTATACATTAGGTCATCGTGCATATCATATTTTCTCGCATTTTTCCGATCCTAGAAATTTCACGCAACTCAAGGACCCTCGAGAGAGTTGAAGTTTCATTATTTTCATATTTGGGATTTCCCAAATTTTGAAAATAGGATCATTTGATTTATTTAAATTATCTTCATAAAGTTTTCCTATAAAAATATTTTGAGAGGGAATAATATGACTTTCCCAACAATTAGGAAAATGAAGATTTTATAAATAAATCAAATTTGGTTTTGGAAGATTTATTTTGCTTAGGCAAAATGAGCATTTTAAAATTTATGCATGTTTGCCGCTTTTAAAGTTCATCTTGTTCGACTCATTTTAGGAGTCGGGAAAATTTATTTTATTAAATTTGGAGTTCATTTGGTATTTTTTATTTCGTTTGGTTTTAATTAAAAAACGCTACCCCACTGGCTAAGGCCCACCGGCCCAGCCAGCCAGTGGCCAGCCTACCTCCCTCTCTCTCCTCAAGGCTGTCACTGAAGGAGCCCCACCACAAGACGCCACCTCACGCCTCGAGTCCGCCCACCACCTGGCCTGCCCCCCCCCCAAGCCGACTCACCCCCTTTATATACCGCCCCCTCTCTCTCTCACCGCCGCCTCACTCACCGCCTTAAGCCGAACCACCATTGCCGTCCCGCCGCCGGCCTTGAGCCCGCCTCCTCCGCCCCTCCCGACCTCCCGACCTCCCGCCCGAGCCTCTGCTGAGCCTGGCCAAGAGAGCCACCGGAGGTAGCCGCCCGCCCGCCCGATCCGTTTTCTCCAAACCCGATCCGGTTTTTAAGATATTCGGTTTTTAAAAAACCTAGATTGGTTTTATTTTTTTGGTTTTCTTATTTAACGAACATTCACCGAACCGCTCGCTTCAATGAACGTGTTCGTTGGATTTGTTCTGTTAACGAACGTCCGCTATTTAACCCGCTCGTCGCTTTTCTTTTAATCGGATTTAATCCGCTATTTTCTCGATTCGATTTCGATCCGATTTTCAATCTGTTTTATTTCTTGCTCGCTTATCGGAATCAGTGATTCAAGCGCCTGGAGTTTCGTAACGAAACCGCCGTTCCGACTAATCTACTTTCACAGAGTTTTGCTACTGTGAAATTTTGACCTAATTTCAGATTGCAAAACCGAGTCGTTCTCTCTCGAGTTTCGACTTTCGATGTTTATTTTGATTCGAATCTTTTGCAACCAGGGTTCTTAAGTTGAACTTTCTGGTTAGATCTTTTATTCGAGATTTCCCGCATTAGATGATTACTTATTGTATGCTTGTTGTTTGTCTCGTTAGATCACCCGGAGTGCGCCGCTTGTTATTTCAATCTCTAGGTCTCATGGATCATCGCAAGGCAAGTAACACTTTGATCATACCTTTTCTACTACCCAGTTTTTATGCATTAGATCAAACCTCAAACACTTGCATGTTTAGGATCAAATTAAATTGTGGGTTTGGGAAGTAGATTGAGGTAGTACCTATTACCTGCTTTTACTTATGAAACCTTGGGAGTTACTTCTACGCTTGCTTGTTCATGCCATGCTATGCTAGTAGACGTGGATTGGGTGAGTGAATATCCATGACAGATGTGAGATTGTTAATTAATGGTTTATCTAAGGTGGCAACCTAAACACACATCCGGGTGGATTGAGGCACCTGGTTTCTATCAGACTTGCTCAGATTTCTTCGGACCGCCACCTGTGCTCCAAGGGATCATAAGATTATTCAAACTGAAACTTCCGTGTGCAGCCACAAACCAATTATGGGCTCAAGCGTAGTTGACTAAGTCGTGCGAACTCTTACGGGTAGGCTAGCTGATGTAGGGGATGTAGGTTGGTACGGTCTACCCACATGTAAGGTGCTAGCGCTTCGAAAGACTATGTCTCGGTCATCCGCTTCTCAAACACCATGCAAGGCGAGAACCAAGCGAGGCGATCGAGTCTTGTGGGGAAAAGTGCGCAAACCTCTGCAGAGTGTATAAACTAATCATGATTAGCCGTGTCCCCGGTTATGGACAATTTGAGTATCCGTAATTGAATATCATGTGAATCTCAACATGTTACTTCTAAATAAAAGCTATTGGGTTTTGATGAGTACTTTTAATTGGGATTGAGGATGTGTCAACCATTCTCAATGTTTAACAACCACCATGATAGTTAAATAAAATTATTCCTTTGATGTAGGGAAAATCAGCTTTATGCAAATGTAAGAGAGCCTTACCACCAGCCATATATGCATGTAGTATAGGCTTATTCCTTCATTGCTCTTATGTGTTACATTGCCAAGATATTCCATGTGTTGACCCGTTGCTGGCTGCAACTTTCACGCTATGCACTTTTCGCACGACGAGTAAGGTGTTAGGTCGTGGTTCTATACTCAAGGATGCCGTTGGAGTTGATGGACTCGCTTATCTTCCAAGCCTTCCGCTGTTATTATTAGATGGCCTTAAGCCATATTATTGTAATAAGTTCCTTGTGGACAACGATGTAATAAGTGTGTGATTGCTACTCGCAATAAATCCTTCAAGTCATCGTGGTGTCAAGATTATCGATCCAGGATGACACCGAGCACGTAGATCGATCCATTTGGGTCTGGTCGCTCAGAGAATGGTATCGAGCACACGCCGACCGTAGGACACGACCACTAAGTTAAAGCCATAGATCACTACTCTTCCCATTTTCTAACTCCTCATCTTTTCTACTCTCTTTAGGATGTCTGACGCGAAGATCAAGTACACCCAACCGATGAAGGCACACCTTTTGGATTTCACTTGAAGGAAGTTACTAAGTACCGAACATTGACTACCAAGCTTCACCGGACTTTCAACGCCACTCTGCTCAAGAGGAGCGCCGAAGATTCACGCCACGCTCCAGAAGGACATTCGCCCCAATCACCAAGCCTATAGATAGTGTTTTCAGGCACCAACTTGAGTCCGGGAAAGAGCATGGCAGCTCACATCACCATGGGACGATTGGAGAAGTTTATCAAGAAGACCTCAAGGACACCATCTACCAGATTTATGACGCCGAGATGACAACTGGACGTCGTCAAGACCAAGAAGGATAGATCCATTGCAGCGCTCATCCAGAATTAAATCAGCACATTCGACGCCAGAGAACCAAATATGCAATGACATGTTGGAGTTGTAGAAGACAAAGGAAAGATCATCGAATCGGAAGAAGAACTAAAGACTACACGCAAGGACTACATGGACGAGATCGTAGCTCTAGCAAGACACAATAACGATCTTAAGTACGAGATCAAGAACTCAAGAAGAAGTTGGCACTCGTGAATGAAGACCAGATGTCGAATACCCAAGCGACTACATTAACATCGACGACACCGATTCGGATCCAAGTGAACCCGACTTTGAAGACGGTCGAGCGTACATCATGGAGTCTTCCACCGTTCAAATTAGTAGAAGTCCCCACATATTAGTAGTATTTCCTCCATGTAAACATTATAGTACACGCACTTTTGCGATAGTTAGATCGTTGTAAGCCCTTGTTTGATTGAATGGAGTGATTTTGTGTGTTTTGCTCATGTGCATTCGGGTAGTGATTCCCTTAGACCTCATTCTATTCTACATTTCTCTTCTTTTCTAAAACCCATCAGATGCCTCCGAGACGCGACCCCGGATTCGTTTTTCCGCCAGAGATCACCCAATTGATCCAGCAGCAGAATACCCTGATTCAAACATTGGTGCGTAACAACAACAACAACAACCCACCGCCACCACCACCACCGCGGATCATCTCGACTCGCTTCTTAGATCGAACCCGCGGTGTATTCCAAGAGCACCGAGCCGATTGTAGCAGTATGACCGGCTCCGCAAGATAGGAAGGGAGCTGACCACTGCAGGATGCATGATGGTGAAAGAGTGAAGTTTGCAGACATCGCTTGAAGGACCCGCAGAAGATGGTGGGAGAATTTCACACCACTTACCCCGTGAGACACCGCCACATGGGACCAGCCAAAGAAGCTTTTCGACCGCCCATGTATCGCCAGGAGCCATGGCTATGAAGAAGCGTGAGTTTCGCAACTTACGCCAAGGAGGAAGGATGTTGGCAAGACGTGGATGACTTTAGCAAATTAGCACGTTATGCCCCGTATGACGCTATACCGATGCAGCTAAACAGAGAAGTTTCTAGAAGGACTGAATGATGAGTTCAAGATGCCGTTGATGGTAGCAAGTTTCAACAACTACCAGGAGTTAGTAGACCGAGCCTCATGATTGAAGGAAAGCAAGAAGAATTGAGAACTGCAAGCGGAAGTATGGACAAGGGAAGTATAACTCGATCCCAAAGAAGCCTCGTTATACCCCTAAATCCGAATTCAGTTTCAGATACCCATGGAGGAGGTAATTCAGATAACCATAATGGCACCAAGAATGGGAACGGAATGGAGGAAGCAACGATGAACCGCACCAACCCGCTTCACACCATCCAAGGTAGACCTGAGTCACATTATTTGCTTTAAGTGCCGCAAGAGTGGGCACTATGCAAATGACTGCCCGTAGGCGTAATGGAAATGGCAATGGAAGCTCGAAAGAAGCCAAACCCTTTCAACAGGGACAGTGAACCACATTGATGAGGAGGAGGTTGAAGATCAGCCCGATGCGAAGAATCGGTAAGTTTTTGGTTAAGTCATTTATCGCAGCTTGTTCATTTCGATCTCGGTGCATCGCATTCATACATATCAAGGGATTTGTGGATAAGTACAAGTTACCAACCCAAGCCCTTAGGTCACCCATGCTAGTAACCTCACCCGAGCAGAGTACATGGCTAGTAAATGGTGTGATCGATCGCCACTAAGGATTGGACACTATGTTTTCCCTCGCACCTAATAGTTCGGAATCCCAAGGATTGGATGTGATATTAGGAATGGATTGGTTATCAAAGTATGGAGGAAACATAGATTGTACCACAAGGTCAATTTTGCTCACCACACCGTAAGGAAGAAGGATTAAGTATGTATCACAAAGACGAGCCGAGGAGAGCACAAGTTAATTGCTTATCGAGAGTGGTACAGAAGAAGTACCAAGGTGAGGGATTATCCCGATGTATTTCCAAGAGTTGCTGTGAATGCCACGGATAGAGACATTGAATTTTTGATCGAGCTGCTTGCGAAACAGGCCCGATATCGGCGACCGTCAGACAGATGCCCGCAAAGGATTTGGCGGAAATCAAGAAGCAGATTAAGGAACTATTGGATAAAGGTTTTATTCGCCCAAGTTCTTCACCTTGGGGATCACCCGTTTTATTGGTGGAGAAGAAGGATGGATCGTTGAGAATGGTTGTTGATTACCGTGGATTGAATGAAGTAACAATCAAGAACAAGTACCCACTACCTATGATAAATGATCTGTTTGATCGCTTGCAAGGAGCCAAAGTGTTTTCCAAGATCGACTTGCGATCAGGGTACCATCAGTTGAAGATTCGGGAGCAAGACATACCCAAGACAGCATTTACCACGAGATATGGACTATATGAGTATACCGTTATGTCATTTGGACTGACTAACGCACCAGCCTATTTCATGAACCTGATGAACAAAGTATTTATGGAGTTTTTGGATAAGTTCGTCGTGGTGTTCATTGATGACATTTTGATTTTTTTCAAAGAATGAAGAGGAACACAAGGAACATTTGCGATTGGTTTTGGAGAAACTGAGGGAACACCAGTTATATGCCAAGTTCAGCAAGTGTGAGTTTTGGCTAAAGGAAGTTGGATTTCTGACATGTTATATCCGGAGAAGGGATAGCAGTTGACCCCACAAAAGTTGAGACCGTAATCAAATGGGAAGCACCAACGACAGTTGGAGAGATTCGAGTTTCCTTGGACTCGCAGGATACTACCAAGATTCATTGAGAATTTCTCAAGGATTGCAAAGCCTATGACAGAATGGTTGAAGAAGGAAAACAAATTCATATGGATCGAGGACTGTGAGGCAAGTTTTCGTGAGTTGAAGAAAAGATTGGTTACCTCACCAGTTTTGATATTGCCGATCAAACTAAGGATTATGAGGTGTATTGCGGCTTCACGCCGAGGACTTGGAGCCGTGCTTATGCAGAAGGAAGAGTTGTTTCAGATGCTTCACGACAACTTAAGCCCCATGAGTTGAATTATGCCACACATGATTAGCAGCCGTTGTGCATGCCTTGAAGACGTGGAGACATTTTCTTATTGGAAATCATTGTGAAGTATACACGGATCACAAGAGTTTGAAGTACATCTTCACACGTATGAATTGAATCTCGCATAAAGGAGATGGTTAGAGCTAATCAAGGATTATGATATGAGATTGCATTATCACCCGGAAAGGCTAATGTCGAGCCGACGATTGAGCCGTAAGAGCCACGCCAATACCCTAATGATGGGAGGAATACCCAATGAGTTAGCCGAGGACCTTCGAGAACTATGTTTGGAAATAGTTCCAGAGGCTATGTAGCAGCATTGGAGATTCAATGACACTAATGGACAAAATCGAGAAGCCCAAAAGGCAGATAAGGAAGTTGCCTCTATAAAGGAGAAAATGAGCAAAGGAAAAGCTAAAGGATTTCGTGAGGATGAGCACGATACCCTATGGTTTGAAGACCGTGTTTATGTGCCCAATGACCCAGAGATCAGGAAGTTGATTTTGCAAGAAGCCCATGATTCACCCTATTCGATTCACCCAGGAAATACCAAGATGTATTTGGATTTGAAGAATATTTTCTGGTGGACCGGAATGAAGAAGGATATTGCGGAGTATGTAGCAGTTTGCGACGTATGTCAGAAAGTAAAGGCAGAGCATCAGAAGCCAGCAGGATTGTTACAACCGCTGCCGATACCCGAATGGAAGTGGGATAAACTAGGCATGGATTTCATCACAGGTTTGCCAAAGACCCGCTCAGGATATGACTCGATTTGGGTCATAGTCGATCGTTTGACCAAGGTAGCTCATTTCATTCCAGTCAAGACTACTTATAGCAAAGGCTAAGTTGGCAAAGATATACATGACCAGAATTGTGTGTTTACACGGAGTTCCGAGGAGCATCGATCGGATAGAGGAACCCAGTTTACCTCGAAATTTTGGAACCAGCTTGCACGAAACATTGGGAACCCGATTGAATTCAAGACAACTTTCCACCCACAGCACCGATGGATGACCGAGAGAGTCAATCAGATTTTGGAGGACATGTTTGAGAGCTTGTGCACTAGATTATGGATCTAGTTGGGATGATAATTTGTCAGATGCAGAATTTTCCTACAATAACAGCTACCAAACCAGCTTAAAGATGGCACCTTCGAGGCTCAGATGGAAGAAGGTGCAGGACACCGTTGTCATGGGACTAAACCGAGATCGCCGCTTGTTTGGACCAGATTTAATTAAGGAGTCGAACAGAAAGTTGTTAATTCGAGATGTGCTCAAGGTAGCCCAGTCCGCATGTAAGAGCTATGCCGATTCTAAGCGCAAAGCGATTGAGTATGAAGTTGGAGACAGAGTATATCTCGAGTATCCCCGCTTGAGGAGTTAAGCGTTTTGGAGTGAAAGGAAAGTTAGCACCCGCTTCGCTGGACCATATAAGATTTTGCAACGCATGGGAGAAGTTATGATAAGTTGGAATTGCCGTAAGGACTGTCAGGAGTTCATGATGTATTCCATGTTTCTCGCTTGAAGAAATGTCACCCCAAGATAGCAGAGGTACCGTTAAGAGACACAAGTACACCGGAGGCAATTCAGTTGAAGGATGACTTGACATATGAGGAAAACCGGTTAAGATTCTCGATTATGCCAGCAGAGTTACCCGCAGAAGGTTATCAAGTTTTGCAAAGTTCAAGGAGCCACCACACCGAGGATGAAGCCACCGGGAAAGAGAGGAAGTTTTGCTTAAGGACCACCTCACCTATTTTCTAGTTAACCCGAATCTCGAGGGCTAGATTCATCTTAAGGGTAGGTTTGTAACATCCCAAATTTTCAATTTGGAATGTTATACATTAGGTCATCATGCATATCATATTTTCTCGCATTTTTCCGATCCTAGAAATTTCACGCAACTCAAGGACCCTCGAGAGAGTTGAAGTTTCATTATTTTCATATTTGGGATTTCCCAAATTTTGAAAATAGGATCATTTGATTTATTTAAATTATCTTCATAAAGTTTTCCTATAAAAATATTTTGAGAGGGAATAATATGACTTTCCCAACAATTAGGAAAATGAAGATTTTATAAATAAATCAAATTTGGTTTTGGAAGATTTATTTTGCTTAGGCAAAATGAGCATTTTAAAAATTTATGCATGTTTGCTGCTTTTAAAGTTCATCTTGTTCGACTCATTTTAGGAGTCGGGAAAATTTATTTTATTAAATTTGGAGTTCATTTGGTAATTTTTTATTTCGTTTGGTTTTAATTTAAAAAAACGCTACCCAGGCTAAGGCCCACTGCCCAGCCAGCCCAGGCCCGGCCCAGCCCTCGCCTCCTCTCTCCCTCACTCGGCCGAAGGGAGCCCCGCCACAGACGCCACCCTCCGCCCGAGTCCGCCTCCACCCCGGCGCCTTGCCCTCCCCAAGCCGACTCACCCCCCTTTATATACCGCCGCCTCTCTCTCACCGCCACCTCGCCCTCACCGTTGAACCAACCATTGCCTCCGCCGACGCCGGGCCCCGCCCGCCGCCTCCCGCCTCCCGACCTCACGGACCTCCCGCCTCCTGAGCCTCACGGAGCCAGGCAGAGCCACCGGAGGTAGCCGCCTTGCCCGCCCGATCCGGTTTTCTCCAAAACCCGATCCGGTTTTTAAGATATTCGGTTTTTTAAAAACCTAGATTGGTTTTATTTTTTTGGTTTTCTTATTTAACGAACGCTCACCGAACCGCTCGTTTCAATGAACGTGTTCGTTGGATTTGTTCTGTTAACGAACGTCCGCTATTTAATCCTTCGTCGCTTTCTTTTAATCGGATTTAATCCGTTATTTTTCTCGATTCGATTTCGATCCGATTTTCAAATCTGTTTTATTTCTTGCTCGCTTATCGAATCAGTGATTCAAGCGCCGGAGTTTCAGAATGAAACCGCCGTTCGACTAATCTACTTTCACAGAGTTTTGCTACTGTGAAATTTTGACCTAATTTCAGATTGCAAAACCGAGTCGTTTTCTCTCGTTTCGACTTTCGATGTTTATTTTGATTCGAATCTTTTGCAACCAGGGTTCTTAAGTTGAACTTTCTGGTTAGATCTTTTATTCGAGATTTCCCGCATTAGATGATTACTTATTGTATGCTTGTTGTTTGTCTGCGTAGATCACCCGGAGGCGCCGCTTGTTATTTCAATCTCTAGGTCTCATGGATCATCGCAAGGCAAGTAACACTTTGATCATACCTTTTCTACTACCCAGTTTTTATGCATTAGATCAAACCTCAAACACTTGCATGTTTAGGATCAAATTAAATTGTGGGTTTGGGAAGTAGATTGAGGTAGTACCTATTACCTGTTTTACTTATGAAACCTTGGGAGTTACTTCTACGCTTGCTTGTTCATGCCATGCTATGCTAGTAGACGGGATTGGGTGAGTGAATATCCATGACAGATGTGAGATTGTTAATTAATGGTTTATCTAAGGTGGCAACCTAAACACACATCTGGGTGGATTGAGGCACCTGGTTTCTATCAGACTTGCTCAGTATTTCTTCGGACCGCCACCTGTGCTCCAAGGGATCATAAGATTATTCAAACAGAAACTTCCGTGTGCAGCCACAAGCCAATTATGGGCTCTGGCAGTTGACTAAGTCTTGCAAACTCTTACGGGTAGGCTAGCTGATGTAGGGGATGTAGGTTGGTACGGTCTACCCACATGTAAGGTGCTAGCGCTTCGAAAGACTATGTCTCGGTCATCCGCTTCTCAAACACCATGCAAAGGCGAGAACCAAGCGGAGGCGATCGAGTCTTGTGGGGAAAAGTCATAAACCTCTGCAGAGTGTATAAACTAATCATGATTAGCCGTGTCCCCGTTATGGACAATTTGAGTATCCGTAATTGAATATCATGTGAATCTCAACATGTTACTTCTAAATAAAAGCTATTGGGTTTTGATGAGTACTTTTAATTGGGATTGAGGATGTCAACCATTCTCAATGTTTAACAACCACCATGATAGTTAAATAAAATTATTCCTTTGATGTAGGGAAAAATCAGCTTTATGCAAATGTAAATCAGAGAGCCTTACCACCAGCCATATATGCATGTAGTATAGGCTTATTCCTTCATTGCTCTTATGTGTTACATTGCCAGATATTCCATGTGTGACCCGTTGGCTGCAACTTTCACGCTGCGCACTTTTCGCACGACGAGTAAGGTGTTAGGTCGTGGTTCTATACTCGATGATGCCGTTGGAGTTGATGGACTCGCTTATCTTCCAAGCCTTCCGCTGTTATTATTAGATGGCCTTAAGCCATATTATTGTAATAAGTTCCCTTGTGGACAACGATGTAATAAGTGTGTGATTGCTACTCGCAATAAATCCTTCAAGCACTGTGGTGTCAACATTATCGATCCAGGATGACACCGAGCACGGAGACTGGATCCATTTGGGTCTGGTCGCTACATTATTACCGTGCAGAGTTGACGATGGTCAGTGGAACGATGGTGGACAGGTGGTTGCGGTCGGCGGTGCAGGACATGAAAGAAAATAACCGGACAGAGGTTTTATGTCCGTGTCGAAAATGCAAAGGAATAGTTTGGCTCGACCCCCATGACGATGGTCGTGTCGAAGCGCACCTGCTCATGACTGGTTTCATGGATGGCTATACGCGGTGGATAATTGAAGATGAGGATGACGATGTTGAGGATGCCGACGGGGCAGGCAATGATGACACGGGGCAAGACGAAGAGATGATCGATAATGGCGGCGGGGAAGAGGCCGGACATGGCGGCGGAGAAAGGGCCAGACATGGCGGAGGAGAAGGGGCCGGACATGGCGGCGGAGAGAACGACATGGACTTCTCGCAGCAGAGTTCGTCGGTACTAAGTTCAATCATGCGGGACCCTCATGTTCAAGCATTGCTTCACAAGGAGACGATCTTGAGAGAGCTGCTTCTAGAGAGGAGGCTAAGCCGGAGCAACGGTGGTAGACTCGAACACTCCATTGTATGATGGTTGCAATCCGAGGTGACCCGCTTGAGTTTCACGCTCCAACTCCTGAAGACGAAGGCTAAAAACAAATGGACCGACACTAGCCTCGATGAGCATCTCAAGTACCTAAAGGATGTTCTTCCCGCGGGTAATCTATGTCCTACTAGTGTTGATGAGGCCAAGAAGATCGTGTGCCCTCTTGATCTGCCACACGTTAGATACCATGCATGCATCAACAATTGCAAAATTTATCGGAAGGAGCACGCGGAAAAAACAAGTTGTCCGGTGTGTAATGCTTCTTGATACAAGAAGGCCGGGAAGAAATGTCCCCAGAAAGTTGTATGGTACTTACCGATCACTCCTCGTCTCCAGAGGTATTTTGTAGATCCCAAGGAAGCAAAGCTAATGTGCTGGCACGCGGAGAGGAAGAAGCCCGACGATGGAGATGATCCGAAGCTGAGACACGTGAAGGATGGAAGCTAGTGAAGAGCGTTGAACAGCTTCTATCGGTATTTTGAATGTGATGCAAGGAACATCGTGCTCGACGCGTGTACCGATGGCATGAATCCGTTTGGCAACCAGAACACCAACCATAGCACATGGCCCGTGTTTGTATGGATGTACAACCTCCCCCCTGGTTGTGCATGAAATCTAAGTACATTCACATGAGCATGCTTATTCAAGGGCCGAAACAACCAGGAAATAATACTCCCTCCGTTCCTTGATATAAGGTGTATAGATTTTTGAGAAAAAGTTCGAAATATAAGGTGTATTGCATTGCACCACTCGTTTGGATAATTTTTTTAGGGATTTGATTACATTTCCTTATATCGGGCAAGCTCCTCTATTTCCTCATGTCAATTAGTCAGGTGTAATCTCGCCCAAAACTTGTGAATTTTTTCCTCCACGTGCGTTCTTTAATTTCCGTGCCAAAAACTATACACCCTATATCTAGGAACGGAGGGAGTATTAATTTGTATCTGGGGCTACTTCAAGAGGAGTTAGATACGTTATGGAAAGCACCGGCCAAGACATGGGACGCCAGCAAAGGTGAGTATTTCAACATGAGAGCCACGCTGATCACGACAGTGCAGGACTATCTCGGTTACGGATATGTGGCAGGCCAGGTGTGCCATGGATATTGCGGATGCACGCGGTGCATGGATGATACGACGCCTCAGCAGCTAACGCCAAGGAAAGATGGCGGTCTGGGAAAATCATGTACATGGGGCATCAAGATGGCTTGAACAGACGAACCGTGGAGAAACCGTGGAGATCTATTCAATGGTCACGCTGGCATCGAGGACCTCCACGTAAGCGGAGCGGTGCCGAAATCGATGAGCTGTTGAAAACTGGAAGGAGTGCCCCACGCCGAAAGACGATGAGAAAGGCGCCGAGCCGCTGCTGAAGGTATGGAAGACGAGGTCGTGTTCGGGACTTGGAGTATCGCACAAACTCGATACACCTCATTGCCTTGATCAAATGCATATCTGTAAGAATGTCCTTGAGAGCTTGCTCGCAACATCGATGAACATGCCGGATAAGACCAAGGATGGGCCAAGGCAAGAAAAGACTTGCAAGATTTGAAAATTAGGGAAGATCTGCACATGCCGCCCGTAAAATGTCGACGAGGCAGAGACGGAGACAGAGGCACAGGAGAAGAAGGGCAAGAAAATAAAGAAAGAGGATTATTGCCCCTTCTTGCTTCACCTTAAGTCAGCTGAGATCAATGCCTTCTTTAAGTGCCTTACCGAGTCAAAGTTAGTCCCTGCCTTCGTGGCAAGATAAGCGATATCTAGACACGGACAAGAAAAGGTTCAGCGGGATGAAGTCTCATGACCGTCATGTGATGATGACGCAGATACTACCTGTTGCCCTTAGAGGGATAATGGACAAGCACGTCCGTGACACGCTTATTGGTCTCGCAACTTTTTCGACGTCATCTCTCGAAAGTCGATCAGTGTGAAGCAGCTCCAAAGGCTACAGGAAGAGATCGGTGTGATATCGAATGAGCTTGAGATGTACTTCCGCCCGCGTTCTTTGACGTGATGGTGCATCTGTGTGTCCATATTGTGGATGACATCATAGACACTGGGCCGCTATTCCCGCACAACATGATGCCATTTGAGAGGATGAATGGGATCATCAAAGGATTCGTTCAGAATATGTCCCGTCCGGATGGAAGCATCGTCCAAGGCTATTTGGCACAAGAGTGCATCTCTTTCTGTGAGAATTTTCTATATGGCGCAGACCAGCCGCCTGGTGTTAGTGTTGGTTTGCCCGTTAACAAGCACGATGGGAGGCTCGAAGGAGATGTTCACTGCAACGGTCGCAGGGAACTACACGTGGCATACTCAGTCGACGCAGCGACTTTGACAGAGCAAACTTGGTAGTGCTACAACACCTAGACGAGGTAGATCCTTTCGTGGCACTGCACAAAGAAATTATCACAAAGAAGTATCTTGACCGGGGGGTATGCAGGACGGACGCCGAAGTTACTAGAGAGAACAACTCTACTTTCCTGCATTGGTTCAAAGAGCATATTATTGCTAATCCTCCGGAGGAGGGCTCTAAGGACGGATTGCTCATATACGCCTTAGCACATGGCCCCTCGCCCAATCTCGTAACCTATCAGGCATATGATATCAACGGATACACGTTCTACACGGAGGCCAAAGATATGGACAGTGATGATCAGAACTCAGGGATGACGATGGAATGCATGACCGGCAGCGACAACAACGCAACTGAACGATTTTATGGGAGGGTCGAGGAGATCTAGGAGCTTGACTACTCTGGACTGCACAACACGACGATGTTCTGTGTCAGATGGGCTAAGAATGTCGAAAGAGAAAGCCAGATTTTCACTACCATGACTATACCCGATGCCAAGAGCGCTACCGTGAACGCTATCGCAAAAAACAAGCCATGGGTACACGCTAAGCACGTGACACAATGCTTCTTCATAACTGACCCGCGCAATCCCAGTCGTGTTGTCCTGAGGAGAGGCAAAAGGAACATCATTGGAATGGATGGAGTCGCCAACGAGGAAGACTATGATCGATCGGGCAACCCAATGAGGGAAGCTGACGATGATGATGAAGTATACGCCAAAAGAAGAATCAATACTACATTACCTAAGAAAAATCATACTCCATGGAAAAGGCAAAGTCACAATGAGGGGCTCAATTATTCTTCGACGAACAAGAAGGGAAAGAAGCTGACTCAAAAACAAAACGCCAAGAGTGAGGAAACTATATATATATATATATATATATATATATATATATATATATATATATATATATATATATATATATTCCTATTTTGTATACACACTTAGCCATTATTATGCATGGGTCCAATGATGTGTAATATGTATGTTCCTATTTTATGTATATATTTAACCGTCAAATGATGCAATATATATCGCCTCCCTTTGTTCACTGCCCTCGGAAATAAAAGTGGATAAAATAAAGGAAAAGGAAAACTGGCAGAGCGAAGGTAGTAGCAGCGCTTTTTCCTAAACCGCTTCAGATCTCGGTTAGTAGAAGCGAATTTCGTGTAAAGCGCCACAGCTATCGAAGGTAGTAGCAGCGCTTTTGTCCAAATGCGCCATCGCTACGCCCACTTAACCCAAAATTCTCACCCGCCTGCTTCATCCCGTCTCCCCCAAATCCCCACTCTCCCGTCAGACCGCATCTCGACCTGCTCCGCGCTCGCCCCGACTCCGGCACCGGCGCTTAGCCCCGACCCGACCTCAAGCTCGCCCGACCCGCCCCTCGCCTCAACCCGACCAGCGCTCGCCCGACCTGCCTCGCCCCGACCCGACCTCGCGCTCGCCCGACCTGCCTCGCCCCGACCCCGGCGCTCGCCCCGACCCGGCGCCCCCGACCCATCGGCCTCGCCTCCTCCTCTCCCCTCCCGGCCGTCGTCGGGCCTGCCTCCTCGCCCTGCACCCTCTGAAACCCCCTCTCTCTGCTAGGGTTCTTCGTTAATTTACTTAGGTTTTAGTTAGGGCAGTATGTTAATTAGGTTATCTATTTAGTTATGAATTTAGCTAGGTTTCAAAATTTGAACTGGACATGTGATATGTGCAAATTTGAATTGGACATGTGATATGTGCATATGTCATGTTTTGGACATGTCATGTTTGGAAAATGATCCGAGTGGCCTATGTTACGCGAATGTTGATTCATTTCGCTCGGTGAATTTCAGCGCCGATATGTCCATTTTTAGCAAAGGTCATGCCGAAATTTCCCGTGAATAAAGGCATGATTTTGTGCTACATAGTTGGCATATCGAGTCTTTGCACATAGATTTCTTTTATGTCATTTATCATTTATTCATACTTTTAGAAATAAATGAGGACACTTAATCATAGGAAACATGTCGAACAACGAAGAAACCGGGCCTTCTCACCAAGATGCGATTTAGATGGATTATGAGGGTGAACAAGAGTACCTTGACTATTTGACTGCTAAGCAAGGTTTGCAGGTCGGCCTCGATGATGGTATCGGCGCCGACATCGACACCGACAGCGCCAAGACCGATGGCGGCACCAAGACCGTGGGGAAGGTACGGCGGGGAAGGTACCGCCCCGATGCCGCTACCGAAAAGAGGAAGCATAAGAAGCAGAGGATACGAAAACCTAACAAACTAGGGATTGGACGACTTGTGATCACAAAGATGGCACTTGGCAAGTTTGAGCCGTTAGAGCCGGAAGAACCTCGCAAGTGCTATGGGAACCAAGTAGGATGCATCCTCACGGAATGCGCGAGCATCAACGATTTATGACTTAAGGAGTAAAGAACATTTGACGCAGCTTGCTCCTAACAAAGTTGCACAAGAGATTCAAGTTCCCGACCGGGATGATAACATAGAACAACCGTGGGATGATCCGAAGATGAAAAAGATTAACAATCACGCCATGGGCATGTTCAGCAATGATTTGGCCTCCTGGAAAACGAGGGTGAAACGAGTTATTGAGGCTGATGAACCCCTGTCCAAGATTCTGGAGGAAAATTCGACACGTACGGAAGAGGAGTTCGAAAAGTTCAAGGACACTTGCGCTACCGAGGCAGCCAAGGCTAAGGCTACGAAATTCAAGAGCCTTCAGCAAAGGAACACAGGGAAGCATCGCCTCGAAAGCCGTGGCTACCTCGGTAAAAGGCCCATATGGGATAAGGAGGACGCGGAACGTGAAGCCGTGGGTCTCCTAGACCCCTTCGCGAAGTTCACCAACCCCTTGGAGCATGACTTCATCAGGGCCCGCTACAAGTGGGACAGGGAGAAAAAGGTTTTTTACACGGACAAGATCACGAGGAAATTGATTAGACTACTGGAGAAGCAACACCAGCTTGCAGCCGAAAGCCCTACTTCTCCGATGAGGCCCAAGTGGGACACCCCTCTCAACCGGGCCTTGAACGAACTTAAGGGACTCCCTTTGGATCAGCCGCCGCAATATGGTCGTGTGCACGGCGCTAGAGACGGCGCCACGTGGAAGGTGTTTACAACAAGGGCCCGGAGGCCAAGAAGCTGAAAACGGTTTAGTCAGCGGACATCGACGCCAAGGTGAAGCTTGCGGTCGAGAAAAAAGCAGCCGAGGACGCGAAAAAGCAGCCGAGGACAAATATGATTTGCTACAGAGGCAGTCAATGCAGCCAGAATCGCCGCAGAAATGATTTCGCTACTAACTTGGTTCCATTATCATCAATCGGGCGAAGGAAAATCCAGACAAGACGGTACATGATTTCCCGATGCCCGCTAAGTGGGAGCAACTCCATGAACAACAACACCATCGCACCATCACTTGCTCACGCAACCGGCCTCCTTCGCAGCCGCTCCCGCCATAGCAGCCCGCCTCGGCCTCGGTAGCGCTAGGTGGGCCTTCGCCTTTAGCTGAGCTCGACGCCACACGGTAATTACATGTCGCACAACACACACACACACACACACACACACACACACACACACACACACACACACACACACATATATATATATATATATATATATATATATAATATTCCATTTGTTGCCTTTCGCTTGTTTTACGCCACGACATATGTGTTTGCAGCGAAAAGAAACCCCGTGCACCATACTCTACTTGATCAAAGGCCAGAAGGTGGACTTGGGAAAGGGGATGATAATGGACCCCTCTCAACGACGCTCCACAACCAGCCGATCCCACTGGGCACTTCAGGGTTATCTTGACCAGTGTGAAATCGGGGCACGAGGATTTGCCTCCTCCAAGACAACATGTGGGAGCGGACAACGAGACCCCGCCATGGATTGAAGCTGCAAGAATTGGGTGCTGCTATGGCGAAGAATCTTATTCGCTTGGAGCCGCCGAGAGCACACCAATAACTACCACACATCAACAAGCATGTGCGAAGACCACCACCCCGCCTCGCAATTACCAGCTCTGTAGTGCCGGGTGAGAGCGGCGACGACATGATGAAGGGGGTGCAATAGTACTGGCTGATGTAATTTCTCCTGTAGAACAGAGAATGGATGATGAGAAGGAGGTCGACCCTATGGATTACCTCAATACAGCCTGAAGATGCCACCTCAACACAGGCTCAACTAGCCGGGCGCGAGGGTCGTACAGTACTTAGCCCGGGAACACTGGGGCAGGGGTTAAGGAAGGTTCTGGAAGGTGTGCGCAAGAAAAAGGAGAGGAAGAGATCGGGGAAGGCAACTGCCTCCAAACAAGCCAGAGCACATAGCAGCCAGACGATGCATTCTGAAGAGTGTGTACCCATGAAAAGTGCGGTCATGTTCCATCTCACGGGCGAGCCGATGCTACCGCCGAAACCGCTGGAGGCACTATCAGGGGATCTCAGGAGACTGCACGACCATGTGCTGTCGACTGAGAAAAGCCTACTAGCCTCAAAGGATCCAGGATATCCGACATATGCGGCTCGTGTGCCTGAGGGGAAGTGCTACGTCGACACACAGCTCGCGGAGGTGTTCTTCCTGCGGTTTGACCATATCTTTGAGATGTTTCTAACAAGGCGACTTGATTTTACTATCGTCCGCCTTTTTGCGCTACATATGAGCTCCGTCATGAAGAGTGAAGAAGTCTCGCAAATCTGTGTGGCGGATCCATACTACATGCACGAGTCTTTCTTGAGTCTCGGCGACTTTGAGCGTGAAACTGCTAGGGAGTACCTCCAAAACTTCATGGTACAGAATAAGGACCGGGAAATTGTCCTCGTGCCTTATCATCCAAAGTAAGTGAGTTCCGGACAACCCTTTCGTACATTTCAATCATTCCTTCTCTCTCATATGGGGAATAATTTGAGGTGTCTTTTCCCCGCAGCAACGGGCGCGCCGTCCTTATCGTTCTTTACCCGCAAGTCTCCCACGCCGTGTATTTTGACCCTTCCAGAGACTACGAGAAAAAAGACTACACCCACATAATGAATATTCTAGATGATGCTCTCCAAGGCTTCAGCTTTAGAGGTGGCCATGTGCAGATCAGGAAACAAAGGAACAACAAGATGGGTTTCGCGCATAAAACTAACTTCTCCTGCATCCATGTCCCAAAACCAAGCAAGAAGGATGGATTCTACATCGTCCATCTCATGATTCAGTTCAACACGGATCACCAAAAGCTTCGCATTAACAGCAGAAATGATGATCGTATCCACAAGTGGTTAGAATCTCATGGAGAAGCGGATTATAAACTTAGAGATGACTTCTTTCGCATACAAAGCGACATTGCGACGATCATCATGAAAGAAGTCGTCGATGAGAAGGGGATGTTCCACCACGCCCCTATATCGCGAGCTGACGTCCGAACTCGCATAGGCATGCAACGTCTAGACCTCACGCCGTTCAAGAAGCTAGGGTTCGTCCTCGATGATATGGAAGGATGGAACTTCTAGTGATTTATGATGCCGATGATGATGATATGTGTCGGTTGAACTTGTATACTTCTTGTAGCGATGAAACTTTGTGATGTCCATGGTCCATGTGCCGAACTTGCGTAACGCTACTTTGTTAGTTTTACCTCTAGTTAATTTATTTGCGTACTGTATGTTGCATCTAGTTGCTAACCCTTTCTTTTTCGGTGTTGCTCTAGTATATTTTGTTGCATATATATGATTGTACATCCTCTTCATGAACATGCATCTCTAACGGTACCTAGTTTCTTGATGGCGAGATGGAATTGCTATGTCGTGGTACAAAGGGAAGGTTCCGGGTGTACAACGAGTGGCATGAGTGTCGGCGCAAGTGAATGGGTTCACGGGCGCCAGCCATAAAGGCTTCAAAAGGCACAAGAAGGAGAAGCTAGTTACTTGAGGTTCACGCTAGCGCGAGAGAGGACTCAGAATCGCCACCTCATGTACTGCATAGTTCGCTTTCACTCATAGTGATATCACTTCTTGCGTATACCTTTGTTTAGATGGATGACGTTGTTGTAGTTGCAAGTATTCGAGACTTGCATGTATCGCTATTTTCGAGATGATGACAAGATATCACTTTGTGTTGGATGATGATTATGATGAGACTATTTGTATGTACATGCTATGATTACATTTGTGGTCTCATGAGACATTTGTATGTGTATCATGATGACATTTCTATGTGCTAAAGATTCTTCTATAAAGCCTGTTCAAATACAAAACAAATATGCCAAAAAATAACAAAAAACCTACTTAAATTAGCAAGAGCGAGTGTACAAAAGTTAGCAGCAAGCGCCATGATAGCATAGCGCGTCAAGGTAAAGCGCTAGAGATACTAGCGATGCGAGCTTCATAACAATGCGCTGTTGCTACACTTGTGTAGCAAGAGCGCCCGGTGAGCACGCTGCCATCGCTATATGTTAGTCATGGCGCCTTATTAGTAGCGCCTATCCCCGCCATCGATACATCTAAAACCAGCGCTGCTGCTAGCCTTTTCCCTAGTAGTGAGGATTCAGAAAGGAAGGACAAGTCATCAAAGAGCTACACAAAATGAAGACATCAAGCTCATGTTGGTGAATGGGCACCCGGCTCCGACTCCGACAATCACTCCGAGAGAAGCTATCACTCCGACTCCGACTATACTCAAGATGAAGGTGTTGCCGGTCTAGCACTTGTGTCAACCAACTCCTACGACATATTTGATTCACCAAATGACGGAATTGGAAGATGCTTCATGGCCAAAGGTCCTAAGGTAACACACCCCGAGTATGTTGATTTTAATAGTGATGAAGATGACTTGTTAGGTGATGATGATGTACTTATTGACAACTCTAGTGATGAATACTATGATGAAACGTCAATTAATCATGCTAATCAAGATAAAACGAATGACAATGATAAGGAGAAGATTGAGCTTCTAACTAAAGAACTAAACACTCTTAAGTTAGCTCATGAAACTATCTTCGAAGATCATCGAGAACTTTAAGGGCTCATGAGAAGTTACGCTTTGAAAAGCTCAATCTTGAGCAAGAGCATGAGTTCTTAAAGGCAATCAATGATGATCTCCGTAAGAAAAGTTCTTCTTACATTGCCAAGCGTTTACTCTTATCTACTTACATGCCTCAAGTCAAGTCTAGTAACAAGAACAAGAAAGATTCTTCCTCTAGTAGTAACAATAATAATGCTAAATCCAATACGGTTGCTTCTAGTAGCTCTCTTGATTCCACTAATGATTCTCTTAGCCAAGTTACACTTGAGCAAGAAAATAGCTTATTGAAGGAATTATAGAGAAAGGTGTATACAAGAGCCTTGCGGGAGTAAGCAATTCGAGGAAATTGTACGCAGCAAGGAAGGCACCGAAGAATCAAGGTGTTGGTTTTGAACGAAAGTTCAATGCCAATGGAGTTGAGGGAAGAAGATCGATACCCCAAGATGAAGTTTGTTCCTCAACAAGAGAAGTATGATCCTACTTCCTTCAAGGGAACACAAGCACAAGATGATCTTCCACCACAAGACCACAAGAACAAAGGCAAGGACAAGCTTCAAGAGGAGATTGATGCATTTGAAGAAGCACCTAAGGCCTTGGTCAAGTGGGTTCCCAAGACTACGTCAAGTTCTACTTCATCAAGTACAACTACATCTCCAAGGATTCCCATCAAGATGATGTGGATCCCGAAGAAGAAGAACTAGAGTGTTCTTGAGGGTGACTCCGCCAACATTCTTCACTCATATCATTATGGCAAGAACAAGTGCAATCAACTTCCATATCTTGCACTAGTTCAAGGAGTCACAAACCCTCATGTTGGTAAGGCAAGGGACAATGTAACCTAATGTCTTCATGGACATCATCTTGTGTGTGCATCACTCTATGTCTATGGATATTCTTGTTTGTTCCTTGTGGGACTAACCCATGTAGGTATTGAAAGTGCAACTCACTCCAAAAGATTGCTCCAAATGATTTACATCAACATTGAGCATCCACATCTTCAACACCTACATGAAGTCATCATCGACAAAACCCAAGGTTAGTTCATCCCTCTAAGGGGGGATCTCACATCTAGGGGGAGCTTAACTCTAAGAATTGAGTCAAAGCAACTCTAATGATGTGAACACATTAATGCATTATGTAAAAGTGGTAACCCCACTTGAGCTTAAACGATGAGTATGACCTATGATCAAATGTCCTCATTTGACTCCTAAGTCAATATACTCATATATAGATGACCTAGTCATCACCAATTGTTTGATAGATGCTAGAATTGTTTGTGCATGCTTTGTCACATATTTCATTTGTCATTTTATTGTGCGAGCATGTTGGTTGCATATTTTACTCATTCGAGGACATCCACTTGTTGTTTTCATTGATTGGATTCTTTTTCTTTGGCCAAGTGGATGGACAAGAATGCCTAAGAACCTTCTCTAGCTATCTATGCTTTTCTTGTCTCAAACTCTATTCATGCTACATCACAAAAATTTGATCAAGTCAGATTCGAACCACTCTGTGTGAGGAGCACTCAGAGTCCCCGATTCGTCATAGACTTAAACTTCCAAAACTTCTTTGTGCTTTTCGGTCTGACCGATTCCTCCATTTCGGTCATACCGAGATCACTAAGTCGATCTAGGTTTTCATCTCGGTGCAAACGGTTTGAACTTTTTGGTAACACCGAGTTGCTGTAACTGTCAACAGTTATGCATCTCAGTGCCACCGAGTTGTTCCACTCGGTCACACCGACAGTGTCGGGCTATATATTCACATGGGCAAAATTTTGGAAAACTTTCTCCAAACCTCTTCGCCCGTGCATAGCTCGCTCTGCCTTCTAGGTCTCCGGATCATAGACTTCGTTGCCAGCCGCCTCCTGTCGCTGGTCTCCGCCGCCGTCAACGGATTTCATCTCCGTCGTTCCCGCCATAGTGAGTTCATCGCCGAACTAGGGTATGAACTCGATCACAGTGCTATCCTCGTCTGATTCTCAGCACATTGTGTTCATTATGATTCTTGCCATGATTGAAACACCTCTATCCAGTCAAACAATCCTTAGAATAGATGCGATTTGAAAATTTAGGGTTAGGTTTCCGCCGAAACCATCTCGGACCCACCGAGTTGAAAAACTCAGTCCCACCGATTTGGCTAACGCCATTGCACAAGTAACTCTCGGTCTGACCGAGAATTGCTATCGGTGTGACCGATTTTAGAACTTTAGAAACCCTAGCAGTCTCGGTGCCGCAAACTGTGACTCGGTTTGACCGAGTTCACTAGTTTAGGTTCCAAAACTGCTTCGGTATCACCGAGTTTGAAAATCGGTTGATCCGAAATGCTTTCTGTGGAAAACTAAAACTAAGTTTTTGAATCATTCCTTTGCAAAAATCTCTGCATTTTGTGATGCTCATCCACTCTATCTCATCTATAACTATTCACAGGGTCAGCAGTCAATGTGTGCAACATGTAGACCAAAGTGACAGCCAGAACAAGTCAGAGGAGCAGATTCAGATGAGTGAGGGCACTAGTCCCTCTAGCAGCTCAGATGAAGGAAGCAGAAGCACTCCCAGCAATTTGCCCAAAGCTGCCACCAGGACAAGGAAGAAGAGAACCTCAGAATCTGAGGATGAGGATTATGTGGCAATAGAAGATGAGGCAATTTCAAAGAAGAAAGTGCTCAAGAAGGAGTATAGCTCAGCTGCAGTTAAGCCAGGGATGAAGATCAAAAGGCCAGCAGGAAGACAACCCATGTCTAAAGCTAGAGCATCCACTCAAGCATCTTTGGAATCCCAACCCAAAGAGCCTGCTGCAGAAGGAAAGAAAAGGAAGGAAAGGGTCAAGAAGACCATGGACAAAGTGATTGGAAAGCCTTCCATGATGGAAGAAGATGAAGAAGAAGAGGTTGCTGCACCAGCACCCAAGGTACAAAAGCTGATGGGTGATGCTATAAAGTCAGGGGCTGCAACATCAAAGCCCAAAGAAGCACCCAAAGCAGCCTCCAAGCCCAAGAGTGCACCTAATAGGAATACCAGGAGTATACCAGCTGCTGAAAAGAACAAGGCCCCAAAGGCACGATGTTGTCTCTTGAGGAAGATGATGAAGGACAAGTCCTGAGGAAGCTCAAACCCAAGATTCCAGACCACAATGATGCTCATCCTGTGGCTGAGAACATGAAGATCAGGAGAGACTCAGGGTTGAGGCTATGGAGAGAGTCATATCCATATGCCACCAGGAGAAGGACTGTTGTTGATTACAGGTTCCACACAAAGGAACAGCAGGATTTCTATGAGACGATCTTGTTGGACAAGAAGCCTATAGTGTGTGATATGAGGTGGGTCGACTGGACCTATATAAAGGAAAATGAAGAACATTATCCTGGAGTGTATGACAGCTTCAGTGCTTGTGGAGTTGCAGACTTTGTTGGGCAGAAGCTCACAAACTGGAATGATGAGCTCATTATGCAATTCTACTCCACAACACATTTCTATCCAGATGGCAGGATAGTGTGGATGTCTGAAGGAACGAGATACCAATCAACTATTGAGGAATGGGCAAATCTGATCAATGCCCCAAAGGAGAGTGAAGATAACTTGGACATTTATGCCAAGAAAAAGATGGATCACAATTCTATGTCACAGATGTACAAGGAGATCCCAGACAAAGCTCTTGAGACTTTCAAGTTTGGGTCAGTCCATTTTCTTCTGTCAGGGCTGCCAACGATCAACTGGATCCTAAGGCACACTCTTTTGCCCAAGTCAGGTCACCACAACATGATCAGAGGGCATGCAATTAATTTTCTACACATATTTTATGTGCCACAGAAATTCAAGGTCATGAGCCTCATGGTTGAGACTATCAAGAGGACAGCAACAGACCAAAACAGAAGTTGTGGATATGCCCCACAAATTCAGGAGTTGATTAACTCAAAGATGGGCACAGGAAGATATCTGTTGGATAAGGAACACTTTGTTCTCTATCCAGACTTTGAGGACAATCAAGTTGTGATGAATGAGAATGAACCATCATCAAGACAAGCTCAAGAGAAGAAGGAGAAAGCAAAGAAAGAGAAGGCTGCCAAGATGCCAACACAAGAGGAGGCATCTGAGTACTTTTGAAGAGCAAGCAGACCAGCTTGGTTACTTGATAACATCAACTCGAGGATTGAGAAGGGTTGGCCACCCTAACTCAAAACCAGGAGAGCCAGGAAAGAATCATGGAACAAAAATTCTATGATCTAGATGTCAAAGTAACGAGATTGATCGGTTGTGGAGCAGCTACAGGATGACATGCGAAGAGGAAGGGCTGGACAACTCTCGATGCATTTTCCAGAGTGCCTCGAGCTCAGAGATCAGCTGCAGAGCCATGAATGACACCGTGAGTCACTTCATCTGCACCAGCTACAGCTCCAGCGCAACCAGCTCAAGCACCAACTCCTTCAGCACCATCCACCTCAACTGAAGTCTTCGTCCAAGGAGCCATCTCTATGCCACCAACTGAAGACCAAGCCTGAGAGATGATATAGTACTATGCATTTTCTAGGAACTTTTTGGTAACTTGTTGCCAAAGGGGGAGAAAAATGTATAGATCATAGGTTTCGAGAGAGAGAGAGATTGTTTGCTTTTGTTCTCTCTTGTCTTCTTGGTTGAACTTTGTTTGCTTTTGATTGCTTGAGATACTATGCTATTATCTGTGAGACATTGATGATCATGTGTTTGATCATAAGCTACACTTATGCTTGTTAGATGATGTTATCTTACTTATCCTTATATGATCATTCACTTTGCTTGGTGATGAGTGCATGTATTCAATCTTTATTATTTTGAGCGCTCCACCAAGATGTATGTGACATGGAAGAGTAACCCATGAGCCTAATTCCTTGTGCATTTGCAGTCCAAAGCAAATCTTAAACTATGCACAAATTTAGGGGGAGCTCTTGCTTATCACATACTTCTCAAAGCGACGATGTTTTTCAATATTATTATCATTTGTCGAAGCTTTGATCTATATGTTGTCATCAATTACCAAAAAGGGGGATATTGAAAGTGCAACTATCCCTAGGTGGTTTTGGTAATTCATAACAACATATAGCTCATTGAGCTAACGCTATTCCAAGACAAATATTCAGGAAAGCTCAATGAATGGCATGGCATGGATGATGAAAGTGGATCCCTCAAAATATTAAGGACAAAGGATTGGCTCAGGCTCAAAAGCTCAAGACTCTACATTTTACATTTTAGTGATCCAAGATCACATTGAGTCCATAGGAAAAGCCAATACTATCAAGGAGGGATGAGGTGTTTCTTAATGAGCCTCTTGCTTCAAGTGCTTAGTGATATGCTCCAAAAACCCCTCGACTACTTTCTCACATCCACATATGACCTAAACCCAAATTCAAACTCGGCCCTACCGCTTCTTTCTATCCGGCGCCACCGAGTTCAAATGCCATAGCCACTGCCACAAACCCTAGGCAAATCAGTCTCACTGATAGGGATCTCGGTCTCACCGAGGTGGGATTGTAATCTCTCTGTTTCCCTTCGTAACGTTTCGGTCTAACCGAAGTGAGCGATCGGTCCCACCGAGATTTCAATGTAAACTCTATGTTTCCCTTTCGTAACATTTCGGTCTCACCGAAAAGAGCGAATCGGTCCCACCGAGTTTACCTGACCAACTCTCTAGTTAGCTAATTACCAAAATCGGTATCACCGAGTTTGTGTAATCGGTCTCACCGAGATTACGTTATGCCCTAACCCTAACCATATCGGTCCTACCGAGTTGCATGTCGGTCCCACCGAAAACCCTAACGGTCACTAGGTTTACTGAATCGGTCCGACCGAGTTTGTTGATTCGGTCCTACCGAGTTTGGTAAATTGTGTGTAACGGTTAGATTTTGTGTGGAGGCTATATATACCCCTCCACCTCCTCTTCATTCATGGAGAGAGCCACCAGAACAAACCTACACTTCCAACTTACCGCCTTAGAGAGAACCACCTACTCATGTGTTGAGGCCAAGATATTCCATTCCTACCACATGAATCTTGATCTCTAGCCTTCCCAAGTTGCTTTCCACTCAAATCCTCTTTCCACCAGATCCAAATTCTATGAGAGAGAGAGTTGAGTGTTGGGGAGACTATCATTTGAAGCACAAGAGCAAGGAGTTCATCATCAACACACCATTTGTTACTTCTTGGAGAGTGGTGTCTCCTAGATTGGCTAGGTGTCACTTGGGGGCCTCCGACAAGATTGTGGAGTTGAACCAAGGAGTTTTTAAGGTCAAGGAGATCGCCTACTTCGTGAAGATCTACCGCTAGTGAGGCAAGTCCTTCGTGGGCGACGACCATGGTGGGATAGACAAGGTTGCTTCTTCGTGGACCCTTCGTGGGTGGAGCCCTCTGTGGACTCACACAACCGTTACCCTTCGTGGGTTGAAGTCTCCATCAACGTGGATGTACGATAGCACCACCTATCGGAACCACGACAAAAACATCCGTGTCTCCAATTGCGTTTGAATCCTCCAAACCCTTCCCTTTACATTCTTGCAAGTTGCATGCTTTAAATTCCGCTGCTCATATACTGTTTGCATGCTTTCTTGAATTCTGTGAAGATTGCTTGACTTGTGCTTGATAGCTAAAATCTGCCAAAGTCTAAAATTGGGAAAAAGTTAAGTTTTTAATTGGTCAAGTAGTCTAATCACCCCCCCTCTAGACATACTTCAAGGTCCTACATGGATGCTTGCTAATAGTTCCAATCATAAGTGCATAGAATTCCAAGTCAGGGATGACATGCTAGCAGTGGCCTCTCCCACATAAAACTTGCTATCGGTTTAGTAAAGTAGTCAATAGCTTAGGGACCCAGATTCCAGGACGGAGCCGTATGAGGCGAGAGTCTCACGTACGGTTCCACCGATGCCTTGGACTAATTCGATTACGGAGGAACAACGTAAAATAGAAGGATTTTCAGGATACTTCCTTCGTGGAATAACAATTTCACAACTCCTACCACCACTTTTCCACACTCGCTATACTAAATTTATTGCTTCTTTACCTAAACAGCCCATAGTTTTTATTTGCGTGCTCTTTATTATCTTGCAAACCTATCCAAAAACACCTACAAATTACTTCTAGTTTCATACTTGTTCTAGGTAAAGCGAACGTCAAGCGTGCATAGAGTTGTACCGGTGGTCGATAGAACTTGAGCGAATATTTGTTCTACCTTTAGCTCCTCGTTGGGTTCGACACTCTTACTTATCGAAAGAGGCTACAATTGATCCCCTATACTTGTGGGTTATCAGTCCACTCCTCTTGAGAATAACCCGCCTAGCATGGAAGATACAGACAGCCCTAGTTGATACATGAGCTATTCGAGCATGCAAAACAGAATTTCATTTGAAGGTTTAGAGTTTGGCACATACAAATTTACTTGAAACGGCAGGTAGATACCGCATTTAGGAAGGTATAGTGGACTCATATGGAATAACTTTGGGGTTTATGGAAGTTGATGCACAAGCAGTATTCCCGCTTAGTACAAGTGAAGGCTAGAAAAACACTGGGAAGCGACCAACTAGAGAGCGACAATAGTCATGAACATGCATTAAAATTAATAAACATTGAATGCAAGCATGAGTAGGATATAATCCACCATGAACATAAATCTCGTGGAGGCTATGTTGATTTGTTTCAAGTACATGCGTGAACATGTGCCAAGTCAAGTTAGTTGAGTCGTTCAAAGGAGGATACCACCCTATCATACCACATCACAACCATTTTAATAGCATGTTGGCACGCAATGTAAACCATTATAAACTCCTAGCAAATTAAGCATGGCATAAGCAACTATAATCTCTAATTGTCATTGCAAACATGTTTCATTCATAATAGGCTGAATCAGCAACGATGAACTAATATATGTACAAAAACAAGAGAGGCCGAGTTCATACCAACTTCTCTCATCTCAATTGGTCCATCATATATCGTCATTATTGCCTTTCACTTGCACGACCGAACGTTGTGAATAATAATAATAGTGCACGTGCATTGGACTAAGCTGTAATCTGCAAGCATCTGATACAAAGGAGAAGACAAGGTAATATGGCTCTTGGTTAAATCAACAATAATGCATATAAGAGCCACTTCAACATTTTCATTAAGGTCTTCTCCTCTCGACCCTCAAAGAAAAGAAAAGAAATAAAACTATTTACATGGGAAAGCTCCCAACAAGCAAAACAAGAACGAGAAATCTTTTTGGGCTTTTTTATTATTACTACTACAAGCATGGAAAGTAAACTAGCTAAAGCTACAACTATTTTTTTTGGTTTTTCTTAAGGTTTTTCAAACACACAAAAAGAAAGCATAAAAGGAAATAAACTAGCATGGATAGTACAATAAAAAAGTATGAGCACCGACAACTAGCATGAGTGTGTGAACATGAATGTAATGTCGGTGAGAGATACGTACTCCCCCAAGCTTAGGCTTTTGGCCTAAGTTGGTCTATGGCCACGGCTGGCCTGGCGGATATCCAAAGTTGTAGTTGGGGTCGTACTGTGATGGAGCCTCGGGGTACCACTGATTGGCGATCTCCTCCGGATCCCACTGGTAAACAGACTAACGTGGAAGATCAAGTTGTGGTTCCTGCTCTGGCTCTGGAGCTGATGTGGGGTTCTGGTAGGCATGAAATGCCTCCGACAGAACAAGATACTTGCCTAAAGATAAGTTAAACAAAGAAGGAGCAGGCAAAGTAATAGTCTCAGGGTGATTTTTATCGAATAACAGTCTGTAGTTAAGCATCTTTTTCTTATTCTTAACAATAAAATCATGTGCTACCATACTCTTATAGTCTAGAAAAGCAGGAGGCGACAACTTTTATTCTTTCTCATAATGCCTAATAGGTATGTTAAAGTGTGCAGCGAGGCGCGAGGCGAAGATACCTCCCAAGATGGGACCCTTCGTGCGGTTCAGATTTAACCGCTTGGCAATAATAGCGCCTAGACTAAAAGTGTTTTCGCGGAACAAGGCATGGCCCAAAATAACAATGTCAGGGGCACTAAGGTTTCCACAGTTTTCGCGACCAATTAAACATCTACTAGCAAATATCGCAAAGTAACACCACTACAAAAAAATACACTTCCGTGATGATACGTGTTTGTCACAGTAGGTCGCGTTTTTGTCATGCATGTACATCCATGACAAATTTATGATGAATCAAGATAGTCATACCTGTCTTTGTCGTAGAAGTGTTCCATGACATTACCAAAATTATCATCACGGAAGTGTCCACTTCCATGACGATAAATCGCGCGTCCGCGAAGTGCTTTTCGTCAAGGGTGACCGACATGTGGCATCCACCGTAACGTAACACCGTTAAGCTATCGGGTCGGGTTTTGGATCCGATAACCCGTTAACAGCCCGACCAATGGGGATTTTCCGTGTAAAACCATCATTGGTGGAGGAGACACGTGTCGTCGGCTACCGCACAAGTGTCACTCATCCAATGGGCGAGACGCGCCTATGATATGTTGACACGTGGACCGGCCCATCAAGTTTAAATGGGCCGGCCCAACTAAAGGCCCACAAGATTTTGCGGACCATAATGGGCCGGCCCAGCTAAAGGCCCATGAGATTTTGCGGGCCATAATGGGCTGGCCCAGCTAACGGCCCACAAGATTTCGCGGGCCATAATGGGCCGGCCCAGGTAAAGGTCCACAAGATTTTTGTTTGCCATAATGGGCCGGCCAGGTAAAGGCCCACAAGATTCTTGCGGATCATAATGGGCCGTCCCGGCTAAAGGCCCACGATATTTCGCCGACATTAACAGGCCGGCCCAGCTGTAGGCCCACAAGAATTTGAGGGCCCTAGTAGGCCGGCCCATTAACTGGCTGCCATGTTTTGGGCCAAATGCCGGCCCATATTTGATCCGATCCATTAATGGTCTGCCACGTTCTGGGCCTAATAGTGGCCCATATGAGATCCGGCCCGTTAAAAGCCTACCATGTTCTGGACCAAATTACGGCCCAGATTAGGTACGGCCCTTTAAGAGGCTATGGGCTCAATTATGGCCCATATCAGATTCGGCCCGTCAACTGGACACTATGCTTTTGGACCCACTTGCTAGATGCCCACTTAGTAATTCGGCCTGACATTAGTTTTGGCCTCTTAAGGACCCGTTTAACATTTCGGCCCTATATTAATTTCGGCCTGTTAAATGCCCCTCATATAGTTGGGCCTAACTACGGCCCGGTTTGCATCCGGCCTGCTCGCAGCCGATATCTGATTGGGCCAAACAAGGACCGAGACAATTTTGGCCTGTTAAAAGCCCGTGATTTGATTCGCACAATCATGGGCCGGAGTTCATTTCGGGCTGCTGCCGGCCCGTTAGCTGTTCGGCACGTTTCAGGCCCAACCTACATCGTGATTGCATGACGGCCCGATTATGTACCGTAATTTTACGGTTTGGCCGGTTTACTGCAAAGACAGTAAAATAACTGCAGCATCGTGAATAAGAAAAACCTAGACTATACAATAAAGAAATTACAGCCACTGGGCATCAAAGTTCGCCACTATGATAATAAAGCACAAGCGACAATGATTACATACTGGGCATCAAACATCGCCACCAATTGCAAATAAACACGCCGACAAAATAATATACAAAACCGACAACACTTCAATAGAGTTCAAGAAAGGTTAGCCTCTTTGGGAGCTGCAGCGCATAGCGATTGAGCAAGATGATGAGAGTGCGCTTGTTCAACACTTAAATCTTCCTCACTTTGAAAGATAAACAAGCGGACATATGACAGGTTTTGCACATAAAAGTATCGATCTTGACAATTCATCAAATTTCTTACTGACGAATAAAGTGACACAGTTTAAAATTGCATTAACACAATATGGTATTGTTCAGGTCAAGACATGGCAGGAAATGACATTGTGAAGGAGTTGGCAGCTTCACGACACCACTGGATTACAGATCAAGAACTCATAAGTATCAATGTTTAGTGTGCTGTCAATTTATCCCATTTCAGATTGGCAAATAAAGAGACGGTTTAAATAATACTCCCTCCGTCCGGATGTGTCTAGAACTAAAATACATCTAGATACATCCATTTCAATGACAAGTATTTTCGGACGGAGGGAGTAGTAGAATGATATGACATTGTTCATAGTTAAGACATTGCAGAATATGACATTGTGCTGTAGTGGGTAGGTTCACCACACCACTGGATTACGGATGAAGAATGAAGCATACATGCAAAGCAAAAGAAGATCACTTGCTCTGTATACTTTAATTTATATGGTATGAATAAGGAACTTGGTTGTACAACTGAAAACTTAAATTGAGAAAGGACAAACTTTTGTTTATGAACTACTCCCTCCGTTCTAAAATAGATGACCCAACTTTATACTAACTTCAGTACAAAATTGGGTCATCTATTTTGGAACGGAAGGAGTACATAATAAACTTTAAACATGCAATTTGATGCAAACACCAAAAATAAACAGCTGTTGCAGTCATGCCTAACCAAATATATACAACAAAGTTTGAAGGCTTGAGATGGACAAACTTACATTATTGGTGAAGACAGGCTCTATAAAGGCCTTGTCCATGCTGATGGGGGGGCAATTCAAAAGTTTACCACAGAATATTCTTCATAAGCATTGCCTTTATTCTACATTTTGTTAAGAGTAAATATAGATGTGATAATATACGAAAAAATGGAGAATATTTAAGATAAGATGAAGAGTGATGCTACATAACCAAGTAGCTATAAATGTAAGTGCAGCGATACAGGCAAAAGGTACAACCAAGAGCAATGCACAACTAAACTTCTTCATACCAACCTTATGGTAAGAGTAAATATAGATCGATGTGTAGAAAATGGAGGGCAAAGGAAAATAAGCTGCAGAGTGATGGTACATGAACAACTACTTGTCATTATAAGTACATCGATAAAGGACAGCATGTACTTACAAGAACAATGCAGAGCTAAAAAACATTGGCATTGGATCTTTGAAGAATTTGGGCGAACAATTGATAAGCAAGCTATCATGCATACTTCTGTCACATAATGAATCGGTATGTATGCAAGTACAGTGATACAGGACAACAGGTACTAACAAGAGCAAAGCAGCGGGCAGCATATTTGCGATATCCTGTCGTTCTTTTCAAACCGGAATTCTTCTTCAATCAGATTTCCTGCAAACAAGATCCGAAGGCACATGCGGAAAAGTAGAAGTTCAAATTGTCATGTGATTTCATAGACAGTACCTCATCATGGGAACGAGACCAGTGCATAACAATGTTTTTCCATTCAATGTCTTCTAAATTTAGCATAGGAGACTTCACCGGAAATTTGTTTATAGATTTGCCACCAAAGTGTGATTTCCTCAGGTAACATCGATACTGTTGCAATGCTTCCTTGAAAAGCACAAACAAGCTTTCCTCGTCATGACTATCCAGATTGACCCTCGCCTAGTTACAACAATGTAATGTAAATCATTGATGTGTTCAATCAGTAGAAAATAGGAAAATAATAACCATGAATAATAGCACTTACACGTAAGTTGGACAGGAAGATGTGAAAATGGTGTTTGTCTTCACAATAATCTTCCCATGATGGGAATATATGCACGTAGTCCCTAACAACATTGAAAGCATTTTCTTTTAAACTGGGAATAAATGGAATGGGGTTCCAATCTACAGGAATTGGTCGTCTCTGCAGTTGGGATAGGTCTTCGGCCGGTGGACTTGCTGTACTTTTTGCTGGAGTGGGATTTTTCTGTGGTACAGCTGGTGCTATGGCAAATGAAATCGGTATACCTTTTGCTGGAGTGCAGGTCCTGTGTGGTGGGGCTAGTGGTGTGGCCAGTGAAGTATGGGTACAGTCTGCTGGAGTCGGTCCTACATTTTGTGTCACAGCTCTATCAAACATGGTAAAGAAGAGCAAGCAGATTTTGGATAATAAAATGTTGGTTGCGCAGTGCCCACACATGATGAACCAGAGCGCATTAAGAATGCAACTCCCAGATGTCTCTCGACCATTTCAGGCGGTTGGATGAAGATCCTACGTCTCCTAACCCTTCTTCTTCCTCGTCTATGATTCTTCCCATACAGAACACTGCACGGGCCGCCGGCCGGACCACCGGCCCCCACCGCCTGTGTTCCTCCGCCACCCCCACCCCCCACCTGCGTCGAGTTTTCTTCGTTCGGCGAGGCCCCACAACCACCCGAGCCCCTTGGATCGCACCGGCGAACTCTGGCGAGCTCTGAAAAATCGATTGACCAAATTTTGAAATTTAGTCTACTGTGATTTAACTAGTGTGGAATATAAAAGGGGAAAACCATAAGCATTGGGAGTATAGTGTTGAGCGTGCCATGGCGGATCTGAAGGTGCAAACCGGACAAAGGCAACTTCGCAACCAAGACAAGAAATCAGAGTAAAGCAGTGGCGATCTATTTTCTTGCTGCGATAAATAAGTTGAGCAGATATGAAAGAGGACCGCCTCTGGTGCGGCGACGTGTACGCATCTGGTGAGAATTTGACGGTGCTGCAGTAGCGATGGCTGTCGGCGGCGTGGAAGCAGATCTAGGAGGGTAGACGGTGGCGGCGGGGCGCGGTGGACGAGACGGTCGTAGGAGCGGCGCCGGCAAGGTGGACGACGGCGAGGATGAAGCGAGAGGACGGGATGCAAGGATCCCGGTCCGAAGGCGTGGATGAGAGAGGTCGATCTCTTGTAATGGACGGCGGCGTCAGGGTATCAGCTCCGGCATGGTGGAGGAGGACGGCGGTGGATGGGGTGGCGGACGGCGGCGGACGGAGGAGGTGGGTGTGGAGAGGGTGTTGTGGCACCCACGAAGTATGAATGGGGAAAAGGGAGGTAGAGAGGAAGGGGGGAACCATGTAGTCAGGGCGCGCTTGTCTCAAATGCGAGGAAATTTACAAACTTAGCCCCCGTTTCCAATTTCTACTACATCACAGCAACATTAGTCGGTTGGGGATAGGACGGTAATCTCGCATACACGAATATTTGCCGACGAGAGTTTGTTTTGGCGCCCACCGTATGAATATGAATCGGGGAGGAGTCGATTTCGCCGAGGGCACACTGTGTTTTGGCGCCCACCGTATGAATCCGGGTGAGAGGCGGTTACGTCACATTTGGGTGAAATTACAAACCTACCCCTATCGAAACCTATAGAAATCCAGCAGATAGGCTTTGCGCGGCGAGGATAGGCGATAGTGATTTCCATCTCGCAGATTTTGGTTTGGGCGATTCTCGTGACTTTCCCCGCTTCGTTCAAATTTTGCACAATGCACGTTTATCGTGCCAACTCAATTCAATCCCGTTTGTATTCTACTATTTTTTTGAGCGGGATCCATTTTCAATTGGAATTACATTCTATATACATCATTTTTTACATATATACTTTCAAAAGCACAACAAAGAATTCTGCTCATTTATATGTATAATATGATTTACAAATACAACGATCTCGAAATATTAAGGTTGAGTTTGAAAAAATTTAACCAAATTATGTTCTACTAAAATGTATGGATCAGTAATATCTACATATTAAATAACATAGATGTGTGTGAATTCATATGAGTATGCATGTTTGATAGATCAATTTTGGTTCGAGTATGGATTACATGTATCATCATCTCGAATTCAAATATTTGAATCCCTTTTTTGTTCACTCCTTTCACGCCCATCTCTCTCGCATGCATGCTCCTTCAGTAGCCATCACTCTCTTTTCTCCAGCTCACCCAAGACGCTCACTTCATGTTTCTCCTATCCTCGCAAACATGGTCTCTCGACGTCTCCTTGAAAAGTGTCACACTCTCCCTATCATTATACATTACACGGTTTTCATTATCTCTCACGTCTCTATTGTTCTCTGGTATCACTCGGTACCTAAGCTTTCTTTTTCACCGCCACACACATAGTCTCCACTCGTCTTTCACTTTGTCTTTCTCTCTATGGGATTCTCTCACACACCCTATATGTCTCTACATATGACTCATACCACTAAAATTACTCTCTCTCTCTCTCTCTCTGAGACACAACATTTGTTGCGGTCTCCTTTCGTCTCCATCCCAGACTGACACCGATCAGACAACCCCGACTACCGCCTCCTCTCTCTCTCTCTCACAGACACACACACACAACTCCTGCTTCCACCCCCCTTCCCGACTACCGTCTCTCTCTCACACACACAAAACTCTCGCTTTCACTTTTGACTCGTATTTCTCTCACAAGCATTTATCGACTAGCTAGCCTCTAGATAGGTTTATACACCCACACTCATGCTTCCACCATCGCATACATGTCTCTCTCTCGCTCCTTGTATCTATGTAGCTTTTTCTTCCCTTCTTGAGACACGCCCTCGACTGCACACACACACTATCGCCTCATTTCAAGCTGATACCTATCGCACACACACTACTTGTGTCTTTGTCACACATGCACTCCGTCCTCCTCCACTCTCCCTCTCTCTCACACACACATGGGCTTTTTGCAACAACTAGCAAGATGCCATGCGTTGCACGGAACATCAAGATGCATTTGTATGAGTAGTTTATCTTGTGGGGGAAAAGGATGAACGAGGGAAGACCTTATTTGCAAATGTGGAGAGGGGTGTGGGTATCTTTTTGCAAAATTGCCATAGTTTCCTTCCTATCCGTCAGATATAGATCGGACGGCCTATATTGCAGGATGGCAGGCACACGATCATCACCGACAATGCTTTTTATAAGAGTAGGGATAAAAAATAGAGTTGGTGATGATGGTGGGCCTGCCATCCTGCAATGTAGGTCGTCCGATTTATATCTGACGGATAGGAAGGAAAATATGGCAATTTACCCACACTCTTCACCACATTTGCAGATAAGGCCTTCCCTCGTTCATCCTTTTCTCCCACGAGATTTTGATGTTCCGTGCAACGCATGGGCATCTTGCTAGTAAGAGTAGAAATTAGACATATACCACTTCTTGAATCTTGAAACCAACAACATGCCTCCCTTATCTCATCAAAACCGCCAAAGGTATATATTTTGAGTGAAACATAACATATTTTTAGTGATATACGTATTTCAAAACTAGACTTTTTTTCTATCAAATCGGTGAATATGTATTAATCTACTTTGATCGTGTGGCAACGCATTGGCACATTGCTAGTAGTCATTATAATTTTTTGGACACCAGACAAACGATGGAGTACATATACGAAGAGAAGAGGCGCACGCACGTAGTCGGCCTCTCGCTGTCTCGCACACATGAGTGTTACGTAAAGGCAACATTAACAAATAAACCCTAAAATCCTAGGTGCATGATTGCTGCATTCGCGGGTACCGGGTACGTGGTGGAGCACCTTTGTAGGAGTTGATGGTCGGGACCACAGGTGAACGACTTGGAGCGCGGTGGCTCGCCAGTTGCCACAGACCGAGTAGCCACGTTTAAAATGTCGTTTTTTAGTGGGTTAAGAGTTACGATTTTAAATGGCACGTTATAAGTAGTAAGTAGTTTTTAGAACGATTGGTATGGAGCGAAAATGGAATTCATAGTACTACGTACCTCCTTGGCGTATGGTTGTATGGGTTTATGTTACGAGATGTTGAACCTGGTAGTTCTAGGCCAAATACTATGGTTTAGATTTAGATGCTGGTTTTCAGTAATCGGAAGGGGAAACCCTTCTTTGATTAAAAAAACTACTACCTCCATTCTGGTTTACTAGTCCCCATCGTACTTTGGGTCAAAGTTTGTCCATGAATTTTACTTGTAAAATGTGAATGGAAAATGAGATTTTGTTATACCCAAACAAAAAAGGACTGGAGGGAGTGATTGCTCTGACACGGAAGCGACCTCTCATAGCGCAGGCATTGAACCGGCGCGCCGGCCAAGAGGGTCGCACTCGCTGCAGGCCCGGCTGAGCACGCCTCCTCGCCGCGTGCAACCAGCTTAAGACTGCCCCGCCTGCCTTCATTGAATCCGCGCGTGTGCCAGCAACACGTCCTTCCGTGAGCCGGCAGGCATTTTAGAACACAAAAAATGACTAAAATATAATTAATTTACGCATGGTCTTGACTTGTTGTGCTCACACTGGTAGCAGGAACTAGTAGAGGATTTTCTTTATTTATAACTCTCCTCACATTTTTTTGGCTTTGAAGTGAATCATGGTTGTGGACATTATGTATGAATGTGCGATATCTGTGAACATGAGTTTGATGTGGAAGTTGGACTTGGAATGTCGGGCTTGCGCGTGAACTATACCATGTCCAATGCTTCGTCTCATTATTGTTTGGAAAGTAATTGCTGTTATTACATGACCTGAAAAAACATTTTATGCCACATCGGTAGATGCACGACATCACAACAGCATCTTGTTGGATAAACATTTGAACCTAGCTATTATGAAGGAAATTTTGTATTGACAACAGTTTTAGATAGCAGGAGACGCCTAGCCTGCTCTGCCTCTGCTAGCTTATTTCTGGCTTCTTCCATCTCTTCTTTGGCTTGGGTGAAGAGATAATCTGATTGCTCTTTTAAACTTCTTCAGAACTCAGCTACATTCTCAAGGGCTGCTGCACGCTTTCTTTCAGCCTTTACTAATGCCACGAGGACACGAACAGTGGCGACTCCACCGGCTTGTGTGTAATCCAGCATCATCAGGAATTTGCACCTTGTGTCTAATCCAAAGATCATTAGGAACGGCACCTTGTGTGTAATCCAGCCTCATTTTGGAAACATGATCTCGAGGTTGACCATACTTCCCTCCTCGCAGAACTGCATCCCGACATGAAGTTACTTCTTTTTAGATCAATACTCGGAGAAACCTAGATCCATTTAGTAGAAGCCAGATAAATGAACTCGGAGAAGTGAATTCAAAAGGAAAAGAAATATAAAACAGACTACATGGTGAGAACACCCACTTCCTACATCAAGTTAAAACGAAAGCATTAGGACGATTAAGACTCTTCTTATTACACATCGAAGAACACCACGCTTAAGAGAAACGAAACTACAACATATACACATTGAAGAACACGAGGCTAAACGAAAGTAATTGAAAGGGTGTTACTTACCAAAGCTCATTTTACAGGTTCGTGCAGCTCCTCTTTAACTTGCCATGCTCCTTGAAGATGTCCCGAATATCCCGTGTTTGGTCTTCATTGCTCCTCTGCATGTTCACACTCGTGGTTTCAAAATCTCAACATGGCAAGAAAAATACTACTAGTAATACTCGCGCATCTTGTGGGCAACATTAAAGCACTCGTCTGCCATGTTAGAGCATCTCCAACAGAATCGCAACGCGCGGTGCTTTAAAAAAGGGTTTACAGTGCCGAGATCGAGAAGTAGATACTAGAGAGTTGAGGATAGTTCTCAGCATAGATAGATACAAAAAAGATAATTCAACTACTCCTCGTCGTCCGACTGCTCCTCGGTGATGTCCTCCTCCGACGTCTGACTGTAGGCGTGAAGATACCGATTGTCGTCGGATTCCCATGGCGACGCTGCTCCTAGCCTCATGTTGAATTGAGCGTCCGCTTTTCGCCTACGCTTGTCCTCGCGATAGGCGGCTCGCTCCGCCCTCCTCTTATCCCTCTCCGCCCTCCTTTGCGCGTAGAACTCGTGCTCGTTGATGATGTCCTGCGGGAAGTGTTGGCGCCACAGCGCAATGGCTTCCTCGTCCATCTCGGCGATGCCGAGACGGTGCTCCCGCCTCCGGTTGTCGCGACGATCCTCGTCGGTGCTAAGCCGCGGCAGAGGCGCGAGCTCCTGCGCCCGCTCCCGCGTCGGCATGTTGGGGAAGTTCAATGTTCTATGAGGCCACCGGAGGCGCCACGCCGCCGCGTCGTACGCGCGGGCGGCCTCGGTGGCGGTGTCGAAATTGCCGAGGCCGAGGCGCATCCCGCGGAACCGGATCTCGGCGGAGAAGCCGCCGGAGGGGCGCGCGCGGACGCCGCGGTATCCCCAAGTTTCCCGGCGACGCGGCGGCATGGTGGCGCAGCGGCGGCAAGGCGAAAAAGAGCGGGGAGAGAGCGGTGGCGAGGCACAGAGCGGTGGGAGGGCGTTGGATTTTATAAAGCGCGCCGGACGCCGCGCGCCAAAACTAGCGCACGCCCGGCCGCTTTTTCCCGCGCACGCGATCCTTTCCCGACGTCTCTGCTATCTCTACTCTCTTCTCTACGGTTATATTTATTTTATATTTAATATTTAATATTTATCTCTACTTCCTTTACTGTCTACTTTTTTCTCTATACTTTTTTTCTTGCAATATAGGCCGTCTGATTTATATCTGACAGATATGAAGGAAACAAATGGGAATTTTGCAAAAAGATACCCATACCCCTCTCCAGATTTGCAAATAAGGCCTTCCCTCATTTATCCTTTTGTCCCACAATATAAACTACTCATACAAATGCATCTTGATGCGTGCAACACATGGGCATCTTGCTAGTTCTAAAAACCTTTCCATCATTTGCCACACTGCTGGTTGCAAATGAAAAACCTTCCCAAGCACAGCGCGATACAGGAGTGACGCACAATTACAAGCTGATATTCTGTTGGACAATGGAGGCTATAACCAATTACTTTTACGGGAACAATAGCACCCAGGAAAATTGAAGGGTAGGTATGAACAAAATTGGAACTGCACATGTAATGCTAAGTGATTCAATACACACATTACCAATCGAGGAGGAGAACGATGGTCGCGGCGGCCTCTGTGAGTCATGGTCGGCAACGGGTGTCAGTTCATTGTCCACGACGGTGGTACTTCTGCGCTTGGCGTCGGCTTCCGGGAAGCAGATCCGAGACCGTGGAAGACGATGCCGGGGAAGAGGCGCCATCTACGACGACGGTGGACCGGCTCCAGTGTGGCGTACGAGGTCGTCGATGAGGCAGATGCACTGCGGTGGACGAGTGCGCCGATGTAAAGGGGAGGAGCACGAAGGCTGCGGTGCCGTGGAGAATTCTATTTTGCGGTGGGGATAGAAAATGGGGAGTATTCAGGTGTACTACTCTGGGTGCCGGGGTGGGGCTGGCTGGGTAGGGTGAACCTGAAGTTACGAAAACAACCCCCTACCAAGCGTCGTACGTAGGCCTGTTCCGAAGGCTATGATGGTAACTTCCCACTGCTCGAAGGAGATTTTCCCTCCGACCTCAAAATTTTGTGACACTGGACTCCCCGTGTGGCGTGTTGAGTGATTCAGCTAAGCAACTAGCGAGTAGTAGTAGTAAACTCTGCATATTAGGTTTGACCAAAGTCAAACTTCCTAAAGTTTGACCAAGTTTATATAAAAATATAAACATTTACCATAACAAATATGTATGATGTGGAAGTACATTCAATAATGAATCTAATGGTATTTATTTGTTATTGTATATGTTAATATTTTTGTTATAAGCTTTACGAGAGTTTACAAAACTTGACTTTGACCAATGCTAATACGCGACTTAAATAAAAACAGAGGAGTACACATTTGTTTTCTTAGTTTGTAGTGAACTAATCATTTGTTGAAATTGTGAAATAAATATATTAGGCTATTGACTTGAATGTAATGGTCTATACAATTCAATAGTTACAATCATTGTCTAATCCCAAGATGTATACAAGGTCTATAGTACTTCACAACATGCTCAAACTCACATAATCCCAGTCAAATGAGAATCTAAATGCATTTCATAGTTATTACTTTGTAGGATGCAACAAAAACAACCAAAACTCTACATCAGCCATTATAGAAGAAACATTTTGACATATCCCATTGTGTGAATGAAACGTGCAGAGAGAGCTTTTGAAGATGGAGCAGATAGGGCGGGAAAGATTGTATGTATGTGGACGAGAGAGTAGGAGACAAACCTAACAAGACACACACACACACACACACAGAGAGAGAGAGAGAGAGAGAGAGAGAGAGAGAGAGAGAAAGAGAGAGGAAGAAGTTAGGTCTGTGAGAAAGATGGCGACATGTAATATACGTGATTCTGTATACGTGGAAGGAGAAGAGACAACATGTTTGATGAGAGAGTTGGAAAAACATGGACGAGAGGGGAAGGATCTCATGGGTTGAGGGATTGACAATTTTGTGTGGGGGAGAGAGGAATTGGTAATTTTGTGCAAGAGAGAGAGGGTGGGGGGGAGGAGTCAGTCAGCCGTCGTCACATCACCCTGCTTCCAAATGACCCCGCATTCTCTAGCGCGGTGTGGTCGCCGTCTTCGATCTGCTCGATGCCCTCTTTGAAGATTGAGGTGTTGTGCATGTTGGGGTGCAAAGAAGCACAAGCGAGTGGTCGCCGATAACCTTGGATGGGGATGAATTGTGTGCTCGGGGGTGTGTGTGTGTGTGTGTGCGTGTGTGTGTGTGTGTGTGTGTGTGTGTGTGTGTGTGTGTGTGTGTGTGTGTGTGTGTGTGTGTGTGTGTGTGTGTGTGTGTGTGTGTGTGTGTGTGTGTGTGTGTATTGAGCGGCGAAAACAAACCTAAGGAGAGAAATGGGTATTCACGAAGATATTGCGCGGGCCTTGAGGTGGGCGGGGGCGAGTGAGGGTGTCAAAATGTGTGCGTTGATGCATATGTTGCATGCGATCGTCATGAGGACGGACGAATCGAGAGAGATGGTTGTTGTGTTAAGGATGCTCCTCTCTCTCTCCCTCTCTCTCTCTCTCTCTCTCTCTCACACACACACACACACACACAGGTAAACTAGAAGACCGTTCTCACATGTATACACAACGACAAGATCTGCCTATGTCTCACTTATGCATGATCGTTTGCACATTCACACCTCTCTATGTCTCAGATCACACGCACACCGTCTCCACATTGCCCTTCCGCCACAACACACATATGGACACATACACACGTTATCTCTCAGTCACACACACAAAATAAGTATTAAAAAAACTAGGGCGCACCTAAAACGTCCAAATCCAAATAAACACAAACTGGAGCTAAATTCAAATATATGGAAATATTGCAGCGTCAAGAACTTTCCCAGGAAAAAAAAGTTGAGTAATATTCGAGGATTGTTTTCACACACACAAAAAGTGTCGGGGGTTGGGTGCGACATATGCCAAAGGATGGCTTATCATGGTGGGGGCGAGTAGAACGTCGCCGGTGCCTGGAAACGGGATGAGGCGAAGGCATGCACGCCGGCGAATCTTACCCAGCTTCAGGGCTCTCCGTGGAGATAACACCCCTACTGCTGCTCTGCGGGGTCTCCGCATGATCACTATGGCAAAGTGGATACAAGGTGGCTCCTTGAGCTGTTCGGAGTGAGGAAGGAGAAGGGCACGGCTAGCTCTTCTCTTCCCACTATGTGTGTCTAAAACTATTAGGGTCCAACCTCTTGCATGGGTGCCTCGGGGGGTTTATATAGCCCTCCCCCCCGGGGGTACAATGGTAATCCGGCTGGGCGCAGGTCCCAGCCGTCAGTCTCTCAGGTTGCCGTCGTCTCCGCCGACTTCTGGGGCCCGCCGACGGTCCAGCATGGGGCCGACAGCCCTTGTCCGTCGCGGGCGGGTCTTGCCGGCTGCGGATTACTGTAGCCGTGCTTCTAATGACACGAGCTTGGTCATGGGGTCATGGCAACAGTGCCGCCGCCTGACGCGCGATCACTATTGCCACTCCCTGTCTTGTCTGGTTAATGGCGCGCGGAGCACGTGGGAGGGCTGGCCGACTGGAGAGCCGACTCAGCAGGTCCGTCTAGGCGCTCTTGCCGTCTTCCGCCTCCGCCCGACGGGCGGTCCCGCCGCCTTGGTCGTATAAACAGGCCGTCGTGGAGTACAGGATCCGCCCACGTGGCTGATGTCGAGGCAGCGTGGCAACAATCAGCGCGCGGACGGAGATCTCTGTCGACTGGCGCTCTGTGGCCATGCCTGTCCTTTGTGAACGGGGCGGGAATGGGCAGCGAGGCGGCCTCATCCCATCCCGCCCGTAGTCGCATAGGCAGGAGGTGGTTGGAGTCGCGGGCCGACTCCCCATAGCCGGCTTCTCCGGAAGTCGCTGGCTGGGAGTCGGCTTATCTCGAGGCCGTCTCGGGACTCGGTGGGAGGGCAATCGGCGGCTCTCCGCCGACTCTCAGAAGGCGGCTCTTTGTCTTGGGGTCTTGAGGGGCGCAGTCTGCCCCGATGTTTCGAAAGGTCCAGGGGCTCGGGTTTGCCTACCCGTGGCCCATTACTCCGACAAAAAGGTTCGGTGGATGTCCTTCGAGCGCGACATGGTGATGCACCGTTCGATCGACCGCGCAGACGCGGTTCACGCGCTTGCATAGGATTCCGTATCGTGGTTGTGGTACTAACTTCAAAAAAAAAGCGCTGCCTAAGTCTAATGTTTACGTGTACTAGTACGATTTTCTTTTAAGTTTGACCAACCTCATATAAAACTAAAGTAAGCTCCCATACGCACACTCATCAATATGCCGCCGCCGCCGTTGCGCATGCCGGCGCCCGCCTGCTCCGGCCAACAATTTCTCGCCCATCACCGCCGTGTCGCCGCCATCCCTGTGCCATGAAGCCGAAGGCTCGCTCGCTCACGTCGTCTGCAGTCCCTCCTCACCATGCCGCCGCGCTGCCAAGCACGCGAGCAGCTGGTGGAGCCGCGTCTATGCATGCAGCGTACGAAGAGGAGGACGAGCGCGTGCTCCAGCACGCCGGCGAGGAGGAACTAGCGTGTCATTGTCGTCTCCGCCCGCACGGAGGAGGCGCGCATGGTGGCTGTCGCGGCGGAAGCCGGTCGCGCGCACGTCGAGCCCGCAAACCGGGTGCGGACGCGGAATCTACCTTCGAGACCTTGAATGCCACGTGGATCCTGCAATATGAAGGAGCAATTTGGGTCAGTCGACTCATGTGAGCCGTTTGATGCAACATGGATGGCTAGAAGGGATTATTCCACCTCTTCTGTCGTATTCTTCCTTCGCTCCGTCGAACTTCTTTCACAAATCGACGGGCCCAAATTATACTACTAGTACAAACGTATTAAATGCAATGGGGAACAAGAAGGTACGGCAGTAGTACCAACTGCAAGAAGAACGATAGTAAGACATAGTACTAGTACTACTCTACGTACTAAACAGTTCAAATAACGAGAAAGAATATAAGCATAGTTCTCTTTGGGGCCTCAAAGACAACACACCCTTGAAAATAAACTAAGCAACTAGTCAGCTTGACACTGCAGTAGAACCAGCATGAGCGACGGCACTGCCACCTACTCGGAGTCCGAGTCCACGTTCTCGACTTCGTCCTCGTCCCTCTTCCTCTTCCTCTTCGCCGACGCTTCTTTGCTTGAACCGGACACTGGGCTCTACTTCTTCATCCAACCCATGTAGATATTTAAACAAAGGTAGGCATCCATTGCTGCGTACAGGATGTGATATTCATCTAATGTCTTCGACTCCCATGCATGATGAAACTCGTGATGAGGTTTCTTCAGTTTAGCGTACGAAGGATCAATCATGGTTGCTGCCAGGTTCAGCATTGAAGGTTGAGAGGAGGACACCAGGCTTGCCTTCTGGAGATCGAAGGGCTGGCCTACAACGAGACCTATCCGACGTAGGACTTCTTTGTCGTTCTTAAAGCCTACAGTAACGAATTTCACTCTTTTGTCCTTGAGGAAGTTCTTAAAATCCTGGCACTCAACGTCGGCATGGCATATGTGGTAGACCAAGCAAACGTTATGTACGCAAACCTGGATCACGGCGGGCTTCTTCCTCTCTTCGTCCTTTAGATCCTTCTCTCGTCCCAGGACTGTGGTGTACTAAACATCTAGCCCAGCGACCCACTCATCCGTTGAACTGTTGAACATGCGTGGAAGCGAGCAAGCCATGCTTTCACCATCGCGATCCACGTGTGTAGATGACGATGAACTGATCGCGGTGATGGCTCTAACCTGGTACTCAGCGGCGACCATGGAGATTTGGGAGGCCATGGATTTTGGAGGAGGTTAGGAGAAGTTGAACTGTTGTACCCAAAAACTGGGAGCGAACTAATGTGAAAGGGCGGACGACCGGAAGCGAACTATTGTGAGGTAGAAGACGGGACGAGTAGGGCGTCTTGAGCAGGCGTGGGGTTGCTGGCTTTCCCGGAGGATAAACGGCTGCAAGCCCCCAAAGAGTTCTCGAGAACTATGCGGGACCCACTAGATGTCATGTCTACTAGACCCATAACGTAGGCCTGACGGTATAGCTTCTGCCTGTTTGCACGCCATGCCGGCGCGTGGATGTAACCTCACTTAATTCCGTCAACCGTTGCGCCTCCCACGGCCTTCGCCTCCCTCGCGCGGCCGCGCCCTTTGAGACTTCGACCGGCTAAAAATGAGCAAATTTTTTTGCCTACTCCGCATGCATGATACTCCCTCTGGTCCTTTTTACTCCCGTCAACCGTTTGCAAAGTGTTTGACCAAATATATACTTTTTTAAACACCACCTTATATTAATTAACCAGCCACACCAGTACACTCATTCGATACAATATTCACCACACAAGGCGGTACGTTATTTACAAGAATACCATCTAATCTATTATCAAGGCTACGATTAAGTGTGCCACCTTATTGGCCGAACGGCTAATCTTTGACAATTGAAGATTGTTGATCAACTTCGAGATGCTCAACGCTTTCATCTTCAGGTCACGCATAGCAGACCTGTCATAGTCCCCCGATGCAAGAGACGCTACCACAAAAGCGCAATCAGTCTCTAAAATTACAGGATTATGAAGAGAAATACCTATGTAGAGACCGACAATGCAAGCCCTAAGCTCCGCTTCCTCCACGCTTTAACAGGCATCAATGAAATCCCACGACCAAATTTATACTAAAAATATCAATATCTACAATACTGATTATAATGAGTATAAGAACTACGTTTTATGATGAGTGTAAAAATATTGATTTGACATTGTGAATGTTGATACTCCCTACGTCTAGGTGAGTAAGTCATCTTAGGCTGTGCACCGTGACCAAGGAGGAGGGGAAAACGAGAGACATGTTTATTTGCTAATTAAATATTATTGCATGCAATGAACTAACCACTGCATGTCATGTTTGATAGTCTCAGGTCATTAAAAGCATGCACACCCTCATCTCTTATTGGTTGCTATGTCAAGAAACAAGAAACGAGGTAGAAGTTAATGCACCGCGCCTACGTGTTTTGGGATTATTTGGTTTTCGTAGGATGACTTACACACCTAGCTATTAGAGTACCACTACCTCCCTTCTAGTTTAAAGGGATCGACTCAAAAATTTCACCTACTCTTAGCAAGATAGTAGAGGCGGTGGAATAGTTTTTGAAGTCTGCAAAAGTACTCAACTAATGCTGTCGTTCTTCACAAAAAAATGTGTTTACCAAAGCATGCATGAACACTAGTTAGTCTAACCCCCCTCTCTTCTTTAATTCTTTGCCACATCAGCATGTTTGCTATTCCCGTGTACCAGCTAAGATACCACCATGATGGCCAGCCTTAATCATCGCATGCAATAATTTAGTGCACCTTGAAATATGAACATGTGTGGGGCGTGTATGTTTTTAATGACTTGAGACTATACCTAGCCCAGCATGCAAGATGACTTATTATGCACCGTTCCCCATACCTGCAGGAAGCCCGTTCGTCTCCAAATCTTTTCCTCTCCATGTGTGGAAACAATATGCCTGCCAAACTCTCCTTCTCCCTCTGGCGGTCCCACCACTCCACCCCGTGTGAAAAAATCTGCATGCATGACTCTCCTCCCCCCACGCTCGTCCAATCCGTTGTGACCAGCAATATTTCCACCCCTTCGCTCCCCCGTAATTTACTCCAACAAATATGCCCACGTAGCTTTTACTTAACTTCAGGTGCATTGGGTCACTGACATACGGGCCCAGCAGTGTACTAGCCCACATGTCAGTCACGCAACTGGACATGTAGTTAAGTCAGTGCAGCTCAGTCCATATCTTACGCAGGTGTGCCATTGCTCGCTATAAATATTGCGCCTGCCACGACATCGCTATCTCCTCCCCCTCACGTTCACGTTCATCGCTATCTCCTCCCCCTCCCTCTCACGTCGACCACCATGGCGTCTCCTCTCCCAAGCCCTAGGAGCCCCTCGCTGCACTGTGCGGACGGTCACGCATCGCCTTTCTGTTCCTCGTCGCCACTAGTCGAGGAGGACGCGTCGGCGTTCCACTCCTCGCCGCTACGCGATGCGTCCCCGTTCCGTTCCTCGCCGCCACTAGTCGAGGAGGACGCTTCGGCGTTCCGCTCCTCGCCGCGACGCGACGCGTCGCCGTTCCGTTCCTCGCCGCCACTAGTCGAGGAGGACGCGTCGGCGTTCCGCTCCTCGCCGCGACGCGTCGAGGTGGACGCGTCGGCGTTCTCAATCTCGCCGACACGCGCGTCGGAGGACGCGTCGACTCCCCGCTACGAGGAGAACGCCACGCCGCCCGCCGAGCCCCCCAGCCTTGAGGAGCTTTGGAAAGAAATGGATGTTGCCTTGTGGGAGGCTTTGCCTCCAGCAGAGCGCGCCAAAATAGAGGCGGAGAAGAAGGCTGAGGAAGAGAAGCGCACCACGCAACTAGCTTTCTGGGAGATCTATGTCGCGTCCGAGAGAGTCAAGCAATTGGTTCTTCGGCAGAAGGCTCATGCGAGGGCCGTGAGGGTGGCGGAGGACGCCCGTGCCGACGCCCTGAGTGCAGTCAGGCCCAAGCGCCTCATCTACGCTTGGCGGTACGTGGACCGGGTGCACGCTTCCAGCCAGGAGGAGTACCTGTTGGCGCCATATCACCACACCGGTGAGATCGCTCTCGCCCACCGGCAAGCCGCCAATCATCACCTTGCGAGTTGCGAGGCTGAGGAAGAGGCGTTGTGTCGGCGCACTGGGAAACGGCCGCGCACCAGGGCACTCGTGGCACGCCGCAAGCGCTCCTGCGAGCGCCGTGGCTTTTAGGAGGAGTATAATTTTTGTTTCGTAAGGTGATCTCATTAGTTTTGTGACGCAAATGATAAATCCTTAACGTTCAGGAATTTTAGCGTCCTTAATTAAGTATGTAAAGGAAAGTTTGGAAACGTTGTGTATTATTACGCATTTTGCAAGTACGTGCATATAGCACAAACTTTACTATATACTATCGGACTACACGTCTCTCTCGATATATGCTTGCAGACTGTGCTACTCCCTCCGTCCAGGTCAATAAGTCATCTTTGGTTGTGCACGGTGACCAAGAAGGAGGGAAGACTTGTACACCTAGATGGAGGGAGTACTACTATTACTTATGTATGTGCAAATGCACGTTTGAACATTACGATGCGGTTTTTGTAAAAGTGGAAAAACAGCACTAGTCAAGCGTGTGAAACGATTCAATGCAAAACAAATGCAAAAATGCTCATTTGATTGTTTACTTTCAGCTTCCTTCTCTGTGGTTATTTCTCTGTGTACCGTGACCAAGGAAGAGGAGAAAACGAGAAATGTTAATGTTTATTTGCTAATTAATAGTGTTGCATGCAATGAACTAACCACTGCATGTCGTGTTTGATATCTCAAGTCATTAAAAGCATGCACACTCTTTATCTCTTATTGGTTGATATGTCAAGAAACAAGAAACGAGGTAGAAGTTAATGCACCGCGCCTAAGTGTTTTCGGATTATTTGGTTTTCGTAAGATGACTTACACACCTAGATGCACCGCGCCTAAGTGTTTTGAGTAACATTTTATCAGTTAAATCTTTAGTCAAAATTTAGCACAAATTACAATGGTGAGGAATAAACCAGGACGGAGTAGTAGTTTAGAAGCCCAAATAAATGAGTGAGGCGCCTTATTGTTACTCTCCACCGTGACTAGTCTTGTGGGAAAAGCTGGGAAGCCTCCAAAAGAACTGGCCCTAGGAGTAGTAGCTAGGGATCGGCGTCCGGAGATGAACCGGAGAAAGTAAACGCAGAGAGATGAAATGCAAAAAAGACGAAGGGATGTGATGGTTGCTTGTCCGTTTATTTTACCAGGCCATTTATTACTAGGAGTGGTTGGGTTTTGTGATATGACGGCTTTACTGCCGCGCCACGAGCAGGGTGAGAGGTGAGACTCCCGTGCAGCGCCGCCCTCTACACTTGTACTACATCGGTCGTGGTTTATTAGTCCCCCATTGAATTTGACTGAAGATTTAACTGACAAAATGTTAGTGCATGTCAACAAAAACTATATCGTTGGATTCGTATTTGAACATAGTTTTGAATGATATAATTTTAGGTGACATGCATCAGTATTTATCATACTATATATGATGTTAGTTCAATTTTTGGTCGTACTAATCCATAGTAGTAAGGTGCCCGTGCGTTGCACCGAAGAGTGAAATGCATTGATCGGGGAGTTGTTTATTTTGACAAAGGATGTGGGGGTCATCTCATGTGTAACGGGTATCGATAGGTTTCTTCGGATATTATCTCATCTCTAGAGCTCACAAACATCCGAGTGAAATAGATAAAAAGGTATCTTTTGCAAACAAAAGCGTTCAACTGTTCAACCTGCATCCAAAACTTGTGAAGAAATAACACTTATTGTGCTTTGCAAGAAATGATCTTTAAGAATTAGTTTTTGAGTATCGATTGTTATACATGTTGGCTACACATGACATGGCACTTTCTTATAGTCAACAGTTGGCTATACTATTAAGTAATATTAACCATGCCCTTATACACCTAGACAGAGGGGTTAAATCAGGATGACTTGCAAGGGGCGGAGGAGATGTAAGAAATGGTTCATCGTAAGTCTTTCACCATCTTGTAGTAAAAATTCATACATGGAAGATTCTAGACTAAACCATAAACGGATACACTTTTATTCATGCGCGATACTCCAATAGAGCAAGATCCTGCATGGAAGTCTCCACATGCTTAGACAGCGGATTACATTGAGCGAAGACTAATGATCAACATTTAACTTGATAATGCGTATTTTTTAGAAGAACAGGAGGCTCCTCCCGGTTCCATTATCAAATGAAACCCAAAGTGTCTTACATCAGCTCACCGAGAGGAGCAGTTCAAAGGAAGGACTGCGCGAAAGCCACTCAAGTTTAACGACAAGCTTACGAGAATCAAAAGCGGCAAAGACACGGGACATAAGCGCCCACACACACACTACATGTTTTCTAAGTGCACTTGATAATGCGTATGTCGGTGAACCTCCTTGGAGTCCCGTGCACCGAGTCGGCGGGTAAAGGATAGAACGGATGCCATGGGTTTTCCAAGTCTACATTGGCGGGATAGTCCCAGCTCCTCGATTCCAAGTCTGTCCGATGAGGCGGTTTCGCCCACGTGACCGGAGGGGTAGTAACATTGACCTTGCACCCGTACATCTGCCTCGTGTCGATTATCGGCGTCGCGGCGACGCCCTGACGACGCTACTACAAAGACGGGCGGCGGCTCGCGGGCCTCGCCGGTGCCCACGATCAAGAGGAAGACGCTGCCGTCCTCCTCCGAGACTAGCAGGCGGCGGTGATCCTCCAGCGACTCCGGCATGGTGAACCGGTAGCACGTGTCGTACTTGATGTTCTCCGCCAAGGGCCAGCAGTGACCGCTGCACGCATCCGTGAGGTGATGCACCATGTCCGCCGACGAGCCACAAAACGGCATCGGGCACTCATAGCAGTGGACGAAGGGCTCCTTGGAGGCATGACCGGGCCGTCCATGAAACAGGAGTGGCTGTAGGGGACGTTGCGCCAGTTGAATATGTGAGCAAGTTACTATGAGATTTAATCCGAATAAGTACAAAATAAATCATGACGGCTATAACAGAGATGAAACTAATCATGTGGACTAGCATAGTAGTAGGATACGGAGTAGAAACATGAATTCTACCACGATCTCGAACAGGAAGGACAGAAACACATACGGTGCAACAGGAGCAGCACCGTTGGCATTGAGGTTGTCGCCCATGTCGTTGAGGAAGAGGTTGCCGAGGTTGGGGAAGAAGTCGTCGTCGGTGAAGTCGTGGCTGCCAGCAGTCGCGAGTGTGCGCTCCCCAGATTTCAACAGCGCCCACTTGAATGGAGCGCAGGAGGGAGTAGCTGTAGGGGACGTTATGTCACCGAATGGAGCGCAGGAGTAGCACAAGCAATAGATGGTGTCCTTACTAGTACTCCTAGTCTCTCTCTCTCTCTCTCTCTCTCTCTCTCTCTCTCTATATATATATATATATATATATATATATATATATATATATATATATATATATATATCTACTCTTATAGAAAACCGAGTTGGTGATGATGGTTTGCCTGCCATCTTGTAATATAGACCGTCCGATCTATATCTGACGGATATAAAGCCAACTATGACAATTTTACAAAAGATACCCGCACCTCTCTCCACATTTACAGATAAGGCCTTACCTCGTGTTCCTACCTATGTCTCTATCTCTACAAGTACTTTTTTTATAACAAATCGAATAGTGCTGCACCGTCCACTGCACGCCCGGCTGAACACGCCTCCTCGCCTCCATCATCACCAACTGAGTCTTTTATAGGAGTAGGAGTAGAGAAAAAACCGAGTTGGTGATGATGGTGTGCCGTGCAATGCACGGGCATCTTGCTTTTTTTTTGCATATAAGTCCAAACACCACGTAGACACGGTCTTTGAGCACGTTCGTAGTCGTTCCACGATCGGGCATCAAAGTTAGTAACTATTTTAGATTAGAATATACTACTCCTCCGGTGCTAGTAGTAGAGCAGAGTCCTACTCTACTACTCTACTCTAGCAAGCTAGGGCATAGTACTGTAGTAGGTACTGTAGGGAGTACCAGTACTATGATCACTCAAGCAAGTTGTCTAGCATCGATATGATCCTACGCTGCTGGTATGTGTCTCGTAAGTCAAGCGGCGTGTTGTAGCCATCATCACCTGTCCACTTCCCGCAGCACATATTCGCTTCTCCATCTTTGTCCGCACATAATCTCGTCCAAGCTTCCATCCCCGCTAAGGCGCCTCCCCCCCTCGTCCGAAACCCAAGCACTAACAATGGCAGAACCGAGCAGCGTCCGCCGAAAGAGTGGCTGGAATTCGCTCCCCACAGAGGTAATCAAGCTCATTGTTTCGCGTGTGGACAATCTCAGTACCATGCCGCTCGCCGCGTGCTCGTCGGGGCTGTACCGTTTACTCAAAGCCCTCAGGCCGGAGCTTTTTAAGCCAGCTCCTTGCTTGCTGATGCCGCCTGATCTTCAGAAACGGCGTGTCACGCAGCATAACGATCGTAGGGTGGCGAGCATCAACCCCCTTCACTACGATCCGATCCCCGTCAGCCTCAGCTACATTAACGGTATGTACTGAGTTGGCATGAACACGTCTTGGATGGTGCTCGTCGACGGTCGCGGCAGCTGGATGCTCGTGGAAGTCTACATCCGGCGATTGATCCCCCTTCCTTCGATTAACATTGCACTGCTTTGGCACCGCGGCCCAGAATACTCTGAATCTTACAGTAGCCAACATGATACCAAGTTTGATTTGCTCAAGGTTGTAATCTGCCAAGTGCCCACAAGATCTGGGAATTATAAAGATTGCAGGCTAATTGCGTTCTTCAACCGCGGTCACGCCTATCTGACAGGTCACTGTGGTAAGTGGATAAATCTGCACGTCCATCGCAGGATCATACATCCTCCATGGTTCTCTGATGCCATTGAACACAAGGGCTTCATTTACGCTGTCGACTCCTTCTATGGTTGGACGTATTGCTGGCCTACTCCAGTCATCGCTACAAACGGATGTTACATCAGTATGTTACTTTCCTATGATATCATGATGGCTTGCTTATATTACTGTCAACATTTACTGAAAAAATATTCGTGCTCATAACATGCTGTTCTTAAGATTGACTAAATCAAGAGCCCTTTTTTATTTGACTCCAACTTGATATGATGTTGTAGGCCACTGGTGTCCCTACCCTTCCTAATCCCGAACCTTTCAAAGAAAAGCGGCATGGCGTTGCAGGTGGTTCTGGCTCGATCGACGACGGCGAAAGATTGATGATCGTTCGCACGTACCGGACGTGTTGTTTCGCGGAATACAATCACAATCACTGCAAGGTATTTGAGCAGGATCCCAGCTTCTCTGGGCCTTCAGGAATTTTTGACTGGAGGCTGGTAAGTAGCCTTGGCACACGCTCTCTGTTTTTCGGGCTAAATTATCCGGTTAACCAGGAGATAACCGACGGCAAGGATCATGATGGCATCGCGGTTTCGTTCATCAGGAAAAACTGTGTGTACACAGCGTACCATGCGTCTCTGCATGCACCATACCCTGATATATGCCGCCACGCTCTTCAGCCCAAAGTAGGAGAGAGGGTCGCAAGTATCAGACTTCGACCTGCTGGCTAGAGTTTCCCCCGTCAGGCACCCATCTGGTTCAAGCCGTCAGCCAATCTCCACTGCTTAATAAATAGTAACGTCTAACTGAGCCAGTTATTTAGATGCGTACACTTGGTGTAGTAGGATCTTTATTTAGTTTGATGCATACACTTGTTCTTTTTTGGTAGCCCTTTTGTAATGATGGCTGATGTTTGGTTTGGAAGAGAGAGACGCGTCTTCACTCTTCTGGCCTGCTTACTGCTTCTGTTGCACCCCCAGCCCTAGTTGCTGCTGCTGATGTTGTTTTCAATATACAATCAGTAGTATATTTCGTCTGTTGGTTGAATATAAATGTGTTGTTAGAACGACACACACAATGTTTTGGAAGTCGTTGCATGGTTCGATCCTTTAGTGCCCCGTACCGTACGTAGCTCATACTATTTTTCGTACGGAACACATTTTCCACTTGTTGATAACATGCAGCCCATCGATGAAGGCCCAATAGAAAGCCCATAATTAATCGGAAGGGACGCTCTCACATGAATCCGGCCCAGGTACATGCTCATGGTCCCCTAAACATAAATAAGCAAATAAATAAATAAAGCTAAATGCTCATGCACCAGTTCTTTGGGAAAATAGGTAGCCCAGTATTTCTTTTTGAAGAATACCCAAGTTAGGCCTATTTGTTTTCTTCGAATTACTGGGCTGCAAATCTTTCAAGACGAGCAAATGGGATATTAGTTTTTTTTTTGAATTTTGTTCTTCACTGATATCTTATACGTATTTCATTGGATTTAATATGACATAGTACTAACTTATTTTTAAATTTATTTTAGTATGGCTATTAATTTTTGGATTAAGAATATTTCGTTCCCAGCAAAAATTTCCCACATATTTAGTTAATTTGTTTACCCTGGTACTGACCAGAAAATGGCCGGCAATTCTAAAAATGGAAAACGGGCTGCAATAAATTCCATATGAATTAGAAAATTAGTAAAAGTTATAAAAATAATAGCAAATGGGCTGTACACGCCACATATTTCGAGGCTGACTTGTTTACGCAAGGCTTTGTCGATGAACACACGATTCTAGCCGCCGTGCTTCTTCAATCTCTGATCTTCTGCTCCACCGCCTAAACTACCTTGCCATGGACTGCTGCTCCCTCCTCTTGTGGCCCGCTGTGATGCCGGGCAGGCTTCCCCGGCCCACCCTACTCCCTCCGCTGGCCTGGCCGCACGCAATCAACTGCCTCCTTATTACGCAAAAAAAAATGATTCCTCCCATCGACATCCGGGCGCACCGTTGGGAGGCTGACCAGGGCCTACTACGTTGACGCTGCACGCAGGCTTGTCAACTTAGTCAACAAACGATTCTAGCAGCAGTAACCGTTGGATTTGAATCAAACTGTCCTGCTGCTTCTTCAATCGCTGCTCTTCTTGCACCAGCCGCCCAAACCAGCGCCGGGGAGACCGCCTGCTCCTGCCTCCAATGGTCGGTTGTGCTGCCGTTGAGGCCTCATCGCCCCCTACTACTCCCACCGCTAGCCAGGCCCTGCGGCGACGGCAGCCTCACACCGCAGCCGAACCAGTGAACCCTGGTACTCCTCTCCGCGTGGGCATCCACTGCCACGTCTTCCCCGGCTCCGCGTCGTCCCCTTCCTAGGCCTCGCCGTCGTCCACCGCCTTGGTGCTCTCGGCGTGGCGTGGTCAATGTGGTCAACGACATTCCATCGGGAGAGTACTGTACGTGTAGAGGCTGACAGCTGGGTCCACGGCCACAGCCCAGTTTTTTGTGATTTGCCAAGTAAGTCGCTTTGTCAGGCCTGTTGGGCTGCAAATCTTTCAAGACGAGGAGAGCTTTCATTCGGCTGGCCGAGAAAATGGCCCATCAGTAATGAGAAATGGGTTGTACATTTTTAAAACACATCAAACCGGCAGTTAGTTTCAAATATCTTTTTTTCATTTCGAGATTTTAAATTACATTAATTTTTATGCGTGGAGAATTTGTTGGATTTTATATTGATATACATTTATTTTTAAAATCAGTTTGAATGTGAGTCGAAATTTCAGGATTAAAAACAGTTCGGACCGCACCGAAATATGCAAAATTTCGTATAAGTTTTTAACCGTGGCCACGATATGGGCTGTAATGCTAACAAAAAGAATATGGGCTCCAAAAAAACCTTAAGAATTAGCAAATGGGCTGTAAATTATTAAAAATAATGGTAGATGGGTTGTATGCTGTTTTCCACAGATTTGAGGCTTTCCTAAAAAAAGGTTGACGCACAAGGAGTGACTGTTGGATGGCCATCCAACGACCGTCGTGCTTCTTCAATCTCTGCTCTTCCTGCTCCAGCCGCTCAAACAAGCGCCGGCGGGATTGCCTGCTCCCTCCTCCCCACGGCCGGCTCTGACAGCTCGGACCCACCAGTTATATCTTCGTACGCAAGGAAGTGCCTCCTTATTACGCACAAAAAATGAATACTCCCCACATTAGCTAGGACCCAAAGATAGTGGCAGGCTGACTTGGGGCCTACTAAGTTGACGGGACGGAGGGCTTTGTCAACTTAGTCAATATGCACGATTCTAGCTCCAATGACCGTCGATGTCCATCCAACGGCCGTAGTGCTTCTTCAACCTCTGGTCTTTTGCTCCACCGCCAAACCAGCGCCGGTCGTGCCTCGTGCTCCTGCCTCCGTGGCGGCTGCGATGCAACGGAGGCCTCACCACCCCTACTACTCCCACCGCTGGCCGGCCATCCCTCTACTCACCCACACCCCCGTTATTCTCGGCGACGGCAGCCTCACACCGCAGCGAACGGTGAACCTCGTACTCCTCTGGCGTGGGCATCCACCGCCGCGTCTTCCCGGCTCCGCGTCGTCCCCTTCCTAGGCCTCGCCGTCGTCCACCGCCTGGTGCTCTCGGCACGGCATGGTCAACGTGGTCAAGGAACGGCTTCCATTGGACGTGGATCAGAAATGGAGAGGTATTGCTGGGTCCACGGCCGCAGACAAGGAAGTGCCTCCTTATTACGCGCAAAATAATTATTCCTCCACCGACAGCGGGGACCCACGGACAGGCCACCATATTTAGCGAAAAAATGTTTCCCCCATTGCTGGGACCCACCAGCTGCACCTTCGCGACGCAAGGAAGTGCGTCCGGGCAAAAAAACAAAACGATTCACCCCCACATTGCTGGGACCCACCAACTACATCTTCGCACGCAAGGAAGTGCGTCCGGCAAAAAATGATTCGCCCCACATTGCTGGGACCCACCAGCTACATCTTCGCACGCAAGGAAGTGCGTCCGGGCAAAAACCAAAACGATTCGCCCCGATCGCTGGGACCCACCAGCTACATCTTCGCATGCAAGGAAGTGCTCGGTACGGGACCCACCTGGTCGAAGCGTCGTGGCGTTGTCATTCTGGTCGCAAACATGTACGTACATATATCTTTGGTGGATGTAGAGGCGCGCGCGTGTCGTAGTAGTAGGCGCGCACGTAGCATGTACACGCACGTCTGTGGCGAGGGTGCAAGAAAGAAAATCTGACCACGTCACGTACATACGGGCAGGGTCTCTAACGCCTATCGCGCATACGCACATGGCTGGGTCGAACGGAAACAGCGTCGTCGTCGTGTTCATGGGGAGCCAACCGACTAGGTCGAACGGAATGCATGGTCGTGTTCATCGGGAGGCTTGGACAGAACAGCGATGGAAACGAGGCTGACGTATCGCTGCGGAGAAGCGGCCTTGTGTTCGACCGCCACGCGTTCTAAACGGGTCCCGTTGATCGGGAGGGCTGGCGTCCGCAAAGCGGAGAAAGACCTCCTACGGTCGAACGGGGTCTGTTGATCGAGAGGGTGTGGCGTACCACGTAGCGGAGGAAACGGACCTCCTATGGTCGAAAACAGGGTCTGTTGATCGGGAGGGTGTGGCGTCGCAAAAAAGCGGACTTAAACGGACTTGTGTTGGAGCACTATACGGTCGAAACGGGGAGGGTGTGGCGTACCGCAAAACGGGACTCCACGGGATACTGTTCATCTCCACCGTCGACCTCCTCCAGCCTCCACGACTCTCTGCTCATCCAGCCTCCACCGTGCTACTCCACCGCCTTGTTCAACCACCCTCCACGGGCACCCCTCCACCGTCTACTGTTCATCCAGCCCTCCACACCACGGGGTCCTGTTCAACCACCCCTCCACGGCCACCCCTCCACCATCTACTGTTCATCCAGCCCTCCACACCATGGGTTCCTGTTCATCCAGAGGCAACGCCACCGCTCATTGTTCATCCAACCCCCCCGCGCAACGGTCACTGTTCATCCTAGAGGCAACATCGATCGGCTTCATTAGCAGCAGAGCGAAGAATCGCTCCATCGGGTTCGATTAACAACCATCGATCGATCGCTTGGGTTCGATGAACGCGTAGCTGCGCAGTAATCGCCGGGTTGATTAGAGCCCAATGCCTCGCTCGGCTTGATTAGAGTCAACGCCTCGCACACACACGCCAGCGTCGTCTGAGAAACGCGACGCTTCTCTCCCCCGTAACCGCAACTCCCGAAATTTTCCTCCCCTCGCTTCTACCACGGTTTTTTCGTCATGGACGACCCAAAGAATGTCATGCAGCTGCGTCTCTGGTCCGCCCAGGACGAAAAGCCCATTTTCTGTCATGATTTTTTGTCATAGAAGTAGGAGCCCACCACATCTATGATGATACCGGGTTCTGTCACAATTATCATCATAGAAGTGTCATATGTATGACAGAAAAAAATTCGTTCGGCCCAAAATGTCACGGATGTGTCTTTTTTTTGTAGTGCGCAGAAGCGGAAAATATATGCTAGTAATTCTTGCATCGAAAACTTTCCTCGTTTCCTCTACAGCAATCATATCAATAAACCCTTCCACATCATTACGATGTGGTTCCTCTATGCTGCCCGTAAAGGGTATCTTACAGACCCGGCAGGAATCAGAAAGGGACATCTCCTTATGCTCATCATATGAATAAAATTCCACTGAAGGTGGTGATCTCCTAGCATGGAAATGAAAATTTTGCACGAAAATATTAGTGAGTAAGAGATATTGTTCGCGCTGGTCGTGGAGGAAGTCGGTGAGGCCCGCATTCTCAGCCAAAGAATAAAAATCATCATGAATCCTGGCTGTTGTTAAGAACTCATCACAAGGCCATTCACACGGCCGAACTTCCGCAGTGCGAGGGAGATTATATTTGGGCCTCTTATCCTCTTCACTTTGTTTATCCTTCGAGCTTCGGCTCGAAGAGCCCCTCAAAAATTTCTTCATCAATTTCTGAAATTTTTAGTAACTTAAAATAAAAGTGAACCAAACTCAACAAAATTGATAGCAACTACTCCCACAAGTGCCTAGAGACTATATCATGCATTAGAACTACTTGGGACCATATAAATTTGACATGCAAGCTCAAGAACAGGGTCACCTAGGCAGCAAAAATTTGCAATGAATAAAGCACTAGAACAAAAACTAATTGGACCATTGGAGGAGTCACATACCAAAGAACAATCCCCCAAAGCAGTTTTATGAGTGGAGCTTTGAGCAATGAGATCGAAAATCGCAGCAACATGAGCTAGAACTCGTGCTTGAGCTGGTTGGTGATTTTTTGGGGAGGAAGAAGGAGTGTGTGGTGGCTGGAGTAAGTGGAGGGGGGCCACCAGGGGCCCACGAGGCAGGGGGTGGGCGCGCCCTGGACCCTCATGGTCAAGTGCTTGCTCCCCCTGATGTGTTCTCAGTGCCAGAAATTCTCAAATATTCTAAAAAAATCATATTCCATTTTCGGGGCATTTGGAGAACTTTTATTTTCGGGGTATTATTTATTGCACGGATAACTCAGAAAACAGACAGAAAATACTGTTTTTTGCATTTATTTATTCTAAATAACAGAAAGTAAAAGGAGGTACAGAAGGTTGTGCTTTCTAACTTCATCCATCTCATGCTTATCAAAAGGAATCCACTAACAAAGTTGATCAAGTCTTGTTAACAAACTCATTCCGAATCGCATGAAACCGGAGAAATTTCGAATAACACTAGGTTACCTCAATGGGGATATGCACATCCCCAACAATAAGAATATCATATTTCTTCTTGACAGTAGGTAGAGGAAATTCAAAACCTCCAATAATAATCGATGGAATTTCTCCAATAGAATTGATACTGTGGACTTGAGGTTGTTTTCTCAGAAAGTGTACCGTATGCTCATTACCATTAACATGAAAAGTGACATTGCCTTTGTTGCAATCAATAACATCCCCTGCAGTATTCAAAAAGGGTCTACCAAGGATAATCGACATACTACCGTCCTCGGGAATATCAAGAATAACAAAGTTCGTTAAAATAGTAACGTTTGCAACCACAACAGGCACATCCTCACAAATACCGACAGGTATAGCAGTTCAATTATCAGCCATTTGCAAAGATATTTCAGTAGGTGTCAACTTATTCAAATCAAGTCTACGATATAAAGATAGAGGCATAACACTAACACCGGCTCCAAGATCACATAAAGCAGTTCTAACATAGTTTCTTTTAATGGAGCATGGTATAGTTGGTACTCCTAGATCTCCTAGTTTCTTTGGTATTCCACCCTTAAAAGTATAATTAGCAAGCATGGTGGAAATTTCAGCTTCCGGTATCTTTCTTTTATTTGTGACAATATCTTTTATGTACTTAGCATAAGGATTCATTTTAAGCATATCAGTAAAATGCACACGCGGGAAGATAGGTCTAATCATTTCAGCAAAGTGCTCAAAATCCTCATCGTCCTTTTTCTCGGATGGTTTGGGAGGAAAAGGCATGGGTTTCTGAACCCATGGTTCTCTTTCCTTACCGTGCTTCCTAGCAACAAAGTCTCTTTTATGATAACGTTGATTCTTTGATTGTGGGTTATCAAGATCAACAACAGGTTCAATCTCTACATCATTGTTATTGCTAGGTTGAGCATCAACATAAACATCATCATTAGCCAACATATTATTCAATAGCAATTCAGCTTGATCAACTGTTCTTTCCCTGAAAACACAACCATCACAACTATCCAGGTGGTCTCTGGAAGCATCGGTTAGTCCATTATAAAAGATATCAAGTATTTACATTTTTCTTGAGAGGATGATCAGGCAAAGCATTAAGTAATTGGAGAAGCCTCCCCCAAGCTTGTGGGAGACTCTCTTCTTCAATTTGTACAAAATTATATATTTCCCTTAAAGCAGCTTGTTTCTTATGAGCGGGAAAATATTTAGCAGAGAAGTAATAAATTATATCCTGAGGACTACGCACACAACCAGGATCAAGAGAATTAAACCATATTTTCGCATCACCCTTTAATGAGAAAGGAAACAATTTAAGGATATAGTAGTAGCGAATTTTCTCATCATTAGTGAATAGGGTGGCTATATCATTCAGTTTAGTAAGATGTGCCACAACAGTTTCAGGTTCATAGCCATAAAAAGGATCAGATTCAACCAAAGTATTATCTCAGGATCAACAGAGAAATCATAATCCTTATCAGTTACAAAGATAGGTGAAGTAGCAAAAGTAGGGTCATATTTCATTCTAGCATTCAGAGATTTTTCTTTCAGCTTAGCTAATAATTTCTTAAGATCATTCCTATAATTGCAAGCAAGAAAGTCTCTAGCAGTTTCTTCATCCATAACATAACCCTCAGGCACAACAGGCAATTCATATCTAGGGGGAGAGTCTTCATCATCACTTTCATCAATAGTATCAGTTTCAATAATTTCATTCTCTCCAGCCCTAGCAAGTTGTTCATCAAGAAATTCACCTAGTGGCACAGTAGTATCAAGCATAGAAGTAGTTTCATCATAAGTATCATGCATTGCAGAAGTGGCATCATCAATAACATGCGACATATCAGAATTAATAGCAAAACCAGGTTTAGGTGTCACAAGCTTACTCAAAACAGAAGGTGAATCAAGTGCAGACCTAGATGGCAGTTCCTTACCTCCCCTCGTAGTTGAGGGAAAATTCTTAGTTCTTTCGTCTTTCAATTTCCTCATAGTGACCAGCAGCTATAAATCCCAAGTGACTCAAAAAATAGAGCTATGCTCCCCGGCAACGGCGCCAGAAAATAGTCTTGATAACCCACAAGTATAGGGCATCGCAACAGTTTTCGAGGGTAGAGTATTCAACCCAAATTTATTGATTCGACACAAGGGGAGCCAAAGAATATTCTCAAGTATTAGCAGTTGAGTTGTCAATTCAACCACACCTGGAAAACTTAATATCTGCGGCAAAGTATTTAGTAGCAAAGTAATATGATAATAGTGGTAGTAGTGGCAAAAGTAATAGTAGCAGTTTTGATTTTGTAGTGATTGTAACAGAAGCAACGGAAAAGTAAATAAGCGAAGAAAAATATGTGGAAAGCTCGTAGGCATTGGATCGGTGATGGAGAACTATGCCGGATGCGATTCCTCATGATATAGTTATAACATAGGGTGACATAGAACTAGCTCCAATTCATCAATGTAATGTAGGCATGTATTCCGAATATAGTCATACGTGCTTATGGAAAAGAACTTACATGACATCTTTTGTCCTACCCTCCCGTGGCAGCGAGGTCCTATTGGAAACTAAGGGATATTAAGACCTCCTTTTAATAGAGTATCGGACCAAAGCATTAACACTTAGTGAATACATGAACTCCTCAAACTACAGTCATCACTGATAAGTATCCCAATTATTGTCACTTCGGGGTTAACGGATGATAACACATAATAGGTGACTATAGACTTGTAGGATAGGATCAAGAACTCACATATATTCATGAAAACATAATAGGTTTCAGATCTGAAATCATGGCACTCGGGCCCTAGTGACAAGCATTAAGCATAGCAAAGTCATAGCAACATCAATCTCAGAACATAATGGATATTAGGGATCAAACCCTAACAAAACTAACTCGATTACATGGTAAATCTCATCCAACCCATCACCGTCCAGCAAGCCTACGATGGAATTACTCACGCACGGCGGTGAGCATCATGAAATTGATGATGGAGGAAGGTTGATGATGACGATGGCGACGGATTCCCATCTCCAGAGCCCCGAACGGACATCAGATCAGCCCTCCCGAGAGAGATTAGGGCTTGGCAGCGGCTCCGTATCGTAAAACGCGATGAATCCTTCTCTCTGTTTTTTTTCTCCCAGAACGTGAATATATAGAGTTGAAGTTGAGGTCGATGGAGCACCAGGGGGCCCACGAGGCAGGGGGCGCGCCCCCAACCTCGTGGACAGGGTGTGGGCCCCCTGGCCTTGTTTTTTTGCCAGTATTTTTTATTAATTCCAAAAATATTCTCCGTGAAGTTTCAGGTCATTTCGAGAACTTTTGTTTCTGCACAAAGATAACACCATGGCAATTCTGCTGAAAACAGCGTCAGTCCGGGTTAGTTTCATTCAAATCATGCAAGTTAGAGTCCAAAACAAGGGCAAAAGTGTTTGGAAAAGTAGATACGACGAAGACGTATCACGTGCGCGTCAGTCTCGTGTCTGCGCCGACGCAAATCCGGCTCAAAAATAGGCCGGGAATGGGTCGCCCGTGGACGAAAAGCGGATGCGCGTCCGTTTGGGTCGGCGCGTTGGGCCGCCTTTTGTGTCCGCGCCGACCCAAACGGACGCCAGCGGACGAAATGGGTCGCCCCGTTGGATTTTCTCTTATTTCTCAGAAATATAGTACTCCCTCCTTCCATCTATATATGGCCTAATGCATTTTTAAGACCGTCTTTGACTATTAACAAGATTAATAGTACACGAGATGTATAATATGAAAATTATATCATTGGAAGCTGCTTTCACATACGAATTTGAGAGTATGCTTTATGTAAGTTGCATGTCATATATTATTGCTCTAACATTTGGTCAAAGTTAACCTTGAAAAATATATTAGGCCCTATATAGATGGAAGGAGGGAGTACAACGTATTGTCTTTTAAATTAATTATTTTGGTCATGAAATCGCTGGCACATATTATGTGTTATATGCTTGTGATTGTTAATTGGAGAATACAAAGGTAAATGATGTTGAAAAATCGAATAATTAAAGGAAAATTTTATACCCCGTCGGTTTTAAATACAATTTCACTATCATCCCTACTCCTAAAGGGGATTTGGTAGTCTCGTCTTACATCCTATCACCTTTATGTTTCGGCCATGAGCATCTTAGATGTGTCCTTTCGCTCAAGCGTGGCCAATTTAGGCCGGTCCATTTGATGCATGCATTAACTTAATCAAATCAACACTCTCCCAAAACAATGACATGGATTAACTCATCCAAATCAAATTTTAAGAAAATCTCAACTAAATCCAAATTTCCTTGCCTTTCACTACTTGTAAATACATCAAATCAAATCTTATCAAAACGTCAAGTATAATCAAAGTTAGCCGGCCCATTTGACGCGTGTGCACATATTTTTGTTTTTTGTTTCTGTTTCGTTTTTTGCTTTCTTTTCTTCTGTTTCATTTTTTCTAGTATAACCAATCTATTATTTTGTGCTTGACATACTACAGCAATCTACACAGAGACCTATACACCATGGTAAGTTGGTAGTGTCACTTCCATTCCGATTAAACCATCCTCTATCCCAACAATTTATTAAAATTGGTTTTTAGCCCGGTGATCTACTTAATATGATTTTTATCTACCCATTTAGTAATGTTGTTATGAAAAGTAATCAATCACGGTTATCTCTAATCAATCTTTAAAGACCAGATCTACGGAAAGGAATCAATGTTTTGATAAATTGAGCAACATCTATATCTATATCTATCTATACCAATATAAAAAGACCCAGTGAGGCAGATCCAACAGATCTCGGCCATCCATTAGCATTAATCCAACAGTCCTTATTGTCCTAATGGTGAGCAACTAAACACGTTTAGCGCTAAACGTGTTTACTGCTAATCAATCCTTTCTCCCTGATTCCTTCCTTACTTACATTCATAAGAAAGGAAACTGCCACAACGAACCGCCCCACGACATATGTAAGGAAGGTAATGGGGGGTGATTCTCCGTTGGATTAGTATAATTTTCAAACCATTTGTAGGAAGAGATGGACCTGCCGCTGATGGTGTTTACACAAACAATTTCTTTTCATGCTACTTTTGTAAAGAAAATTCAGGTGTGTCTTCAAGCCAAATTAAGATTACATATGCGGTGCACGTGCGCATTTACTAGTTTATTGAAAGGAATCAATGTTTGATAACGTCGCCTCCACTCCGATTAATCCTCCTCCACCGTGTTTTTTTATTCCACCAATATATTTTTACCGGATTTTAGCCCATGATCTATTTTAACTGATTTTATCTACCAAATCAGATCAATATTTGGTATGGTTGGTAAGGAATAAATCACAGTCAATCTCTAATCAATTTGTAAAGACAAAATCTCTTTTGTATATTTGGTAACATTTTTATGGGCAGGAATAAATCACCACGATCAATCTCTAATCGATTTCTAAAGACTAAATCTCTACTATTAAACAGAGTTGATGAGTTGTATCATGGTACGTCAAATTCCCTCTCCCTCGACCGCCCCCTCCTCCTAAGTGTACCCCGCTGCCGTTAGTAAGCGAAAAAAGAAACGTTTCAACAAGAAGAAAACTCCCCCCACCCCTTCGTGTCCGCCCCTTTCCCCCACCCCCTCGGTTCAACGTTGTTGTCGCCATTGATTCAACGCTGTCGTCGACGACAAGGATAAGGCAGTACAAGGAGGTGATCTAGTCCAATCCCTCTCTCCCCCTCCTCCTCCCTGGTCATGGCTCTAGCCACCACCGTCGCCCGCAGGATTTCAGCTGGCCAGCCCAAGAGGCGCCCCACGAACCCACCCCCCGCCGCTAACATCTGGAGGCGGTCGTCGCCCTTGTCCCTTGATATTGGCCTGCCACGACGGCGTCGATCACTGTCTTGGTTAGAGTACGAGTTAGCTGATTTTTGTGATAAGATTGATGGTTGAGAGTGAGCGGGTTGGGAGTTGGGGTTGATCTGTTCAATTATGGTTGTCTGGGCGGAATAATTTTCGTACTTTACAAAATGTGGCAAATTGCATTTTATTATAGACAGTGCATCAAATTAGCAAATTGCATGAGCGAGCAATTCATATATATTTTTTTATCAACATACGGGCATTCTACTAGCAGAGGCACCACATGCAACATGCTAAATTAGCCCGGAACACAATAGGTCTATTACATAATTAGTCATACTATTTATTTGTTTGTTTTGTTTTCTTGGTATCTGGAAAATGAGAGAGTGGTATTACTCTTATAAAAGTTGTTGGAGTACCCACCTCTTGGGGGCATCCGCGCTCGAGGGCGCCTCATGTCGTTGTCTGCATGGCCCTCCTCGTTGTCCGATTGGGCATGGGTGTTCGTCACCGAGCTAACGGCCTCAAGGTCCACGCACGAAGCCGCCTTGTCTAGCAGACCTTGCCCTTACCCTACGTGTATCATTTCATGGGGTAGAGGTGTTTGTCGCACGGGGAGCTAGCCCAGTTATCTGTGTGCGTGCCAACTCATGTGCTGGTTTGGGCAACTGATGTTTGGCCACCAGGCAGAGGCGGTCATCTTTCTTGGACCTCACCCGGCTATCCCGCCTAACACTCGTATGGTTGTTTGGGTCAATGCGTTGGGGATGTTGCGGAGCGAGCCAATGAATCAACGCTCACCACATCACTACATGCTCCAGAACAGCCACACCACCGTCGACATGGTGCTCCATCACAAGATTTGGCTCCAAGAAAATAGTTCCAACGGAGTAATGACACCATGGGCGCCATCATCAGACACGATTTTCACCGGGAGACAACATCTTGAGCCTAAGAGAGGTGTCAGGTCCCTTCGGTGATACCTCCAACAAGAAAAATCACGCATCATTCGCCACCTGTCCTGACCGAAGTCGAGCACGACTTTGTCGGGAGAACCGAGCACCTATGTTGGGGATGACATCCCCAACACACCACCACCACCACACCGAAGCCAGCACAAGCGTTGTACCGCAAAGCACTGGCCGGAGCACCACCGGCGGTGCAAGCCTAAGAACAAGGCCTAGATCGGCACCACTGCAGTCCAACATCTCATCGGAAGTCACCACATACCCATCAAGCAAACCAGCCACCAATAGTTATCACTACCTCCATCCTGGTTTATTAGTTCCCATTGTATTTTGGGTCAAACTTTGATCTTTGATTTAACTACCAAAAAGTAACTTTTATACCACAAAAATGTTACCACTGAAAACCTCTTTCTAATATGAATCCGACAATGTAAATTTTGTGACATACCACTTATATTTTGTAAGTCAAATCTACGGTCAAGATTTGACGCAAACACGAAGGGGGCCAATAAACCTAGATAGAGGCAGTATATGAAAATTATGGAGTAGAGGGAGTATTTGTTATATTCTAGATGTTTATTACTCCCTCCGTGCCAAAAATATTTGTCATGGCTAAAACCACAACTAGTATTTTGGAACGGAGAGAGTAGACGAAAATATATTTATTATATGAAAATATAATGGAACGGATGGACAATATATTTTCACATAATCTGAACCAAGCACTATATGGTATTGTTTCATGATGCATCTAATGGTATTGTTTTGGTGTTATAGATGTTGATAAATTTTAATCCTAATTTGGTGGAAGTTTACAAAATTTAACTTTAAAAGAATGGAATACACACTATATTTTCGGGACAAAAGGAGTATTTGTGTCACACACACACACACACACACACACACACACACACACACACACACACACAAAACACATACACATAGTTGCAACAAAGGAGGAATATCATCATGCAATATTAGAGATGGCTTTGCTACGACAACCGGATAAATGCTTTGCGTGAACACCAAATCTCTAAGAATAATTTCGATTATACTTGGACTAAAAGGGCAAATAAGGAGAAAAGTAATGAAAGATGCGTAGCTAGAATAATTGAGAATGAGGGAAATACGTTATAAGAATAATTTTAAGGCCTCCTTTGGTTTGGAGGAATTTCACACGAATTATATAGGATAAGATTCTTGTAGGAAGTTTTTTTTTAAACCCTTTGATTCATAGGAATGGATTCCTATTCCTACATAGGACTGGTTTCTATACTCCACATTTCAAAGGAAAATAAACATGATGCTAGACTCAATGAAAAAATTCCTATGATGTGAATGATATCTCTTTTTCTAATTATACTCATAGAATTTAAGATACATGTCATCTCATTTCCTACAAGTTTCCAATTCATATGATAATCTTATCCTATGAACCGAAGAAAGCCTAAATAGTTCTAAAAAAAGGCCTAAATGAAATCCAATATACTAACAAAGCAGAGTTAGATAAAAAAGACGAAAACCTGAATAAAAATAATGAATAACAGATCCAGGACAGGTAGAACGAAAATTTAAACCTATAAGGTTCCGGGACAACTCGTTCCCACGAAGCTTCCCCGATGTCATGCACTCCCTGCCGTTCGATCCTGGTATGCCCGAGCCTTTGACTTCGCTCGAGACGTTGGATGTTCTGGTTGTTTCACTGCTGCTTTTTACCGCGTGATGACTTGGCATGGCCAATGACCGGTGGGATCTTGTAGCGCGCGTGTTGACTGGGCGAGCTGATTTCCAGGTGCAGGTTTGCCCTCTCCCCACGCGCCGCGTGCGCACCATGCCGTGCCGCCTGCAGGAGCGTGGGGCAGGCCTCGCCCAATCCCCTCACCTGCACGCCTGCACTCCTCCCTCCCTGGCTACCTCCTCGATCTCTCTCCCTGGTCAGCCGTCATTGGTGGAAAACCCTAGCCCAACACAGCCGCCGCGCCTCTCTCTCCTCCCTCCCTCACCACAGCCGCAACCCAGGGGCTTCGCCGTCCCTTTCGATATGAGACCCACCGCTTCCCGAGGTCCTCATCTGCCCCAGGTTGCGGGGAAGCCATGGGAGGAGGAGAGACCTCGGTGCGAGGAAGGCGCAGAGGAGGAGCTCAACCAGGGCGTCGTCGGTCGGAGGAGGGAAGTAGCGGATGCGATCCAGGAGGCGGATCGGCTCGGCCCAGCCATGGAGCTGCGGCTGCGGACTCCCTGTCGCCCTCCTTCGTCTTCATGTGGGTTTGGGTGGCAAGAGGTGTTTCGTTGCCGATGACACAGCCAAAGTTGTCGTTCGTGACGCCTGTAGGTATTTTTGCCATCCCCACATCTCTTTCTTCCCCTCTCTTCATGTACTCTTATCTTATTCCACTGCTCTGTGTGGCACAAATGTTCCGCAGCAAGATGCAGTTTTAGGTTCTCTCTTTACCTGTTTATTTCTTGTCTTTGGTCTTGATTTCCTGATATATGATTTATCTAAAGACCACAATCTCCACAATCTTCCAGATTTGAGAAAGAAGATGAACAGAAGAATCCAATAGAAGATTTGGTGAAGAACAAGGTGACCAACTCTCTCTCGTGTGAATGTTCGTCTCTGTTTTGTAGAAAATGGGTAGGTGGCCTCATATTTGTGTTTCAGGTTACTTGGCTTGTTCTTTCAACTGATCTGTTAAAATTATAATGCATTTTTTGTGGGACAGGTTAAAGAGCCCATGTTATTTTGCTTGGCTTATATTCAGAAGGGACAATACAATGCTCTTTGGAGTCAAGTTTTTTTTATAAATTCTGATTGTTGTATTATTATTTATCAACTGAGGCATGATTGTTGTGTGCTCTTCTTGCTGAAGATTATCCTGGTGTTATTTTCTTTGTGAAAAAAGAAAGAGACAAATTGATTTGCATTTCTTATCAATCTCTTTTATAATTATCTATGTAATCTCCTGTTATTAGATGATGAAGTTATGTTTGCATCTGTTAGTAACTTTGGGTTTGAGCAAATCTAACTGCTTTCAATGCTTATCCAATAGCATACAGAAAAAGAATACAATCATAAGGCCGATGCTGCTTATCAACATCTTGGTACACAATATCCCAGAAGGATTTGTAGGTAACCTTTTCGAAGTGAATTTTACATATCTTTGCCAAGCAAGGTTTGACAAGATCTCTGTCACCCATGGAAACACCACCAGAAGTGAGGATTATATCAGCATCAGAACATAGAGTTGCATCCATATGCTCCACAAGACTTCCTTCGGTATCTTTTCCAATACCTAAGTCAACCACTTTACACTTCTGCTGAATAGCAGCAATAAGTAGCATGGCCCATTTAGAATCACAAATCTGAAATTTTAGTTTCAAGCAGAGAGGTCATGCATTTTGCTTAATACTGGACGCAAATAAATGTGAAGGACACATACGTTGTGGAATAGTAGAACTGTGACTGTGACAACTAACATGTTGTTCTCAATTGCTTTCTGGGACTCATTTTATCCGATACAAGTCCGCTTGCAATTTTTGTTGCTTACTACTCCTACATGGTTCTTCAAGGTTGCGGATGGAGGAGTGCATTATTTTAACAGTCCTGTGTTTTAATGTTGTGTGTGCCTTCAGGTCCATCAGGTATAATTGTGCTTCACCTGCCTTCCGTTGTTTTCTGCTGTCTTAGTGTTTTCTCTTTTGTTAATTCGTTGTTGTGTCGCTCGAGAGCATCTTGATTAGTCTGAGTTATGCTTTGCTTTAGCTAGGATGATGAATTTATGAATGGTTGCCCTTTTCTGTTGACCAAATGTTTGTGTGCAGAGGTTCATCTCCCCCCTTTTCATTACGCAACATTTGTTTTTCACTTAGTTTACATTTGTTTGTTGCTGGTAATGTACTCTTCCTCATGGATTCTTGGGGGTTCATGTTCTTTCACTGCTTTAGGAATGTTCAGTTCCAATGGAAAATAGGATGTATCATGGATCCAAAGATGAGAGGATAGTTGATCCATTTTCCTTGTGCTACAAAGTTATTTGCCATGTTCTTATTTTTTAAATGTGGTAACGGACAGCTTGGTTCACAACTACTTTAAACTTGAAAAATAGAAGAAAAATAATTTTGAAGAAAAATGTAAATATCACATAAAGGTTGTTGTTTGGGCGTTGTCCTCTGTGCATGATCATGTGTGTGTGTGCTTATGACCTATTGGTGTGTTATATGGGCAGTGGCGGAGCCAGCCAGCTCAAGGAGCCGGGGCAAAGTCTCTACACAGCGACGTTGCTCGGCATTTGCCCAAGTAATTAGTAATATTAATCATGGTTTCTTTGTATTGTTTAGTGAAGAATGGCCGGAGCAGCCCAGGCAGCTGCCCAAGGTCGCCGGGAGCTAGCTCCGCCACTGTATATGGGTTAAGGAGTAAAGATTCTATCTTGTTTCTGTTCAAAAACAGTATATGCAAGTAACAATCTGTTCAGATAGGGAAGGCCCACAAGCAAAATGGTTGGAGAACAATGTGATTTGATACTCTGCTATGTTGATTTTGAGAGAAAATGTTTTCTTAGGTTTTCTTAGATGTACATTGATCTGTTGTGAATCTTTCTGCTCTCAAATAGTGTGTTAGTTTTCTTGTTATTATTAGCTTGCTCCATCCAGTTTTTTGTTGGTCTGTCCCCACCTTGAAGATATGTCCAGTAGTTCACTCATGCCATTAACATTTGACAACTTTGTTCCTCTGTAGCGCTCCAGGTATATCTGCAAAGTGTCGCATAATATTTGGTCCAAGCTTGCAATTGTTCAAGTGACAAAGTCTCAGTTTTGTGCCTCCAGTGTACGTCCTGGTTTATTATACGATGAATGCTTTCTGCTCACTTCCATCTATTATGTGTTCATGGTTTGACTAATGATAATGCTTTCTACTCACTTTCCCATCCTAGCTCAGTAGGGCCTTGGTCCACCGACCAAAATCTCCCCTGTTTTATTCTTTTGTGCTACTTGGGCATTTTAAAGGTCTGTTTTTTGTTTGCTTTGGGAATAAAAAAGAGTTGCTTAATTTTAGATTTCAACATTAGACATAGAGGTATGAGTCAGTGTACCTGTGCTTTGGAAATAAAAAAGAATAAGCTGGTTTTAGGTTTGAATGTCACGCAAAAATCAAACGAGGGAAGGGAACTCTCAGTCCATAATCTAACTGTAATTTGGGTTGATATTCTATCTTCTGCTCTTCTAATATTCCTGCGTGCGTGCCTGCATGTGTTTTCGTCTCTACATGTGTTTTGCTACTTGGTTGAGAGTTGAGACCTGCTCTTCTATTGCCTCTCTACATGTTTTTGCTACAAAATTATGTCTGAACCAAGATTAGGTCTTACGAGGGGATAAGCTAATCCCTAAATAATCTGGCAACATTACTAGCAAGGAGGGGCTATGTGCTGATTGGTGTTTAAGTTGTTGGTGGTGGTACACCTTTGAGCGGATGTCGTTCGTTGTAGATCCAGCGGCTCAATATGTAAGTTTTCAGATTTTCACATAAATCAAGTTTCCACTGGATATGTCGACCGTGACCATGTTTTTGTTCTATATAGGCATCCCCTTCAACTGAAGCTCCAACCTGAGTAAGGGCATGGTAGCAGATGATGTTTTTATGTGTCAGAAAAGGCGACCGATTGGTTGATTTTGTACATGCATTCTGTAAATTAAACTTAGCTTTAGCAAGTGTGTTCTTTGTCATCTCTCTTTCAATGTATCACCTTCTGGTTCTTTAATCTGTATTGTACATCCTGTGACTATCCAAGTAATTTTTTGTAAACCAACTCAAGAGCTGTGAATTGATGACCGTGCAAGACAATCTTGAATATTTTGTTGGGTCTATGTTTCTATGTATTGAAGTTTAGGTAATCACTTCCTAAAGACATGTCAAGGTTGTGTACTTAAGAGGTTGAGATGAAGTAATGACTTGCTGTATATGGGCTGAGCTCAGCTTCTGTGGGCTGGATTCACTTGGACTGGCAGCCCTACAAAAATTAGGATTGGTAAAAAAAGGTGGGTCTAAATGCCACACGACCAATGAATAAATATTAAAAATTATGGATCCTTGTTACCCAAATAACATAACAAATTATGCATGCAAGTTTAAATTTTGAAAGACAAGCCTCTATGAAAAGGTTCACAATTCATGCCCTATGCTTGCTCAAACATAAAATTATGAACAAATATTTTCAAATGTGCACATGGTATTAAATGGGACTCTGCCATTTGGGGCAACGAGTCATATTTTCAGTGCAACATGGTTTTCAATGGGACTTTGTGCTGCCAGCAACTAAACAAACTAAACCATGATTTTTCTTTTCAATTTGTACATAGATTTCAGTGGGTCTATGCGCCATTTGGTACAAAGCGCCACTAAAAGAGGGGAGTTGTAAGATCCGGATAAATGAAAACCAAATCCATTGCATGCAAACAAATCCGAGATAATAGGAAAGGAGAAATCTCACTAGTTGGGTACGTCTCTGCCGGAAACGCCTCTCTTGCCCAAATGAGCCACCGAGGAAGAAAAGGGGATAAACAGGCAGATGGATGCAGTTGTTACCGCTTCATATTCTACTCCGGAATGGCCACCCAGAGAATTGTTCATGGGCCGGACTAGGTAGCATATGGGCCTTTCAAATATCTATGCCTCCATATGCACAACGCAGAGAGTTTTTTTTTTCATACAGGTGGAAAATAAAAGTTTTGTACAAACACCGCTAAAAAATACCTCCTTAATTGGTTTATACATGTTGTAAAAATATGTTTTTTTTCATACATGAGACTCAGACTTCTCAACATAATTAACATATTCTCAATATAGCGTGATTTAAGCATGGGCTTTCTACTATCAAAATCGAATATGTCCTTACTAAAAGAAACTATTTTCATCGCGAACATGTCTTTAGCGGGTCTCTGCGCCATCTGGCGCAACGGGTCAACTAGTATGAATAAATGAACACTGAACAAATAGAAAGTGATGACTCAACAAGGAGAATGAAGAAAGAGACAGACTCAAGAAAGGGAATGAGTGTTGTTCCCAGTTTTGACAGAGAAGTGAAACTCCCATTTCCAGCCCAAAGAGAAGATAGATTAGATGAAACAAAATACACAACGATGTATTACATGAAGTAGAAAAAAAACGATGTACGTATAACAAGAAAAGTAGTACTACCTTCTATCCGAGTGGCATTCTAGTCGAGAGTGCCCTGAGAAAACAAATCCACGTAAAATCCTGATTACGATTAATTAACGGCTTGTAACAGTGCAATTATGCGATCCATATAAGCAGAGGAGGAGCACGGTTTTGCTTAACACGAGATTATTAGCTGCTAATTCGATTCCATCCGGCCATGGACCTCCGCTGGTCCGTCGAGGTCAAGGGCGGCGAGACCCTGAGATCAGCGCCCGTGCTGAACGGCCGCCGCGGCGTCGTCACCCACGTGTCCCTCGTCCACCTGCCGCCGAGCGCGGTTGGCGGCCAGCGCGTCGTCGTCGTGGAAGCCTACGTCAAGACCGTCGACGGGACCCTCGCGCTCGCGTCGCTGTCGTCCGAGAGGCCGCGAGCGGAGCTGCCGCGCCCGGTGCTGGTGATGGGCCTCGATCTCTTTTCCTCTCGCGTGAGGCGGCAGGGCGGCGACCCCGCTGGTGATGAGGCGGTCGCCGTTCGGTTTGAGGGTCGCTTCAACGACGGTTACGTTCTTCCTCCGCCGTCGCCGCCGCCGTTGGAGGACGAAGAGGATCAGATGGTGTGGTCGTCGGAGGATGACGACGATGACAACAGCGGGGCCGAGGACGACGAGTCGGTGGGTTCGGATTCGGAAGACTACGACGACGATGACAGCAGCGGCGAGGAGGAGGAGAGCGACGACGAGGTTGACGGACAAGCGGCCATGGAAAGCAGCGCTGACAACGACGTGCTGCTACAGATGGTACACCCCAGCAAGTTCGTCCTCGAGGGAGGTTCGGCGCCGCGGTTCGCCGCCGCCGGGAAGACGGCCGGCTTCATGCAGGTCGCCGCCACGGAGAGGCAAGACGAAGCAGACCTCATACAGATCCTCGTGCTCTTCCGCTACACCCGCTTCTCGGCATCATCGTACGGCGTGGAACCGCGCAGGAGCACGAAGGAGCACCAGCTCCGGTTCATAGCCACCGGCGACCACACGGCGAGGTCGCTGGAGTGGGCCGGATCGTCTTTGTGCCTGCTCATATACCCCCATGGCTTCAGGAAGAAGCTCCAGGAGCTATGGTCCAGCTTGGCGTCGAAGGTGAGCGTCCCGCCGGGAGCAAGACGCGTCGAGGTGTTCGTCGACGTTGGCCTCCTCCGGCAGGCGGACTACACGCTAGCGAGCATGCGGCACATGTGCGCCGCGCTGGAGAGCATGGTGGCGAAGCCGTGGCCCGGGCGCTTCACCGGCATGGAGCTGTACTTGCCGGAGCCGGTACGGTGCATCAGGGACGCCGACGCCGACGAGCGGCCGGTAAAGCAGAGGAAGGTCGTCGCAGCCGGGCACGAGTGCAGCACGGACGTCGGTGAACGGCCGGCGAAGACAAGGAGGGTTGTCGCCGCCGAGGAGGATTGCCCTGTCTGCTTGCAGCTGCTAGAGGGCGACGACCTCGCCGCGTGGCCCGGGTGCGGCAAGCCCCATGTCTTCCATGGCGCGTGCCTGGAGCGCGTCCTCAAGCAGAGCGACACGTGCCCGCTTTGTAGGCGCGAGCTGTACATCGACGCCAACTGAGAAGGGCGTCGCATGTATAGATGTACAGAAAAGTTTGTGTAATGTAGCATGATCTTGTATCTGTAGTTAGCTCGAATGTTCTTCGGAAATATTTTGTTTCTCTGAAGGCATTCGCATGGCAAATAACTCTAATTTTCCATGGCAACTAAATATACTTTGCGACGGCAATTTTTAGGTTTTAGAACATGGCCAATTTGATGAGAATTTTTGTACATGGCAAATTTAATAGAACTTGAAATCGAGTAGAATATGGCAAAGTGTTGAACATTAGTGATTTTGCTATACTATTTACTGAAAATTTTGTTTTCCTCAAATTTTTATCTACAACATGGCAAATTTATTGAAAATGTTTTGTGTTCAAGTTTTTCGCATTTTTAAGAACAAAATGTTCTATGACATGGCAAATATACTAACATTCTACAACATGGCAATCTACTAATGTACCCACTGTTGCTTTTTTATAGCAGTTTCCAAGTGGGTGGCATTTTCTTAGATTAAGTTATTCTAGGTACATGCATTTTTACAAAAAAGAAGTGTGCATGGCAAATTTGTACTAGGTAAAAAAATCACCATGGCAATTGTTTTGATTTATTTTGGACTATGGCAAATTATTTTATGGACTATGGCAAATTTTGGAATTGTTGGTAAGACTCACATGGAAAATTATAGAAAATATTTTAATGCTCACAAGGAAACTCTAGTGATTTTATTCTCCACCATGGCAAAAAGTTTGAAAGTTGTTTCTTATGGTCACATCACATTTTCAAAACATTTCTCTTTCCAGAACCATGCAAATTTTAGAAAAATATTAATTCTCACACGGCAACTCTAGGAATTTTGTTCTACACACCCGGCAAATTTTGGAAGATGTTTCTTATGGTCACAAAGCAATTTCAAACCATTTCCTTTTGCAAAACATGGCAATTTTAGAAAACTTATTAATGCTCACATGGAAACTCTTATATAGTTGTTTTTTAATCCCGACAATAGCAAATTAGTTGAACATAGCATGGAAATTTATTTGCCAAAAAAATTCAATCTTAAGGATGGAAATTTATCTGCTAATACTACAAATTTTCCTCACATATGCCACGTAAACAACATTTCCCATGATTTAAGTAGTACATCTTGCATTCATATATATAATTGCCGTGATTCAAGTAGTTTTTACCCACATTTTGCCACGATTCATTTTTCCAAGTTTGACACGATCCATAAGGTCTTTTCACTCGCATATTCGGCCACTGTACACGGCAATTTTGTTTGTATGCATGGTTTTTCAGTACAGTAGTATGATAGTATCACCTTTCTCTCTTGCTATCCAATTTTAATTTTCGGAGCATGGGAAATTTATTATACGTGGAAAAATTTTATTGAAACAACCATCATAAAAAAATTGTACTCTATCATCACAAAAAGAAATTGAAGGACCATGGCAATTTTATTTTATTTTGTCCATGGCAAATTTTATTCAATGTACATGACAATTATTATTGTACGTATCATGGTACATTATTTTTTGTGATGTCAAATTTATTGTTCATACCACGACAAAATTATTGAACAAACCACGGTAATTTCTTTTTTGTACCATTGCAGATTATTTGAACTTTCCACGGCAACTTTGTTTTTCATGTGACTTTTTAAAAAAAAACTTTATTTTGTGCCATTAATTTTGTATGAGAAAACATTTTTCCTCGATAAATTTGATATGTGATGACCAAAAGCAAATTCCAAAATTTGTCATGCGCTAGAGAAACAACTTCCCCATAACTGCAATGTGAGTATTACAATTTTTATAATCTGTATCATGGCAATTCTTCATGTTAGTCTTGACTTTGGTTTTATTTGTGTATGTGAAATTGTTTTGCTCTGCAGCATGGCCAATTTATACTTTTCTTGTTAAGGCAATTTAGTAATGATTTACAACTGGCATCTGCGCACGCGTTTTTTTCATGACAAAACATAGAAGCATGGCAATTTTTTTTTGGCCGAATCAGCTGTTATAAGGGTCTGACCCATGTCCATCTTTTTTTAGTTGTTGATTATTTTTTGAGATAGTTACCCGCTTATTTCAAGCGGTTGACCCATATCCATCTGTGCAAAGCAAATGAAGATTTTTTTGAAAAGACATGATAACAAAAATGTTCGCACAGGAGCCATCCGGCAGTGAACGAAAACGTTCGTAGGGGCGAGGTTTTCTTTTGAACATCAATACAAACACAAGCGCTTATATATACACGCATACACCTATCCCTATGAACACGTGCACACACACCCTACCCTTATGAGCTCCATCGAGAGATTGAGCTAGCATATCATCTTGAGATTTTACGAAGTCATCGTAGACGCCTCGTGGTCGATGGAAACATGTCCTCCCACTGAACGTGTATGGCCGAAAATCCTGAAACAAATCCAGAATAAATGCGAGCACCAGAATTTGAATTCTTATGGACTGAGAATATCACTGTCCACCTAACCATCCAACCACCGGTTGTTTCGCTACGGGAGGGTTGTCCAGCAAACCAATTGTTCGCTATACGGTGGCTTCCCTGGGAATCCGTGTCCTAATTCTATCGTACTTAGTTTCTTTTGGACGATGAATTGTCATTCCCACATGACCAACCTAAATTATTTTTTCTTAGTTCCTAGCCACAATCGTAGAGATGAACTGATCGCAAGCTCTCTAGAACAATAGTTTTGTAACTTTAATTTGAACCGGGCCTAAACGCTGTTCTGCAATGTAAGTGCATCTCCAGCCGCGCCCCAACAGGCCCTCCCCAGGCGTTTTTGCTGCGCCGGCGTCCAAAATTTAGCCCAGTCGCGCCTTCGGGGAGCCCGTTTTTCGCCGGTTTGGGCCGAAACTGGCGCCGGCGAACCCAAGCCGAACCCGGCGGCGCTGGGGGGCGCCCGGTGGCGCCGGGGCGAATGGTTTTGGCGCAAAGAGCCGCGGGCCAGCCGCGTCAGCGAGACGACGCCTCGTCTTCCCCCAGAGCGCCTCGGTTTCCCGTGGGGAATCAACGGCAAGTCTGCCGCCGGTCAGCCTTCTTGATTCCTCACGGGCCGGCGCGGCGACGCCTCCCTGTAAGTGCATCTAGTGCCCCTTAGTGATTTTGGTGTATTGACGTCTTATAGGTTAAGGGACTAATGTGTTTATAAGTGTACACAGGTCTATAAGTCTATGAGGAGTTTGATAATTACAGAGAAAGCCGACCCCTAAAAATGAATATCTTCGACTGAAGATTTTAGCTTTCTGAAGACTTTCTGAAGACTTTGAAAGTGAAGAAATTGGTGTGACCTTGAAGACTTGGTATTCATTCGAGGAACATGAAGCGTGAAGACTTTTGTTTTCGTAGTTTCATTTTCTCTTTATTGAGTCATAGGAAACACCATACTGTTAAAGGGGGTCGAGGAAATACTAAGGAAAAATTTCCATGTGATGCTCAACTCAAAATCCTACACCTACCAATCCCTTCGAGTGAAGCCATTGAAAATCTCATACAGTTCAGTCAATTTCTTCAGTGACAGAGACGAAGTTCTTCTAGTCGCTGAGGAATTTGTTCTGACTGAGGAGTTAGGAATTCGCCAGTGCGGATTGCCTACACAGTGAGGAACATGATAGCCCTGAGGTATTTGATACTCAAAATTCCGATCGTTGATGTGCTACTCCAGCTGTCCCAAATATCTACCCACCTAACGGTCATATCTGTTGGGGAACGTAGTAATTTCAAAAAAAATCCTACGCACACGCAAGATCATGGTGATGTATATCAACGAGAGGGGAGAGTGTTGTCCACGTACCTACGTAGACCGAAAGCGGAAGCGTTATAACAACGCGGTTGTTGTAGTCGTACGTCTTCACGGCCCGACCGATCAAGCACCGAAACTACGGCACCTCCGAGTTCTAGCACACGTTCAGCTCGATGACGATCCCCGGACTCCGATCCAGCAAAGTGTTGGGGAAGAGTTCCGTCAGCACGACGGCGTGGTGAAGGTGATGATGTTCTACCGACGCAGGGCTTCGCCTAAGCACCGCTACGATATGACCGAGGTGGAATATGGTGGAGGGGGGCACCGCACACGGCTAAGGAACGATCAGGAAGATCAACTTGTGTGTTATGGGGTGCCCCCCTGCCCCCGTATATAAAGGAGGGAGGGGGAGGTGCGGCCGGCCCCTAGGGTGCGCTGGAGGAGTCCTACTCCCATCGGGAGTAGGACTCCCCTCTGCCTTGTTGGAGAAGGAAGGGGAAGGGGAAAGAGGAAGGGGCGCCCCCTTCCTTGTCCTATTCGGACTAGGGGAGGGGCGGCCTGCCCTGGCCAGCCCTCCTCTTCTCCCTTAGGGCCCATGTAGGCCCATTAACCTCGGGGGGGGGGTTCTGGTAACCCCCCGGTACTCCGGTAAAATTCCGATTTCACCTGGAACGATTCCGATATCCAAATATAGGCTTCCAATATATCAATCTTTATGTCTCAACCATTTCGAGACTCCTCGTCATGTCCGTGATCACATCCGGGACTCCGAACAACCTTCGGTACATCAAAAACTATAAACTCATAATAAAACTGTCATCGTAACGTTAAGCGTGCGGACCCTACCGGTTCGAGAACAATGTAGACATGACCTAGAACTGTTTCCGGTCAATAACCAATAGCGGAACCTGGATGCTCATATTGGCTCCTACATATTCTACGAAGATCTTTATCGGTCAAACTGCACAACAACATACGTTGTTCCCTTTGTCATCGGTATGTTACTTGCCCGAGATTCGATCGTCGGTATCTCAATACCTAGTTCAATATCGTTACCGGCAAGTCTCTTTACTCGTTACGTAATGCATCATTTCGTAACTAACTCATTAGTTACATTGCTTGCAAGGCTTATAGTGATGTGCATTACCGAGAGGGCCCAGAGATACCTCTCCGACAATCGGAGTGACAAAACCTAATCTCGAAATACGCCAACCCAACATGTACCTTTGGAGACACCTGTAGAGCTCCTTTATAATCACCCAGTTACGTTGTGACGTTTGGTAGCACACAAAGTGTTCCTCCGGTAAACGGGAGTTGCATAATCGCATAGTTATAGGAACTTGTATAAGTCATGAAGAAAGCAATAGCAATATACTAAACGATCAAGTGCTAAGCTAACGGAATGGGTCAAGTCAATCACATCATTCTCCTAATGATGTGATCCCATTAATCAAATGACAACACATGTCTATGGTTAGGAAACATAACCATCTTTGATCAATGAGCTAGTCAAATAGAGGCATACTAGTGACATTAAGTTTGTCTATGTATTCACACATGTATCATGTTTCTGGTTAATACAATTCTAGCATGAATAATAAACATTTATCATGAAATAAGGAAATAAATAATAACTTTATTATTGCCTCTAGGGCATATTTCCTTCAGTCTCCCACTTGCACTAGAGTCAATAATCTAGTTCACATCGCCATGTGATTTAACACCAATATTCATATCTGTATATGATTAACTCCCATAGTTCACATCGTCATGTGACCAACACCCAAAGGGTTTACTAGAGTCAATAATCTAGTTCACATTGCTATGTGATTAACACCCAAAGAGTACTAAGGTGTGATCATGTTCTGCTCGTGAGAGAAGCTTAGTCAACGGGTCTGTCACATTCAGAGCCGTATGTATTTTGCAAATATTCTATGTCTACAATGCTCTGCACGGAGCTACTCTAGCTAATTGCTCCCACTTTCAATATGTATCCAGATTGAGACTTAGAGTCATCTGGATCGGTGTGAAAGCTTGCACCGATGTAACTCTTTACGACGGGCTCTTTTATCACCTCCATAATCGAGAAATATTTCCTTAGTCCTCACTAAGGATATTCTTGACCAATGTCCAGTGATCTACTCCTAGATCACTATTGTACTCCCTTGCCAAATTCAGAGCAAGGTACACAATAGGTCTGGTACATAGCATAGCATACTTTATAGAACCTATGACTGAGGCATAGGGAATGACTTTCATTCTCTTTTCTATTTTCTGTCGTGGTCGGGATTTGAGTCTTACTCAATTTCACACCTTTGCAACACATGCAAGAACTCTTTCTTTGATTGTTCCATTTTGAACTATTTCAAAATCTTGACAAGGTATGTACTTATTGAAAAACTTATCAAGCGTCCTGATCTATCTCAATAGATCTTGATGCTCAATATGTAAGTAGCTCTACTGAGGTATTTCTTTTAAAGAACTCCTTTCAAATACTCCTTTATGCTTTCCAGAAAAATTATACATCATTTCTGATCAACAATATGTTGCTCACATATATTTATCAGAAAGGCGGTAGTGCTCCCACTCACTTTATTGTAAATACAGGCTTCACCGCAAGTCTGTATAAAACTATATGCTTTGATTAACTTATCAAAGCATATATTCCAACTCTGAGATGCTTGCACCAGTCCATAGATGAATCGCTGGATCTTGCACATTTTGTTAGCACCTTTAGGATTGACAAAACCTTCTGCTTGCATCATATACAACTCTTCTTTAAGAAAACCATTAAGGAATGCAGTTTTGACATCCATTTGCCAGATTTCATAAAATGTGGCAATTGCTAACATGATTCGGACAGACTTAAGCATCGCTACAGTTGAGAAAATCTCATTGTATTCAACATCTTGAACTTTGTCGAAAAACTTTTTGCGGCAAGTCGAGCTTTGTAGATAGTAACACTACTATCAGCGTCTGTCTTCCTCTTGAAGATCCATTTATTTTCTATGGCTTGCCGATCATCGGGCAAGACCACCAAAGTCTATACTTTGTTCTCATATATGGATCCTATCTCAGATTTCATGGCCTCCATGTTGGAAATATGCCCTAGAGGCAATAATAAATTAGTTATTATTATATATCCTTGTTCATGATAATCGTTTATTATCCATGCTATAATTGTATTGATAGGAAACTCAGATACATGTGTGGATACATAGACAACACCATGTCCCTAGTAAGCCTCTAGTTGACTAGCTCGTTGATCAATAGATGGTTATGGTTTCCTGACCATGGACATTGGATGTCGTTGATAACGGGATCACATCATTAGGAGAATGATGTGATGGACAAGACCCAATCCTAAGCCTAGCACAAAGATCGTAGTTCGTATGCTAAAGCTTTTCTAATGTCAAGTATCATTTCCTTAGACCATGAGATTGTGCAACTCCGGATACCGTAGGAATGCTTTGGTGTACCAAACGTCACAACGTAATCGGGTGACTATAAAGGTGCACTACGGTATCTCCGAAAGTGTCTGCATGGGTTGGCACGAATCGACATCGATTTGTCACTCCGTAAACGGAGAGGTATCTCTGGGCCCACTCAGTAGGACATCATCATAATGTGCACAATGTGACCAAGGGGTTGATCACGGGATGATGTGTTACGGAACGAGTAAAGAGACTTGCCGTAACGAGATTGAACAAGGTATCGGGATACCGACGATCGAATCTCGGGCAAGTACAATACCGCTAGACAAAGGGAATTGTATACGGATCGATTGAGTCCTTGACATCGTGGTTCATCCGATGAGATCATCGTGGAACATGTGGGAGCCAACATGGGTATCCAGATCCCGCTGTTGGTTATTGACCGAGAACGCCTCGGTCATGTTCGCATGATTCCCGAACCCGTAGGGTCTACACACTTAAGGTTCGAGGACGCTAGGGTTATAAAGGAAGTTTGTATGTGGTTACCGAATGTTGTTCGAGTCCCGGATGAGATCCCGGACGTCATGAGGAGTTCCGAATGGTCCGGAGGTAAAGATTTATATATGGAAGTCCTGTTTTGGTCACCGAAAAGTTTCGGGTTTATCGAGAACGTCTGGGACCACCGGAGGGTCCTGGGTCCACCAAGTGGGGCCACATGCTCGGAGGCTTGCATGGGCCAAGGGTGGTGAGGACCAGCCCCTGAGTGGGCTGGTGCGCCCCCCTAAGGCCCAAGGCGCAGCAAAGGAGGAGAAGGGAAACCCTAGGCTTAGATGGGACCTAAGGCCCACCCTAGGGGCGCCCTCTCTCCCCTCTTGGCCGCCTCCCTTTCCCATCTAGGGCTGCCGCCCCCCTAGGGGTGGGAACCCTAGAGGCGCACCTCCTCCCTCTCCCCTATATATAGTGAGGCCTGGGGCTGCCCATAACACGTGATCTGATCTCTCCCTGTTGGTGCAGCCCTCCCTCTCTTTCTCCTCTCCCGCAGGTGCTTGGCGAAGCCCTGCAGGATTACCACGCTCCTCCACCACCACCACGCCCTTGTGCTGCTGTTGGATGGAGTCTTCCTCAACCTCTCCCTCTCTCCTTGCTGGATCAAGGCGTGGGAGACGTCACCGGGCTGTACGTGTGTTGAACGCGGAGGTGCCGTCCGTTCGGCACTAGGATCTCCGGTGATTTGGATCACGACGAGTACGACTCCTTCAACCCCGTTCTCTTGAACGCTTCCTCTTAGCGATCTACAAGGGTATGTAGATGCACTCTCCTTCCCCTCGTTGCTGGTTTCTCCATAGATAGATCTTGGTGATACGTAGGAAAATTTTGAATTTCTGCTACGTTACCCAACAGTGGAATCAGAGCTAGGTCTATTGCGTAGATTCTTTGCACGAGTAGAACACAAAGTAGTTGTGGGCGTTGATATTGTTCAATATGCTTACCGTTACTAGTCCAATCTTGTTTCGACGGTATTGTGGGATGAAGCGGCCCGGACCGACCTTACACGCATTTTCGTGAGACAGTTCCACCGACCGACATGCACTTGGTGCATAAGGTGGCTAGCGGTGCCGCCTCCCACTTTAGTCGGAACGGATTCGATGAAAAGGGTCCTTATGAAGGGTAAATAGCAATTGGCATATCACGTTGTGGTTTTATGAGGTAAGAAACGTTCTTGCTAGAAACCCATAGCAGCCACATAAAACATGCAAACAACAATTAGAGGACGCCTAACTTGTTTTTGCAGGTATGCTATGTGATTTGATATGGCCAAGAAGAATGTGATGAATGATATGTGATGTATGAGATTGATCATGTTCTTGTAATAGGATTCACGACTTGCATGTCGATGAGTATGACAACCGGCAGAGCCATAGGAGTTGTCTTTATTTATTGTATGACCTGCGTGTCATTAAACAACGCCATGTAATTACTTTACTTTATTGCTAACCGTAGCCATAGTAGTAGAAGTAATAGTTGGCGAGACAACTTCATGAAGACACGATGATGGAGATCATGATGATGGAGATCATGGTGTCATGCCGGTGACGATGATGATCATGGAGCTCAAGATGGAGATCAATGGAGCTATATGATATTGGCCATATCATGTCACTACTATATAATTGCATGTGATGTTTATTATGTTTATGCATCTTGTTTACTTAGAACGACGGTAGTAAATAAGATGATCCTTACAACAATTTCAAGAAGTGTTCTCCCTAACTGCAACCGCTGCTAAAGTTCGTCGCTTCTAAGCACCACGTGATGATCGGGTGTGATGGATTCTTACGCTCACATACAACGGGTGTAAGACAGATTTACACACGCCAAACACTTAGGGTTAACTTGACGAGCCTAGCATGTACAGACATGGCCTCGGAACACGAGACCGAAAGGTCGAGCATGCGTCAGATAGTAGATACGATCAACATGAAGATGTTCACCGATGATGACTAGTCCTTCTCACGTGATGATCGGACACGGCCTAGTTGACTCGGATCATGTAATCACTTAGATGACCGAGAGGATGTCTATCGAGTGGGAGTTCATAAGATGAACTTAATTATCCTGAACATAGTCAAAAGACCTTTTGCAAATTATGTCGTAAGCTCGCGCTTTAGTTCCACTGCTTAGATATGTTCCTAGAGAAAATATAGTTGAAAGTTGACAGATGCGATTATGCGGACAATAGAAAGCTTATGTCCTTAATGTACCTCGATGTGCTGAACCCCAAACGTCGTTTGTGGATGTTGCGAACATCGGACATACACGTTTTGATAACTACGTGATAGTTCAGTTAAATGGTTTAGAGTAGAGGCACCAAAGACGTTTTGAAGCGTCATGAACATATGAGATGTTACGAGGGCTGAAATTGGGATTTCAGGCTCGTGCCCATGTCAAGAGGTATGAGACCTCCGACAGTTTTCTAGCCTACAAACTAAGGGAGAAGATCTCAATCGTTGAGCTTGTATTCAGATTGTCTGGGTACAACAATCACTTGAATCGAGTGGGAGTTAATCTTCCAGATGAGATAGTGATGTTTCTCCAAAGTCATTGCCACCAAGCTGCTAGAGCTTCGTGATGAACTATAACATATCAGGGATAGATATGATGATCCTTGAGCTATTCGCAATGTTCGACACCGCGAAAGTAGAAGTCAAGTGGGAGCATCAATTGTTGATGGTTGGTAAAACCACTAGTTTCAAGAAGGGCAAAGGCAACAAGGGATACTTCATGAAACGGCAAAACAGTTGCTGCTCTAGTGAAGAAACCCAAAGTTGAATCCAAACCCGAGACTAAGTGCTTTTGTAATGAGAGGAACGGACACTGAAGCGGAACCACCCTAGATACTTGGTAGATGAGAAGGCTGGCAAGGTCGATAGAAGTATATTGGATATACATTATGTTAATGTGTACTTTACTAGTACTCCTAGTAGCACCAGGGTATTGAGATACCAGCTCGGTTGCTAAGTGTTAGTAACTCGAAATAAAAGAGCTACGGAGACTAGCTAAAGGTGAGCTGACGATATGTGTTGGAAGTGTTTCCAAGTTTGACGTGATCAAACATCACACGCTCCCTCTACCATCAAGATTAGTATTAAACCTGAATAATTGTCATTTGGTGTTTGCGTTGAGCATAGACATGATTGGATTATGTCTATCGCAATACGGTTATTCATTTAAGGAGAATAATGGTTACTCTATTTATTTGAATAATACCTTCAATGGTCTTGCACCTAAAGGAATGGTTTATTGAATCTCGATCGTAGTGATACACATTTTCATGCCAAAAGATATAAGATAGTAATGATAGTACCACTTACTTATGGCACTGCCATGTAAGTCATATTGGTGTAAAACGCATGAAGAAGCTCCATGTTGATGGATCTTTGGACTCACTCGTTTTGAAAAGTTTGAGACATGCGAACCATGTCTATTGGTATATACGCATGAAGAAACTCCATGCAGATGGATCGTTTGGACTCACTTGATTTTGAATCACTTGAGATATGCAAATCATACCACATGGGAAAAATGACTGAAAAGCCTCGTTTCAGTAAGATGGAACAAGATAGCAACTTGTTGGAAGTAACACATTTTGATGTGTGCAGCCCAATGAGTGCTGAGGCATGCAGTGAATATCGTTATGTTCTTACTTCACAGATGATTTAAGTAGATACTGAGAATATTTACTTGATGAAACACAATTCTGAATTATTGAATGGTTCAAGTAATTTCAGAGTGAAGTTGAAGATCATTGTGACAAGAGGATAAAATGTCTATGATATGATCATAGAGATGAGTATCTGAGTTACGAGCTTTGGCACGCAATTAAGACATTGTGGAAGTTGTTTCATAATAAATACCGCCTGGAACACCATAGTGTAATGGTGTGTCCGAACATCATAGTTGCACCCTATTGAATATGGTGCGTACCATGATGTCTCTTATCGAATTACCACTATCGTTCGTGGGTTAGGCATTAGAGACAACCGCACTCACTTTAATAGGGCACCACGTAATTCCGTTGAGACGACACCGTTTGAAATATGGTTTGGAGAAACATAAGTTGTCGTTTAAAAGTTTGGGGCTGCGACGCTTATGTGAAAAAGTTTCATCATGATAAGCTCGAACCCAAAGCGGATAAATACATCTTCATAGGACACCCAAAACAGTTGGGTATACCTCCTATCTCAAGATCCGAAGCAAAAGTAATTGTTTCTAGAAACGGGTCCTTTCTCGAGGAAAAGTTTCTCTTGAAAGAATTGAGTGGGAGGATGGTGGAGACATGATGAGGTTATTGAACCGTCACTTCAACTAGTGTGTAGCAGGGCACGTGAAGTTGTTCCGTGGCGCCTACACCAATTGAAGTAGAAGCTTATGATAGTGATCATGAAGTTTCGGATCAAGTCACTACCGTACTCGTGGGGTGACAAGGATGCATACTACTTGAGAGTGGTACGCAATCTTGTCTTAGAGGTCATGTTGCTAGACAACAATGAACCTACGAGCTATGGAGAAGCGATGGTGGGCCCGGATTCGACGAATGGCTCGAGGCCATAAAATCCGAGAAAGGATCCATGACTTTGGTGGACTTGCCCGATGATCGGCAAGCCATTGAGATAAACGGATCTTTAAGAAGAAGACGGACGTGGACGGTAATGTCACCGCTTATGAAGCTCGACTTGTGGCGAAGAGTTTTCACAAGTTCAAAGAGTTGCCTACGATGAGATTTTCTCATCCGTAGCGATGCTTATGTCCGTCGGAATCATGTTAGCATTAGCTGCATTTATGAAATCTGGCGATGGATGTCAAAACGAGTTTCCTTACCACTTCGTAAGGAAAGGTTGTATGTGATACAATCAAAAGTTTTTGTCGATCCTAAGGATGCTAAAGGTATGCTGGCTCCAATGATCCTTCTAAGGACCGGAGTAAGCATCTCGGAGTTGGAATGTGCGCTTTGATGAGATGATCAAAGATTTTGGGTTTATACAAAGTTTATGAGAAACTTGTATTTCCAAAGAAGTGAGTGGGAGCACTATAGAATTTCTGATGAGTATATGTTGTTGACATATTGTTGATCGAAATGATGTAGAATTTCTGAAAGCATACATGGTTATTTGAAAGGTGTTTTCAATAGAAAACCTGGATTAAGCTACTTGAACATTGAGCATCAAGATCTATAAGGATAGATCAAAAACGCTTAATGGTACTTTCAAATGAGCACGTACCTTGACATAATCTTGAAGGTGTTCAAGATGGATCAGTCAAAGAAGGAGTTCTTGCCTGAGTTGTAAGGTATGAAGTTAAAGCTCGACCACGGCAGAAAAGAGAGAAAGGACGAAGGTCATCCCCTATGCCTTAGACATAGGCTCTATAGTATGCTATGCTGTGTACCGCACCGGAATTGTGCCTTGCCATGAGTCAGTCAAGGGGTACAAGAATGATCCAGGAATGGATCATTGGACAGCGGTCAAAATTGTCCTTGTAAATAAGGACATGTTCCTCGATTATGGAGGTGATAAGGAGTTCGGTGTAAAGGGTTACGTTGATGCAAGCTTTAACACCTATCCGAATGACTCTAAGTAGCAAACAGGATACGTATAGTGGAACAACCATTTGGAATAGCTCCAAGTGGAGCGTGGAAGCAGCATTTACAATATGACCTAGAGATTTGCAAAGTACACACGGATCTGAATGTTGCAGACCCGTTGACTAAAGCTTCTCTCTCAAGCAAAACATGATCAAACCCCAGAACTCATTGAGTCTTAATCACATGATGATGTGAACTAGTTTAATGACACTAGTAAACTCTTTGGATGTTGGTCACATGGTGATATGACCTGTGAGTGTTAATCACATGGCGATGTGAACTAGATTATTGACTCTAGTGCAAGTGGGAGACTGTTGGAAATATGCCCTAGAGGCAATAATAAATTAGTTATTATTATATATCCTTGTTCATGATAATCGTTTATTATCCATGCTATAATTGTATTGATAGGAAACTCAGATACATGTGTGGATACATAGACAACACCATGTCCCTAGTAAGCCTCTAGTTGACTAGCTCGTTGATCAATAGATGGTTATGGTTTCCCGACCATGGACATTGGATGTCGTTGATAACGGATCACATCATTAGGAGAATGATGTGATGGACAAGACCCAATCCTAAGCCTAGCACAAAGATCGTAGTTCGTATGCTAAAGCTTTTCTAATGTCAAGTATCATTTCCTTAGACCATGAGATTATGCAACTCCGGATACCGTAGGAGTGCTTTATGTGTACCAAACGTCACAACGTAATCGGGTGACTATAAAGGTGCACTACAGGTATCTCCGAAAGTGTCTGCAGGGTTGGCACGAATCGAGATCGGATTTGTCACTCCGTAAACGGAGAGGTATCTCTGGGCCCACTCGATAGGACATCATCATAATGTGCACAATGTGACCAAGGGGTTGATCACGGATGATGTGTTACGGAATGAGTAAAGAGACTTGCCGTAACGAGATTGAACAAGGTATCGGGATACCGACGATCGAATCTCGGGCAAGTACAATACCGCTAGACAAAGTGAATTGTATACGGATCGATTGAGTCCTTGACATCGTGGTTCATCCGATGAGATCATCATGGAACATGTAGGAGCCAACATGGGTATCCAGATCCCGCTGTTGGTTATTGACCGAGAACGCCTGGCCATGTCTCAGATGATTCCCGAACCCGTAGGGTCTACACACTTAAGGTTCGATGACGCTTAGGGTTATAAAGGTAGTTTGTATGTGGTTACCAATGTTGTTCGAGTCTCGGATGAGATCCCGGACGTCACGAGGAGTTCCGGAATGGTCCGGAGGTAAAGATTTATATATGGGAAGTCCTGTTTGGTCACCGGAAAAGTTTCTGGTTTATCGGAATGCATCGGGACCACTGGGAGGGTCCCGGGTCCACCAAGTGGGGCCACATGCTCGCGGCTTGCATGGGCCAAGGGTGGTGAGGACCAGCCCTCGAGTGGGCTGGTGCGCCCCCACAAGGCCCAAGGCGCAGCAAAGGAGGAGAAGGGGAAACCCTAGGCTTAGATGGGCCCTAAGGCCCACCCTAGGGGCGCTCTCCCCCTCTTGGCCGCCTCCCTTTCCCATCTAGGGCTGCCGCCCCTAGGGGTGGGAACCCTAGAGGGCGCACCTCCTCCCTCTCCCCTATATAGTGAGGCCTGGGCTGCCCATAACACGTGATCCGATCTCCTGTTGGTGCAGCTCTCCTCTCTTTCTCCTCTCCCGCAGTGCTTGGCGGCCCTGCAGGATTACCACGCCTCCACCACCACCACGCCACAGTTGCTGTTGGATGGAGTCTTCCTCAACCTCTCCCTCTCTCCTTGCTGGATCAAGGCGTGGGAGACGCCACCGGCTGTACGTGTGTTGAACGCGGAGGTGCCGTCTGCTCGCACTAGGATCTCCGTGATTTGGATCACGACGAGTCGACTCCTTCAACCCCGTTCTCTTGAACGCTTCCGCTTAGCGATCTACAAGGGTATGTAGATGCACTCTCCTTCCCCTCGTTGCTGGTTTCTCCATAGATAGATCTTGGTGATACGTAGGAAAATTTTGAATTTCTGCTACGTTACCCAACACTCCAGCCATTTCGCGGAATCTGGGCTCATCATCGCTTCCTCATAGTTCGTAGGTTCATCATGGTCTAGTAACATGACTTCCAGAACAGGATTACCGTACCACTCTGGTGCGGACTGTACTTTGGAAGACCTACGAGGTTCTGTAGTAACTTAATCTGAAGTTTCATGATCATCATCATTAGCTTCCTCACTAATTGGTGTAGGAATCACTAGAACCGATTTTTGTGATTAACTAGTTTCCAATTCGGGAGAAGGTACAATTACCTTATCAAGCTCTACTTTCCTCCCACTCACTTCTTTCGAGAGAAACTCCTTCTCTAGAAAGGATCCATCTTAGCAACAAATATCTTGCTTTCGGATCTGTGATAGAAGGTGTACCCAATAGTTTCCTTTGGGTATTCTATGAAGACACACTTCTCCGATTTGGGTTCGAGCTTACCAGGTTGAAACTTTTTCACATAAGCATTGCAGCCCCAAACTTTAAGAAACGATAGCTTAGGTTTATTGCTAAACCATAGTTCATACGGTGTCGTCTCAACGGATTTAGATGGTGCCCTATTTAAAGTGAATTCAGTTGTCTCTAATGCATAACCCCAAAACGATTGTGGTAAATCGGTAAGATACATCATAGATCGCACCATATCTAATAAAGTGCGGTTATGACACTCGGACACACCATTACGCTGTGGTGTTCCATGTGGTGTGAGCTGTGAAAACTATTCCACATTGTTTTTAAATGAAGGCCAAACTCGTAACACAAATATTCTTCTCTACGATCAGATTGTAGGAACTTTATTTTCTTGTTACGATGATTCTTCACTTCACTCTGAAATTCTTTGAACTTTTTAAATGTTTCAGACTTGTGCTTCATTAAGTAGATATACGCATATCTGCTCAAATCATTTGTGAAGGTCGAAAATAACGATACCGCCATTTAGCATCAACACTCATTGGACCGCATACATCGGTATGTATTATTTCCAACAAGTTAGTAGCTCGTTCCATTGCTCCGGAGAACGGAGTTTTAGTCATCTTGCCCAAAAGGCACTGTTCGCAAGCATCAAATGATTCATAACCAAGTGATTCCGAAAATCCATCTTTATGGAGTTTCTTCATGCGCTTTACACCGATATGACCCAAACGGCAGTGCCACAAATACATTGCACTATCATTATTAACTTTGCATCTTTTGGCATCAACATTATGAATATGTGTATCACTATGATGAAGATTCAATAAACCATCACCGTTGGGTGTATGACCATAGAAGGTTTTATTCATGTAAACAGAATAACAATTTATTCTCTATCTTAGATGAATAATCGTATCGCAATAAACATGATCTTATCATATTTATGTTCAATGCAAACACCAAATAACATTTATTTAGGTTTAACACTAATCTCAAAAATATAGGGAGTGTGTGATGATGATCATATCAATCTTGGAACTACTTCCAACACTCATCGTCACTTCCCCTTCAACTAGTTTATGTTTATTCTGTAACTCCTGTTTCGAGTTACTAATCTTAGCAATCGAACAAGTATCAAATACTCAGGGGCTACTATAAACACTAGTAAGGCACACATCAATAACATGTATATCAAATATACCCTTGTTCACTTTGCAATCCTTCTTATCCACCAAATATTCTGTGGTATTTCCGCTTCAAAGGACCATTTCCTTTGCGGTGTAAGTACTCAGCTTCAGGCTTTGGTCCAGCTTTGGGCTTCTTCAAGGAGTGACAACTTGCTTGTCATTCTACTTGAAGTTCCCTTTCTTTCCCTTTGCCCTTTTCTTGAAACTAGTGGTCCTGTCAATCATCAACACTTGATGCTCTTTCTTGATTTCTACCTTCGTCGATTTCAACATCACGAAGAGCTTGGGATCGTTTTTGTCATCCCTTGCATACTATAGTTCATCACGAAGTTCTAGTAACTTGGTGATGGTGACTAGAGAACTCTGTCAATCACTATCTTATCTCGGAAGATTAACTCCCACTTGATTCAAGCGATCGTAGTACCTGCATAATCTGAGCACATGCTCACTAGTTGAGCGATTCTCCTCCATCTTTTAGCTATAGAACTTGTTGGAGATTTCCTATCTCTCAACTCGGTATTTGCTTGAAATATTAACTTCAATTCTGGAACATCTCATATGGTCCATGACGCTCAAAAACGCTTTTGAAGTCCCGATTCTAAGCCTTTAAGCATGGTGCACTAAACTATGAAGTAGTCATCATATTGAGCTAGCCAAACGCTCATAACGCCCCGATCCGCTCCTGCAATAGGTCTGTCACCTAGCGTGCATTAAGGACATAATTCTTCCAGGCAGAATGAGGATAAACCTCGATCACGGATCCAATCCGCATCATTGCTACTAACATCTTTCAATACAATTTTCTCTAGGAACATATCAAAATAAACATATGAAAGCAACAACGCGAGCTATTGATCTACAACATAATTTGCAAAATACTACCAAGACTAAGTTCATGGTAAATTTAAGTACAATTAATCATATTACTAAAGAACTCCCACTTAGACAGACATCTCCCTAGTCATCTAAGTGATCACGTGATCCAAATCAACTAAACCATGTCCGATCATCACGTGAGATGGAGTAGTTTCCAATGGTGAACATCACTATGTTGATCATATCTACTATATGATTCACGCTCGACCTTTCGGTCTCCGTGTTCCGAGGCCATATCTGTATATGCTAGGCTCGTCAAGTTTAACCTGAGTATTCCACGTGTGCAACTGTTTTGCAACCGTTGTATTTGAACGTAGAGCCTATCACACTTGATCATCACGTGGTGTCTCAGCACGAAGAACTTTCGCAACGGTGCATACTCAGGGAGAACACTTCTTGATAATTAATAAGAGATCATCTTAAAATGCTACCGTCAATCAAAGCAAGATAAGATGCATAAAGGATAAACATCACATGCAATCAATATAAGTGATATGATATGGCCATCGCCATCTTGTTCTTGTGATTCCATCTCCGAAGCACCGTCGTGATCACCATCGCCACCGGTAGCGACACCTTGATCTCCATCGTAGCATCGTTGTCTTTACGCCATCTATTGCTTCTACGACTATCGCTACCGCTTAGTGATAAAGTAAAGCAATTACAGTATGCTTGCATTTCATACAATAAAGCGACACCCATATGGCTCCTCGCCAGCTGCCGATAACTTCGTTACAAAACATGATCATCTCATACAATAAAATATAGCATCACGCCTTGACCATATCACATCACAAGATGCCCTGCAAAAACAAGTTAGACGCCCTCTACTTTGTTGTTGCAAATTTTACGTGGCTGCTACGGGCTGAGCAAGAACCGTTCTTACCTACGCATCAAAACCACAACGATAGTTCGCAAGTTAGTGTTGTTTTAACCTTCGCAAGGACCGGGCGAAGTCACACTCGGTTCAACTAACGTTGGAGAAACCGACACCGCTAGCCACCTCTCGTGCAAAGCACGCCGGAGAACCGGTCTCGCATAAGTGTATGCGCGTAATGTCGGTCCGGCCGCTTCATCCAACAATACCGCCGAACCAAAGTATGACATGCTGGTAAGCAAGATGACTTGTATCGCCCACAACTCACTTGTGTTCTACTCGCATATAACATCTACGCATAAAACCAGGCTCGGATGCCACTGTTGTGGAACGAGTAATTTCAAAAAATCCTACGCACACGCAAGATCATGGTGATGTATAGCAACGAGAGGGAGAGTGTTGTCCACGCACTCTCGAGACCGAAAGCGAAGCGCTTATAACAACGCTGTTGATGTAGTCGACGCCTTCACGGCCCGACCGATCAAGCACCAAACCACGGCACCTCCGAAGTTCTAGCACACGCTCAGCTCGATGACGATCTCCTGACCGATCCAGCAAAGTGTCGGGGAAGAGTTCCGTCAGCACGACGGCATGGTGATGGTGATGATGTTCTACCGATGCAGGGCTTCGCCTAAGCACCGCTACGATATGGCCGAGGTGGAATATGGTGGAGGGGGGCACCGCACACGGCTAAGGAACGATCACGAAGATCAAATTGTGTGTTATGGGGTGCCCCCTGCCCCCGTATATAAAGGAGGGAGGGGGGAGGTGCGGCCGGCCCTAGGGGTGCGCTGAGGAGTCCTACTCCCACCGGAGTAGGACTCCCCTCTTGCCTTGTTGGAGAAGGAAGGGGGAAGGGGGAAAGAGGAAAGGGGGGCGCCGCCACCCCTTCCTTGTCCTATTCGGACTAGGGGGGAGGGGGCGCCTGCCCCCGCCGCCCTCCTCTTCTCCCTTAGGGCCCATGTAGGCCCATTAACCCCGGGTGGTTCCAAGAACCCCTGCATTCGAAAAAATTCGATTTCACCCGAACGATTCCGATATCCAAATATAGGCTTCCAATATATCAATCTTTATGTCTCGACCATTTCGAGACTCCTTGTCATGTCCGTGATCACATCCGGGACTCCGGACAACCTTCGGTACATCAAGAACTATAAACTCATAATAAAACTGTCATCGTAACGTTAAGCGTGCGGACCCTACGGGTTCGAGAACAATGTAGACATGACCTAGAACTGTTTCCGGTCAATAACCAATAGCGGAACCTGGATGCTCATATTGTCTCCTACATATTCTACGAAGATCTTTATCGGTCAAACCGCACAACAACATACGTTGTTCCCTTTGTCATCGGTATGTTACTTGCCCGAGATTCGATCGTCGGTATCTCAATAACTAGTTCAATCTCGTTACCGGCAAGTCTCTTTACTCGTTACGTAATGCATCATTTCATAACTAACTCATTAGTTACATTGCTTGCAAGGCTTATAGTGATGTGCATTACCGAGAGGGCCCAGAGATACCTCTCCGATAATCGGAGTGACAAAACCTAATCTCAAATACGCCAACCCAACATGTACCTTTGGAGACACCAGAGAGCTCCTTTATAATCACCCAGCATTCGCCAGGATGTTTGGTAGCACACAAAGTGTTCCTCCGTAAACGGAGTTGCATAATCTCATAGTTATAGGAACTTGTATAAGTCATGAAGAAAGCAATAGCAATATACTAAACGATCAAGTGCTAAGCTAACGGAATGGGTCAAGTCAATCACATCATTCTCCTAATGTTGTGATCCCATTAATCAAATGACAACACATGTCTATGGTTAGGAAACATAACCATCTTTGATCAATGAGCTAGTCAAGTAGAGGCATACTAGTGACATTAAGTTTGTCTATGTATTCACACATGTATCATGTTTCCGGTTAATACAATTCTAGCATGAATAATAAACATTTATCATGAAATAAGGAAATAAATAATAACTTTATTATTGCCTCTAGGGCATATTTCCTTCAATATTATTGAAGGGCATTTATGTCTTATCATGTCGGGCTGCTCCCTAGGCTATAAATAGCCGCCCCCTACAACCACTAGTTGGTTGGCTGCTCCGAGAGAAACTAACACTTGTCATTTGAGAGCATCCCATCCTCCTAGGACTTTGAGCGAAAATCATCAAGTGAGGAAAATCCAAACCCAAACACCTACAAACCCAAAGTGATTGAGCATCACTGAAGAGATTGATCCTGCATGGATCCGACGCTTATTACCTTTGAAGACTGTACTTCTTCCAGACAGTTAGGCGTCATGGTCTAGAGCATCCAAGAAGAATTGTGGATCGCCGAGTGACCGAGTTTGTGAAGGTTTGGAAGTCACCTGAAGACTTACCACGAGTGATTGGGCGAGGTCTGTGTGACCTTAGCTCAAGGAGAATACGGTGAGGACTATGTGTCCAGGACTGTGTGTCCTCAGGTTTAAATACCTAGCCGCTCCAACCACCAACCAGACGTACAACTGAGACAACAGTTGGAACTGGTCTACCAAATCATTGTCTTCACCGAGCTTACTGGTTCTATTTCCTCAACTCTTTCATTTCCCCATTACCTTGTTGTGTGCCTGTTCATATCTGTGTTTGAAGACTTCGACTCAAGACTTTCTCAATTTCCTCAGTTCAATTTCTTCAGTCTGTTTGTCTTCATCCTGTGTTATCCTGTGTTTACGCTTTCTGTACTCTGTGCTTGTCTTCAATTTCATCATGATGACCATGCTTGTGTTCTAGTATGTTTACTTCTGAGTACTTATTCCGCTGCAAGTAGTTCTTCGCTAAGGAATTTCCTCACCCGCAAATTCCTCAGTGAAGAATTCATAAAAATCGTCTATTCACCCCCCCCCCCTCTAGTCGATATAACGCATTTTCAATTGGTATCAGAGCAAGGTACTCCCTTGTTCTATGTGATTTTGGTTTAACCGCCTGGAGTTTTAGTTATGTCGACCGCAGATATGATCAAGGTCTCTGCTGGGTGTCCTACCTTCGATGGGACGGACTACCCCTACTGGAAGAATAAGATGCGAATGCATCTTGAGGCAATTGACAACGATCTCTGGTATGTTGTGGAAAATGGTGTTCCCTCAGTCACACCTTCTCTGAATGTTGCTGATGTGAAGAGATTCAAGGAACTCGATTCTCAAGCGAAGAATATCATATGTGGCCATCTGAGTAAAGGACGGTATGGAAGAGTGAGTGCTTTGGAAATTGCTAAGCTTATCTGGGATAGGCTGTCCAAAGTCAATGAAGGAGTCTCAACACAGTGTGACTCTCGAGTTGACGTTCTTCGCAATCTCTTCAACCGCTCAAAAGACTCGACAATGAAAATGTTCAACAAACCTTCGATCGCCTCACTGACATCTCAAATGAGCTTCAAGCACTTGGTGCCACTGACATCACCGACCATGAGGTGGTGAAGAAATTGCTGAGATCGCTTGATTCCTCATTTGATACTCTGGCACTGATGATACAGGAGCGTGCTGACTACAAGTCACATGATCCCGCTGATATCCTCGAGAGGCTAAATACTCATGAGTTCCAGCTTGCTGAAAAGAGAAATCTCTATGGTTCGAGCTATGGCAGATCACGTGCCCTGAAGGCCAAGGTCGTCTCTGAATCTGAAGGTGAAGATTCTGGTAGTAGCCTTGGTGATCCTGAAGAACAGAGCCAGGAGCTAGCACTGCTCATGAAGAAATTCCAAAGGTTCTCAAGACGTGGTCGTTTTGGAAAATCCTCAAGGAGCAATGATTCCTCATCCAGTGACTACAAGAAGAGGCTATGCCACAAATGCAAGAAGCCTGGTCACTACATTCAAGATTGTCCTCAGTGGGAAAAGGAATCAAAGAAGAAGAAATACAAGGATTACAGTTCTGATGACGCGAAGAAGAAGAAGAAATCGTCAAAATCTTCGAAGTCTTCATCTCACAGGAAGAGGATCTCCAAAAAGGCTCGGGCATTCATTGGCAAGGAAATGGACTCTAAGGCTGAGTCTGAGGAACATGAGGAGGAGGAGGCATCTGAGGAGTCCGAGTCTGGTGTGGTGAGTCTAGCTCTCGCTACTGCATTCGTCAGCAAGTCTTCAACTCTGAAGAAAATGGCTCCACCGACAAGGCTGATGAAGGCAATGATGACTATGCTCCCACCTATTGCTTCATGGAAAAGGGTGCCAAGGTACTCAAATATACCTCCTCTGAATCAAGTGAGAATGAATCTGATGAAAACCTCAAGCCCAGCTACTCTAAACTTGCTAAGATTGCTGTGAAACAACAAAAGGCTTTTGAAAAGGTTCAAAACATGCTAGACAAAAGTGATGATATGTTGGATGAAGAAATGGATCGACTAAAACCTTGATCGAAAATCTTCAGAGACTTCATCTAGGTTTGATAACCTTCAAGGTCATCATAACACTCTCTTATCTCGATCATGAGAAGCTCTCTTATGAATTTCTTCAAAGAAAGCAAGATCTTGAAAAGCTAAGAGTGAGTTATGAAGATCTTCGTATGAGCACGATTCATTGCTTGCTCAACAAATCAGCGCTCTTTCAGAAGAATTTGTTCCTCCATGTTTGAAGTGCATTGAACGTGAATCTGCTAATTCTTCACCTGAATGTTCAAATGCTTCTAATGCTACAAATTCTTCAACTGTCTCTGCTATCACTAATTCCTCATATGAGGACATTGCTAGTATCACTGATGATGCAGGGCTGAAGGAATTGTACATGACAGGCATGTACAAAAGCCTCAAAGGGCATCAGACTCTTTGTGATGTGCTTAAAAAGCAGATCCTCAACAGGAACCCTAGGAAAGAGGGTATTGACTTTGAGAGGAAACTCAATGCTGATGGAACTTATTAGAAGCCTGAGTAGTACCCCAAAACCTCATGGGTTGCTGCAAAAGGACCTCCAGTTGATCCATCCAATTTATCTGGCTTTACATGTGAATCTCCTCATTCTTCTGATGAGTCATTTGACTCCAACTATAAATTGTTCAAAAATCAGAATGGTGAAGTATTTGCTAGATATGTTGGCACTAACTGCTGGAACGGTTCCCCTATGAAGAAAATCTGGGTTCCCAAAAGGTACCTTGAAAATCTTCAGGTGAATGTCATCATGACTCCACCTGTGAAGAATAGGAACCCCAGATCAAATTCTTCATATGGACCAAATTCTTCATATGGATCCAAGTCCTCATACGGACCAAATTCCTCGCGTGGATCAAATTCCTCAAAAGAATCCAAGTCCACATATGAACATCATCATGCTAACACATCTGTTTCGTAGGGAAGAGCTAAGGGCTATGGATATGAGCATTATTCTTCTAACCATTATGTTCATAAGTCCTCGAAGAATTTCTCTGCTTATTCATATGCTTATCCTAACTCCTCTTATGTGAAACGAAATGGACTGGCTTCTATGCCACCTTTCTCATATGGAGCTCGCAGAGTGATGAACTCTTTGCTACCCCTTCAGATGTGGGTGGTGAAGAAAAGGAACTAATTTCTTCTGCAGGGTCAGGTCTCCAGACGTGCTTAAAACGTCTGAAGAATTTGCTGGAGACCTGAGATTGCCTGAAAGGACGCAGGCTAATCATGAAGAAATGAACTTTCATTTCTTACGTCCTCATATTGCTTTATCTGTTCTATTACTTGATCTGATGATTTGATGTCATATTCTTCACTGATGAAGTATATGAGTTCGTAAGATGCACTAATTCATCTGCAGGATGATCAACCCAAAGCAAATGAGTGGGTCCTCGATAGTGGATGTACAAATCACATGACTGGTGACAAGAATCTATTTATGGATGTTCCCTTATCTCCATCGTATCTGAAGCATATCATCTTCGCTGACAAAGGCAAAAGTCAGGTATTAGGTCTAGGTAAGGTTGCGATCTCAAAGGATCGACACATGGACAAAGTCATGCTTGTCGAGTCCTTAGGATACAACCTCATGTCTGTCTCAATGCTTTGTGATATTGATATGGTTGTTGTCTTTGGCAAGTATCATTATGTTGTGATCATGGAAGCTGACAATTTCAAAGTCTTCGAAGGCTTTAGGAGAGGAGACTTGTATATTGTTGATTTCTCTACAAGACCACAACCAGCCGTATGCCTACTTGCAAAAGCTTCAGAAGGCTGGCTATGGCATCGGCTACTTCGTCATGCAGGCATGAGGAATTTGCACATGCTTGCGAAGAAGAAGCATGTCATTGGCGTTGAGAATGTCAAATTCCTCAAAGATCACTTGTGCGGAGCCTGTAAAGTTGGAAAGATGACCAAGGCCAAGCATCCAGCGAAGAAAATCATGACTACCACTCGACCATTTGAATTGCTTCACATGGATCTCTTTGGTCTTAATCATTATTCTGCAGTTTCAAATGATGCATCTCTATATGGCTTTGTTATTGTTGATGATTACTCTCGTTACACATGGGTACATATTGTCACTTACAAACATGAGGTGCAGGAAGTCTTCAAACGATTTTCCTCGAGGGCTTCAACCAACTTTGGTGTGAAAATCAAGCACATCAGAAGTGACAATGGAACTGAGTTCAAGAATTCTGGTCTTGATGACTATCTTGATGAACTCGGTATCACTCATGAGTTATCTGTTCCTTATACTCCTCAGGAAAATGGCGTCGTGGAGCGCAAGAACAGGACTCTTGCTGAGATGGCTTGCACTATTCTTGATGAATACAAGATGCCTCGTCGTTTCTGGATTGATGCAATTGATACTGCGTGCCACATCATCAACAGGGTATATCTTCACAAATTCTTCAAAAAGACTGCTTATGAACTCCTCACTGACAAGAAACCCAATGTGAGTTATTTCAAAGTCTTCGGTGCTAAATGTTGGATTAGATCCTCATCACAACTCGAAATTTGCACCGAAAGCACATGAAGGTTTTATGCTTGGTTACGGAAAGGACTCGCACACCTACAAAGTCTTCAACAACGTTCTTCACAAAGTTGTTGAAACTGTAAATGTGTGGTTCGATGAAACTAATGGCTCGCAAAGAGAGCACCTACCTTCTATGATAGATAAACCAGCACCTGAGGAAACTATCAAGTTCAAGGCTACTGAGGATGTCATTCCAACCGAAGAATCTGTTGAAGAATTCGTTCCAGAACATGAAGAACGTCGAGCTAATGCACCTGAAGAAAATGCTGCTGAAGAAAATGGTGCTGAAGAAAATGCTGATCAAATTCCTCGACGACAACCAGCTCATCCTCGTGTGGCAAATGAAGTGCAAATTGAGAGAATCATCCATGACATTGAAGCACCAGGTCCTCTCACACGCTCAAGAGCCTCACATTTATCTAACTTTTGTGGGCACTTTGCTTTTGTCTCTATCACAGAGCCCACTAAGGTAGATGAAGCATTTCTGGAGCCTGAGTGGATTCAAGCTATGCAAGAAGAATTACATCAGTTCGAGCTCAACAACGTCTGGGAACTAGTCAAACGTCCAGATCCTTGCAAGCACAATATCATTGGCACAAAGTGGATCTACCGCAACAAGCAAGATGAAAATGGCCTTGTTGTGAGGAATAAGACACGGCTTGTAGCTCAAGGCTACACACAGGTTGAAGGAATTGATTTCGATGAAACTTTTGCATATGTTGCTAGACTTGAGGCTATTCGCATATTACTTGCTTATGCTAACCATCATGACATCATCTTATATCAAATGGATGTGAAAAGTGCATTCCTCAATGGTAAGCTTGAGGAAGAAGTATATGTTGCTCAACCCCCAAGTCTTGAAGATCCAAAGCATCCCGACAAAGTCTTCAGACTCAATAAGGCCCTCTATGGCCTCAAGCAGGCCCCTCGGGCGTGGTATGATACTTTGAAGGAATTACTCATGAAGAAAGGCTTCAAACCCGGTTCACTCGACCCTACTCTTTTCACTAAATCTTATGATGGTGAATTGTTTGTGTGCCAAATATATGTTGATGATATTATCTTTGGCTGTACTGACCAACGTTATAGTGATGAATTTGCCTATATGATGAGTGAAGAATATCAAATGTCTATGATGGGAGAATTGAAATTATTTTTAGGTCTTCAAATTCGTCAACAGCGCAATGGCATATTCATATCTCAGGAGAGATACCTCAAGGATGTATTGAGGAAATTCGGCATGCAAGATTGCAAAGGCGTCAAAATCCCTATGCCCACAAATGGCCATCTATGCACTGATGAAAATGGTATTGACTTTGATCAAAAGGTATACTGCTCCATGATTGGTTCTCTATTGTATCTATGTGCATCTAGCCTAGATATTATACTTAGTGTTTGCATGTGTGCCCGATTTCAAGCTACGCCGAAGGAATCACACCATAAGGCTGTGAAGCATATTCTTCGATATCTAGCTCACACACCAACACTTGGATTATGGTACCCCAAGGGCTCGGCTTTTGATCTTATTGATATTCAGACTCGACTATGCTGGTGATCGTGTGGACCGCAAGTCAACATCCGCACATGCCATTTCCTCGGACGATCTTTGGTCCGTTGGTCCTCGAAGAAACAGAATCACAGATCACCGCTCTCATCGCTAAAGCTGAGTACATTGCTGTTGGTTCTTGCTGTGCTCAATTGCTATGGATGAAGCAAACTCTCAAGGACTACGGTGTCAACGTGAAGAATGTGCCTCTCTACAATGAGAGCGCCATCAAGATTTCTCATAACCCAGTTCAGCACTCGAAGACAAAGCACATTCAGATTCATCATCATTTTCTTCGCGATCAAGTGTTGAAGGGCGACATTTCTATTGAGCATGTGAAGACTGAAGAACAGCTAGCCGATATCTTCACAAAGCCCTTGGATGATAAGAGATTTAGCAAGTTGCGGTGTGAGCTAAATATCTTAGAATCTTCGAATGTCCTTTGAAAAGGACACTCATCCTAACACTTATGCAAATTTGATGACTTAGATGTGCAACACATGAAGAAACGTTTCTCTTCAATCAATGAGGACTAACACTCTAAGTGTGAAGAAATTAATGAAGAATTTGATTCTCAAAGCCCTACGACAATTGTACGCGGTGTCTGAAATCATCATTCTTATACGGTGGGTCACGCCACCAACAAAAGTTGAAAATCTTCAATTTGAGTTTTTCCTCATTTTTGAAATTCCTCAGTTGTTCAATTTCTTCAACTTTGCATTGTCTTCACCATTTTCGTCGTTTTTATTCATTGGCTATATATATATATATATATATATATATATATATATATATATATATATATATATTATGAGTTTATGTCCTCTACAACATTCACTTATTGCTATTTCTTCAAGTTGCTTTTTCTGCTAAGTGAATATGATTGGACCCTTCCCCCTGTATGCTAAACTCAACCCAATCTATTCACAAATTCTTCATGTGCGTTCTATTTGAAACTCGTTCAAAATCTTCATTGTGTCCTTGTCAGCTGAAGAACTTGCGAACCGAACTTTAAAACTTATCTTATCTGATTTTTCGGCGTTTGCCACTCAAACCGTCCGCATTCCATGAAATACTTTTCTATTCACCCACGATCTCACACGATCGCCACCTCTCAGTACGTGGGTGACACATGTCAAGCGAATGAGAAGGATCAGGGGCACGTTCGTCCAATTTCTTTGGGCGAACAGTTTTTCACCGCGGCTATATATACCCCTCCCCTTCCTCACTTCACTTTTACTCCGCTCGATCTCTCTCCCACTCGAGCTTCTCAAACCTTAGCGCCGCCGCTACTTCATCGTCGCTGGTGAGGAAGAGCTTCACTGCCTCGACCTCGTCGCCGTCGTACTCGCGCCGGCTGCGGATTTCTTCACTCCGCCGCCGTCGTAGCTGTCTTCCTCTACCGAGTTAGGGCGCAGAAGATCTGAACTGACGAACTTCATATCTACACTTCCCAGTTCGCCGTGTTCTTCATCTAGGGTAATTAAAAGTTATTTTTACTGCCCTCTTTGATTCAAACGTTTCCTACAAAATCTTCAAAGGTGTTTATTCTTCTACTTCACACACACTAAACACCTCGCATGTCATCTGTTCTTGATCCGTTTCTCTAAGCTACATTTTTCTTCAAGATTCCTGAATTGTGTGGATTTTCAATCTGTACAACTCTGGAACCTAAGACAAAGAACACTTAGTGAAATTCCTCAAGACACATCTGGTCAAATTCCTCAAACTTGTTCTTTTTTAAAAACCTTCTGAGAACGCATATGACCTCTCCAAATTCCTCGCAACTATACTCTGTTCACAGGTACTCATGTCCGCTGCTGAATCACTAGGTTCTCATCAACTTAACTCATTTACAGTGTCCCTCGAAGAAAAGTTGCACACCTCTTCAGAAAATTCAGTTGTTCATATTCCTCGGCTGAAGAAAATGGTTGATGGTAAAAAGCCACAGAAAGGAGGAAAGAGGCCTGAAATCAACACAGCATCTGAGATCCCTGATGACATCTATGCTGGATATTGCACACCTCCTGAGGAAGATAAAAATCAGCGCAAGGTGCGCATTCAAAAGATTGAGAGGAGATGGGCAAGAGAGTGGAGGGAGTACAGATATGTTACTCCCAAATACATGAAGAAATTCGTTGTTACCCCTCCATGCTCAAGACCTCCGTTGGTACCTGGCCAAGTAGAAGATCCCACTAGCCTCAAGCGCGGTGAGGACTATCCTGAAGAATGGGCCAAGCGCCAGGCCAAACTGGCCAAATAGGCAAAAGAAGCAATGAGGAAATTTAATGAAGACTCTACTGCTGCTGCTACCACTGCTGAGGCCTCTGCAAGCAAGCCAAAGAAGGCCATGGCAAAGAAGCCTGCTCATAAGCCAAGTGCTTCATCCTCAATGCCCTCACGGCCAAGTTCCTCAGCAATGCTCTCATGGCCAGATTCTTCAAAGCCCTCACGGCAAATTCCTCAAGCTACTCCTGCTCCTCCAAAGCCTTCAGCTCCTCCGTCAAAGTCCTCAGCTGCTCCGACTAAATCCTCAGCACATGTGCATCTCACCACGTGCCAAAGGACAGCAGGCATCTCTATTGCCTCAGGATCATCTGCTAGTTCCTCAGCTCCACCAAATTCTTCAACCGGCTCCTCTCTGCTGAAGAAAAAGGCCACTGCTGAACGAGGCACTCGACCAAGTCCTCACAGGAAGCAGGTCACCTTCCAAGTGCCATCTGATGAAGACGAAGCTGATGATGATGAACTTGTAGAAATCATCAGATACAGGCAGGTCAAGGTCGCTAGAGCCAAAGGCAGCAATGTGCCAATGCTTCTGGATCCGAAGCTGATCCTAGACTTCATCGACCTATGGCACAAGGATCCCAACACACCTTTGCCGGAGATGAACCTCACTCCTGGTCAAAGTCATGTTTTGACTGCCTTCATTGAAGAAGAGAAGTGGAAATTTGAGCAAGGAAGGAGAGTGAAGAAAGCGCAGTACAAGAAACAGCGATTTCTGAAGCAAAATGTTCTGAAGCTTTCCCCTGAAGAACTCGTTGCCTTGCAAGCTGAGATCAAACAATTAAGTGATGAATTTGATCGCTACTATGCTGACTGGCTTGGAGCCAAAGTTAGATTTGTGAATTTAACTGAAAAGTTCACTTCAAAGGTTGCTGCCCCAACGCAACAGGAAAACCCTCAGGCTGAGGCTTATGCTCAGCCTACTGAAGAAAATGCCAGCACCGCTGATGACATTCAGGCTTCTGAAGAAACTCAAAGTACCAGGGCTGATAACTGCATTCCAGCTGCTGATGAAATTGCCAGGACAACTCAAGCTTCAACCGTTGTGCCTGAAGAAAATGAAGAAGTCAGGGCAACTGCATCAGTTGTGCTTGAAGAAATTGAACCAAATTCCTCTGCTCCTCCTGCGCCTACTCCAACTCCGATCCTTCCGTCTGCATCAGATGTGAAGAAGACCAAGGCTGCAGAGCGTGCTATTGTGAAGAAAAGGAAGGCATCAACTTCATCAGATTCTTCAGCTCCGAAGAAGATGAAGCCATTGACCAGCTCTTTTGCAAATCCAATTGATGCCATTCCAGTATCATCCATGCCATAAAAGGACCTTGTTCCTTTTGATGAAGAATATGTGATTCCAAGTGAATCTGGTGATGACATTCCCTCTGCTGCTTCATCAGAGCAGCTGGATGAAGAAATTGAAGCGGATGCAATCCCTTCAACCCCACAAGTCTCATCGCTAATGCCTCAGTTCACTACTGAAGAGACCGGCGTTGAAGGAGAAGAAGAAGATGAAGATGTGGACATTGGATGTACAACACCAGTGCTGAATGATGACTTTTGGGAAAGTCAGCACCCCAACTCTCCTCTGTTCACACCACTACAACAAATTCCTCAGTCCCCCGTCAACACTGAAGTACAAATGGGGTCTGAAGAACCTCGTGCAACCCCGTCTGTCCATGAAGAGATTCCAGCCACTAGTGCTGATGAAAATGTAAATGAAGAATTGAAGACTCAGGCGGCCACTGAAGAAGAAGCTGAAATTCCTCAGCCTGTGGAACCTGAGATTGCGATTCCTGAGATAATAATGCAATTGGCTGATACTCCTCAGCCCAAGCCAAAGGATCCATTCTTGAAGAAGAAGAAATTCGAGGCTGATGACTTCTTCGTCAAGCATGTGTTCTTCACTGATTATAATCCTTATGACTCTGCTCGTCTTAGAAGGAAGCGCTTTTGGACTACCAGCCAAGCAAACTTTTATTCTTTACTGCTCTTCAACAAGGACAAAGTCTTCGACCATGAGCACATTCCTCACGTCGATATGGAATCAATGCCTTGTTTTACCCCAGTCCTCAGTGTGCTTCACGATGCAGGCTTACTTAACTTTTGCACAGATATTTGCAATTGGAATGAAGAGCTCATTCTTCAATTCTATGCAACCCTGCACATCACAGGCGATGCCGATGATATCAACTCTTGGGTGTTGGACTGGATGACCGAAAACACTCACTATAAGGCACCGGCCTCTGAATTACTTCACGCCCTGCCCATCAGTCCACCCATTGAAGGAGCTCGCTGCCTGTACCAGGAGCCAGAGCTCACGGCTCATTACATGCAAGTGCTTATGAAGCCTCTGAAGCCAGGTCAAGCCCCAAGGACCAAATTCCTCGTGAAGGAATTGTTGTATGTACCAAGAACAGTCTATCGCATTCTGACGTAGACTATGAGTCCAATCAAAGGCCATGACAAGAATGATGAAGAAGTTGTTGGCATCATGAAGAATCTGCTGTTCAATATCATGCATGGCATTCCTGTCAACTATCATGATTTCTTCATGAGGACTCTGGCAAATGTTGCACTCTCTCTGTTTGAGTTGAAGCCTTACGCACCTTGGATTATGAGATTCATCAAAACAAGGTCTTCACTCAACTACAAGGCTGACACTCTCAACCATTGCAGCTACTTGCCCCCCATTGAAGTCCTCAAAAGGACATTTTCCTCAACTGATGAAAAGGGCAAGGCCGCTGCTGTTATAGATGAAGGCATTCGTCCATTGGATGGTCAGTTTCACAAAGCTGCATCTTATTCCATCAATGATGACTCGACCACTCATGATTCTGCTGCTAATGCATCCAAGCCAAATCCTCAAGCCACAGCTCCAAGAGTGATGACTGACCGTGAGCTTCTTCTTAGTCTTTACCAGAAGGTGGATCGAAACCATAAATGGGTTAAGTGTCAGTTTGGTTCTATTCTTCACAACATGACTGCTACACATAATGCAGTGAAGAAAAACCATTACTACCTCCATGAAGTTTTCGGTCGCACCTGGGCTATTCTGTCACATGTACATGGTGAAGAAGATCTGAAGCAAATGGGTCTCAAGGAGGATTTTGACTGGTCTGCACCTCCACCGAATAAATACAAGAAGGTCAAGGTTCCTACCTTGGTGGCAAGCTCCTATTCTTCATCACGCGACACCGACAAGTATGAAGACTTGGACGACACTACAGCAGGCCCTACAACAACAAACGACCCCAACAACGCTGGCGCTCCTTCGTCAACTTGATATTCTTCAGGGGCGTTAGTCCTCTTTTTTTTGACCCTTTTGGTCATTTGATGACAAAGGGGGAGAAATTTGAGTTAGTCTTCAAGCGGGTCTATCTATATGGGCGTTTTTTGCTAAGTTACAACTCTCGTTCTTTTGAAGACTTTGCTGGATCGAGTTGTAAACTTAAACTCTATGGTGGTCTGATACTTTTGTTATGTTCTTCTGCATGCTTATTCCTCGTTAATGTTAATGCACGCATGCTGAATTACATCATTCGCCATATTTCATCATGTGTTTCAAATTCTTCATATTATATGTTAAATGCGTGTATGAATTACAAGATATAGGGGGATATCTCCATGATTCTACTCTTCAAGTGTGCATTGCTTCAAAAGAAAATTCCTCACTATGCACATCTTCAGGGGGAGTTCTTCTATATATTGCAATCAAATTCCTCAATATCAGTATTTACACTTCATAGGATTATCCCCGTTGAAAACTTAACCTATATTGTCATCAATCACCAAAAGGGGGGAGATTGTAAGTGCATCTAGTGCCCCTTAGTGATTTTGGTGTATTTAAGACTTATAGGTTAAGGGACTAATGTGTTTATGAGTGTACACAGGTCTATAAATCTATGAGGAGTTTGATAATTATAGAGAAAGTCGACCCCTAAAAATGAATATCTTCGACTGAAGATTTTGGCTTTCTAAAGACTTTAAAAGTGAAGAAATTGGTGTGACCATGAAGACTTGGTATTCATTCGAGGAACGTGAAGCGTGAAGACTTTTGTTTTCGTAGTTTCATTTTCTCTTTCTTGAGTTATAGGAAACACCGTACTGTTAAAGGGGGTCGAGGAAATACTAAGGAAAAATTTCCATGTGATGCTCAACTCTAAATCCTACACCTACCAATCCCTTCGAGTGAAGTCATTGGAAATCTCATACAGTTCATTCAATTTCTTCAGTGACAGAGACGAAGTTCTTCTGGTCGCTGAGGAATTTGTTTTGACTAAGGAGTTAGGAATTCGCTAGTGCGGATTGCCTACACAGTGAGGAACATGATAGCCCTGAGGTATTTGATACTCAAAATTGCGACCGTTGCTGTGCTACGCGCCAGTTGTCCCAAAATATCTACCCACCTAATTGTCATATCATTGAAGGGCATTTATGTCTTATCATGTTGGGCTGCTCCCTAGGCTATAAATAGCCGCCCCCTGCAACCACTAGCTGGTTGGCTGCTCCGAGAGAAACTGACACTTGTCATTTGAGAGCATCCCATCCTCCGAGGAATTTGAGCGAAAATCATCAAGTGAGGAAAACCCAAACCCAAACACCTACAAACCCAAAGTGATTGAGCATCACCGAAGAGATTGATCCTGCGTGGTTCCGACGCTTGTTACCTTTGAAGACTGTGCTTCTTCTAGACGGTTAGGCGTCATGGTCTAGAGCATCCAAGAGAAATTGTGGATCGTCGAGTGACCGAGTTTGTGAAGGTTTGGAAGTCACCTGAAAACTTACCACGAGTGATTGGGCGTGGTCTGTGTGACCTTAGCTCAAGGAGAATATGGTGAGGACTCTGTGTTCGGGACTGTGTGTCCTCAGGTTTAAATACCTAGCCGCTCCAACAAGACGTACAACTGAGACAGTAGTTGAAACTGGTCTACCAAATCATTGTCTTCACCGAGCTTACTGGTTCTATTTCCTCAACTCTTTCATTTTCTCATTACCTTGTTGTGTGCCTGTTCATATCTGTGTTTGAAGACTTCGACTGAAGACTTTTTCAATTTCCTCAGTTTAATTTCTTCAGTCTGTTTGTCTTCATCCTGTGTTATCATGTGTTTACGCTTTCTGTACTCTGTGCTTGTCTTCAATTTCATCATGATGACCATGCTTGTGTTCTGTTATGTTTACTTCTGAGTACTTATTCCGCTGCAAGTAGTTCTTCGCTAAGGAATTTCCTCACCCGTAAATTCCTCGGTGAAGAATTCATAAAAATTGCCTATTCACCCCCTCTCGTCGATATAACGCACTTTCACTCCCCTCCCGCCACGCGTACACACGGCGCGGGCTATAAAAACCCACCGCTCCACCTCGCCGCTGGCCACACCAGCCCGAGCCCAAACCAACCGTCGCCGAGCTCTGCTCTCTCCCGTACGCGCCGCCGAGCTCTATCTCCCTCGCCCTCCCCTACCCTTCCCTCTCCAGCGATGGCCGAACGCTTCCCGACGCCATTGGCGGCTAACGGCCGCCGCCGCTCGCTCGCTCGGAGGCGTGGCTTGGCTCGAGGCCAACATCCAGCGCCGCGACATGCGCGCCGGCCAACGGGTGGCGGCTCAAGAACGGCGGCGCCCCCATCCCCGGTGCCCGACGCCGACGCTGTCAGCATCATCGCCGCTTAGGTCGACCGCGGCGGTCGTCCCTCGACGGAGGAGCAAAGCCGCCCTCAAAGATCGCCGCCGACAATCACGCGGCGTGGCGGATTACTTCGATGGCGGTGGCGCGCGTGGCGTCCACGAACGGGCGCCAGGTGGGCGGCGCTGGCATGGCGACGGCCGCCACCTTCGGTGGGCGCCCCGGCCGCACATCGCACGGGTGCGAGAGTACCGAGGGCGGCAATAACCCGCCGCCGGCATACCACCGCCGCCACACCGGAGCGCCGAGCCGTGGTTGCCGTGATGTTCGGCTCCTCCTCCCGCCTCCTCCCACTCTTCCGCTTGCTCGCGCTCTTGGCGTCAAGGCCGAGCCCGCCGCGAGACGCCGGCCGGTCGGCGCGCAGCCGCCGCATCGCTATTAACGAGGCGGCGGCGCGCCTCCTCCTCGCTCCTCCGCGCCGTCAAGCCAAGACGGGCGGGCTCGCCGCCGTCAGCGGGGCGGGGCTCCCGTCATGAAGACGGAGTTCGGCTCGCGGCGGCGCTAAGGAGGAGGAGCTCGACGACTGGGCGCAGGCGTAGCTGCAGCGCCAGATCCTCGCCTTCGAGCGCTTCGAAGCCTGGCGCCGTGGCCGGGACGAGGGAGACGTCGTCGTCCTCGACGGCAGCGACGACGACGACGCGCCGCCGCCACCTATCCGCCTTGGAGACGGCGGGCAGGGGTCCAGCAGCAGGGCGGCCGCGCCATCAAGAAGGAGAAGGCCGACGACAATGACGAGGACGGCGGCGGCGGCGGCGACTTCGCCGCGCTCAGCGACTTCTTCGCCCCGTAGATTTTTTTTTTAATAATTTATGTAAACGCTGAACATGTTGAATATAAATGTCACGTTTTAGCCGAATTTAGCCGTACTTTGCCGAATTTGGCCGAACTTTGCCAAATTCAGATTTTCTTAAATAAATAAAAAGACGCGTCAACCGTTCGCCCCCACGCCGATTTTACCGTCGGCTCGTCTTCGGGAGGCGCGTAAAATCGCCGCCTGATGGCTGGAGATGCTCTAACTCGCTAACCACTGCCACACCCTATGATCAGCCACAGCCGCGCGCCCGCCGTGCTGATGGACACGCAAGCATTTCGTGTCCTGCCAACCTCATGCCCTCCTAAACCCTCGCTAACCATTACCAGACACCAGAGCTGTCAAAAAAAGAAACCATTGCCAGACACCAGGCCGCAGCACAAATAGACACGAGCGTGAGCAGAGCGGAGCCAAGCACGCGAGCTCTCACTAGCACGGCACGACCGGCGCTCCGTCCTCCCTTGCCATGGCTCGCGCGCACGGCGCCTTCCTGCTACAGCTGCTGGCCGCGGGCCTGCAGGTCGTCGCGCTCGCGGCGACCGTCCCAGTCACACAGACGGACGACCCGCGGTGCCGGCCGAGCCTGCCACGGCGGGGCGCCATCGCGGTGTACCCGAGCGACATGGAGCAGCTGCAGTTCCTGCTCAACCCCAAGTTCGTGGAGGCGGAGTGGTTCCTCCACGCCGCGCTGGGGCGGGGCATCGACTACCTCGACCGCAACCTCTCGGCGGGCGGCCCGGCGCCCGTCGGCGCGCGCAAGGCCAACCTCGACTTCCGCACCACCGAGATCGCCGCCGAGCTCGGGTACCAGGAGGTGGGGCACATCAGGGCCATCACGCAGGCCAACGGCGGGTTCCCGCGCCCGCCCATCGACCTCAGCGCCGACCGCTTCGCCGCCATCATGGACGACGCCCTGGGGGCGCGCCTCGACCCGCCCTTCGACGCCTACAACGGCACTGTGAACTTCCTCCTCGCCTCCTACATCCTGCCCCACGTCACCGCCGCCGCCGCCGTCGGCATCAGCCCCAACCTCATGGGCTACGCCTCCAAGCGCCTCCACGCCAGCGTCCTGGCGGTGGAGGCCGGGCAGGACGCGGTGATCAGGATGCTGCTGTACCAGCGCGCCGACGAGACGGTGGCGCCGTACAAGGGGCGCACGGTGGCCGAGTTCACGCGCCGGATCTCCGACTGGCGCAACGACCTGTCCGGCTGCGGCGCCAAGGATGAGGGGGTCAAGGTGTTGGACCGGCATCAGGGCGCCGAGCGGCGCACCATCAGCAACATCCTCGGCGCCGGCGTGGACTCGCTCGGGTACCAGCGCACCCCTGCGGAGGCGCTGCGCATCCTCTACGGCTCACGCAACGAGCAGGTCCCCGGCGGGTTCCTGCCCCGGGGCGCCAACGGCACCATTGCCAGAGGATTTGTCCAGCTCGCATAGATGTCGCTGCAGCTCGAGGAATCACCCGGTGCTTCCATTCCACCTCTTTCGTGCTACCCATGGACTGAGACGCAATAAAAACATTACGATCTAGTACTATATTGAGAAAAAAAAAATGTTTCGAGACCAAATTCAGCTTACAGCTACAGAAACAAAATGCCAAGTGTGTGTAGGAACCGTACAAAATTAAACTAAAATCTGTTGCGAATAGTACTTCTGTTTTTTTTTTGCGAAATGCGAATAGTACTTCGTTAGCATTACTCATACTATGATTTATCATTGTTTGTTCCTTATGATCGAGTTTCAAATGAAATGCTGGGCCATTTAAAGGTATCTGGTAACGGTATTGTCAAACAAAATCTGTTGTTTTCTGCAAGTTTCTTGTTTTAGTATTAATCTAGCAAGAAGCATCATAACAGCAACTCTAGCCGGTCTCCTAGAAAATAAAGGAGTAAACGGCTGAGCAAAACTTTAGTGGAGTGTTTACTCCACTAAGTTTTGGTCGGTTCTAGTCTATCTCCTAAAAAATAGAGGAGTAAACGGCCGAGTAAAGCTTAGTGGAGTAAACTCCACTAAGCTCAAGCCTTTGATGGATGGAACTAAAAGCGCACGGAGCGGACAGCCGTTGTATGATGAGTGATGCCGATTTGCGGCAGGCATGCACGTTTGCCCCGCATGCGCCGGACGGGGAGGCGAGGGACAGGGAGCCAAGATAGGATTGTAGCTGTCACCGGGGGTGGCGCCGCTTGGGCCACTCCATCCTAGGCTCCATCTACCAGTTGTTGCCGCTCCTTGGTCAGGCCCGCCCACAACGAGGTCATCGGTGAGGTCGCCGTTGACAAGGAGGCTTCAGGTGAGTTGCCGGCTGGCAACAAGGGGGCCTTCATGCGAAGGAAACTTTTACTCTAGCAGCAGCTATGGAATAAATTTAGGAGTCGGATAGACATCACTCCTCTAACCAATTTAGGAGACTGGCAAAGTGCGGTTAGAGGAGTAAAACCGAAATTTTACTTCTCTATGAACTTTTAGGGGATCAGCTAGAGTTGCTCTAAGATAGTTGTGCCCTGCCAAGAGCATCGTAGTTGCCATGGTCAGAACCGAATCCAGCCAGATTTGTGTTTCATTTTCAGTTCATGTAAGATCTCATGAAGATCCACCACGCCATCTAAGCAGGTTGGGCTTCACTAACAATAGTCCAACATCATCAGGTACCTCGGTCAATCTGTAGTGGCCTCCATATAGGCAAACAAATAAAGCTCTATGGTCACGCCAACAGGATTGGGCTGCCTAAAGCTATTAGCACCCTTTTTTGAAATAAACAAGAACACCACATAACTAAGTGTACTATACCATAAAAAACATAACTAAATGTACTATACCGGAAAATACATAACTAAGTGTACTAATGGAGTACGCGAGGGTTTCTTCAAGGACTGCAGTAGCAACAGGCCCTGCGAGGGAAATTTTGGTCCCCTCACCTCCGGCTACCAACTTGCGCTGAGGGGGGGGGGGGGCTCTGATCTTCAAGAGTTTTATGTTCTTCGTACGTCTAGTGATTATCGTAGTTTTGTGAGAATAAAATTACTCTTGTTTTTTGTCGGTGTCAGGAAATTAGAGAGTTTTGTGTTCTTATGGATTTGAATATTCATAGCTGATGGGTTTATGTTAGTGTGTTAAGCTTTTTTTTGTTGGTTTGAATATTTGTGGAAATGAAATTTTTCATCGACACCATGATGAAGATATTATGATTCAACAACGCGCACTTCTAGGGGATTATCCATGGTGCTACTAAGTTCATCGATCAAGACTTTCCGTCTTTTTGAATGGGCGACTTAAGGTGCTTTGAAAAATATTTATTAGTAATGTTCTCTGTGAATAGAAGGGGGTCATCGTTGCTCCAGTCTAATTGCAGCCCCTTTACCGAAGTCTTGGGAGCATTTCTTCTAGCAGAGATTGATACCACAAAGAACGTGTTTCCAAGAGATCATATTGTAATTCTTAGCTATAGGAGTTACTTTGTCTTTTCTTAGATCCAAATTGTACCTAATAAAATTATAAATGTTTCTAAAAGTAAGTGTGCTAATTAAGGGTAATCTCACCCTCGCATTTGAATATTACTAACTTATTATATAAAGGGAGTTTTTTTTTTGGGACACGCAGACCAGTTCCACGCCCTTTGCAATACAACGCCCATAAGAACACACCCATGCTATCTCAAAAATGTCGCACAGCCCTTTGCCCCCGCCTTCTCCATAGATCGCCCTCGTTCATGACAGTAGTGTTTAAGTTGGTGAACGAGGCATGGAAGACTATGTTGCTGCGCTCGAGCCATAGCATCCAGACGATAGGAAAGTGTGCCAAAGCTGTCGGCGTGCAGCAGACCACCCCGCCGTTCGGCATCCGCTGCCCAAGCGCCCAGTCGAGGTTGCCGCACCCGAAGCGGTCGAGACCGTGGAAAAAGGCCTTGTACAGAGAAGACGCCCTATATTTGCCCGAGGACGTCCACTTCCACATGAGCCGGTATTCTCCCCGTCCACAAGAACAAATGCCACGCAAGCGGTAAGCTGGGGCTAAAATGTTCAATATCCCGAGGCTGAATCATATTATTCTCCGCAATCATGCAATCCGATGGAGTGGCCAAGCTAGAGCGCCCTGGGGAGTTCAAATGTTGAGGCTCAGACTCACCAGACCACGCACCCGAGAACCATTTTGCATGGAGGCCATAGTTAGGAGACTCGATTTTCAAGCCGGCTCGTTCCACTAACAAATCATACTCCCCTGACAAATATGAAGGCAATCGCCCCATGACTTGACAAATATCAAAAAGGCATTTAGCACACTGCGGAAATCAAACCCATAAGAAACAAAAACAGAGGTTGCAAATTTACTATCTTCAAACTTTGGAAAGAACTTTTATCAGATATAATGCCTAACTTGGATCTCAAACATTAAAGGTAACCAGATGAGGTCTCGAAATAGCGCTTAATAAGATAAACATCCACATTACATCTAGCAGCAACCACGAGTTCGCAAATCAACAAACATCAGGCAAAACTTAAAAACGATGGTTCCAGGAACATAGGTCTATATCCTTGCAGATAACTGGCTATAGCAAAACGACTCAACGCCTCAGAATCAGGCCTTGGCAGCAGCCTGGGCAGCGGCATCCCGCTTCCTCTGCTCCTCAATGATGGTGAGCTTGATACCCTTGCCCTTGGGGAGGCTCACCCACGGCTTGGTGCCCTTGCCGATGGTGAACACGTTGCCCAGACGGGTGGCAAACTGGTGGCCCTGAGCATCCTCAACGTGGATGGTCTCGAAGGTTCCCTTATGCTTCTCCCTGTTCTTGATCACACCAACACGCCCAGTGTTGCGCCCACCAGTCACCATGACCACGTTGCCGACGTCAAACTTGATGAAGTCAACAATCTTGTTGGTCTCCAGGTCGAGCTTGATGGTGTCGTTGGCCTTGATGAGTGGGTCTGGGTAGCGGATGGTGCGGCCATCATAGGTGTTCAGGTAGGGGATGCCCTTCTGGCCGAACTGGACAGACCTGACCTTGCAGAGCTTGAACTGCACATGAAGGAAACAAAGTCAGTAGATGGATAGATAATGGTATACACTACAGATGACAAACTAGAACCTATCTAAGACAGGATCCAAAAACAAAATGGCATCTTCAGAAAATGGAAGACAGGGATGAAACAGTTAGGCATGGTGAGCAAATAGAACAGCAAACATACAACAGAGTGGTACAAAGTAACATTAGAAACAGCAAGGTTCTTCATTGCAAGAGGATATCAATGCCTACCCATATACAAGTAGGTTCTATAAGTAGAATATAAGCAGTTCTATAAATCAGAAGGCATCAGCAGCATAATGGAAGAACAGCATGACATTACAGAAACAGGATAGACCAAACCTTAGCATCCTCATCCTTGACAGAGTGAAGGCGGAAGCGGCCCTTGGTGTCATACAGAAGCCTGTAGTTCTCACCAGTCTTGGGAATGGAAATGATGTCTAGTAGACAAAATGAAGGAAGATATAAGAAATCAAGTGATGTTAACAATTTATGCAGAATGTCAATTCACATAAGATCAAACACATTCTGTTACTAAAAGATTAGAGCATACCCATGAAACCAGCAGGGTAGGTCTTGTCAGTGCGGACCTTTCCGTCAACCATGATATGACGCTGCATAAGGATAGATTGCACTTCACGGTAGGTGAGAGCATATTTCAGTCTGTTCCTCAGGATGAGGATCAGAGGCAGGCACTCCCTGGCCTTGTGAGGACCAGATGATGGCTTGGGCGCCTGAAATCAATAGACAAATCAAGTATCAGATCAATAAACAAAAACATCTTAAATGCCTGAAGAAGCACATGCTAGAAGAACTGATGCACTTACAAAAGCTCCACCAAGCTTGTCAAGCATCCAATGAGACGGGGCATTGAGCCTCTTCAGATGCTTCTTCAAACCCCTAGCCTGTTGACAGGTAAACAAGGATAACAATTATTATCTTATCAAAGCATGAACAGCAAGAGCACAGTAAGCCATATTAGATCATAAACCTCGTAAAAATGGTTAGATTACAAGAGATTGCTGCAAGTCTTGATAGAATATGTGTTCTACTTTAGCATTTATCAAACTTAGGGGGTTAGTAACTTTAGCATGAAAATTGCTGGCTACGAGTTGTGAGCATTAGGCAGGATATCCCAAAAAAATTGTCAACACATATAGACAACAAACGAAACTGATCTACAATCTACAACAAGATGTACAAATCTCGTCAAATCAAGCAACTAAATCTCCCGAAGACACACGGGTAACAGACTCTAGATATGAATCAACAACACAACGATACATGTCTCGAGAGTTAATCTATCTGAGGACAGGCATGGAACCCATTAGCAGTGCACGCTAGTACAACCCATCAACTCAGGAATCACTAGGCAAAGCACGAACAAATATACCGAAACAGGTAACAGCACAGGCCACCGAATGACCTCAACCCTAACCCAAGGATCTCTACAGCAGCTAGCCGGCGGCGCTACCGCATTCGAACGGAGGCAGCTACGGATCGGATCTACAAACGAGAGGCAAGGAAGCACGCGGAGGGATGGAGATGGGGAAAGGGGCGGCGCTCACCATGGTTGCGAGCTCGGGCTAGGTCGCCGTGCTTCTTCTCTTCGGGCACCGCCGCCGCCTGCTCCTTCTCCTGTGCTACGCGCCGCCGCCGGGATGACAAAGAATGAGGGGGAAGCGAGGGGGCGAGAGAGCTTATATATATACTGCGAGGGGTAGGGTTTTAGTCCCCCCGTTCGGCTGTGTGGGCTTTCGGCCTGGACTTGGGCTTGACACGGTTGTGGGCAGCTAGCGTCCTTCTGAAAATGAACAAAAGCCCGGCCTAGTGGCTCTGGGCCATATCTCAAGAAGAAAGGGTGGCTCTGGACGATAGTTCTTTTATTCTCCTGTTTTAGAGTGTAGCTCTGGACAGCGACTATTCTAAAAAAAAGAGTTAACAGCGACTAATATTTATCTAAAAAAAAGCAACTAATATATAAAATTAAATTCCCTAAAAAGGGGCAATTGAAAAACACTTTCTCGCCACATAAAAAATAGGGATATTTACATCTATGCCCTTAACTCGAACTCATTACTCAGTTTTGCCCCTAATTTTTAGGTATGCTTAGTTTTGCCCCTCCACCGTTAGTTTCACATATAGAAATGACCTTCTGTGTCGTTATCGTCCGGTCAAAGGGCTTTGACCGTTCTGAAAAAATAGCAAAAAAATCAAAAAAAATGAAACTTTGTGAGATCGAAGATACTCATGTCTGCAAGGTGTGTACAAATTTTCATGCCGCTCAGACACCCTGGGAGCTCGTGGCAAAGGAAAACATAAATTTTGTATGTATGTGAAGAGTAAGTTCAAAAAATAGAGAAAAAATAAAAAAATTAAATTTTATGGGATTGAAGATACTCAGGTGCGCAAGATGTGTGCACATTTTTGTTGTGTTTGGACATCATAGTAGCTCATGGAGGAAAAAACCAAAATTTAGCTCAAAAAAACTTTGAAAAAAATGCATTGTTTTGTTTTTTTTTCTAGAGCGCCTCGTACGTCATTTGATCACCAAAACTTGCAAGCACCTTGTGCACTCAAGCCTCTTTGAAGCCAAAAAAATCAACTTCTTTTGAATTTTGTTGCTATTTTTTCTGAATTTACTGTTCATAGGCATAAATTATTTTTGTTTTACTTTGCCACGATCTCCCGGAGTGCCCAACCAACACAAAAATTTGCACGCGCCTTGCGGACATGACTATCTTCGATCCCACAAAATTTCAAAAAAATTGATATTTTTTGCTATTTTTTTCTGGATGGTCAAAGTCCTTTGACCGGACGGTAACGGCGCAAAAGGGCATTTCTATAAGTGACACTAACTGCGGAGGGGCAAAACTATGCATACCTAAAAATTAGGGGCAAAACTGAGTAGTGGGTTCGAGTTAGGGGCACAACTGGAATTGACCCTATATATTATACTCTCTCCTTTCCATAATGTAGTACGCCCACGCTTTTCGAGATTTGACTTTGATCATAAATTTAACCAACATGGACGAATGCGGCAGGAGCATGGCAAATACCATTGAATTCGTATTTGAAAGAAGTTTTCAAAGGTATGATTTTTTAGTAGAATGATTTATGTATATTGGTCTAATTTATGGTTAAAGTTGAATCTCGAAAAGCGTGGACGCACTACATTGTGGAATGAAGGAAGTGTCATTTCCAACTCTAAATTGTAATTATGATGCTTAGTGGAAGATGAAGCGTGGACTTCCAAAAATTTAGATTGAACCCTAAAATTTATAATATGAATCAATCACAAGTGATTTCAACACCGAGTTTTTTGGCATTACCAGGGATGGTATAAATCTGAATCTCGGATTCCCACTTTTTTCGTGCTCTCTGAATGCCCTAATTTAACCTAATATATGTCGTTTTCTCCATTCATCATTAACCTTCCAATCGACCATAGTGATGTGGAGCATCCTATGATCATCCCCATGTACACTATGTCTACTCTCCAAGCCCCAAGTGGACATAAGGCGAGACCTCAAGTATACGTCATTGGACGCAAGGTTAACTCGCTCCTCTCCGAATCGTCACTTTCCACATGTGAGACATGGCTACTACCTCAAACATATGTGCTATGCATGACCAGGAACCAAGAGGAAGACCATGGAACAGCTAGGAGCATTGAACAAGACGGCGAGGAGTCGGAGCAAGAGAGGAGTTGCCTGCAAGCTGCAGCTCCCGGACGTCCGACAGCCACCGGACGACCGGTCCATACCGGACGTCCAACGCCTGGAGTTTCCACCTTCCAGAAAACCCGCGGCTGCTGAAGTCTATAGCGACCGGACGACCGCCAGACGCCGGACGTCTGACACTCTTCAGCCTCCGGACGACCGGATGCCCGCGAGCGACCGAACGACCAACACCGTCATACGTCCGACGCCTGTCTGCGCACAGTGTATCAGGCCCGAGGCCCATGTACCCCTTTGCCCCTCACTTACCCCTTTGTGGCCCTAGACTATATATACTCCTCCACCTCGTCCATTTTAGGGTTAGCATAGTGATAGCTCATTTAGAGATAGAGCGTTGCTCATCCTTGTGGTTCTTCTTGATCGAGAGACCACAGCCTCTACGGAGAAGATCCACGCTTGGATTAAAGACCCCTCATGGGAAGACCCCTCATGGGCTCAAGACCTCCTCACGGAGATGAACTAGTTACCCTATGTATCGTCCTTTTTGTTGGATTTCGACCGTGTGACCTCTATGTGTACTTGGATCTAGCACATGTGTGATTGTTTCTTGTTGATTTGAGTGATTTCTCTCGTTTTCCCTCGTGTTTCCCCTCGTGTTCTTCATGTTCTTGGTAGGACCCCCCCCCCCCTCCATTTCGTGAAAGATCGGCCTTAGGGTTTCCACCCTACATCATCTTGGATCAGAGCCAGCTCGCTTATGATCATCTTGGTATCATGAGCCTTGGTTGATCACGAATTTGGAGCCCCTACCTTTGTTTTCTAGCCTTGTTTTGTTGTGTTCTTCCCCAAATTCAAAAATTCCCCACCAAAAATAGCCCCGATTTTTTTTGTGATTTGTAGGTGTGATGAAGTTTTGTTGGATTTGATCCATGGATTTGCTTGATTTCAAGTGGATCTAGCTTTCCCTCAAGTTTCCCCACTTTCCATCCATGAAATCTCCTCAATTTTGACCCCAAAATCATCAGTTTCCGCCCAAAATCGCGTCCCGGAATTGAAATTTCGCGTTGACCCCGACCCACCGGACGACCGACACTTACCGGCCGGCGTCCGGACCCTTCCGAAGCACCGGACGTCCGACCATTACCGGACGACCGGAACCACCATACAGAGCCGAAATCTCAGATTTCCGGACCTTCCGGACGTCCGTCCACCGGACATCCAGACGTTTCTCGGACGTCCAACACCTGAGAAAACTGACTTCGCTGAATTTTTGTTTCAGCCATAACTAATTCATCCGGATTCCGATTTTCACTAGTACAGCGAGGTGCTATACAAACGGATTTTAACCCCTTTCCGCGACGGCATTTGGAACCGTCGCCTAGTGAGTGTGGGCGATAGGGGGGTCCTTCCCACATGACCCAGAAACCGTCGGGGATATGCCCTCCTGGCACACACGCTCGACAAAATAAGGTCGTGTGCTACCGGCGAGCGACCAAATACGGTTATACGTACAGTAGTGCTAAAAAATACAATTGTACAGGCGAAATCGTTTCTGGTCGTAAGTACATCCCACACAGTCAGTCCCCGCTAAACGTTTCCGTTCGTATATACATCCCACACAGTCGCTCCAAGGAAAACGTTTCTGTTCGCAAGTACATCACACACAATTTTGGACGTTAAATCGTTTGTGATATCGTTTCCATTGCAGTATTAAAAAATTTATCGTTTGCGTTATTGAATGCATCACACGCGGTGCGTAGAAGAAACTGTGTGTCAAAGGATTTCCATCACACACAGTTTTTGTGTGGTAAACGTTTGCACCAGGTGGCCTATCGCAAACAGTTTTCAAGAGGATGTCATGTGTGATTGTTCATTAATCTAACACGGTTTATTCCTAAAAACTGTGTGCGTTATTGAATGCATCACACACGGTGTTTTCTCAATAATCATTTGCAATAAAAAAACCAATTAGCAGGCTAATTATCCGATATTAATAATCTACTTATTATTCTAATTGACATTTCATATTAAGCACACAATATATTTCATTTTCATAATTGAAATACATTAGAGTAAAACATCATATGGCTTCAGCACTCAGCTACCCCATTACACAACTACACTGGTACCAAGTTTCAAATGCAACATCTATAACCTTTCAAAATTAGCATCATAGACGGTACATAGACAAATGTATCTCATCTGGAAAACTGCTGAAGCAGAAGGCAAATATTGAGCTTTCATTGATGTTGAAGGTCTTTGTAACTTTAGGCCAGTGCCTGTGGATGATTGACCTGAAGGAAATATGCCCTAGAGGCAATAATAAAGTTATTATTTATTTCCTTATATCATGATAAATGTTTATTATTCATGCTAGAATTGTATTAACCGGAAACATAATACATGTGTGAATATATAGACAAACAGTATGTCACTAGTATGCCTCTACTTGACTAGCTTGTTAATCAAAGATGGTTATGTTTCCTAACCATGAACAAGGAGTTGTTATTTGATTAACAAGGTCACATCATTAGTTGAATGATCTGATTGACATGACCCATTCCGTTAGCTTAACACTTGATCGCTTAGTATGTTAATGCTTTCTTCATGACCCATACATGTTCCTATAACTATGAGATTATGCAACTCCGCTTACGGAGGAACACTTTGGTACTACCAAACGTCACAACGAATCGGGTGATTATAAAGGAGTACTACAGGTGTCTCCAAAGGTACTTGTTGGGTTGGCGATTTCGAGATTAGGTTTTGTCACTCCGATTGTCGGAGAGGTATCTCTAGGCCTTCTCGGTAATACACATCACTTAAGCCTTGCAAGCATTACAACTAATGAGTTAGTTGTGAGATGATGTATTACGGAACGAGTAAAGAGACTTACCGATACGAGATTGAACTAGGTATTGGATACCGACGATCGAATCTCGGGTAAGTAACATACCGATGACAAAGGGAACAACGTATGTCGTTATGCGGTTTGACCGATAAAGATCTTCGTAGAATATGTAGGAACCAATATGGGCATCCAGTTCCGCTATTGGTTATTGACCGAGAATGGTTCTAGGTCATGTCTACATAGTTCTCGAACCCGTAGGGTCCGCACGCTTAACGCTTCGATGATGCTTCATTATGAGTTTATAAGTATTGATGCACCAAGGTTGTTCGAGTCCGGATGTGATCACGGACATGACGAGGAGTCTCAAATGGTCGAGACATAAAGATTGATATATTGAAGCCTACATTTGGACATCGGAAGTGTTCCGAGTGAAATCGAATTTATTGAGTACCGGAGGTTACCGAACCCCCGGAAATACATGGGCCATAGTGGGCCTTGGAGGAAAGGAGAAAGGGCCAGCCCTAGGTGGTCACAGGCTTCTTCCCTAGTCCTATTAGGACTAGGAAAGGTGGGTCGGCCCCCTCTCTCTCTTTCCCTCCTAATCCTAATCCAACTAGGATTGAGGGGAATCCTACTCCGGAAGGAGTAGGACTCCTTGCGCGCCTCCCCTTGGGCCGCCACCTCCCCTTGGCTCCTTTATATACGGGGCAGGGGCACCCCATGATACACAAGTTGATCTACGGATCTTTCCTTAGCCGTGTCGGTGCCCCTTCCACCATATTCCACTTGGTCATATCGTCATGGAGCTTAGCGAAGCCCTGCCGGAGAAGTCATATCGTCACGGGCTTAGGCGAAGCCTGCGTCGGTGGAGCATCATCATCGTCTACCACGCCGTCGGTCGACGGAACTCATCCCCGACACTTTGCCGGATCGAGTCCGGGATCGCCATCGAGCTGAACGTGTGCGTAACTCGGAGGTGCCGTCGTTCGGTGCTTGGATCGGTCGGATCGTGAAGACGTCGACTACATCAACCGCGTTGTTATAACGCTTCGCTTTCGGTCTCACGAGGGTACGTGGACGGACACTCTCCCTCTCGTTGCTATGCCATCACCATGGTCTTGCGTGATCGTGGGAAAACTGCTGAAATTACTACGCTACCCAACAAAGGCATCCGAGCCTGGTTTTATGCGTTGATGTCATGTGCACGAGTAGAACACAAGTGAGTTGTGGACGATACAAGTCATATTGCCTACCAGCATGTCATACTTTGGTTCAGCGGTATTGTGAGATGAAGCGGCCCGGACCGACATTACGCCAGACGCTTACGCGAGACTGGTTTCACCGCCCGAGCACTCGTTGCTTAAAGGTGACCGGCGGTGTCTGTCTCTCTCACTTTAGTTGAACCGAGTATGACTACGCCCGGTCCTTGAGAAGGTTAAAACGGAGTCTATTTGACAAACTATCGTTGTGGTTTTGATGCGTAGGTAAGAACGGTTCTTGCTCACCCCGTAGCAGCCACGTAAAACTTGCAACAACAAAGTAGAGGACGCCTAACTTGTTTTTGCAGGCATGTTGTGATGTGATATGGTCAAGACGTGATGCTATATTTTATTGTATGAGATGATCATGTTTTGTAACCGAAGTTATCGGCAATCGGGCGAAGCCATATGGTTGTCGCTTATTGTATGAAATGCAACGCCATGTAATTGCTTTACTTTATCACTAAGCAATGAGCGATAGTCGAGAAGCAATAGTTGGCGAGACGACAACGATGCTACGATGGAGATCAAGGTGTCGCGCCGGTGACGATGGTGATCATGACGGTGCTTGGCGATGGAGATCACAAGCACAAGATGATGATGACCATATCATATCACTTATATTGATTGCATGTGATGTTTATCCTTTATGCATCTTATCTTGCTTAGATTGACGGTAGCATTATAAGATGATCTCTCACTAAAATTATCAAGACGTGTTCTCCTGAGTATGCACCGCTGCCAAAGTTCGTAGTACCCGCACACCACGTGATGATCGGGTGTGATAAGTTCTACGTCCATCTACAACGGTGCAAAACAGTTGCGCACGCGAATACTCAAGTTAAACTTGACGAGCCTAGCATATAACAGATATGGCCTCGAACACGGAGACCGAAGGTCGAGCGTGAATCATATAGTAGATATGATCAACATAGTGATGTTCACCATTGAAACTACTCCATCTCACGTGATGATCGGACATGGTTTAGTTGATTTGGATCACGTAATCACTTAAGATGACTAGAGAGATGTCGGTCTAAGTGGGAGTTCTTAAGTAATATGATTAATTGAACTTTAATTTATCATGAACTTAGTCCCGGTAGTATTTTGCAAATTATGTTGTAGATCAATAGCTCGCGTTGTTGCTTCCCTATGTTTTTATATGTGTTCCTAGAAAATTGTATTGAAAGATGTTAGTAGCAATGATGCGGATTGGATCCGTGATCCGAGGTTTATCCTCATTGCTGCTTGTGAGAAGAATTATGTCCTTAATGCACCGCTAGGTGATGGACCTATTGCGGGGAGCGTCATGCACGTTATGAACGTTTGGCTAGCTCAATATGAGCGAATCTGCACGTTATGAACGTTTGGCTAGCTCAATATGATGACTACTTGATAGTTTAGTGCACCATGCTTAACGGCTTAGAATCGGGACTTCAAAGACGTTTTGAACGTCATGGACCATATGAGATGTTCCAGAATTGAAGTTAATATTTTAAGCAAATACCGAGTTGAGAGATATGAAGTCTCCAACAAGTTCTATAGCTAAAAGATGGAGGAGAATCGCTCAACTAGTGAGCATGTGCTCAGATTGTCTCGAGTACTTCAATCACTTGAATCAAGTGGGAGTTAATCTTCCAGATAAGATAGTGATTGATGAATTCTCTAGTCACCATCACTAAGTTAGTAGAACTTCGTGATGAACTATAGTATGCAAGGGATGACGAAAAAGATTCTCGAGCTCTTCGCGATGCTAAAATCGGCGAAGGTAGAAATCAAGAAAAACATCAAGTGTTGATGGTTGACAAGACTATTAGTCTCAAGGAAAATGGCAAAGGGAAGAAGGGAACTTCAAAAGGAACGGCAAGCAAGTTGCTGCTCGAGTGAAGAAGCCCAAGTCTAGACCTAAGCCCGAGACCGAGTACTTTTGCTGCAATGGAACTGGTCACCGAAGCGGAACTACCCTCAATATTTGGTGGATAAGAAGGATGGCAAAGTGAACAAGGTTATATTTGATATACAGGTTATTGATGTGTACCTTACTAGTGTTTATAGTAGCCCCGAGTATTTGATACTGTTCGGTTTCTAAGATTAGTAACTCAAACAGAGTTACGAATAAACAGAGACTAGTTGAAGGGAAGTGACGATGAGTGTTGGAAGTAGTTCCAAGATTGATATGATCATCATCGCACACTCCCCGAGATTAGTGTGGAACCTAAATAAGTGTTATTTGGTGTTGAGCATAAATATGATTTGATCATGTTTATTGCAATACGGTTATTCATTTAAGTAAGAGAATAAATTGTTGTTCATTTACATGAATAAAACCTTATATGGTTACACACCCAATGAAAATGGTTCATTGGATCTCGATCATAGTGATACACATATTCATAATATTGAAACCAAAAGATGCAAAGTTAATAATGATAGTGCAACTTATTTGTGGCAATCGCCGCTTAGGTCATATTAGTGTAAAGCGCATGAAGAAACTCCATGCCGATGGGATTTTGGAATCACTTGATTATGAATCACCGATGCTTATGAACCATGCCTTATGGGCAAGATGACTAAAGACTCGCTTCTCCTAACAATGGAGTGAGCAAATGACTTATTGGAAATAATACATACCGATGTATGCGATCCGATGAGTGTTAAAGCTCACGGCAAGTATCGTTATTTTCGACCTTCACAAGATGATTTGAGCAGATATGAGTATATCTACTTAATGAAGCACAAGTCCGAAACATTTGAAAAGTTCAAATAATTTCAGAGTGAAGTGGAGAATCATCATAATAAGAAAATAAAGTTTCTACGATCTGATCGTGGAGGAGAATATTTGAGTTACGAGTTTGGCCTTCATATAAAACAATGTGGAATAGTTTCACAGCTCACGCCACATGGAACACCATAACGTAATGGTGTGTCCGAACGTCATAACCGTACTTTTATTTTGATATGGTGCGATCAATGATGTCTCTTACCGATTTACCAATATCGCTTTTGGGGTTATGCATTAGAGACAACTGCATTCACGCTTTAATAGGGCACCATCTAAATCCGCTGAGATGACACCGTATGAACTATGGTTTAGCGAAGAAACCTAAGTCGTCGTTTCTTAAAGTTTGAGTTGTGATGCTTATGTGAAAAGTTTTCACCGATAAGCTCGAACCCAAATCGGAGAAGTGCGTCTTCATAGAATACCCAAAGGTAACTATTGGGTACACCTTCTATCACAGATCCGAAGGCAAGTTTTTCGTTGCTAAGATGGATCCTTTCTAGAGAAGAAGTTTCTCTCGAAAGAAGTGAGTGGGAGGAAAGTAGAAACTTGATGAGGTAATTGTACCTTCTCCCTTATTGGAAAGTAGTTCATCACGTAAATCAGTTCCAAAGATTCCTACACCAATTAGTGAGGACGTTAATGATGATGATCATGAAACTTGGATCAAGTTGCTACCAAACCTCGTGAGGTCTTCCAGAATAAGATCCGCACTGAGTGGTACGGTAATCGTGTTCGGAAATCATGTTACTAGACCATGATGAACCTACAAACTATGAGGAAGCGATGATGAGCCCAGATTCGCGAAATGGCTTGAGGCCATGAAATCTGAGATGGGATCCATGTATGAGAACAAAGTATGGACTTTGATGGAGTTGCCCGATGATCGGCAAGCCATGTTATATAAATGGATCTTCAAGAGGAAGACAGATGTTGATAGTAGTGTTACTATCTACAAAGCTCGACTTGTCGCAAAAGGTTTTCGACAAGTTCAAGGTGTTGACTACAATGAGATTTTCTCAATCAGAAGCGATTCTTAAGTCTGTCTCAATCATGTTAGCAATTGCCACATTTTATGAAATCGGCAAATGGATGTCAAAACTACATTCTTTAATGGATTTATTAAAGAAGAGTTGTATATGATGCAACCAAAAGTTTTTGTCAATCCTAAAGGAGCTAACAAAATGTGCAAGCTCCAATGATCCATCAATGGACTGGTGCAAGCATCTCGAGTTGGAATATACGCTTTGATGTGTTGATCAAAGCATATGATTTTATACAGACTTTTGGAAAGGCCTGTATTTACAAGAAAGTGAGTGGGAGCACTACAACATTTCGATAAGTATATGTGAATGACATATTGTTGATCGGAAATGATGTAGAATTATTCTCAAAGCATAAAGGAGTGTTTGAAAGGAGTTTTTCAAAGAAGGACCTCGGTGAAGCTGCTTACATATTGAGCATCAAGATCTATAGAGATAGATCAAGACGCTTGATAAGTTTTTCAATAAATATATACCTTGTCAAGATTTTGAAGTAGTTCAAAATGGAACAGTCAAAGAAAAGTTCTTGCTGTGTTGCAAAGGTGTGAAATTGAGTAAGACTCAAATCCCGACCACGACGTAAAATAGAAAAGAGAATGAAAGTCATTCCCTATGCCTCACCATAGGTTCTATAAAGTATGCTATGCTATGTACTGCACCTATTGTATACCTTGCTCGAATTTGGCAAGGAGTACAATGGTGATCTAGGAGTAGATCATCGGACATTGGTCAAGAACATCCTTAGTGAGGACTAAGGAAATATTTCTCGATTATGGAGGTGATAAAAGGCCCGTCGTAAAGTTACATCGATGCAAGCATTTTACACTAATCCAGATGACTCTAAGTCTCAATCTGGATACATATTGAAAGTGGGAGCAATTAGCTAGAGTAGCTCCGCAAGCGAGCATTGTAGACATAGAATATTTGCAAAATAGATACGGCTCTAAATGTGATGTAATCGTTGACTAAGCTTCTCTCACGAGAAAAACATGATCATACCTTAGTACTCTTTGGGTGTTAATCACATAGCGATGTGAACTAGATTATTGACTCTAGTAAACCCTTTGGGTGTTGGTCACATGACGATGTGAACTATGGGTGTTAATCACATACGATGTGAATATTAGTGTTGAATCACATGATGATGTGAACTAGATTATTGACTCTAGTGCAAGTGGGAGATCAAGGAAATATGCCCTAGAGGCAATAATAAAGTTATTATTTATTTCCTTATATCATGATAAATGTTTATTATTCATGCTAGAATTGTATTAACCGGAAACATAATACATGTGTGAATATATAGACAAACAAGATGTCACTAGTATGCCTCTACTTGACTAGCTTGTTAATCAAAGATGGTTATGTTTCCTAACCATGAACAAGGAGTTGTTATTTGATTAACAAGGTCACATCATTAGTTGAATGATCTGATTGACATGACCCATTCCGTTAGCTTAACACTTGATCGCTTAGTATGTTAATGCTTTCTTCATGACCCATACATGTTCCTATAACTATGAGATTATGCAACTCCGCCATACGGAGGAACACTTTGGTACTACCAAACGTCACAACGTGTTGGGTGATTATAAAGGAGTACTACAGTGTCTCCAAAGGTACTTGTTGGGTTGGCGATTTGAGATTAGGTTTTGTCACTCGATTGTCGGAGAGGTATCTCTAGGCCTTCTCGGTAATACACATCACTTAAGCCTTGCAAGCATTACAACTAATGAGTTAGTTGTGAGATGATGTATTACGGAACGAGTAAAGAGACTTACCGTAACTAGATTGAACTAGGTATTGGATACCGACGATCGAATCTCGGGTAAGTAACATACCGATGACAAAGGAACAACGTATGTCGTTATGCGGTTTGACCGATAAAGATCTTCGAGAATATGTAGGAACCAATATGGGCATCCAGGTTCCGCTATTGGTTATTGACCGAGAATGGTTCTAGGTCATGTCTACATAGTTCTCGAACCCGTAGGGTCCGCACGCTTAACGCTTCGATGATGCTTCATTATGAGTTTATAAGTATTGATGCACCAAGGTTGTTCGAGTCCGGATGTGATCACGGACATGACGAGGAGTCTCGAAATGGTCGAGACATAAAGATTGATATATTGAAGCCTACATTTGACATCGGAAGTGTTCCGAGTGAAATCGAAATTTATCGAGTACCGGAGGTTACCGAACCCCGGAAATACATGGGCCATAGTGGGCCTTGGAGGAAAGGAGAAAGGGCCAGCCCTAGGTGGCGCGCCCCCTTCCCCTAGTCCTATTAGGACTAGGAAAGGTGGGCCGACCCCCTCTCTCTCTTTCCCTCCTAATCCTAATCCAACTAGGATTGAGGGGAATCCTACTCCCGAGGGAGTAGGACTCCTTGTCGCGCCCCCTTGGGCCGCCACCTCCCCTTGGCTCCTTTATATACGGGGCAGGGGCACCCCATGATACACAAGTTGATCTACGGATCTTTCCTTAGCCGTGTGCGGTGCCCCTTCCACCATATTCCACTTGGTCATATCATCGCGGAGCTTAGCGAAGCCTGCGCGGAGAAGTCATATCGTCACGGGCTTAGGCGAAGCCCTGCGTCGGTGGAGCATCATCATCGTCACCACGCCGTCGTCTTGACGGAACTCATCCCGACACTTTCTTTGGATCGGAGTCCGGGATCGCCATCGAGTGAACGTGCGTAACTCGGAGGTGCCGACGTTCGGTGCTTGGATCGGTCGGATCGTGAAGACGTCGACTACATCAACCGCGTTGTTATAACGCTTCGCTTTCGGTCTCACGAGGGTACGTGGGCGGACACTCTCCCTCTCGTTGCTATGCCATCACCATGGTCTTGCGTGATCGTAGGAAATTTTTTGAAATTACTACGTTACCCAACATGACCGTCCATCTTTCGTCCTCTTCGGGAACACTTCAATATTGAACCATGGATGTTGTATGAAACATTCCTCGCCTCCTGACCATACAGGTGGTTTGAGAGGTAATCATCAGTGGACTGCTTTGGAAAGGCCTGAAAACAAGGATGTGCATAAATATCTTCTCTATATTAGAAATGGGGCAAAGGAATAAAAAAGGCAAGGCATAATAGTTAGTACCATCCTGTAGTGAATTGATGTCTTCTTCATTGTGGAGACAACGATCTTGTTGTTTTTTGTCGCTAATTTCTTTATCCTAACAATCTTTCCGAGTTTCTTGACTTGACTGATATTCATGGACAACTCATTTCCCCATATGCAAAAAGGGTCGAATAGTGGGTCAAAACCTCTGACAGCAGGACCTGCATGTGCAATACCAAATTGTTAAAAACCTAAATATTAGAATGGTTCCTGCAATTACACAACAATGTGCTATTAGACAACGGACCATGCACGTGCTAACATTGATTGTAAACCTCAGTGCTTCCCATTGTTTCCCTGCAACGCATATAAGGTAGTTTGTCATCAGGTAAAGTAAGGGTTTGCTGTTGGGGAACGTAGCATGTAATTTCAAAAGAATTCCTACGATCACGCAAGATCTATCTAGGAGATGCATAGCAACGAGAGGGGGAGAGTGTGTCTGCGTAACCTCGTAGACCGAAAGCGGAAGCGTTATGTTAACGCAATTGATGTAGTCGAACGTCTTCATGATCCAACCGATCCAAGTACCGAACGTGCGGCACCTCCGTGTTCAGCACACGTTCAGCTTGATGACGTCCCTCGAACTCTTGAACCAGTAGAGGGTCGAGGGAGAGTTCCGTCGGCACGATGGCATGGCGACGGTGTTGGTGATGTGATCCACGCAGGGCTTCGCCTAAGCACTACGATGCTACTTCTTGAGCACTGCGTTGGTTTTCCCTTGAAGAGGAAAGGGTGATGCGGCAAAGTAGCGTAAGTATTTCCCTCAGTTTTTGAGAACCAAGGTATCAATCCAGTAGGAGGCCACACACGAGTCCCTCGCACCTACACAAAGAAATAAATCCTCGCAACCAACGCGATAAGGGGTTGTCAATCCCTACACGGTCACTTACGAGAGTGAGATCTGATAGATATAATAAGATAATATTTTTGGTATTTTTATGATAAAGATGCAAAGTAAAGAAAGTAAAACAAAAACGACGCCAGAAATAGCTTGTTGTCGGGAGATTAATATGATGGAAAATAGACCCGGGGGCCATAGGTTTCACTAGTGGCTTCTCTCAAGAGCATAAGTATTTACGGTGGGTGAGCAAATTACTGTTGAGCAATTGACAGAATTGAGCATAGTTATGAGAATATGTAGGTATAATCATTTATATAGGCATCACGTCCGAGACAAGTAGACCGACTCCTACCTACATCTACTACTATTACTCCACACATCGACCGCTATCCAGCATGCATCTAGAGTATTCTAAGAACAGAGTAATGCTTTAAGCAAGATGACATGATGTAGAGGGATAAATTCATGCAATATGATATAAACCCCATCTTGTTATCCTCGATGGCAACAATACAATACGTGCCTTGCTGCCCCTACTGTCACTGGGAAAGGACACCGCAAGATTGAACCCAAAGCTAAGCACTCTCCCATTGCAAGAAAGATCAATCTAGTAGGGCAAACCAAACTGATAATTCAAAGAGACTTGCAAAGATAACCAATCATACATAAAAGAATTCAGAAGATTCAAATATTGTTCATAGATAAACCTGATCATAAACCCACAATTCATCGGTCTCAACAAACACACCGCAAAAGAAGATTACATCGAATAGATCTCCACGGGAGAGGGGGAGAACATTGTATTGAGATCCAAAAAGAGAGAGGAAGCCATCTAGCTAATAACTATGGACCCGAAGGTCTAAGGTAAACTACTCACATTTCATCGGAGAGGCTATGGTGTTGATGTAGAAGCCCTCCGTGATCGATGCCCCCTCCGGCGGAGCTTCGAAACAGGCCCCAAGATGGGATCTCACGGGTACAGAAGGTTCCGGCGGTGGAATTAGGTTTTTGGCTCCGTATCTGGTAGTTTGGGGGTACGTAGGTATATATACGAGGAAGGAGTATGTCGGTGGAGCAACGTGGGGCCCATGAGGGTGGAGGGCGCGCCTAGGGGGGTAGGTGCGCCCCCTACCTCGTGGCTTCCTGGTAGCTTTCTTGACGTAGGGTCCAAGTCCTCTGGATCACGTTCGTTCCGAAAATCACGTTCCCGAAGGTTTCATTCCATTTGGACTCCGTTTGATATTCTTTTTTTGCGAAACTCTGGAATAGGCAAAAAACAGCAATTCTAGGCTGGGCCTCCGGTTAATAGGTTAGTCCCAAAATAATATAAAAGTGTATAATAAAGCCCAATAATGTCCAAAACAGAAGATAATATAGCATGGAGCAATCAAAAATTATAGATACATTGGAGACGTATCAAGCATCCCCAAGCTTAATTCCTGCTCGTCCTCGAATAGGTAAATGATAAAAACAGAATTTTTGATGTGGAATGCTACTTGGCATAATTTCAATGTAATTCTTCTTAATTGTGGTATGAATGTTCAGATCCGAAAGATTCAAGATAAAAGTTCAATATTGACATAAAAATAATAATACTTCAAGCATGCTAACTAAGCAATTATGTCCTCTCAAAATGACATGGCCAAAGAAAGTTCATCCCTACAAAATCATATAGTTTATTCATGCTCCATTTTCGTCACACAAGAATGCTCTCATCATGCACAACCCCGATGACAAGCCAATCAATTGTTTCATACTTTAGTAATCTCAAACTTTTTCAACCTTCACGCAATACATGAGCGTGAGCCATGGATATAACACTATGGGTGGAATAGAATATGATGATAGGGGTTATGTGGAGAAGACAAAAAAGAAGAAAGTCTCGCATCAACGAGGCTAATCAATGAGCTATGGAGATGCTCATCGATTGATGTTAATGCAAGGAATAGGGATTGCCATGCAACGGATGCACTAGAGCTATAAATATATGAAAGCTCAACAAAAGAAACTAAGTGGGTGTGCATTCAACTTGCTTTCTCACGAAGACCTAGGGCACTTGAGGAGGCCCATTGTTGGAATATACAAGCCAAGTTCTATAATGAAAAATTCCCACTAGTGTATGAAAGTGACAAAACAAGAGACTCTCTATCATGAAGATTATGGTGCTACTTTGAAGCACAAGTGTGGTAAAGGGATAGTAACATTGTCCCTTCTCTCTTTTTCTCTCATTTTTTTGGGCCTTCTCTTTTTTTATGGCCTTTCTCTCTTTATTTTTTGTTCCTCACTTGGGACAATGCTCTAGAAAATGATGATCATCACACTTCTATTTATTTACAACTTATTACAACTCGATACTAGAACAAAGTATGACTCTATATGAATGCCTCTGGCGATGTACCGGGATATGCAATGAACCAAGAGTGACGTGTATGAAAGAATTATGAACGGTGGCTTTGCCACAAATACTATGTCAACTACATGATCATGCAAAGCAACATGAAAATGATGAACGTGTCATGATGAACGGAACGGTGGAAAGTTGCATGGCAATATATCTTGGAATGGCTATGGAAATGCCATAATAGGTAGGTATGGTGGCTGTTTTGAGGAAGATATAAGGAGGTTTATGTGTGAAAGAGCGTATAATATCACGGGGTTTGGATGCACCGGCGAAGTTTGCACCAACTCTCAATGTGAGAAAGGGCAATGCACGCATCAAGAGGCTAGCAATGATGGAAAGGTGAGAGTGCGTATAATCCATGGACTCAACATTAGTCATAAAGAACTCACATACTTATTGCAAAAATCTACAAGTCATAAAAAACCAAGCACTATGCCCATGCTCCTAGGGGGATAGATTGGTAGGAAAAGACCATCGCTTGTCCCCGACCGCCACTCATAAGGAGGACAATCAAAGAATACCTCATGTTTCAAATTTGTTACATAACGTTTACCATACGTGCATGCTACGGGACTTGAAAACTTCAACACAAGTATTTCTCAAATTCACAACTAATCAACTAGCACAACTTTAATATCACTACCTCCATGTCTCAAAACAATCATCAAGCATCAAACTTCTCTTAGTATTCAACACACTCATAAGAAAGTTTTTACTAATCTTGAATACCTAGCATATTAGGATTATTTAAGAAAATTACCATGCTATTTAAGACTCTCAAAATAATCTAAGTGAAGCATGAGAGATCAATAGTTTCTATAAAACAAATCCACCACCTTGCTCTAAAAGATATAAGTGAAGTACTAGAGCAAAAACTATATAACTCAAAAGATATAAGTGAAGCACATAGAGTATTCTAATAATTTCCGGATCATGTGTGTCTCTCTCAAAAGGTGTGTACAGCAAAGATGATTGTGGTAAACTAAAAAGCAAAGACTCAAATCATACAAGATGCTCCAAGCAAAACACATATCATGTGGTGAATAAAAATATAGCTCCAAGTAAAGTTACCGATGGAAGTAGACGAAAGAGAGGATGCCTTCCAGGGCATCCCCAAGCTTTGGCTTTTAGGTGTCCTTATATTATCTTGGGGGTGCCATGGGCATCCCCAAGCTTAGGATCTTGCCACTCCTTGTTCCATAATCCATCAAATCTTTCACCCAAAACTTGAAAACTTCACAACACAAAACTCAGCAGAAAATCTCGTGAGCTCCGTTAGCGAAAGAAAAAAAAGACCACTTCAAGGTACTGTAATGAAATCATCATTTATTTATATTGGTGTTAAACCTACTGTATTCCAACTTCTCTATGATTTATAAACTATTTTACTAGCCATAGATTCATCAAAATAAGCAAACAGCACACGAAAAACAGAATCTGTCAAAAACAGAACAGTCTGTAGTAATCTGTAACTAACACAAACTTATGGAACTCCAAAAAATCAGCCCAAATAGGAAGACCTAGACAATTTGTTTATTGATCAGCATCAATTGGAATCAATATTTTATCACATTCTGGTGATTTTTAACAATTATTTTCGTGAACAGAATGTTTCTGGAATTTTCTGCAAGATCAAATAACTATAATCCAAGAAGATCCTATAGGTTTAACTTGGCACAAACACTAATTAAAACATAAAAATACATATAACCAGAGGCTAGAACAAATATTTATTCCTAAACAGAAGCAAAAATCAAAAAACTAAAAATAAAATTGGGTTGCCTCCCAACAAGCGCTATCGTTTAACGCCCTAGCTAGGCATAAAAGCAAGGATAGATCTAGGTATTGCCATCTTTGGTAGGCAATCCATAAGTGGCTCTCATGATAGATTAATATGGTAATTTTATTTTCTTTATAGGGAAATGTTCCATGCCTTTCTTTAATGGAAATTTGAATCTAATATTCCCTTCCTTCATATCAATAATTGCACCAATCGTTCTAAGGAAAGGTCTACCAAGAATAATAGGACATGAAGGATTGCAATCTATATCAAGAACAATAAAATCTACGGGCACATAGTTCCTATTTGCAACAATAAGAACATTATTAATTCTTCCGATAGGTTTCTTAATGGTGGAATCCGCAAGGTGCAAGTTCAAAGAGCAATCATCAAAATCACGGAAATCTAGCAAATCGCATAAAGTCTTTGGAATCGTGGAAACACTAGCACCCAAATCACACAAAGCATAGCATTCATGATCTTTAATCTTAATTTTAATAGTAGGTTCCCACTCATCATAAATTTTTCTAGGGATAGAAACTTCCAACTCAAGTTTTTCTTCATAAGATTGCATCAAAGCATCAACGATATGTTTGGTAAAGGTTTTATTTTGACTATAAGCATGAGGAGAATTTAGCACGGATTGCAACAAGGAAATACAATCTATCAAAGAGCAATTATCATAATTAGATTCCTTGAAATCCAAAAAAGTGGGTTCATTAATATCTAATGTTTTGATCTCTTCAATCCCACTTTTATCAATTTTAGCATCAAGATCTAAAAACTCCGAATTTCTGGGCGCCTTCTAGGTAAAGGTGGATCATATTCAGTCCCATCATTATCAAGATTCATATTGGAAAACAAAGATTTAATAGGAGACACATCAATAACTTTCAGATCTTCATCTTTGTTTTCATAAAAATTAGAAGAACACGCTTTTATAAAGCAATCTTTCTTAGCACGCATCCTAGCGGTTCTTTCTTTGCACTCATCAATGGAAATTCTCATGGCTTTGAGAGACTCATTGATACCATGCTTAGGTGGAATAGATCTAAGTTTCAAGGAATCAACATCAAGAGAAATTCTACCAACGTTCCTAGCCAATTCATCAACTTTAAGCAATTTTTCTTTAAGCAAAGCATTGAAATTCTTTTGCGAATTCATAAATTACTTAACACTAATCTCAAATTCAGAGGGCACCTTATTAAAATTTCCATAAGAATTGTTGCAGGAATTACCATAATTATTAGAGGAATTACTAGGATAAGGCCTAGGATTAAAGTTTCCTCTATACGCGTTATTACCAAAATTATTCCTACCAACAAAATTCACATCCAAAGATTCATTATTATTCTCAATCAAAGTAGACAAAGGCATATCATTAGGATTAGAAGAAACACTTTTATTAGCAAATAATTTCATAAGTTCATCCATCTTTCCACTCAAAACATTAATTTTTTCTATCGCATGCACTTTTTTATTAGTAGATCTTTCAGTGTGCCATTGAGAATAATTAACCATAATATTATCTAGGAGTTTAGTAGCTTCTCCTAAAGTGATTTCCATAAAAGTGCCTCCCGCGGCCGAATCTAAAAGATTTCTAGAAGCAAAATTCAATCTGGCATAGAAATTTTGTATGATCATCCATAAATTCAAACCATGCGTAGGGCAATTACGTATCATTAATTTCATTCTCTCCCAAGCTTGTGCAACATGTTCATGATCAAGTTGCTTAAAATTCATAATATCATTTATAAGAGAGATGATTTTAGCGGGAGGAAAATACTTAGGGATAAAAGCATCTTTGCACTTATTCCAAGAATCAATACTATTTTTAGGCAAAGACGAAAACCAAGCTTTAGCACGATCTCTAAGCGAAAAAGGAAATAGCTTCAATTTAACAATATCATTGTCAACATCTTTCTTCTTTTGCATATCACACAAATCAATGAAGCTATTTAGATGGGTAGCGACATCTCCACTAGGAAGTGATCTTTCATGACAAGATTCAACAAAGCAGCATTGATTTCACAAGATTCAGTATCGGTAGGAGGAGCAATCGGAGTGCTAAGGAAATCATTATTGTTGGTATTGGTAAAGTCACATAATTTGGTATTACCTTGAGCCATCGTGATAAGCAAGCAACCCAACACACGAGCAAACAAGAAGCGAACAAAAGAGGGGAACAGAAAAGAGAGGGCAAATAAAACGGCAAGGGTGAAGTGGGGGAGAGGAAAACGAGAGGCAAATGGTAAATAATGTAATGCGGGAGATAAGGGTTTGTGATGGGTACTTGGTATGTTGACTTTTATGTAGACCTCCCGACAACGGTGCCGAAATCCTTCTTGCTACCTCTTGAGCACTGCGTTGGTTTTCCCTTGAAGAGGAAAGGGTGATGCAGCAAAGTAGCGTAAGTATTTCCCTCAGTTTTTGAGAACCAAGGTATCAATCCAGTAGGAGGCCACACACGAGTCCCTCGCACCTACACAAACAAATAAATCCTCGCAACCAACACGATAAGGGGTTGTCAATCCCTACACGGTCACTTACGAGAGTGAGATCTGATAGATATGATAAGATAATATTTTTGGTATTTTTATGATAAAGATGCAAAGTAAAGAAAGTAAAACAAAAATGGCGCCAGAAATAGCTTGTTGTCGGGAGATTAATATGATGGAAAATAGACCCGGGGGCCATAGGTTTCACTAGTGGCTTCTCTCAAGAGCATAAGTATTTAGGATGGGTGAGCAAATTACGGTTGAGTAATTGACAGAATTGAGCATAGTTATGAGAATATCTAGGTATAATCATGTATATAGGCATCACGTCCGAGACAAGTAGACCGACTCCTACCTACATCTACTACTATTACTCCACACATCGACCGCTATCCAGCATGCATCTAGAGTATTCTAAGAACAGAGTAATGCTTTAAGCAAGATGACATGATGTAGAGGGATAAATTCATGCAATATGATATAAACCCCATCTTGTTATCCTCGATGGCAACAATACAATACGTGCCTTGTTGCCCCTAATGTCACTGGGAAAGGACACCGCAAGATTGAACCCAAAGCTAAGCACTTCTCCCATTGCAAGAAAGATCAATCTAGTAGGGCAAACCAAACTGATAATTCGAAGAGACTTGCAAAGATAACCAATCATACATAAAAGAATTCAGAAGATTCAAATATTGTTCATAGATAAACTTGATCATAAACCCACAATTCATCGACCTCAACAAACACACCGCAAAAGAAGATTACATCGAATAGATCTCCACGAGAGAGGGGGAGAACATTGTATTGAGATCCAAAAAGAGAGAGGAAGCCATCTAGCTAATAACTATGGACCCGAAGGTCTAAGGTAAACTACTCACACTTCATCGGAGAGGCTATGGTGTTGATGTAGAAGCCCTCCGTGATCGATGCCCCCTCCGGCGGAGCTCCGGAACAGGCCCCAAGATGGGATCTCAAGGGGTGCAGAAGGTTGCGGTGGTGGAATTAGGTTTTTGGCTCCGTATCTGGTAGTTTGGGGGTGCCTAGGTATATATACGAGGAAGGAGTACGTCGGTGGAGCAACGTGGGGCCCACGAGGGTGGAGGGTGCGCCCAGGCGGGGTAGGCGCGCCCCCTACCTCGTGGCTTCCTGGTAGCTTTCTTGACGTAGGGTCCAAGTCCTCTGGACCACGTTCGTTTCGAAAATCACGTTCCCGAAGGTTTCATTCCGTTTGGACTACGTTTGATATTCTTTTTCTGCGAAACCCTGAAATAGGCAAAAAACAGCAATTCTGGGCTGGGACTCCGGTTAATAGGTTAGTCCCAAAAATAATATAAAAGTGTATAATAAAGCCCAATAATGTCCAAAACAGAAGATAATATAGCATGGAGCAATCAAAAATTATAGATATGTTGGAGACGTATCATACGACGCTATGACCGGAGGAGTAAACCGTGGAGGGGGGCATCACACACGGCTAAGAAACAACTGTTGTGCCTTTAGGGTGCAGCCCAGCCCACGTATATAAAGGAGGAGGAGGAGGAGGAGGTCGGCCCAAGGGGGGCGCGCTAAGAGGGGGGAGTCCTACTAGAACTTCGTTCCTAGTAGGATTCGCGCCCCCCTCCTTCCTTCTAACGGAGAGGGGAAAGGGGAAAGGAGGGAGAGGGAGAAGGAAAGGGGGGCCGCGCCCCCACCCCTTGTCCAATTCGGATTGGGCTTGGGAGGCGCCACCTCCCGTGGCAGCCTCCCTCTCTCCACTATGGCCCAATATGCCCATTAACTTTCCGCGGGGGTTCCGGTAACCTCCCGGTACTCCGAAAAATCCCCGATCTTCTTCGGAACCATTCCGGTGTGTGTATGTAACCTTCCAATATATCAATATTTACCTCTCGACCATTTAGAGACTCCTCGTCATGTCCGTGATCTCATCCAGGACTCCAAACAAATTTCGGTCACCAAAACACATAACTCATAATACAAATCGTCATCGAACGTTAAGCATGCAGACCCTACGGGTTCAAGAACTATGTAGACATGACCGAGACATATCTCTAGTCAATAACCAATAGCGGAACCTGGTGCTCATATTGGCTCCTACATATTCTACGAAGATCTTTATTGGTCAAACCGCATAACAACATACGTCATTCCCTTTATTATCGGTATGTTACTTGCTCGAGATTCGATCGCGGGTATCATCATACCTAGTTCAATCTCGTTACCGGCAAGTCTCTTTACTTGTTCCGTAATGCATCATCCCATAACTAACTCATTAGTCACATTGTTTGCAAGGCTTATAGTGATGTGCATTACCGAGAGGGCCCAGAGATACCTCTCCGATACACGGAGTGACAAATCCTAATCTCGATCTATGCTAACCCAACAAACACCTTTGGAGACACATGCAGAGCATCTTTAATTATAATCACCCACTTAAATTGTGACGTTTGATAGCACACAAGGTGTTCCTCCGGTATTCGGGAGTTGCATAATATCATAGTAAGAGGAACATGTATAAGTCATGAAGCAATAGCAATAAAACTAAACGATCATAATGCTAAGGTAATGGATGGGTCGTGTCCATCACACCATTCTCTAATGATGTGATCCCATTCATAAAATGACAACTCATCTCTTTGGTTAGGAAACTTAACCATCTTTGATTAACGAGCTAGTCAAGTAGAGGCATACTAGGGACACTCTGTTTTGTCTATGTATTCACACATGTACTAAGTTTCCGGTTAATACAATTCTAGCATGAATAATAAACATTTATCATGATATAAGGAAATATAAATAACAACTTTATTATTGCCTCTAGGGCATATTTTCTTCAGTCTGCCACTTGCACTAGAGTCAATAATCTAGATTACATAGTAATGACTCTAACACCCATGGAGTCTTGGTTCTGATGTTCTTGACCGCTGTCCAGTGATCCACTCCTGGATTACTTTGGTACCTCCCCGCTATACTTATAGCAAGGCACACATCAGGTCTGGTACACAACATTGCATACATGATAGAACATATGGCTGAGGCATAGGGAATGACTTTCATTTTCTCTCTATCTTCTGCAGTGGTCGGGCATTGAGTCTGACTCAACTTCACACCTTGTAACACAGGTAAGAACCCTTTCTTTGACTGATCCATTTTGAACTTCTTCAAAACTTTATCAAGGTATGTGCTTTGTGAAAGTCCAATTAAGCGTCTTGATCTATCTCTATAGATCTTGATGCCCAATATATAAGCAGCTTCACTGAGGTCTTTCATTGAAAAATTCTTATTCAAGTATCCTTTTATGCTATCCAAAAATTCTGTAGTATTTCCAATCAACAATATGTCATCCACATATAATATTAGAAATGCTACAGAGCTCCACTCACTTTCTTGTAAATACAGGCTGTTGGAAATATGTCCTAGAGGCAATAATAAAATGGTTATTATTGTATTTCCTTGTTCATGATAATTGTCTATTGTTCATGCTATAATTGTATTAACTGGAAACCGTAATACATGTGTGAATACATAGACCACAACATGTCCCTAGTAAGCCTCTAGTTGACTAGCTCTTTGATCAATAGATGGTTATGATTACCTGACCATGGACATTGGATGTCATTGATAACGGGATCACATCATTAGGAGAATGATGTGATGGACAAGACCCAATCCTAAGCATGGCACAAGATCGTGTAGTTCGTTTGCTAAGAGCTTTTCTAATGTCAAGTATCATTTCCTTAGACCATGAGATTGTGCAACTCCGGATCCGTAGGAATGTTTTGGGTGTACCAAACGTCCACAACGTAAATCGGGTGGCTATAAAGGTGCACTACAGGTATCTCCGAAAGTGTCTGTTGGGTTGGCACGAATCAAGACTGGGATTTGTCACTCTGTATGATGGAGAGGTATCTCTGGGCCCACTCGGTAATGCATCATCATAATGAGCTCAATGTGACTAATGAGTTAGCCACGGGATCATGCGTTACGGAACGAGTAAAGAGACTTGCCGGTAACGAGATTGAACGAGGTATTGGAATACCGATGATCGAATCTCGGGCAAGTAACATACCGGTGGACAAAGGGAATTGTATACGGGATTGATTGAATCCCCGACATCGTGGTTCATCCGATGAGATCATCCTGGAACATGTGGGAGCCAACATGGGTATCCAGATCCCGCTGCTGGTTATTGGCCAGAGAACGTCTTGGTCATGTCAGCATGGTTCCCGAACCCATAGGGTCTACACACTTAAGGTTCAGTGACGCTAGAGTTGTTATGGGAAATAGTATGTGGTTACCTAAGGTTGTTCGGAGTCCCGGATGAGATCCCGGACGTGACGAGGAACTCCAGAATGGTCCGGAGGTGAAGATCGATATATTGGACGAAGGGTATTGGAGTCCGGAATTGTTCTGGGAGTACCGGGTGACGACTAGCGTGACCGAAAGGTGTTTCGGATGCCCCGGCAAGCGTTGGGGGCCTTATGGGCCAAAGGGAGGGGGCACACCAGCCCACTAAGGGGATGTGCGCCCCTCCCAACCCCTCTCACATAACCTGGAGATGTGGGGGCACCTCCCCTAGGGCAGCTACCCCTCCCGGCTTGGGGGGCAAGTTTCCTAGGGGTGGGGGCGCCCAAACCCATCTAGGGTTTCCCCTGTGGCCGCCGCCCCTCCCCTAGGGAACCCTAGGGCGCATCCTCCACCCCCTTCCCCCTATATATAGTGAGGGAGAGAGAGGGCAGCCGCACCCCTTCTCCTGGCACAGCCCCTCCCTCCTCCAACTCTTCCTTCTCCTCCGTAGAGCTTAGCGAAGCCCTGCAGGAATACCACAAGCTCCACCACCACGCTGTCGTGCTGCCGGAGTTCTCCCTCAACTTCTCCTCTTCCCTTGCTGAATCAAGAAGGAGGAGACGTCCCCGGGCTGTACGTGTGTTGAACGCGGAGGCGCCGTCCGTTCGGCGCTAGATCGGATCTTTCGCGATTTGAATCGCCACGAGTACGACTCCATCAACCGCATTCTTGTAATGCTTCCTCTTAGTGATCTTCAAGGGTATGAAGATGCACTCCCTCTCTCTCGTTGCTAGCATCTCCTAGATTGATCTTGGTGACACGTAGTAAATTTTTTGAATTATTACTACGTTCCCTAACAGTGGCATCATGAGCTAGGTCTATGCGTAGATTCTATGCACGAGTAGAACACAAAGTAGTTGTGGGCGATGATTTGTTCAATTTGCTTACCGTTACTAGTCTTATCTTGATTCGGCGGCATTGTGGGATGAAGCGGCCCGGACCGACCTTACATGTACTCTTACGTGAGACAGGTTCCACCGACTGACATGCACTTGATGCATAAGGTGGCTAGCGGGTGTCTGTCTCTCCCACTTTAGTCGGATCGGATTCGATGAAGAGGGTCCTTATGAAGGGTAAATAGAAATTGGCATATCACCATTGTGGTTTTGCGTAGGTAAGAAACGTTCTTGCTAGAAACCCATAGCAGCCACGTAAAACATGCAACAACAATTAGAGGACGTCTAACTTGTTTTTGCAGGGTATGCTATGTGATGTGATATGGCCAAAAGGATGTGATGAATTATATATATGTGATGTATGAGATTGATCGTGTTCTTGTAATAGGAATCACGACTTGCATGTCGATGAGTATGACAACCGGCATGAGCCATAGGAGTTGTCTTAATTTATTGTATGACCTGCGTGTCAATGAAAAATGCCATGTAATTACTTTACTTTATTGCTAACCGTTAGCCATAGTAGTAGAAGTAATAGTTGGCGAGACAACTTCATGAAGACACGATGATGGAGATCATGATGATGGAGATCATGGTGTCATGCGGTGACGAAGGTGATCATGCCGCCTCAAGATGGAGATCAACAGCGCAAGATGATATTGGCCATATCATGTCACTTTATGATTTTCATGTGATGTTTGTCATGTTTACATCTTATTTGCTTAGAACGACGGTAGCATAAATAAGATGATCCTCACTAAAATTTCAAGAGATGTGTTCCCCTAACGTGCACAATTGTGAAGGTTCGTTGTTTCAAGAACCACGTGATGATCGGGTGTGATAGATTCTAACGTTCGCATACAACGGGTGTAAGCCAGATTTACACATGCGAAACACTTAGGTTGACTTGACGAGACTAGCATGTACAGACATGGCCTCGGACCACAAGAGACCGAAAGGTCGAACATGAGTCGTATAGTAGATACGATCAACATGAAGATGTTCACCGATGATGACTAGTCCGTCTCACGTGATGATCGGACACGGCCTAGTTGACTCGGATCATGTATCACTTAGATGACTATAAGGATGTCTTTCTAAGCGGGAGTTCATTAAATAATCAGATGAAATTAATTATCATGAACATAGTCAAAAGGTCTTTGCAAATTATGTCGTAGCTTACGCTTTAGTTATACTATTTAAGTATGTTCCTAGAGAAAATTTAGTTGAAAGTTGATAGTAGAAATTATGCGGACTGGGTCCGTAAACTGAGGATTATCCTCATTGCTGCGCAGAAGGCTTATGTCCTTAATGCACCGCTCGGTGTGCTGAACCTCGAGCGTCGTCTGTAGATGATGCGAAACATCTGACATACACGTTTTGATGACTACATGATAGTTTAGTGCGTAATGCTAGCTGTTTAAAATTGTGGCACCAAAGACGTTTTTGAAACGTCGCAGAACATATGAGATGTTCCAAAGACTGAAATTGGGATTTCAGACTAGTGCCCACGTCAAGAGATATGAGACCTCTGACAAGTTTCTTAAGCCTGCAAACGAAGGGAGAAAAGCTCAATCGTTGAACATGTGCTCAGATTGTCTGAGTACTACAATCGCTTGAATCGAGTGGGAGTTAATCTTACAGATGAGATAGTGATGGTTCTCCATAGTCACTGCCACCAAGCTATTAAAGCTTCGTGATGAACTATAACATATCAGGGATAGACATGATGATCCTTGAGCAACTCGCGATGTTTGACACCGTGAAAGTAGAAATCAAGTAGGAGCATCAATTGTTGATGGTTAGTAAAACCACTAGTTTCAAGAAGGGCAAGGGAAAGAAGGGATACTTCATGAAGCGGCAAATCGCTTCTTGCTCTAGTGAAGAAACCCAAGGTTGAACCCAAACCCGAGACTAAGTGCTTCAGTAATGAGGGGAACAGTCATTTGAGCAGAACTACCCTAGATACTTGGCGGATGAGAAGGTCAAGGCGAGGTCGATGTAAGTATTTTGAATATACGTTATTATTGTGTACTTTACTAGTACTCCTAGTAGCACCAGGGTAATAAATACCGGTTCGGTTGCTAAGTGTTAGTAACTCGAAACAAAAGGCTACGGAGACTAGCTAAAGGTGAGATGACGATATGTTTTGGAAGTGTTTCCAAGGTTGATGTGATCAAACATCGCACGCTCCCTCTACCATCGGGATTGATGTTAAACCTAAATAATTGTTATTTGGTGTTTGCGTTGAACATAGACATGTTTGGATTATGTTTATCGCAATACGGTTATTAATTTAAGGAGAATAATGGTTACTCTGTTTATTTGAATAATACCTTCAATGGTCTTGCACCTAAAATGAATGGTTTATTGAATCTCGATCGTAGTGATACACATGTTCATGCCAAAAGATATAAGATAGTAATGATAGTACCACATACCTGTGGCACTGCCATTTGAGTCATATTGGTATAAAACGCATGAAGAAGCTCCATGTTGATGGATCTTTGGACTCGCTCATTTTTGAAAAGATTGAGACATGCAAACCATGACTATTGGTATATATGCATGAAGAAACTCCATACAGATGGATCGTTTGGACTCGCTTGATTTTGAATCACTTGAGACATGCAAATCATACCACATGGGCAAGATGACTGAAAGGCTTCGTTTTCAGTAAGATGGAACAAGAAAGCAACTCGTTGGAAGTAATACATTTTGATGTGTGCAGTCCAATGAGTGCCGAGGAATGCAGTGGATATCGTTATGTTCTTACTTCAAAGATGATTTGAGTAGATGCTAAGTATATTTACTTGATGAAACACAAGTCTGAATTATTGAAAGGTTCAAGTAATTTCAGAGTGAAGTTGAAGATCGTCGTGACAAGAGGATAAAATGTCTATGATATGATCATAGAGATGAATATCTGAGTTACGAGTTTGGCACACAATTAAGACATTGTGGAAATTGTTTCACAACTAATACCGCCTGGAACACCATAGTGTGATGGTGTGTCCGAACATCATAACTGCACCCCATTGGATATGGTGCATACCATGATGTCTCTTATCGAATTACCACTATCATTTATGGGTTAGGCATTAGAGACAACCGCATTCACTTTAAATAGGGCACCACGCAATTCCGTTGAGACGACACCGTCTGAACTATGGTTTAGAGAAACCCCGTCGTTTCTTAAAATTTGGGGCTGCGACGCTTATGTGAAAAAGTTTCAGGCTGATAAGCTCGAACCCAAAGCGGATAAATGCATCTTCATAGGATACCCAAAACAGTTGGGTATACCTCCTATTTCAAATCCGGAAGCAAAAGTGATTGTTTCTAGAAACAGGTCCTTTCTCGAGGAAAAATTTCTCTCAAAAGAATTGAGTGGGAGGATGGTGGAGACTTGATGAGGTTATTGAACCGTCACTTCAACTAGTGTGTAGCAGGGCACAGGAAGTTGTTCCTGTGGCACCTACACCAATTGAAGTGGAAGCTTATGATAGTGATCATGAAACTTCGGATCAAGTCACTAACAAACCTCGTAGGTCGACAAGGATGTGTACTACTTTAGAGTGGTACATAATCCTGTCTTGGAAGTCATGTTGCTAGACAACAATGAACCTACGAGCTATGGAGAAGCGATGGTGGGCCCGGATTCCGATGAATGGCTCGAGGCCATAAAATCCGAGAGAGGATCCATGTATAAAAACAAAGTATACACTTTGGAAGAACTACTTGATGGTCGTAAGGCTGTTGGGTGCAGATGGATTTTAAAAGGAAGACGGGCAATGATGTTAAGTGTCACCATTAAGAAAGCTCGACTTGTCGTTAAGATGTTTTCCGACAAGTTCAAGGAGGTGACTATGATGAGATTTTCTCACGCATAGCAATGCTAAGAGTCTGTTGGAATTATATTAGCAGTTACTGCATTATTTATGAAATCTTGCAGATAGGATGTCAGAAAACATTGTTTCCTCGACAATTTTCTTGAGGAAAGGTTGTATGTGATACAACCAGAAGGTTTTGTCAATCCTGAAAGATGCTAACAAGTATGCAAAGCTCCAGCAATCCTTCTAAGGACTAGAGTAAGCATATCGGAGTTGGAATGTACGTTTTGATGAGATGATCAAAGATTTTGGGTTTTTACAAAGTTTATGTGAAACTTGTATTTCCAAAGAAGTGAGTGGGAGCACTATAGAATTTTTGATGAGTATATGTTGTTAACATATTGTTGATCACAAATGATGTAGAATTTCTGGAAAGCATACAGGGTTATTTGAAAAGTGTTTTTCAATGGAAAACCTGGATTAAGCTACTTGAACATTGAGCATCAAGATCTATAAGGATAGATAAAAAAACGCTTAATAGTACTTTCAAATGAATACATACTGTGACAAGATTTTGAAGGAGTTCAAAATAGATCAGCAAAGAAGGAGTTCTTGGCTGTGTTACAAGGTGTGAGTATTGAGTAAGACTCAAAACATGACCACGGCAGAAGATAGATAAAGGACGAAGGTTGTCCCCTATGCTTTAGACGTAGTCTCTACAGTATGCTATGCTGTGTACCGCACCTAAAGTGTGCCTTGCCATGAGTCAGTCAAGGGGTACAAGAGTGATCCAGGAATGGATCACATGACAGCGGTCGAACTTATCCTTAGTAACTAGTGGACTAAGGAATTTTCTCGATTATGGAGGTGGTAAAAGAGTTCGTCGTAAAGGGTTACGTCGATGCAAACTTTGACACTAATCCAGATGACTCTGAGTATTAAACCGGATTCGTATAGTAGAGCAGTTATTTGGAATAGCTCCAAGTAGCGCGTGGTAGCTGCATCTACAAGATGACATAGAGATTTGTCAAGCACACACGAATCTGAAAGGTTCAGACCCGTTGACTAATAACCTCTCTCACAAGCGAGATATGAACAAACCCCATGGGTTTTCGATTCATTACAATCACATAGTGATGTGAACTAGATTATTGACTCTAGTGCAAGTGGGATACTATTGGAAATATGCCCTAGAGGCAATAATAAAATGGTTATTATTGTATTTCCTTGTTCATGATAATTGTCTATTGTTCATGCTATAATTGTATTAACTGGAAACCGTAATACATGTGTGAATACATAGACCACAACATGTCCCTAGTAAGCCTCTAGTTGACTAGCCCGTGGATCAATAGATGGTTATGGTTTCCTGACCATGGACATTGGATGTCATTGATAACAGGATCACATCATTAGGAGAATGATGTGATGGACAAGACCCAATCCTAAGCATAGCACAAGATCGTGTAGTTCGTTTGCTAAGAGCTTTTCTAATGTCAAGTATCATTTCCTTAGACCATGAGATTGTGCAACTCCCGGATACCGTAGGAATGCTTTGGGTGTACAACGTAACTGGGTGGCTATAAAGGTGCACTACAGGTATCTCCAAAAGTGTATGTTGGGTTGGCACGAATCGAGACTGGGATTTGTCACTCCATATGACGGTGAGGTATCTTTGGGCCCACTCGGTGATGCATCATCATAATGAGCTCAATGTGACTAATGAGTTAGCCACGGGATCATGTGTTACGGAACGAGTAAAGAGACTTGCCGGTAACGAGATTGAATGAGGTATTGGGATACCGACGGTCGAATCTCGGGCAAGTAACATACCGGTGGACAAAGGGAATTGTATACGGGATTGATTGAATCCCCGACATCATGCGATGATATCATCATGGAACATGTGGGAGCCAACATGGGTATCCAGATCCCGCTGTTGGTTATTGGCCAGAGAACGTCTCGGTCATGTCAGCATGGTTCCCGAACCCGTAGGGTCTACACACTTAAGGTTCGATGACGCTAGAGTTGTTATGGGAAATAGTATGTGGTTACCGAAGGTTATTTGGAGTCCCGGATGAGATCTCGGATGTGACGAGGAACTCCGGAATGGTCTGGAGGTGAAGATTTATATATTGGACGAAGGGTATTGGAGTCCAGAATTGTTCTGGGAGTACCGGGTGACGACCAGCGTGACCGAAAGGTGTTTCGGAGGCCCCGGCAAGCGTTGGGGGCCTTATGGGCCAAGGGGAGGGGGCGCACCAGCCCACTAAGGGGCTGTGCGCCCCTCCCAACCCCTCTCACGTAACCTAGAGAGGTGGTGGCGCCTCCCCTAGGGCAGCCACCCCTCCCGGCTTGGGGGCAAGTTTCCTAGGGGTGGGGGCGCCCAAACCCATCTAGGGTTTCCCCTGTGGCCGCCGCCCCTCCCCTAGGGAACCCTAGGGCGCCTCCTCCACCTCCCTCCCCCTATATATAGTGAGGGAGAGAGAGAGGGCAGCCGCACCCCTTCTCCTGGCGCAGCCCCTCCCTCCTCTAACACTTCCTTCTCTGTCGGTGTACTAAAGTAGGGGTACCTTAGTACCCCGAACCCGTGCACGGACAGTCGCAGCGTCCCCATGGCGAGCCTTGCCGGGCGTCTGCCAAAGACCCTCTGCGGCCCTTTGGAGCCATTCAAGAACAAAGTAGTCAAGACCCCGGCAAGAGGAGCTTGCCGGGAAGGCCACTCAGGGCGTGAAGGAAACAAGGCCCCGGCAAGAGGAGCTTGCCGGGAAGGCTTGGCGGGCGCCGAACCCCCAAGCGCGACGAGGTTCCTGCCCCGGCGAGGCACTTGCCAGGGCGGGCGACCTCTCTTCATCTCCGCTCCAGCTCACCCGCCAACGTGTCACCACGGGGCTCTCCCAAGGACGCGTGTCGACGGGCCGTGCAGCCAGCGGGGAGTAGCGACAAGCGGCGCTGACAAGCTACCATCGTGGCAAACGGAGGCACACTTGACGGTCCTGTTACCTTTTTAGGCGATCGAGACGGGCATTGATGACTCTTGTCCCTTGCCGTCGAGTTAGGTATAGATTATCGTACACCGCATAAAGCGGTGTACCAACCTAGGTTTTTACCATTGTAACCTTGTCTACTTGCCACATGTGGTGACCCCTTGTGCCTATAAAAGGAGGCCCAAGTGCAACGTAGAGGGGGTGGGTTCGGCTCGGTCCGGTCCAGCTGAGGCTTAGTTCATCACGTTCATACGAAACCACACCCAGGCTAGGTCTTGTAGCTCGCATTGCTCCCTAGCAAGAACAGAAGATAATCCACAAAGCAGCAGTAGGAGTATTTTATCTCCGGAGAGCTCCGAAGCTGGGTAAATCTGCTCGTGTGCATCGCCTCGATCCGCTCTTTGTGCAATCTCCGCCCCCCTTCCGAACCACAAGGGACCCAGGTCCCGTAGGTGCTCTTGGGGCACGATCAGTCCTCCCCCGACATCTTTGGTGCGCCAGGTAGGGGGCGTCGAGGCTGTGTGAACCAGATCCAGCGGTCGCTCGAGCAACTTCATCGACATCTTCGTCGACATGGCGCCGAAGAAGAAGCCTTCGGCAGCGGCTGAGCCGTCCGCGTCGAACCCACCACCACCGGAGCCGTCAGGTGGTGGGGGAAACGCTGGCGGAGGAACCGACGTCGTCGAAAGAGCCCACAATGCCGCCAGGTCCAAGGACAAGGCAGCACAGGCGTCGGCGTCCGAATCTGCACCACGTCCTTCGCAGGAGGCGCGGGACCGTCAGCGTCACGATACTCGCGGCACCATACGCTCATTGGATCAAGGCCAAGCTGGGGGATCCCGAGGCCCTCGAGACCGCATGCGCCTCGGCATGCGATGCAGTGAGTGTGGAGTACGCTCGCGCGGGATCTCGCTCCTCCTAACTTGGTTAGGAGTCCGAGCACATCCGTTCTTCGCTCCGTCGCCGTTGCCGCCAACCACACCAGCGGAAGCCTTGGCAAGAGCTCGATTACTACTAGATTACCCTCCAACGGCCGATAAGGTCAACGAATGGAGGCCACAATCCGTAGTCTCATCGGCTTAGCTAACGGTGGCGTCCCGCGGCAACAAAGTGCCTCGCAGCGCGGCAAGGCGACAAAGCGCGAGCTGATGGCGGCGAGACTTGCGGGGATGCAGCCACCGTGCACTCCCCTCCCGAGGGCAAGATCGCCGACTCGCGGATCCACCTCTGGCGACTCCACGACGTCGTCGGATCCGCGAGCTTCGTCGCGCCAGCGCCAAGTTCTCCGAGAACGGCAAGAAGAAGACGCCGAACCCGTATCGGCGCCAAGAGAAGCGCCCATCAATCGACCAACGCGCCGGCCCATCGACGACATGCATGCGCCAGAAGAACCAGCGACTTGCCGTCGCTGATAGGTTGCCCTGCGTTCACTCGTGAGCTGCGACAAGTCCGGTGGCTGACAAGAAAAACTTCAAACCAGATGTGCGGAGAAGTGCGGCGGCAGGACACATCCATCGGAGTTCCTCGATCTACACCATCGCGGTGCAAGCTGCGGGGGCGAGACGACAAGATCCTCGCCAACTACTTTCCCTTGGTGCTCAAGCCGAACGCCGATCTTGGCTCATGCACTTGCCGGATGGCTCTATTTCTTCTTGGGCAGATTTGTGCCACCGGTTTGTCGGCGCCTTCACAGTGACCACAAGCCTCATGGCGTGAGAGTGATCTCCACCTGCTTGCCCGTATGAGGAGGGAGTCTCTGCAAATTCATCCGAGATTCATCGAGTGCACTACAACATCGAGACGTCCACCTGCTGCGGTGATCGATGCATTCCATCGAATGTACGAAATCGCGAGATGAGGAGGAAGCGGCGATGTGCAAAGTGAAAGACGTCGTGAGCTCTACGCCTGGCCGACAAGTGTGCACGCTACTGAAGAAGGAAGAAGACTCCCAGAGAGAATGTGGGAGCAGAGTCGGCGGTGAGGGGAACGCCCGACAAGAAATAGCCGTGGCGGAACAACGAAGGAAGAAAACCAAGAAGTACTAGTTGTCGAAAGAGTTCGGTAAGGATGGTGCCGCCAACAATGCCAAGGCCGGTGGCTCCGGCAAGGAGGTTGCCGTTGACGCCGACCGCCAAACTGTGGCGGCTGCCGACAAGCCCGACAGCTCAACAAGCGATCTTGTAAAATCCACCGCACTAAGGGCCACGATCTCCAGAGCTGCAAGAAAGTCGAGCAGCTTGTTGAGCTCTGAGAGCTGAATCTACGACGGCGAGACAAGGAGAAGGACCAAGAAGGTACAGCTGCAGCAAGTAAGAAGAGACCGGTCGGGAGGGCGCGCGACAAAGCCAAGCAATGGCAAGGAGATGGACCTCCCGTGGCGCGACAAGGAAGAAGATGATGATGAAGATGACGAGGACGATGAAGACGATGAAGCCGATGAGCAGGAGTTTCAAAAGGCAACGGAGGTCCTTTGCGTCGACGGTGGTGCATCTCTGCATACCTCGCACCGCCAACTCAAGCAATGGATGCGTGAGGTCAATGCACCAACCATCCATAGAGTCACGCAAACCTCTCGAAGTGGTCCAAAGACGCCCATCATCTTTGACATTGAGGATCACCACGATCGCATCATGCGGTCGGGTGTTTGCCGATGTTGGTCTCACCAACCATCCGCAACCTCAAGGTCACAAAATGTTGGTTGATGGCGGGGCGGCCTGAATTTGATCTCCTCTGCGGTGCTCGAAACTTCAAATCCTCGACAACGAGCTCGAGAAACTGGTACTTTCAAGGAATCAACCCAGAAGGAGCAAGCCCAAAGGGAAGATCACGTTGCGGTAACATTCGGCGATGAGCTCAACTTCGAACCGAGAGGTCACATTTGGCGTCGCCGATTTCCCATTGCCCTACAATGGCATACTTGGCCGTCCAGCACTCGCCAAGTTCATGGCCGCCTCTCATTATGCTTACAACCAACTCAAGATGCCCGGCCCGATAAACGTCATTTCTGTCCATGGCGACAAGAAAGATGCACTTATCTGCGCCGACAAGATTTACCGGGATGCAGCAGCCGCGACAGATAGCAAACCACTTACCATTGAAGCTCCCGGGGGGAAGAAGAAGACCATCAGGTCCGGCAAGAGCTCTGTTGCCCACTCCGGCAAGCACACCTCTTCGGAGTGCTGCGCTATCGTCGAGGACGCACCATCGAGCTCCACCGACAAGTGCAACAAGACGATGGCAGCTCCGCCAAAGACCAAGAAGGTGCTCGCCAAGGAGGACGGCGCTGGTGGTACCTTCACCATCGCCCACGCTTGATCCTAAATAGGAAGGCGAGCTCGTTGCTTTCTGCGGGCGAATGTCGATGTGTTTGCATGGCAACCATCGACATCCCGGTTCCTGTGAAAGTAATTGAGCACCACCTAGCTGTCCGTCCTCACGCACGGCCCGTCAAGCAAAAAGTTAGGAAGCAGCGGTGGGCGCCCGGAGTTCATAGCGAAGAAATCAAGAAATTAGAAGCGGCGGGGGCTTGTCGGAGAGTCCTCCACCCCACGTGGCTGGCCAATCCGGTAGTTGTGCGCCAAGGCTAATGGGAAATGGAGGCTTTGTATTGACTTCACCGATGTTAATAAAGCTTGTCCCAAAGACCCATTTCCCTTGCAGCGTGTCGACCAGATTGTTGACTCCACGGTGGATGCGATCTGCTTTCGTTTCTTGATGCATATTCAGGATATCATCGATCTTCATGGCGAAGAGGATGAAGAGAAACCGCATTCATTACACCATGTGGCACGTCTTCGCTTTATACGGATGCCTTTCGGTTTGAAGAATGCTGGTTCAACCTTTGCAAGGGTAGTCCATGATGCCTTTGGACCACAGATATACGTAAATGTAGAAGCCTACATGGATGATATAGTGGTCAAGAGCAAAGACAGAGCGACCACTGGTTCAGATTTGGATGAGACGTTTGCAAACTGCGCAAGATCAACCTCAAGCTCAACCCCGAGAAGTGCGTGTTTGGAGTCCCTTCCGCAAGCTTCTCGGGTTCTTTGTATCTCGGCGGGAATTGAAGCCAATCCCGACAAGATCAAGGCCATTGAGCAAATCGAGGCACCAAAGCGCGTCAAGGATGTCGGGAGGCTTGCGGTTGCGTGGCTGCTCTCGAAGTTCATCTCTAAGTTCTGCTGAACGCGCCTGCCGTTTTCAAGATTTTGAAAAAGGCAGGTCAATGAAATGGACTCGAAGCGGAGGCTGCGCCGCAGACTTGAAGAGATACGTCCTCCGCTCCAATACTTGTCGCACCTAAGCCACGAGAGAAGTTGCTGCTGTATATAGCGGCAACCAATCAAGTGGTTAGTGCTGCGTTAGTAGCGGAGAGGGAGGCGATGATGAGCCGCAACCGAGGCAAGCGCATCCAGCGACAAGCAAGGGGCTTCGCCGTCAAGCTCTAGTCCCGACAAGGACGGATCAGCGCAGATTGCGACAAGATACAAAAGAAGATGGTGCAGCGCCCGATATCGTTGTCGGTTCCCTTCTGCAGGGGCTAGATCAAGGTACCACGTGTGCGAAGCTGCTTTCGGCCTCCTCATGGCCTCGAGAAAGCTGCGCCATTACTTCCAAGCACATGAGATAACAGTTGTCACTCGCTTTCATGAAGAGGATTTTGCAAAATCCGAAGCAACGAGCGGATTGTTGAGTGGTATTTGAACTGTCAAGCTTTGGTCTCAAGTTCGAAAGCACTTCAACTATCGAGCGGGGCATTGGCAGAATTCATAGCGAGTGGGCCAACGCAAGATGAGGAAGTTCTAGAGACGAGCATCCCGTCAAGGAGGCAAATAAAGAGTGGCTGATGTACTTGATGGTGCCTTCTCGCTGCAAGGCGCCCGGTGCGGCGTCTTGCTTATCGCACCCACCGGAGAGCACCTCAAGTACCTAGTCCAGATGCACTTTCCCAAGGAACAAGCAACAAATAATCTTTGCAGAGTATGAAGGCTTGCTTGCGGTCTCGAGATCGCAGCGGACCTTGGGATCAAGAAGCTCATTGTCGGGGGACTCGCAACTTGTCGTCCGCCAAGTAAATAAAGATTATCGAGTCCGTTGATGGAAGCGTCGTCGATGAAGTGAGGAAGCTGGAAGAGCACTTTGAAGGCTCGCAAATGGAGCACGTTCCAAGAGCATGAATGATGTAGCCGATGGCCTCTCCAAATGTGCCGCACTTAAGTTACCATGGAACCAGGATTTTTGTGCTCAAGCTAACTCACCAACCGTAACACCATCAACAGATGACGAGCAAGAAGAGAAAATTGGTTTCTAGCGACTACTTTTCGCGAGCTCTCTCAAGCCGCCGCCAAGAAGGTCCCCAAAACCAACGCAAATATCACGGAGGAGCAGATCGCTCCGACAAACCATCTGATTTGTATCATTGAAGCAAACGCTCCGGACAAGTTTAGCTCCGGCAAGCTTGCCGAGGATCATCGAGCTCGGCGGACCCGCGAGTCCTTGCCGTAGAAGCCGATGTTCCGCAGTGATAGATGAGCCTTTAGTCCTTGTTGTCGAGCCACGTGCTCCAACATGGGCACATCAAATCGCCCATTTCCTTGAGACAGAGAACTTCCGAAGAGCAAGAAGAAGCGGAAAAAGTAGCCCGGCGGTCAAGTATGTACCAGTTTGTTGACAACATCACATGCATGTAAGAAGGCTCAACGTTGTGAAATTGAAGTGTATTTGCCGAAGATGGATGAGGCTGTTGGCGAGAGATACATGGAGGCATATGTGGTCACCACATTGGCGCAAGATCACTTGCCGCAAAGCTTTCCGGCAAGGTTTCTTCGGCGAAGCCCTCCAGATGTAATCGCACAAGTAACCAAGTGTGAAGCGTGCGGCCCATTCCAAACAGATACACCAACCAGCTCAAGCTCTCCAGACGATCCCTTTATCCTGGCCCTTTTTGGTGCAGGGGCTCGACATCCTCGGCCCCTTCCCCGAAATGTCGGGGCTTTGAATACTTATGCGTCACAATCAACAAGTTCACAAAGTGGCCGGAAGTGGAACCAGATGAGAAAGGTGACAACGATCGGCCGTCAAGTTCTTGAGTCAATTGTTTGCCGTTTTGGGATTCCTAGCGGATCATCACCGACAACGGCACACAGTTCCTGAGCCGCACCTTCATGCAAGACGCCCAAGATCTTGGCGCCAAGATCTGCTTTGCTTCGCTGCTCATCCGAGAAGCAGCGGTCAAGGAGAGAGCAAACGCTGAAGTGCTGCGAGGACTCAAGACCGAACTTTCGACGGGCTATGCAAGTCGCGGAAGGAATCTGGATCGAGGAGCTGCCGGTGGTTCTTTGGTCGATCGAGCGACGCCAAATCGAGCCATCGGCGGACACCCTTTGCTCTAGTCTACGGAGCAGAGGCAGTTCTCCCCACGGAACTCGTATACGGGTCACCTCGAGTGCTCGCTTATGATGAGCTTGAGCAAGAGCAGATCGCGACAAGATGGCGCTTCTCCTCGAGGAAGATCGTCTTGAGCTGCTTTGTGCGAGCTGCTCGTTACCGAGAAGCTTTGCGACGCTACCATAGCCGCAAAGTTAATGCTAGAAGCTTCGAGGAAGGCGACCTTGTTCTTGGTAGCGTTCAATCCGCCAAGAATTCCAACAAGTTGGCCTTGAAGTGGGAAGGCCCTTATCGGGTGAAACGAGTCACTAGGCTCGGCGCTATTTGTCCGCCTTTGAGACCGAAGATGGCCTTCCGGTGAGCAACTCTGGAACATAGAGCATCTTCGCAAGTTTTACCCATGAGGCGCGGTTGTTTGAACCCGTTCAAGCAACCACCCTTTTGTACAAGTCTTGCCGCTGTTGCATGTAATCCTTTGTACAAAGCGGCGCAGACCCGATGCATCGATAAAGCCTATGGTTGCGCACATTTTGTCAATACATTCTTTCATAATCATATATACATGTGTTTACTAACATCTTGTGCAGCACCAGCACCCGGTAAGTGATAATGAGCCATTAGGCTCCATAACCTTATTTTTCTCTTCTTTCTTCTCAAACAAGAAGAAGGTTCATCCACCCACAAGTTAACCGGGGGGAGGAGGAGATAATGGTGTGGGCCGACAAAAGTCGCTCGAGGAAATGTCGCCTTGCCGGAAAATGGACAACAGAAAAGCTAAGTTGCTAAGTTTAAGCGACCAGTTTTAATTTTTTAAGTTATCTTCCTCGAGCGATAGTACTTTGTATGGAAAACACATGCGCGGAGGAACCAAATCGTGATCGGTCGCGCCTTTACTTTGTTTCGAGTCCGCTCAACAACTTAAGTGAGCTGCGGCTAGTCCGCGACGAGGTTGCTTGTCGGTGGCGACCCTTGACAGTCTGCTGAAGTTCACTTTTCGGCGCTCATGGCAAGGGTGCTCAGACCGCAAGCTTCCTGAAGGCGTGGGGTATAGACATACAAGGGAAGAAATCAAGTAAAGGAAATAACGGTGCATTCGATTGCACGAGATAGTGTGTATCACAAAATAACTTATCGCGCACTAGCTAAATTGTTCTCGAACTGAAATAACAAAGAAGAGAAGAAAGGTGCGCCAAGATCCAAGCCCCGCAAGCCGAGTTGCGGGGGCTGCGGCAAGCCGAGTTGCCGCGGCATCGGCAAACCAGAGTTGCCGGGGGCTGCGGTAACAGATAAGCCTTTCGTCCTTTCTCAAACATCCCTCTTTCATTAAAAACATTCTGCTCGGAGACAGTCCGTGGAGAATGAAAAACATGAAAGAGAGGATTACAAGTTTTAAATGCGATAAGGCCGAAGGCTTACAAATTAAAAAGATAAGATGCCCGTAATCCTTTTTCTGTCCCTCTCTTCAGGAGGTAGGTTAAGGAGGCGGGAAGGGCAAAAGGAGCGCCTATGCGAGCTACAGGTGCCAGAAGGCACCAAGGGAACATGCCGGGGGCTCTCCGAAGGCTTGACGGGGACGATGGCGCCGGAAGCGGGGCTCGAAGACGGAGCGGCAGGACGTCAGCACGCTGTCGAGGGCACTACGCCCTCGTACTCCGACTTGACGGCCTTGTCGCCATCCCTCTTCCCCTTCCGCAGCCTCCCTACACCAGTCGCCCAAGGAGACGACCCCGGGGAGTTCAAGGCGCCGGTGACACGGATGATGGGGTCGCCGGTGACGCGCGAAGCGGCGCCCGACGACTAGTTGGGCCCGCTACCCTCGTCGTCGCTGTCGCTCTCCTCCTCGTCACTCCCGCCGAGGAGGAATCTTATTGTCGGAGGAGCTATCCACGCAGCACCTCGCTCAGTGCCGAGATCCCGAAGACCTTGACGGAGAGGAGATCACCCTCCATTAACTTAAAATGGAGGGTAAACCCCTTGACAAGTTGTGGATGCGGTGACGTCTTCCACCCACGATCAAGATACATCACATTAGGGGCTGGGAATACAACGCGGACTCGCGTGCCGCTGATCCCACAGCCCTCATGTGCGATCTCAATGTCTCAGGCGGATCCGACTCCATCAAGCTTCATGAACGGAGCTGGAAGCCGGAGGCGACGACGAGGCGCCCGGCGCAGCTTGACGAAGAACTCGCAAGGGTCGTCCCCTGTATGGACCGCCGCGGGGAGGGGAACCTCCGGCGGAGGCGGAGACGGCGCGCCGCCTCGTCCGCCTCTTCCCCGAGCTCCTCGATCTCGTCCACGACCTCGCCCCCTCCCTCTTCCCCTTGTGGCTGGCTCAGCCACCCCGGGCATGGGATTGGGAGGGGTGCGCTGTCCAGCTGCGACCCTCGCCGCTACCGATGAAGAACCAAGGTTCCCTTTCCCCATGACGAATGGGAGAAAGGGGAGCAGAGGCTGAGGAGAAGAAGAGATGGGAGAGTGCGGGCCTGCGCTCCTTTTCGCCTTCTTAAAAGAAGCAAGGTGGGGCTCGGCCGCCCGCCAGCGAATCAAGGCATAGGAAGAGCAGGGAATCGGGCAGACCTGCTGCCTCTGCTAGCGACGGCCCGCTTCCCACTTCCACCGTCCGTGACCCCAAGTGCATGGGAACCACGTGGCGGAGATGCAGAATCGAGGCGACGGATGAGGCGACCTCGCCGCCGCCCACTTCCCCACGACACCGCAATTGACGCGTGCTGCTATTCTGAGGAACGCGCGGATCTGGAGTGGATTTGGTTTGGACTCAGGCGCGCGTGCCGTGCCTGTTTTGGGTCTGGCCCAACAGCGCTCGGCACCGTGTATGGCCCAGACCCGGGGGCTCCTGTCGGTGTACTAAAGTAGGGGTACCTTAGTACCCCGAACCCGTGCACGGGCAGTCGCAGCGTCCCCATAGCGAGCCTTGCCGGGCGTCTGCCAAAGACCCTCTGCGGCCCTTTGGAGCCATTCAAGAACAAAGTAGTCAAGACCCCGGCAAGAGGAGCTTGCCGGGAAGGCCACTCAGGGCGTGAAGGAAACAAGGCCCCGGCAAGAGGAGCTTGCCGGGAAGGCTTGGCGCGCCCGACCCCCAAGCGACGAGGTTCCTGCCCCGGCGAGGCACTTGCCGGGGTGGGCGACCTCTCTTCATCTCCGCTCCAGCTCACCCGCCAACGTGTCACCACGGGGCTCTCCCAAGGACGCGTGTCGACGGGCTGTGCAGCCAGCGGGGAGTAGCGACAAGCGGCGCTGACAAGCTACCATCGTGGCAAACGGAGGCGCACTTGACGGTCCTGTTACCTCGTGTTGGGCGATCGAGGCGGGCATTGATGACTCTTGTCCCTTGCCGTCAGAGTTAGGTATAGGTTACTGTACACTGTACAAAGCGGTGTACCAACCTAGGTTTTTACCATTGTAACCTTGTCTACTTGCCACATGTGGTGACCCCTTGTGCCTATAAAAGGAGGCCCAAGTGCAACGTAGAGGGGGTGGGTTCGGCTCGGTCCGGTCCAGCTGAGGCTTAGTTCATCACGTTCATACGAAACCACACCCAGGCTAGGTCTTGTAGCTCGCATTGCTCCCTAGCAAGAACACAAGATAATCCACAAAGCAGCAATAGGAGTATTATCTCTCCGGAGAGCTCCGAAGCTGGGTAAATCCGCTCGTGTGCATCGCCTCGATCCGCTCTTTGTGCAATCTCCGCCCCCCTTCCGAACCACAAGGGACCCAGGTCCCGTAGGTGCTCGTGGGGCACGATCAGTCCTCCCCCACATTCTCCTCCGTAGAGCTTAGCGAAGCCCTGCAGGAATACCACAAGCTCCACCACCACGCCGTCGTGCTGCCGGAGTTCTCCCTCAACTTCTCCTCTCCCCTTGCTGGATCAAGAAAGAGGAGACATCCCCGGGCTGTATGTGTGTTGAACGCGGAGGCGCCGTCCGTTCGGCGCTAGATCGGATCTTCCGCGATTTGAATCGCCGCGAGTACGACTCCATCAACCGCGTTCTTGTAACGCTTCCGCTTAGCGATCTTCAAGGTTACGAAGATGCACTCCCTCTCTCTCGTTGTTAGCATCTCCTAGATTGATCTTGGTGACACGTAGGAATTTTTTTGAATTATTACTACGTTCCCCAGGCTTCTCCAAAAGTCTGTATAAAACCATATGCTTTGATCACACTATCAAAGCGTATATTCCAACTCCTAGAGGCTTGCACCAGTCCATAAATGGATCGTTGGAGCTTGCGCACTTTGTTAGCACCTTTAGGATCGACACAACCTTCTGGTTGCATCATATACAACTCTTCTTTAAGATATCCATTAAGGAATGAGTTTTGACATCCATTTGCCAAATTTCATAATCATAAAATGCGGCAATTGCTAACATGATTCGGACAAACTTAAGCATCGCTACGGGTGAGAAGGTCTCATCGTAGTCAACTCCTTGAACTCGTCGAAAACCTTTTGCAACAAGTCAAGCTTTGTAGACAGTAACATTACCGTCAGGGTCAGTCTTCTTCTTGAAGATCCATTTATTCTCGATGGCTTGCTGATCATCGGGCAAGTCAACCAAAGTCCACACTTTGTTCTCATACATGGATCCCATCTCAGATTTCATGGCCTCAAGCCATTTTGCGGAATCTGGGCTCATCATCGCTTCCTCATAGTTCGTAGGTTCGTCATGGTCTAGTAACATGACTTCCAGAACAAGACTACCGTACCACTCTGGTGTGGACCTTACTCTAGTTGACATATGAGGTTTGGTAGTAACTTGATTTGAAGTTTCATGATCATCATCATTAGCTTCCTCACTAATTGGTGAAGGAATCACTGGAAATGATTTCTGTGATGGACTACTTTCCAATTCGGGAGAAGGTACAATTACCTCATCAAGTTCTACTTTCCTCCCACTCACTTATTTCGAGAGAAACTCCTTCTCTAGAAAGGATCCATTCTTAGCAACGAATATCTTGCCTTCGGATCTGTGATAGAAGGTGTACCCAACAGTTTCCTTTGGGTATCCTATGAAGACACATTTCTCCGATTTGGGTTCGAGCTTATCAGGTTGAAGCTTTTTCACATAAGCATCGCAGCCCAAACTTTAAGAAACGACAATTTGGGTTTCTTGCCAAACCACAGTTCTTAAGGTGTCGTCTCAACGGATTTAGATGGTGCCCTATTTAACGTGAATGCAGCCGTCTCTAAAGCATAACCCCAAAACGATAGCAGTAAATCGGTAAGAGACATCATGGATCGCACCATATCTAATAAAGTACGGTTACGACGTTCGGACACACCATTACGTCGTGGTGTTCCAGGTGGCGTGAGTTGCGAAACTATTCCACATTGTTTCAAATGAAGGCCAAACTCATAACTCAAATATTCACCTCCACGGTCAGATCGTAGAAACTTTATTTTCTTGTTACGATGATTTTCCACTTCACTCTGAAATTCTTTAAACTTTTCAAATGTTTCAGACTTATGTTTCATTAAGTAGATATACCCATATCTGCTCAAATCATCTGTGAAGGTCAGAAAATAACGATACCCGCCGCGAGCCTCAACACTCATCGGACCGCATACATCAATATGTATTATTTCCAACGAGTCAGTTGCTCGCTCCATTGTTCCGGAGAACGGAGTTTTAGTCATCTTGCCCATGAGACATGGTTCGCAAGCATTAAGTGATTCATAATCAAGTGATTCCAAAAGCCCATCAACATGGAGTTTCTTCATGCGCTTTACACCAATATGACCTAAATGGAAGTGCCACAAATAAGTTGCACTATCATTATTAACTTCGCATATTTTGGCTTCAATAGTATGAATATGTATATCACTACAATCGAGATTCAACAAAAATAGACCACTCATCAAGGGTGCATGACCATAAAAGATATTACTCATATAAATAGAACAACCATTATTCTTTGATTTAAATGAATAACCGTCTCACATCAAACAAGATCCAGAAATAATGTTCATGCTCAACGCTGGCACCAAATAACAATTATTTAGGTCTAAAACTAATCCCAACGGTAGATGTAGAGGTAGCGTGCCGACGACGATCACATGGACTTTGGAACCATTTCCCACACGCATCGTCACCTTGTCCTTAGTCAATCTTTGTTTAATCCGTAGCCCCTGTTTCGAGTTGCAAATGTGAGCAACAGAACTAGTATCAAATACCCAGGCGCTACTACGAGCATTAGTAAGGTACACATCAATAACATGTATATCAAATATACCTTTCACTTTGCCATCCTTCTTATCCGCCAAATACTTGGGGCAGTTCCGCTTCCAGTGACCAGTCCCTTTGTAGTAGAAGCACTCAGTTTTAGGCTTAGGTCCATACTTGGGCTTCTTCCCGGGAGTAGCAACTTGCTTGCTATTCTTCTTGAAGTTCCCCTTCTTCCCCTTGCCCTTTTTCTTGAAACTAGTGCTCTTGTTAACCATCAACACTTGATGCTCCTTCTTTATTTCTACCTCCACAGCCTTTAGCATCGCGAAGAGCTCGGGAATAGTCTTTTCCATCCCTTGCGTATTATAGTTCATCATGAAGCCTTTATAGCTTGGTGGCAGTGATTGAAGAACTCTATCAATGACACTATCATTAGGGAGATTGACTCCCAGCTGAGTCAAGTGGTTATGATACCCAGACTTTTTGAGTATATGTTCACTGACAGAACTATTCTCCTCCATCTTGCAGCTATAGAACTTGTTGGAGACTTCATATCTCTTAACTTGGGCATTTACTTGAAATATTAACTTCAACTCCTAGAACATCACATATGCTCCATGACGTTCGACACGTCTTTGAAGTCCCGATTCTAAGTCGTAAAGCATGGCACACTGAACTATCGAGTAGTCATCAGCTTTGCTCTGCCAAACGTTCATAACGTCCTCCTGCAACGAGCCTTGCACCTAGCGGTGCTTCCAGGACGTAATTCTTCTGTGCAGCAATGAGGATAATCCTCAAGTTACGGACCCAGTCCGTGCAGTTGCTACCATCATCTTTCAACTTAGCTTTCTCTAGGAACGCATTAAAATTCAAGGGAACGGTAGCACATGCCATTGATCTACAACAACATAGATATGCAGAAAACTCTCAGGTACTAAGTTCATGATAAATTAAAGTTCAATTAATCATATTACTTAAGAACTCCCACTTAGATAGACATCCCTCTAGTTATCTAAATGATCACGTGATCCATATCAACTAAACCATGTCCGATCATCACGTGAGGTGGAGTAGTTTTCAATAGTGAACATCACTATGTTGATCATATCTACTATATGATTCACGTTCGACCTTTCGGTCTCAGTGTTCCGAGGCCATATCTGCATATGCTAGGCTCGTCAAGTTTAGCCCGAGTATTCTGCATGTGCAAAACTGGCTTGTACCCGTTGTATGTGAACGTAGAGCTTATCACACCCGATCATCACGTGGTGTCTCGGCACGATGAACTGTAGCAACGGTGCATACTCAGGGAGAACACTTATACCTTGAAATTTAGTGAGGGATCATCTTATAATGCTACCGCCGTACTAAGCAAAATAAGATGCATAAAAGATAAACATCACATGCAATCAAAATATGTGACATGATATGGCCATCATCATCTTGTGCCTTTGATCTCCATCTCCAAAGCATCGTCATGATCTCCATCGTCACCGGCTTGACACCTTGATCTCCATTGTAGCATCGTTGTCGTCTCGCCAACTATTGCTTCTACGACTATCGCTACCGCTTAGTGATAAAGTAAAGCAATTACATGGTGATTGCATTTCATACAATAAAGCGACAACCATAAGGCTCCTGCCAGTTGTCGATAACTTTTACAAAACATGATCATCTCATACACCAATTTATATCTCATCGCGTCTTGACCATATCACATCACAACATGCCCTGCAAAAACAAGTTAGACGTCCTCTACTTTGTTGTTGCAAGTTTTACGTGTCTGCTATGGGCTTCTAGCAAGAACCATTCTTACCTACGCATCAAAATCACAACATTTTTCCGTCAAGTGTGTTGTTTTAACCTTAAACAAGGACCGGCCGTAATCAAACTCGATTAAACTAAAGTTGGAGAAACAGACACCCGCTAGCCACCTGTGTGCGAAGCATGTTGGTAAAACCAGTCTCATGAATGCGGTCATGTAATGTCGGTCTGGGCCGCTTCATCCAACAATACCACCGAATCAAAGTAAGACGTTGGTGGTAAGCAGTATGACTATTATCGCCCACAACTCTTTGTGTTCTACTCGTGCATATCATCTACGCATAGACCTGGCTCGGATGCCACTTTTGGGGAACGTAGCATGTAATTTTGAAATATTTCCTATGATCATGCAATATCAATCTAGGAGATGCGTAGCAACGAGAGGGGGAGAGTGTGTCTACGTACCCTCGTAGGCCGAAAGCGGAAGTGTTATGTTAATGCGGTTGATGTAGTCGAACGTCTTCACGATCCAACCGATCCAAGTACCGAACGTACGACACCTCCGTGTTTAGCACACGTTCAGCTCGATGACGTCCCTCGAACTCTTGATCCGGTATAGGGTCGAGGGAGAGTTCCATCAGCACGACGGCGTGGCAACGGTGTTGGTGATGTGATCCGCGCAGGGCTTCGCCTAAGCACTACGACGCTATGACCGGAGGAGTAAACTGTGGAGGGGGGCACCGCACACAGCTAAGAAACAACTGTTGCGCCTTTGGGGTGCCCCCTGCCCACGTATATAAAGGAGGGGGGAGGAGGAGGCCGGCCCAAGGGGGGCGCACCAAGAGGGGGGAGTCCTACTAGGACTCCATTCCTAGTAGGATTCGGCCCCCCTCCTTCCTTCCAACAAAGAGGGGAAAGGGGAAAGGAGGGAGAGGGAGAAGGAAAGGGGGGCCGCACCCCCCACCCCTTGTCCAATTCTTATTGGGCTTGGGGGGGCGCCACCTCCTATGGCAGCCTCCCTCTCTCCACTATGGCCCAATAGACCCATTAACTTTCCCGGGGGGTTCCGGTAACCTCCCGGTACTCCGAAAAATCCCCGATCTTCTTCGGAACCATTCCGGTGTCCGTATATAACCTTCCAATATATCAATCTTTACCTCTCGACCATTTCGAGACTCCTCTTCATGTCCGTGATCTCATCCGGGACTCCGAACAAACTTTGGTCACCAAAACACATAACTTATAATACAAATCGTCATCGAACGTTAAGCGTGCGGACCCTACGGGTTCGAGAACTATGTAGACATGACCGAGACATATCTCCGGTTAATAACCAATAGCGGAACCTGGATGCTCATATTGGCTCCTACATATTCTACGAAGATCTTTATCGGTCAAACCGCATAACAACATACGTCATTCCCTTTGTCATCGGTATGTTACTTGCCCGAGATTCAATCGTCGGTATCATCATACCTAGTTCAATCCCGTTACCGGTAAGTCTCTTTACTCGTTCCGTAATGCATCATCTCGTAACTAGCTCATTAGTCACATTGCTTGCAAGGCTTATAGTGATGTGCATTACCGAGAGGGCCGAGAGATACATCTCCGATACACGGAGTGACAAATCATAATCTCGATCTATGCCAACCCAACAAACACCTTCGGAGACACCTGTAGAGCATCTTTATAATCACCCAGTTATGTTGTGACGTTTGATAGCACACAAGGTGTTCTTCTGGTATTCGGGAGTTGCATAATCTCATAGTTAGAGGAACATGTATTAGCCATGAAGAAAGCAATATCAATAAAACTAAACGATCATAATGCTAAGCTAATGAATGGGTCTTGTCCATCACATCATTCTCTAATGATGTGATCCCGTTCATCAAATGACAACTCATGTTATGGTTAGGAAACTTAACCATCTTTTATTAACGAGCTAGTCAAGTAGAGGCATACTAGGGACACTCTCTTTTGTCTATGTATTCACACATGTACTAAGTTTCCGGTTAATACAACTGTAGCATGAATAATAAACATTTAACATGATATAAGGAAATATAAATAACAACTTTATTATTGCCTCTAGGGCATATTTCCTTCATTCGCATGCTATTAGTAAAATATGTTGATGAAAAATAAGCACATTATAGATTCATCACATTAATTCAAGCAACATGGAAAACCCATTTATCCAAACCAAGCATGATTAAGAACTAGGAAATATAGCACTTGTATATGTTTCTCATGTATTAAGTGCAACCAAATTCGATTTATTCCTCACATGCACACCAATACAAAATTGCACCCACGACAATTGGACATCGCATTGCAGAATTGAACCAGGCAGTTAACTAAACACCACAACAAATGAACCAAACATTAACTGAGCACCACATTGCACAATATAACATACTCCTAATAGAAGATCAGATAGTTAACCAAACCAAGCATGCTTAACAACTTGAAAATATAGCAATTGTATTTGTTTCTCGTTTATTTAGTACAACCAAATTCAATTTATTACTCACATGGTATACAATAACGGAATGCACCCACAACAATTGAACATCGCATTGCTGAACTGAACCAAACAGTTAACTAAACACCACAACAAATGAACCAAACATTAACTGAGCACCACATTGCACAATATAACATACTCCAAATAGAAGATCAGACAGTTAACCAAACCAAGCATGCTTAACAACTTGGAAATATAGCAATTGTATTTGTTTCTCATGTATTTAGTACAACCAAATTCGATTTATTTCTCAGTTGGTATACAATAACAGAATGCACCCACAACAATTGAACATCGCATTGCAGAATTGAACCAAATAGCCAACCACGTTGCGTCGTCGGCGCGCAAGGCGTCGACGGTAGCCTCGATGGCGAGGTGCTCCTCCAAGATCTGGGGTTCGACACGAATGGCAGCCATCGCGACCTTATCCGCGCGTGTCGCCGTGATTTGCTTCTCCGCTACCAGATGCTCCTTGAGAACCTGACTATACTGCATGCACCATGGCTTAGGGCGGCGCTTATTTGGTGGAGGGGTCAGTGATTTGGGTGGAAGGTGTCGCGCCGGCGGTCGGGGCATGTGGGATGTGGAAGGAGGAGGAGGATGGGGGTCGGGTGTGGATTACCTGCCTGGATAGGCGAGGCCGAGCAGCGTGAAGGAGGTTCGCCGGCGAGGAGGCGGTGCTGCAAGCAAGGAGTGAAGGTTTCAACTTGAAAAGGAAGGCGGAAACAGGGGAAATGTGGCTTTTGGTAAGGGGGAGGGGGCGGGGAGGTAGATATTTCCGCCGAAGCCGAAAATTTGGACTCACTTCAGCGAAAAAACTGGCGCGCAAAGTGTCATTAGACACGATCCCTTATTCAGAACTGTGTAGGATATGTGAACATCACAAACAATTCAGATAGCTTAACCCATGTGTGATGAGTTTGAACGTCAAAAATTTTGGTTCGAATTTCCCTGGTTACAGTGGTCATCCACGTCATTGCATAATTTGGGTACAAAGGAGACTACAGCACACCCACACTTCTTAATCGAGCAAGTTCAGCAATTAAACAGAGCTAGCTGACCTAAACAAAATAAATTAAAGATCGGTGCTCTTAATTAAACAAAACAAAGAGTACTACTATGGCTGGTGCTCGCGCCCGATGCCGCCCGATCTCTGCCGCCGCCTCCATGTCCAGCTCGCGCCCGACGGTTTCCTGGGAAGGGGCTCGATGGCATCAATCGCACCGTACTCGGCAAGCATCTCGCCATCCGCGTCCGCCATATCTTTGGAATAGGCCGCCACGAGCTGGGCATGGGTGGCCGCGGTTTGGGCTTTGGCAGGCTCCGTCGTGGCAAGGTATGCCGCGCAGGAACGGACGACTGCTCGAACTCTCTCGGCGATTGCCAACTCTTCGGCCGCGGGTTGCCAACCGTTGTCGGAGAAGCTTCGTTTGATTTGTGCGGTGACCGCCACGAGCTGGGCGTGGACGGCCTCCATCAGGGCTAAGGCCGCTGCTGCAGAATGGACAGCTGTTGTGCCGCTCTCGCCAGTTGCTATCCCCGAGGCAGATGTTGCTGCCGCCGCCTGAGAAGCAACAACGGCCGTTTGGGATGTCTTGGCTGCTCGGACGCAGATTGTCGTCGCCCTCATGAAGCTTGTTAGCACGCGCCTGGCGGTTGAGCCCGCGCTCTCGCTGGAGTGGGCCGCCGAAATTTCCCTCACGACGCGGGTCCACGTCCCCATCTTTCACCGGCGACGATTGAACAGTGAAATGATATTTGAGGAGCGGGCTAGTGTGCTTGACACAACGACAGTGCTCCAAGATATTTTGTGCTGCATCTCCACGGTTGCTGATAATAATCTGTGTGTGACCTACTTGATTTTTCGTCACAACTGCAAAGGATGGTGTTTGAATTGCTAGAACTTTTATCTGTAATGAACATGCAACTATAGGTGTGTCGTCAAAAAATTGGAATTATTCAGGGTTCATTTGGACGTTTTTGTACATTAACTTGGTTTTGTAGGCATTTCAGGTGCATAATTCAAATTTGAACTACATGCACATGCTCCAGTGCATATAAATTGGTTGAAAAATCAAATCTATGTCCTTGGTTGCATGCTTAGGTGCCCTGCAAGAAATGGGAATGAATGTCAAACACCCTGCCACCGTCACTCGGCCGCAAACATTGAGATACTTGGTTTTTAAATTCTAGTAAATCGAAAACTCGTCTAAAATTCATGAAATCTAGCATGCTATCATGGAGCGGCATCAACATGCCATGGTAAACTTTTTGTCCCATTTGGGAGAGGTTTGGGTATAAGCTTCTCACAAACGAGAGCTTCTCACAACAAGCGTGATGGTTTCGGTAGGGAACGTGCCACCTTTGGGGACGAAATGATATCCGTTGCCTCTTATTGCTTTCAAAAAATTTCTAGTGTCAACATAGAACAACAGGAGTGTTGTGTTTAATTTTGGAATTTTTCAGGGTTTGTTTGGACATTTTTATACATTAACTGGGTTTTCTAGGCATATTATGTGCATAATTAAAATTTGAACTACATGCACATGCTCCAGTGCATATAAATTGGTTGAAAAATCAAATCTGTGTCTTTGGTTGCATGCTTAGGTCCCAAGCAAGAAATGGGAATGAATGTCAAACACCCTGCCACCGTCACTCGGCCGCAAACATTGAGATACCTGGTTTTAAATTCTAGTAAATCCAAAACTTGTCTGAAATTCATGAAACTTGGCATGCTATCATGGAGCGTCATCAACATGCCGTGGTAAATTTTTTGTCCCATTTGGGGCAGGTTTGGGTATAAGCTTCTCACAAACCAGAGCTTGTCCCAACAAGCGTGATGGTTTCGGTAGGGAACATGCCACCTTTGGGGACAAAATGATATCCGTTGCCTCTTATTACTTTCAAAAAAATTCTAGTGTCAACATAGAACAACAGGAGTGTTGAGTTTAATTTTGGAATTTTTCGGGCTTCGTTTGGACATTTTTATACATTAACTGGGTTTTCTAGGCATTTTATGTGCATAATTCAAATTTGAACTACATGCATGATAACCCACAAGTATATGGGATCAATTGTAGCCTCTTTCGATAAGTAAGAGCGTCGAACCCAACGAGGAGCTAAAGGTAGAACAAATATTCCCTCAAGTTCTATCGACCACCGATACAACTCTACGCACGCTTAACGTTCGCTTTACCTAGAACAAGTATGAAACTAGAAGTACTTTGTAGGTGTTTTCGGATAGGTTTGCAAGATAATAAAGAGCGCGTAAATAAAAAGTAGGGGCTGTTTAGATAAAGACACAACTAAATTAGTTTTAGTAGGGAGCTTTTTGTTACGAGAAAGTTATTTGTCCCTAGGCAATCGATAACTAGACCGGTAATCATTATTGCAATTTTATTCGAGGGAGAGGCATAAGCTAACATACTTTCTCTACTTGGATCATATGCACTTATGATTGGAACTCTAGCAAGCATCCACAAGTACTAAAGATCATTAAGGTAAAACCCAACCATTGCATTAAAGTATCAAGTCCTCTTTATCCCATACGCAAACAACCTACTTACTCGGGTCTGTGCTTCTGTCACTCACGCCACCCACCATAAGCAAATCATGAACATATTGCAAACCCTACAACGGGAATCCCTCACGCTTACGCGACACAGAGAGCACTATAGGACAACACCAATAATAAAACATGCAACTCAAACCAATCTTGATCATCAAATAACCCAAAGGACAAAACGGATCTACTCAAACATCATAAGATAGCCATACATCATTGGGAAATAATATATAGCGTTGAGCACCATGTTTAAGTAGAGATTACAGCGGGTAAGAGAGAGGTTACACCGCTGCATAGAGGGGGGAAGAGTTGGTGAAGATGGCGGTGAAGTTGTTGGTGAAGATTGCGGTGATGATGATGGTGGCCACGGCAGCGTTCCGGCGCCACCGGAAGAGAAGGGGAGAGGGGGCCCCTTCGTCTTCTTCTTCCTTGACCTCCTCCCTAGATGGGAGAAGGGTTTCCCCTCTTGTCCTTGGCCTCCATGGCGTGGGAGGGGCGAGAGCCCCTCCGAGATTTGATCTGTATCTCTGTCTCTCTCTGTTTCTGCCTCCTGTTATTCTGCCCTGGCACCGTTTCTTTTATATCCGGAGATCCGTAACTCCGATTGGGTTGAATCTTTCGCCCAGATTTTTCTCATAAAATTAGCTTTCTTGCAGCAAAAGAAGAGCGTCAACCGCCTTATGGGGTGCCCACGAGGGTCCAGGGCACGCCTGCCCACCTGCCTCGTGGCCCCCTCGGGCACCGTCTCGCGTTGATTTTACTTCCCATAAATCATAAATATTCCAAAAAAAATCTCTGTCCGTTTTATCCCGTTTGGACTCCGTTTGATATTGGGTTTCTGCGAAACATAAAACATGCAACAAACAGGAACTAGCACTGGGCACTGGATCAATATGTTAGTCCCAAAAATAATATAAAAAGTTGCCAAAAGTATATGAAAGTTGTAAAATATTGGCATGGAACAATCAAAATTTATAGATACGACGAAGACGTATCAGCATCCCCAGGCTTAATTTCTGCTCGTCCTCGAGTAGGTAAATGATAAAAAAGATAATTTTTGACGTGGAATGCTACCTAGCATAATCTTGATCATATGTCTAATCATGGCATGTATATTAAGACATGAGTGATTCAAAGCAATAGTCTATCATTTGACATAAAAACAATAATACTTCGAGCGTACTAATAAAGTAATCATGTCTTTTCAAAACAACATGGCTAAAGAAAGTTATCCCTACAAAATCATATTGTCTGGATATGCTCTATCTTCATCACACAAAGTATTTAATCATGCACAACCCCGATGACAAGCCAAGCAATTGTTTCATACTTTAGTAATCTCAAACTTTTTCAACTTTCACGCAATACATGAGCGTGAGCCATGGACATAGCACTATAGGTGGAATACAATATGATGGTGGGGGTTATGTGGAGAAGACAAAAAAGGAGAAAGTCTCACATCAACTAGGCGTATCAACGGGTTATGGAGATGCCCATTAATATATATCAATGTGAGTGAGTAGGGATTGCCATGCAACGGATGCACTAAGAGCTATAAGTGTATGAAAGCTCAAACTGGAAACTAAGTGGGTGTGCCTAACTTGCTTGCTCATGAAGACCTCGGCGCTTTGAGGAAGCCCATCATCGAATATACAAGCCAAGTTCTATAATGAAAATTCCCACTAGTATATGAAAGTGAAAGCATAGGATACTCTCTCTATGAAGAACATGGTGCTACTCTGAAGCACAAGTGTGGTAAAAGGATAGTAACATTGCCCCTTCTCTCTTTCTCTCATTTTTTTTATTTTCCTATTTTTATTTTTATTTTATTTTTTGGTGGGCTTCTTTGGCCTCCTTTTTTATTTAGGCTTCTTTGGCCTCTTTTATTTTTCATAAAGTCCGGAGTCTCATCCCGACTTGTGGGGGAATCATAGTCTCCATCATCCTTTCCTCACCGGGGCAATACTCTAATAATGATGATCATCACACTTTTATTTACTTACAACTCAATATTACAACTCGATATCTAGAACAAAGATATGACTCTATATGAATGCCTCCGGCGGTGTACCGGGATGTGCAATGATCTAGCGTAGCAATGACATCAAAAAACGGACAAGCAATGAAAACATCATGCTAGCTATCTTACAATCATGCAAAGCAATATGACAATGAATGCTCAAGTCATGTATATGATGATGATGGAAGTTGCATGGCAATATATCTCGGAATGGCTATGGAAATGCCATGATAGGTAGGTATGGTGGCTGTTTTGAGGAAGATATAAGGAGGCTTATGTGTGATAGAGCGTATCGTATCACGGGGTTTGGATGCACCGCAAAGTTTGCACCAACTCTCGAGGTGAGAAAGGGCAATGCACTGCATCAAGAGGCTAGCAATGGTGGAAGGGTGAGAGTGCGTATAATCCATGGACTCAACATTAGTCATAAAGAACTCATATACTTATTGCAAAAATCTACAAGCCATTGAAAACAAAGTACTACGTGCATGCTCCTAGGGGGATAGATTGGTAGGAAAAGACCATCGCTCGTCCCCGATCGCCACTCATAAGGAAGACAATCAATAAATAAAATTGTGCTCCAACTTCATCACAAAGCGGTTCACCATACGCGCATGCTACGGGAATCACAAACCTCAACACAAGTATTTCTACTAATCCACAGTCGCCCACTAGCATGACTCTAATATCACCTTCTTTATATCGCAAAACTATTGCAAGGAATCAAACATATCATATTCAGCGATCTACAAGTTTATGTAGGATTTTATGACTAACCATGTGAATGACCAATTCCCGTCATCTCTCTAAATAGATATAAGTGAAGCAAGAGAGTTTAATTCTTTCTACAAAATATATGCCCACGCTCTAACAAATATAAGTGAAGCAAAAGAGCATTATACAATGGCGGTTTTCTATGTAAAGAGAAACAAGCAATCCAAACTTCAAATGATATAAGTGAAGCACATGAAGCATTCTATAAAGCCATACTCAAAGAATATAAGTGAAGTGCAAAGAGCATTCTATAAATCAACCAAGGGCTATCTCATATCAGCATGGTGCATAAAAGAAAAATGAAAACTAAATGCAAAAGATGCTCCAAGATTTGCACATATTGCATGAACGAAATGAATCCGAAAACATACCGATACTTGTTGAAGAAAGAGGGGATGCCTTCCAGGGCATCCCCAAGCTTAGACGCTTGAGTCTCCTTGAATATTTACTTGGGGTGCCTTGGGCATCCCCAAGATTGAGCTCTTGCCTCTCTTCCTTTTCCTCATATCGAAACCTCCTCGATCAAACACTTCATCCACACAAAACTTCAACAGAAAACTCGGTAAGATCCGTTAGTATAATAAAGCAAATCACTACTCTAATTACTGTAGCAAACCAATTCATATTTTGTTTTTGCATTGTTTCTAATGTAATATATCTTTTCCATGGCTTAATCCACTGATATAAATTGATAGATTCATCAAAACAAGCAAACTATGCATCAAAAACAGAATCTGTCAAAAACAGAACAGTCTGTAGCAATCTGAACATTCACCATACTTATGGTACCCCAAAAATTCTACCAAAATTAGTAAAAATAAAACATTTGTACAGAAAGACAGTGCAAAAAGAATCAGAACCATTTTACTTTCCAGTAAAAAACTAAAAATCGCGCACTACAGCCAAAGTTTCTGTCCTGCATCGTACAAACCAACAAGCATTGTAAACATCCTAAAGGCAAACCTTAGCACATTATTTTTATAATACAATGGAATTGTACAAGGGGATAATTTTTTTTTTGAAAAGTTTCTTTAATCAAGATTCACAAAGTTTCCGTGAGCATGAACAAAGTTCAAGGCTAGCTCCCACTTCAACAATGCTCGTATTTCTCACTTTCGCTTTTCTTTTTGAAAAGTTTCAGGTTCCCCTCTTTATTTTTTTGTTTTTAAACTATATAAAAGCACTCAACAGAAATAAATGACTCTCTAAAACTTCCGGGTTGTCTACCTGGCAGCGCTTTCTTTAAAGCCATTAAGCTAGGCATAAAGTGCTCAAGTAGTGAATCCACCCGGATCCCAAGGTATATCAAAGCCAATTTTAATTAGCAATGATTTGGAATTTAGTAGTGAGCACAAGGCAACATATATCAGGCAACAACGAAGTCTAACTCTCTTCCTATGCATCGGCATGTCATAAAAGAACAATTCATGCACACATAGTAAAGGCCAATGCATAGTATAAACAGTTTCTTGCAATTTTATCATGTGGGACATATAGAGAGGTGAAGATATAGTTCCTCTCTCATAATAATTGCAAGTAGGAGCAGCAAGCACATGCATATTATATTCATGAAGATCATCTTGTGCAACGGTAAAAGGCAACCCATCAATATAATCCTTAGAAGTACAAACTTCTCCGATATGGTGTAGTAGGGAGAATTCAAAAAGATAATAGGACTATCATGCGTGGGTGCAATGGCAACAATTTCATGTTTAACATAAGGAACTATAGCAAGTTCATCTCCATAAGCATAATTCAAATTGGCATCTTGGCCACAAGCATAGCAAGCATCATCAAAAAGGGATATTTCAAGAGAATCAACGGGATCATAATAGTCATCATAGCAATCATCCTTCGGTAAGCATGAAGGGAAATTAAACAATGTATGAGTTGAAGATTTACTCTCATTAGAAGGTGGGCACGGGTAGCTAATCCTCTCTTCCTCCTTTTGTTCTTCGCTCTCCTCGTCATCCTTTTCATCCAATGAGCTCACTGTTTCATCAATTTCTTCTTCCATAGACTCCTGCAAAATATTTTCTCTTCTTGGACAGCGGAAACTTTCTCAATAAATGCATCAATATCGGAATTGAATTCATAATTGGATAGCAATATTTAAGGATAGCTAAATTTTCAGGTCTATAAACAACATCATAAAGATTTTCAAACTCTTTGAACATAGATTCAATTTCATAAGCACCCATAAAAGAAACAAATTCTTCTCTTTGTTCCACATCATAGTTGTCGGTGTACTAAAGTAGGGGTACCTTAGTACCCCGAACCCGTGCACGGGCAGTCGCAACGTCCCCGTGGCGAGCTTTGCCGGGCGTCCGCCAAAGTCCTCAGCGGCTCCTTTGGAGCCATTCAAGAACAAAGTAGTCAAGACCCGGCAAGAGGAGCTTGCCGGAAGGCCACCAGTATGCGAAGGAATAAGGCCCGGCAAGAGGAGCTTGTCGGAAGGCTTGGCGGTGCCGAACCCCCAAGCGCGACGAGGTTCCTGCCCGGCAAGGCACTTGCCGGGCGTCGACTCTCTTCATCTCCGCTCCAGCTCACCCGCCAATGTGTCACCACGGGCTCTCCCAAGGACGCGTGGTCGACGGGCTGTGCAGCCAGCGGGGAGTAGCGATGAGCGGCGCCGACAAGCCACAACCGTGGCAAACGGAGGCGCACTTGACGGTCCTCGTTATAATCGTTCGGGCGATCGAGACGGGCATTGATGACTCTTGTCCCTTGCCACGAGTTAGGTATAGATTATCAGACACCGTATAAAGCGTGTATCAACCTATGTTTTTACTATCTTACCCTCGTCTACTTGCCACATGTGGTAACCCCTTGTGCCTATAAAAGGAGGCCCAAGTGCAACGTAGAAAGGGTTCGGGCTAGGTTCGGTCCAGCTCCGACTTAGTTCATCACATCCATACGAAACCACACTCAGGCTAGGTCTTGTAGCTCCATTGCTCCCTAGCAAGAACACAAGATAATCCACAAAGCAGCAGTAGGAGTATTATCTCCCCGGAGAGCTCCGAAGCTGGGTAAATCCGCCCATGTGCACCGCCTCAATCCGCTCTTTGTGCAACCTCCGCCCCCCTCCGAACCACAAGGGACCCAGGTCCCGTAGGTGCTCGTGGGGCACGATCAGAGTTCTCCCCCGACATCTTTGGCGCGCCAGGTAGGGGGCGTCGAGGCTGTGCGAACCCGATTCGGCGGTCGCACGAGCAACTTCATCGACATCTTCGTCGACATGGCGCCGAAGAAGAAGCCTTCGGCAGCAGCTGAGCCGTCCGCTGTTAAACCCACCACCACCGGAGCCGCCGGTGGTGGGGAACGCTGGCGGAGGACCGCGCTGCCGAGAGAGCCCACGATGCCGCCAGGTCCAAGGACAAGGCGGCGCAGCGCGTCGGCGTCGACCTGCACCGTGTCCATCGCAGAGGCGCGACGACAGCGTCATGATACTCGCGGCGCCATACGCCATTGGATCAAGGCTGCTAGAGGATCCCGAGGCCCTCGAGATCCGCATGCACCTCAAAGATGCCGGTACGAGTGGAGTACGGTCACTTAAGCGGATATCGCCCTCCTAACTTGGTTAGAGTCCGAGCACATCTCGTTCTTCGCTCAGACGCCGTTGCCGCCAACCACACCAAAGGGAAGCCTTGGCAAGAGCTCGCCACTACTAGATTACCCTCCAACGGCCGATAAGGTCGACGAATGGAGGGCCACAATTCAGAGTCTCATCGGCTTCGCCAACGGTGACGTCCCGCGGCAACCGAGTGCCTCGCAGCCGCGGCAAGGCGACAAGGCGCGAGCTGATGGCGACGAGACTTGCGGGGGTGCAGCCACCGTGCACTCCCCTTCCCGAAGGCCAAGATCGCCGACTCGCCGGATCCACCTCGACAGCGACTCCACAGCGTCGTCGGATCCGCGAGCTCGTCGCGACCAACGCCAAGTTCTTCGAGAACGGAAGAGGAAGACGCCAACCCGTGACGAAGCGCCAAGAGAAGCGCCACAATCTGACTAACGCGCCAGCCCACTGTCGACATGCATGCGCCAGGGGAACCAGCGACTTGTCAGACGCGGTAGGTTGCCCCGCTCACTCGTGAGCTGCGGCAAGTCCGTGGCCCGACAAGAAAAACTTCAAACCAGATGTGCCGAGAAGTATGACGGCAGGACACACCCATCGGAGTTCTCGGCATTTACACCATCGCGTGCAAGCTGCGGGGACGAGACGACAAGATCCTCGCCAACTACTTTCCTTAGTGCTCAAGCCAAACGCCGATCTTGGCTCATGCACTTGCCGGATGGCTCTATTTCTTCTTGGCAGATTTGTGCCACCAGCTTGTTGGCGCCTTCACAGCGGACACAAGCCTCATGGCCAGGAGAGTGATCTCCACCGCTTGCCCGTATGAGGGGGAGTCTCGCGCAAATTCATCCAGAGATTCAGCCGAGTACACTACAACATCCCGGACGCCCACCCCGCTGCAAAGTGATCGCATGCTCCATCGTAATGTACGAAATCGCAGGATGAGGGAGGAAATGGCGATGTGCAAAGTGAAAGACGCCACGAGCTCACGCCCGGCCGACAAGTGTGCACGCTACCGAGGAAGGAAGAAGACTCCTGTGAGAGAATGTGGGAGCGGAGTCTCGACAGTGAGGGATCGCCTGCAAGGAATAGCCGCGGCGGAACAACAGGAGGAAGAAAACCAAGAAGTACTAGTTGTCGAGTAGTCCGCAAGGATGGTGCCGCCAACAAAGCCAAGGCCGGTGGCTCCAGCAAGGAGGTTGCCGCTGACGCCGACCGCCAAGCCGTGGCGGCACGACAAGCCCGACAGCTCCAACAAGCAAGATCAGAAATCCACCGCACCAAAGGCCACGATCTCCAGAGCTGCAAGAAAGTCGAGCAGCTTGTTGAGCTACAGAGAGCTGAGTACGAGCGGCGAGACAAGGAGAAGGCCCAAGAAAGTGCAGGTACGGCAAGTAAGAAGAGACCCGGTCGGGGAGGACGCCGCGGCAAAGCCAAGCAGCGGCAAGGAGACAGACCTCCCCGTGGCCGCGACAAGGAAGAAGATGAAGATGAAGATGACGAGGACGACGAAGACGATGAAGCCGATGAGCAGGAGTTTCAAAAGGCAACGGAGGTCCTTTGCGTCGACGGTGGTGCGTCTCTGCATACCTCGCACCGCCAACTCAAGCAATGGATGCGTGAGGTCAATGCTGCAGTAACCATCCATAGAGTCACGCAAACCTCTCAAGTGGTCCAAGACGCCCATCATCTTTGACATTGAGGATCACCGATCGCATCATCGCGGTTGGGTGTTTGCCGATGTTGGTCTCACCAACCATCCGCAACCTCAAGGTCACAAAGATGTTGGTTGACGGCGGGCCGGCCTGAATTTGATCTCCTCTCGCAGGCTCCGTAAACTTCAAATCCTCGACAATGAGCTCAAGAAACCGGTACTTTCCAAGGAATCAACCCAGAAGGAGCAAGCCCAAAGGGAAGATCACGCTGCGGTAACATTCGGCAAGGAGCTCAACTTCGAACCGAGAGGGTCACGCTCGACGTCCGCCGATTTCCCATTGCCCTACAATGGCATACTTGGCCGCCCAAAGACTCGCCAAGTTCATGGCCGCCTCTCATTATGCTTACAACCTACTCAAGATGCCCGCCCGATAAGCGCTATTTCCTTCCATGGCGACAAGAGAGATGCACTTATCTGCGCCGACAAGATTTACCGATGCAGCAGCAGCGACAAGTAGCAAACCACTTACCGCTGAAGCTCCGGGGAAGAAGACCACCAGGTCCGCAAGAGCTATGTTGCCTACTCCGCAAGCGCACCTCTTCTGAGTGCTGCGCCACCGCCGAGGACGCACCATCGAGCTCCACCGACAAGTGCAACAAGACGATGGCAGCTCCGCCAAAGACCAAGAAGGTGCCCGCCAAGGAGGACGGCGCCGGTGGTACCTTCACCATCGGTGCCACGCTTGATCCTAAATAGGAAGGCGAGCTCGTTGCTTTCTCATGGGCGAATGTCGATGTGTTTGCATGGCAACCATCCGACATCCCCGTGTTCCTGTGAAAGTAATTGAGCACCACCTAGCTGTCTGTCCTCACGCCGCCCGTCAAGCAAAAAGTTAGGAAACAGCAAAGGAGCGCCAAGAGTTCATAGCGTAAGAAATCAAGAAATTAGAAGCAGCAGGCTTGTCGAGGAGTCCTCCACCCCACGTGGTTGGCCAATCCGTAGTTGTGCGCAAGGCTAATGGGAAATGGAGGCTTTGTATTGACTTCACCGATGTTAATAAAGCTTGTCCTAAAGACCCGCTTCCTTGCCGCAGACGACCAGATTGTTGACTCCACAACCGGATGTGATCTCGCTTTCTTTCTTGATGCATATTCAGGATATCATCGATCTTCATGGCGTAAGAGGATGAAGAGAAACCGCATTCATCACACCATGTGGCACGATCGCTTTATACGGATGCCTTTCGTTTGAAGAATGCTGGTTCAACCTTTGCAAGAGTAGTCCATGAGGCCTTTGGGCCACAGATACACGTAAATGTAGAAGCCTACATGGATGATATAGTGGTCAAGAGCAAGGACAGAGCGACTCGTTCAGGATTTGATGAGACGCTTGCAAATCTGCGCAAGATCAACCTCAAGCTCAACCCCGAGAAGTGCGTGTTTGGAGTCCCTTCCGCAAGCTTCTCGGTTCTTTGTGTCTCAGCGGGAATTGAAGCCAATCCCGATAAGATCAAGGCCATTGAGCAAATCAAGCACCAAAGCGCCAAGGATGTTAGGAGACTTGCGGTTATGCGTGGCTGCTCTCAAGAAGTTCATCTCTAAGTTCTGCTGAACGCGCCCGCTTTTTCAAGATTTTGAAAAGGCAGGTCCAATGAAATGGACTCGGCGGAGGCTGCGCCGCAGACTTGAAGAGGTACTGCCCTCCGCTCCAATACTTGTCGCACCTAAGCCACAAGAGAAGTTGTTGTTGTATATAGCGGCAACCAATCAAGTGGTTAGTGCTGCGTTAGTAGCGGAGAGGGAGGCGATGATGAGCCGACAACCGAGGCAAAGCATCCAAATGACAAGCAAGGGGCCTCGCCACAAGCTCGTCCCGACAAGGACGGATCCGCGCAGGTTGCGATAAGATACGTAAGAAGATGGTACAGCCCAAGATACTTTGTCGGCCTCCTTCGCAGGGGCTAGATCAAGGTACTACGTGTGCGAGAAGCTGCTTTTGCCTCCTCATGGCCTCGAGAAAGCTGCGCCATTACTTCCAAGCACATGAGATAACAGCTTGTCACTGCTTTCATCAAGAGGATTTTGCAAAATCCGTAAGCAACAGGCAGGATCGTTGAGTGGGCGCTGAACTGCAAGCTTTGGTCTCAAGTTCAAAGCACTTCAACTATCCAGAGCGTATGCTGGCAGAATTCATAGCAGAGTGGACGCCAACGCAAGATGAGGAAATTCCAGAGACAAGCATCCCCGCCAAGGAGGCAAATAAAGAGTGGCTGATGTACTTCGATGGTGCCTTCTCGCTGCAAGGCGCCGGTGCCGGCGTGCTGCTTATCGCACCCACCGGGGAGCACCTCAAGTACATAGTCCAGATGCACTTTCCCAAGGAACAAGCAACAAATAATACTGCAGAGTATGAAGGCTTGCTTGCCGGTCTCAGGATTGCGGTGGACCTTGGGATCAAGAAGCTCATTGTCAGGGGGGACTCGCAACTTGTCGTCCGCCAAGTAAATAAAGATTATCAAAGTCCGTTGATGGAAGCGTACGTCGATGAAGTGAGGAAGCTGGAAGAGCACTTTAAAGGCCTGCAAATGGAGCACGTTCCAAGAGCACAGAATGATGTAGCTGATGGCCTCTCCAAATGTGCCGCACTTAAGTTACCTGTGGAACCAGGGATTTTTGTGCTCAAGCTAACTCAGCCAACCGTAACACCATCAACAGGACAGAGCAAGAAGAGAAAATTGGTTTCTGGCGACTACTTTTCGGTAGAGCTCTCTGAAGCCGCCGCCAAGAAGGTCCCCAAAACCAACGCAAATATCACTGAGGAGCAGTCTGCTCCGACAAACCATGCAGTTTGTATCGTTGAAGCAAACGCCCCGACAAGTTTGGCTCCGCAAGCTTGCCGGGATCATCGAGTTCCGCGGACCCGCAGGTCCTGCCGTAGAAGCTGATGTTCCCGCAGTGATAGATGAGCCTTTAGTCCTTGTTGTCGAGCCACGTGCTCCAACATGGGCACAACAAATCATCCATTTCCTTCGACAGAGAACTTCCCAAGAGCAAGAAGAAGCGGAAAAAGTAGCCCGGCAATAAGTATGTACCAGTTTGTTGACAACATCCTGCATGTAAGAAGGCTCAACGGTGTGAAATTGAAGTGTATTTGCCGGAAGATGGATGAAGTTGTTGGCGAGAGATACATGGAGGCATATGTGGTCACCACATTGGCGCAAGAGCACTTGCCGCAAAGCTTTCCAAGCAAGGTTTCTTCCGCCGAAGCCCTTCAGATGCAACCGCACAAGTAACCAAGTGTGAAGCGTGCAAGGCCCATTCCCAACAGATACACCAACCAGCTCAAGCTCTCCAGACGATCCCTTTATCATGGCCCTTTTCGTCTGGGGTTCGACATCTCGCCCCTTCCCCGAAATGTCGGGGCTTTGAATACTTGTACGTCGCAATCGACAAGTTCACAAAGTGGCCGGAAGTGGAACCAGTGAGAAAGGTGACATCACAGTCAGCCGTCAAGTTCTTCAGTTTGCCGTTTTGGGATTCCTAACCGGATCATCATCGACAACGGCACACAGTTCACGAGCCGCACCTTCATGCAGTACGCCCAAGATCTTGGCGCCAAGATCTGCTTTGCTTCTGTTGCTCATCCGAGAAGCAACGGTCAAGCAGAGAGAGCAAACGCTGAAGTGCTGCAAGGACTCAAGACCAGAACTTTCGACAGGCTGCGCAAGTGCGGAAGGAACTGGATCGAGGAGCTGCCGGTGGTTCTTTGGTCGATCAGGACGACGCCAAATCGAGCCATCGCCGACACCCTTTGCTCTAGTCTACGGAGCAGAGGTATTTCTCCCCACGGAACTCAGATACGGGTCACCTCGAGTGCTCGCTATGATGAGCTCGAGCAAGAGCAGCTGCGATAAGATGACGTCTTTGCTCCTCGAGGAAGATCGTCTTCAGTGCTGCTGACGAGCTGCTCGTTACCAGCAAGATTTGCGACGCTACCATAGCCGCAGTTAATGCCGAAGCTTCGAGGAAGGCGACCTTGTTCTTCGCGCTCAATCCGCCAAGAATTCCAACAAGTTGACGCCAAGGGGAAGGCCCTTATCGGGTGAAACGAGTCACTAGGCTCGGCGCTGTCCGCTTTGAGACCAAGATGGCCTTCCGTGAGTAATTCCTGGAACCTAGAGCATCTTCGCAGTTTACCCATATAGCGCGGTTGCGGAACCCGCTCCGCAACCACCCTTTTGTACAAGTCTTGCCGCTGTTGCATGTAATCCTTTGTACAAAGTCGGGCGCAGACTTCGTGCATCAAGAAGCCTATGGTTGCGCACATTTTGTCAATACATGCTTTCATAATCATATATGCATGTGTTTACTAACATCTTGTGCAGCACCAAAGACCCGGTAAGTTTATAATGAGCCATTAGGCTCCATAACCTTATTTTTCTTTCTTTCTTCTCAAACAAGAAGAAGGTTCATCCACCCACAAGTTAGCCGGGGAGGAGATAATGGTGTGGGCCGACAAGCGCCGCCGAGGAACTGTCGCTTTGCCGGAAAATGGACAATGTAAAAGCTAAGTTGCTAAGTTTAAACGACCAGTTTTAAGTTTTAAGTTATCTTCCTCGAACGATAGTACTTTGTATGGAATACCGTGCGCGGAGGAACCAAATCGTGATGGTCGCTACTTACTTTGTTTCGAGTCCGCCAACAACTTAAGTGAGCTGCGGCTAGTCCGCGACGAGGTTGCTTGTCGGTAGCGACCCGCCGCCAAGAGGCTGCTGAAGTTCCGACTCGGGCGCTTATGCAAGGGTGCTCGCACCGCAAGTTTCCACGAAAGCGAGGGCAGTAACATACAAGGGAAGAAATCGAGTAAAGGAAATAATAAAGGCATTCGATTGCCTAAGATAGTGTATATCACAAAATAACTTATCGCGCACTAGCTAAATTGTTCTCGTAACTGAAATAACAAATAAGATAAGAAAGGTGCGCCGCACCCAACCCCCGCAAGCCATAATTGCCGGGCTGCGGCAAACCAGAGTTGCCGGGGCTGCGGCAAGCCGTGGTTGTTGGGGCTGCGGCAAACCAGAGTTGCCGGGGCTGCGGTAACAGATAAGCCTTTTCGTCTTTCTCAAACATCCTCTTTCATTAAAAACATTCTGCTCGGAGACAGTCCGTGGAGAATGAAAACATGAAAGAGAGGATTACAAGTTTTAAATGCGATAAGGCCCAAGGCTTACAAATTAAAAAGATAAGATGCCCGTAATCCTTTTTCTGTCCCTCTCTTGGAGGTAGGTTAAGGAGGCGGAAGGGCAAAAGGAGCGCTTATATGAGCTACAGGTGCGAAGAAGGCACCAAGGAACATGCCGGAGCTCTCCGGCTTGACGGGACGATGGCGCCGGAAGCGGGCTCAAGACGGAGAGGCAGGACGTCAAGATGTCTGTCGAGGGCACTACGCCTTGTACTCCGACTTGACGGCCTTGTCGCCATCCCTCTTCCCTTCCGCAGCCTCCCTACGCCAGTTGCCCAAGGAGACAACCCCGGGGAGTTCAAGGCGCCGGCGACACGGATGATGGGGTCGCCGGTGACGCGCGAATCGGCGCCCGACGACTAGTTGGGCCCGCTACACTCGCGTCGCTGTCGCTCTCCTCCTCGCTACTCGCCGAGGAGGAATCTTCGCTGTCGGAGGAGCTATCCACGCAGCACTCGCCGAAAGTGCCGAGATCCTCAAGACCTTGACGGAGAGGAGATCACCTCCATTAACTTAAAATGGAGGGTAAACCCCGCCAAGAAGTTGTGGATGCGGCTAACGCCTTCCACCCACGATCAAGATACATCACATTAGGGGCTGGGAATACAACGCGACTCGCGTGCCGCTGATTCCACAGCCCCTCATGTGCAGCCTCAATGTCTCGGGCGGATCCGACTCCATCGCGCCATGGACGGAGCCGGAAGCCGGAGGCGACGACGAGGCGCCTGCGCAGCTTGATGAAGAACTCGCAAGGGTCGCCCTCAGATGGACCGCCCGGGAGGGGAACCGCCAGGGCGGAGATGGCGCGCCGCCCGCCCGCCTCTTCCTCGAGCGCCGACCTCGCCCACGATCTCGCCCCGAGAGGAACCGGCCATGGAGGCGGAGACGGCGCGCCGCCTCGTCCGCCTCTTCCCGAGCTCCTCGACCTGCCCACGACCTCGCCTCTCCCTCTTCCCCTTGTGGCTGGCTCAGCCACCCCGGCATGGGATTGGGAGGTGCGCTGTCCACCATGACCCTCGCCGCCACCGATGAAGAATTCAAGGTTCCTTTCTCCATGACGAATGGGAGAAAGGGAGCAGAGGCTGGGAGAAGAAGAGATGGGAGAGTGCGGGCCTGGCCCTTCCCCCTTCTTAAAAGAAGCAAGGTGGGGGCTCGCCGCCCTGCCAAATAATCAAGGCATAGGAAGAGCAGGAATCGGGCAGACCTGCTGCCTCTGCTAGCGACGGCCCAGCTTCCCACTTCCACCGTCTGTGACCCCAAGTGCATGGGAACCACGTGGCGGAGATGCAGAATCGAGGCGATGATGAGGCGACCTCGCACGCCCCACTTCCCCACGACATCAGAATTAACGCGCTGCTACAAAGGAACGCGCGGATACGGAGAGGATTTGGTTTGGACTCAGGCAGCGCTGCCCGTGCCTGTTTTGGGCCTGGCCCAACAGCGCCGACACCGTGTATGGCCTGCACCGGGGCTCTGTCGGTGTACTAAAGTAGGGGTACCTTAGTACCCGAACCTGCACGGCAGCGCAGCGCCCCTGCGTGGCGAGCCTTGCCGGGCGACCGCCAAAGTCTCAGCCGCTCCTTTGGAGCCATTCAAGAACAAAGTAGTCAAGACCCGGCAAGAGGAGCTTGCCGGGAAGGCCACCAGTATGCCGAAGGAATAAGGCCCCGCAAGAGGAGCTTGCCGGGAAGGCTTGGCGGCGCCAACCCCTGCGCGACGAGGTTCCTGCCCAGAAGGCACTTGCCGGGCGGGTGACCTCTTCATCTCCGCTCCAGCTCACCCGCCAACGTGTCACCACGGGCTCTCCCAAGGACGCGCGGTCGACGGGCTGTGCAGCCAGCGGGAGTAGCGACAAGCGGCGCCGACAAGCCACCATCGTGGCAAACGGAGGCGCACTTGACGGTCCTCGTTATAATGTTTCGGGCGATCGAGACGGGCATTAATGACTCTTGTCCCCGCCACGAGTTAGGTATAGATTATCAGACACTGCATAAAGCGTGTACCAACCTATGTTTTTACTATCTTACCTCGCCTACTTGCCACATGTGGTAACCCCTTGTGCCTATAAAAGGAGGCCCAAGTGCAACGTAGAAAGGGTTCGGGCTAGGTTCGGTCCAGCTCCGACTTAGTTCATCACATCCATACGAAACCACACTCAGGCTAGGTCTTGTAGCTCCCATTGCTCCCTAGCAAGAACACAAGATAGTCCACAAAGCAGCAGTAGGAGTATTATCTCCCCGGAGAGCTCCGAAGCTGGGTAAATCCACCCGTGTGCATCGCCTCAATCCGCTCTTTGTGCAACCTCCGCCCTCTCCGAACCACAAGGGACCCAGGTCCCGTAGGTGCTCGTGGGGCACGATCAGAGTTCTCCCCCGACAATAGTAATCATATATACCTCTAGCATAAGAAGCCAAGGTTTCATTATCATTAAATTCGCATGAAAAGGGAAGGTGTGGAGCCTTCATCCTATAGCAACAAGTATAATCATATCTCAAGCATAGTTGCCTAGCACACCACTTCAACATATGAATTTGATCCCATAATAGTTTCCCTTTTTTATTCAAGCGATAATCCCTAAATTATTCACATTGATCCAATGTGTCTCCCATTACATAATTGAATGGGGTTTTCTCAGGATTATCAAAGTAGTACATAATATCTTTCACATAATGAGCATCGACGGTTTTAGGAGGTTCCCCATCTCCATGAGTAGCAAGTACACCTAATTTTTTTGATATTTCGTGTTCCATATCCATAACTAAAGATAAAGAACAACTAAGAACAACAAATAAAAATTACTTAGTGATAAAGCAAACAAGCACACACGAGAATATTCACCCCATGCTATGGCTCCCCGGCAACGGCGCCAGAAAAAGGTCTTGGTAACCCACAAGTATAGGGGATCAATTGTAGCCTCTTTTGATAAGTAAGAGTGTCGAACCCAACGAGGAGTTAAAGGTAGAACAAATATTCCCTCAAGTTCTATCGACCACCAATACAACTCTACGCACGCTTGACGTTCGCTTTACCTAGAACAAGTATGAAACTAGAAGTACTTTGTAGGTGTTTTCGGATAGGTTTGCAAGATAATAAAGAGCGCGTAAATAAAAAGTAGGGGCTTTTTAGATAAATACACAACTAAATTAGTTTTAGTAGGGAGCTTTTTGTTACGAGAAAGTTATTTGTCCCTAGGCAATCGATAACTAGACTGGTAATCATTATTGCAATTTTATTTGAGGGAGAGGCATAACTAACATACTTTCTCTACTTGGATCATATGCACTTATGATTGGAACTCTAGCAAGCATCCGCAAGTACTAAAGATCATTAAGGTAAAACCCAACCATAGCATTAAAGTATCAAGTCCTCTTTATCCCATACGCAAACAACCTACTTACTCGGTCTCAGGCTTCACACTCACGCCACCCACCATAAGCAAATCATGAACATATTGCAAACCCTACAGCGGGAATCCCTCATGCTTGCGCGACACGGAGAGCACCATAGGACAACACCAATAATAAAACATGCAACTCAAACCAATCTTGATCATCAAATAACCCAAAGGACAAAACGGATCTACTCAAACATCATAAGATAGCCATACATCATTGGGAAATAATATATAGTGTTGAGCACCATGTTTAAGTAGAGATTACAGCGGGTAAGAGAGAGGTTACACCGCTGCATAGAGGGGGGAAGAGTGGTGAAGATGGCGGTGAAGATTGCGGTGATGATGATGGTGGCCACGGCAGCGTTCCGGCGCCACCGGAAGAGAAGGGGAGAGGGGGCCCCTTCGTATTCTTCTTCCTTGACCTCCTCCCTAGATGGGAGAAGGGTTTCCCCTCTGGTCCTTGGCCTCCATGGTTTGGGAGGGGCGAGAGCCCCTCCGAGATTGGATCTGTCTCTCTCTTTACGCCTCATTATTCTGGCCTGGCACCGTTTCTTTTATATCCGGAGATCCGTAACTCCGATTGGGTTGAATCTTTCTCCCAGATGTTTCTCATAAAATTAGCTTTCTTGCAGCAAAAGAAGAGCGCCAACCTCCTTACGGGTGCCCACGAGGGTCCAGGAGCGCCTTACCTCGTGGCCCCTGGGCACCGCCTCGCTGATTTTACTTCCCAAAAATCATAAATATTCCAAAATAATTCTCCGTCCATTTTTATCCCGTTTGGACTCTGTTTGATATTTGGTTTCTGCGAAACATAAAACATGCAGCAAATAGGAATTGGCACTGGGCACTGGATCAATATGTTAGTCCCAAAAATAATATAAAAAGTTGCCAAAAGTATATGAAAGTTGTAGAATATTGGCACGGAACAATAAAAAATTATAGATACGAAGGAGACGTATCAATGCACATGCTCTAGTGCATATAAATTGGTTGAAAAATCAAATCTGTGTCCTTGGTTGCATGCTTAGGTCCCATGCAAGAAATGGGAATGAATTTCAAACACCCTGCCACCGGTACTCGACAACAAACATTGAGATACTTGGTTTTTAAATTCTAGTAAATCCAAAACTCGTGTGAAATTCATGAAACTTGGCATGCTATCATGGAGCGGCATCGACATGCCGCGGTAAATTTTTTGTCCCATTTGGGGCAGGTTTGGGTATAAGCTTCTCACAAACCAGAGCTTCTCACAACAAGCGTGATGGTTTCGGTAGGGAACGTGCCACCTTTGGGGACGAAACGATATACGTTGCCTCTTATTGCTTTCAAATTTTTTCCAGTGTCAACATAGAACAACAAGAGTGTTGTGTTTAATTTTGGAACTTTTCGTGGTTCGTTTGGACATTTTTATACACTAACTGGGTTTTCTAGGCAGTTTATGTGCATAATTCAAATTTGAACTACATGCACATGCTCCAGTGCATATAAATTGGTTGAAAAATCAAATCTATGTCCTTGGTTGAATGCTTAGGTCCCATGCAATAAATGGTAATGAATGTCAAACACCCTGCCACCGTCACTCAGCCGCAAACATTGAGATACCTGGTTTTAAATTCTAGTAAATCCAAAACTCGTCTGAAATTCATGTAACTTGGCATGCTATCATGGAGCGGCATCAACATGCCGTGGTAATTTTTTTGTCCCATTTGGGGTAGGTTTGGGTATAAGCTTCTCACGAACCAGAGCTTCTCACAACAAGCGTGATGGTTTCGGTAGGGAATGTGCCACCTTTGGAGACGAAACGATATCCGTTGCCTCTTATTGCTTTCAAAATTTTTCTAGTGTCAACATGAACATCAGGAGTGTTGTGTTTAATTTTGGAATTTTTCGTGGTTCATTTGGACATTTTTATACATTAATTGGGTTTTCTAGGCATTTTATATGCATGATTCAAATTTGAACTACATGCACATGCTCCAGTGCATATAAATTGGTTGAAAAATAGAATTTTTGTCCTTGGGTGCATGCTTAGGTCCCGTGCAAGAAATGACAATGAATTTCAAACACCAGGGCACTGTTGATTGGCGGCAAAACATTGAGATACTTTGTTTTTAAATTCTAGTAAATCCAAAACACGTTTGAAATTCATGAAACTTGGCATGCTATAATGGAATGGCACCCGACATGCTGTGGTATTTTTTGTGTCCATTTTGAGAGAAGGCGCACTCGAATAACAACCAACAAAGGCATTTTGAAACAAATAGCTGCCACTGTAACATCTCAAACGTTTTGTATAATTTAAATTGTGTGCGTTCTGTTGACCATTCACGTGATGCCACGCCTCACTCTTTTAATGGCTAGGAGGTGCCGTGCGTACAAGTGCTTGAGTTCTTGACTAAACGGGAGGCGTGCGAGTTGTACTCCAATGCGGAGGCTCACCAGGAAGCGTGCGAGCTGTACGCCGTGTAGGCTCACCGGGAAGTGAGCCCTTTGACTTCCATGGCCGCCCGCCTTGCTCGCATCCTCTCCATTAATGGCGCCCAAGCCACAGTTTAATACGGTTTTTAAATATAAAACACCCATCGCAAATGTTTTAGTTAGAACACCCGTATGCAAAAGGGACAACTTCCCCATGAAGCCAAGGGAAAATGTGCCTAGCAGGATTTGTGCAGCTCTTGATCGCAAATGTTTTAGTTAGAACACCCATATGCAAACCGACAGCTTCCCCAGGAAGCCAAAAGAAATTGTGCCGAGCAGGATTTCTGCAGCTCTTGATCGCAAATGTTTTAGATAGAACACCCGTATGCAAAGTGAGAGCTATGGTCTTCCCCCTTAAGTCGAGGGAAAATTCGCAGCGCATGATTTGTGCATCCCTTCAACACAAATAGTTGTTTTGGATGAACCGTGTGCAACCATGTACAAACAATTTGGTAAGATTTGCATCTATCATTGTGGCGCCCGGGTAATTAAGCTACAGTAATCCGCACTGATGGTGCCACGTCACCTCGGTTACCGTTGACAACTCTCGCGTTGATTCAAATCCGATTCAAGTTCAAATTCAAAATAAAGTCAAACAATAAAAATTTTCAGATATTAAAACTAAAGTGTTCGGGTGGTTCTAAATAATACATAAGTATTTATGGTGGTGAAACCCCACTTTTATAAAATGTTTAATTGCTCTAAGATGAATAAAACAGTAGCAAATACAATTATTTAAGTGCTTAAAAATAATAAACATTTTCAAAACTAATTTGTTATAAGTGTTAAACTATTGTGGCATTGGCTTAATTTGTGAAATCTATTTAGGTGCCACTTTAGCAATTTACTAAAGCTAAAATAAATGAAAACTAAAAGTAAAACGAAAAAGGAAAAATTAAGAAAACAAACGAATACAAACAAAGGGGAGAAGGCCCCTGACCACCCGGCCACCGGGCTGCCTACCAGCCGCCCACTGCCCACCGGCAGCCCCTCGCCTATAGGCCAAGCACACCCCAAACCCTAGCCTATCGCCCCCACTCACCCCCTCGCCCGATCGGATCGGGATTGATCCCCCACTCCCCTCGACCTCTCTTCCTTCCACCGTCTGATCGGGCAAGGACCTCCGACCCCCTTCGCCTCGCCGCCCCCGCCCTCGTCCCTCAAGACGCTTTCCCGGCGGCCGTGCCCCTTCCCAGCGGCCTCGACGACACCACCTGCCTCGCCTCCTCGCCTCCTTCGCCTCGAGCCTCCTCGCCCACCACCGCCGGATTCCGCCTCGCTGTTTAGTCCCGACGGACGACGCCTCCTCCCAGCTCCCCCTCGCTGGACGCCGCCCGTCTTCATCCCTCCCCGCGGACCTCACCAACCACGCCACGCCCGAGGGCACGGCGCCCGCCCGACGCGCCCTGGCGCCCCTCCCCACCGCCCGCCTCGTCACCTCCCGACCCGGACCACCGTCGGCCGCCGCCGTCGACCTCGCCCTCCCCCCGAGCCCGCTGCCCTGTCCCTACCTTCCCCGTGAGAGGCCCCTCCTTCCTCTTCCCAAGACGTGCTCCACGCCGAGGCCTTCTTCCCGGCTCATTGGCGCCGCCATGGCCTCGCCTCGCCCGGCTGTCACATGCCCCTCGGCTGCTGCTCTCCCTGCTCCCGTACACGCCGGCGCCCTTAAGACCGCGGCCGCCAGACCAACCGGGTTATGCGTCAGAATCTTGGCGCCAGACGCTCAAGAATCTCGGCCATCACCAAAGGGCCCCGCGCTCGTAACGCTTTTAAAATAATAATAATAATAAAATATAAATATAAATATAATAAATAAATAAATAAATAAATAAATAAATAATTAATTAATTAAGTAATTACTTAAGTTAATTAATCCGGTTAATTAATACAATTAACTAATTAAGTTTAATTAAACTATAATTAATTTAACCTAATCCTAATTAACTTAATTAGAGGATGACAGTGGGTCCCCTCGACCCACATGTCGTGGTTGACTCACCAACCCTGTTGATTGATGACGCCAAGATGACATCATGCCGATGTCATAAATTCATTTTCAAATTAATTAAATAATTAATAAAATTCCGTAAATTAATAAAATCTTTTAAAATCATATCTTTTAATCCGTAATCCGGATTAAAATATTTTCAACATGAAAGTTGCTCGTAACGACGTGATTTAATCCGGATACGCAGATCCGCTCGTCCGCCACACACCTCTAACCTATCGAACTCTGCAAACTTTCTTCTCCGGTTCATCCGTCTCGACAGACGTCTCGAACCGGAAAACTTTCCTGATGTTTCCCCGCCAAGATGTCGCTTAGTGCTGCGTTAGAACACGGCTAGCTCGTCTGTTGTCCCGTTATGCACTTGCTCGCTATGTATTTACTGTTTCTTCCCCTCTTCTCTCCGGTAGACCCCGAGACCGATGTCGATGTCCTCGTGATCGACTACGCCACCGACGACCCTCTCTCTTGCCGAGCAACCAGTGCAAGCCCCCTTGATCACCGGATATCGCCTACTCTTATCTACACCGCTTGCATTAGAGTAGTGTAACATGTTATCGCTTTCAGATATCCTATACCGCTGCATAGCCTGTCCTTGCTACTCATCATTGTTACCTTTATCTCGCTATCCTCTTCGCTTAGTATAGGATGCTAGTGTTCCATCGTGGCCCTACACTCTTGTCCGTCCCGCCATGCTATACTCGGGCTGTGATCACTTGGAGGTGATCACGGTATATACTATATACCTTACACTATACATTACCTGTGGTACTGTTCGGAGATGGGGCTGAAAGGACGGGTGGCTCCATCCCGTAGAGGTGGGCCTGGGTTCCCGACGGCCCCGATCGTTACTTTATGGCGGAGCGACAGGCAGGTTGAGACCGCTTAGGAGAGAGGTGGGCCTGCCTCTGCTCGGCGTTCGCGTTACTTAACACGCTTAACGAGGTCTTGGTATTTGATCTGAGTTGGCTACGAGCTTATACGCACTAACCATCTACGCTGGAGTAGTTATGGGTATCCCGCGTCGTGGTATCACCGGCATTCAGACGTCACGACGGAGCGCGCCAGCCGGATTGGACCGAACGCTGATGGGCTAGGTCTGCTTCGGTCACAGACGAACGTGCGAGTGTGTGCTCGTGCGATGGGCCTGCACCCCAAGCTTAGGTTTAGACCGCGTGTTGGCCTCTCTGTTGTGCCTAGGTGGGCTGCGACGTGTTGATCTTCCGCGGCGGGCATGACCCAGAAAGTGTGTCCGCCAAATGGGATCAAGCGTCTTTGGTAAGATGGTGCACCCTGCAGGAAGTTAATCTATTCGGATAGCCGTGATCTTCGATAACAGGACGACTTGGAGTTGTACCTTGAGCTTATGACAACTAGAACCGGATACTTGATAAAACACACCCTTCCAAGTGCCGGATATAACCGTGGTCGCTCTTGCTCGTGGATATGAGCAGGGATCGCGGGTAGGATTATTGCTATGTGATGTTACTTGGAGGACTACAACCTTCCTCTTCTACTGCTGCAAGACAGTGTCCGTGTTTAGTCTTCGTTAAGACTAGCTATCCCCTCTTATTCTCGCATTCTGCAGCTCAGTCCATCGATATGGCCCTTTACACATATATCCATGCATATGTAGTGTAGCTCCTTGCTTGCGAGTACTTTGGATGAGTACTCACGGTTGCCTTGTTCCCCTTTTTTTCCCTATCTCTACTCGATTGCTGCAACCAGTCGATGGAGCCCAGGAGCCAGACGCCACCGCCTATGACGACTACTACTCCGGAGGTGCCTACTACTACGTGCAGCCCGCTGACGACGACCAGAGAGTGACCTAGGAGGATCCTGCAGGAGGCCTGCTCCTCTTCGATCTGATCCCGCTTTGTGCTAGCCATCTTATGGCAACTTGTTAACTTATGTCTGACTCAGATATTATTGCTTCCGCTGACTCGTCTATGATCGAGCACTTGTATTCGAGCCCTCGAGGCCCCGGCTTGTATTATGATGCTTGTATGACTTATTTTATTTGTAGAGTTGTGTTGTGATATCTTCCGTGAGTCTTGATCTTGATCGCATACATTTGCGTGCATGATTAGTGTACGATTAAATCGGGGCGCCACAAGTTGGTATCGAGCCGATCGCTGTAGGAATCCCCTTCCAACTCCTTGGCAAGTCGAGTCTAGACATTGCAAAACTTTTACTAACATGGCTGTGTGTCTTATGGGCACACGCCGCCATTGGGTGGTACTAGGATCTTTTACTCCTCGACCTTTACTCGGGACTCGAACTCTCTTCTATTCGGGTTAAATGAATTTACTAAAACAACACTAACTTTAGGTTCTCGCAAGTACTTTCTCCGGAGAGCCCTCACTTCGATGATCGCCTCGCTAATCCAAGATTCCAAGATACTCTCGATGTTCTCTCGAGACTTTGTGCCCATCACTTTTGCTATTCCCGACCACCAATAAATCCGTGGATAACTACTTACACTTGCCATTCTTACGATCATCCCCATTGATCTTATTATTACAAGACACCCGAAGTTTTCTATTGTTCCGAGAATACTTTGTGCCTCTCGCCTAGCAGTTCTTTGCCACATGAATACCCCTTCAAATAAATACTCGCTCTTGTCGAGTATCCGCTCATCCCAAGTTGTTCATGTGTTACACAAAATTCTTCAAAATACTATTCGATCTTCCGAGAATCCTCCGGAGCCTTTGGCTCTTGAAATTTTTGCTTGCTTGCATTATGGTTAATCCCATAAGTCTCGTAGTCATATTGACATCCCTTGTCATTATCATTTTGAGTCTGTTGACTCAATATGTTTCTGAATACCCGCAATCATCATTGATTCTTATAAATTACCTTTCCGGCTGAGCTGCCATTCTTTTAACTCGGAATTGGTTCTCGACCAATCCAATTGCCGTTGATTGTACCCTAAGGCTATTCAACTTATCCACCCCTAAATCGAGCATTGCTTCGATCCCTTGATTTGGAAATCATAATTCCTTTGCATTTGACAATTGAGTTAGTCATTGTTTCTATAATCTGATCTCCTTGCATTCTTCTTCCTCTAGTTAAGTCTCGATGCTCACGCTGCACCCTTGTGGGCCATCGTCCATTGTTGGATTTTATCCACAAGATCCTTCATATTCAATAACTTTGTGAGACCTTCCCGATACATAATGCCTTTGGTAAATTGTATCCTCTGCTTTGTCAACCATGCTCTACCTCCGAGCTTGAGTTATTTACCCCTCGAGTTGATGGTATACGCCCTAAGATGCCTTGGTGGGTTGAACCTATGCCCTCCTTAATATGTGTGAACTCGAAAGTTTTCACGAGTCATACTCTTCCGGTATTTGCGGATAAAATTTCAACGCTATAACTTCATCGAAAACGAGAAGTGAATGAAAGGGTATGCATTGGAAAAGTGGAGTCGACCTTGAACTTGTGTTCATGCCCATGGACACGATGTAGATCTTATCATTGAAGCTTCTCTTAAATTAATTATTCCTTTGGTATAAGTTCATCTTATATCATTTGATCCGCCTTTTGCAATCGTGGTTCCACCATGTTCTCTTTTAAATACCATTTCTCGTGCAAGTTTTAGCACTTGTCTTATGTAGAGCAATAACCCCGTCCAACCTCTACTTTGATATGTCATCGAGTATTACCCCGGTATCTCGAGATTATCATGGAACTGCATAACTTCTTATGAGTTCTTCATCAAGTGCTACCTTCTCACTGATTCCAATTTTTCACGGGCTCTGAGTTATTAAACACTCAAAGACACCGATAACTGAACCGAGTCCGCACTACGGTTCAACAACTCTTTAGTAAGCTTCTGTAAGTACGAGTTTGTACCCGACCACGCCATTCCTAGCCTGTTTGACTATATCATTGTCGTAATGATTTTAACTGTGCTACCCGGTCCTTCTTCTCGGAGCGCAATTTTCGACGATGAACTAACCTTACGTCGATCCTCATCGTCATATCATTTCGCCTTGAACAACAAGCTTGGTTTCGAGTTTGTGTCGTACCCTTGGTTCCAATAGCCTTTCACTTCATCATTACTTTGACTTGATGTCGTCGCCGATCGATTACATCATCATGAACTCTCGCGACAAAGTTGTCGTGATCGACAGCTTTCTGAGCTCATCCAGGATATCAATTGAATTTATGATGAGAAATACCATCCTTGCCCTCGATGAATTGTATTATCATCGACCACTTTATGGCCTTCCCACCAACACGAGCTTGTTCATGTTTGGTGTTATACCGTGAGTTCCTTGCTACCCAGCAATTGTTCTTCTTTACCTTGGAGTATTACCATCCTTTATGTCAAGAATGTTCTGAGACTTGTTCCACCTCTTGAGAATTCTTGACATAGAAATACTTCTCTGAATCACCATTCTGACATTGGTCGTGCAACCCAACCCATCGGGCGCACCTTTCAACCAATGTTTACTTGAGTATGTTTTCCTCGAGCATACTTCCTTGTATCATTTGATCCGACAAATGTTATCTCCTTGTTCACTTAATTGTGGAAGCCCATCTTTGGGGATCTCGTGAATTGCCGTTGAGATCACCGACACCTCATTGTCCTCTCCTTGGGTTAATGATGGACTCTTGTTAACGGAAATCACTTCATAGTTCATTTCCCCGAGAATCTTACAATGTCATCTCGTCAACTTGCGTTGCACCTTTCTTCTCAGGTATCCTAAGTCTGAGGTATCCTGACACCAATCGGATCTGAATCTCGGTCAGATATGATGGTTGGGACAACTTCTAAGAGTTATGATGTTGATCCTTTGATGAACCGGTAGTATGACGTCATGCCTAGCACCCCCCCCCCGGCTGGAGGACCTATCGTTATAGTTTCCTTTTCAGCAGGGTTATCCGTTCATCCATGAGGAAATTGTAAGACTTATTCTACCAGTTATTCCTGATGAATCCTTCGTGATTCCAAGTCTGATCTTCACCTGAAGACCATGTCAATGCTATCTCGAAACATGTCTGTGATACTCTGAATTTCATCAAGAACATTCTAAGCCCAATGCTAAATGTTTCTTGCTCAATTATCCGAACACCGTTGTTTGGGTATTGTCATGAAATTTCTCTCCCCTTACCTAAAGGGTTTTCTACATTATCTCCTATCGTGGATATCTTGCTCTGCTTATCCTTGGGAAGGATATACCCCTGTAATATGTGTTTAAACACATTTTTCCTTTCCATTGTTCTGTTTAACCTAATAATCACATTTTCCTTTCCATGGGTCTGTTTGACCCTCCTTGGGATATATATAATCTAAGCAGTGATAACCCCCTGCTTAGGTAAGCACCTCATCGTACCACTCTGTAAGTAAGACCCTATTACTATTGTTGATGACATTCCGGTAACCACCGATGGACGAGAACCTTGCCTATTGGTCCGCCTCGCTCAACGAAAGGTGAAAGTGGTTCTCTTCGTCCCTCGCCTGCGGTACTGCTGACCTCGAGTCTCCTCGACTTGCCTTGCTTACATGATCGTGTAAGATGTCACCAACCTTCTAATTGTAACCACATGGTGGGCCCATAACCCACAGCTTCACAGGATCGAAACCGATCGCCCTGTACACCCCTTATTCCCAAAGTTATTCTCCCACGTGACTCGTATGTAATTCACGAGCCACCGCCATAGTGATCTATTCTGTATCGACGCGATACTTACTCTCGCTACTCGAACCCCCTTCGCACCCGCTTGAGCCTAAATGGTACCTTCGTACCTTACTCTCGAGAATTTCAAATGTTCAACTCGAGAGATAATCTTATACTAATTCATGGGTTAGCCCCAGATTGTTTCCCTTAAAAGCATTATGCCGTAGTGAGCTGCCCCTTATCTTTTCGTAAGTACGATGGAATTCCCAAGAAATGATGACCAGCTTATCATGATGCATCGGAATAAAGGATTGAAGACATCAAAGAAGGGATTAACTTCTTCGAGAAGATCCGTTAGATTATCGTAACTGACCTTTCCCCTTGTTCTCTTAAATCTCGGACGAGATTTCTTGTAGTGGAGGAGAATTGTATGCCCGGGTAATTAAGCTACAGAATCCGACCGATGGTGCCACGTCACCTCGGTTACCGCTGACAACTCTCGCTGATTCAAATCCGATTCAAGTTCAAATTCAAAATAAAGTCAAACAATAAAATTTTTCAGATATTAAAACTAAAGTGTTCGGTGGTTCTAAATAATTCATAAGTATTTATGGTGGTGAAACCCCACTTTAATAAAATGTTTAATTGCTCTAAGATGAATAAAACAGAGCAAATACAATTATTTAAGTGCTTAAAAATAATAAACATTTTCAAAACTAATTTGTTATAAGTGTTAAACTATTGTGGCGGGGCTTAATTTGTGAAATCTATTTAGGTGCCACTTTAGCAATTTACTAAAGCTAAAATAAATGAAAACTAAAAGTAAAACGAAAAAGGAAAAATTAAGAAAACAAACGAATACAAACAAAAGGAGAAGGCCCCCTCGGCCACCTGCCCACCAAGGCCTACCAGCCGCCCACCGCCCACTGGCAGCCCCCGCCTATAGGCCAAGCACACCCCAAACCCTAGCCTATCGCCCCACTCACCCCCTCGCCTGATCGGATCGGATCGATCCCCCACTCCCCTCGACCTCTCTTCCTTCCCCGTCTGGATCGGGCAAGGACCTCCGACCCCCTCCTCGCCGCCCCCCCCTCGTCCCTCAAGACGCCTTCTTCCCGGCGGCCGTGCCCCTTCCCCTGCTGCCTCGACGACACCACCTGCGCCTCGCCTCCTCGCCTCCTTCGCCGGAGCCTCCTCGCCCACCACCGGATTTCCCCTCGACGCTGCCGTTCGTCCCGACGGACGATCGCCTCCTCCCAAGCTCCCCTCGTCGGACGCCCCCGTCTTCATCCCTCCTCACGGACCTCACCAACCACGCCAGGCCGAGGGCACGCGCCCATTCCGACGCGCCCTGCGCGCCTTTCCCCACCGCCCGCCTCGTCACCTCCCCGACCGGACCACCGTCGGCCGCCGCCGTCGACCTCGTCCTTCCCCCCCACCGCTGCCTGTCCCTACCTTCCCCCCGTGAGGCCCCTCCTTCCCTCTTCCCTCAAGACGTGCCCACGCCGAGGCCTTCTTCCCGGCTCATTGGCGCCGCCATGGCTCGCCTCGCCCGTCTTGTCATGGCCCTCGGCGCGGCTGCTCTCTCCCCTGGCCACGCCTGCGCCTTGGTCAGACTTAACCGCCTGCCTGGGCCAACCAGCAAGTTAAGTCTCAGAATCTTGGCTACCAGACGCTCAAGAAACCCCCGGCCATCACCAAAGGGCCCCAGCGCCGTAACGCTTTTAAAAAATAATAAAATATAAATATAAATATAATAAATAAATTAATTAATTAATAATTAATTAATTAAGTAATTACTTAAGTTAATTAATCCGGGTTAATTAATACAATTAACTAATTAAGTTTAATTAAACTATAATTAATTTAACCTAATCCTAATTAACTTAATTAGAGGATGACAGGTGGGTCCCCCTGGACCCACATGTCAGGGTTGACTCAGTCAACCCTGTTGATTGATGACGTCAGCATGACATCATGCTGATGTCATAAATGCATTTTCGAAATTAATTAAATAATTAATAAAATTCCAGAAATTAATAAAATCTTTTAAAATCATATCTTTTAATCGTAATCCGGATTAAAATATTTTCAACATGAAAGTTGCTCGAACGACGTGATTTAATCCGGATACGCAATCCGCTCGTCCGCCACACACCTCTAACCTATCGAACCTGCAAACTTTCTTCTCGGTTCATCTGTCGACAGACGTCCTCGAACCGGAAAACTTTCCTGATGTTTCCCCTTCGCCAAGACGCTTAGTGCTGCGTTAGAACACGGCTAGCTCATGCATTGTCCCGTTATGCACTTGCTCGCTATGTATTTATGTTTCTTCCCCTCTTCTCTCCGGTGACCCCGAGACCGATCTCGATGTCCTCGTGATCGACTACGCCACCGACGACCCTCTCTCTTGCCGAGCAACCAGCAAGCCCCCTTGATCACCAGATATCGCCTACTCTTATCTACACCGCTTGCATTAGAGTAGTGTAACATGTTACCGCTTTCGGATATCCTATACCGCTGCATAGCTTTGTCCTTGCTACTCTCGTTGTTACCTTTATCTGCTATCCTCTTCGCTTAGTATAGGATGCTAGTGTTCCATCGGTGGCCCTACACTCTTGTCCGTCGCCATGCTATACTCTTGGGCTGTGATCACTTGGAGGTGATCACGGTATATACTATATACCTTACACTATACATTACCGTGGTACTGCTCGAGATGGGGCTGAAAGGACGGGTGGCTCCATCCCGGTAGAGGTGGGCCTGGGTTCCCGACGGCCCCGATCGTTACTTTATGGCGGAGCGACAGGCAGGTTGAGACCGCCTAGGAGAGAGGTGGGCCTGCCTGTTCGGCGTTCATGTTACTTAACACGCTTAACGAGGTCTTGGTATTTGATCTGAGTTGGCTACGAGCTTATACGCACTAACCATCTACGCGGGAGTAGTTATGGGTATCCCGCGTCGTGGTATCGGTCGGCATACTTCAGACGTCGGCGACGGAGCAGCGCGCCCGGATTGGACCGAACGCTGATGGGCTAGGTCTGCTTCCGGCCACAGACGCACGCGTGTGTGTGCTGTCAGGCGATGGGCCTGCACCCTGGCGCTTAGGTTTAGACCGCGTGTTGGCCTCTCTGTTGTGCCTAGGTGGGGCTGCGGCGTGTTGATCTTCCGCGGCGGGCATGACCCAGAAAGTGTGTCCGCCAAATGGGATCAAGCGTCTTTGGTAAGATGGTGCACCCTGCAGGGAAGTTAATCTATTCGGATAGCCGTGATATTCGTAACAGGACGACTTGGAGTTGTACCTTGAGCTTATGACAACTAGAACCGGATACTTGATAAAACACACCCTTCCAAGTGCCGATACAACCGGTGGTCGCTCTTGCTCGTGGATATGAGCAGGGATCGCGGGTAGGATTATTGCTATGTGATGTTACTTGAGGACTACAACCTTCCTCTTCTACATTTGCAAGACAGTGTCCGTATGTAGTCTTCGTTAAGACTAGCTATCCCCTCTTATTCGGCATTCTGCAGCTCAGTCCATTGATATGGCCCTTTACACATATATCCATGCATATGTAGTGTAGCTCCTTGCTTGCAGTACTTTGGATGAGTACTCACGGTTGCCTTGTTCCCTTTTTTCCCTATCTCTACTCGATTGCTGCAACCAATCGATGGAGCCGAGGAGCCGACGCCACCGCCTATGACGACTACTACTCCGGAGGTGCCTACTACTACGTGCAGCCCGGCGACGACGACTGTGGAGTGACCTAGGAGGATCCTGCGGGAGGCCTGCTCCTCTTCGATCTCAGATCCCGCTTTGTGCTAGCCATCTTATGGCAACTTGTTAACTTATGTCTGTACTCAGATATTATTGCTTCCGCTGACTCGTCTATGATCGAGCACTTGTATTCGAGCCCTCGAGGCCCCTGGCTTGTATTATGATGCTTGTATGACTTATTTTATTTGTAGAGTTGTGTTGTGATATCTTCCCGTGAGTCCTTGATCTTGATCGTACACATTTGCGTGCATGGTTAGTGTACGATTAAATCGGGGGCGTCACAATCATATTGGGTATGTTGCCATTTGTCAATCCTTGTAGCACTGCGATTTGTCAAAATATGCAGCTAAAAATCATTAGCACTATCTAATTTTTGCAACATAGTTTCCAGTTATACAATTTTTGTAACATGCATTAACACTTTTTTGGTTAAATTTAAGGTTATATACCAACAAGCGTTTGCCCGCAACACACACAGCTTATTCCATCACAAACAACTCGGATGGATCAACTGTATGCCACGTATCGCACACGCAACTCTAATCTGATTCGTGCTTGATGTCTCCGATATCGCTCGCACAGTTCATCTTATTTGCCATGTATCACTGTGCCGGCCTCTGCTCACGTCCCTCGGCAAGCTCTGCTTGCCGTTAGGCGCCGCGGCGCGCTCTGCTCGCATCCGTTGGCGCGCTCTGCTCGCGTTCGTCGACACGCTCGACTTGTGGACAACTTTTCCTTGCGTGTTCAACTACTATATGCATATATATATATGGTTGCTCGCCATTGAGGCGACCGCGGAGCGCTCTGCTCGCATCCCTCCGCGCGCGCTCTGCCAGCGGTTGGGCGTGCACACGATCACGTCGGGGGGCCCATATGCATGCGGTTGCGCGGCGCGCGTTGCCACATGATGCAGTTACGTGCGGCACGATGGAGTTACGCGCTGCAAATTAGGACTGTCATCAGGGCCTGCCGATATTCCTGGCCGCCCGGCTTCCCCTTTAATTCTCGCGGCCATTATAACCTTATTCTCTTCAACCTTTCGATCGCGCGCCACAACACAACAAGCACACCCACGACGACACATAGAGAGGGGATGTCTAGCGGCGCTCCAATGGAGTTCGGCGAGCATAGAGTGGAGACCCACGCGAGGGAGACGGATCTCTCGGTGGTGTACACCATCGACCCGGCTGTGGTGGACGACTACATGAACAACGTTGAGCATTTGCTTGCTCGAGATAAGTACAAGGTGGTCGGCATCGACCTCCAGTACACCTTCAGTCGTCCCGGCATAGATCAGAAGGTTGCCGTCGCCCAGTTGTGCGTGCTCCATCATGTCCTCATCTACCATTACTGCATGGCCACAGAGCCTTGCGAATGTTTTAACAGGTTTGTCAACAACACCGACTACAAGTTCACCACAGTGGAAACCACTGATGATGTGAAAGCACTCAGGGTTACGGGCTTGACCTACAAGAACCTTGTTGAAATCTGTGAGCACTACAGGGTCTGGGGCAACACGAAGAAGGACTCCCTGGTTGAACTCGCCTCGGCCATCATCGACCCCTACTACGAAAAGATGAAGCAGACGCCCGGAGAACAAGTCCCGTATCCCGCATGTGGTCCGGATGCGGCAATCGGATGAACCTCACCTCGGGTTCACGGCGAAGAGCGTGTACACATGCTACGAGATGCACAGGCGGATCGTTGACATGAGGAAGTGCCTCGTTACCCAAATTGACGAGCCCGGATCGAGCCACAAGCAGAGCAAGCGTCACAAGAAGTCGATGATGATCAGATGATCGTTTATGCTAGTTAATCATGCATGTAATATATAGTTTACTTTATTGGTATGTGGAAATGTCATGTGTGTAGTAGCCACCTATGTAATTATGCATGTAATAGTTTACTTTGGTGTGTGCAAATGCCATGGTTGTAGTAGCCACCTATGTAAGTGGATGTTTAATTTGGTTATGCAACCATGTCCTTATAAGTGTGTGTGTGTGTGTGTGTGTGTGTGTGTGTGTGTGTGTATGTTGTTGTTCTGTATGCAATCCCATCGCACAACACACATGTCATATTAGCAGCAACCGTCTGTGTTATTATCGGTCTTCACACACATTTCTGATTACAGACCTGTTTGTCGCGTATCACACACATCTTGTTATATTGAACCGCTTTACATTCTCTTGTCTCAACACAAACAGTTCATCCGAAAGTGAACCGCATGCCGATATCGCATACACCTTGATCTGGCTGACCGTTTATTTTGTGTTGCCTAATCACAAACAGTTCATCCGAGTGAACCGTTTGTTGTATATCGCACACACCTTCATCTGGCTGCCCGCTCCTTTTGTTCCTCCTCATCGCAAACAGTTAATTGAACTGAACCATATGCCCTGCATCGCACACGCAACTAAAATCTGAACCGTGTTTGATGCATCCATCATCACAAACGTTTTGCACCTTTTTTGATATTTTTTTACACCACTATTTGCGATTATTGCATCGCACACAGTTTCGTCGAAGGGTCTCTAATCGTAGTGTCGCATTAGCAGCATCCTGCTGTAGTGCTTGACGTTCTTTAGCTCGTTTTGAAGCTCTTGACATCCCCCATACCACAAAAATACTTCCAACATCATTTGACTCCATCAAATTTTTGGAACTTTGGCATCTTTGCCTAGGGCCTTCACCACATCATCTGCATACCACCATAGCATTCCGCAACCTAACCCATTTTGTCCCTTATAGGATTAGTGGTTTCTTGAGTAGTGATTCGAGTCTCCTAAGGTGTTTCGGCTACTTAGGGACGGTTACTTCTTCACCAACCACCACCATAACTTCCGCATAACCTTGCCTACCATACATTTTCGCCACCTCAACTTAACCCAATTTTGTTTGAGCTTATCCGAGTTGTGGCTTGTGTCTCCTAAGGTGTTTGGGCTACTTAGGGACAATGACTTCAACTCCGACACCGTGCATAGTCCACCACCATAACCCCCACTTCCACCTTGTGTACTCCAAAACCCATCATTGCATTTCCACAATCCCATTGAGTTTCCACAAAACCACCACCGCTTTCCGCTACCACCATTTGACATTTTCCCTTGGGATTTTGAGTTCTGGATTTTCCATTTCCTAAGGTGTTTCGGCTAATTAGGAACGGTTCAACATCGCGAACACCGCCACTCATCATCACCACGAGGTCATCATTCGACATCGACCATCTTCATCATTTTGACACCCTAACCGTAAGCAAGGAGCGATAACCTCTATATCACATTGGTATCTTGGTATCCCATCATTGTACATTCTTGCCATTGCATTGATAACCCCTGGCCCATTTTGCGTCACTTGCCTATCGAGACTAGCCATTGAGTATTGCTGGCAATGTTACTTGTGCACATTAGTGATCATCGATCTACGCCTTCCATTGCATACATACCATATCATATTGGTATCATCATATCATCTCTTGTGTCACAAGATTGTTCCCGCATATACACAATTGCTATCTTGGTTTGTGCATTTCGCATAGTGGCCATATCGAAATAATAATAATTAGCTTTTAAGAAAAGAAAAAGAGAGCAAAGAAGCTTGTAAGCAATAGCCATAGCATCATACCACATTGCATATAAGATTCTCATATTTGATCATTTTGGATCATACCACCAGAACATCATACATATAGCATACTTGGGATAGAAAGTTGATACATTTTGCATATCATAGGTTATGCACAAGTGTCGTATCTGCCTATTGAGCAATCGTGCTAGCGTCTCTCTTGAGTTGTGCAACACAAGTGTTTTCCGTGGATTCCACATTTTGTGCTCATTCCTTGGTTGCACGACCCCATTTATCTATCTATGTGTGTGTTTCCGTGTGCCACCCATTGCTATTGGTCTACTTGTTTCACTTGCGAATCTGTGAATCTCTTTCAACATTATTGACTCTTTCTAACATTTTGCATCAAATTTTTGTGCCACTATCCTCACCCAGCTACCCCATAAGCCTTACTTGTGTAAGTGTGAGAATTAACGAGATCCGGCACTAATTGTGCTATTTCCTTGTTACATTATTGAGTGATCATTGATCCATCTTCAACATTGAGTAAGGTACATTTGGTCTAGTTCTTCTCTTTCTCCCACTCACATTTGCTTGAGTCTGGATAGGCAAGGCATTTCATCTCCGGTCTTCGACAACAATGATGGTGTGAACAACTACATCACCAAAACGTCCATCTTCGATCTACAACGATAAATGCAAGGCGCACAATCAAGATTGAGAGAGCGCATCAACAACCTTGCCATCGACATACGACACTCTGAAGAACATACAGGAGACTACTTGGACAACAAGCTTTACCCAAAAAAGGAGGATCAAGATGCAAGGATGGAGGAGATTCGGGCCTTGTTGGTCAATTGTCTTCCCCTTCGTCATCATCAAGGCGGCGGTGAGCAAGTCGATCATCTTCGGAGCGCCTAAGCGACGCAAGCGCAATTAGTCCAGTCCACATCCACATGGCGACCATCATCACATTCGTGATCCACATCGTCATGAAGGTCAAGTCACCTCCAAGCATCATGTGCACGAGGACGACGAACAAAATCTACCACGAGCTCAAGCACGACAACGACACCATCATCATGAAGATGCTCCACACGCACAAACATACAAGTCCCAACAAGCTCTACATCAAGGTACGACCAACCTTCATGATCACAAGAGAAGACCGCGAGACAAGCACCACCAAGAGGAAGCTACGGCTACCACCACCACTTCGGCATCTTCGCCTTTGGACGTACGACATCTTCGCCTACTTCACATGAGTACGCCTACATCAACTTCATCAAGTCCAAGGTGACCACCTACAAGCCAGGGCGACACTTCCATCTTCGGAAGCCCCTCAAGGAAGATGGCCGAGCATGGGAAATTCCCTTCGGTCATGGAGACAAGCTACGAGGTGCCACATCATATGGGCCTCCTACAACAAGACGGTGACAAGAAGGTCGAGCAAGGGCCACCCCCTTCAACCACGGCGACGAGCATGAACCTCTTCAACAACATGAAGACGACGCCCATATTGGACTCGTACTCCGAGTCAAGCTACGCGAGCGCACATGAGACCTTCTCTTTGATCTCAGAGGAGAGTGATGTTTTGCCACATCCTACGGCATTCATCTTTGGAGGCGTTATGGATGAGGAGGTTGAGCATGGGACTATCCCTTCAACCAAGGCGACGATAGGAGTTGAGCATGGAGACATTTGCACCTACATCTCTCTGACACCCACATATGACGAGATGCCCCAATTGCCATGTGAGGAGAGCCACCACCCCATGAATGAAATGAGTGGCTCCACCATATATGACATTGAGTGCATTCCCTATGTGAGGTTGAGAGCCATTTGAGTGACTCCACCAACCATATGAGTGAGAGCATCCTTGAGGGAGTGAGTGAGCCACAATACTTAGTGAGGGAGGTAGTTGACACGGCTGTTGGGGAACGTAGCATGCAATTTCAAAAAAAATCCTACGCTCATGCAAGATCTATCTAGGAGATGCATAGCAACGAGAGGGGGAGAGTGTGTCCACGTACCCTCGTAGACCGAAAGAGGAAGCATTTTGACAACGCGGTTGATATAGTCGAATTTCTTCTAGATCCTACCGATCAAGCACCGAACGTACGGCACCTCTGAGTTCTGCACACGTTCAGCTCGATGGCGTCCCTCGTCCTCTTGATCCAGCAAAGGTGTCGAGGAAGAAGATGAGTTCCGTCAGCACGACGGCTTGGTGACGGTGATGGTGAAGTGATCCGTGCAGAGCTTCGCCTAACCACTACGAAGATATGACCAGAGGCGTAAACTGTGGAGGGGGGGGGGGCGCCGCACACGGCCAACAATTGTTGGTGTGTGTTCTAGGCGCCCCCTCCCCACGTATATATAGGTGGGAGGGTGATACGTCTCCAAAGTATCTATAATTTTTGATTGTTCCATGCTATTATATTATCTGTTTTGGATGTTTTATATGCATTAATATGCTATTTTATATGAATTTTGGGACTAACTTATTAACCTAGAGCCCAGTGCCAGTTTTTTCCCTTGTTTTAGAGTTTCGCAGAAAAGGAATACCAAACGGAGTCCAAACGGAATAAAACTTTCGCAATGATTTTTCTTGGACCAGAAGACACCCAGGAGACTTGGAGTGCAACTCAGAAGAGCTACGAGGTGGCCACAAGGGTGGAGGGTGCACCAAGGGGGGTAGGGCGCGCCCCCAACCTTGTGGGCCCCTCGGTGACCCCCTGACCTAGATCTTCCTCCTATATATTCTCAAATATCCCAAAAACTTCCAGGGGAGCCACGAAAGCACTTTTCCACCGCCGCAACCTTCTGTACCCGTGAGGTCTCATCTAGGGACCTTTTGCGGCGTCCTGCCGGAGGGGAACTCGATCACGGAGGGCTTCTACATCAACACCATTGCCTCTCTGATGAAGCGTGAGTAGTTTACCACAAACCTACGAGTCCATAGCTAGTAGCTAGATGGCTTCTTCTCTCTCTTTGATTCTCAATACAAAGTTCTCCTCGATGTTTTTGGAGATCTATTTGATGTAATACTCTTTTGCGGTGTGTTTGCTGAGATACGATGAATTATGGATTTATGATCAGCTTACCTATAAATATCATTTGAATCTCCTCTGAATTCTTATAAGCATCATTTGATATCTTTGCGAGTCTCTTCGAACTATCGATTTGGTTTGGCCAACTAGATTGGTTTTTCTTGCAGTAGGAGAAGTGCTTAGCTTTGGGTTCAATCTTGTGGTGCTCGATCCTAGTGATAGAAGGGGAACCGACACGTATTGTATTGTCACCATTGAGGATAAAAAGATGGGGTTTTCATCATATTGTTTGAGTTAATTCCTCTACATCATGTCCTCTTGCCTAATGCGTTACTTTGCTGTTATGAACTTAATACTCTAGATGCATGCTGGATAGCGATCGATGTGTGGAGTAATAGTAGTAGATGCAGAATCATTTCGGTCTACTTGATATGGACGTGATGCCTATATTCATGATCATTGCCTTAGATATCATCATAACTTTGCGCTTTTCTATCAATTGCTCGGCAGTAATTTGTTCACCCACCATAATAATTTCTATCTTGAGAGAAGCCTCTAGTGAAACCTATGGCCCCCGGGTCTATTTTCCATCATACAAGTTTCCGATCTACAATTTTAGTTTCCTATTTACTTTCTTTGCAATCTTTTACTTTCTGTTCCATAAACCAAAAATACCAAAAACATTACTTTACCGTTGTCCATCTCTATCATATCTCACTTTGCATATAGCCGTGAAGGGATTGACAACCCCTTTATCGCATTGGGTACAAGTTGGTGTTTGTTTGTGCAGGTATTCAGTGGCTTGTTGCATTGTATCCTACTGGATTGATACCTTGGTTCTTAAAAGCTGAGGGGAATACTCACTCTACTTTGCTGCATCACCCTTTCCTCTTCAAGGGAAAAACAAACGCAAGCTCAAGAGGTAGCAGGAAGAATTTTTGGCACCGTTGTCGGGGAGATATAGCCAAGCCGAGACATACCAAGTACCCATCATAAACTCTCATCCCTCACATTACATTATTCGCCATTCGCCTCTCGTTTTCCTCTCTCCCACTTCTAAAACAGATTTGCCTTTTTTCTTCACCCTTCTTTTGTTCGTCTTTTCGTTGGCCATTATGTCTTATTTGGCTCGTTTGGTTGGAATAATCGTATATTTATTGCAAATCAGAGAACCTAAGATTTATGGATCCTCATCCGCTTGCTAATCTTTTTAAGAGATCCAATTATGATGAACCAATTACTAGTGAGTTTTGTGCACTAGATTATCTTTATGAAGTTTTGCTTGAAATTCGTGAATCTGAAAATTGTGATGAAGTACTTTATGACGTGATTCACGATAGATCTTTGAATAAAAAGCATGATTGCAATGATATTATTATAAATTCTATTAATGTCAATTATGCTAAAAATATGCAAAACCCTAAGTTTGGGGATGCTAGTTTTTCTATGTCCACTACTTGTTGCAATGATCATGATTGGGGTTATTCTTCTTATGATCTTCAAAATTTATTTAAGCCCCATGATAATAGTGTTTGCAATAATATTGAAAGTGGGTTTGGAAGAGTGTCAACTTTAGATCCGACATATTTGGAGAATGTTCAATTTTATGAAATTTTTGATAAAAGTGGGTTTGGAGAGGTCATGACTTTAGTTGATGTTAACCCCACTATTTTGGTAGAATGTCAACTTTGCATGCATGTGGATCACGAGGAGAAAATTTTGTGTGATAGCTATATTGTTGAATTTGCTTATGATCCTACATGTAATTATTATGAGAGAGGAAAATATTGTGGTAGAAATTTTCATGTTACTAAATTACCTCTCTCCATGTTGAGATTACTATCGTCTCTTTCTTCTTCCTTGCATATGCTAGTTTTTGCTTTCCTTGATAATTTGTTTGCTTATAAAATTCCTATGAATAGGAAGTATGTTATACTTAGATGTGTTTGTCACATGCTATATGATGCTCCTTTTGTGCTTCAATTCTTGTCTTTCATGTGAGCATCATTAAAATTATCAATGCCTAGCTAAAAGGCTTTAAAGAAAAGCGCTTGTTGGGAGACAACCCAATACATTTCCTTTCTGTTTTGAATAAATAATTCATCTGGCCTTTGGTTAGATGTGGTTTTGTGTTTTAATTAGTTTTTGTGCCAAGTAAGACTTTGGGATAGCCTACGGTAATAGTTGATTTTATCTTGCTGAAAAACAGAAACTTTTGCGCTCAGGAAAACAATTCTAATTTTTAGCATAAGCGCGATAAAATATTGATTCTTTTGCAGAATATTAATAAACAAATTGCTTAGGACTTCCTAATTTCTCAGGATTTTTGGAGTTACAGAAGTATTCGAAATATTCATATTGCCACAGACTATTCTGTTTTTGACAGATTCTGTTTTTCGCGTGTTGTTTGCTTATTTTGATGAATCCATGGCTAGTATCGGGGGGTATGAACCATGGAAAAGTTGGAATACAGTAGATATTACACCAATATAAATAAGGGACAATTGCATTTTTGCCCCTAGTTGGAACCTACCCACGGGGTTTGCCCTTACTTTTTGACTCTGCTCAGTTTTGCCCTTAGATTTGCCCCCGAGGTCACCTCAATGCCCTTTGACCGTTTGACCAATACTTTGAAAATTCATAATATATTCATATGAACTCAGAAAAATGCAAATAAGATATCAAAATGTTCAGACAAACATTACTTTTATGTGGATATCATTTGCATTAAGGACAAAAGTATCGTTTAAACTACCTGAGGTTATTAATGTTATTAACATTATTGAAAATAAAAAGGTATACAAATACTTTTTTCATGAATAATAATTACATGCAAATCTAGGTGATGTTTTCTGAACATCCTGATATCCTTTGCATTTTTCAGAGTACATATTAACTTGTTATGAATGTTCGAACGACTTTGACCGTTATTTTGAAACTTCCTAACAAGCTGATATGAACTCAGAAAAATGCAAAAAGATATCAGGATGTTCAGAAAACGTCACCTACATTTGCTTGTAATTTTTATTCCTGAAAAAAGCATTCTTTATACCTTTTTATTTTTAATAATGTTAATAACATTAATAACCTTAGGTAGTTTAAACGGTAATTTTGTCCTGAATGCAAATGACATACACATAAAGGTAATATTTATCTGAACATTTTGATATCTTATTTGCATTTTTCTGAGTTCATATCAGTTTGTTATGAATTTTCAAAGTATTGGTCAAACGGTCAAAGGGCATTCGGGTGACCTGGGAGGAAAATCTAAGGGCAAAACTGAGCAGAGTCGAAAAGTAAGGGCAAAACCCGTGGGTAGGTTCCAACTAGGGGGAAAATGCATTTGTCCCTATAAATAAAGAATGAGTTCACAACAATACCAAAAGTGGTGATTTATTTTCTTATACTAACGGAGCTTACGAGATTTTCTGTTAAGTTTTGTGTTGTGAAGTTTTCAAGTTTTGGGTAATGATTTGATGGACTATGGAATAAGGAGTGGCAAGAGCCTAAGCTTGGGGATGCCCAAGTCACCCAAGGTAATATTCAAGGACACCAAAAGCCTAAGCTTGGGGATGCCCCGAGAAGGCATCCCCTCTTTCGTCTTCGTCTATCGGTAACTTTACTTGAGGCAGTATTTTTATTCACCACATGATATGTGTTTTGCTTGGAGCATCTTGTATGATTTGAGTCTTTGCTTTTTAGTTTGCCACAATCATACTTGCTGTTCATGATACGTCTCCATCGTATCTACTTTTCCAAACACTTCCGCCCTTGTTTTGGACTCTAACTTGCATGATTTGAATGGAACTAACCCGGACTGACGCTGTTTTCAGCAGAATTGCCATGGTGTTATTTTCGTGCAGAAACAAAAGTTCTCGGAATGACCTAAAACTTCACGGAGATTATTTTTGGAAACAATAAAAAATACTGGTGAAAGAATCAAGGCCAGGGGCCCACACCTTGTCCACGAGGGTGGGGGGCGCGCCCCCTGCCTCGTGGGCCCCCCTGGTGCTCCACCAACCTCAACTCCAACTCTATATATTCATGTTCGGGGAGAAAAAAGTCAGAGAGAAGGATTCATCGCGTTTTACGATACGGAGCCGCCGCCAAACCCTAATCTCTCTCGGGAGGGCTGATCTGGAGTCTGTTCGGGGCTCCGGAGAGGGGAATCCGTCGCCGTCGTCATCATCAACCATCCTCCAGCACCAATTTCATGATGCTCACCGCCGTGCGTGAGTAATTCCATCGTAGGCTTGCTGGACGGTGATGGGTTGGATGAGATTTATCATGTAATCGAGTTTGTTTTGTTAGGGTTTGATCCCTAGTATCCACTATGTTCTGAGATTGATGTTGCTATGACTTTGCTATGCTTAATGCTTGTCACTAGGGCCTGAGTGCCATGATTTCAGATCTGAACCTGTTATGTTTTCATGAATATATGTGAGTTCTTGATCCTATCTTGCAAGTCTATAGTCACCTACAATGTGTTATGATCCGGCAACCCTGAAGTGACAATAATCGGGACCACTCCCGGTGATGACCATAGTTTGAGGAGTTCATGTATTCACTATGTGTTAATGCTTTGGTCCGGTGCTCTATTAAAAGGAGGCCTTAATATCCCTTAGTTTCCATTAGGACCCCGCTGCCACGGGATGGTAGGACAAAAGATGTCATGCAAATTCTTTTCCATAAGCACGTATGACTATATTCGGAATACATGCCTACATTACATTGATGAATTGGAGCTAGTTCTGTGTCACCCTATGTTATAAGTGTTGCATGAATAATCGCATCCGGCATAATTCTCCATCACCGATCCAATGCCTACGAGCTTTTCACATGTTGTTCTCCGCTTAGTTACTTTTTCGTTTCCACTGTTACAATCACTACAATACTGCTACTGTTACCTTTGCCACTGTTACCGTTACTTCCATACTACTTTGCTACTAAACACTTTGCTGCAGATATTAAGTTATCCAGGTGTGGTTGAATTGAAAACTCAACTGCTAATACTTGAGAATATTCTTTGGCTCCCCTTGTGTCGAATCAATAAATTTGGGTTGAATACTCTACCCTCAAAAACTGTTGCGATCCCCTGTACTTGTGGGTTATCAAGACTATTTTCTGGCGCCGTTGCCGGGAAGCATAACTCTATTCTTTGAGTCACTTGGGATTTATATCTGCTGGTCACTATGAGGAACTTGAAAGACGAGAAAACTAAAATTTATCCCTCAACTACGAGGGGAGGTAAGGAGCTGCCATCTAGCTCTGCACTTGATTCACCTTCTGTTTTGAGTAAGCTTGCGACACCTAAACCTCCTTCTGCTATTAATTCTGATATGTCGCATGTTATTGATGATGTCACTTCTACTATGCATGATACTTATGATGAAACTACTTCTATGCTTGATACTACTGTGCCACTTGGTGAATTTCTTGATGAACAACTTGCTAGGGCTAGAGAGGATGAAATTATTGAAATTGATAATATTGATGAAAGTGATGATGAAGATTCTCCCCCTAGATATGAATTGCCTGTTGTGCCTGAGGGTTATGTTATGGATGAAGAAACCGCTAGAGATTTTCTTGCTTGCAATGATAGAAGTGATCTTAAGAAATTATTAGCTAAGCGGAAACAAAAATCTCTGAATGCTAGAATGAAATATGATCCTGCTTATGCTACTTCACCTATCTTTGTTACCGATAAGGATTATGATTTCTTTGTTGATCCTGATATAATTACTTTGGTTGAATCTGATCCTTTCTATGGCTCTGAATCTGAAACTGTTGTGGCACATCTTACTAAATTAAATGATATGGCCACCCTGTTCACTACTAATGAGAAAACTCGCTACTATTATATCCTTAAATTATTTACGTTCTCACTAAAGGGTGATGCTAAAATATGGTTTAATTCTCTTGATCCTGGTTGTGTGCGTAGTCCCCAGGATATGATTTATTACTTCTCTGCTAAATATTTCCCCGCTCATAAGAAACAAGCTGCTTTAAGGGAAATATATAATTTTGTGCAAATTGAAGAAGAGAGTCTCCCACAAGCTTGGGGAAGGCTTCTCCAATTACTCAATGCTTTGCCTGATCATCCTCTCAAGAAAAATGAAATACTTGATATCTTTTATAATGGACTAACCGATGCTTGCAGAGACCATCTGGATAGTTGTGCTGGTTGTGTTTTCAGGGAAAGAATAGCTGATGAAGCTGAAATTCTATTGAATAATATGTTGACAAATGAAAATAATTGGACACTTCCTGAACCAACTCCTAAGCCAACTTCGGAGAAAAGGGGTGTTCTATTTCTCAGTCCTGAAGATATGCAAGAGGCAAAGAAATCTATGAAATAAAACGGTATAAAAGCTGAAGATATTAAGAATTTACCTCCTATTGAAGAAATACATGGTCTTAATTTACCGCCTGTTGAAGAAACACATGGTCTTGATAACCCGACACAGGTAGTAAAGGTAAATTCTCTCTATAGATATGATAAAGCTGAAATCCCGCCTACTAAGTATGCTAGCCAATGCTTAGCTGAGTTTGATAATTTTATGGTTAAGCAAGAAGATTTCAATGCTTATTTTGGTAGGCAATTAAAACACAATGCCGATACGCTTGAACACTTGAGTGATTATATGTCTAGAGTTAAAGTTGAACTTAAACTCATTAGTAAACATGCTTGTATGGTTACCACTCAAGTAGAACAAGTACTTAAAGCTCAGAATGATTTGCTCAATGAATTGAATAGTAAGAATATTGACTTTGCTGTTAGAGTGCAACTAGAGGGGGTAAAGTGACTCAGGAACCTTTGTATCCTGAGGGCCACCCTAAGAGAATTGAGCAGGATTCTCAGAGAAATAATTTAGATGCACCTAGTCCTTCTAAAAAGAAGAAAAAGAAGAATGATAGGACTTTGCGTGCTTCTAGTGAACCTGTTGTTGACACACCTGAGAATCCCAATGATATTTCTATTTCTGATGCTGAAACACAATCTGGTAATGAGCATGAACCTAGTGATAATGTTAATGATGATGTTCATGTTGATGCTCAACCTAGCAATGACAATGATGTAGAAATTGAACCTGCTGTTGATCTTGATAACCCACAATCAAAGAATCAACGTTATGATAAGAAAGACTTCGTTGCTAGGAAGCACGATAAGGAAAGAGAACCATGGGTTCAGAAACCCATGCCTTTTCCTCCTAAACCATCCAAGAAAAAGGATGATGAGGATTTTGAGCGCTTTGCTGAAATGATTAGACCTATCTTTTTGCGTATGCATTTGACTGACATGCTAAAAATGTATCCTTATGCTAAGTATATGAAATAAATTGTTACTAATAAATAAAAATACCGGAGGCTGAAATTTCCACCATGCTTGCTAATTATACTTTTAAGGGTGGAATACCTAAGAAACTGGGAGATCCAGGAGTACCCACTATACCATGCTCCATTAAAAGAAACTATGTCGGAACTGACTTATGTGGTCTTGGAGCCGGTGTTAGTGTTATGCCTCTCTCTTTATATTGTAGACTTGATTTGAATAAGTTGACACCTACTGAAATATCTTTGCAAATGGCCGATAAATGAACTGCTATACCTGTCGGCATTTGTGAGGATGTGCCTATTGTGGTTGCAAACGTTACTATTTTAACAGACTTTGTTATTCTTGATATTACCGAGGACGATAGTATGTCTATTATTTTTGGAAGACCCTTTTTGAATACTGCAGGGGCTGTTATTGATTGCAACAAAGGCAATGTCACCTTTCATGTTAATGGTAATGAGCATACGGTACACTTTCCGAGGAAACAGCCTCAAGTTCATAGTATAAACTCTATTGGAAAAATTCCATCGATTATTTTTGGAGGTTTTGAATTTCCTCTACCTACTGTCAGGAAGAAATATGATATTCTTATTATTGGGGACGTGCATATCCCCGTTGAGGTAACCTAGTGTTATTCGAAATTTCTCTGGTTTCATGTGATTCGGAATGAGTTTGTTAACAAGACTTTATCAACCTTGTTAGTGGATTCCTTTTGATGAGCATGAGATGGATGAAGTTAGAAAGCACAACCTTCTGTACCCTCCTTTTACTTTCTGTTATTTAGTTGAAATAAAGCAAAAATAGTATTTTCTGTCTGTTTTCTGATTTATCCGTGCAATAAAAAATACCCTGAAAATAAAAGTTCTCCAAATGCCCCGAAATTGAAATATGACTTTTTCTAGAATATTTGAGAATATCTGGCACTGAGAACACAGTAGGGGGAGCAAGCACCTGGCCATGAGGGTCCAGGGTGCGCCCACCACCCTTGGGCGCGCCCCCTGCCTCGTGGGCCCATGTTGGCTCCCCTCCACTTATTCCTACACCCATACACTCCTTCCTCCCCAAAAAATCACCAACCAGCTCAAGCACGAGTTCTTGCTCATTTTGCTGTCATTTTCGATCTCCTTGCTCAAAGCACCTTTCACAAAACTGCTTTGGGGGATTGTTCCTTGGTATGTGACTCCTCCAATGGTTGATGCGTCTCCAACGTATCTATAATATTTTATTGTTCCATGCTATATTATATTCTGTTTTGGATGTTTAATGGGCTTTATTATACACTTTTATATTATTTTTGGGACTAACCTATTAACCGGAGGCCCAGCCCAAATTGCTGTTTTTTGCCTATTTCAGTGTTTCGAAGGAAAGGAATATCAAACGGAGTCCAAACGGAATGAAACCTTCGGGAACGTGATTTTCGGAACAAACGTGATCCAGAGGACTTGGAGTGGACGTCAAGCAACCAATGAGGAAGCCACGAGGTAGGGGGCGCGCCTACCCCCCTGGGCGTGCCCTCCACCCTCGTGGGCCCCTCGTAGCTCCACCGACCTACTTCTTCCTCCTATATATACCTACGTACCCCCAAACCATCAGCAGAGGAGCCAAAACCCTAATTCCACCGCCGCAACCTTCTGTACCCGTGAGATCCCATCTTGGTGCCTTTTCCGGCGCTCCGCCGGAGGGGGCATTGATCATGGAGGGCTTCTACATCAACACCATAGCCTCTCCGATGATGTGTGAGTCGTTTACCTCAGACCTTCGGGTCCATAGTTATTAGCTAGATGGTTTCTTCTCTCTCTTTGGATCTCAATACAAAGTTCTCCTCGATTCTCTTGGAGATCTATTTGATGTAACTCTTCTTTTTGCAGTGTGTTTGTCGAGATCCGATGAATTGTGGGTTTATGATCAAGATTATCTATGAACAATATTTGAATCTCCTCTGAATTCTTTTATGTATGATTGGTTATCTTTGCAAGTCTCTTATAATTATCAGTTTGTTTTGGCCTACTAGATTGATCTTTCTTGTAATGGGAGAAGTGCTTAGCTTTGGGTTCAATCTTGCGGTGCTCGATCCCAGTGACAACAGGGGAAACGACACGTATTGTATTGTTGCCATCGAGGATAAAAAGATGGGGTTTATATCATATTGCATGAGTTTATCCCTCTACATCATGTCATCTTGCTTAAAGCGTTACTCTGTTCTTATGAACTTAATACTCTAGATGCATGCCGGATAGCGGTCGATGTGTGGAGTAATAGTAGTAGATGCAGGCAGGAGTCGGTCTACTTGTCACGGACGTGATGCCTATATACATGATCATACCTAGATATTCTCATAACTATGCTCAATTATATCAATTTCTCGACAGTAATTCGTTTACCCACCGTAATACTTATGCTATCTTGAGAGAAGCCACTAGTGAAACCTATGGCCCCCGGGTCTATTTTCCATCATATTAATCTTCTGTCAACTAGCTATTTATTTTGCCGTTTATTTTGCTTCCTTTACTTTTACTCTTTACCATAAAAATACCAAAAATATTATCTTATCATCTCTATCAGATCTCACTCTCGTAACTGACCGTGAAGGGATTGACAACCCCTTTATCGCGTTGGTTGCGAGGTTCTTATTTGTTTGTGTAGGTGCGTGGGACTCGAGCGTGGTCTCCTACTATATTGATACCTTGGTTCTCAATAACTGAGGGAAATACTTACGCTACTTTACTGCATCACCCTTTCCTCTTCAAGGGAAAACCAACGCAGTGCTCAAGAGGTCGCAATGGTCCAATTAGTTTTTGTTCTAGTGCTTTATTCATTGCAATTTTTTGCTGCCTAGGTGACCATGTTCTTGATCTTGCATGTCAAATTTATTTGGTCCCAAGTAGTTATAATGCATGATATGGCCTCTAGGCACTTGTAGGAGTAGTTGCTGACAATTTTGTTGAGTTTGGTTCACTTTTATTTGAAGTTACTAAAAATTTCAGAAATTTTTAGAAAATGATGAAGAGATTTTTGAGGGGTTCTTCGAGCCGAAGCTCAAAGGATAAGCAAAGTGAAGAAGAAGAGAGGCCCAAGTATAATCTCCCTCGCACCGCGGAAGTTCGGCCGTGTGAATGGCCTTGTGATGATTTCTTGAGAGCAGCCGGGATTTATGATGATTTTTATGAGTTGGCTGATAATGCAGGCCTCACTGACTTCCTCCGCGACCAACGCGAACAGTATATATTACTCACTAATATCTTTGTGCAAAATTTTCATTTCCATGCTAGGAGGTCACCACCTTCGGTGGAATTTTATTTATATGATGAGTATAAGGAGATGACCCTTCGTGAATTTTGTGAGGTTTGCAAGCTGCCCTTTTCGGGTAGCATGGAGGAACCACATAGTGACGATGTGGAGGGGTTTATTGATACAATTGTTGTAGGGGAAACTAGGAAAGTTTCCGATGCAAGAATTACTAGCATACATTTTCCTGTTTTACGTTACTTTGCAATATTTGCTAGTAGATGCTTAATTGGTCGCGGAAACTGTGGCAACCTAAGTGCCCCTGACATTGTTATTCTGTGCCATGCCTTGTTCCGTGATGACACATTTAGTATGGGCGCTATTGTTGCAAAGCGGTTAAACCTTAACCGTACTAAGGGCCCCATCTTGGGAGGTATCTTCGCCTCGCGACTTGCTGCACATTTTAACATACCTATTAGACATTATGAGAAATAAGAAAAGTTGCTACCTCCTGTTTTTCTAGATTATAAGAGTATAGTAGCACATGATTTTATCGTTAAGAATAAGGAAAAGATGCTTAAGTACAAGCTGATATTGGTAAAAATCACCCTGAGACTATTACTCTGCCCGCTCCTTCCTTGTTTGACTTATCTGCAGGCAAGTACCTTGTTCCGTCGGAGGCCATTCACGCCTACCATAACCCCACACTGGCTACAGAGCTAGAGCCGGAACCACAGTTTGTTCCTTCACGACAGTCTGTTTACCAGTGGGATCCAGAGGAGGTTGCCAACCAGTGGCAACCCGAGGCTTCATCTCAGTACGACCCCAACTATAACTTCTGATATCCGCCAGGCCAGCCGTGGCAATAGACCAACTTAGGCCAAAAGCCTAAGCTTGGGGGAGTACGTATTTCTCACTGACATTACATTCATATTCACACACTCATGCTAGTTGTCGGTGCTCATACTCTTTCATTGTACTACCATGCTAGTTTATTTTCTTTTTCTTGCTTTCTTCTTGTGAGTTTGAAAAACTTTAAGAAAAAAAATTAGTAGTAGCTTTTAGCTAAATTACTTTCTTGCTGTAGTAGTAATAATTAAAAGAAAACCCAAAAAGATTTCTCGTTCTTCTTCTGCTTGTTGGGAGCTTTCCCGTGTAAATAGTTTTATTTCTTTTCTTTTCTTTGGGGGTCGATAGGAGAAGACCATAATGAAAATGTTGAAGTGGCTCTTATATGCATTATTGTTGATTTAACCAAGAGCCCATATTGCCTTGTGTTCTCCAGTTTATCAGATGCTTGCAGATTCCAGCTTAGTCCAAGGCACGTGCACTATTATTATTATTCACATCGTTCGTTCGTGCAAGTGAAAGACAATAATAACGATATAAGATGGACTGATTGAGATGAGAGAAGCTAGTATGAACTCGACCTCTCTTGTTTTTGTAAATATGATTAGTTCATCGTTCCTGATTCAGCCTATTATGAATAAACATGTTTGCAATGACAATTATAGATTATAGTTGCTTATGCCATGCTTAATTAGCTAGGAGTTTATAATGGTTTACCTTGCGTGCCAACATGCTATTAAAATGGATGTGATGTGGTATGATAGGGTGGTATCCTCCTTTGAATGATTTAAGTGAGTTGACTTGGCACATGTTCACACATGTAGTTGAAACAAAATCAACATAGCCTTCATGATATTTATGTTCATGGTGGATTATATCCTACTCATGCTTGAATTCAATGTTCATTAATTTTAATGCATGTTCATGACTGTTGTCCCTCTCTAGTTGGTCGCTTCCCAGTCTTTTTCTAGCCTTCACTTGTACTAAGCGGGAATATTGCTTGTGCATCCAATCCCTTAAAACCCCAAAGTTATTCCATATGAGTCCACTATACCTTCCTATATGCGGTATCTACCTGCCGTTCCAAGTAAATTTGTATGTGCCAAACTCCAAACCTTCAAATGAAATTCTGTTCTGTATGCTCGAATAGCTCATGTATCAACTAGGGTTGTCTGTATCTTCCATGCTAGGCGGGTTATTCTCAAGAGGAGTGGACTCCGCTCCTCACTCACGAGAAAATGGCTGGTCACCGGGATGCCTAGTCCCATGCTTTATGCAAAATCAAATCGAAATAATTGTAAACAAAACTCCCCCGGGACTCTTGTTAGTTGGAGGCACTCGTTGTTTCGAGCAAGCCATGGATTGATGCTTGTTGGTGGAGGGGGAGTATAAACATTACCATTCTGTTTGGGAACCGCCTATAATGTGAGTAGCATGGAAGATATCGAGATCTCTCGGTTGTTATTTTGACAATGAAAGTATACCGCTCAAAATATTATTTATCTCCATTTCAAAACCGAGCGCTGGCACCTCTACAAATCCCTGCTTCCCTCTGCGAAGGGTCTATCTATTTACTTTTATGTTGGGTCATCGCCCTCTTATTAAAAAGGCGCCAGCTAGAGAGCACCACTGTCATTTGCATCCATTACTGTTAATTTATATTGGGTATGACTATGACTGGATCTCTTTTACCATGAATTACAATGTTTAGTTAGTCCTTGATCTTTAAAGGTGCTCTGCATTTATGTCTTGCGGTCTCAGAAAGGGCTAGCCTTGTTATATCATATCATAATTGTTTTGAGAAAGTGTTGTCATCTGAGATTTATTATTATTGCTCGCTAGTTGATTATGCCATTGACATGAGTAAACATGAGACCTGAGTGTTATTGTGAATATGGTTAGTTCATAATATTTGCTGAAAACTTGAATGCTGGCTTTACATATTTACAACAACAAGAGCAAACAGAGTTTGTAAAAGTTTTTCTTTATCACTTTCAGTTTGTCAACTGAATTGCTTGAGGACAAGCAAAGGTTTAAGCTTGGGGGAGTTGATACGTCTCCAACGTATCTATTTTTCCAAACACTTTTGCCCTTGTTTTGGACTCTAACTTGCATGATTTGAATGGGACTAACCCGGACTGACGCTGTTTTCAGCAGAATTGCCATGGTGTTATTTTTGTGCAGAAACAAAAGTTCTCAGAATGACCTGAAACTTCACGGAGATTATTTTTGGAAATAATAAAAAATACTAGCGAAAGAATAAAAGGTCAGGGGCCCACAGCCTGTCCACGAGGGTGGGAGGCGCTCCTGCCCCCTGGGCGCGCCTCCTGCCTCGTGGGCCCCCTGGTGCTCCACCGACCTCAATTCCAACTCTATATATTCACGTTTGGGGAGAAAAAAAATCAGAGAGAAGGATTCATCACGTTTTACGATACGGAGCCGCCGCCAAGCCCTAAACTCTCTTGGGAGGGCTGATCTGGAGTCTGTTCGGGGCTCCAGAGAGGGGAATCCGTCGCCATCGTCATCGTCAACCATCCTCCATCACCAATTTCATGATGCTCACCGCCGTGCGTGAGTAATTCCATCATAGGCTTGCTGGACGGTGATGGGTTGGATGATATTTATCATGTAATCGAGTTAGTTTTGTTAGGGTTTGATCCCTAGTATCCACTATGTTCTGAGATTGATGTTGCTATGACTTTGCTATCCTTAATGCTTGGTACTAGGGCCCGAGTGCCATGATTTCAGATCTGAACCTATTATGTTTTCATGAATATATGTGAGTTCTTGATCCTATCTTGCAAGTCTATAATCACCTACTATGTGTTATGATCCGGCAACCCCGAAGTGACAATAATCGGGACCACTCCCGGTGATGACCATAGTTTGAGGAGTTCATGTATTCACTATGTGTTAATGCTTTGGTCCGGTGCTCTATTAAAAGGAGGCCTTAATATCCCTTAGTTTCCATTAGGACCCCGCTGCCACGGGAGGGTAGGACAAAAGATGTCATGCAAGTTCTTTTCCATAAGCACGTATGACTATATTCGGAATACATGCCTACATTACATTGATGAATTGGAGCTAGTTCTGTGTCACCCTATGTTATAAGCTGTTGCATGAATAATCGATCCGCATAATTCTCCATCACCGATCCAATGCCTACGAGCTTTTCACATATTGTTCTCCGCTTAGTTACTTTTCCGTTTCCACTGTTACAATCACTACAATATTGCTGCTATTACCTTTGCCACTGTTACCGTTACTTCCATACTACTTTGCTACTACACACTTTGCTGCAGATATTAAGTTATCCAGTTGTGGTTGAATTGACAACTCAACTACTAATACTTGAGAATATTCTTTGGCTCCCCTTGTGTCGAATCAATAAATTTGGGTTAAATACTCTACTCTCGAAAACTGTTGCGGCCCCCTATACTTGTGGGTTATCAGTTCACACCTTTTGAGAGAGACATGCATGAATCGTGATTTATTAGAATGCTCTATGTGCTTCACTTATATTTTTTTGAGCTAGGCAATTTTTCTCTATGTGCTTCACTTATATTTTTTTAGAGCACGACGGTGGTGTTATTTTATAGAAATTGATGAACTCTCGCACTTCACTTATATTATTTTGAGAGTCTCTAAACGGCATGGTAATTTGCTTTGGTTATAAAATTAGTCCTAATATGATAGGCATCCAAGAGGGATATAATAAAAACTTTCATATAAAGTGCATTGAATACTATGAGAAGTTTGATTCTTTATGATTGTTTTGAGATATGAAGATGGTGATATTAGAGTCATGCTAGTGAGTAGTAAATACTTGTGTTAAGGTTTGTGAGTCCCATAGCATGCACGTATGGTGAACCGCTATGTGATGAAGTCGGAGCAAGATTTATTTATTGATTGTCTTCCTTATGAGTGGCGGTCAGGGACGAGAGATGGTATTTTCCTACCAATCTATCCCCCTAGGAGCATGCGCATAGTACTTTGTTTTGATGACTAATAGATTTTTGCAATAAGTATGTGAGTTCTTTATGACTAATGTTGAGTCCATGGATTATACACACTCTCACCTTTCCGCCATTGCTAGCCTCTCTAGTACCGCGCAACTTTCGCCGGTACCATAAACCCACCATATACCTTCCTCAAAACAGCCACCATACCTACCTATTATGGCATTTCCATAGCCATTTCGAGATATATTGCCATGCAACTTTCCACCATTCCGTTTATTATGACACACATCATCATTGTCATATTGCTTCTCATGATCATATAGTTGACATCGTATTTGTGGCAAAGACACCATTCATAATTTTTTCATACATGTCACTCTTGATTCATTGCACATTCCAGTACACCGCCAGAGGCATTCACATAGAGTCATATTTTGTTCTAAGTATCGAGTTGTAATTTTTGAGTTGTAAGTAAATAAATGTGTGATGATCTTCATTATTAGAGCATTGTCCCATGTGAGGAAAGGATGATGGAGACTATGATTCCCCCACAAGTCGGGATGAGACTCCGGACGAAAAAAAAGAGGCCAAAAAAATGAGAGAAGGCCCAATAAAAAATGAGAGAAAAGAGAGAAGGGGCAATGCTACTATCCTTTTACCACACTTCTGCTTCAAAGTAGCACCATGATCTTCATGATAGAGAGTATCCTATGATATCACTTTCATATACTAGTGGGAATTTTCATTATAGAACTTGGCTTGTATATTCCAATGATGGGCTTCCTAAAAATAACCTAGGTCTTCGTGAGCAAGCGAGTTGGATGCACACCCACTTAGTTCTCTTTTTTGAGCTTTCATAAACTTATAGCTCAAGTGCATCCGTTGCATGGCAATCCCCACTCACATTGATATCTATTAATGGGCATCTCCATAGCCCATTGATGCGCCAAGTTGATGTGAGACTATCTCCTTCTTTTTGTCTTCTCCAGAACCACCGTCTATTCCACCTATGTCCATGGCTCACGCTAATGTATTGCGTGAAAGTTAAAAAAGTTTGAGAACATCAAAAGTATGAAACAATTTCTTGGCTTGTCATCGAGTTTGTGCATGATTTGAATATTTTGTGTGATGAAGATGGAGCATAGCCAGACTATATGATTTTGCAGGGATAAGCTTTCTTTGGCCATGTTATTTTGTGTAGCGACCAGACCTCAAATATCCGATCTTCGTGCATCGTTGTCATCCTGGACCGTAATGCCGACACACAAGACTTGAAGGATTTATAACAGAGTAGCAATCACACACTTATTACATCGAATGTCTCAAAAGAGAACTTATTACAAATAATATGGCTTAAGGCCATCTAAAACGATATCAACGGAAGGCTTGGAAGATAAAGTGAGTCCATCAACTCCAACGGCCTCACTGAGTGAAAGACCACGACCTAAGGCTCCTTACTCGTCGTCTGAAAAGTCTGCAACATGATACGTTGCAGCCCGAAAATGGGTCAGCACATGGAATATGCTGGCAATGTAACACAAGAGAGTAATGAACAGAATAAAGCTATCACTACATGCATATATGGCTGGTTGAGGATGTATGGTTAATATCTTTTGCGAAAAGCCAATTTTTCCCTACAACAAAAGGAATATATTTTATTTAACTATCATGGTGGTTGTTAAACATTGAGAATGGTAAACCCCATCTCAATCCCAATTAAAAGTAAATTAATAACCCAATCAAATTTTATAATTAAGAGTGATGAGATCCACATGAAAATCCAAGAACCAGATACTCAAGATGTCCATAACTGGGGACACAGCTAACCATGATTAGTTTGTACACTCTCCAGAGGTTTGCACACTTTTCCCCACAAGACTTGATCTCCTCCGTTGGATTTCTCGCACTACATGGTGTTTGGGAAACGGATGACCGAGACACAGTCTTTCAGAAGCATTAACTCTTTCGATGGGTAGACCGTACCACCTACATCCCCTACATCTGCTAGTCTACCACTGAAAGAGGTCACACAACATACTCAACTATGCCAGAGCCCATAATGGCTTGTGGCTGCACAGGAAAGTTTCTAGCATGAATAATCTCATGATCCCTTTGAGCCTGGGTGGCAGTCCATAGGAGAATCACACGGTACCCCGGGATTTCCAAAAATACAGGCAATCATTGGATTCCCCAGGTGCCTCAATCCACCCAGACATATATTAAAGTTGCCACCTTAAGTTAACCATTAACTAAGAATGCTCACATCTGTCATGAGTACACTCAAATCCAATCCATGTCTACGAGCATAGCATAGCAGTATAAGCAACGTAGAAGTAACTCCCATAGGTTTGATAATAAACAGGTGAATAGGTACTACCTCATCTACTTCCCAAACCCACAATTTAAATCAGATCCTAACCATGCAATTGTTTGGGGATTGATCTAATGCAATAAAACTGGGTAGTAAAGAGGTATGACCAAAGTGTTACTTGCCTTGTTAATGATCCGCGAAACCTAGAGACTCGTAGTAGCACGCTTCGCACTCCGGGTACTCTATCGCAAACAAACAAGCATACAATAACCAATCAAACAAAGAAAACACAGGTAAAACTCAAATAAGAGATCTAACCAGAAATTTCAACTTAAGAACTCCGGTTTACAAAAAGAATCAAATCAAATGAAGCAACAAAACTCAAACGGCGAAAGAAACAAGCTTCGTTTACTAATCTGGACTGAAGTCAAATTTTACAGTAGCAAAATCTTGTTTAAGTTGGTTAAATAGAAAGAGGGTTTCGAGACAAAACTCTAGGCAAACGAACGAATGTTCGCTGTCTGTGGCTAAACGGTGAAAACCGTTCGTTAAAACGAACGTGCGAACGGACGTTCGCTAAATAACTAAACCGGAAAAATAAAAAAAACCGATCTAACGAAATAAAAGAACCGGGTTTTACCGAAGAAAACCGACAGGTCAAACGGCGGTCAAGGCGACTAGATCCGGCGGCGGCGGTAGGTGGCGGCGGCTAGGGTTTGGCGCGGGGTGGGCTGGAGGCGGCGGTGGGCTGCGGCTTATAAAGGGGGGGCCTGGGAGGAGTCCGGGCCAGATACGGCCCGTAGGTCGGTTCCCCCTTTTTTTAAAATAATTCCGCTCGGAAAAACGAATAAAAAAAACTAAACGGACTCCAAAAGTCCCGAAATAAATTTTCCCCCGTCCTCTAAAAATATGCCGGACAAGGTGAACATTTATTTGGGCCTAATATGCAATTCTGAAAAACTCATTTTTTCCTAATTCAAATAAAATAGCGATAAAACTTCGAATAAAAATCTTATTTGATTTTAATATTAAATCTCCAATATTTCTTTATTTTTGAGGAAGTCATTTTATCCTCTCTCTTTTATTTTTTATAAAAGAAATATTTGAAGAGAAAATACTTAAAATCAAACGATCCTCTTTTCAAAAATTTGAGAAAACACAAATATGAAAATAACGAAATTCCCAACTCTCTCCGTGGGTCCTTGAGTTGCGTAGAATTTCTAGGATCAAACCAAAATGCAATAAAAATATGATATGCAATGATGATCTAATGTATAACATTCTAAATTGAAAATTTGGGATGTTACATTTTGAGAAGACATAATTATTTTGTTAGTATGCTTGAAGTATTATTGTTTTTATGTCAATATTAAACTTTTGTTTTGAATCATACGGATCTGAACATTCATGCCACAATAAAGAGAATTACATGGATAAATATGTTAGGTAACATTCCACATCAAAAATTCTGTTTTTATCATTTACCTACTCGAGGACGAGCATGAATTAAGCTTAGGGATGCTTGATACGTCTCCAACGTATCTATAATTTTTTATTGTTCCATGCTATTATATTATCTGTTTTGGATGTTTTATATGCATTAATATGCTATTTTATTTGATTTTTGGGACTAACTTATTAATCTAGAGCCCAGTGCCAGTTTCTGTTTTTTCCTTGTTTTAGAGTTTCGCATAAAAGGAATACCAAACGGAAGAAAAATTTCGCGATGATTTTTCTTGGACCAGAAGACACCCAGGAGACTTGGAGTGCAAGTCAGAAGAGCCACGAGGCGGCCACAAGGGTGGAGGGCGCACCCAGGGGGTAGGGCGCGCCCCTGACCTTGTGGGCCCCTCGGTGACCCCCTGACCTAGATCTTCCTCCTATATATTCTCAAATATCCCAAAAACTCCCAGGGGAGCCACGAAACCACTTTTCCACCGCCGCAACCTTCTATACCCGTGAGATCCCATCTAGGGACCTTTTCCGATGTCCTGTCGGAGGGGGACTCGATCACGGAGGGCTTCTACATCAACACCATTACCTCTCTGATGAAGCGTGAGTAGTTTACCACAGACCTACGGTTCCATAGCTAGTACCAAGATGGCTTCTTCTCTCTCTTTGATTCTCAATACAAAGTTCTCCTCGATGTTCTTGGAGATCTATTCGATGTAATACTCTTTTGCGGTGTGTTTGCTGAGATACGATGAATTATGGATTTATGATCAGCTTACCTATAAATATTATTTTAATCTCCTCTTAATTCTTATATGCATCATTTGATATCTTTGCGAGTCTCTTCGAACTATCGATTTGGTTTGGCCAACTAGATTGGTTTTTCTTGCAATGGGAGAAGTCCTTAGCTTTGGGTTCAATCTTGCGGTGCTCGATCCTAGTGACAGAAGGGGAACCGACACGTATTGTATTGTTGCCATCGAGGATAAAAAGATGGGGGTTTTCATCATATTGTTTGAGTTAATGCCTCTACATCATGTCATCTTGCCTAATGCGTTACTCTGTTCTTATGAACTTAATACTCTAGATGCATGTTGGATAGCGGTCGATGTGTGGAGTATAGTAGTAGGTGCAGAATCATTTCGGTCTACTTGATACAGACGTGATGCCTATATTCATGACCATGATTAGTTTGTACACTCTGCAGAGGTTTGCGCACTTTTCCCCACAAGACTCGATCTACTCCGTTGGATTTCTCGCACTACATGGTGTTTGAGAAACGGATGACCGAGACACAGTCTTTCAGAAGCATTAACTCTTTCGATGGGTAGACCGTACCACCTACATCCCCTACATCTGCTAGTCTACCACTGAAAGAGGTTACACAACATACTCAACTGTGCTAGAGCCCATAATGGCTTGTGGCTGCACACGGAAGTTTGTAGCATGAATAATCTCATGATCCCTTTGAGTCTGGGTGGCAGTCCATAGGAGAATCACACGGTACCCCGGGATTTCCAAAAATACAGGCAATCACTGGATTCCCCAGGTGCCTCAATCCACCAAGATGTATATTAAAGTTGCCACCTTAAGTTAACCATTAATTAAGAATTCTCACATCTGTCATGAGTACACTCAAACCCAATCCACGTCCACGAGCATAGCATAACAGTATAAGCAACGTAGAAGTAACTCCCATAGGTTTGATACTAAACAGGTGAATAGGTACTAACTCATCTACTTGTCAAACCACAATTTAAATCAGATCCCAACCATGCAATTGTTTGGGGATTTACCTAATGCAATAAAACTGGGTATTAAAGAGGTATGATCAAAGTGTTACTTGCCTTGCTGATGATCCGCGAAACCTAGAGACTCGTAGTAGCACGCTTCGCACTCCGGGTACTCTATCACAAACAAACAAGCATACAATAAGAAATCAAACAAAGAAAACACACGTAAAACTCAAATAAGAGATCTAACCAGAAATTTCAACTTAAGAACTCCGGTTCGCAAAAAGAATCAAATCAAACGAAGCAACAAAACTCAAACGGCGAAAGAAACAAGCTTCATTTACTAATCTGGACTAAAGTCAAATTTTACTATAGCAAAATCTTGTTTAAATTGGTTAAACAGAAAGAGGGTTTCGAGACGAAACTCTAGGCGCTTGAATCGCCTGATTCCGATAAACGAGCAAAAAGTTATACTAGAACGAAAATCGGATCAGAAATTCCGACCGAAAATAATCGCGGAAAATCCGAGAAAAAGAAAAACTGACGAACAGGCTAACGAACGAACGAACGTTCGCTGTCTATGGCTAAATGGTGAAAACCGTTTGTTAAAACGAACGTAAGAACGGACGTTCGCTAAATAACTAAACTAGAAAAAAAAACCGATCTAACGAAATTAAAAAATGGGTTTTACCGAAAAACCGACCGGTCAAACGACGGTCAACGGCGACTAGATCCGGCGGTGCGGCGGCGGCGGGTCCGGCGACGGCGGGCGGCAGCGATCGTCGTCGTGGCGGCTTGCTGCTGCAGCGGCGGTGGCTAGGGTTTGGCGCGGGCGGGCCGGAGGCGGCGTGGCTGCGGCTTATAAAGGGGGGCTGAGGAGTCCGGACTCGACTGGCTCGTTGGTGGTTCCTCCTTTTTTAATAATTCTGCTCGGAAAAACGAATAAAAAAAATACTAAACGGACTCCAAAAATCCCGAAATAAATTTTCCCCGTCCTCTAAAAATATGCCGGACAGGGTGAACATTTATTTGATGGGGAACGTAGTAATTTAAAAAAATTTCCTACGCACACGCAAGATCATGGTGATGCATAGCAACGAGAGGGGAGAGTGTTGTCTACGTACCCTCGTAGACCGAAAGCGAAGCGTTATAACAACGCTGTTGATGTAGTCGTCGCCTTCACGATCCGACCGATCCAAGCACCGAACGTCACGGCACCTCCGAGTTACGCACATCGTTCACTCGATGGCGATCCCGGACTCGATCCAAAAAAGTGTCGGGATGAGTTCCGTCGACCGACGACGGCGTGGTGACAATGATGATGCTCCACCGACGCGGGGCTTCGCTAAGCTCATGACGATATGACTTCTCCAGTAGCGAGGCTTCGCCTAAGCTCCGCGACGATATGACCAAGTGGAATATGGTGGAGGGGGCACCTGACACGGCTAAGGAACGATCCGTAGATCAACTTGTGTGTCCATGGGGTGCCCCTGTCCCCGTATATAAAGGAGTGGAGGAGGGAGGGCGGCCCTCTCTATGGCGCACCCTAGAGAGTCCTACTCCCACCGGAGTAGGATTCCCTTTCCTAGTCCAACTAGGAACCCTTCCATGTAGTAGGAGTAGGAGAGAAGGAAAGGAAGAGAAAAGGAGAAGGAAGGAAGGCGGCGCCCCTTCCCTAGTCCAATTCGGACCAGACCAAGGGAAGGGTGCGGCCACCCTTGAGGCCCTTTTCCTTCTTTCCCGTATGGCCCAATAAGGCCCAATACGTATTCCGTAACTCTCCCAGACTCAAAAATACCGAATCACTCGGAACCTTTCCGATGTCCGAATATAGTCGTCTAATATATCGATCTTTACGCCTCGACCATTTCGAGACTCCTCGTCATGTCCCTGATCTCATCCGTGACTCCGAACTCCTTCGTACATCAAAACTCATAAACTCATAATATAACCATCATCCGAAACCTTGTTGCGTGACTCCCTACGGGTTCGAGAACTATGTAGACATGACCTAGAACTATTCTTGGTCAATAACCAATAGCGGGACCTGGATGCCCATATTGGCTCCTACATATTCTACGAAGATCTTTATCGGTCAAACCGCATAACAACATACGTTGTTCCCTTTGTCATCGGTATGTTACTTGCCCGAGATTCGATCGTCGGTATCCAATACCTAGTTCAATCTCGTCACCGCAAGTCTCTTTACTCGCTCGTAATGCATCATCCCGTAACCAAATCATTGGTCACATTGCTTGCAAGGCTTATAATGATGTGCATTACCGAGAGGGCCCAGAGATACCTCTCCGACAATCGGAGTGACAAAACCTAATCTCGAAATACGCCAACCCAACATGTACCTTTGGAGACACCTGTAGTACTCCTTTATAATCACCCGATTCGTTGTGGACGCTTTGGTAGCACCAAAGTGTTCCTCCGTAAACGGGAGTTGCATAATCTCATAGTTACAGGAACATGTATAAGTCATGGATAAAAGCAATAGCAACATACTAAATGATCGGGTGCTAAGCTAATGGAATGGGTCATGTCAATCAGATCATTCAACTAATGATGTGACCTTGTTAATCAAATGACAACTCCTTTGTCTATGGTTAGGAAACTTAACCATCTTTGATTAACAAGCTAGTCTAGTAGAGGCATACTAGTGACACTCTGTTTGTCTATGTATTCACACATGTATTATGTTTCCGGTTAATACAATTCTAGCATGAATAATAAACATTTATCATGAAATAAGGAAATAAATAATAACTTTATTATTGCCTCTAGGGCATATTTCCTTGATCTCCCACTTGCACTAGAGTCAATAATCTAGTTCACATTGCCATGTGATTTAACATCAATAGTTCACATCTATATGTGGTTAACACCCATAGTTCACATCGACATGTGACCAACACCCAAAGGGTTTACTAGAGTCGATAATCTAGTTCACATCGCTATGTGATTAACACCCAAAGAGTACTAAGGTGTGATCATGTTTTGCTTGTGAGATAATTTTAGTCAACGGGTCTGGCACATTCAGAGCCATAAGTATTTTGCAAATTTCGTGTCTACAATGCTCGCACGGAGCTACTCTAGCTAATTGCTCCCACTTTCAATATGTATCCAGATTGAGACTCGAGTCATCTAGGTTAGTGTTAAAACTTGCATCGACGTAACCCTTTACGACGGCGAACCTTTTTCACTTCCATAATCGAGAAACATATCCTTATTCTACTAAGGATAATTTTGACCGCTGTCCATTGATCTACTCCTAGATCACTATTGCACTCCTTGCCAAGCTTAGTGGTAGGGTATGCAATAGATCTGTACACAGACATGACATACTTTATAGAACCTATGGCTGATGCATAGGGAATGACTTTCATTCTCTTTCTATCTTCTGCGCGTGGTCGGGTTTTGAGTCTTACTCAATCTCACACCTTGTAACACAGTGCAAGAACTCTTTCTTTGACTGCTCCATTTTGAACTACTTCAAAATCTTGTCAAGGTATGTATTCATTGAAAAACTTATCTAGCGTCTTGATCTATCTCTATAGATCTTGATGCTCAATATATAAGCAGCTTCACCGAGGTCCTTTTGAAAAACTCCTTTCAAACACTCCTTTATGCTTTGCGAATAATTCTACATAATTTCCGATCAACAATATGTCATTCACATATACTTATCGAAATGTTGTAGTGCTCCCACTCACTTTCTTGTAAATACAAAGCTTCACCGCAAGTCTCAGATAAAACTATATACTTTGATCAACTTATCAAAGTGTGTATTCCAACTCGAGATGCTTGCACCAGTCCATAGATGGATCGTTGGAGCTTACACATTTTGTTAGCACCTTTAGGATTGACAAAACCTTCTGGTTGCATCATATACAACTCTTCTTTAAGAAAACCATTCAGGAATGCAGTTTTGACATTCATTTGCCAGATTTCATAAAATGTGGCAATTGCTAACATGATTCGGACAGACTTAAGCATCGCTACTGCTTGAGAAAATCTCATTGTAGTCAACACCTTGAACTTGTCAAAACCTTTTTTGCGACAAGTCGAGCTTTGTAGATAGTAACACTACTATCGGTGTCCGTCTTCCTCTTGAAGATCCATTTATTCTCAATGGCTTGCCGATCATCGGGCAAGTCAACCAAAGTCCATACTTTGTTCTCATACATGGATCCCATCTCAGATTTCATGGTCTCAAACCATTTCGCGAATCTGGGCTCATCATCGCTTCCTCATAGTTCGTAGGTTCATCATGGTCTAGTAACATGACTTCCGAACATGATTACCGTACCACTCAGTGCGGATCTTACTCGGAAGACCTACGAGGTTTGGTAGCAACTTGATCTGAAGTTTCATGATCATCATCATTAACTTCCTCACTAATTGGTGTAGGAATCATGGAACTGATTTACGTGATGAACTACTTTCCAATTTGGGAGAAGGTACAATTACCTCATCAAGTTCTACTTTCCTCCCACTCACTTCTTTCGAGAGAAACTTCTTCTCTAGAAAGGATCCATCTTAGCAACGAAAAACTTGCCTTCGGATCTGTGATAGAAGGTGTACCCAATAGTTACCTTTGGGTATTCTATGAAGACGCACTTTTCCGATTTGGGTTCGAGCTTATCAGGTGAAAACCTTTTCACATAAGCATCACAATTCCAAACTTTAAGAAACGACGACTTAGGTTTCTTCGCTAAACCATAGTTCATACGGTGTCGTCTCAACGTATTTAGATGGTGCCCTTTTAAACGTGAATGCAGCTGTCTCTAATGCATAACCCCAAAATGATAGTGGTAAACCGATAAGAGACATCATAGATCGCATCATATCCAATAAAGTGCGATTCTGACGTTCGGACACACCATAACATTGTGGTGTTCCGGTGGCGTGAGCTGTGAAACTATTCCACATTATTTTAATTGAAGACCAAACTCAGAACTCAATTATTCGTCTTGCGATCAGATCGCGAAACTTTATTTTCTTGTTACGATGATTTTCCACTTCACTCTGAAATTCTTTGAACCTTTCAACTATTTCAGACTTATGTTTCATCAAGTAGATATACCCATATCTGCTCAAATCATTATGTGAAGGTTAGAAAATAACGATACTTGCCACGAGCATCAACACTCATTGGATCGCATACATCGGTATGTATTATTTCCAATAAGTCAAGAGCTTGTTCCATTGTTCCGAGAACGGAGTATTAGTCATCTTGCCCAAACGGCACGGTTCGCAAGCATCAAATGATTCATAACCAAGTGATTTGAAAATCCATATTTATGGAGTTTCTTCATGCGCTTTACACCGATATGACCCCAAGCGGCAGTGCCACAAATAAATTGCACTATCATTATTAACTTTACATCTTTTGGTTTCAATATTATGAATATGTGTATCACACGATCGAGATCCAACAAACCATTTTCATTGGGTGTATGACCATAGAAGGTTTTATTCATGTAAATGTAAACAATAATTATTCTCTAACTTACATGAATAACAGTATTGCATTAAACATGATCAAATCATATTTATGCTCAACGCAAGCGCCAAATAACATTTACTTAGGTTCAACACTAATCCCGAGAGTATAGGGAGTGTGCGATGATGATCATATCAATCTTGGAACTACTTCCAATACTCATCGTCACTTTCCCTTTAACTAGTCTCTGCTTATTCTCGTAACTCCTGTTTGAGTTACTAATCTTAGCAACCGAACAGTATCAAATACTCAGGGGCTACTATAAACACTAGTAAGGCACACATCAATAACCTGTATATCAAATATACTTTTGTTCACTTTGCCATCCTTATTATCCACCAAATATTCAGGGCATTTCCGCTTCGGTGGACCATTTCCTTTGCGATTATAAGCACTCGGTTTCAGTGCTTTGGTCCAGCTTTGGGCTTCTTCGCAGGAGTGACAACTTACTTGTCTTTCTACTTGAAGTTCCCTTTCTTTCCTTTGCCCTTCTCTTGAAACTAGTGGTCTTGTCAATCATCAACACTTGATGCTCTTTCTTGATTTCTACCTTCGTTGATTTCAACATCACGAAGAGCTCGGGAATCGTTTTCGTCATCCCTTGCATACTATAGTTCATCACGAAGTTCCAGTAACTTAGTGATGGTGACTAGAGAATTCATCAATCACTATCTTATCCGGAAGATTAACTCCCACTTGATTCAAGCGATTAAAGTACCTGCACAATCTGAGCACATGCTCACTAGTTGAGCGATTCTCCTCCATCTTTTAGCTATAGAACTTGTTGGAGACTTCATATCTCTCAACTCGGTATTTTCTTGAAATATTAACTTCAATTCTGGAACATCTCATATGGTCCATGACGTTCAAAACGTCTTTGAAGTCCCGATTCTAAGCCGTTAAGCATGGTGCACTAAACTATCAAGTAGTCATCATATTGAGCTAGCCAAACGTTCATAATGTCTCGCATCCGCTCCTGCAATAGGTCTGTCACCTAGCGGTGCATTAAGGACATAATTCTTACGGCAGCAATGAGGATAAACCTCGATCACGGATCCAATCCGCATCATTGCTACTAACATTTTCAATACAATTTTCTCTAGGAACACATATAAAACCATAGGGAAGCAACAACGCGAGCTATTGATCTACAACATAATCTGCAAAATACTACGGGACTAAGTTCATGATAAATTAAAGTTCAATTAATCATATTACTTAAGAACTCCCACTTAGATAGACATCTCTCTAGTCATCTAAGTGATTACGTGATCCAAATCAACTAAACCATAACCGATCATCACGTGAGATGGAGTAGTTTTCAATGGTGAACATCTTATGTTGATCATATCTACTATATGATTCACGCCGACCTTTCGGTCTCCGTGTTCGAGGCCATATCTGCATATGCTAGGCTCGTCAAGTATAACCTGAGTATTCTGCGTGTGCAAAACTGGCTTGCACCCGTTGTAGATGGACGTAGAGCTTATCACACCCGATCATCACGTGGTGTCTCGGCACGACGAACTTTGGCAACGGTGCATACTCAGGGAGAACACTACTTGATAATTTTAGTGAGAGATCATCTTAAAATGCTACCGTCAATCAAAGCAAAATAAGATGCATAAAGGATAAACATCACATGCAATCAATATAAGTGATATGATATGGCCATCATCATCTTGTGCTTGTGATCTCCATCTCCGAGCACCGTCGTGATCACCATCGCCACCGGTAGCGACACCTTGATCTCCATCGTAGCATTGTTGTCGTTTCGCCATCTATTGCTTCTCGACTATCGCTACCGCTTAGTGATAAAGTAAAGCAATTACAGCGTTGCATTTCATACAATAAAGCGACAACCATATGGCTCCAGCCGATTGCCGATAACTTCGGTTACAAAACATGATCATCTCATACAATAAAATATAGCATCATGTCTTGACCATATCACATCACAACATGCCTGCAAAAACAAGTTAGACGTCCTCTACTTTGTTGTTGCAAATTTTACGTGGCTGCTACGGGCTTAAGCAAGAACCAATCTCACCTACGCATCAAAACCACAACGATATTTCGTCAAATAGACTCCGTTTAACCTTCTCAAGGACCGGCGTAGCCACACTCAGTTCAACTAAAGTGAGAGAGACAGACACCCGCCAGCCACCTTTAAGCACGAGTGCTCGTAACGGTGAAACCAGTCTCGCGTAAGCGTCTGCGTAATGTCGGTCCGGGCGCTTCATCTCACAATACCGCTGAACCAAAGTATGACATGCTGGTAGGCGGTATGACTTGTATCGCCCACAACTCACTTGTGTTCTACTCGTGCAAAACATCAAACCATAAAACCTAGGCTCGGATGCCACCGATGGGGAACGTAGTAATTTCAAAAATTTCCTACGCACACGCAAGATCATGGTGATGCATAGCAACGAGGCGAGAGTGTTGTCTACGCACCCTCGTGATCGAAAGCGGAAGCGTTATAACAACGCTGTTGATGTAGTCGACGCGTCTTCACGATCCGACCGATCCAAGCACCGAACGTCACGGCACCTCCGAGTTCTGCACACGTTCAGCTCGATGACGATCCCGGACTCCGATCCAGCAAAGTGTCGGGATGAGTTCCGTCAAGACGCCAAGGTGGTGACAATGATGATGCTCCACCGACGCAGGGCTTCGCCTAAGCTCATGACGATATGACTTCTCCGGCGCAGGGCTTCGCTAAGCTCCGACGATATGACCAAGTGGAATATGGTGGAGGGGGCACCGACACGGCTAAGGAACGATCCGTAGATCAACTTGTGTGTCCATGGGGTGCCCCTGTCCCGTATATAAAGGAGTGGAGGAGGGAGGGCGGCCCTCTATGGCGCGCCTAGAGAGTCCTACTCCCACCGGAGTAGGATTCCCTTTCCTAGTCCAACTAGGAACCCTTCCATGTAGTAGGAGTAGGAGAGAAGGAAAGGGAAGAGAAAGGAGAAGGAAGGAAGGGCGCCTTCCCTAGTCCAATTCGGACCAGACCAAGGGAAGGGTGCGGCCACCCTTGAGGCCCTTTTCCTTCTTTCCCGTATGGCCCAATAAGGCCCAATACGTATTCCCGTAACTCTCCCAGTACTCAAAAATACCGAATCACTCGGAACCTTTCCGATGTCCGAATATAGTCGTCCAATATATCGATCTTTACGTCTCGACCATTTCGAGACTCCTCGTCATGTCCCTGATCTCATCCGTGACTCGAACTCCTTCGGTACATCAAAACTCATAAACTCATAATATAACATCGCCATCGAAACCTTAAGCGTGCACGGACCCTACGGGTTCGAGAACTATGTAGACATGACCTAGAACTATTCTTGGTCAATAACCAATAGTGGGACCTGGATGCCCATATTGGCTCCTACATATTCTACGAAGATCTTTATCGGTCAAACCGCATAACAACATACGTTGTTCCCTTTGTCATCGGTATGTTACTTGCCCGAGATTCGATCGTCGGTATCCAATACCTAGTTCAATCTCGTCACCGCAAGTCTCTTTACTCGCTCAGAATGCATCATCCCGTAACCAAATCATTGGTCACATTGCTTGCAAGGCTTATAATGATGTGCATTACCGAGAGGGCCCAGATACCTCTCCGACAATTGGAGTGACAAAACCTAATCTCAAATACGCCAACCCAACATGTACCTTTGGAGACACCTGTAGTACTCCTTTGTAATCACCCATTCGTTGTGACGTTTGGTAGCACCAAAGTGTTCCTCCGGTAAACGGGAGTTGCATAATCTCATAGTTACAGGAACATGTATAAGTCATGGATAAAAGCAATAGCAACATACTAAACGATCGGGTGCTAAGCTAATGGAATGGGTCATGTCAATCAGATCATTCAACTAATGATGTGACCTTGTTAATCAAATGACAACTCCTTTGTCTATGGTTAGGAAACTTAACCATCTTTGATTAACAAGCTAGTCTAGTAGAGGCATACTAGTGACACTCTGTTTGTCTATGTATTCACACATGTATTATGTTTCCGGTTAATACAATTCTAGCATGAATAATAAACATTTATCATGAAATAAGGAAATAAATAATAACTTTATTATTGCCTCTAGGGCATATTTCCTTCATTATTTGGGCGTAATATGCAATTTTGAAAAACGCATTTTTTTCCTAATTCAATTAAAATAGCGATAAAACTCCGAATAAAAATCTGATTTGATTTTAAAATTAAATCTCCAATATTTCTTTATTTTTTATGAAGTCATTTTATCCTTTCTCTTTTATTTTTATAAAATAAATATTCAAAGAGAAAATACTTAAAATCAAACGATCCTCTTTTCAAAAATTTGAGAAAACTCAAATATGAAAATAACAAAATTCCCAACTCTCTCCATTGGTCCTTGAGTTGCGTAGAATTTCTAGGATCAAACCAAAATGCAATAAAAATATAATATGCAATGATGATCTAATGTATAACATTCCAAATTGAAAATTTGGGATGTTACAAACCTACCCCCCTTAAGATGAATCTTGCCCTCGAGATTCGGGTTGGCTAGGAAATAGGTGAGAGTGATCCTTCCGTAGGTCTTCCTCTTGTTCCCAGGTGGCTTCATCTTCGGTATGGTGACTCCTGAACTTTGCAGAACTTGATTACTTTGCTACGTGTAACTCGGCTAGCAAACTTGAGTATCTTGACTGGTTTCTCCTCATATGTCAAATCACTATCCAACTGTATCGCTTCCAGTGGCACTGTATCTCTCAGAGGAATATCGGCCATCTCTGTGTGGCACTTCTTCAACTGAGAAACGTGAAACACATCATGAACTCCTGACAATCCTTCGGGTAATTCCAACTTGTAAGCAACTTCTCCTATACGTTCCAAAACTTTGTATGGTCCCACAAAACATGGTGCTAACTTCCCCTTAACTCCAAAACGCTTCACTCCTCGAAGTGGGGATACACGAAGATACACTTTGTCTCCGACTTCGTAAACTGTCTCCTTGCGTTTAGAATCCGCATAACTCTTCTGCCTGGACTGGGCTACCTTGAGTCTATCGCGAATCAGCTTAACCTTCTCTTCAGACTCTTTAATCAAATCTGGTCCAAACAACTGTCGGTCTCCAACTTCGTCCCACAACAATGGTGTTCTGCACCTCCTTCCGTATAGTGCTTCGAAAGGGGCCATCTTCAAACTGGCTTGATAGCTGTTGTTGTAAGAGAACTCTACATACGGCAAATTATCGTCCCAACTAGATCCATAGTCTAGCGCACAAGCTCTCAACATGTCCTCCTGAATCTGATTGACTCTTGCGGTCTGTCCATCTGTCTGCGGGTGAAAAGCTGTACTGAACTCTAGCCTGGCTCCCAAAGTCTCATGCAACTGATTCCAAAACTTTGAGGTGAACTGGGTTCCTCTATCTAATACAATGGTCCTTGGAACTCCATGCAGACATACGATCCTGGTCATGTATATCTTTACCAACTTAGCACTGGTGTAAGTGGTCTTTACTGGGATGAAATGAGCTACTTTCGTCAAATGATCGACTACAACCCATATCGAGTCATAGCCTGAACGAGTCCTGGGTAATCCCGTGATAAAGTCATGCCTAGTTTATCCCACTTCCATTCGGGTATCGGCAATGGTTGTAGCAATCCTGCTGGCTTCTGATGCTCTGCCTTCACTCTCTGACATACATCACAAACTGCTACATATTCTGCAATATCCTTCTTCATTCTGGTCCACCAGAAACTATCCTTCAAATCCAGATACATCTTGGTATTTCCTGGGTGAATCGGATATGGCGAATCATGGGCCTCTTGCAGAATCAACTTCCCGATCTCCCGATCATTTGGCAATATACGCGGTCCTCAAACCATAAGGTATCTTGCTCGTCCTCACGAAATCCTTTAGCCTTTCCTTTACTCATTCTTTCCTTTATTTCGGCTATCTCCTTGTCCGTCTTCTGAGCTTCTCTGATCTTATTCATCAATGTAGATTGAATCTCCAATGCTGCTACATAACCTCTCTGAACTATTTCCAAACATAGCTCAGGAAGATCCTCCGCTAACTCCTTGGGTAACTCTCCGGTCATGAGTGTATTGACATGACTTTTGCGGCTCAACGCATCCGCTACTACGTTAGCCTTTCCGGGATGATAATGCAATCTCATATCATAATCCTTAATGAGCTCTAACCATCTCCTCTGCCTGAGATTCAACTCCTTCTGCATGAAGATATACTTCAAACTCTTGTGATCCGTGTATACCTCATAATGGTTTCCGATGAGAAAAGGTCTCCAAGTCTTCAACGCATGTACTACGGCTGCTAACTCCAAATCATGCGTAGCATAATTTAACTCATGGGGTTTAAGCTATCGTGAGGCATATGAAACAACTCTTCCCTCCTACATAAGTACGACTCCAAGTCCTCGACGAGAAGCGTCGCAGTACACTTCGTAATCCTTGTGTTGATCTGGCAGAATCAACATTGGTGATGTAACCAAGCATTTCTTCAACTCCTGAAGACTGGCCTCACATTCCTCAGTCCATTTGAACTTGGTGTCCTTCTTCAACAACTCCGTCATAGGCTTTGCAACCTTTGAGAAATTCTCAATGAACCTCCGGTAGTATCCTGCGAGTCCAAGAAAACTCCGGATCTCTCCAACTGACGTGGGTGCCTCCCAATTTGTCACAGTGACAACCTTGCTGGGGTCTACCGCTATTCCTTCTCCAGATATAACATGTACAAGGAATCCAACTTCCTTCAGCCAAAACTCACACTTGCTGAACTTGGCGTATAGCTGATGTTCTCTGAGCTTCCCAAGTACTAAACACAAGTGCTCTTTATGCTCCTCTTCATTCTTCGAGTAGACCCGAATATCATCAATGAACACCACGACGAACTTATCCAAAAACTCCATAAACACTTTGTTCATCATGTTCATAAAATAGGCAGGTGCGTTAGTCAGACCAGATGACATAACGGTATACTCATATAGCCCGTACCTCGTGGTAAAAGCTGTCTTAGGTATATCCTACTCTCGAATCTTCAGCTGGTGGTACCCTGATCGCAGATCGATCTTAGAAAACACTTTAGCTCCTTGCAGCTGATCAAACAAATCATTGATCATCGGCAGTGGGTACTTGTTCTTGATCGTCACCTCATTCAATCCACGATAATCAACAACCATCCTTAACGATCCATCCTTCTTCTCACTAGAAGTACTGGGGATCCCCAAGGTGACGAACTTGGGCGAATATAACCTTTATCCAGTAACTCCTTAATCTGCTTCTTAATTTCCTCCAAATCCTTTGCAGGCATTCTGTATGGTCTCTTAGATATTGGCCCTATGCCTGGCAAAAGCTCAATTAAAAACTCAATATCTCTATCCGGTGGCATGCCTGGCAACTCTTCTGGAAATACATCTGGAAAATCCTTCACCACTGGTACTTCCTCCTATACAACTCCTGATAAGGAATTTACTTGAGTCCTATTTGGCACATGCCGGGATACATACTTGATCCTTCTTTCTTCTGGGGTGGTGAGCAAAATTGACTTACTGGCGTAGTCAATGTTCCCTCCATACTTCGATAACCAATCCATGCCTAATATCACATCCAATCCTTATGACTCCAATACTATTAGGTCTGAGGGGAATAGGTAGTTACCAATCCTTAATGGTAACCGATCACACTATAGGCTAGCCATATACTCTGTTCCCGGCGAGGTTACTAACATGGGTGACCTAAGGGCTTGGGTTGGCAGTTTAAACTTATCCACGAATCCCCTTGATATGTATAAATGCGATGCACCAGTATCAAAAAGTACGACTGCAGTAAATGACTTAACCAAAAACTTACCTATTACTGCATCGGGTTGGGCTTCAACCTCCTCCACGTTAACGTGGTTCACTTGTACCCTGGTGAAAGGGTTGGGCTTCTTCCCAGAGCTTCCATTGCCGTTTCCATTCTTAGCTTCAGGACATTCGTTGGCGTAATGTCCAGTCTTCTGGCACTTGTAGCAAGTAACGTGGCTTAGGTCTTTCTTGGTGGGCGTTGCTCGGTTGGAACGGTTATGTTCGTTGCTTCCTCCATTACCATTCCCATTCTTGGAGCCACTATGGTTGTGCGAACTTCCTCCATTGTGAGTGTGGCCTCCATGGTTATGGACAAGTCCTCCCGAGTTCGGGGTGAAACGAGGTCTCTGCTGTGCTCCAGAATTATACTTCCCTTCTCCATACTTCCTCTTGTGGTTGTCAATCTGCTGCTGCTTCACTTCAATCATGAGAGCTCTATCTACCAACTCCCGGTAGTTATTGAAATTTGCCACCATCAACTGCATGCTCAGCTCATCATTCAGTCCTTCCAGGAACTTCTCCTGCTTAGCTGCATCCGTAGCAACGTCATCTGGGGCATAACGTGCTAGCTTACTAAAGTCATCCACATACTGGCCAACGGTGCGCCCTCCTTGGCGTAAGTTGCGAAACTCATGCTTCTTCATGGCCATAGCTCCTGTTGATACATGGGCAGTGCGAAAAGCCTGCTGGAACTGGTCCCATGTAACAGTGGCGATGGGGTAAGTGACTATATATTCTCCCACCATGATGCTGCGGGTCCATCAAGCTGATGTGCGGCAAAACGCACTCTCTCCGCATCTGTGCGTCCTGCAGTAGTCAACTCCCTTTAAATCTTGCGGAGCCAATCATGTGCAACAATCGGCTCGGTGCTACTGGAGAACACCGGTGGATTCAGCCTAAGAAACCAGGCTAAGTGATCAACTGGTGGTGGTGGTGGGTTGTTGTTGTTGTTGTTCCCCGATTCGATTACGACTAGTATCTCGCATCAATGCATTCTCGCTTTGGATCAACCGAGTGAGCTCCGTGGGAAAGCAAATCCATCGTCGCGTCTCGGAGGCATCTGCTGGGTTTAGAAAAGATGAGAAAACAGAGTAGAATGAGGTCTAGGGGGAAAACACTACCCATATGCACATGAGACGAACACAAATATATCACTCAATCAATCAAACAATGGCATACAATCGGTCTAGAACTATCGTGACAAAAGTGCCCGGACTATACTATATACATGGTGGAATACTACTACTGATATGGTGGTCGACTAGAAAAATTGATCGGCCGAAGACTCCATGATATCTGCTCCAGCTTCATCAACATAGTCATCATCGCTATCATCGGGATCCGAGTCGGTGTCGTTGATGATGATGTAGTTCTCCGGGCAAGTGGAACCGTCATCTCCTCCACCTGGCGCGGGGTCTCCCATGAAAACTCCTAGCTTCCTTGTCAGGTCGTCATTCTTCTCCACTAGTACGACAATTTCCTCCATATAATCCTCGCGAGTAGCCTTGAGTTCTTCCTCCAGTTCCATGATCCTTGTCATCGCCTTCTTCAAATCTGTCATGCCTGCGCACATCTGGTTTTCCTGGCATCGAATGTGCTGGTTTAACTCCTTGATGAAAGCTGCAATCGATCTATCCTTCCTGGTGCTGATCATCTCCCATTGCTCATCTCGGCACCCACAAATCTGGTAGATTGTATCCTTGAGATCATTGTGGTAAACTTCTCCAATGCGTCTGTAACATCCCAAATTTCCTAATTTGGAATGTTTTACAATTATAGATAAGCATCCTATGCACTCCTGTTTGAATTTGAATGCCATTTGAAGTTTCAGAGCAAGTTGAGTTTTGAATTTGAATTTCAAACTTTGGCATGTGGGAAACAATTCAAAACTAAGCCTGATAAATACTTGATCAAAAGTATGAGAGGAGCAAACATGACACTCCAAAAATATCAGAGGAAACAATGCCAAAAGATTTGGATTCAAATCTGAAATTTATTTGAATTTGAAAAAAATAGATTTTTATGAAGTTTGGATTTTGCCTTTGGAAAAATGTTCAAATGAAAGGGAATATTCCCCTGATCATTTTGGTATATATATACCCTATATAAATTATTTCTAGATTTGGTTTTATTTTTGTTTTAGTTTTATTTAAAAAAATAAAGGAAAAAACCCTCGGCGCCAAATAGGGCCACCCAGCCCAGCCAGCGCCTGACCCCAGCCTGAGCCAGCCCAGCCAGCTGCCCAACTGGCAGCCAAGACCAGCCCAGCCAGCCCAGCGCAAGACCCTCGCCCCCACGCCTAAAAAGCCTAGGCTTCGCCACCCGACCCTCGCCTCTCTCCTCTCACGACTCGTGGGACCCGCCCCTCTTCTTCCCCTCGCCCACGCCACGAGTTCGCTGAGATCGACCGGATCCCAAGGATCCGGATCCCCGACCGCCCGATGCCCTTCCAAGAGGAGCCGAGGCCTGGCTATAAAGAGCCGAGCCCCGCACCCCATTCCCCGAGAGCTCGCCAGACCCCTCGTCCTCCCGTTTGCGCTCATGGAGTCCCGAGCCCTCCCGCCGCCATTGTTGCCGCCGACGCCTGGTGCACCCCGACCCTCCCCAACACCACCGAACCCCTCCCGACCCGTCTGCGTCTCCCGACGAGTCGCCGAGCTCCCGACGCCTTGACGCCTCGAAGCACTTCGCCGCCCGCCGCCCGTCGTCATGAGTCCGAAGTCACCAAAAGCTCCCCCGTCCGATCCTAGATCTAGGGCTAGGATTAGAACCCCGAAGGGTTAGGTTTTAGTTAGAAAACCGGCAGGTCCTTTTCGGTTTATTTTTAGTTTAGGTTTTTATTTTAGGCCCGGTTCTTTTAGTTTAAACCCTAGAGTCCGTTTAGCCTATCTAACGCACAGGGCACAGTATAGGCCCATTAGGCCTTTTTCTTTTTATTTTGATTTTCTGTTTTAGCCGAATAGTTTCAGTTTCAAAAATGTATATCTTTTATTCTGTTTAATATTTTTGAGTGATTCTTTTTTTGTTGGATTGCGAATTTTATGTAGTTTCTGTAAAATATATATTTAGCTATGTTAAAAATAATTAAAAATGCTTTAATATTGTTTTAGTCAGAATAGTAAATCTGCTATAACTTTAGTTAGAAAAATTATTTTTGCATGATTCTTTTGTCACCACTTTATTTTGACATTGCCAAACCCTAGAAATTAACTTTGGTATTTTAGGATTAATAGATAATTAGTTCTAGACAGAATCCTATTAATCCTAATTAATTGACTAGTTCATGTTTTCCTAAATAATTAAATAGTAAATTAATTTATTTTTAACTTGTGATTAGTTATTCTAGGATAGTTTCTGTCATTCTAGTAGATGAACTTTTATTTATAATTAATAAAATTTTTAAATTATTTTTCTTAATAGAAATTGGATTAGGCCTAAAAGGAGTTTTATAATAGCTATTTAATTAATTCTTTTTGCTCCTAGTTGCTTAGTGAATCCTTTTCTGTTAAGTTAACTTAAAACCATGATTAGGTTATATTAAGGAATTTTGCTATATAAAACTATTTTAGTTATTGTTTGGAGTAGGGAAAAGCTTGAATTGGTTTCTTTGAGTTTTTCTTTGGATTTGGTTTTGATTGTTTTGTTGTGCTATGTTACTATTGTTATCTTGTGTGATCCTCTTGCTTTATGCTTATTGTGTTATTGTTTGTCTCGGTAGAGTTTCCGGAGTCTAAGCTTGCTACTCGACTCTTTTTAGCTTACGAGGATCATCAACAAGGCAAGTTTTGATCATGTTATTTCAATACCTATGTTTTTGTGCATTAGTAGTTGTCACCACCCCACCATGCATGCAGTAGTGAAATCTTGAAGTCATTAAACTTGAGTAGTATCATGTGGTAGGATGAACCAATCCTTGTTACCATGACCCCGGACGTAGTAGTTATTTTGCTATGCTCGTGAGACGGATTTGGGATGAGTGAAATTCATAAGCAAGATGTGAGAGTCAATGATGATGATGACCCCATGAACTACAATGATCAAGATGGACTTTGGAAAATCACTACTGGGTGGAGGATTTGTTGACGGGCACCTGGAGCACCCAGTGGTGGCGGGATGCATGGAGAAGCGCCATGACATCCTCGGAAAGCTTCACCCAGCCACGAAGAGAAGGATGGATGCCCCATGACCGAAGCTTACATGCAGCACCGCAAGCCATTATGGGCTCTGGCTGGGTTGACCCTAGTAGTGACGCTGGCTGGGCGGTACTACGAGAAGTAGACGAACGGTAGGATTGGATGGGTACGGCGGTGGCGGAAGAACTCTTTGGAAGACCTGTTTCATTCGTCCGCCTTCAAACACCATGAAGTGCGAAGACTTTAAAGGAGGGAATGATTCTTGCGGGAAAGTCGCAACCCTCTGCAGAGTTTAAAGATCTAATCGATTAGCCGTGTCCCGATTCACGGACATTTGAGCCTCTGGAACTTGGAAGTATTTGGATATCTCAACACTAAAATTAATGAATTAATTTGAGGGTTTATGACTTAATAATTTGGGAACGAGATATTGGTTGGCGGAACCATCTCAATAACTACCAACAATTGTAGTAATTTGCAAGCAAGTCCATAGTAGGATAAAATTTGCTTTTCGCAAAATGATGAGACTTAGAGCTCCACACCAAAATGCATATAGTGTTAGCAACTTTATTATTGTTATTCTTCATGACTTGCCACTTATTCCAAAAGCTGACCTACATGGCTGCAACGTATTATGTTGCGTAGATATATTCGATCAGGAGTGAGGCTACGCTCCGCGCTTGGCGATTGCCCTTTGGAGTCGGATGGACTCGCTTTACCTCGACGCTTCCGCAGCATTAGTAGTTTATTTCTCATGAGTTGGCCTTGAGCCGAATTTATTCCCTTGTAATAAAGACTCTATATGAGAATCGTTTAATGATATTCAGGTGTGATTGAACTTTGATTACTTTATCGATGTACTGTGAGTACCAAAGATGATCTTGGGATGGTACAGCATACGTAGATTTGACCGATTTTGGGTCAGGTCGCTCAGAGATGGTATCGAGCACACGCTGACCGTGAGGATCGTAACCCCTAGGATCGGAAAGCCATAAGCGAGACCATTTACTTTGAACCCTTTTCATTCTATAATTCTTCCTGTTCAATTCGACTCTTCTCCCCTTTGCAACATTCTAGATGGCGCGAGTTCAACCCGGTTTGCTACGGAGTTACGCCACCCGATGAGACGATGCCCTTCGAAGAAAGCTGGTCCAGATGGTGAAGCAGCTGAAGATAGCTCTACCCTCGATCACCGGAAGCCCACTAATGCACTTCCGACGGACACCCGCTGTGATTGAGGTGCATATCCTGTGGAGAACCTTTGGAGGACACACGGAGCCTATCAACTTTGAGTTCACCGAGTTCAACTGGATCATCGGAAGGGACGTGGCGATCTACCGAGCACTTGGACATCTCCGAGAGGAGTACAGGCCGAGCTCGATCACTCGAGACCTCGCCATGGTTTCTCGCAGGGCAAGGAATGGAGATATCATCCGTACCATTGAGGATGATTCCACTCTCTCATACATCCAGACTTGGAGTGTCTTCTCGAAGCGGGAGATTCGACTCGCCGTAACTCAAGACACACCGAAGCTTTGTTCCGCGAATGGAACTGGAGGAGAAGGCACGCAGACTTCCTTGGCCATGAGGAAGAAATCACGGACTTCATGGAGATTGTCGACGACCAAGATGAAGCTTGCGCGATAGAGGAAAAGATGGACTTGGGAGAGGACCTTTACCCGAGTAGAGATGAAGCACCCTCGTGAGCAATGATCAGGATTTGAAGGAGTACCACCAAGGAAACCCCAAGAGGAGGCGCCATCGATGAAGACTTTTAGTCGACCACCATGTTATCTTTTACTTTTTCGTCGATCGTTAGGCTAATGTTTTACCTTCGATTAGTCATGAGCTTTTGTAATCGAGTTTGAACCATGTTTGAGTGGAATGAATAAATGATTGGTGTGTTATGCTTGTGCATTCATATGGGTAGTGTTATTTCTCATAGACCATTGTTCTATTCTAAATTTCTCATCCCTCCAATACACCAGATGCCTCCGAGACGTGACCTTTGGTTTCCCGCCGAGCTCACCCAGCTGCTCCAAAGCAGCAGAATGCACCGATGCAGCTCCCGATTCGAATCGAACAACACCGCCAACAATCCACCGCCACCACCACCCACCGTGGACAACTTGACTCGATTTACGAGGTTGAATCCGCCAGTGTTCTCTAGTAGCACCGAGCCGATTGTGGCTGATGATTGGCTCCATAAGATCGGAAGAGAGCTAGTCACCGTTGGATGCACCGATCTTTGAGAAGGTGCGCTTTGCAGCGCATCAACTGGATGGACCTGCAGCTTCTTGGTGGGAGAATTACACCGCCACTTTTCCCATGGGTGGCATCACATGGGATCAATTCCAGCAGGCCTTCCGTACCGCTCATGTCTCAGCTGGAGCCATGAGTCTGAAGAAGCGTGAGTTCCGAAACTTGCGCCAGGGAACCGTCTTGTGGCACAAGATGCGTGGATGAATTCAGCAAGCTCGCTCGCTATGCCCCTCGATGACGTGGCCACGGATGCCGCCAAGCAGGAGAAGTTCCTTGAGGGACTCAATGATGAACTGAGCATGCAGCTTATTGTGGCTACTTTCAACAACTACCGGAGCTGGTAGACAAGGCCACCATTCGGAAGGCAAGCAGCAGCAGATAGAAAGCCGCAAGCGGAAGTACAGCCAGGGGAAGCACAACTCAGGAACTCAGCAGAAGTCCCGCTATGCACCGTACTCAGGAGGACACACCCATCATAACCATGGAGGCCATAACCATGGAGTAAATGGGAACAACCGCAGCCAGACAACAAGTCGAGGCCATGGCAATGGCAATGGCAATGGAAATGGTAATGGTAATCAGCACCGTTCTGCCCGGCTCAAGGATCTGAGCCACATCACCGCTTCAAGTGCCGAAGACAGGGCACTACGCCACCGACTGCCCGGAGGCCAAGCGGAGGAACGGGAATGGCAATGGAGGCTCAAATGAAGAAGCCCAATCCTTTCCTCGTGCTCAAGTGAACCATATCGACGTGGAGGACGTCTATGATCAGCCGGAACAATCGTGGTTGGTAAGTTTTATTGAATTCACGCTCAGTTTTGGTTCTCTTTGATTCGGTGCAACGATTCATTCATATCAAGGTTAGTTGTGGAAAAGTACGGATTACGCACTAGAACCCTTAGAAGCCCCTTCGCGTCGGTTCGCAGAGGAGAAATAATGGCAGGTTTAAGCTGTCCCGCAACCCTCAACATCGGGAACCACAAATTTCCGTGGAACTCATAGTGTTGGAAACTCAGACCTTGGATGTAATCCTAGGCATGGATTGGTTGTCAAAGTATGAAGGGAACATTGATATGCCCGCAAGTCTATTCTGCTCACCACCCCGGGCGTAAGAGGATCAAGTATGTAGCCAGCACAGCCGGATGAAGAATCAGTGCATTCCCTCACGGAGTTGTTCAGAGGAAGTGCCATGGTGCAAGAATTTCCCGATGTGTTCCGGAGGAATTACCAGAATGCCACCGACGAGACATTGAATTTCTGATCGAGTTATTGCGGCACAGCCCCAATATCCAAGAGACCTTATCGGATGCCACCGAATGAGTTGAAAGAGATCAAGGATCAAATAAATGAGTTATTGGAGAAAGGATATATTCGTCCAAGCTCATCACCTTGGGGAGCCCCAGTTCTTTTGGTAGAGAAGAAGGATGGAAGCTTGAGGATGGTTGTGGATTATCGTGCTTTGAACGAAGTAACCATCAAGAACAAGTACCCTCTGCCGATGATCAATGACTTGTTTGATCAACTTGTTGGAGCCAAGGTATTCTCTAAGATCGATCTTCGATCAGGGTATCACCAGTTGAAAATTCGTGAAAAGGATATACCCAAAACAGCATTCACTACCAGGTATGGTTTATACGAGTATACCATCATGTCATTTGGATTGACTAATGCTCCTGCATACTTCATGAATTTGATGAACAAGGTGTTCATGGAGTATTTGGACAAGTTTGTCGTGGTGTTCATCGATGATATATTGATATTCTCCAAGAGCGAGGAAGAGCATAAGGAGCATTTGCGTCTAGTTCTGGAGAAACTTCGAGAACATCGGTTGTATGCCAAGTTCAGCAAATGTGAATTTTGGTGAAGGAAGTTGGATTCCTCGGACATGTTATTTCAGAGAAGGAATAGCAGTTGATCCCGCCAAGGTTGAATCACCACCGATTGGCGCCACCCACCTCGACCAAGGAGATCCGCAGTTTTCTCGGACTCGCAGGATATTATCGGAGGTTCATTGAGAACTTCTCGAAGATTGCCAAGCCCATGACTGAGTTGTTGAAGAAGGAAGCCAAGTATGTTTGGACCGAGGAATGTGAAGCCAGTTTTCAGGAATTGAAGAAACGGTTGGTCACAGCTCCAATGTTGATATTGCCGGACATACACAAGGAATACCAGGTCTATTGTGACGCTTCTCGTCAAGGACTCGGAGGAGTATTGATGCAGGAAGGTAAGGTTGTAGCTTATGCCTCCGCACAGCTCGGCCTCATGAGATAAATTATGCCACACATGATTTGGAGTTAGCAAATAGTGCATGCACTCAAGACACAGAGACATTTCCTCATTGGAAATCGTTGTGATGTCTACACGGATCACAAGAGCTTGAAATATATTTTCACGCAGAAGGAATTGAACCTCGAGCGGAGGAGATGGCTAGAGTTGATAAAGGACTACGACATGAGATTGCATTACCACCCCGTAAGGCCAATGTTGTAGCAGATGCTTTGAGCCGTAAGAGTTATGTGAATACTCTTACCGCAGGAGGATTACCCGTGAGTTAGTCGATGACCTCGAGATCTCCGATCGGAGATAGTTCCGAAAGGATTTGTTGCAACCCTAGAAGTTCAGTCCACCTTGACCGAAAGGATTCGTGAAGCCCAGAAGTCGGACAAGGAAATCGATGAGATAAAGCAAAATATGGAGGAAGGAAAAGCTAAAGGATTCCGTAAGGATGAACACGGGACTATATGGTTTGAGGATCGTATTTATGTGCCCAATGATCCTGAGCTCAGAAGCTAATTCTTCAGAGGCTCATGATTCACCGTACTCTATTCACCCGGCAACACCAAGATGTACCTGGATTTGAAGCAAAGTTTCGGTGGACGGTATGAAGAAGGACATTGCCGAGTGCGTAGCGATATGCGATGTTTGCCAACGTGTGAAGGCGAGAACATCGAAGCCCGCAGGTTACTTCAACCTTTGCCGATTCCCGATTGGAAATGGGAGAAACTTGGTATGGATTTCATCACAGGATTACCCAGACCCGTTCAGTTATGATTCTATCTGGGTAGTGGTTGATCGTTTGACCAAGGTAGCTCACTTCATTCCGTGAAGACTACCTATACCAGTGCCAAGTTGGCCAAGATATACATGACCAGGATCGTATGTCCGCATGGAGTTCCGAGGAAAATCGTGTCGGATAGAGGAACGCAGTTTACCTCAAAGTTTTGGAAGCAATTGCATGAAACTTTGGGTACGAGGCTGGAATTCATCAGCCTTTCATCCGCAGCATGATGGACAGACCGAGAGAGTCAATCAGATTACGGAGGACATGTTGAGAGCTTGTGTGCTAGACTATGGGTCTAGCTGGGATGATAATTTGCCGTCGCAGAGTTCTCATACAACAACAGTTATCAATCCGGTTTGAAGATGGCCCTTCAAGCTCTATACGGAAGGAGGTGCGAAACACCATTCTTTGTGGGATAGTGTTGGAGATCGATCACTTTTCGGTTCCGACCTTATCAAGGATTCCAAGAGAAAGTCAAGCTGATTCGAGACAGGCTCAAGATAGCACATCGAGACGTAAGAGTTATGCCGACGATGAAGCAAGGAAGTGACTTACGAAGTGGGAGACCGAGCATATCTTCGTGTGTCTCACTTCGTGGAATCAAGAGGTTTGGAGTCAAAGGAAAGTTAGCACCCGATTCATTGGCCCTACAAAATCCTCGAGCGTCGTGGAGAAGTTGCATACAAGTTGGAATTGCGGAAGGATTGTCCGGAGTTCATGATGTCTTCCACGTTTCTCGCTTGAAGAAGTGTCATGCCGACATGGCCGATGTTCCGTTGAGAGACACAAGGCCCTAGAGGCCATACAGCAGACGGTGATCGACTTACAAGGAGAAACCCGTCCGTATTCTCGAGACTGCAAGCGAGTCACCCGCAGCAAGGTCATCAAGTTTTGCAAGGTCTTTGTGGAGTCACCACACCGAGGAAGAAGCCACACAGGAACGCCAAGAAGATCTTCGTCGAGACCATCCGCACCTATTTGCTAGCCAACCCGAATCTCGAGGGCGAGATTCATCTTAAGGTGGGTAGGTTTGTAACATCCCAAATTTCCTAATTTGGAATGTTTTACAATTATAGATAAGCATCCTATGCACTCCTGTTTGAATTTGAATGCCATTTGAAGTTTGAGCAAGTTGAGTTTTGAATTTGAATTTCAAACTTTGGCATGTGGGAAACAATTCAAAAACTAAGCCTGATAAATACTTGATCAAAAGTATGAGAGGAGCAAACATGACACTCCAAAAATATCAGAGGAAACAATGCCAAAAGATTTGGATTCAAATCTGAAATTTATTTGAATTTGAAAAAATAGATTTTTATGAAGTTTGGATTTTGCCTTTGGAAAAATGTTCAAATGAAAGGAATATTCCCTGATCATTTTGGTATATATATACCCTATATAAATTATTTCTAGATTTGGTTTTATTTTTGTTTTAGTTTTATTTAAAAAAAATAAAGGAAAAAACCCCTCGGGCGCCAACTAGGCCACCCAGCCTAGCCAGCCCACAGACCACTGCCAGCCCAGTGAAGCCGGCCTAACTGGCAGCCCAAAGACCACCAGCCCAGCCCAGCGCCAAGACCCCTCGCCTCACCCCAAAAGCCTAGGCTTCGCCACCCGACCCCTCGCCCCTCTCTCCTCTCGCTGACTCGTGGGACCCGCCTCTCTTCTTCCCTCCCACGCCCACGCCACGAGCTCGCTGAGATCGACCGGATCCCAAGGATCCGGGATCCCCGACCGCCCGATGCCCTTAGAAGAGGAGCCGAGGCCCTGGCTATAAAGAGCCGAGCCCCGCACCCCATTCCCCGAGAGCTCGCCGCACCCCTCGTCCTCCCGTTTGCGCTCATGGAGTCCCGAGCCCTCCCGCCGCCATTGTTGCCGCCGTCGACGCCTGGTGCACCCGACCTCCCAACACCACCAACCCTCCCGACCCGTGCGCGTCTCCCCGACGAGTCGCCGGAGCTCCCCGACGCCTAGACGCCTCGAAGCACTTTCGCCGCCGCCGCCGCCGTCCGAGTCCGTAAGTCACCGAAAGCTCCCCCGTCCGATCCTAGATCTAGGGCTAGGATTAGAACCCGAAGGGTTAGGTTTTAGTTAGAAAACCGGCAGGTCCTTTTCGGTTTATTTTAGTTTAGGTTTTATTTTAGGCCGGTTCTTTTAGTTTAAACCCTAGAGTCCGTTTAGCCTATCTAACGACAGTATACAATATAGGCCCATTAGGCCTTTTTCTTTTATTTTGATTTTCTGTTTTAGCGAATAGTTTCAGTTTCAAAATGTATATCTTTTATTCTGTTTAATATTTTTGAGTGATTCTTTTTTGTTGGATTGCTAATTTTATGTAGTTTCTGTAAAATATATATTTAGCTATGTTAAAAATAATTAAAATGCTTTAATATTGTTTTAGTCAGAATAGTAAATCTGCTATAACTTTAGTTAGAAAAATTATTTTGCATGATTCTTTTGTCACCACTTTATTTTGACATTGCCAAACCCTAGAAATTAACTTTGGTATTTTAGGATTAATAGATAATTAGTTCTAGACAGAATCCTATTAATCCTAATTAATTGACTAGTTCTGTTTTCCTAAATAATTAAATAGTAAATTAATTTATTTTTAACTTGTGATTAGTTATTTTAGGATAGTTTCTGTCATTCTAGTAGATGAACTTTTATTTATAATTAATAAAATTTTAAATTATTTTTCTTAATAGAAATTGGATTAGGCCTAAAAGGAGTTTTATAATAGCTATTTAATTAATTCTTTTTGCTCCTAGTTGCTTAGTGAATCCTTTTCTGTTAAGTTAACTTAAAAGCATGATTAGGTTATATTAAGGAATTTTTGCTATATAAAAACTATTTTAGTTATTGTTTGGAGTAGGGAAAAGCTTGAATTGGTTTCTTTGAGTTTTTCTTTTGGATTTGGTTTTGATTGTTTTGTTGTGCTATGTTACTATTGTTATCTTGTGTGATCCTCTTGCTTTATGCTTATTGTGTTATTGTTTGTCTCGGTAGAGTTTCCGGAGTGTGAAGCTTGCTACTACGACTCTTTAGCTTACGAGGATCATCAGCAAGGCAAGTTTTGATCATGTTATTTCAATACCTATGTTTTTGTGCATTAGTAGTTGTCACCACCCCACCATGCATGCAGTAGTGAAATCTTGAAGTCATTAAACTTGAGTAGTATCATGTGGTAGGATGAACCAATCCCCTTGTTACCATGACCCCGGACGTAGTAGTTATTTTGCTATGCTCAGAGACGGATTTGGGATGAGTGAAATTCATAAGCAAGATGTGAGAGTCAATGATGATGATGACCCCATGAACTACAATGATCAAGATGGACTTTGGAAAAATCACTCTTTGGGTGGAGGATTTGTTGACGGGCACCTGGAGCACCAGTGGTGGCGGGATGCATGGAGAAGCGCCATGACATCCTGCGGAAAGCTTCACCAGCCACGAAGAGAAGGATGGATGCCCCATGACCGAAGCTTACATCTGCAGCCGCAAGCCATTATGGGCTCGGCTGGGTTGACCCTAGTAGTGACGCTGGCTGGACGGTACTACGAGAAGTAGACGAACGGTAGGATTGGATGGGTACGGCGGTGGCCGAAGAACTCTTTGGAAGACCTGTTTCATTCGTCCGTCTTCAAACACCATGAAGTGCGAAGACTTTAAAGGAGGGAATGATTCTTGCGGGAAAGTCGCAACCCTCTGCAGAGTTTAAAGATCTAATCGATTAGCCGTGTCCCGATTACGGACATTTGAGCCTCTGGAACTTGGAAGTATTCGATATCTCAACACTAAAATTAATGAATTAATTTGAGGGTTTATGACTTAATAATTTGGGAACGAGATATTGGTTGGCGGAACCATCTCAATAACTACCAACAATTGTAGTAATTTGCAAGCAAGTCCATCGTAGTAGGATAAAATTTGCTTTTCGCAAAATGATGAGACTTAGAGATCCACAACCAAAATGCATATAGTGTTAGCAACTTTATTATTGTTATTCTTCATGACTTGCCACTTATTCCAAAAGCGATTTACATGGCTGCAACGTATTATGTTGCGTAGATATATTCGATCAGAGTGAGGCTACGCCCGCTTGGCGATTGCCCTTTGAGTCGGATGGACTCGCTTTACCTCGACGCTCTGTAGCATTAGTAGTTTATTTCTCATGAGTTGGCCTTGAGCGAATTTATTCCCTTGTAATAAAGACTCTATATGAGAATCGTTTAATGATATTCAGGTGTGATTGAACTTTGATTACTTTATCGATGTCTTGTGAGTACCAAATGATCTTGGGATGGTATGTATACGTAGATTTGACCGATTTTGGGTCAGGTCGCTACAGCGTCCCATGGTAATGTGAGCTGCCATACTCTTTCCTAGACACCAGGTTGGTGCATCAAAGAAAAACTCTATGGGCTTAGTGACTGGCGTGAATGTCATTCCTGGAACTTGAACTTGAATCATCCAGCGCTCCTCTTCTGGTAAAGTGGCATTGTAAGTCCCTGTGAAGCTTGGTATTCCAATGTTCAGGTACCTAGTAACTTCCTTCAAGTGGCGTCCAAAAGGGGTGTCTTCATCCGTTTGCGTGAACTTGATCCTTGCGTCCGCCATCCTAAAGAGTAGAAAATGGAGATGAGTCAGAAATGAGAAGAGAGTAGTGATCTAGGGCTTTAGCTTAGTGGTCTTGTCCTACAGTCAGCGTGTGCTCTGATACCACCTTGTAGCGACCAGACCTCAAACAGTCGATCTCGTGCATCGATGTCATCCTCGGATCGGTAATGTTGACACGCATACAGATTTGAAGGACTTATAACAGAGTAGCAATCACACACTTATTACATTGAATGTCTCAAAAGAGAACTTATTAAAAATAATATGGCTTAAGGCCATCTAAAACGATAACATCGGAAGGCTTGGAAGATAAAGTGAGTCCATCAACTCCAACGGCCTCACTGAGTGAAAGACCACGACCTAAGGCTCCTTACTCGTCGTCTGAAAAGTCTGCAACATGATACGTTGCAGCCCGAAAATGGGTCAGCACATGGAATATGCCGGCAATGTAACACAAGAAAGTAATGAACAGAATAAAGCTATCACTACATGCATATATGGCTGGTGGAGGCTGTATGGTTAATATCTTTTGCGAAAAGCCAATTTTTTCCTACAAAAAAGGAATATATTTTCTTTAACTATCATGGTGGTTGTTAAACATTGAGAATGGTAAACCCCATCTCAATCCCAATTAAAAGTAAATTAATAACCCAATGAAATTTCATAATTAAGTGTGATGAGATCCACATGAAAATCCAAGAACCAGATACTCAAGATGTCCATAACCGGGGACACGGCTAACCATGATTAGTTTGTACACTCTGCAGAGGTTTGCACACTTTTCCCCACAAGACTCAATATCCTCCGTTGGATTTCTCGCACTACATGGTGTTTGAGAAACGGATGACCGAGACACAGTCTTTCAGAAGCATTAACTCTTTCGATGGGTAGACCGTACCACCTACATCCCCTACATCTGCTAGTCTACCACTGAAAGAGGTCACACCACATACTCAACTATGCTAGAGCCCATAGTGGCTTGTGGCTGCACATGAAAGTTTCTAGCATGAATAATCTCATGATCCCTTTGAGCCTGGGTGGCAGTCCATAGGAGAATCACACGGTACCCCGGGATTTCCAAAAATACAGGCAATCATTGGATTCCCCAGGTGCATCAATCCACCCATACGTATATTAAAGTTGCCACCTTAAGTTAACCATTAATTAAGAATGCTCACATCTGTCATGAGTAAACTCAAATCCAATCCATGTCTACGAGCATAGCATAGCAGTATAAGCAACGTAGAAGTAACTCCCATAGGTTTGATAATAAACAGGTGAATAGGTACTACCTCATCTACTTCCCAAACCCACAATTTAAATCAGATCCTAACCATGCAATTGTTTGGGGATTGATCTAATGCAATAAAACTGGGTAGTAAAGAGGTGTGACCAAAGTGTTACTTGCCTTGCTGATGATCCACGAAACCTAGAGACTCGTAGTAGCACGCTTCACACTCCGGGTACTCTATCGCAAACAAACAAGCATACAATAAGCAATCAAACAAAGAAAACACAGGTAAAACTCAAATAAGAGATCTAACCAGAAATTTTAACTTAAGAACTCCGGTTTACAAAAAGAATCAAAACAAACAAAGCAACAAAACTCAAACGGCGAAAGAAACAAGCTTCGTTTGCTAATCTGGACTAAAGTCAAATTTTACAGTAGCAAAATCTTGTTTAAGTTGGTTAAATAGAAAGAGGGTTTCGAGACAAAACTCTAGGCTAACGAACGAACGTTCACTGTCTGCGGCTAAACGGTGAAAACCGTTCATTAAAACAAACGTACGAACGGACGTTCACTAAATAAATAAACCGGAAAAAAATAAAATCGATCTAACGAAATAAAAGAACCGGGTTTTACCGAAGAAAACCGACCGGTCAAACGACGGTCAACGGCGACTAGATCCGGCGACGGCGGCGGTGGCAGGTGGCGGCGGCGGCTAGGGTTTGGCGCGGGGTGGGCTGGAGGCGGCGGTGGGCTGCGGCTTATAAAGGGGGGTGAGGAGTCCGGCGGATCGCCCGTGGGTCGATTCCTTTTTTAATAATTCTGCTCGGAAAAACGAATAAAAAAAACTAAACGGACTCAAAAAATCCCGAAATAAATTTTCCCCCGTCCTCTAAAAATATGGCAGACAAGGTTAACATTTATTTGGATCTAATATGCAATTTTGAAAAACTCATTTTTTTTCCAATTCAAATAAAATAGCGATAAAACTCCGAATAAAAATCTTATTTGATTTTAATATTAAATCTCCAATATTTCTTTATTTTTGAGGAAGTCATTTTATCATCTCTCTTTTATTTTTTATAAAAGAAATATTTGAAGAGAAAATACTTAAAATCAAACGATCCTCTTTTCAAAAATTTGAGAAAACTCAAATATAAAAATAACGAAATTCCCAACTCTCTCCGTCGGTCCTTGAGTTGCGTAGAATTTCTAGGATCGAACCAAAATGCAATAAAAATATGATATGCAATGATGATCTAATGTATAACATTCTAAATTGAAAATTTGGGATGTTACATTTTGAGAAGACATAATTTTTTTGGTTAGTATGCTTGAAGTATTATTGTTTTTATGTCAATATTAAACTTTTGTTTTGAATCATACGGATCTGAACATTCATGCCACAATAAAGAGAATTACATGGATAAATATGTTAGGTAACATTCCACATCAAAAATTCTGTTTTTATCATTTACCTACTCGAGGACGAGCAGGAATTAAGCTTAGGGATGCTTGATACGTCTCCAACGTATCTATAATTTTTTATTGTTCCATGCTATTATATTATCTGTTTTGGATGTTTTATATGCATTAATATGCTATTTTATTTGATTTTTGGGACTAACTTATTAACTTAGAGCCCAGTGCCAGTTTCTGTTTTTTTCCTTGTTTTAGAGTTTCGCATAAAAGGAATACCAAACGAAGTCCAAACGGAATAAAAATTTCGTGATGATTTTTATTGGACCAGAAGACACCCAGGAGACCTGGAGTGCAAGTCAGAAGAGCCATGAGGCGGCCACAAGGGTGGAGGGTGCACCCAGGGGGTAGGGCGCGCCCCCTGACCTTGTGGGCCCCTCGGTGACCCCCTGACCTAGATCTTCCTCCTATATATTCTCAAATATCCCAAAAACTCCCAGGGGAGCCACGAAACCACTTTTCCACCGCCGCAACCTTCTATACCCGTGAGATCCCATCTAGGGACCTTTTCCGATGTCCTGTCGGAGGGGGACTCGATAATGGAGGGCTTCTACATCAACACCATTACCTCTCTGATGAAGCGTGAGTAGTTTACCACAGACCTACGGGTCCATAGCTAGTAGCTAGATGGCTTCTTCTCTCTCTTTGATTCTCAATACAAAGTTCTCCTCGATGTTCTTGGAGATCTATTCGATGTAATACTCTTTTGCGGTGTGTTTGCTGAGATACGATGAATTATGGATTTATGATCAGCTTACCTATAAATATCATTTGAATCTCCTCTGAATTCTTATAAGCATCATTTGATATCTTTGCGAGTCTCTTCGAACTATCGATTTGGTTTGGCCAACTAGATTGTTTTTTCTTGCAATGGGAGAAGTCCTTAGCTTTGGGTTCAATCTTGCGGTGATCGATCCTAGTGACAGAAGGGGAACTGACACATATTGTATTGTTGCCATCGAGGATAAAAAGATGGGGATTTTCATCATATTGTTTGAGTTAATGCCTCTACATCATGTCATCTTGCCTAATGCGTTACTCTGTTCTTATGAACTTAATACTCTAGATGCATGTTGGATAGCGGTCGATGTGTGGAGTAATAGTAGTAGATGCAGAATCGTTTCGGTCTACTTGATACGGACGTGATGCCTATATTCATGATCATTGCCTTAGATATCATCATAACTTTGCGCTTTTCTATCAATTGCTCGGCAGTAATTTGTTCACCCACCGTAATAATTTCTATCTTCAGAGAAGCCTCTAGTGAACCCTATGGCCCCCGGGTCTATTTTCCATCATACAAGTTTCAGATCTACAATTTTAGTTTCCTATTTACTTTCTTTGCAATCTTTTACTTTCCGTTCCATAAACCAAAAATACCAAAAACATTACTTTACCGTTATCCATCTCTATCAGATCTCACTTTGCAAATAACCATGAAGGGATTGACAACCCATTTCTCGCGTTGGTGCAAGTTGGTGTTTGTTTGTGTAGGTATTCGGTGGCTTGTTGCGTTTCTCCTACTGGACTGATACCTTGGTTCTCAAAAGCTGAGGCAAATACTTACTCTACTTTGCTACATCACCCTTTCCTCTTCAAGGGAAAAACCAACGCAAGCTCAAGAGGTAGCAGAGGGGGAGGGGAGCAGCCTTGGGGCGCCCCAAGTAGGAGTAAAACGTACAATGCAATTTCAAAAAATTTCCTATGATCACGCAAGATCTATCTAGGAGATGCATAGCAACGAGAGGGGGAGAGTGTATCGACGTACCCTCGTAGAATGAAAGCGGAAGCGTTAGGTTAACACGGTTGATGTAGTCGAACATCTTCACAATCCAACCGATCTTATTACCGAACGTACAACACCTCCGAGTTCAGCACATGTTAAGTTTGATGACGTCCCTCAAACTCTTGATCCAGCAGTGGGTCGAGGGAGAGTTCCATCAGCACGACGGCGTGGTGACGGTGATGGTGATGTGATCCGTGAAGGGCTTCGCCTAAGCACTACGACGCTATGACCGGAAGAGTAAACTGTGGAGGGTGGCACCGCACATGGCTAAGAGAACAATTGATGTGCTATGGGGTGCCCCCCTGCCCCTGTATATTAAGGAGGGGAGGAGGAGGCGGCCGGCCAAGAGGGGCGCGCCATGCGGGGGGGGAGTCCTACTAGGACTCCACTCCTAGTAGGATTCGCCCCCCTTTTTCCTTTCATCACCGGAGGGGAAAAGGAAGGAGTGGGAGAGGGAGAGGAAAAGAGGGAAAGGGGGGCGCCGCCCCCTCACCTAGTCCTATTCGGACTCCCATGGGGGGGGGGGCGACCACCCCTTGTGGGCTGTCCCCTCTCTCTCACGTGGCCCATGAGGCCCATGACTTCCTCGGGGGGTTCCGGTAAACCCTCGGTACTCCGGTAAAATACCCGAACCACTTGAAACCATTTCGATGTACGAATACCACCCTCCAATATATCAATCTTTACCTCTCGACTATTTGAGATTCCTCGTCATGTCCGTGATCTCATCCGGGACTCCGAACAAACTTCGGTCACCAAAACACATAACTCATAATACAAATCGTCATCGAGCGTTAAGCGTGTGGACCCTACGGGTTCGAGAACTACGTAGACATGACCGAGACACATCTCTAGTCAATAACCAATAGCGGAACCTAGATGCTCATATTGGTTCCTACATATTCTACGAAGATCTTTATCAGTCAAACCACAATAACAACATACGTTATTCCCTTTGTCATCGGTATGTTACTTGCCCAAGATTCGATCGTCGGTATCATCATACCTAGTTCAATCACGTTACCGGCAAGTCTCTTTACTCGTTCTTTAATGCATCTTCCCATAACTAACTCATTAGTCACTTTGCTTGCAAGGCTTATAGTGATGTGCATTACCGAGAGGGCCCAGAGATACCTCTCCGATACTCGGAGTGACAAATCCTAATCTTGATCTATGCCAACCCAACAAACATCTTCGGAGACACCTATAAAGCATCTTTATAATCACCAAGTTACATTGTGACATTTGATAGCACACAAGGTGTTCCTCCGGTATTTGGGAGTTGCATAATCTCATAGTCAGAGGAATATGTATAAGTCATGAAGAAAGCAGTAGCAATAAAACTTAATGACCATTATGCTAAGCTAACGGATGGGTCTTGTCCATCACATCATTCTCTAATGATATGATCCCGTTCATCAAATGACAACACATGTCTATGGCCAGGAAACTTAACTATCTTTGATTAACGAGCTAGTCAAGTAGAGGCATACTCTGTTTTGTCTATGTATTCACACATGTACTAAGTTTCTAGTTAATATAATTCTAGCATGAATAATAAACATTTATCATGATATAAGGAAATATAAATAATAACTTTATTATTGCCTCTAGGGCATATTTCCTTCAGTCTCCCACTTGCACTAGAGTCAATAATCTTGATTACATAGTAATGATTCTAACACCCATGGAGTCTTGGTGTTGATCATGTTTTGCTCGTGATGGAGGCTTAGTCAACGGGTCTGCAACATTCAGATCCATATGTATCTTGCAAATCTCTACGTCTCCCTCCTTGACTTGATCGCGGATGGAGTTGAAGCGTCTCTTGATGTGTTTGGTTCTGTTGTGAAATCTGGATTCCTTCGCCAAGGCAATTGCTCCAGTATTGTCACAAAAGATTTTCATTGGACCCGATGCACTAGGTATTACACCTAGATCGGATATGAACTCCTTCATCCAGACTCCTTCATTTGCTGCTTCCAAAGCAGCTATGTACTCCACTTCACACGTAGATCCCGCCACGATGCTTTGCTTGGAACTGCACCAACTGACAGCTCCACCATTCAATATAAATACGTATCTGGTTTGTGACTTAGTGTCATCCGGATCATTGTCAACGCTTGCATCGACGTAACCTTTTACGACAAGCTCTTTGTCACCTCCATAAACGAGAAACATATCCTTAGTCCTTTCAGGTATTTCAGGATGTTCTTGACCGCTGTCTAGTGATCCACTCCTGGATTACTTTAGTACCTCCCTACTAAACTTATAGCAAGGCACACATCAGGTCTGGTACACACCATTGCATACATGATAGAGCCTATGGCTGAGGCATAGGGAATGACTTTCATTTTCTCTCTATCTTCTGCAGTGGTCCTGCATTGAGTCTGACTCAACTTCACACCTTGTAACACTGGCAAGAACCCTTTCTTTGACTGATCCATTTTGAACTTCTTCAAAACTTTATCAAGGTATGTGCTTTGTGAAAGTCCAATTAAGCGTCTTGATCTATCTCTATCGATCTTGATGCCCAATATATAAGCAGCTTCACCGAGGTCTTTCATTGAAAAATTCTTATTCAAGTATCCTTTTATGCAATCCATAAATTATGTATTATTTCCAATCAACAATATGACATCCACATATAATATTAGAAATGCTACAGAGCTCCCACTCATTTTCTTGTAAATATAGACTTCTCCAAAAGTCTGTATAAAACCATATGCTTTGATCACATTATCAAAGCGTATATTCCAACTCCTAGAGGCTTGCACCAGTCCATAAATGGATCGTTGGAGCTTGCACACTTTGTTAGCACCTTTAGGATCGACACAACCTTCTGGTTGCATCATATACAACTCTTCTTTAAGATATCCATTAAGGAATGAGTTTTGACATCCATTTGCCAAATTTCATAATCATAAAATGCGGCAATTGCTAACATGATTCGGACAGACTTAAGCATCGCTATGGGTGAGAAGGTCTCATCGTAGTCAACTCCTTGAACTTGTCGAAAACCTTTCGCAACAAGTCGAGCTTTGTAGACAGTAACATTACCGTCAGGGTCAGTCTTCTTCTTGAAGATCCATTTATTCTCGATGGCTTGCCGATCATCGGGCAAGTCAACCAAAGTCCACACTTTGTTCTCATACATGGATCCCATCTTTGATTTCATGGCCTCAAGTCATTTTGTAGAATCTGGGCTCATCATCGCTTCCTCATAGTTCGTAGGTTCGTCATGGTCTAGTAACATGACTTCCAGAACAGGATTATCGTACCACTCTGGTGCGGACCATACTCTGGTTGACCTACGAGGTTCGGTAGTAACTTGATCTGAAGTTTCATGATCATCATCATTAGCTTCCTCACTAATTGGTGTAGTAATCACTGGAACTGAATTCTGTGATGAACTACTTTCCAATTCGGGAGAAGGTACAATTACCTCATCAAGTTCTACCTTCCTCCCACTCACTTCTTTCGAGAGAAAGTCCTTCTCTAGAAAGGATCCATTCTTAGCAATGAATATCTTGCCTTAGGATCTGTGATAGAAGGTGTACCCAACAATTTCCTTTGGGTATCCTATGAAGAAACATTTCTCCGATTTGGGTTCGATCAGGTTGAAGCTTTTTCACATAAGCATCGCAGCTCCAAACTTTAAGAAACGACATCTTAGGTTTCTTGCCAAACCACAATTCATATGGTGTCGTCTCAACGGATTTAGATGGTGCCCTATTTAACGTGAATGCCGCCGTCTCTAAAGCATAACCCCAAAACGATAGCGGTAAATTGGTAAGAGACATCATAGATCGCACCATATCTAATAAACTACAGTTACGATGTTCGGACACACCGTTACGCCGTGGTGTTCTAGGTGGCGTGAGTTGCGAAACTATTCCACATTGTTTCAAATGAAGACCAAACTCTTAACTCAAATACTTGCCTCCGCGATCACATCATAGAAACTTTATTTTCTTGTTACGATTATTTTCTACTCCACTCTGAAATTCTTTGAACTTTTCAAATGTTTCAGACTTATGTTTCATTAAGTAGATATGCCCTTACACTGGTACGCGTCGGTCCTAAACAAACGGTTTTTAACCCCTTTCCTCGAAGGCATTCGGAACCGTTTCAAAGTGAGTGTGGGCGATAGGGGGGTCCTTCCCACATCAGAGTACAACGCCATATAGCTTCAGCACTCAGCTACCCCATTACACAACTACACCGGCACCAAGTTTCACATGCAACATCTATAACCTTTCGAAATTAGCATCAAAGACGGTACATAGAGAGATGCATCTCATCTGGAAAACTGCTGAAGCGGAAGGCGAATATTGAGCCTTCATTCATGTTGAAGGTCTTTGCAACTTTAGGCCAGTGCCTGTGGATGATTGACCGTCCATCCTTCGACCTCTTCAGGAACACTTCAATATTGAACCGTGGGTGTTGTATGAAAACTTTCTCGCCTCCCCACCACGAGGTGGTTTGAGAGGTAATCATCAGTGAAGCCTGAAAACAAGGATGTGCATAAATATCTTATCTATATTGGAAATGGGGCAAAGGAATACAAAAAGGAAAGGTATAATAGTTAGTACCATCTTGTAAACCTCAGTGCTTCCCATTTTTTCCCTGCAACACATATAAGATAGTTAGTCATCAGGTTAAGTAAGGGTTCACATGCTATCAGTAAAATATGTTGATGATAAATAAGCACATTGCAAATTCATCAGATTAATTCAAGCCACATGGAAAACCCATTTATCCAAACAAAGCATGATTAAGAATTAGGAAATATAGCACTTGCATATGTTTCTCATGTATTAAGTGCAACCAAATTCGATTTATTCCTCACATGGTATACAATAACAGAACACATCCACAACAATTGAACATCGCATTGCAGAATTGAACCAAGCAGTTAACTAAACACCACAACAAATGAACCAAATGTTAACTAAGCACCACATTGCACAATATAACATACTCCTAATAGAAGATCAGACAGTTAACCAAACCAAGCATGCTTAACAACTAGGAAATATAACAATTGTATTTGTTTCTCATGTATTTAGTACAGCCAAATTCGATTTATTCCTCACATGGTATACAATAAGAGAATGCAGCCACAACAATTGAACATCGCATTGCAGAATTGAACCAAGAAGTTAACTAAACACCACAACAAATGAACCAAACGTTAACTGAGCACCACATTGCACAATATAACATACTCCTAATAGAAGATCAGACAGTTAACCAAACCAAGCATGCTTAACAACTTGGAAATATAGCAATTGTATTTGTTTCTCATGTATTTAGTACAACCAAATTCGATTTATTCCTCACATGGTATACAATAACAGAATGCAGCCACAACAATTGAACATCGCATTGCAGAATTGAACCAAGCAGTTAACTAAACACCACAACAAGTGAACCAAGCCACAACAAATGAACCAAGCAGTTAACTAAACACCAATTGAACAATATAACATACTCCTAATAGAAGATCAGACAGTTAACCAAACCAGGCATGCTTAACAACTTGGAAATATTGCACCCTGAAGAATTGAACATCGAATTTGCAGAATTGAACCAAGCAATTAATTGAACACCACATTGCACGACATATAGAACATATACACTATAGCAGAAATTTGCATGGTGAAAGTAGATAGCACAATTCACTAGAATTTGTTAAGGAAAGGCAGTAGCTAGCAAACTAAACATGGGTCCTTATAGTGAGCTAATAAGACAAGCTACTCCTCATTGTCGGAGATATAAATGACGATTGGCTCCTTGGACATGGAAGAGGGCGAGGCCTCCGCATAGTGGGTGCCCTCGTTGTAGTGGTGAGTTGCCTGAGCCGCTCCGGGCACCAACCTTCTGGCTCTCGAGATGAGGTAAGCACGTGCATGCTGAGAAAACACCTCGTAGTCTTCGTCGAAGGCACCGACGGTGGCCTCGAGAAAATGCCACGAACTGTCGTTTAAAGCAGCCAACTGCATCACGGTGTCGGCGCGCGATGCATCAACGTTGGCCTCAATGGCGAGGTGCTCCTCCAAGATCTGGGGGTCAGCACGAATGGCAGCCATCGCGACCTCATCCGCGCGTGCGGCCGCGATTTGCTTCTCCGCTGCCAAATGCTCCTTGAGGTCCTGGCTATACTGCGTGCACCATGGCTTAGGCCGGCGCTTATTTAGTGGAGGGGTCGGTGATTTGGGTGGAAGGTGTCGCGCTCGCGCCGGCGGTCGGGGCGTGTGGGATGTGGAAGGAGGAGGATGGATGGGGGTCGGGTATGGATTTCCTGCCTGGATAGGCGAGGCCGAGCAGCATGAAGGAGGGTCGCCGGCGAGGAGGCGGCGACGCTGCAAGCAAGGAGTGAAGGTTTCAACTTGGAAAGGAAGGCGGAAAGAGGGGAAATATTGCTTTTGGTAAGGGGGAGGGGGCGGGGAGGTAGATATTTCCCCGGAAGTCGAAAATTTGGAATCGCTTCAGCCAAAAAACTGGCGCGCAAAGTGTCATCAGACACGGTCCCTTATTCAGACACGGTCCGAAGATATTTTGTGTTGCATCTCACATGATTGGTTATAATAAACTGTGTGGGATCTACTTGATTTTTGGTCTTGATTTGAATTACATAATGGGGCCAAAGCGGCCATGGACGGTGTTTGAATTGCTAGACCTTTTATCTGCAGTGATCATAAAAGAATTGGAATTATTCAGGGTTTGTTTGGACATTTTTATGCATTAAGTGAGTTGTCAATGCATTTATGCGCATAGTTCATATTTGAACTACATGCATGATAACCCACAAGTATAGGGGATCGCAAAAGTTTTCGAGGGTAGAGTATTCAACCCAAATTTATTGATTCGACACAAGGGGAGCCAAAGAATATTCTCAAGTATTAGTAGTTGAGTTGTCAATTCAACCACACCTAGATAACTTAATATCTGCAACAAAGTATTTTGTAGCAAAGTAGTATGATAGTAGCGGTAACAGTGGAAAAAGTAACAGTGATAGTTTTGTAGTAATTGTAACAGTGGCAATGGAAAAGTAAATAGGCGAAGAACAATATGTGAAAAACTCGTAGGCATTGCATCGGTGATGGAGCATTATGTCGGATGCGATTATTCAAGCAACAGTTATAACATAGGGTGACATAGAACTAGCTCCAATTCATCAATGTACTGTAGGCATGTATTCCGAATATAGTCATACGTGCTTATGGAAAAGAACTTGCATGACATCTTTTTTCCTACCCTCCCGTGGCAGCGGGGTCCCATTGGAAACTAAGGGATATTAAGGCCTCCTTTTAATAGAGTACTGGACCAAAGCATTAACACATGGTGAATACATGAACTCCTCAAACTATGGTCATCACCGGGAGTGGTCCTGATTATTGTCACTTCGGGGTTGCCGGATCATAACACATAGTAGTAGACTATTAACTTGTAAGATAGCATCAAGAACTCACATATATTCATGAAAACATAATAGGTTCAGATTTGAAATCTTGGCACTCGGGCCCTAGTGACAAGCAATAAGCATAGCAAAGTCATAACAACATCAATTTCAGAACATAGTGGATACTAGGGATCAAACCCTAACATAACTAACTCAATTACATGATAAATCTCATCCAACCCATCACCGTCCAACAATCCTATGATGGAATTACTCACGCACGACGGTGAGCATCATGAAATTGGTGATGGAGGATGGTTGATGATGATGACGGCGACAGATTCCCCTCTCCGGAGCCCCGAACAGACTCCAGATCAGCCCTCCCGAGAGAGATTAGGGCTTGGCGGCGGCTCCATATCCTAAAACGCGATTAGGGCTTGGCGGCGGCTCCGTATCGTAAAACACGATGAATCCTTCTCTCTAATTTTTTTCTCCCCGAACATGAATATATATAGTTGGAGTTCAGGTCGGTGGAGCACCAGGGGGCCCATGAGACAGGGGGCGCGCCCAGGGGGGTAGGCGTGCCCCCACCCTATTGGACAGGGTGTGGGCCCCCTGGCCTTGATTCTTTTGCTAGTATTTTTTATTATTTCCAAAAATAATCTCCGTGAAGTTTCAGGTCATTCCGAGAACTTTTGTTTCTGCACAAAAATAACACTATGGCAATTCTGCTGAAAACAACGTCAGTCCGGGTTAGTTCCATTCAAATCATGCAAGTTAGAGTCCAAAACAAGGGCAAAAGTGTTTGGAAAAGTAGATACGACGGAGACGTATCAATGCACATGCTCCGGTGCATATAAATTCGTTGAAAAATCAAATCTTTGTCCTTGGGTGCATGCTTAGGTCCCATGCAAAAAAATGGGAATGAATTTCAAACACCATGGCACCGTTGATTGCCGGCAAAACATTGATATGCCTGGTTTTTAAATTTTATTAAATCCAAAACTCGTCTGAAATTCATGAAACTTGGCATGCTATCATGGAGCGGCATCAACATGCCATGGTATAAATTTTGTCCCATTTGGGGCAGGTTTGGGTATATGCTTCACACAAACCGGAGCTTCTCACAACAAGCATGATGGTTTTCGGTAGGGAACGTCCCACCTTTGGGGACGAAATGATATCCATTGCCTCTTATTGCTTTCAATTTTTTTTCTCGTGTCAACATAGAACAACAGGAGTGTTGTGTGATTTTTTAGGGTTCGTTTGGACATTTTTATGCATTAAGTGAGTTTTCAATGCATTTATGTGCATAATTCAAATTTGAAGTACATGCGCATGCTCCAGTGCATATAAATTGGTTGAAAAATCAAATCTTTGTCCTTGGGTGCATGCTCTGCCATGAACCTAGTGGGTCCCTGCTGTCATCCTCTTCACGTACAATGATCTCCTGATTGTGTACGCGTCAACCTAGTAGGCCCACAAGTCAGCCTCTAAACCTGTGGCGGACAAATACATCCCATTTAAAAAATAACAGCCCATTCCATACGTTCAAACGGAAAGTTCAACATTTAGAGCAAAGTACCAGGTCTGATCCAAATATAGAGTACTGAACTTCCACGTTGACAATCATCATAGCCAAGTTAACTATCTACTCCCAGTAATACTATAGTAGTGTACAAGTACTAACTTACTCTTAGCTATCTAGACGGTGCCGGCCGACATCTGCGGTACACGCTAAACGCCGGCACCGACGTTCTCCTCCTCGCCTCGAACTTGCCAAAGGTGCGATAGGGCGCGTTGCTCGCGCACGTTGGCCCTTTCCATGCCGGCGTGGTCCACCGAAGCTTCGGCTTCTAAGCGGGAAACCCACTTGACGAGCTGGTAGTAAAATTCGGCGTCGCGAACGCGTGCGTGCCCGATAGCCTCCAGGGCTATTTGCCGGGCGCCGGCCTCCACGTAGTCATCCCAGTTGCTGGCGCTCTACTCGCCACTCAGAGCGTCGGCGCGGTGCTGCTCCATGCCCCACTGGCGGCGCAAATCGGTGATACGCTGCTCCTCCGCTAGGCATTCGCGCTCCAACAAGTCCTCATACTCCGCATTGCCATCTAAAGACCGATAGAATGCCTCCTCCCTCCATCTGCCTTTCGGTGAAAAAACCGAACACTAGTTCCGGTGGTGACCGCCTCCGGCATCGCCTATTGCGGACGGGCGGGGGCATGACTGACGTGGCGAGAGCAAGGACAAGTGGCGAGCAACGTCGAGCTGGTGGGGGCTTATGAGGATAGGGCGAGTTGTGTGATGGTGCCACCGGAGAACGCCGGGAACCAGTAGTTATAGGCGGAAGGTAGGTGAATCAGTGTGTCACGGGAAACACGGCGGTCATCGCGGTCATTGGAATTCAATGCATAAGCAGGCATGGCTTAGCGCGCCAGCTTGCCGTGGAAAACTAGAAAAACTGAAATTATGACTATGACGTCCCGTCCCATCAGTGGTGCGTCCCGTCCGTGCTGGGTCGCACGTCGGCATGACGGTTAAATGAGTGCGCTCAATTCATCCGTATGGGGTACGTGTGTGATCCGCTGGTTATTCACGTAGGATCGAGTCGGTCGGATAGTGTATGTGTAGGATCGCACTAGCGGATGAACTTTCGCTGGGAGATAAGGCATTTGCGAACGTTTTTGCTGACAGTTTCTTCAGATTCGCATGGCATTTTCTTCAGAACAACATGTCAGTTTCTTCAGAGGAAGGCATTTTTATTCAAAATACTGCCACTTCGGATCTTGCGTCGCAACTAAAACTGCCAGGAGCGTATTAGTAAGCTAGCTAGTGATTGATCAGTAACATGTAAACACTGAGTGAACAGAAATAAGGAACTGCTAGTAACTTGTAAACACTGAGAACACAGAAATAAGGATCATGTTGTGCACCGATCCGCTCGTAATGTTCACACAAGACTCACAGGCCTGACATTGTGATATGTTCACATTAGTAGCCCAAATTCACAACCAACTAGTACGATTCCCATACATAAGGTCAACATGTTAATGCAATCTCAATGATTCACAGATCATATACAAATATGTAGCTCCAAAATCAAAGATCTAGAAAAAACATCTGTTCTTCCTACTAACAAGGATGCTTCTCCGGGCCAACATTCAGTACAAAGTGAAAGACAAATTCTTTTGTGAAGTCTACAATTCCTCTTGCAAACGTAAGTGGTTTCACCAACAGCTAGAACCATGAGAATGAACCACACATGATGGAGGAACATCCACTGCAATATGATTTGGTCTTCTCTCGATCACACGGTGAGACTATTTTCGGAATACAAACTTTAACTTAGGCAAAATGATGCCCATTGTATAATCAGACAAAAGCAATGAAGCAGCTAGTGTTTGCCAATAAATAGTACAATACTACCTTTGTGCAGTCCATGAAGTGACTATCCAATCTTTCTGTGTCTATTTTCAAATGGCACTGCATGCAGTGACTATACTACTCTCTTGTGCAGTTCCACCAAAATTGCGGTCACTTTGTTTGTTTGCCAAATAGCAACGGGCAGACATCTGTCTGCACAAATATCAAGCAGCTAGTAAACATATACTCCACCTTGTATTTTCGGTTTAAACACGTCTCTTCTGCTTAGCATTTGTCATGTTTTGCACTGGACAAGTTGATACTGTCATGTTTTTTCCCTGGACAATTTCATACTGAATTGATTTGCTGGTACAGAACATAAATATACCGCCTATTCTTCATCAGATGAGATGTCCATGTTTGCAGTGATGGAAAAGGTGAAATTGATACAACTGAAATTGAGCATCCAATCATTGAATCATGTCCTGCACCTCCAATGTAGGTCCACCCTGCCAATAAATTCACATGCAAACCACTAATATTACTATCTAATGGTAGTACAAAAAGAGTACCGAGATAGTATCAAACCATGTACCTTCGTAATGAACAGCTCATAGTGCCACCAATTGGATATAACAGTTTGGAAGAAAACATGCTCCTAATGTTGAACCATTTGGACATTTTGTGCAGTTCCACTAAATTCGAGCATCCCTGTTTGCATAGATATTGAAAGTGTGATTACTATAAAAGTGGCACTAGTTGAAGCATAGACTCACAAATATAAGCATTCCAATTTGTTAATGGGAAAAGGTAGCAAGACTGTTTCTAACCACCTGTTTGAAGGAATAAATAAGGGAGCAATGGCTGATGTCAGGAAGGCATACATAGTATTTTCTTAAAAACTGAACCATTCCTGACCTTTCCTCTTCTTTTAAGCATATTTTGTGCAGTTCAACTAAAATAAAATGCCATCACCGCCTTGACAATTCATTGACACTGTACAAAAAGAAATGACTTAACATTACATCATGATGTCAACTATGTAATCGACATGCATTAGAGACAAACATGCAGACCTCCTCCGATAACATAATGAATATTAATTTTAACAAAGGTGTGACTACACCCTCTGTTCCTTAATATAAGATGTTTTTGCAGTTCAATTTAAAGTACCCAAACGTCTAGTATTTAGAAAAACAGGTAGTAGTTTTCTTGAGCACATATCTGGGAAAGCTTGCCACACTTTATATATGCCCATACGCTGATGCAACACTACTCGAATAGTACAAATATACACTAATCCGGTGGCTAGTGCAACAGTAGAGTAGTTTTTATTATTATGGGGTACAGTACAATGGTTTTACTGAACATATTTCCATAAGCTAGCACTAGAAGATTTCTATAAGCACTAGATATGCAACAACATTAAACCAAATACAAAAGTCTGAAGGTAACTAGCATTATTAACTAATGACAGTATATATTTATTTGCAAACCATGTACCTTCAAGGTAAATATCATTTCGAACTCGAGGGGACCTCAAAATTGCTATTGCAATCTTGATAATCGATCAAACATAAAAACTTGATCGAATGAATCAAGAGAACAGCCGGAGGAGGAGGTGCCCACTTTTGACCTTTCCACTTGTCTTCATAATTTTTTGTGTAGTTTAACCAAAATAAAATGACATCAGCGCCTTGGCATTTTGGTGACAATATACAAAAAAATTGACTTATCTTATGAAAGTGAGGTATGTAATCTATAAGCATTAACAGTGCAAAAATCTAAAGGTAGTAACAAGTTTCATCGTTGGTATACTGGCTGTGCAACAACATTAGAATGCCTTAGCTGAAAAATCTTCAATACATCCACAATCAATAGCTAACCCTGAAATAATCCAGTGACATTAAATGGCATTACTTAAATTTATCGGTGGCATTAGACTGAGTGCGGCATTAGTTAAATGTGGCATCACTTTAGCAGTAGCATTGCTTGACTTTACCGCTGGCGTTATACTAACAGCGAAAAATTGGCAATAAGAGCATACGAGGCCCATTCGGACAGTGGGCGCACTAGTACGATGTACCACCACGGACGCATAGAGTGGTGAGGGAGGTATGGTTGCCTAGAGCAACAAATATCCAGGCAACATATGTGGATTGCGTCCCATTTTTGTTCTCTTTAGCCACCTTTTTCCTATGTGAGGGCAACAAACCGATCGACCTAGTCATTCTCTATTGCGTTGTCATGCCTTTCTACCCTTTTTCACCCCTTTTCAACCAAGAGACACGAGATTCGTTCCTTAGCTACTGGTTTTCCCCTTTTCAACCTAGATGCGGGCTCGATGCCTAATATCTTGGACAGTACTTTCTCCCTTCCTTTCCTTATTCAACCTAGACATGGATTAGTATGCATGAAGTAGGGTTTCCTTTAATAGTGCAAATTAAGGTTTTCGTCTGCGTGACCAGCAGAGCAGGGGATAGCAAATTGGGAAGATGGTGGAGTGGAAAAATATCCACATGCAACAACGTGGCAGATGGGAGGAATACATGCCAATATGTCATGCCTTTCTATTCTTCAGTACCTATTCCATCTCTCTGTTGTAGCATGTTTTATAATTGAAGAACCATTCTTCTATATAAGGCATGCAAGGGGAAGACGGCTACTGAAGGGTTACAAACAAGGTCTTTGCAAAAGATCCAAACGCCAGGAGATAGTAAACCAACTCCAGTTTTCATAGATACTGCTCCAGCACAGAGAAACCCAACTCCTACTGATAATAAGCAGATTCCAGTGGCCAAAGAACTAGTCCACTCCAGTCCAGCAAAAATATGTCAACTCCATTCTAAGAAGCATGTGTGTATCCTTGCATCATGAAATTTTATAGCATTCTGATCATATTTTCTACATGTTTCTTACCCATCTCTCTTTTAGAAAATAAGCTTAATGGATAGAAGACTTTCTTCACTGGGATCGTGTTCGAGGAAAGTATCTTGTGGGAATTCTCTGTGCTCCAATGCTGATGTAAGTACCTATTGTATATCACTATATTTTTACATCAGCATGTATTTTGTTAATCGGCGTGAATCCAACCTTTATCTGATCTAAATTTAGTTGTAACAAAATGTATAATTAAAGGCGACAATGTTGATTTTTGTAAGGAAAACTGCATGGTAGTTTTGCGTACTGAGCTACATGGGTGTACTATCTCATATCATGCACATTACTGAATTGTAGTGTTGTTCTGGTTGCCCATTCATTCATTGTGTCAATGTTGCTTTCGTATTACCTACCTGGCTGATGATAGCTGTGCCATATTGTGTTAATTTGGTGTAGGATGGTGTGATCTAGTTGCCCAAACGTTCGTTCTGTCAATGTTGCTTTCCTATTATCTGACCTGGCCAATGATAGCAATGCTAGTGTGTTAATTTGGTGCAGGCTGCTGAAGATAAGAAGACAAACTCTGAAAACAGAAGGCAACCCCATTGTTTCTTTCCAATAATTCTAGGCCAGGTAATATGGCAATAACTCTTGATTAATCTGTTCGGTTCCCCTCCTAATTTATGTTATGATGCAGTGGTCAAGACACTCTCCACTATCAATAATACAAGCCTGCCAAAGTTGCCATCTGAATCTGTTCAGTTTCCTCTACCTCGAATGCAGCGGAAAAAATGTATGTTTGTGAACCAATTACTGGCTGAAGCAATGATGGAAATCATGGAGAATCAGAGGTGCACATTCTTGCGCAACAACAACTGGTCAATGTTTTCAGAGATAGTGTAACAAAGAAGGAAGAACTTGTTCACATGCTTATGGGCATCATCTGCGCTGAGGTTGTAGATTGTGACGTTGTAGATCGTTAGGTTCTATTCATTTATTTGCACTAGCATCAATCTTTGATTGCCCAGTGGATGTAATTTCCTGTAATATGCTGGATGTGCAACGTTTTCCCTGTATGTCGCACCTTTGCTTAGTGCACCTCGAATTCCAGCTAACTAGTCGCTAGGAAGCTAAAAAAGTAGTGAAATTATTAGTTAGCACGAACAGTCGTGGGCCCTATATGAAGGAAGCAGCCCACTGCCCTTAATGGGCTAGCAGGGGCCAAAATTCTCATAGGCCTTTAATTGATTGGTTTTGGTCCTGTGCATAATTGCTCGTCGTAATGGGCTTAAATTATCTAATTGGGCCTACAGACATGTTCGAACTTTAGTGGGCCCATTAAGTTAATGGGCCGTTACCAGGCCGAAAGTTAATGCTTGGCCCTGTTACCTCCTCGGTTGTTAACAGGCCGACATCGAAGCAGGCAACAGGTTGGCCCATTTGATTTCATGGGCCGTTAACAGACCGATACTAAGGTCGGGCTACATATGGTCCAACTATACTGTGGGCCTTTAGCAGGCCGAAAGAGACAACGGGCTCGTACTGGACCATGAAGAGCATGGGCCGCTAAGAGGCCGAAAGTCGTCGATCAGATATGGCCCAATCAGGTTGTGGGCCTTTAGCAGGCCGAAAGAGAAACCGGGCTAGTATTGGACCATGAAGAGCATGGGCCGTTAAAAGGCCAAAACTCAGGTCCGACTGCAAATGGCCCAACTCATTTATGGGCCATTAACAGGCTAAAAGACACACCAGGTCGGAAATTGGCCCAACACTTAAATGGGTCGCTAAAAGGCCAAAAGACGTACACCCTGAAAATTGGCCCATCCCTTGAATGGGCCGTTAACAGGCCGAAACCACGTCAGGCCGATATTGAGCCCAAATATATAGCGGGCTGTTAACGGACTCGAACTGACGATGGGCTGCAATGGTGTCAAATCGTTAGTGGGCCGTTGACAAGCCGAATTGGCACATCTCGTATGGGATGTGGGCTTAAACTGACCTGACACAAGTAGGCCTTATATGGGCCGGCCTGCTAATTTTTACAGGGCCGGCCTTTTTCACCGGAATGGGCCACTGTTGGGCCTTGCCACATGCTGATGTATCATAGGCGCCTCCCATACTATGAGTGGATGACATCTGTCCCAAAAGCTGAGCCGACACATGGATCCTTCGGCGAATGGGAATTTTACACATGGAAAATCCCCATTGGTCGGGGCTGTTAACGGGTTATCGGATCCAAACTGGAACCCGATAGCTTAACGACGACCCGTTACAGTGGATGCCATGTGTCAGTTACCCTTGACTAAAGCAATTCTATGACACACGATTTATCGTCATGGAAGTGGACACTTCTGTGATGATATTTTGGTAATGTCATGGAACACTTCTACGACAGCACACGTATGACTATCTTGATTCTGTCATAAAATCGTCATGGATGTACATACATGACAGAAAACGTGATCTACTGTGACAAACATGTATCATCACGGAAGTGTATTTTTTCTGTAGTGGAGACTTTCTCACCCGTAGCGATGCTTGAGTCTGTCCGAATCATGTTAGCAATTGCCACATTTTATGATTATGAAATCTGGCAAATGGATGACAAAACTGCATTCCTTACTGGATATCTCAAAGAAGAGTTCTATATGATGCAACCAGAAGGTTTTGTCGATCCTAAAGGTGCTAACAAAGTGTGCAAGCTCCAGCCATACATATATGGATTGGTGCAAGCATCTCAGAGTTAGAATATATGCTTTGATGATGTGATCAAAGCATATGGTTTTATATAGACATATGGTGAAGCCTCTATTTACAAGAAAGTGAGTGGGAGCTCTGTAGCATTTCTGATATTATATGTGGATGACATATTGCTGATTGGAAATGATATAGAATTTCTGGATAGCACAAAAGGATACTTAAATAAGAATTTTTCAATGAAAGACCTCGGTGAAGCTGCTTATTGGGCATCAAGATCTATAGAGATAGATCAAGACGATTGATAAGATTTTCAATGAGTTCAACCTTGACAAGATTTTGAAGGAGTCACTACTGCAGGATGCTGCTAACACGACACTACGATCAGAGACCCTTTGACGAAACTGTGTGCGATGCAATAATCGCAAACGGTGGTGTAAAAAACCCGTCAAAAAAGGTGCAAAACATTTGCGATGACGGATGCATCAAACACGGTTCAGATTTTAGTTGCGTGTGCGATGCAGGGCATACGGTTCAGTTCAATGAATTGTTTGCGATGAGGAGGAACAAAAGGAACGGGCAGCCAGATGAAGGTGTGTGCGATATACAACATACAATTCACTCGGATGAACTATTTTTGATTAGGCAACATAAAAGAAATGGTCAGCCAGATCAAGGTGTGTGCGATATACGGCATACGGTTCACTCGGATGAAATGTTTTTGATTAGGCAACGCTACAGAAACGGTTCAACCAGATCAAGGTGTCTGCAATGGAGGGCATACAGTTCATTCCGATAAACTGTTTGCTTTGACCCAAGAGAACAGAGATGTTTTACATAAACAAGATGTGTGTAATACGCGGCAAACATCCAATTACATAGGTGACTAGTACACACATGACATTTCCACACACCAAAGTAAACTATTACATGCATAATTAACTAGGATAAATGATCATCTGATCATCATCTACTTCTTGTGCTAGCTCGATGTTCCTTCTATGCTAAGTTTCCATTAATTGATGGCATTTTATGAACACACCATTGTTTCCCGCCATTTCCTCACCGGTTTCCCGCCACCCAGCGATATTCCGCATAAACCTAGGCGACGCCCGACGCACGGAGGCAACAAGCGCAGCCTGTAGCACATCCACCTTTTCCAAGCGTGCCAACCCACCAAAGCGCCGCCTTTGCCATCAACCTTGTCAACAAGGAAAACAAGCAGGCGCCACGGCCCATCGAGGCCGGGGCGCTCCCTGGCAATGTGACCCTTGGCGCATGGCGCTTCAGCGCCGCGGATCAAGATAGGCATGTCAGCACCGAGAGGCTGCAGCTCGCCGCACAACATGATCGATGGTGCGCCGCAGAGCAAGCTAGGCGCGTCTCAGCCTATGCTGCGGCTCGCCGCATGGCGAGACCATTGGAGCACCACAAAGTGAGAGGCGCGGCGCGATGCACAGCAAGAGCGGATCCATCGGCGCTTGCCTGCTATCGACAGGGCGTCGCAGCTGGGTACATGTCCCGTCAGTACCCCCATTCCTCGCCAGGAGTGGGCAGAGGCCCTCTACGCCGTACTTGCACCAGAGGCCGGCCGCGCCGTACTTGCACCGGATGCCCACCTCGCTGTTCGCATGGGTCGCGCTGTTTGCCTTGTCTGCGGCCCGCTCGATGCCAACGCGCTGGTCGGTAGGCTCGACCGCCTCCTTGGCCCAGATGTCCACCTGGGCGCAGTAGAGGAACATGGCCGTCACATCCTTGAGCTGGTGATCTCCGATGAAATAGCCAACTTAGAGCTCGAGATCACGCTCCAGATGTACCGCGAGCGTATCGACCGCTTGGACGAACGCCTGCACGAGTTCAGGTAAAGCCAAGAGCTACTGTAGGCAAGGGCTGCTGGTCATGGTCTCATGGACGCGTTTTATTTTGTTGAGTCGTTTCGAAGTGGATAGCTATGTATTCACAGCAATCATATTATTGCCCTTTTTATTGCTCTGTTTCAATGTGGGTACTCTGTTTTCCGTTCTTATATGTTCTGTTTCAATGTGTGTATATACGCTTTCTATTCTGTATATGTAGATGATAATAGCTAGATTCAAATTAGTATACAAAAATAGATAGAAAATGGAATTCATAATATATATATATATATATATATATATCACATATACGTGATGATACTTAACTACTAGGTACAATGCATAAAATTGAAAATGAACAATACTAAAACTAATAATCCCTCCTCGGGCAGTATTTTGGCAGCCCCTTGCCAGCAGCTCCCTGGTGCGCGACGTCTTCCCTGCGCGGAGGCAGTACTCTGCCTCCTCCGTCTCACAGCGCTTGACGTACCGATCTGCCTCTTGCTGGCGGACGAGCGTGAACGATCTTGCCATTTCGTTGGGCGCCCACCGGAGCTCCTCATCGGTGCCACGCTAGAACTTATCGGCCCACCTCCACGCAGCGATGAGGCGCCTAGCGCCTTTGACCTTCCTCGCGAAGTACCTGTCTTCATACACCTCCTCTACACAACGACGCGCCCGCCCCCAAAGCTCCACCGCCTCCTTTTTCCAGGCGGCATCATGGGCTTCACATGCCGCCTGGTACCTGGCTTCCTCCTCCGCCATCTCCTTGAACACCAATTGCCTGGCTCTCTCAGCCGGCGGCAGCGACTTCCACAAACAAAGATTGTACTGGCCCCAAAACCAATCCAAGGGGTCTGGCGCAACCTCGTCCGGCGACGCGTAGGGGTCCTCGTCGGTGCTCTTCGAGTGAGCATCCTCGGGGGGCGGCGACTCCTCGTCGGCGCGTGGGCAGACCAGCGACGCCATTGCAGATATTTGAGAGAGAGAGGGCGAGCGAGGGGAGGATGTAGTTGAGAATGCAGGCGAGACGACGTGAGCAAGGTAGTATTTATTGGCGGCCGGAATCTAGATCGACGGGAACACACGCCGGTCGCCGAAATTTACGAGTACTGTAGTTTGAATTACACACGATTCCCGCAGCAAAATCCGTGTTTGAACTTAATAGTTGACGGTTTCCAATACAGAACCGTGTCTGATTAATAACCCCCGCCACTCACCTACCAAACCTCGAGCCGCGAAATATAGTGCCACTCGTGTGGGGGCGGTTGTCTTGCCAGATCTTTACATTTTCTTTTTTGAACACCGGATATTTACATCGTCTGATGATTTTTTAACGCGCATAAAAGTACACAAAAATATGATTTTTCAAACCGTTATGGTTAGCCGTTGCATGTAGATGTAGTGCAAATTTGAATTACGGTCATTAAATGGCTAGAAAATCACTTAAATGTCTTTAAAAGGTCAAATGACCCCTAGAATTTTCAAAATTTTCACATGACAGTTGTAGTAGTGCATGTTAAAAGTACAAAAAATTTGAAGGCCGTAAGAGGAAGCTATCTCCCGTTCGTCATCAAACATGCATTGTTCCCTCTCGGAACCACGAGCCTTCTAGTGAGTTGCTCCTGTTTGTGAGAAGTGTGTGTCTAAACTTTCGTCAAACATGCCAATTTTTTACCACATCATCTTGGTGGCATGGCATTACATCAAGCAAGGTTTCATTTTTTTCTGATCTTTTTTAATTTTTTGGAATTAAAATGCCATGGCACTGCATGCATGTGTCCATGCCGTGAGACCAATATGTTTGAAAATTCCTTCTAATTTACTGCACATGTAATTAACTCGCACACAAGCACACAAATATGATTTTTCAAACCGTTATGGTTAGCCGTTGCATGTAGATGTAGTTCCAATATGAATTACGGTCATTAAATGGCTAGAAAATCACTTAAATGTCTTTAAAAGGTCAAATGACCCCAGAAATTTTCCAAATTTTCACAAGAAAGTTGTATTAGTGCACGTTAAACGTTGAAAAATTTGAAGGCCGTAAGAGGAAGCGATCTCCCGCTCGTCATCAAACATGCATTGTTCCCTCTCGGAGCCACGAGCCTTCTAGTGAGTTGCTCCGGTTTGTGAGGGGTGTGTGTCCAAACTTTCGTCAAATAGGCCAATTTTTTACCACATCATCTTGGTGGCATGACATTACATCAAGCAAGGTTTCATGTTTTTCTGGTCATTTTTTAATTTTTTGGAATTAAAATGCCATGGCACTCCATGCATGTGTCCATGCCGTGAGACCAATATGTTTGAAAATTCCTTCTAATTTACTGCACATGGAATTAACTCGCTCACAAGCACACAAATATGATTTTTCAAACCGTTATGGTTAGCCATTGCATGTAGATGTAGTTCAAATTTTAATTACGGTCATTAAATGGCTAGAAAATCACTTAAATGTCTTTAAAAGGTCAAATGACCCCTGAAATTTTCCAAATTTTTACATGACAGTTGTATTAGTGCACGTTAAACGTAGAAAAATATTGGCCGTAAGAGGCAGCTATCTCCCGCTCGTCATCAAACATGCATTGTTCCCTCTCGGAACCACAAGCCTTCTAGTAAGTTGCTCCGGTTTGTGAGGGGTGTGTGTCCAAAATATCGTCAAACAGGCCAATTTTTTTACCACATCATCTTGGTGGCATGACATTACATCAAACAAGGGTCCATGTTTTTCCGATCATTTTTTAATTTTTTGGAATTAAAATGCGATGGCACTCCATGCATGTGTCCATGTCGTGAGACCAATATGTTAGAAAATTCCTTCTAATTTACTGCACATGGAATTAACTCGCACACAAGCACACAAATATGATTTTTCAAATCGTTATGGATAGCCGTTGCATGTAGATGATGTTCTAATTTGAATTACGGTCATTAAATGGCTAGAAAATCACTTAAATATCTTTAAAAGGTCAAATGACCCCTGAAATTTTCCAAATTTTCACATGGCAGTTGTATTAGTGCACGTTAAACGTAGAAAAAAATTGAAGGCCGTAAGAGGAAGCTATCTCCCATTCGTCATCAAACATGCATTGTTCCCTCTCGGAACCACGAGAGTTGCTCCGGTTTGTGAGGGGTGTGTGTCCAAACTTTTGTCAAACAAGCCATTTTTACCACATCATCTTGGTGGCATGACATTACATCAAGCAAGGTTTCATGTTTTTCTGATTGTTTTTTAATTTTTTGGAATTAAAATGCCATGGCACTCCATGCATGTGTCCATGCCGTGAGACCAATATGTTTGAAAATTCCTTCTAATTTACTGCACATGGAATTAACTCGCACACAACCGCACAAATATGATTTTCCAAACTGTTATGGTGAGCCATTGCATGTAGATGTAGTTCAAATTTGAATTACGGTCATTAAATGGCTAGAAAATCACTTAAATGTCTTTAAAAGGTCAAATGACCTGAAATTTTCCAAATTTTCACATGACAATTGTATTAGTGCACGTGAAACATAGAAAAAATTTGAAGGCCGTAAGAGGAAGCTATCTCCTGTTCGTCATCAAACATGCATTGTTCCCTCTCGGAACCACGAGCCTTCTAGTGAGTTGCTCCGGTATGTGAGGGGTGTGTGTCCAAACTTTCGTCAAACAGACCAATTTTTTACCACATCATCTTGGTGGCATGACATTACATCAAGCAAGGTTTCATGTGTTTCTGTTCATTTTTTAATTTTTTGTAATTAAAATGCCATTTCACTCCATGCATGTGTCCATGCCATGAGACCAATATGTTTGAAAATTCCATCTAATTTACTGCACATGGAATTAACTCGCACAGAAGCACACAAATATGATTTTTCAAATCATTATGGTTAGCCGTTGCATGTAGATGTAGTTCAAATTTGAATTATGTTCATTAAATGGCTAGAAAATCACTTAAATCTCTTTAAAAGGTCAAATGACCCCTGAAATTTTCCGAATTTTCACATGACAGTTGTATTAGTGCATGTTAAACATAGAAAAAAATTGAAGGCCGTAAGAGGAAGCTATCTCCCGCTCATCATCAAACATGCATTGTTCCCTCTCGGAACCACGAGCCTTCTAGTGAGTTGCCCCGGTTTGTGAGGGGTGTGTGTCCAAACTTTTGTCAAACAGGCCAAGTTTTTACCACATCATCTTGGTGGCATGACATTACATTAAGCAAGGTTCCATGTTTTTTTGATCATTTTTTAAACTATTGGAATTGAAATGCGATGGCACTCCATGCATGTGTCCATGTCGTGAGACCAATATGTTTGAAAATTCCTTCTAATTTACTGCACATGGAATTAACACGCACACAAGCACACATATATGATTTTTCAAACCGGTATGGTTAGCTGTTGCATGTAGATGTAGTTCAAATTTGAAATACGGTCATTAAATGGCTAGAAAATCACTTAAATGTCTTTAAAAGGTCAAATGACCTGTGAAATTTTTCGAATTTTCACATGACAGTTGTATTAGTGCATGTTAAACATAGAAAAAAAAATTGAAGGCCGTAAGAGGAACCTATCTCCCGTTCGTCATCAAACATGCATTGTTCCCTCTCGGAACCACGAGCCTTCTAGTGAGTTGCTCCTGTTTGTGAGGAGTGTGTGTCCAAACTTTTGTCAAACAGGCCAATTTTTTTACCACATCATATTGGTGGCATGACATTACATCAAGTAAGGTTTCATGTTTTTGTGATCATTTTTTAATTTTTTTGAATTAAAATGCCATGGCACTCCATGCATGTGTCCATGCCGTGAGACCAATATGTTTGAAAATTCCTTCTAATTTATTGCACATGGAATTAACTCACACACAAGCACAAAAATATGATTTTTCAAACCGTTATGGTGAGCCGTTGCATGTAGATGTAGTTCAAATTTGAATTACGGTCATTAAATGGCTAGAAAATCACTTAAATGTCTTTAAAAGGTCAAATGACCCCTGAATTTTTCCAAATTTTCACACGACAGTTGTATTAGTGCACGTTAAATGTAGAAAAAAATTGAAGGCCGTAAGAGGAAGCTATCTCCCGTGCGTCATCAAACATGCATTATTCCCACTTGGAACCACGAGCCTTCTAGTGAGTTGCTCCGGTTTGTGAGGGGTGTGTGTCCAAACTTTCGTCAAAAAGGCCAATTTTTTACCACATCATCTTGGTGGCATGACATTGCATCAAGAAAGGTTTCATGTTTTTCTGATCATTTTTTATTTTTTTGGAATTTAAATGCCGTGGCACTCCATGCTTAATTGTGTCATAGCCTAACTAATATGTTTGAAAATTCCTTCCAATTTACTGCACATGGAGTTAAATCGCACACAAGTACACAAAATATTACTTTTCAAACCGTTATGGTTAGCTATTGCATGTACATGTAGTTCAAATTTGAATTACGGTCATTAAATGGCTAGAAAATCACTTAAATGTCTTAAAAGGTGACCCCTGAAAATTTCCAATATTTGACATGGCAGTTGTATTAGGACTACAAATTTTCTCGTACATTTAAAACACCATCCGTTGCCACTTTACTCCAAATTCATCTTTCACAGCTAATAAAAAATATCCACAACATCACACACAGTTTTTTTTAGGAACCGTTTGCGATGAAAATTTCTGGGTCTATTTAAGTCTTCCTCCTTAAGCTTCGCTGGCTCGTCTTCTCCAGTGCCGGCAATCCCCGAATCCACGAATCCTGATCCCCATTCCCGCACCCCCTTCTTGCAAAGATGACACCGTGGAAACACTTCATGAAGGCCCATACGATGGCAGCGTCCTCCCGAGCGCCGCCTCCTGCGCCGAGAGTGCCACTACATCCGCATTGAGCGCGTCCGCATCCGCCGAGAGGGCCTCTGCGGCAGCCGACAGGGCAGCTGTAGCAGCCGACACGGCTCCAGCTGCTGCTGTGACGACGACTGCAAACGCCGAGAACGCTTGAGCTGTCGTCCGTGCCGCCGATGTCGCCATGGCCCGGGTCGAGGCCATCCACGCCAAGATCGAGGACGTGCATGTCGGTGTCAAAACCAGCGGATCTCGGGTAGGGGGTCCCGAACTGTGCATCTAGGATCTATGGTTACAGGAGACAGGGGACACGATGTTTACCCAGGTTCGGGCCCTCTCTATGGAGGTAATACCCTACTTCCTGCTTGATTGATCTTGATGAATATGAGTGTTACAAGAGTTGATCTACCATGAGATCGTAATGGCTAAACCCTAGAAGTCTAGCCTGTATGACTATGGTAATGAGTATCTGCTATCCGGACTACGCCCTCCAGTTTATATAGACACCGAAGGGATCTAGGGTTACATAGAGTCGGTTACATAAGAAGGAATCTTCATAGTTGATTGCCAAGCTTGCCTTCCACGCCAAGGAGAGTCCTATCCGGACACGGGTACAGTCTTAGGTCTTCATATCTTCACAGCTCATCAGTCCGGCCCATGGATAACAGGCCGGACGCCCGAGGACCCCTTAGTCCAGGACTCCCTCAGTAGCCCCTGAACCTGGCTTCAATGACGAGGAGTCCGGCGCGCAGATTGTCTTCGGCATTGCAAGGCGGGTTCCCCTTTCCGAACTCCAAGATAGTCTTTAGATGTAATGATTGTATCCGGACTTGTATACACAACTGCAGAGGATATAATATTTCACGAGTTCAATCCGCTGGTAATTTTTTGGTAGTATGACATCACGCCTGCTCGGCCATTATTTTCGAACCGTTAACTAGCCCGGCATCCCACGTCTCAAGACGTGGTTTTATTGACATGTCTTATCCAAGCGGGGATCGTGTCTCCCCTTTTTTAAGGGATTCTTGTCAACCCGGACATGGGTAACTCAACCATCGCTTGGGTACAACTCCTTGGGAATAGGCAAGCCTTGAGGCCCAGGAGGAGACGTTTGATATTCGCAGCCTTTATATAGGGGTACAAACCCGTCTTTTTCTTTCACGCTTGCTTCCTCCTCAACCCTTACTCCCCCGAGTTCCAACATCCGGGTTTCAGTTGCCACAAACCCAAATCACGTCCGGATCCAGCCGTCAAGGCAGGTGGTAGCTTCTTCTGTCACAGAGGGAGATATTGCAAAGCTTTGGGCGGCGAGGTATCTGACCGCAGAAATCCATCATCGGCTTCTTGCCGAGGGGCAGGTTATTCCCACCCCCAGATCTAGCGAGAGGGTCGTGTCCGTGTCCCACTTCCTCCATCGGTTAGGGTTTGCACTTAACCCCTTCGTCCGAGGGCTCATGTTCTATTACGGGCTAGATTTCCACGATCTGGCCCCGGACTCTATTCTTCTTATCTCGACATTTATCGTCATGTGAGAAGCCTTCCTCCGAACTCCTCCGCACTTCGGCTTGTGGCTCAAGACCTTCGGTGTGAAGCCGCAAGTGATAGAGGGGGAGCAAGCTGAGTGCGGCGGTGCTACAATGAGCAAGCTTGCTAGCGCTGTTTGGCCAAAAGGATCCTTCGCCAAATCTTCTGATTTATGGCAGCAGGGGTGGTTCTATATCACCGAGCCCCGCGGCCCTGAGTCTGCAGCTGTGCCTACATTTCGATCCAGCCCCCCAATTCAGCTTGCATCGTGGATTAATAAGGGGTTGGACTGGGGATCAACGGACGAGGTGCGAACTCTGCAAAGTCGCATCCGAAGCCTCATTGAGAGGGACATCAATATCGTCAACGTTGTTCAAGTAATGCTAGTTCGTCGGACCCTGCCGTGCCAGTGACAGCCCCTCCGTCTGTGGGAGTTCAATCCAGAAGGGCCGCGGACTCTTCAGCACTTCTTCGGCGCCACGCACGAAGGAATGTGGAGATTATTCTTCGGGAAACGAAGGCAATGGCCGAACACCACCGAAGATGTCGGCCTGTACTGTAATCATCCGGATACCCTGGTAAGTACCCGTTTCCCGAATACCTCATAATCAGATACCCAGTGGCCAGATACTGACCGAATCATCCTTTTTCAAGGATGGATAAAGAAGGTGGAACGGATTAGGTGTCCTGCTCCCCTTCCCGAAGACTCAGCTAATCCTGTGCTAACAAGGATGCTGGCCTCGACACCATATCAGGCGCCGGCAAGGGAGGGCAAAGAGGAGAGCGAAAAGACCCGGGATGAGCTTTGTTCCGGAAGTAAGTCGGATACTGAGTCTGGAGAAATCGACCTTTCCTCGCCAGAAGATAGAGGCGAAAGAGTAGCCAGCTGATACGTCTCCAACGTATCTATAATTTTTTATTGCTCCATGCAATATATTATGTTTTGGACATTATTGGGCTTTATTATACACTTCTATATTATTTTTGGGACTAACCATTAACCGGAGGCCCAACCCAGAATTGTTGTTTTTGCCTATTTCAGAGTTTCATAGAAAAAGAATATCAAACGGAGTCCAAACGGAATGAAACCTTCGGGAACGTGATTTTCGAAACGAACGTGATCCAGAGGACTTGGACCCTACGTCAAGACATCAACTAGGAGGGCACGAGGTAGGGGGGCGCGCCTACCCCCCCGGGCGCGCCCTCCACCCTCGTGGGCCCCCTGTTGCTCCACCGACGTACTCCTTCCTCCTATATATATATCTACGTACCCCCAAACTACCAGATACGGAGCAAGAAACTTAATTCCACCGCCGCAACCTTCTGTACCCATGAGATCCCATCTTGGGGCCTGTTCTGGAGCTCCGCCGGAGGGGGAATCGATCACAGAGGGCTTTTACATCAACACCATAGCCTCTCCGATGATGTGTGAGTAGTTTACCTCAGACCTCCGGGTCCATAGTTATTAGCTAGATGGCTTCTTCTCTCTTTTTGGATCTCAATACAATGTTCTCCCCCTCTCTCGTGGAGATCTATTCGATGTAATCTTCTTTTGCGGTGTGTTTGTTGAGACCGATGAATTGTGGGTTTATGATCAAGTTTATCTATGAACAATATTTGAATCTTCTGAATTCTTTTATGTAATGATTGGTTATCTTTGCAAGTCTCTTCGAATTATCAGTTTGGTTTGGCCTACTAGATTGATCTTTCTTGCAATGAGAGAAGTGCTTAGATTTGGGTTCAATCTTGCGGTGTCCTTTCCCAGTGACAGTAGGGGCAGCAAGGTGATACATCTCCAACGTATCTATAATTTTTGATTGTTACATGCTATTATATTATGTGTTTTGGATGTTTTTGGGCTTTATTATCCACTTTTATATTACTTTTGGGAATAACTTATTGACCCAGAGCCCTGTGCCAGTTCCTGTTTTTTCCCTTGTTTCAGTGTTTCGAAGAAAAGGAATATCAGACGGAGTCGAAACGGAATGAAACCAACTGGAGAAGTTATTTTTGGAAGGAAAGCTACCGGAAAGACTTGGAGTGCACGTCAGGAAAGAAACGAGGGAGCCACAAGGCAGGGGGCACGCCCACCCCCTAGGGCGTGCCTCCACCCTCGTGGGCCCTCGTGGCTCCCCGACGCATTTCTTCCTCCTATATATACCCATATACCCTAAAACTTGGGGAACCGAATAGATCGGGAGTTCCGCCGCCGCAAGCCTCTCAGAGCCACCAAAACCAATCGGGACCCTGCTCCACCACCTCGAGGAGGGGGAACCTCACCGGTGGTCATCTTCATCATCCCGCGCTCTCCATGACGAGGAGGAGTAGTTCACCCTCGGGGCTGAGGGTATGTACTAGTAGCTATGTGTTTGATCTCTCTCTCTCTCTCGTGTTCTTGATTCGGCACGATCTTGATGTATCGCGAGCTTTGCTATTATAGTTGGATCTTATGTTTCTTCTATCCCTCTACTCTCTTGTAATGGATTGAGTTTCCCCTTTGAAGTAATCTTATCGGATTGAGTCTTTAATGATTTGAGAACACTTGATGTATGTCTTGCCGTGCGTATCTGTGGTGACAATGGGATATCACGTGATTCACTTGATGTATGTTTTGGTGATCAACTTGCGGGTTCCGCCCATGAACCTATGCATAGGGGTTGGCACACGTTTTCGTCTTGATTCTCCGGTAGAAACTTTGGGGCACTCTTTGAGGTTCTATGTGTTGGTTGAATAGATGAATCTGAGATTGTGTGATGCATATCGTATAATCATACCCATGGATACTTGAGGTGACATTGGAGTATCTAGGTGACATTAGGGTTTTGGTTGATTTGTGTCTTAAGGTGTTATTCTAGTACGAACTCTAGGGCTGTTTGTGAGACTTATAGGAAGAATAGCCCAACGAATTGATTGGAAAGAATAACTTTGAGGTGGTTTCGTACCCTACCATAATCTCTTCGTTTGTTCTCCACTATTAGTGACTTTGGAGTGACTCTTTGTTGCATGTTGAGGGATAGTTATATGATCCAATTATGTCATTATTGTTGAGAGAACTTGCACTAGCGAGAGTATGAACCCTAGGCCTTGTTTCAAAGCATTGCAATACCGTTTACGCTCACTTTTACCACTAGTTACCTTTCTGTTTTTATATTTTCAGATTACAAAAACCTATATCTACCATCCATATTGCACTTGTATCACCATCTCTTCGTTGAACTAGTGCACCTATACAATTTACCATTGTGTTGGGTGTGTTGGGGACACAAGAGACTCTTTGTTATTTGGTTGCAGGGTTGTTTGAGAGAGACCATCTTCATCGTACGCCTCCCACGGATTGATAAGCCTTAGGTCATCCACTTGAGGGAAATTTGCTACTGTCCTACAAACCTCTGCACTTGGAGGCCCAACAATGTCTACAAGAAGAAGGTTGTGTAGTAGACATCAAGCTCTTTTCTGGCGCCGTTGCCGGGGAGGCTAGGTAAGCGACACTCACACCCCGTCAACTAAGCTCTTTTCTGGCGCCGTTGCCGGGGAGGTGAGTGCTTGAAGGTATATCTTTAGATCTTGCAATCGAATCTTTTTGTTTCTTGTTTTAGCACTAGTTTAGTCTATAAAAGAAAAATACAAAAAAAATGGAATTGAGTTTGCCTCATACGCTTCATCTTTTTAATATCTTTCGTGAGTATGATGGAAAGGAAAATTGTGCCAAAGTGTTAATAGAAGAATGTATTAAAATGTTTGGCACTAAATCTTTGAATGATGAGCATGATTGCAATGTTGTTAGTATGAACTCCTTGAATATCCATGGTACTAATGATGATTGCACTAGTTATGATGAAAATGTCTCCTATAAACATGTCAATTTTTGTGGAGTGCATTGGGTTTGCAAGTATACACCAAATAGGGAAGATAGATATTGCAAGAGGCATAAGTACTTAGAAACTAAATTGTTGCAAGAAAGTCTAGATGATTGCGCTGAAAGATTCAATATTTATCGCGCCCCTTGTGAACTTTGCAATGAACATGGTCATTTAAAGCTCCAATGCTATTTGTTTCATGATCAAGTCGTGTCCAAAAATTGTGATAACTTGATTACTCTTGAGCATCATAAAGAGCTTAGTCTTCTTTTGGGTTATGAAGAAATGAAATGTATAACTGAGGGTATTCCAAATTTTAATCTTGATAAATTTCTTGATTTTGATCTAGAGAAGATTTATATGTATTGTGCGGTGAATTGCATTGAAAATCCTTATATTGCCAATTAAATAAAGAAAAGAAAACAAATATAAGATGAAGAGAATGCTAACGAAAGGGAAGAGACTTCCTAATATCCTCCTATTATTTCTTATGATGAATCAGGTAACGAGGAGGAGCCTTCTATTCAACCAATCTCATTAATAAGGAGCTCCAAAAATAGGATTGAACCCACACATGATGTGGTGAAGAAGAATAAAAGAAAAAGGAAGAGAGGTAAAAAGATATCTCTCCCAAATAAAGTTGCTCCTATTATTGTTGTGCCTCATGAAAATGAATCAAAAATAATTGTGGAAGATGATGCACTTGATGATGATCTCGTTATGCCTATTGCTTGTTGTGATGATTATGATTGGGAAGATAGTGATACTTCTTATGATCTTGAAAATCTTTTTGGCACTTGCTTGGAAGAATATGATAATAATGTTTGCTATACTATTGGTGCTATCCATACTATTAATGATGAGAGTGATTATGCATATGATATGAAAAGGCCCAAGCTTGGGGAAGCTATGTTTGATGAGGATGACATATTTGAGAATATATTTGCTGCAATTAATGTTTGTCCCAAGCTTGGGGATGCTACGTTTAATGAATATGATATTTTTAGTGTCCCAAGTTTTGATATGCAAATTTATAATAATGATAGCATGCCTCCTACTTATGATGATTATATTGATGAAAGTGGGTTTGGAAGAGTGTCAACTTTAGGAAGTAGTGATCCCACAATATTGGAGGATGTTGAATCTTATTGTGATAATTATGAAAGTGGGTTTGGAGAGGTCATGACTTTATTTAGTAATGATTCCACTATCTTGGAAGAGGTTTCAATCGATTATGACGAGAACAAAGTTGCTACTCATGATGATTATTGTGATGAAACTTATGCTATAAAGAGTAGTGATGATTATATTTATAAAACTTGTCATGGTTATGATTACCCTTTTTCTGAATATTACTCTTTTAATGTGTAAACAATTTATAGTATTCAAGTCTCTTATGATACTCCCGCTATTCTGAATGAGAAGAATTTTGCTTATACGGAGAGTAATAAGATTTCTATGCTAGTAGATCATGAGAAGAATGCTTTAGGTGCTGGTTATATTGTTGAATTCATGCATGATGCTACTGAAAATTATTATGAGGGAGGAATATGTGCTTGTAGGAATTGCAATAATGTCAAGTTTCCTCTCTATGTGCTTAAAATCTTGAAGTTATTCTTGTTTTACCTTCCTATGCAAGTTGGTTATTGTTCCCATAAGTTGTTTGCTCAAAAAATCCCTATGCATAGGAATTGGGTTATACTTAAATGTGCTTGTCATGTGTTTCATGATGCTCTCTTAATGTTTCAATTCTTATCTTTTATGTGAGCATCATTGAAATCATCATGCCTAGCTAGGGGCAATAAACGATAGCGCTTGTTGGGAGGCAACCCAATTTTATTTTAGTTTCTTTCTTTTTGGTTATGTTTAGGAATAAATAATCCATCTAGCTTCTGTTTAGATGTGGTTTTATGTTTTAATTAGTGTTTGTGCCAAGTAGAACCTTTGGGAAGACTTGGGCGAAGTCTTTATGATGATGCTGTAAAAAACAGAAACTTTAGCGCTCACGAGATTAGCTAGAACATTTTACTGGAGAGTGATATTTAGTTGATTATTTTTGAAGATGATTACTAGACAAATTTCTCAGGTCCACAAATTTATTTTAGAATTTTCTGAGTTCCAGAAGTTTGCGTTAGTTACAGATTACTACAGACTGTTCTGTTTTTGACAGATTCTGTTTTCATTGTGTTGCTTGCTTATTTTGATGAATCTATGGCTAGTAAAATAGTTTATAAACCATATATAAGTTGGAATAAAGTAGGTTTAACACCAATATAAATAAAGAATGAGTTCATTACAGTAACTTGAAGTGGTGTTTTGTTTTCTATCGCTAATGGAGCTTACGAGTTTTCTGTTAAGTTTTGTGTTGTGAAGTTTTCAAGTCTTGGGTAAAGATTCGATGGAATATGGAATAAGGAGTGGCAAGAGCCTAATCTTGGGGATGCCCAAGGCACCCCAAGGTAATATTCAAGGATAACCAAGAGCCTAAGCTTGGGGATGCCCCAGATGGCATCCCCTCTTTCGTCTTCGTTCATCGGTAACTTTACTTGAAACTATATTTTTATTCACCACATGATATGTGTTTTGCTTGGAGCGTCATTTTATTTTATTTAGCCTTGCTTGCTGTTTGAATAAAATACCAAGATCTGAAATTATTAAATGGGAGAGTCTTCACATAGCTAAATAATTATTCAACTACTCATTGATCTTCACTTATATCTTTTTGGAGTAGTTTGTCGTTTGCTCTAGTGCTTCACTTATATCTTTTAGAGCATGGTGGTAGTTTTATTTTGATGAAATAGATGAACTCTCATGCTTCACTTAGATTAATTTGAGAGTCTTAAATAGCATGGTAATTCGCTTAAATAATCTTAATATGCTAGGCATACAAGATTTGTAAGAATTCTTATGAGTGTGTTGAATACTAAGAGAAGTTTGATGCTTGATGATTGTTTTGAGATATGGAGATAGTGATATTAAAGTTGTGCTAGTTGAGTAGTTGTTAATTTTAAAAATACTTGTGTTGAAGTTTGCAAGTCCTGTAGCATGCACGTATGGTAAACGTTATGTAACAAATTTGAAACATGAGGTGTTCTTTGATTGTCCTCCTTATGAGTGGCGGTCGGGGACGAGCGATGGTCTTTTCCTACCAATCTATCCCCCTAGGAGCATGCGCGTAGTGCTTTGATTTTTGATGGCTTGTAGATTTTTGCAATAAGTATGTGAGTTCTTTATGACTAATGTTGAGTCCATGGATTATACGCACTCTCACCCTTCCATCATTGCTAGCCTCTTCGGTACCATGCATTGCCCTTTCTCACATTGAGAGTTGGTGAAAACTTCGCCGGTGCATCCAAACCCCATGATATGATACGCTCTTTCACACATAAACCTCCCTATATCTTCCTCAAAACAGCCACCATACCCACCTATTATGGCATTTCCATAGCCATTCTGAGATATATTTCCATGCAACTTTCCACCATTTCGTTTATCATGACACATTCATCATTGTCATATTGCTTAGCATGATCATGTAGTTGACATAGTATTTTTGGCAAAGCAACCGTTCATAATTCTTTCATACATGTCACTCTTGGTTCATTGCATATCCCGGTACACCGCCGGAGGCATTCATATAGAGTCATACTCTGTTCTAGTATCGAGTTGTAATCATTGAGTTGTAAATAAATAGAGGTGTGATGATCATCATTTAATAGAGCATTGTCCCAAAAAAAGAGAAAAAAAGGGAAAGGCCAAAAAAAATAAGGCCCAAAAAAAGAAGAGATATAAAAAGGGGCAATGCTACTATCCTTTTTTCCACACTTGTGCTTCAAAGTAGCACCATGTTCTTCATATAGAGAGTCTCTTGAGTTATCACTTTCATATACTAGTGGGAATTTTCATTATAGAACTTGGCTTGTATATTCCAACGATGGGCCTCCTCAAGTGCCCTAGGTCTTCGTGAGCAAGCAAGTTGGATGCATACCCACTTAGTTTCTTTTGTTGAGCTTTCATACATTTATAGCTCTAGTGCATCCGTTCCATGGCAATCCCTACTCCTTGCATCAACATCAATCGATGGGCATCTCCATAGCTCATTTATTAGCCTCATTGGTGTGAGACTTTCTCCTTTTTTTGTCTTCTCCACATAAACCCCATCATCATATTCTATTCCACCCATAGTGCTATGTCCATGGCTCGCGCTCATATATTGCGTGAAAGTTTATAGGTTTGAGATTACTAAAGTATGAAACAATTGCTTGGCTTGTCATCGGGGTTGTGCATGATGAAAGCATTCTTGTGTGACGAAAATGGAGCATGACTAAACTATATGATTTTGTAGGGATGAACTTTCTTTGGCCATGTTATTTTGAGAAGACATAATCGCTTAGTTAGTATGCTTGAAGTATTATTATTTTTATGTCAATATAAACTTTTCTATTGAATCTTTCGGATCTGAATATTCATACCACAATTAAGAAGAATTACATTGAAATTATGCCAAGTAGCACTCCACATCAAAAATTATCTTTTTTATCATTTACCTACTCGAGGACGAGCAGGAATTAAGCTTGGGGATGCTGATACGTGTCCAACGTATCTATAATTTTTTATTGTTCCATGCTATTATATTATGTGTTTTGGATGTTTTTGGGCTTTATTATCCACTTTTATATTACTTTTGGGACTAACCTATTGACCCAGAGCCCAGTGCCAGTTCCTGTTTTTTCCCTTGTTTCAGTGTTTCGAAGAAAAGGAATATCAAATAGAGTCGAAATGGAATGAAACCAACTGGAGAAGTTATCTTTGGAAGGAAAGCTACCGAAAAGACTTGGAGTGCATGTCAGGAAAGAAACGAGGGAGCCACGAGGCAAGGGGGCGCGCCCACCCCCCTGGGGCGCGGCCTTCACCCTCGTGGGCCCCTCGTGGCTCCCCTGACGTACTTCTTCCTCCTATATATACCCATATACCCTAAAAACTTCGGGAAACATAATAGATCGGAGTTCCCACCGCAAGCCTCTCAGAGCCACCAAAACCAATCGGGACCCTGTTCCCAAGACTCCTGCCGAGGGGGGAACCTCACCGTGGCCATCTTCATCATCCCGGCGCTCTCCATGACGAGGAGGAGTAGTTCACCCTCGGGGCTGAGGGTATGTACCAAGAGCTATGTGTTTGATCTCTCTCTCTCTCTCTCTCTTCTTGATTTGGCACGATCTTGATGTATCGCGAGCTTTGCTATTATAGTTGGATCTTATGTTTCTTCTCCCCTCTACTCTCTTGTAATGGATTGAGTTTCCCTTGAAGTAATCTTATCGGATTGAGTCTTTAATGATTTGAGAACACTTGATGTATGTCTTGCCGTGCGATCTGTGGTGACAATGGGATATCACATGATTCACTTGATGTATGTTTTGGTGATCAACTTGCGGGTTCCGCCCATGAACCTATGCATAGGGGTTGGCACACGTTTTCGTCTTGATTCTTCGGTAGAAACTTTGGGGCACTCTTTGAGGTTCTATGTGTTGGTTGAGTAGATGAATCTGAGATTGTGTGATGCATATCGTATAATCATACCCATGGATACTTGAGGTGACATTGGAGTATCTAGGTGACATTAGGGTTTTGGTTGATTTGTGTCTTAAGGTGTTATTCTAGTACGAACTCTAGGGCTGTTTGTGAGACTTATAGGAATAGCCCAGCGGATTGATTGGAAAGAATAACTTTGAGGTGGTTTCGTACCCTACCATAATCTCTTTGTTTGTTCTCCACTATTAGTGACTTTGGAGTGACTCTTTGTTGCATGCTGAGGGATAGTTATATGATCAAATTATGTTATTATTGTTGAGAGAACTTGCACTAGCGAAAGTATGAACCCTAGGCCTTGTTTCAAAGCATTGCAATACCGTTTACGCTCACTTTTACCACTAGTTACCTTGTTGTTTTTATATTTTAAGATTACAAAAACCTATATCTACCATCCATATTGCACTTGTATCACCATCTCTTCGCGGAACTAGTGCACCTATACAATTTACCATTGTATTGGGTGTGTTGGGGACATAAGAGACTCTTTGTTATTTGGTTGCAGGGTTGTTTGAGAGAGACCATCTTCATCCTACGCCTCCCACAGATTGATAAACCTTAGGTCATTCACTTGAGGGAAATTTGCTACTGTCCTACAAACCTCTGCACTTGGAGGCCCAACAACGTCTACAAGAAGAAGGTTGTGTAGTAGACATCACAAGGCACGAGATAGATGATTCGCTTCATACGAGCAGGATCATATTCGAAGGTCAAAACAAGTTTGCAAGCTAGCACAAATCGACAGATCGAAGAGGCGCAGCCTCCCGCCTCGGGATCCTCCTAAACTACTCCTCGGTCGCCGCCGGGCTGCTCGTAGTAGTAGGCACCTCCAACAGAGTAGGAGTCGCTGCTCACTACGCTGGAGGTGCCTACTACTACGCAGCCCGCTAACCACGACTGTGAGTAGTTTAGGAGGATCCTGCAGCAGAGGCCTGTGCTCTTTCGATCTGTATCCCAGCTTTGTGCTAGCCTTCTTAAGGCAAACTTGTTTAACTTATGTCTCAGACTCAGATATTGTTGCTTCCACGACTGCCTATGATCAAGCACTTGTATTCGAGCCCTCGAGGCCCCTGGCTTGTATTATGATGCTTGTATGACTTATTTTATTTTAGAGTTGTGTTGTGATATCTTCCCATGAGTCCCTGGTCTTGATCGTACACGTTTGCATGTATGATTAGTGTACGATTGAATCGGGGGCGTCACAAGTTGGTATCAGATACGACTGCCTGTAGGAATCCCCCTTCCACACTCTTTGGCCCAAGTCGAGTCTAGACCTTACAAAACTTTTACTAACATGGTTGTGTGCCATACGGGCCCACGTCGCCATTGGGTGGTATTAGGATCTTTTACTCCTCGATCTGTACTCTGGGAATCTGATCTCTCTTCTATTCGGGTTAAACAATTTTTTACTAACTCTGACTCTAGGTTCTCGATAGTACTTTCTCCCGGAGAGCCCCTTATTACAGATGATCGTCTGCTGCACCAGAAGAATCCGAAGATACTCTCTGATGTTCTCTTGAGACTTTATGGCGTCGGTTTTGCAATTCCCTTCCATTGATAAACCCCTGTGGATAACCACGTATACTCGCCATTCATATGATGCTTCCCAGTTGATCTTGCTATTACAAGATACCCTGAAATTCTCTCTATTGTCCCGAGAATCCTTTGAGCTTACTGCCTTGCTGTTCTTTGCCACATGAATACCACTATGGATAATTTCTAGCACTCACCGGATATTTGCTCATCCCCAGTTGATTCATGTAATTCATGAAAGTCTTCGAAAATACTATTCGATCCTTCGAAAATTCTTAGCAGCTTATTGCTCTGCAAATACTTGTCTGCTTGCATTATGGATGCTTTCCATATGGCTGGCAATATTCATTAGTCTCCTTTGACACCGTCATTTTGATCCTATTGAATCAACACGAGTGCGAAGGCACACAATCATCGGTTGATCCTTTCAAATTATCTTTTCGGCTCAAATGTCATTTTGAACAGGAGCTGGTTATCGACCCATCAAATTGCTGTCGATTTTACCCCTAAGTCCATTCGACTTATCCATTCTAAATCAGACCGTTGGCTTCTGATCCCTTGATTTGGAAATCGTAATTCCTTTGTTATCTAAGCATCGAATTATTCAGATGTTCTATAATATGATGCCCGTGCATTCTTCTTCCTCTGGTTGAGTACCGATGCTCACATCAGATCCCTTGTGGACCGTCGGTTCCTTTGTTGGATTTTATCCAACAGTGTCCTTCATATTGAATAACCTTGAGAGCCTTTCCATGGGTATATAATGCCTTTGGTAAATTGTATCATCTGCTTTTGAACAACGCTCTACTTTCGAGCTTGTATTATTTATCCCGAAGTTTGTGGTATATGTTCCTAAGATGCCCTGATGGGTTGAACCTAAGCCTTCCTTAATATGTGTGAACTCGGAAGTTTTCACGGGTCATACTCATCTGGTATTTCACCAGGTAAAACTTTCAACACTAATGCCATTATCGAAACGAGAAGCGAATGTAAGGTTATGCTTTGGAGAAGTGGGAGTCGACCTTGAACTTTGTGTTCATGCCCATGGACCCGAGGTGGAACTTATCATGGAAGCTTCTCGTAGTAATAATAATCCCCTTGTTATAACTTCTTCTCTTACCTATGCTTGGTCTTTTGCGACCGTGGTTTCGACCATATTGTTCTTCTTTGATCCCATTTCTTGGACAAGTTTAAGTTCTTGCCTTCTGCAAATGATTTCACTTGTTCAACCTCTATCCCGCTCTACCCTTGAATATACCCTCTGGTACCGCGAGAATATCATGGAACTACATAACTTCTTATGGGTTCTTCATCAACTGTTATTTCTCACCGAATTCCAATTTTCCTGGGTTCTGGGTTGTCGTCCACCGAGAACACTGATAAGTGAATCAATTCCGCACTTCGATTCGATAACTCTAAGTATTCTTCATTGCTTATGAGTTTATTAATCCTTCAAGTCATTGCTAGCCTGATCGGCTATATCATTATCATGCAACTTTTAACTCGTATACTCGCCCTCTTTCCGGAGCACAGATTTAGATGGTAAGCTAATCTTCCGTGATCTTCCTCGTCATATCATTTCTCCTTGAACAGACTTGATTTTGAGTTGTGTCGTACCCATGGTTCCAATAACCTTTCGCTTCATCATTCCTTTAACTCGATGTCATCGCTGATTGATTACATCTTCATGAAATCTCTCGACAAATGTGTCGTGATCAACATCAACCTTATGAGCTCTTCCAGGATATCAATCGGATTCATGAAGAGAAATACCATCCTTGCCCTCGATGAGTCGTGTTATCATCGGCCACTTTATTGCCTTCCCTCCGACACAAACTTGTTCGTGTTTTGTGTTATACCTTGAGTTCGTTGCTAACCAACATTGTTCTTCTTTACATTGGAGTATTACCATCTTTTATGTCAAAATTGTTGTGAGGATTTCACCACCTCTTAAGAAATTCTTGTTACAGTGATGCTTCTCGCCATCACCATTCTTTCCTTGGCCCCCGTGTTGAGTGAACCCTATTGTTTTGAGGTGAATGGCCGATAGTTTCGTTATCGAATCACCATTCTAACTTTGAACGTCCTACTTGGTCCATATTTCCAGGTGCATTTTCATTCAATATTTAATTGTGGAAATCCATCCTTAGGAAATCTTGATGAATTGTCGCTGAGTTCATCAGCCACCTCCTCATCCTCTCCTTGGCTTAATGAAGAACCCTTGTTCGGAACTCGCTTCCATAGTTCATTTCCCGAGAATAATATAATGTCATCTCGTCAATTGTGTTGCACCTCTTCTTCTCAGGCATCCCGAGTCTGAGATATCCTAACACCAATCAGATATGAATCCCGGTCAGATATGATGGTTGGGATGCATTTTCCAGGAGTTATAACGTTGGTTTTTTTCCAACTCGGTAAGGTGATGTCATGCCTAGCACACCTGACCGGAGGAGCTATTGTTATAATTTTCCTTTTAGCAATGATATCCATTCTTCCATGAGGAAATTGTAAGACTTATTCTACAAGTTGTTCCTGATGGATCCTTCGAGTATCCAAAGTCTGATCTTTACCCAGTGACCATGTCAATGTTATCTCGAAGCATGTCTGTGATACTCTGATTTTCAACAAGAACATTTGAAGCCCAATGCTAAATGTTTCTTGCTCAATTATCCAAACACCGTTATATGGGTAATGTCATGAAATTTCTCTCCCCTACCTAAGGAGTTTTCTACATAACATCTTGTCATGGATATCATGCTCTGCTTGTCTTTGGGAAGGATATACCCCTGAAATATGTGTTTAAACACATTTTTCCTTTCCATTGTTCTGTTTAACCTGATGATCACATTTACCTTTCCATTGGTTTGTTTGACCTTTCTTGTGATCTATATAATCTAAGCAGCAATAATTCATTACTTATGTAAACACCTCAGTGTACAACTCTGCCAGTGAGACCCTGTTTCTACTTTTGATGACATTTCGGTAACCGCCGATGGATGAGAACTTTGCCTCTTGGCCCGCCTCGTTTCAACGAGCAGGAAAATGGTTCTCTTCGTCCCTCGCCTTGGTACCAACGATGTTGCTGACATATAACTGATAGGCTACCCTCTGACATGTCTTGCTATCATGACCGTGGAAGATGTCAACGCCCTTCCTACTTTTAACCACATGGTGGGCCCATAACCCACAGTTCCACAGGATCGGAACTTGACTCTCCTGTACACCCCCTGTTCCCAAAGTTATTCCTCGTGCGTGGTCTCGTATGTAATTCACGAGCCACCTTCCAATGAGATCATCAATTCGGGTATCAGACACAATACTTATTCCCGTTGCTTTGAACCCCTATCACGCCTTGTTTCAGGCACCGAACGATTGCCTGCCCGCTTGAAACTTCTATTTTGCACCTTACTTTGCTCTTGATATTTTCTTAAGTTTAAATTCGAGAGTTACTTCCGCCACCTTCCTCGATGTTATCGACCAGATAGTCGACCTTGCAGAGGTCTGTTCTCCCGGAATATACCCACCCTTTATTCTTTCGTAAGTACGATGGAGATCCCGAAGAAAAGATGACGACTTGATCATGGTGACTTGAAGCAGAGAAATGAAGAAATCGATGAAAGGGATCAACCTCTACGAAAGGGCAACCAAGACCAAGAAGATCCGTTAGGATTTTGTAACCAGGACTTTCCCCCTTACTCCACCTCTTAAAATCTCGGGACGAGATTTCTTGTAGTGGAGGAGATTTGTGACACCCGGATAATTAGGCTACAGTAATCCCACGTCAACGATGCCACGTCACCTCGGTTACTGTTGTTAATCTCCCAATGATTCAATCCCGTTTGAATTCAAATTTAAAATAAAAACAAGCAACAAAAGTTTTCAAACACTAAAAACTAAAATGTTCACAATATTGCAAAAATTACCAAAGTTATTATAAAAATAAAACCAACACTTTAGAAACTCCAGGAATGCCCCTAGGAATTAAAACAGTGGACCAACAACACATCACTTGGCTTTTTTGCTTCTAAAAATAATTAATCCTTTTCGAAAGACCTTCAACTTTTTGTGGCATTGTTATATAATGCAATGATGTTCATGTGACAAGCTACATGATTTACAAAAGTCCTTTGGTGGTTAAGCAATTCACAAACCAGAGCAAAAATAGAAAAATAAAATAAAAACTGTAGAAAAGGAAAAAGAAATAAAAGACAACCCCCCGACCGGGCCTTGGCCCGGGCTTGTCGAAGGAGCCAGTCGGCCCACCACCCACGCCTTGCACCCCCTGGCCTACTAGGCCTCCTCCCCACCTCGTGACCTAGCGCCACCCCGCACTACCCCACTCGCCCCCACTCCCCCTCGTCACACTCCTCCTCTGCTCTCCCACCCCCGATCCCCCTGGATCTGGATCGGGGCAACGGCCACCCTACCCCCGTCGCCTCTCAGACCCCCTCGCCGGACTATCTCCGCGCCAAGCGCCGCGCCTCCCGGCCTCCTCGCAGCTCCTCCCTCGTCGACCCGGCGCCTACTGACGCCGACGCCTCGCCACTTCCTGCACGTCGACGCCGCCGCCAGTCGCAGGAGCTCCCTCGCCGGCCTGCTTCCTCCTCCTCGCCGGCCTGCTTCACCTTCGCCGCGACATCCTCGACCTCCTCCCCGAGCCCCGCTGCCTTGACCCTACGCCCCCGGTGAGGCACCGAGCCTCCCCCTCTCCTCCTCCTTCCCCTGTCCCCGTATGCGACGCGCCCGCACACAGTTGTGGTGCCCTTGGCCGCCGTTGTGTCGCTGCTCTCTTGCTGCAACTGCCGACCCGGCTCCCCCTCGTCGCACCGGTCGCGCCCAACCGTTTCTACCCGCGACCACCGCGCCTCCACGTCCCGCACTAGCGTCGTCGTCGTGTTTGGCAACACCCGTGCGCAACCACGGGCGCCCAGCCACCAAGAAGCTTCCTCGCTCTGCAGCGCCCTCATAGCTGCATCAGGCCATCGAACCTCCCCTCGCTGCGCCGCTTCCCAGGTGCCGTTCGGGTCCGTCTGCTCGGCCTCCGCCCCTGGTCCGGCCGCACCTCCACGGCCCGAGTCCTCCTCTGGCGACCGCTGCTGCCACGGCCCCGCCTCGCCGTGGACTCGCTTCGGCCGCGTCGCGCCATCCGCGCCGCTGGGCGCCGCCGGTTCGCCCTGACGGGCAGCCTCGTCCGCACCCGCTAGCCTGCCCCGTTAACCCCCCTGGGGCCTATGACAAAGGGGCCCCCACCCCCTGGAACTAATAAAATAATAATAATAAGTGAATTAATTAATTAATTAACTTAATTAATCTTATTTAGATTAACCTAATCATTTATTTAGAATAACTAAACCTGATTAGTTAGTCTTAGCCTATGACATGCAGGACCCACACGTCAGATTGACCCAGTCAACACACCGTTGACTGCTGACGTCATGCTGATGTCAGTATATACTATTCTGGATAATGTTAGAATTAAATAGATAAACATTTAGAAAATGATTAAATCCTTTTTAAATTAATATAAATAAACCGTAGCTCGGATGGAAAAACTTTGTACATGAAAGTTGCTCAGGACGACGAGACGAATCCGGATACGCAGCCCGTTCGTCTGCCACACATCCCTAGCGTAGCAAACATGGAACTTTCCTCCGTCCGTCCGTCTGTAAAAGCGAAACACCGGAATACTTTCCGGATATTTCCCTTCGCTTCGGTATCACCTACCACTACGTTAGGTCACCCCTAGCACCGCATATTGCCGCGTCTTGCTTTATGTTACATTTGATTGCTCTGTTATTTACTGTGTTGCCCCTCCGTTACTTCTTTCCGGTAGACTCTGAGACCGGTGCCGATGTCCGTGTGTTCGACTACACCGAAGATGACCCCTCCTTCTTGCCAGAGCAACCAGGCAAAGCCCCCCCTTTGATCACCAGATATCGCCTATTCTTCTCTATACTGCTTGCATTAGAGTAGTGTAGCATGTTACTGCTTTTCGTTAATCCTATCCTGATGCATAGCCTGTCCTTGCTACTACTGTTGTTACCTTTACCCACAACCCTACATTCTTGTCCGTCTGCCTTGCTATACTATCGGGCCGTGATCACTAGGGAGGTGATCACGGGTATATACTATACTTTATACATGATACATGTGGTGACTAAAGTCGGGTCGGCTCGTGGAGCACCCGCGAGTGATTCACGGATTGGGGGTTGAAAGGACCTTTGTCCAAACGACCCTCTGTGTGGATCTTTGTGGCGGAGCGACAGGGCAGGTTGAGACCGCCTAGGCGAGAGGTGGGCCTGGCCCTGTTTGGCGTTCGCGGATACTTAACACGCTTAACGAGATCTTGGTATTTGATCTGAGTTGGGTCGTTGACCTTATACGCACTAACCGCCACGTGGGACAAGATATGGGCAACCGACGTCGTGGTATCACCCGAAGCATTTTGTGACGTCGGCGATCGAGCGCGCGCGCCGATTGGACTGAACGCTGCTAGGCTAGGTCTGCTGCCGCCACACACACGTGTGTGTGTGCTAAGGGTGATGGTCCTGCACTTCAGGCGCTTAGGTTTAGACCGCGTCTTGACCTCTCTGTTGTGCCTAGGTGGGGCTGCGACGTGTTAATCTTCCGCGGTCGGGCATGACCCAGAAAAGTGTGTCCGGCCAAATGGGATCGAGCGTGTCGGGTAATGTGGTGCACCCCTGCAGGGAAGTTAATCTATTCGAATAGCCGTGATCTTCGGTAACAGGACGACTTGGAGTTGTACCTTGACCTTATGACAACTAGAACCGGATACTTAATAAAACACACCCTTCCAAGTGCCAGATACAACCCGGTGATCGCTCTCTAACAGGGCGACGAGGAGGGGATCGCCGGGTAGGATTATGCTATCCGATGCTACTTGGAGAACTTCAATCTACTCTCTTCTACATGCTGCAAGATGGAGGTGGCTTGAAGTGTAGTCTTCGACAGGATTAGCTATCCCCCTCTTATTCTGGCTTTCTGCAGTTCAGTCCACTGATATGGCCCTTTACACATATATCCATGCATATGTAGTGTAGCTCCTTGCTTGCGACTACTTCGGATGAGTACTCACGGTTGCTTTTCTCCCCCTTTTCCCCCTTTCCCTTCTACCTGGTTGCCGCAACCAGATGTTGGAGCCCAGGAGCCAGACGCCACCGTCGACGACGACTCTTACTACGCTGGAGGTGCCTACTACTACGTGCAACCCGTTGACGACGACCAGGAGTAGTTTAGGAGGATCCCAGGCAGGAGGCCTACGCCTCTTTCGATCTGTATCCTAGTTTGTGCTAGCCTTCTTAAGTCAAACTTGTTTAACTTATGTTTGTACCCACATATTGTTGCTTCCGCTGACTCGTCTATGATCGAGCACTTGTATTCGAGCCCTCGAGGCCCCTGGCTTGTATTATGATGCTTGTATGACTTATTTTATTTTAGAGTTGTGTTGTGATATCTTCCCGTGAGTCCCTGGTCTTGATCGTACACGTTTGTGTGTATGATTAGTGTACGATTGAATCGGGGGCGTCACATGTATTGTTGCCATCGAGGATAACAACATGGGGTTTATATCATATTGCATGAGTTTATCCCTCTACATCATGCCATCTTGCTTAAAGTGTCACTCTGTTCTTATGAACTTAATACTCTAGATGCATGCTGGATAGCGGTCGATGTGTGGAGTAATAGTAGTAGATGCAGGCAGGAGTCGGCCTACTTGTCTCGGACGTGATGCCTATATACATGATCATACCTAGATATTCTCATAACTATGCTCAATTCTGTCAATTGCTCAATAGTAATTTGTTCACCCACCGTAAATACTTATGCTCTTGAGAGAAGCCACTAGTGAAACCTATGGCCCCCGGGTCTATTTTCCATCATATTAATCTCCCGACAACAAGCTATTTCTGGCGCCGTTTTTATTTTGTTTTCTTTACTTTGCATCTTTATTATAAAAAATACCAAAAATATTATCTTATCATATCTATCAGATCTCACTCTCGTAAGTGACCGTGTAGGGATTGACAACCCCTATCACATTGGTTGCAAGGATTTATTTGTTTGTGTAGGTGTGAGGGACTCGTGCGTGGCCTCCTACTGGATTGATACCTTGGTTCTCAAAAACTGAGGGAAATACTTACGCTATTTTGCTGCATCACCCTTTCCTCTTCAAGGGAAAACTAACGCAGTGCTCAAGAGGTAGCAAGAAGGATTTCTGGCGCCGTTGCCGGGGAGGCTTACGCAAGGTCAAGTCAAGATTTGGACTCCCGACAATGAGCCATTTCTGACGCCGTTGCCGGGGAGTCTACGCAAAAGTCAACATACCAAGTACCCATCACAAACCCTTATCTCCCGCATTACATTATTTGCCATTTGCCTCTCGTTTTCCTCTCCCCCACTTCACCCTTGCCGTTTTATTCGCCCTCTCTTTTTCGTTCGTTTCTTTTTCGCTTGCTTTGTTTGCTCGTGTGTTGGATTGCTTGCGTGTCACGATGGCTCAAGATAATACCAAATTATGTGACTTTACCAATACCAACAATAATGATTTCCTTAGCACTCTGATTGCTCCTCTTACCGATACTAAATCTTGTGAAATCAATGCTGCTTTGTTGAATCCTGTCATGAAAGATCAGTTCGCCAGCCTTCCTAGTGAAGATGCCGCTACCCCTCTAAATAGCTTCGTTGATTTGTGTGATATGCAAAAGAAGAAAGATGTGGACAATGATATTGTTAAATTGAAGCTATTTCCTTTTTCGCTTAGAGATCGTGCTAAAGCTTGGTTTTTGTCTTTGCCTAAAAATAGTATTGATTCTTGGAATAAGTGCAAAGATGCTTTTATCTCTAAATATTTTCCTATCGCTAAGATCATCTCTCTTAGAAACGATATTATGAATTTTAAGCAACTTGATCATGAACAAGTTGCACAAGCTTGGGAGAGGATGAAATTAATGATACGTAATTGCCCTACGCATGGTTTGAATTTGTGGATGATTATACAAAAAATTTATGCCGGATTGAATTTTGCTTCTAGAAATCTTTTAGATTCGGCTGCGCGAGGCACTTTTATGGAAATCACTTTATGAGAAGCCACTAAACTCCTAGATAATATTATGGTTAATTATTCTCAATGGCACACTGAAAGATCTACTAATAAAAAAGTGCATGCGATAGAAGAAATTAATGTTTTGAGTGGAAAGATGGATGAACTTATGAAATTATTTGCTACTAAGAGTGTTTATTCTGATCCTAATGATATGCCTTTGTCCACTTTGATTGAGAATAATAATGAACCTATGGATGTGAATTTTGTTGGTAGGAATAATTTTGGTAACAACGCATATAGAGGAAACTTTAATCCTAGGCCTCATCCTAGTAATTCCTCTAATAATTATGGTAATTCCTGCAACAATTCTTATGGAAACTTTAATAAGATGCCTTCTGAATTTGAGACTAGTGTTAAGGAATTTATGAATTCGCAAAAGAATTTCAATGCTTTGCTTGAAGAAAAATTGCTTAAAGTTGATGAATTGGCTAGGAACGTTGATACAATTTCTCTTGATGTTGATTCTTTAAAACCTAGATCTATTCATCCTAAGCATGATATCAATGAGTCTCTCAAAGCCATGAGAATTTCCATTGATGAGTGCAAAGAAAGAACCGCTAGGATGCGTGCTAAGAAAGATTGCTTTGTGAAAGCGTGTTCTTCTAATTTCTATCAAAACAAAGATGAAGATCTAAAAGTTATTGATGTGTCCCCTATTAAATCTTTGTTTTGCAATATAAATCTTGATAATTATGGGACTGAATATGATCCACCTTTACCTAGAAGGCGTTCCAAAAATTCGTGGTCTTTAGATCTTGATGCAAAAATTGGTAAAAGTGAGATTGAACAGATCAAAACTCTAGATATTAATGAACCCACTATTTTGGATCTCAAGGAATTTAATTATGATAATTGCTCTTTGATAGATTGTATTTCCTTGTTGATATCCGTGCTAAATTCTCCTCATGCTTATAGTCAAAATAAAGCCTTTACCAAACATATCGTTGATGCTTTGATGCAATCTTATGAAGAAAAACTGGAGTTGGAAGTTTCTATCCCTAGAAAAATTTATGATGAATGGGAACCTACTATTAAAACTAAGATTAAAGATCATGAATGCTATGCTTTGTGTGATTTGGGTGCTAGTGTTTCCACGATTCCAAAGACTTTGTGCGATTTGCTAGGTTTCCGTGATTTTGATGATTGCTCTCTAAACTTGCACCTTGCGGATTCCACTATTAAGAAACCTATGGGAAGAATTAATGATGTTATTATTGTTGCAAATAGGAACTATGTGCCCGTAGATTTTATTGTTCTTGATATCGATTACAATCCTTCATGTCCTATTATTCTTGGTAGACCTTTCCTTAGAATGATTGGTGCAATTATTTATATGAAGGAAGGGAATATTAGATTCCAATTTCCATTAAAGAAAGGCATGGAACAGTTCCCTAGAAAGAAAATAAAATTACCATATGAATCTATCATGAGAGCCACTTATGGATTGCCTACCAAAGATGGCAATACCTAGATCTATCCTTGCTTTTATGCCTAGCTAAGGGCGTTAAACGATAGCGCTTGTTGGGAGGCAACCCAATTTTATTTTTAGTTTTTTTGCTTTTTGCTTCTGTTTGGGAATAAATATTTGATCTAGCCACTGGTTAGATGTGTTTTTATGTTTTAATTAGTGTTTGTGCCAAATTAAACCTATAGGATCTTCTTGAATGATAGTTATTTCATCTTGCTGTAAATTCCAGAAACTTTCTGTTCACGAAATCAATTGTTAAAAATCACCAGAACATGATAAAATATTGATTCTAATTGCTGCTGATCAATAAACAAATTTTATAGGTCTTCCTATTTTTTCTGAATTTTAGGAGTTCTATAAGTTTGCGTTAGTTACAGATTACTACAGACTGTTCTGTTTTTGACAGATTCTGTTTTTCGTGTGTTGTTTGCTTATTTTGATGAATCTATGGCTAGTAAAATAGTTTATAAACCATAGAGAATTTGGAATAAAGTATGTTTAACACCAATATAAATAAATAATGAGTTCATTCCAGTACCTTGAAGTGGTCTTTTGTTTTCTTTCGCTAATGGAGCTCACGAGATTTTCGGCTGAGTTTTGTGTTGTGAAGTTTTCAAGTTTTAGGTGAAAGATTTGATGGATTATGGAACAAGGAGTGGCAAGAGCCTAAGCTTGGGGATGCCCATGGCACCACAAGATAATCTAAGGATACCCAAAAGCCAAAGCTTGGGAATGCCCCGGAAGGCATCCCCTCTTTCGTCTACTTCCATCGGTAACTTTACTTGGAGCTATATTTTTATTCACCACATGATATGTGTTTTGCTTGGAGCGTCTTGTATGATTTGAGTCTTTGCTTTTTAGTTTACCATAACATCCTTTCTGTACACACCTTTTGAGAGAGACACACATGATTCGGAAATTATTGGAATACTCTATGTGCTTCACTCATATCTTTTGAGTTATATAGCTTTTGCTCTAGTGCTTCACTTATATCTTTTAGAGCACGGTGGTGGATTTGTTTTATAGAAACTATTGTTCTCTGATGCTTCACTTAGATTATTTGAGAGTCCTACAAAACAGCATGGTAGTTTGCTTTAACAATAATAGGCATACAAGATTAGTAAAAGAAAAATTCTTATGAGTGTGTTGAATACTATGAGAAGTTTGATGCTTGATAATTGTTTAGAGATATGAAGATGGTGATATTAGAGTCATGCTAGTTGAGTAGTTTTGAATTTGAGAAATACTTGTGTTAAAGTTTGTGATTCCCGTAGCATGCATGTATGGTGAACCGTTATGTGATGAAGTCGGAGCATGATTTATTTATTGATTGTCTTCCTTATGAGTGGCGATTGGGGACGAGCGATGGTCTTTTCCTACCAACCTATCCCCCTAGGAGCATGCGCGTAATACTTTGCTTTGATAACTTGTAGATTTTTGCAATAAGTATATGAGTTCTTTATGACTAATGTTGAGTCCATGGATTATACACACTTTTCTTCCTTCCACCATTGCTAGCCTCTCTAATACCGCGCACTTTTTGCCGGTATCATACACCCATCATATACCTTCCTCAAAACAGCCACCATACCCACCTATTATGGCATTTCCATAGCCATTCTGAGATATATTTCCATGCAACTTACCACCGTTCCGTTTACTATGACACACTCCATCATTGTCATATTGCTTCGCATGATCATGTAGTTGACATTGTATTTGTGGCAAAGCCACCGTTCATAATTCTTTCATACATGTCACTCTTGATTCATTGCATATCCCGGTACACCGCCGGAGGCATTCACATAAAGTCATATTTATTTCTAAGTATTGAGTTGTAATTGTTGAGTTGTAAGTAAATAAAAGTGTGATGATCATCATTTTTAGAGCATTGTCCCAAGTGAGGAAAGGATGATGGAGACTATGATTCCCCCACAAGTCGGGATGAGACTCCGGACAAAAAAAAGGAAAAAAGAGGCCATAAAAAGGAAGAAAAGGCCCAAATAAAAAAAGAGAGAAAAAGAGAGAAGGGACAATGTTACTACCCTTTTACCACTTCAAAGTAGCACCATGATCTTCATGATAGATAGTCTCCTATGATATCACATTCATATACTAGTGGGAATTTTTCATTATAGAACTTGGCTTGTATATTCCAATGATGGGCTTCCTCAAAATACCCTAGGCCTTCGTGAGCAAGCGAGTTGGATGCACACCCCCTTAGTTTCTTTTGTTGAGCTTTCATATACGTATAGCTCTAGTGCATCCGTTGCATGGCAATCCCTACTCACTCACATTGATATCTATTGATGGGCATCTCCATAGCCCGTTGATACGCCTAGTTGATGTGAGACTATCTTCTCCTTTTTTGTCTTCTCCACAACCACCATTCTATTCCACATATAGTTCTATGTCCATGGCTCACGCTCATGTATTGCGTGAAGATTAAAAAAAATTGAGAACGTCAAAAGTATGAAACAATTGCTTGGCTTGTAATCGGGGTTGTGCATGATTTAAATATTTTGTGATGAAGATAGAGCATAGCCAGAATATATGATTTTGTAGGGATAACTTTCTTTGGCCATGTTATTTTGAGAAGACATAATTGCTTAGTTAGTATGCTAGAAGTATTATTATTTTTATGTCAATATTAAAATTTTGTCTTGAATCTTTTGGATCTGAATATTCATACTACAATGAAGAAGAATTACATTGAAATTATGCCAAGTAGGATTCCACATCAAAAATTCTGTTTTTATCATTTACCTACTTGAGGACGAGCAGGAATTAAGCTTGGGGATGCTTGATACGTCTCCAATGTATCTAAATTTTTTGATTGCTCCATGCTATATTATATTCTGTTTTGGACATTATTGGGCTTTATTACACACTTTTATATTATTTTTGGGACTAACCTATTAACCAGAGGCCCAGCCCAGAATTGTTGTTTTTTGCCTATTTCAGAGTTTCACAGAAAAAGAATATCAAACGGAGTCCAAACGAATGAAACCTTCGGGAACGTGATTTTCGGAACGAACGTGATTCAGAGGACTTGGACCCTACATCAAGACATCAACCAGGAGGGCATGAGGTAGGGGGGCGCGCCTACCCCCCTGGGCGCGCCTCCACCCTCGTGGGCCCCCTATTGCTCCACCGACGTACTCCTTCCTCCTATATATATCTACGTACCCCCAAACTACCAAATACGGAGCCAAAAACCTAATTCCACCGCCGCAACCTTCTGTACCGTGAGATCCCATCTTGGGGCCTGTTCCGGAGCTCCGCCGGAGGGGGCATCGATCACGGAGGGCTTCTACATCAACACCATAGCCTCTCCGATGATGTGTGAGTAGTTTACCTCAGATCTTCGGGTCCATAGTTATTAGCTAGATGGCTTCTTCTCTTTTTGGATCTCAATACAATGTTCTCCCCCTCTCTCGTGGAGATCTATTCGATGTAATCTTCTTTTGCGGTGTGTTTGTTGAGACCGATGAATTGTGGTTTTATGATCAAGTTTATCTATGAACAATATTTGAATCTTCTGAATTATTTTATGTATGATTGATTATCTTTGCAAGTATCTTTGGAATTATCAGTTTGGTTTGGCCTACTAGATTGATCTTTCTTGCAATGGGAGAAGTGCTTAGCTTTGGGTTCAATCTTGCGTGTCCTTTCCCAAAGGATGAGGGGCAGCAAGGCATGTATTGTATTGTTGCCATCGAGGATAACAAGATGGGGTTTATATCATATTGCATGAGTTTAACCCTCTACATCATGTTATCTTCCTTAAAGCGTTACTCTGTTCTTATGAACTTAATACTTTAGATGCATGCTGGATAGCGGTCGATGTGTGGAGTAATAGTAGTAGATGCAGGCAGGAATCGGTCTACTTGTCTCTGACGTGATGCCTATATACATGATCATACCTAGATATTCTCATAACTATGCTCAATTCTGTCAATTGCTCAACAGTAATTTGTTCACCCACCGTAAATACTTATGCTCTTGTGAGAAGCCACTAGTGAAACCTATGGCCCCCGGGTCTATTTTCCATCATATTAATCTCCCGACAACAAGCTATTTTTGGCGCCGTTTTTATTTTGTTTTCTTTACTTTGCATCTTTATTATAAAAAATACCATAAATATTATCTTATCTTATCTATCAGATCTCACTCTCGTAAGTGACCGTGTAGGGATTGACAACCCCTTATCGCGTTGGTTGCGAGGATTTATTTGTTTGTGTAGGTGTGAGGGACTCGTGCGTGGCCTCCTACTGGATTGATACCTTGGTTCTCAAAAACTGAGGGAAATACGCTACTTAGCTGCATCACCCTTTCCACTTCAAGGGAAAACCAACGCAGTGCTCAAGAGGTAGCACCTGCATCCCTTCTCTGAGTAGGAGGAAAAGGGCCGCCTTCGAAGGTTGGGAGGGGCTGTCCCCCAAAAGGGGCAAGATGTCACCGTCAAGCGGCTTGGGTTGGAAAGCGACGCTGTTGAACAGCTCCGACAAGGGGACAAGCCCTCGGCCCAACCGTAAGTGAATCCGGAATATTTGGATAGTGTCCCGCTCCTTTGCCATTACCGTAGATGTACGTAACGCGTCCGTGCATTTTTATAGGTCGGCGCAGAGTGTTTCTGGGCAATCCTCTTCCTTGGGAGGTCTCCTCCCAGAGATGATGGAGAGGGAGACACTTCCCCCAACCTCATCACCCAATAAGGCAGATGACTCTGAAGGGTCGTCGCGGAGGGTTCTTCTTGATCAGCAAGTTACACAGGGGATAAAAGAGGCAGTACCTGAAGGTGGATCTCCGACTGTCCGAGATTCTGGGGCTGATAATAAAGGCCTCGGACTGTCTGGCTCGCAGCCGACAATGATTATGGAGACGGGTGAACAGATTCCTTCAAAGGATGGTGGTGCTCCTAGAGCAGCTTCCAGAGACTCGGAGGCTCCGGATATATTGCGGGACATGTTGTGAAAAGCATCTGTCTCGGGGGAATAGCGTACCTTGATGGGTACAGTGGTTGAGAAGATTTTGTCCGCGAAGAGTGGATTGAATGAAGCCTTCATGAGCCTCCTAAAAGGCTTCGAGGTTTGTGATATAGTATTTTTAGCTATGTTTTATTTGCAAAGATGCACCTATGTATAGGTAGTAGCCCCTGAGACTCAGGTTGGCTTCCACTGGGAAGGGAATCGGAGGATCAAAAATTTATTCAAGGACTTAATCTGATGAACTTGAAGACAGGTTGTTTCCCCCGTGGCTACTTCCCGGACTATGGAACTCCAGAGGAAGCTTGACGTAGCAGGGGATGACCTTGCGTTGATCAACATGTGTCTTGACGAGTCGCAAGGTATGTATTTGGGGCAATCCCCATACATTTTTTGTGATATAAGCATGATGCTAAAATCTGTGTGTTGTAATATGCGTGGCTGCAGATGGTGCTGCCACCGTTGAAGTTCTTCGAGCGGAGCTGGCCCGGGCCACGGAGCAGGCCCGGTGTAGCGATGCGGCTGCCGAAAAGGCATCAACTGAGTTAAAAGCCAAACAAGCAGCACGGCGCCAAGACGAGGAGAAGATATCCACGGTGACGCTCGAACTGGAGAATGCTACTGGCCGCTATGAATTTCTGGAGAAGGAGAATAAAGCCTTAATGGCTGAACTGGACAAGGCCTTACAAGAGGCAAGAGAAGTGCGGTCGGAATCCTGAGCAGCCCGTGAGGAGGTTCAGCAGGCGAGGGAGATTACGGCTGGAAAGCCCTGTCTGCTGCAAACTAAGTTCGGTGACCTGAACTATGCTCAGCTTAACCAAGTGTGGAGTTCTCCGGACGAGTTCTTGGACTTGCCGAAGAGTTCTTCCGATGCGGTGCAGTATTACCAAGCGCGGGATGGGTATGCAACGGAGAAGCTTTTTTGGTCGCAGTTTGGCGCATTAAAGCGCCATGTGTTGCTCAATGAACAGATGTCCCAATGGGCCAAACTTCATAGGATATCCGGTGCTTCCATGAAGAACGTCATAATCCGGTTGTGGCCAACCGAGCCTGTTCCTAATAGCTACTTCGGTTTAGTGCAAAGGCTTGTTGACGCGGTGCCTCGTATCGACACTGTGAAGCGATCGGCGTGTATTGAGGGTGCATGGATGGCTTTTGCCCGATTCAAGACATTCTGGGGGAAGATGAAGTCCATCGATGTTGCGGTGAAGAGTCCATCCAAGGGCAAGGACCGTCCTGAATCGGAGCATTATTTTGAAGACGTCCTGGAGGCTGCCCGCTTGATAGAGGGTCAGTGCTCGAAAAACATAATGTTCGAGTGAGGTGTATGGTAATTGTAAAGACCATTTTATAGTTGATCTAATTTATGTTTTGCTTGAAAGCTTGAATTCCTCCTGTGCGGCTGTTTTAATATAATCTGAAAGTTTCCTAGTCGGCGACTTCAGCCCCCTCGTAGGAACTATGGGGGTGTTCGGAAAAGCATTTAATCACTCTTTATCCAACGTCTTGGTCCATAAAGGAGGTGATAATGCGGCGAACCAGGCAATCAGACTATATGGCATTAACACTTTCACTTAACCATAGGAGTTTTATGGTGGGACTACGACACAGCCCCTGGTATGTGCGCGACGTATGGTGCCTTACATATTTGATCTGAAAAAGATCCTTCGTTTGACACGGAGAATCGCTAAAGATTCCAATAAGTCGTCAAGTGGTTGACCAGCTCTTGCCGCATCATGACAATCAGTTTTCGGCATTCTCTACTGAGGTACTTGACCAGATGAACCAGAAGCACAATCGAGTAGTTCTCCCTTTACTACCCTAGCCGATAGAGCGGAACATAGGGTAGCAAGCACAGGAGCCGGGCAACCCAACTATTGACCCAAGACAATGATTCGGATGCATATAAGGCCAAACTTGCGACGCCGAAGTATGCTGTAGAGCTGTTCGGGCTTTTGCTAGCAACTCATTTGTTCCCATACCGAGCCCCTGGCAGGTTATGCCAAGGTATATCTTTGAAACAACCGTAGGAGCCATATTCATTAGCGAAACAACACGAATGATTAATTCGGATACTTTTTACTGGGAACTGAGCGATATGCCAATGATTACTTTATATATATAAAGACCGCAACCCCGGCTATTTGACATGCTCGGGGTCACAGGCAGAGGAAGAGGCATATTACAGGCTCGAAATAAAGAGTGCGGTCTACAAAAGTTACTTTGGACCTCCTGTCGCACGTCTGTGCCGCCTGTCCTCGATGAGGGGAATCCTTGATGGAGGTAGCCCCTTAGGTGAGTGTACGGATCCGAACTCCGATAGAGTCAGTTTTAGATATTTGCCCTGTTCGTCACCTATTTTAAGAGACAGTGAAGGAAAAAATAAAAAGAAAATAGATAAAAAGTGTTACGGGAATGCTGGCAGGCTTGTCCGTAGTGTGCTTCCGCCAATGCCCATGGTATCTTGAGTGCATAGTAATGTATGTGCGGCACAAATTTTGCAGGTGTACGAGGTGGGCGGCGGAAGCCGGACTGCTATTTTTGCTCCGGGAGTAGTTGATCCTCGGGTGGAAATTGCTTCTGGCCCCCGGTATTTCGTTGGTGAACCTCTCTTGTCATCTCTGTCGCCTAGCGGCCTCTTCCCCTGGTGTTCGGCGTTGAGCTTGCCGGCCTGTTTAAAGACCCAACAATTTCTGTTAGTATGGTTAGCTGGTTTATCGGGGTGGCCATGAATCTGGCAGGGTCGGTCCAGTATCCTGTCTAGGTTGGATGGTTCGTCTCGGTTTGCCTTGAATGGCTTCTTCCGTTGACCAGGCTTGGGGTTGCTGAATCCGGCGTTGACTGTTGTGTCGCGTGATCTTTCATTATCATTGCGACTGTTGTGTTTGCTTCGTCGTGGCTTGCCATTGCCATCTCAGATTTCAGAAGTGCCCGGGTCGCTGGCAATGTTGCTTCTACGAGCGAGCCAACTGTCTTCTCCCGCGCAAAAGCGGGTCATTAGAGTAGTAAGGGCTGTCATGGATTTAGGTCCTTCTTGTCCGAGGTGGCGTGCTAGCCATTCGTCCCGGACGCTGTGTCTGAAGGCCGCAAGGGCTTCCGCGTCTGGACAGTCGACGATTTGGTTCTTTTTGACTAAGAACCGAGTCCAGAGCTTCCTGGCTGACTCTTGATACGACTCCAATGTATCTATAATTTATGAAGCATTCATGCTATTTTATTACCTGTTTTGAATGATATTGGGCTTTATTATACACTTTTATATTACTTTTGGGACTAACCTACTAACCGGAGGCCCAACCCATATTGCTGTTTTATTGCCTGTTTTAGTATTTCGAGGAAAAGGAATATCAAACGGAGTCCAAATGGAATGAAACCTTCGGCAACGTGTTTTTTTGGAAGATTATCATCCTGGAGGCTTGGAGATCAAGTCAGAAGATCCTCGAGGAGCCCAGGAGATAGGGAGGTGCGCCCCCCTGTATGCGCCCTATCTCGTGGACCCTCGAGCACCCCGACCGACTTCATCGCCTATATAGTCCCACGCACCTAAAACATCCACGGAGAAGGTAGATCGGGAGTTCGGCGCCGCACCCCGACCGACTTCGCCGCCTATATAGTCCCACGCACTAAAAACATCCACGGAGAAGGTAGATCGGGAGTTCCGCGCCGCAAGCCTCTCAGAGCCACCAAAACCTCTCGAGTCTGTTCGGCACCACGCGAGGGGGAACCCATCACCGGTAGCCATCTTCATCATCCGGCGCTATCCATGACGAGGAGGAGTAGTTCACCCTCGGGGCTAAGGGTATGTACCAAGAGCTATGTGTTTGATCTCTCTCTCTCTCTCTCTCTCTCGTGTTCTCTCTATGGCACGATCTTGATGTATCGCGAGCTTTGTTATTATAGTTGGATCTTATGATGTTTCTCCCCCTCTACTCTCTTGTGATGAATTGAGTTTCCCCTTTGAAGTTATCTTATCGGATTGAGTCTTTGATTTGAGAACACTTGATGTATGTCTTGCCATGTTTATCAGTGGTGACAATGGGATATCACGTGCCACTTGATGTATGTTTTGGTGACCAACTTGCGGGTTTCGCCCATGAACCTATGCATAGGGGTTGGCACACGTTTTCTTGACTCTCCGGTAGAAACTTTGGGGCAATCTTTGAAGTACTTTGTGTTGGTTGGATGAATCTTAGATTGTGTGATGCATATCGTATAATCATGCCCACGGATACTTGAGGTGACAATGGAGTATCTAGGTGACATTAGGGTTTTGGTTGATTTGTGTCTTAAGGTGTTATTCTAGTACAAACTCTTTAATAGATCGATCCAAAGAATAACTTTGAGGTGGTTTCGTACCCTACCATAATCTCTACGTTTGTTCTCTGCTATTAGTGGCTTTGGAGTGACTCTTTGTTGCATGTTGAGGGATTGTTATATGATCTATCTATGTTATTATTGTTTAGAGAACTTGCACTAGTGAAAGTATGAACCTTAGGCCTTGTTTCCTATCATTGCAATACCGTTTGTGCTCACTTTTACCATTAGTTACCTTGCTGTTTTTATTATTTCAGATTACAAAAACCTTTATCTACTATCTATATTGCACTTGTATCACCATCTCTTCGCCGAACTAGTGCACCTATACAATTTACCATTGTATTGGGTGTGTTGGGGACACAAGAGACTCTTTGTTATTTGGTTGTAGGGTTGTTTGAGAGAGACCATCTTCATCCTACGCCTCCCACGGATTGATAAACCTTAGGTCATCCACTTGAGGGAAATTAGCTACTGTCCTACAAACATGTGCACTTGCAGGCCCAACAACGTCTACAAGAAGAAGGTTGTGTAGTAGACATCAACTCTCCGAGCTGTTGGACAATGTGGCTTAGGTCGTCGGCGTCTGGTGGCCGGACATATGTTCCTTGGAATTTGTTAAGGAAGGCTTCTTCCAAGCCTTCCCAGTTGCCTATGGAATTTTCAGGCAGGCTGTTTAGCCAGTGCCGAGTTGGCCCTTTTAGCTTTAGTGGGAGGTATTTGATGGCGTGGAGGTCGTCTCCACGCGCCATATGGATGTGGAGTATAAAATCTTCTATCCATACCGCGGGATCGGTTGTTCTCTCGTATGATTCAATATTGACGGGTTTGAATCCGTCGAGGAATTCGTGATCCATTACTTCATCAGTGAAGCAAAGAGGGTGTGCGGCGCCTCTATGTAGGGCCACACTGCGACGTAACTCCGAACGAGTCCATTTGCGGTTTTTGGCTCGGACATGGCTAGGTTTGTCACGTCCGAATAGGTAGCCATCGTTACGTGTCGAGGCATGCCCTCGCGATCCGTAGATCGATCTTGCGTGTCCTGCTCTACTGTCCAAGTCCCGTCGAAGGTCATCTGTACAACCATGAGCTGTGTTATTCTTGCCTTTACGGCGAGGTGGGGCGGTCTAGTGTTCGGCTTGAGTTGCCTCTTTATCCGGACAGGATTGTCGACGACCTGCCGCATTATGTGATGATGGTACAGGCTCCAACGCCTCGTCATCGAACTGTGGTAGCAATCGACGCTTCGGGTAGCTTTTGGCTAGGCCACTGTGGACGTATTCTTCGGCAGCCAGGACTTCGGTCCATCTATCATTGAGTAGGACTTGGTCAGCTTGAAGCTGCTGCTGCTTCTCTTTCAGGCTCCTTGCAGTGGCTATTAGCCTACGCTTGAAGCGCTCCTGCTCGAGGGGTTCTTCGGGTACGATGAAGTCTTCGTCGCCGAGGCTTACCTCATCTTCGGAGAGCGGAAGGTAGTTGTCGTCCTCCGAATTGTCGCTGGGCAGGGCCTGCTCATCGGGGCTGGCTTGCCCGTTTTCTTCTTCCTCCTTTTCGGATCTTGCTCCGACAGGGTCTTCATTGTTTTTTTCGTCGTCCCGAGTACTATTTTCTCCGGTGCCAGCGTTGCTGTGATGTGACTTAGAGCAACGTTTAGGAGGTTTGTTCTCAACTGGATCTTCTTTGTCATCACCACTAGCTTTTTTAGGTGTATCAACCATGTACACGTCGTACGAAGAGGTGGCCGTCCCACGCCCCGTGAATGGCGGGTCTTGGCCGTGCTCCTTGTTAGCATCGTTGTCTATACTGTCGATGTCTTTGGAGCCATAGTCAAGCGTGTTGGTTAAGTCATCAACAGTGGCTATGAAGTGGGTGGCGGGTGGGAAGAAAAATTCTCCATCGTCAGCCCCTAGTTCGAGCCGGACATAGTTCGGCTGTGAGTCCCCGCCAAGGACAGGTTTTTTAACGAGTTTAACACGTCACCCAGTGGCGAGTGTTGGAAGATTTCTGCGGCGTCGAATTCAAAAATCGATAACCGATCCAGCTCAGTGTCCGCAGGCGTACGTGGTTCAGAACTTATAGCCAGAGACGAGTCCAGAGTTTCATTGACGCAAGTATTGCAAGGTGTCGAGTCCGTGTGCGGCTCCAACGCCGTGGACTCTGTGCCCTCGGATGGCGCAATCTGCTCCGGATTTAAGGCCGTTTCAGCAATAGGAACCATCTCCTGGATGTGATCCGATGACAGATTTAAGTCATGTTCATCGGAGCGAGGGGAAGCGATCTCCGCGGTCTCAAATCCGTCGAAGATCAGGTCTCCACGAATGTCCGCGAGGTAGTTCAAGCTTCCGAATCTGACTTGATGGACAGGGGCGTAGCTGTCGATCTGCTCCAGATGGCCACGCGAGTTGGCCCGCAGTACGAAGCCGCCGAATACGAAGATCTATCCGGGGAGGAAGGTTTCTCCCTGGACAGCGTCACTATCGATGATTGAAGGGGCCATCGAACCTTTCGTCGATGGCACAGTGGAACTCTCAATGAAAGCACCAATGTCCGTGTCAAAACCGGCGGATCTCGGGTAGGGGGTCCCGAACTGTGCGTCTAGGATCGTTGGTTACAGGAGACAGGGGACACGATGTTTACCCAGGTTCGGGCCCTCTCTATGGAGGTAATACCCTACTTCCTGCTTGATTGATCTTGATGAATATGAGTGTTACAAGAGTTGATCTACCGCGAGATCGTAATGGCTAAACCCTAGAATTCTAGCATGTGTGACTATGGTAATGAGTATCTGCTATCCGGACTATGCCCTCCGGTTTATATAGACACCGGTGGGATCTAGGGTTACATAGAGTCGGTTACATAAGAAGGAATCTTCATAGTTTATTGCCAAGCTTGCCTTCCACGCCAAGGAGAGTCCTATCCGGACACGGGTACAGTCTTCGGTCTTCATATCTACACAGCCCATCAATCCGGCCCATGGATAACAGGCCGGACGCCCGAGGACCCCTTTGTCCAGGACTCCCTCAGCGCATGCCAAGATATTCCAGGCCACCTCGGAATCCAGCATGCAACCCACGTCCGAAAAGGCGGCGGTGGCCATGGAGCACCTGCTTCCTCATGAGGTCGCCGATCGGAGCTGGAGATGCAAGAGGCGATGGAGATCGAGGAGCGCCAGGAGGAGGAGTTGCGCGTGGCCGAGGTTGAGATAGAGAAGAGTCTGTCCGTCAAGGAATCAGCGGTGGAGTACCAACGCGAGCTCTGGCGCAGCCACTACTACGAGTACTACAACCTTGAGGGCGGCACCGAGGACGGTGCCGAGGAGGACGAGGATGCGGTCGACTTCAGAAGGGGGAACGTGGAGTCCACCAACGGCGGCATTTCGCCAGGACAAGTCATCGATGTCTCATCTCACACTAGTGATGCATAGGCCGGTGTGTTGGGTAACGTAGTAATTTCAAAATTTTCCTACGAACATGCAAGACCATGGTGATGGCATAGCAACGAGAGGGGAGAGTATCCGTCCACGTACCCTCGTAGACCGAAAGCGGAAGCGTTATATCAACGCGGTTGATGTAGTCGTGCGCCTTCACGATCCGACCGATCCAAGCACCGTTACTCGGCACCTCCGAGTTCTTAGCACACGCTCAGCTCGATGATGATCCCCGGCCCGATCCAGCAAAGCGTCGGGAGGAGTTCCACAAGACGATGGCGTGGTGACGATCTTGATGTTCTACCGTCGCAGGCTTCGCCTAAGCACCGCTACAATATGACCGAGGTGGAATATGGTGGAGGGGGCACCGCACAGTTAAGGAACGATCTCAAGATCAACTTGTGTGTTCTAGGGTGCCCCCCTGCCCCCGTATATAAAGGAGCAAGGGGGAGGGCCGGCCAGCCCTAGGGGCGCGCCAAGGGAGGGGGGAGTCCTCCTCCTAGTAGGAGTAGGACTCCCCTTTCCTAGTCCTACTAGGAAGAGGAGGGAAGGAAAGAGAGGAGAGGGAGGGAGGGGGGCGCCCCCCTCCTAGTCCAATTCGGACTCCTCATGGGGGCGCGCCACCTCCTGGTGCAGCCCTCTCTCTCCCCTCTTGGCCCAATAAGGCCCATAACTTCCCGGGGTTCCGGTAACCCCTCCGGCACTCCGGTTTTCTCCGGAAACTTCCGGAACCTTTCCGGTGTCCGAATATAACCATCCAATATATCAATCTTTATGTCTCGACCATTTCGAGACTCCTCGTCATGTCCGTGATCACATCCGGGACTCCGAACTCCTTCGGTACATCAAAATACATAAACTCATAATATAACCGTCATTGAAACCTTAAGCGTGCGGACCCTACGGTTCGAGAACTATGTAGACATGACCTAGAACCATTCTCGGTCAATAACCAATAGCGGAACCTGGATGCCCATATTGGTTCCTACATATTCTACGAAGATCTTTATCGGTCAAACCGCATAACAACATACGTTGTTCCCTTTGTCATCGGTATGTTACTTACCCGAGATTCGATCGTCGGTATCCAATACCTAGTTTAATCTCGTTACCGGAAAGTCTCTTTACTCGTTCCGTAATACATCATCTCACAACTAACTCATTAGTTGCAATGCTTGCAAGGCTTATGTGATGTGTATTACCGAGAAGGCCTAGAGATACCTCTCCGACAATCGGAGTGACAAATCCTAATCTTGATTCATGCCAACTCAACATATACTTTCGGAGACACTTGTAGAGTACCTTTATAATCACCCGATTACGTTGTGACGTTTGGTAGCACACAAAGTGTTCCTCCGTAAACGGAGTTGCATGATCTCATAGTTGCAGGAACTTTGTATAAGTCATGAAGATAGCATAAGCAACATACTAAACGATCAAGTGCTAAGCTAATGAAATGGGTCATGTCAATCACATCATTCTCCTAATGATGTGATCCCATTAATCAAATGACAACACATGTCTATGGTTAGAAACATAACCATCTTCGATTAATGAGCTAGTCTAGTAGAGGCATACTAGTGACTATCTGTTTGTCTATGTATTCACACATGTATTATGTTTCCGGTTAATACAATTCTAGCATGAATAATAAACATTTATCATGATATAAGGAAATAAATAATAACTTTATTATTGCCTCTAGGGCATATTTCCTTCACGGTGCGGCAGTGGATTTGTAAAATTATGCATACTTAGGCTTTGTTTTTAACGCTGGTCTTTTGTTAGAGCAATGTTTAGGTCAACTGGCCCTGTTTAATTACTAAAATTGCTCGATTCAGTAAGTGTGGTATGTGTGCTGTACGCTCTTTTGTGTGCCAAATTAGCAAGCGATGTTAAATTATGCAATGCCGTACCCGGGGAAATTTCCACCAAAATTTGAATTATCAAACTCATTCCATGCGCGTAAAGCTGAAGAATCATTTGCGATGCACACAATCGTTCAAAGTGCATATTGTGCGGCGGCACCACGCACAAAGTTTCCCTCCAAATTTCAAAATTTTTGTCCTACCGCCGAAATATCTACCCCCGCCCCCTCCCCCTTCCCCACCCCCTTCCCCCGACCACAATTCATTTCCCACGTTTCCTCCTTCCTTCCTTCCTAAGCTATAGCTGCTTCCTCGCTTGCTTCCTCGCTCTCGCCGTCTCGCATCCTATCGCCGGGGTCACCATGGTCTTCTTCAATGACCTCTCCAGCGGTTCCTCCTCCGACGACGACTCCTTCACCACCCGGGTATGCCTCTCTTCTCTTTCTCGGACTATGACTTGGAATGAAGCATTTTAACCCGACGGTCGATTTGAGTCATTTCTTCCTCTTGTAGCTCCCTAGGACCATCAGTTGCAACGAATGGAGCGGGTGGCTGAAGATCTGTCTGCTCGTTGTCACCATCAATCTCCATGCGTGAAGCTCGTTCGTTTGAATCTGTGGACAGTGGGAGGAAGTTTCTGGCATGTGCAGAGAAGGTTAGACCCTCTTTCGTTGTTACAAATCATTTGTTAGATGTGATTCAGACACTGTCACGGTCCCAACCCGTTCATACCACACCTTCAACCAAACGCATCCTAAGACAGTGTCACAGTTTGTACCTAGTATCTAAAAATGTTGCCATCTCATCGGCGGTGCCATTAGAAAATTATTTGGCACCGCTTCAGCAGTTTGTGCAACCAACTTTGGTCCACACATCCGAGTAGCCAAGCAGCAAAATACTAAATCTTTATGGCATGAAGGAACTGGGCATCAGAGCAACTAGGTGCTCCGGAGTCCGAGTCCTTGATTTTTTCCATCAAGATCGGCTCGCCAAAGGCAGGGAGGCACCGTGCGAGATGTAGCAATAGTTGTCTTTACACAGGTTTTGGCATACATAGTGGACGGCCTTAGTGCTATTAGTTCTATGTTACTAAATTTGTGCATGTACACACCTGTTAGTATCAATTTGTTGTCATCCAAACACTGCTGCTATGTTGTTGCAGTTATATTTACCTTCCTCATAAAATGTTCAATTTGTTTTTTATAGTACATGAGTAAGAACTTGTAGCATTGTTGTAGTTAATTATAGCTTCTGATGTTTCAGAATTTGGTTATTGTCTCAGTAGCAATTAATTCATTTGCACATTGATCTTTTTGAGAAGATATGTCATAATTAACCTGTTTCTTCAGTTTTTCAAAATAAGTATTGGTGATATTCTATGTTGCTATAAACCCATTTCTCCTACAATTGTTACTGATCTAGTTTTAGATATTATAGGATGAATGGGGGTGGCTACAGACTAAAAGAAGATCCTCACAGTGAAAGAGTGGCCTACTTCCAAGTCAAGCACATTAGAGTTTGGGCTTAGCAGGACAGGCGTTTCATTTGGAAGTGTTCTTACCTGGAGTGGGTTGATCAAGAGTGGCCACAATCTTTGAAGATGTGCCTAGCAAAGCTCTAGAGCATGTATGAGGAAGAGAACAGAGGTATGCTTAGAGAAAGTGTTGTCAACGCTAAAGAATATTTGAAGATGCGGGATAAAAAGAGGAAGGTGGAGAATGAGCTCAGATTTTTTAAATCAGACTTTGCAGAGATGGTGTTGGCGAAGGAGGAGGCACTTCCCAGTTGGCCAGTGCAAAACAGGTTCTTACTGAACTGAAAGCAGAGGTGGATAAGACGTGCCTGGATGATCTCGATTAGGGAATATACATATTATTCTAATATTGTTCTTATGAAGTTGAACTAGCTATATGTTGTATTGTGCTGTTTTCAGGTAGCTATCGTACTGTGATGTTAAAATATATTTATGTGCCTGATATGAAATTGGCAAACAGTTGTTCGATATGAAATGTGAATTTGTGTAATACTGGAACTATTAATTGTAAACTAATAAACCTGCTAAATGTGTCATGGAAATTTGCAAACATTTCTAGCAGTAAAAGCGCTTGTAATGGATAGCCCAATGCCACACACTTTTCTTCATCAAATCGTGTGTGATGTAGTTGATAAAAGCAAACGGTTAACCAAGGCTGAGCGTGTTGATAGTTACACCTTTCACACACGAGCCTATAAATAAAACTGTGTCGCATGTACATACGAACGGAAACGTTTTCCCTGGATTGACTATGTGGGATGTACATACGAACGGAAACGTTTTCCCTGGATTGACTGTGTGGGATGTACATAAGAAGGAAACATATTCCTTGGATTGACTGTGTGTAATATACATACAAATGGAAATGTTTTTCTGGGATTCACCGTGTGGGATGTACGTACAAACGGAAACGATTGGATTTTGATGCCTCGCCCGATCGCACACGAGCTCATTTTGCCCCAGCCTGTGTGCTAGGAGGGCCTATCCCCGATGGTTTCTGGGTCGTGTAGGAAGGACCCCCCCCCCTATCGCCCACACTCACTTGGCGATGGTTCCAAATGCCATCGCGGAAAGGGGTTAAAAACCGTGTGTATAGCACCGACGCATACCAGTCACTAGTACAGCGAGGTGCTATACAAACGGTTTTTAACCCCTTTCCGCGACGGCATTTGGAACCGTCGCCTAGTGAGTGATGGTGATAGGGGGGTCCTTCCCACACGACCCAAAAACCGTCGGGTATATGCCCTCCTGGCACACATGCTCGGCAAAATGAGGTCGTGAGCGACCGGCGAGCGCTCCAAATATGGAAATACGTACAGTAGAGCTAAAAAAATACAATTATACATGTGAAATTGTTTCCGGTCGCAAGTACATCCCACATAGTCAGTCCCCGCTAAATGTTTCCGTTCGTATGTACATCCCACACAGTCGCTCCAAGGAAAACGTTTCCGTTCACAGGTACATCACACATAATTTTCCCCGTTAAATCGTTTATGATAGCGTTGCCATTGCACACGATATTAACAATTTTATCGTTTGCGTTATTGAGTGCATCACACGGTGCGGAGAAGAAACTGTGTGGCAAAGCCTGTCCATCACACACAGTTTTTATGTGGTAAACATTTGCGCCAGGTGGCCTAACGCAAACAGTTTTCAAGAGGATGTCGTGTGTGATTGTTCATTAATCTAACACGGTTTATTCCTAGAAACTTTGTGCATTATTGAATGCATCACACACGGTGTTTTCTCAATAACCGTTTGCAATAGAAAAACCCAATTAGCAGGCTAATTATCCGATTATTAATAATTCATTTATTAATCTAATTGACATTTCATATTAAGCACATAATATATTTCATTTTCATAATTGAAATACATCAGAGTACAACATCATATAGCTTCAGCACTCAACTACCCCATTACACAACTACACCAGCACCAAGTTCCATATGCAACATCTATAACTTTTTGAAATTAGCATCATAGACGGTACATAGACAGATGTATCTCATCTGAAAAACTGCTGAAGCAGAAGGCAAATATTGAGCCTTCATTGATGTTGAAGGTCTTTGTAACTTTAGGCCAGTGCCTGTGGATGATTGACCGTCCATCCTTCGTCCTCTTCAGGAACACTTCAATATTGAACCGTGGGTGTTGTATGAATACCTTGCCTCCTGACCATACAGGTGGTTTGAAAGGTAATCATCAATGAACTGCTTTGGAAAGGCCTGTAAATAAGGATGTGCATAAATATCTTCTCTATATTGGAAATGGGGCAAAGGAATAAAAAAGGCAAGGTATAATAGTTAGTACCATCCTGTAGTGAACTGATGTCTTCTTCGTTGTGCAGACAAAGATCTTGTTATTTTTTGTCACTAATTTATTTATCCTAACTATATTTCTGAGTTTCTTGATTTGACTGATATTCATGGACAACTCATTTCCCCATATGCAAAAAGGGTCGAACAGTGGGTCAAAACCTCTGACAGCAGGACCTACATGTGCAAGACCAAATTGTTAAAAGCCTAAATATTAGAATGGTTCCTGCAATTGCACAATAATGTGCTATTAGACAACGGACCATGCACATGCTAACCTCGATTGTAAACCTCAGTGCTTCCCATTGTTTCCCTGCAACATATATAAGGTAGTTAGTCATCAGGTTAATTAAGGGTTCACATGCTATCAGTAAAATATGTTGATGAAAAATAAGCACATTGCAGATTCATCAGATTAATTCAAGCCACATGGAAAACCCATTTATCCAAACCAAGCATGATTAAGAACTAGGAAATATAGCACTTGTATATGTTTCTCATGTATTAAGTGCAGCCAAATTTGATTTATTCCTCACATGCACAACAATACAAAATTTTACCCACGACAATTGGACATCGCATTGCAGAATTGAACCAAGCAGTTAACTAAACACTAGAACAAATGAACCAAACATTAACTGAGCACCACATTGCACAATCTAATGTACTCCTAATAGAAGATCAGACAGTTAACCAAACCAAGCATGCTTAACAACTTGGAAATATAGCAATTGTATTTGTTTCTCATGTATTTAGTACAACCAAGTTCAATTTATTCCTCACATGATATAAATAATAGAATGCACCCACAACAATTGAACATCGCATTGCAGAATTGAACCAAACAAAACAGTTAACTAAACACCACAACAAATGAACCAAACGTTAACTGAGCACCACATTGCACAATATAATATACTCCTAATAGAAGATCAGACAGTTAACGAAGCATGCTTAAAAACTTGGAAATATAGCAACTGTATTTGTTTCTCATGTATTTAGTACAGCAAATTCGATTTATTTCTCACATGGTATACAATAACAGAATGCACCCACAACAATTGAACATCATATTGCAGAATTGAACCAAACAACCAACCGCATCGCGTCGTCGGTGCGTGAGGCATCGACGGTGGCCTCGACGGCAAGGTGCTCCTCCAAGATTTGGGGGTCGACACGAATGGCAGCCATCGCGACCTCATCCGCGCGTGCAGACGCGATTTGCTTCTCCGCTGCCAAATGCTCCTTGAGATCCTGGCTATATTGCACGCACCATGGCTTAGGGCGGCACTTATTTGGTGGAGGGGTCGGTGATTTGGGTGGAAGGTGTCGCGCCGGCGGTCGGGGCATGTCGGATGTGGAAGGAGGAGGAGGATGGGGTCGGGTGTGGATTACCTGCCTAGATAGATGAGGTCGAGCAGCGTGAAGGAGGGTCGCCGGCGAGGACGCGGCGCTGCAAGCAAGGAGTGAAGGTTTCAACTTGGAAAGGAAGGACGAAACAGGGGAAATGTGGCTTTTGGTAAGGGGAGGAGGCGGGGAGGTAGATATTTCCGCGGAAGCTGAAATTTTTGAATCGCTTCAGCGAAAAAACTGGCGCGGAGAGTGTCATCAGACACGGTCCCTTTTTCAGAACTGTGTACGATATGTGAACATCACAAACGATTCAGATAGCTTAACCCGTGTGTGATGAGTTTGAACGTCAAAAATTTTGGTTCGAATTTCCCTGGTTACAGTGGTCATCCACGTCATTGCATAATTTGGGTACACAAAGGAGACTACAACACACACACACACACACACACACACACACACACACACACACACACACACACACACACACACACTTCTTAATCGAGCAAGTTCAGCAATTAAATAGAGCTAGCTGACCTAAACATTACTCTAACAAATTAAAGATCGACACTCTTAATTAAACAAAACAAAGAGTACTAGTATAGCTGGTGCTCGTCGATCTCCGCCGCCGCCTCCATGTCCAGCTCGCGCCCGACATTCTCCTGGGGAAGGGGCTCCATGGCATCAATTGCACCATACTCGGCAAGAATCTCGCCATCTGCGTCCGCCATATCTTTGGAATAGGCCGCCACGAGCTGGGCATGGGTGGCCGCGATATGGGTTTTGGCGGGCTCCGTCGTGGCAAGGTATGTCGCGCAGGAATGGACGGCTGCTCGAACTCTCTCAGTGATTGCCAACTCTTCGGCCATGGGTTGCCGACCGTTGTCGGAGAAGCTTCGTTCGATTTCTATGGTGACCGCCACGAGCTGGGCATGGATGGCCTCGACATGGTAGTGGGCGGCCTCCATCAGGGCTAAGGCCGCCGCCACGAATGCAGCGATTCTTTGTGCCGCTCGGCGATTGCTATCCCCGAGGCAGATGTTTGCTGTTGTCCGCCGAGAAGCAACAATGCCGCTTGGGCTGCCTTGTCCGCACGGACGCAGATTGCGATCGCCCTCACGAAGCTTGTTAGCACATGCCTGGTGGCTGCGGCCGCGCTCTCGCCGGAGTGGGTCGCTGAAGTTTCCCTCACGACTCGGGTCCACGTCCCCATCTTTCACCGGCGACGACTGAACAGTGAAATGATATTTGGGGAGTGAGCTGGTGTGCTTGACACGCCGACTGTAGACTGTAGTCAACGCACCTTCTCGCGTAAGCCATAGGCGTACTATACACCGACGGTGCTCCAAGATATTTTGTGCTACATCTCACACGTTTGGTGATAATAAACTGTGTGCGATCTACTTGATTTTTCGTCTTGATTTGAATTACGTAATGGGGTCACAACTGCAAAGGATGGTGTTTGAATTGCTAGAACTTTTATTTGCAGTGAACATGCAACTATAGGTGTGTCGTCAAAAAAATTGGAATTATTCAGGATTTGTTTGGACGTTTTTATACATTAACTTGGTTTTGTAGGCATTTCAGGTGCATAATTCAAATTTGAACTACATGCACATGCTCCGGTGCATATAAACAGGTTAAAAAATCAAATATGTGTCCTTGATTGCATGCTTAGGTCCCATGCAAGAAATGGGAATGAATGTCAAGACCTTGCCACCGTCACTCAGCCGCAAACATTAAGATACCTGGTTTTCAAATTCTAGTAAATCCAAAACTCGTCTGAAATTCATGAAACTTGGCATGCTATCATGGAGCGGCATCAACATGTCATGGTAAATTTTTTGTCCAATTTGGGGCAGGTTTGGGTATAAGCCTCTCACAAACCAGAGCTTCTCACAACAAGCATGATGGTTTCGGTAGGGAACCTGCCACCTTTGGGGACAAAACGATATTCGTTGCCTCTTATTGCTTTCAAAAATTTTCTAGTGTCAACATAGAACAACAGGAGTGTTGTGTTTAATTTTAGAATTTTTCGGGGTTAGCTTGGACATTTTTATAGATTAACTGGGTTTCCAGGCATTCTATGTGCATAATTCAAATCTGAACTACATGCACACGCTCCAGTGCATATAAATTGGTTGAAAAATCAAATTTGTGTCCTTCGGTGCATGCTTATCCCATGCAAGAAATGGGAATGAATTTCAAACAACCTGCCACCGTCACTCGGTTGCAAACATTGAGATACTTGGTTTTTAAATTCTAGCAAATCCAAAACTCGTCTGAAATTCATGAAACTCGGCATGCTATCATGCAGCGGCATCAACATGCCATGGTAAAAACTTTGTCCCATTTGGGACAGGTTTGGGTATAATCTTCTCACAACAAGCGTGATGGTTTCGGTAGAAAACGTGCCACCTTTGGGGACGAAATGATATTCGTTGCCTCTTATTGCTTTCAAAAAATTTCTAGTGTCAACATAGAATGACATAGTGTTGTGTTTAATTTTGGAATTTTTCGGGGTTCGGTTGGACATTTTTATACATTAACTTGGTTTTGTATGCATTTCAGGTGCATAATTCAAATTTGAACTATATGCACATGCTCTAGTGCATATAAACTAGTTGAAAAATCAAATCTGTGTCCTTGGTTGCATGCTTAGGTCCCATGCAAGAAATGGGAATGAATTTCAAAGACCCTGCCACCGTCACTCGGCCGCAAACATTGAGATACCTGGTTTTTAAATTCTAGTAAATCCAAAACTCGTATGAAATTCATGAAACTTGGCATGCTATCATGGAGCGGCATCAACATGTCGTGGTAAAAATATTGTCCCATTTGGGGCAGGTTTGGGTATAAGCTTCTCACAAACCAGAGCTTCTCACAACAAGCGTGATGGTTTACGTAGGGAACGTGCCACCTTTGGGGACGAAACAATATCCGTTGCCTCTTATTGCTTTCAAAAAATTTCTAGTGTCAACATAGAACATCAGGAGTGTTGTGTCTAATTTTGGAATTTTTCGGGGTTCGTTTGGACATCTTTATAGATTAACTGGGGTTTCCAGTCATTTTATGTGCATAATTCAAATTTGAACTACATGCACATGCTCCAGTGCATAAAGATTGGTTGTAAAATCAAATTTGTGTCCTTCGGTGCATTCTTAGGTCCCATGGAAGAAATGGGAATGAATTTCGAACACCCTGCCACCGTCACTCGGCCGCAAACATTGAGATACTTGGTTTTAAATTCTAGAAAATCCAAAACTCGTCTGAAATTCATGAAACTTGGCATGCTATCATGGAGCGGCATCAACATGTTGTGGTAATTTTTTTGTCCCATTTGGGATAGGTTTGGGTATAAGCTTCTCACAAACCAGAGCTTCTCACAACAAGCGTGATGGTTTCGGTAGGGAACGTGCCACCTTTGGGGACGAAACGATATCTGTTGCCTCTTATTGCTTTCAAAAATTTTCTAGTGTCAACATAGAACAACAGGAGTGTTGTATTTAATTTTAGAATTTTTCAGGGTTCGTTTGGACATTTTTATACATTAACTGGGTTTTCCAGGAATTTTATGTGCATAATTCAAATTTGAACTACATGCACATGCTCCAGTGCATATAAATTGGTTGAAAAATCAAATATGTGTCCTTGGTTGCAATGCTTAGGTCCCATGCGAGAAATGGAAATGAATTTCAAACACCCTGCCACAGTCACTCGACCGCAAACATTGAGATACCTCGTTTTTAAATTCTAGTAAACCCAAAACTCGTCTGAAATTCATGAAATTTGGCATGCTATCATGGAGCGGCATCAACATGTCGTGGTAAAAAAATTGTGCCATTTGGGGCAGGTTTGGGTATAAGCTTCTCACAAACCAGAGCTTCTCACAACAACCGTGATGGTTTCGGTAGGGAACGTGCCACCTTTGGGGATGAAACGACATCCGTTGCCTCTTATTGCTTTCAAAATTTTCTAGTGTCAACATAGAACAACAGGAGTGTGTGTTTAATTTTGGAATATTTCGGGGTTCGTTTGGACATTTTTATACATTAATTGGGTTTTCCAGGCATTTTATGTGCATAATTCAAATTTGAACTACATGCACATGCTCCAGTGCATATAAGTTGGATGAAAAATCAAATTTGTGTTCTTCGGTGCATGCTTAGGTCCCATGCAAGAAATGGGAATGAATTTCAAACACCAGGGCACTCTTTATTGCCGACAAAACATTGAGATACTTTGTTTTTAAATTCTAGTAAATCCAAAACTCGTCTGAAATTCATGAAACTTGGCATGCTATAGTGGAATGGCACCCGACATGCTGTGGTATTTTTCGTGTCCATTTTGAAAGAAGGCGCACTCTAATAGCAGCCAACAAAGGCATTTTGAAACAAATAGCTGCCACTGTAACAACTCAAACGTTTTGTATAATTTAAATTGTGTGCGTTCTGTTAATCATTCACGTGACACCACGCCTCACTCTTTTAATGGCTAGGAGGTGCCGTGTGGACAGGTGCTTGAGTGCTTGACTAAACGGAGGCGTGCGAGCTGTACTCCAATGCGGAGGCTCACTGGGAAGCGTGCGAGTTGTACGCCGCGCAGGCTCACCGGGAAGCGAGCCCTTTGACTTCCATGGCCGCCCGCCTTGCTCACATCCTCTCCATTAATGGTGCCCAAGCTGAATTTTAATACGGTTTTTAAATATAAAACACTCATTGAAAACGTTTTAGTTAGAACACCTGTATGCAAAACCAACAACTTCCCCAGGAAGCCAAGGGAAAATGTGCCTAGAAGGATTTGTTCAGCTCTAGATCGCAAACGTTTTAGTTAGAACACCGTATGCAAGCCGACATCTTCCCCAGGAAGCTAAGAGAAAAATGTTCCGAGCGGGATTTTCTGCAACTCTTGATCGCAAACGTTTTAGATAGAACACCCGTATGCAAAGTGAGAGCTATGATCTTCCCCCTTAAGTCGAGGGAAAATTCGCAGCGCATGATTTGTGCATCCCTTCAACGCAAACAGTTGTTTTGGATGACCCGTGTGCAACCACGTACAAACAATTTGGTAAGATTTGCATCTGCCATATTGGGTATGTTGCCATTTGTCAAACTGGAAAGATTGAAATTTGTTGATCTAGTAACATTGCCATTTGTCAATCCTTGTAACACTGCGATTTGCCAAAATATGCAGCTAAAAATCACTAGCACTATCTAATTTTTGCAACTAAAATTCAGTAATTAAGCATAGACTTCACTGATAGATTAAGCAGTCATTCTTAATTTATACAAACAGTTCAACTCGACAGCTGAACCGACCGAACTTTTCCCCAATTGTTGCCAACCACGTACTGAAATAGCTCGTTCAACTATATATACTAGCTAATTTTAAGTACGTTGTACAGTTCCACCACATCTATAGTCAGATGAACTGAACAAAATAGCCCCTAAATACTACAACTACTACGGAGGGGCTTTGTGCTACTTCTGGCAACCTTTCCTCTGCCGAGCGCGCTTAGTAAGAGGCAGAGGAGGAGGAGGAGCCTACCGACGAGCTGCACAACTGCAATACGGTGCCTGCCACTGTTGCACATTCAACGACGCTCGCCAGCTCGAACGCCCACTGCCGCTCCAGATGATCCCTCTTGAAGCGGCCGGACTGCTCGTAGATCTCCTGATTCCTCGCCTCTGCGTTGGCGTGTCCTCCGTCCACGGCTGCGGTAAGGCTCTTTGCGTGCTCGACGAGGCGCTCCTCCTCCTCCCACAGGAACTCGATGTAGTGCGCAAGGTCGCTAACGCACGTGCGTGCGCCATCATGTCCTCATCTACCACTAATGCATGGCCACAGAGCCTTGCGACCGTTTCAACAGGTTTGTCAACAGCACCGATTACAAGTTCGCCATGGTGGAAACCACCGACGATGTAAATGCGCTCAGTGTTACGGGCTTGGCCTGCAAGAACCTTGTCGAAATCCATGACCACTACAGGTCCTGGGGCAGCACGAAGAAGGACTCCCTGGTCGAACTCGCCTCGGCCATCATCGACCCCTACTACGAAAAGATGAAGCGGGATGCCCAGAGAACAAGTCCCGTATCCTGACACAGGGCCTGGATGCGGCAACTAGATGAACCTCACCTCAGGTTCGCGGCCAAGAGCGTGTACACATGCTACGAGATGCACAGGCGGATCGTTGACATGAGGAAGTGCCTCGTTACCCAAATCGACGAGCCCAGATCGAGCCACAAGCAGAGCAAGCGTCACAAGAAGTAGATGATGATCAGATGATCGTTTATGCTAGTTAATCATGCATTTAATATATAGTTTACTTCATTGGTGTGTGGAAATGTCATGTGTGTAGTAGCCACCTATGTAATTATGCATGTAATAGTTTACTTTGGTGTGTGCAAATGCCATGGTTGTAGTAGCCACCTATGTAAGTGGATGTTTAATTTGGTTATGCAACCATGTCCTTATAAGTGTGTATATATATGCCATTGTTCTGTATGCAATCCCATCGCACAACACACACGTCTTATTAGCAGCAACCGTCTGTGTTATTATCGGTCTTTGCACACATTTCTGATTACATACCTGTTTGCTGCGTATCACACACATCTTGTTATATTGAACCGTGTCTGTTCTTGTCAACACAAACAGTTCATCCGAGTGAAACGTATGCCGTATATCGCACACACCTTGATCTGGCTGACCGCTTCTTTTGTGTTGCCTAATCACAAACAGTTCATCCGAGTGAACTGTATGTTGTATATCGCACACACCTTCATCTGGCAGCCCGTTTCTTTTGTTCCTCCTCATCGCAAACAGTTAATTCAACTGAACCATATGCCATGCATCACACACGCAACTAAAATCTGAACCGTGTTTGATGCATCCTCCATCGCAAATAGTTTGCACCTTTTTTTACGGTTATTTTACACCACCATTTGTGATTATTGCATCGCACACAGTTTCGTCGAAGGGTCTCTGATCGTAGTGTCGCGTTAACAGCATCCTGCAGTAGTGAGTGAGTTCAAAATGGATCAGTCAAAGAAGGAGTTCTAGCCTGTATTGTAAGGTGTGAAGTTGAGTAAGACTCAAAGCCCGACAACGGTAGAAGATAGAGAGAGAATGAAAGTCATTCCCAATGCCTCAGCCATAGTTCTATAAAGTATGCCATGCTGTGTACCAAACCTGTTGTGTACCTTGCCATGAGTTTGGCAAGGGGGTAAAATAGTGATCCAGGAGTAGATCACTAGACAACGGTCAAAATTATCCTTAGAGTACTAAGGAAATATTTCTCGGTTATGGAGGTGATAAAGAGTTCGTCGTAAAGAGTTACATCGATGCAAGCTTTTACGCCGATCCAGATGACTCTGAGTCTCAATTTGGATACATATTGAAAGTGGGAGCAATTAGCTAGAGTAGCTCCATGTAGAGCATTGTAGACATGGAAATTTGCGAAATACATACTGATCTGAATGTGGCAGACCCGTTGACTAAACCTCTCTCACAAGCAAAGCATGATCACACCTTAGTACTCTTTGGGTGTTAATCACATAGCAATGTGAACTAGATTATTGACTCTAGTAAACTCTTTGGGTATTGGTCACATAGCGATGTGAACTATGGGTGTTAAATCACATGGTGATGTGAACTAGATTATTGACTCTAGTGCAAGTGGGAGACTGAAGGAAATATTCCCTAGAGGCAATAATAAAGTTGTTATTATATATTTCCTTATTCATGCTGATACATGTGTGAATACATAAACAAACACCGTGTCCCTAGTGAGCCTCTACTAGACTACCTCGTTCATCAAAGATGGTTAAGGTTTCCTAACAATGGACATGAGTTGTCATTTGATAATGGGATCACATCATTAGGAGAATGATGTGATGGATAAGACCCATTCGTTAGCTTAGCATAATGATCATTCAGTTTTATTGCTATTGCTTTCTTCATGATAAATACATATTCCTTCGACTATGAGATTATGCAACTCCCGGATACCGGAGGAATGCCTTGTGTGCTATCAAACATCACAACGTAACTAGGTGATCATAAAGATGCTCTACGGGTATCTCTGAAGGTGTTTGTTGAGTTGGCATAGATCGAGATTAGGATTTGTCACTCCGAGTATCAGAGAGGTATCTCTGGGCCCTCTCGGTAATACACATCATAAGCTTGGAAGCAAACGACTAAGGAGTTAGTCACAAGGTGACGTATTACAGAACGAGTAAAGAGACTTGCCGGTAATGAGATTGAACTAGGTATGAAGATACTGACGATCGAATCTCGGGCAAGTGATGTCTACTACGCAACCTTCTTCTTGTAGACGTTGTTGGGCCTGCAAGTGCACAGGTTTGTAGGACAGTAGCAAATTTCCCTCAAGTGCATGACCTAAGGTTTATCAATCCGTAGGAGGCGTAGGATGAAGATGGTCTCTCTCAAACAACCCTGCAACCAAATAACAAAGAGTCTCTTGTGTCCCCAACACACCCAATACAATGGTAAATTGTATAGGTGCACTAGTTCGGCGAAGAGATGATGATACAAGTGCAAAATAGATGGTAGATATAGGTACTTGTAATCTGAAATAATAAAAACAGCAAGGTAACTAATGATAAAAGTGAGCGTAAACGGTATTGCAATGCTAGAAAACAAGGCCTAGGGTTCATACTTTCACTAGTGCAAGTTCTCTCAACAATAATAACATAGATAGATCATATAACAATCCCTCAACATGCAACAAAGAGCCACTCCAAAGCCACTAATAGCGGAGAATAAACGTAGAGATTATGGTAGGGTATGAAACCACCTCAAAGCTATTCTTTCGGATCAATCTATAAAAGAGTTTGTACTAGAATAACACCTTAAGACACAAATCAACCAAAACCCTAATGTCACCTTGATACTCCATTGTCACCTCAAGTATCCGTGGGCATGATTATACGATATGCATCACACAATATCAATTCATCCAACCAACACAAAGTACTTCAAAGAGTGCCCCAAAGTTTCTACCGGAGAGTCAAGAACGTGTGCCAACCCCTATGCTTAGGTTCATGGACGGAACCCGCAAGTTGGTCACCAAAACATACATCAAGTGGCACGTGATATTCCATTGTCACCACAGATAAACACGGCAAGACATAATCAAGTGTTCTCAAATCAAAGACTCAATCCGATAAGATAACTTCAAAGGGGAAACTCAATTCATCACAAGAGATTAGAGGGGGAGAAACATCATAAGATCCAACTACCATAGCAAAGCTCGCGATACATCAAGATCGTGCCATAGAGAGAACACGAGAGAGAGAGAGAGAGAGAGAGAGAGAGAGAGAGAGAGATCAAACACATAGCTACTGGTACATACCCTCAGCCCCGAGGGTGAACTACTCCCTCCTCGTCATGGAGAGCGCCGGGATGATGAAGATGGCCATCGGTGATGGGTTCCCCCTCCGGTAGGGTGCCGGAACGGACCCCCGAGAGGTTTTTGGTGGCTACAGAGGCTTGCGGCGGCGGAACTCCCGATCTATCTTGATATTCGACGTTTTTAGGGTACGAGGGAATATATAGGCGAAAGAAGTCGGTCGGGGGTGCTCGAGGGGTCCACGAGACAGGGCGCGCCAGAGAGGGGCGCCTCACCTCCTGGCTCCCGAGTATCTTCGACGTAAACTCCAAGTCTCCAGGATGATAATCTTCCAAAAAATCACATTGCCAAAGGTTTCATTCCGTTTGGACTCCGTTTGATATTCCTTTTCCTCGAAATACTGAAACAGGCAATAAAACAACAATATGGGTTGGGCCTTCGGTTAATAGGTTAGTCCTAAAAGTAATATAGAAGTGTATAATAAAGCCCATAATCATTCAAAACACATAGTAATATAGCATGGAACAATCAGAAAATTATAGATACGTTGGAGACGTATCAAGCATCCCCAAGCTTAATTCCTGCTCGTCCTCGAGTAGGTAAATGATAAAAACAGAATTTTTGATCTGTAATGCTACCTAGCATGATTCTCAAAGTAATTTTCTTTATTGTGGCATGAATGTTCAGATCCAAATGATTCAAAATAAAAGTTCATATTGATAAAAGAAATAGTAACACTTCAAGCATACTAATCAAAGTAATCATGTCTTCTCAAAATAGCATGGCAAAACAAAGTTCATCCCTACATAATCATATAGTTAGGCTATGCTTCATTTTCGTCACACAAAGATGTTCCCAACTTCTATACCCCCGATGACAAGCCAAGCAATTGTTTCATACTTAAATAATCTCAAACTTTTTCAACCTTCACGCAATACATGAGCGTGAGCCATGGATATAGCACTATGGGTGGAATAGAATTTGATGACGGGGATTGTGTGGAGAAGACAAAAAAGGAGAAAGTCTCACATTGACGAGGATAATTAACGGGCTATGGAGATTCCCATCAATTGATGTAAACATGAGGAGTAGGGATTGCCATGCAACGGATGCACTAGAGCTATAAATGAATGCTCAACAAAAGAAAACTAGTGGGTGTGCATCCAACTTGCTTTCTCACGAAGTCCTAGGGCATTTGAGGAAGCCCATCATAGGAATATACAAGCCAAGTTCTATAATGAAAAATTCCCACTAGTATGAAAAAGACAACTTATGAGACTCACTGCATGAAGAACAAGGTGCTACTTTGAAGCACAAGTGTGGAAAAAGAGATAGTAACATTGCCCTTTTTATTTTTTTTTTATTTTTTTGGACTTTCTTTTTTTCTTGGCCTTTCTATTTTTCTTTTTTCTTTTTTTCGATTGGGCAATGCTCTAATAATGATGATCATCACACTTCTATTGATTACAACATAAGGATTACAACTCGAAACTAGAACAAGATATGACTCTATATGAATGCCTCCGGCGGTGTACCGGGATGGTGCAATGAATCAAGAGTGGCATGTATGAAAAATAATGCATGGTGGCTTTGCCACAAATACGATGTCAACTTCATGATCATGCAATGGCAACATGACAAAAGTAAAGTATGTCATGATGATGATGAACGAAACGGTGGAAAGTTGCATGGCAATATATCTCGGAATGGCTATGGAAATGCCATAATAGGTAGGTATGCTGGCTGTTTTGAGGAAGATATAGGGAGATTTATGTGTGATCGAGCGTATCATATCACGGGGTTTGGATGCACCGGCGAAGTTTGCACCAACTCTCAAGGTGATAAAGGGCAATGCACGGTACCGAAGAGGCTAGCAAAGGCGGAAAGGTAAAAGTGTGTATAATCCATGAACTCAACATTAGTCAAAAGAACTCATATACTTATTGCAAAAATTTAGAAGTCATCAAAACCAAGTACTACGCAAGATGCTCCTAGGGGATAGATTGGTAGGAAAAGACCGTCGCTCGTCCCCGATCGCCACTCATAAGGATGCACAAGCCAGGTACACTTCATGTTTCAAATTTGTTACACAACTTTAACCATACGTGCATGCTACGGACTTGCTAACTTCAACACAAGCATTCTTTAAATTCATAATCACCCAACTAGCATGACTTTAATATCACTACCTCCATATCTCAAAACAATTATCAAGTATCAAATTGATCATAGCATCCAGTTCACCTCCTATGAAAGTTTTCGTTCAAATTACCATGCTGTTTAAGACTCTCAAAATAATATGAGTGAAGCATGAGAGTTCATCTATTTCTTCAAAAATAAAACCACTATCGTGCTCTAAAAGATATAAGTGAAGTACTAGAGCAAATGACAAACTACTCCAAAAGATATAAGTGAAGATCAATGAGTAGTCGAATAATTGTGAAACTATGTGAAGACTCTCTAAAATTAAGGAATTTCAGATCTTGGTATTGTATTCAAACAGCAATCAAAACAAAATAAAATGACATTGCAAGGATAGCACAACTCATGTGAAGAAGCAAAAACTTAGGCTCAACCGATACTAACCGATAGTTGTTGAAGAAGAAAGGTGGGATGCCTACCGGGGCATCCCCAAGCTTAGATGCTTGAGACTTCTTGAAATATTATCTTGGGGTGCCTTGGGCATCCCCAAGCTTGAACTTTTGTGTCTCCCTAATTCCTCTCATATCATGGTTTCTCTTTTTATCAAAAGCTTCATACACACCAAACTCAACAAGAACTCGTGAGATAGGTTAGTATAAACCAATGCAAAACCTTATCGTTTTATACTGTGACAAATCACTAAAATTATTATTCAACATTGAATACTAAATGTCTCTGCATATTTAATACTCCTATACTTAAATAGAATCATTAAACAAGCAAACATATGCAAACAACGCAAACATAACAGCAATCTGTCAAAACAATACAGTCTGTAAAGAATGCAAGGTATCAATACTTCCCTAACTCCAAAAAATAAGAAATAAAATTCCCACTGTAGTAAATTTATCAGATCTAATTATTCAAAAAATTTCAACATTATATCATGCTCTGACTTTTCTAGGGAATTTTTGCAACAGGGGTAAACTTTCTGTTTTCAAACAGCAACATGTATACTAGCAAAATAAGCATGGCAAAGGCTATCCTTGACTTTTTTTATTGAAACTAAAGATGAAAAACATTATTCTAAATAAAATCAAGCAAAAACTAACAAAATAGAATGACGCTCCGAGCAAAACGCATATCATGTGGCGAATAAAAATATAGCTCCAAGTAAAGTTACCGATGAACGAAGACGAAAGAGGGGATGCCTTCCGGGGCATCCCCAAGCTTAGGATCTTGGTTATCATTGAATATTACCTTGGGGTGCCTTGGGAATACCCAAGCTTAGGCTCTTGCCACTCCTTATTCCATAGTCCATCGAATCTTTACCCAAAACTTGAAAACTTCACAACACAAAACTTAACAGAAAACTCGTGAGCTCCGTTAGGGACAGAAAACAAAACACCACTTCAAGGTACTGTAATGAACTCATTCTTTATTTATATTGGTGTTAAACCTACTGTATTCCAACTTCTCTATGGTTTATAAACTATTTTACTAGCCATAGATTCATCAAACTAAGCAAACAACACAATGAAAACAGAATCTGTCCAAAACAGAACAGTCTGTAGTAATCTGTAACTAACGCAAACTTATGGAACTTCAAAAATTCTAAAATAAATTGGTGGACCTGAGTAATTTGTCTAGTAATCATATGCAAAAAGAATAAACTAAATAGCACTCTCCAGTAAAAATTTCTAGCTAATCTCGTAAGCGCTAAAGTTTCTGCTTTTTACAGCATGATCATAAAGACTTCACCCAAGTCTTCCCAAAGGTTCTACTTGGCACAAACACTAATTAAAACATGAAAACACATCTAACCAGAAGCTAGATGGATTATTTATTCCTAAACAGAACCAAAAATCAAGAAACTAAAATAAAATTGGGTTGCCTCTGTGACGCCCTCGATTCAATCGTACACTAATCATGCACGCAAATGTGTACGATCAAGGTCAAGGACTCAGGGGAAGATATCACAACACAACTCTACAAATAAAATAAGTCATACAAGCATCATAATACAAGCCAGGGGCCTCGAGGGCTCGAATACAAGTGCTCGATCATAGACGAGTCAGCGGAAGCAACAATATCTGAGCACAGACATAAGTTAAACAAGTTTGCCTTAAGAAGGCTAGCACAAACTGGGATACAGATCGAAAGAGGAGCAGGCCTCCTGCCTGGGATCCTCCTAGGTCACTCCTGGTCGCCGCCGTGAGGCTGCACGTAGTAGTAGGCACCTCCGCAGTAGTAGTCGTCGAGGCGGTGGCGTCGATCCTGGGCTCCATCGTGCAGTTGCAGCAATCGAGTAGAGGTAGGGGAAAAGGGGAACAAGGCAACCGTGAGTACTCATCCAAAGTACTCGCAAGCAAGGAGCTACACTACATATGCATGGATATATGTGTAAAGGGCCATATCAGTGGACTGAACTGCAGAATGCCGGAATAAGAGGGGGATAGCTAGTCTTAACGAAGACTACGCTTCTGGACACCGGTCTTGCAACATGTAGGAGGGGACAAACTGAAGTCCTCCAAGTAACATCATAGCAATAATCCTACCCGGCAATCCCCTGCTCATATCCCTGAGCGAGGGCGACCACCGGTTGTATCTGGCACTTGGAAGGGTGTGTTTTATCCAGTATCCGGTTCTAGTTGTCATAAGCTCAAGGTACAACTCCAAGTCGTCCTGTTACCGAAGATCACGGCTATCCGAATAGATTAACTTCCTGCAGGGAGCACCATCTTACCCAGCACGCTTGATCCCATTTGGCCGGACACACTTTCCTGGGTCATGCCCGGCCGCGGAAAATCAACACGTCGCAGCCCCACCTAGGCACAACAGAGAGGCCAACACGCCGGTCTAAACCTAAGCGCGCAGGGGTCTAGGCCCATCGCCCTGAGCACACCTCAAGACGCTATGCGGGCGGCCGGAAGCGCACCTAGCCTAACAGCGCTCCAGTCCAATCCGGCCAGCGCCCCTCGTCGACGTCTGAAGTGCTTGGTGATACCACGACGCGGGATACCCATAACTACTCCCGCGTAGATGGTTAGTGCGTATAAGCTCGTAGAGCCAACTCAGATCAAATACCAAGACCTCGTTAAGCGTGTTAAGTAACCATGAGCGCCGAACAGGCCAGGCCCACCTCTCTCTAGGTGGTTTCAACCTGCCTGCCGCTCCGCCACAAAGATCCACTCATGGTGCTCCATCACCGACCCGACTTTAGTCCCACATGTATCATGTATAAGTATATAGTATATACCGTGATCAACTCCCGAGTGATCACGGCCCGATAGTATAGCACGCGCATTTGGACAAGAAAGTAGGGCCACAGATGAAAGTACTAGCATCCTATACTAAGCATATAGGATTGCGGTAAGGTAACAACAGAAGATACAAGGACAAAGCTATGCAGCGGATAGGAGTATCTCGAAAACAAGAATATGCTATACTACTCTAATGCAAGCAGTGTAGATAAGAGTAGGCGATATCCGTGATCAAGGGGGGCTTGCCTGGTTGCTCGGCAAGAGAGAGGGTCGCCAACACCGTAGTCGAACCGCCAGCAGCAGCGTCGGTCTCGTAGTCTATCGGAGAGAAGAGGGGGAAGAAACAATGAATACAAAGTAAACAGATGCATATCGATGCATGACATGCCAAGAAGCGATGCTAGGCGTGCCCTAACGTGGTACGAGGAGGTACTGGTTAAGGGGAAAACATCCGGGAAAGTATCCCCGGTGTTTAGGGTTTTCGGGCAGAGGAGCCGGAGGGGAAAAGTTGCAGGTTCGATAGGTTAGGGGTGTGTGGCTGTCGAACGGACTGCGTATCCGGATTCGTCTCGTCGTTCTGAGCAACTTTCATGTTGAAAATATTTTAATCCGGATTACGGATTAAAAGATATGATTTTTAAAAGATTTTATTAATTTCTGGAATTTAATTAATTATTTAATTAATTCGAAAATGTATTTATGACGTCAGCATGACGTCATGCTGACGTCAGCAGTCAAGAGGGTTGACTGAGTCAACCCTGACAGGTGGGTCCCGCATGTCATTCTCTGTTATCTAATCAACCTAATCAGATTTAATTAACACTGGTTAATTAGGTTTAATTAGTGATTAGGTTAAATCTAATCTAGTTTAATTAAGTTAATTAATTCTCTAATTAATTTATTAATTAATTAATATTTTAATTATTATTTTTATTATTTATTTTCCTTCTCCTCTTTTTACTTTTTTATTTTAATTAGCGCCTTCGGTGGGGCCCCATGTCGATGGCATAGGGCCATAGCGGTGCGGTCTTCAGCTGCCCCGTGCGGTTGGAGCACGCCGTCGAGGGCACGGGCAGCAAGGGCGCAGCCCGACCAAGCAGCGCGCTGCCGCCGGGCGAACGATGCCCTGTGGGCGGCGGTTGTGCACGGCGCACGCCGCGCCCAGCAGCGGATCCGGCGGCGCCACAGAGGGCGCGCCATCAAGGGCGGATGGAGGACCGAGCCCATGAGGGGAGAAGAGGCCGAGGGGAAGCGGTGACCGGCGGCGTGGCGTCGGCGAAGGCCGCCGGGGAACGACGGGAGGTCCGGGCGGGAAGGGCGCCGTCGTCGGGGAAAGAGAGGGAGGAGGGGAACGGCCGGAGCCGGCGACGGGACTCGGGCGTTAGCGTCGTTCGGGGGGAGGGGAACGACGGGGGGAGGCGAGCTCACGAGGGGAACGTGAGGACTAGGCGGTGGGCGCGGTGAAGCTTCGACGTCCGGCGAGGAGGCGGGCGGGGAAGCGGTCGCCGGCGTCGGGGAGGGCGTCCGGTGAGGCGGGAGGCTGGGTCGATCCACAGCGCCCGCCTGCGTGTGGGGGCGACGGGTGACGAGGGGGGCGTCCGGACGGCGGAGAGGAGGAGGGGATGGAGGGCCCAGGTTGGGGGCGGCGGGGCCGCCAGCGATGGGGAAGGATTTAGGCCTCGCCCGATCTGGATCGGGCGGGAGAGGAGCGGATCGGGGAGCGAGTGAGGCGAGTGAGTGGGGTGGCTAGGGTTTCTAGCCGCGGGGGGGGGTTAAGTGGGCGCCCGGTTGGGCGGCCAGGGAGGGACTGGGCCAGGGGTGAGGGGGCAGTGGGGGTTCGGGGGCTTGCTGGGCCAGGTGGGGAAGGGCCGGCCCAGATGGGCCAGTGGGGGTTCCTTCCCCCACCTCTCTTTTCCTTTCTGTTTTTTTATCTTTTCCCTTTTCTTACTTTCTGTTTTAGTTTAATTAAAAAAAATGCCAAAGCATTTTACAAAATTTTGTGCACCCCACCATAATTAGGTTTGCTATTTTAGACAACCCCCGAACATTTTAGTTTTAGTTTTTGAAACCTTTTATCTTTGCTTTTGTTTTGATTTTGTTTTAGAACGGGTTCGAATCAATGTGAGGTTAGTCACCGTAACCGGGGTGATTACTGTTCCTTAATCATCCGGGTGTTACAAATCTCCTCCACTACAAGAAATCTCGTCCGAGATTTAGGAGGTAGAAGGAAAGAGTGCGGGATATTCATCTCAAGAGGCGATCCTCGCGTTCCTGTGTGGCTTCGTCTTCAGAGTGATTCGACCACTGGACTTTGAGGAACTTGATCGCCTTCTGACGTGTGCGGCGTTCAGCTTGGTCGAGAATGCGGACCGGATGCTCTTTATAGGAGAGGTCCTGTTGCAATTCGAGCACTTCATGGTCCACTGCTCGGATTGGGTCCTTGAAGCAGCGTCGGAGTTGTGACACGTGGAACACATCGTGAACCCGAGAAAGGTTCGACGGAAGCTCCAGTTGATAAGCCACTTTTCCACGCCTTTCCAGAATAGTGAATGGGCCAATATAGCGAGGAGCTAACTTGCCCTTGATCCCGAAGCGGTGAGCACCCTTCATTGGTGTAACGCGAAGATAGGCCTTTTCGCCAGGTTGATAGACCATGTCTTTGTGATGACGGTCATAATTACTCTTTTGACGAGACTGAGCCGTCTTGAGATTCTCGCGAATAATGCGGACTTGTTCTTCGGCATGTTGGATAATATCCGGACCGAAGAGTGGACGTTCCCGCCGACCAGTTCGGAGGGTTCGCACTTTCGTCCATATAACACTTCAAGGGGGCCATCTTCGACTAGCTTGATAGCTATTATTATAAGAGAACTCAGCATACGGAGAGATTCCTCCCATTTCTTGCGAAGGAAGCGACACAAGCTCAAGCATGTCTTGAGAATTTGGTTGACACGCTCAACTTGCCCTTGAGATCTGCGGATGAAACGCAGATCGAAAGATAAATGAGTCCCCATAGCTTCTTGAAAACTTGCCCGAATCTTGAAGTGAATAAGCTGCCACGGTCCGAACCGATAACCAGTGGAATACCGTGAAGTGAAACAATTCGGACATATAGAGAGTTGCAAGCTGGCTAGCAGTGATCGCTTTCTTTGACCGCCGTAAAATGCAACTTTAGAAAGCCGTCAATGACGACAAGAATTGCATCATTACCTTTCTGCGATTTGGGAAATCCATGATTTAAGTCCATTTCAACATGGTCCCATTTCCATTCAGGAATAGAGATAGGCTGTAGAGTTCCAAAGAGGCCTTTGATGTTCTGCTTTGATACGACGGCAAACGCCACACTCGTAAACATAGCGAAGCGATGTCTTGCTTCATATTAGACCACCGAATCTCGGCGATTTAATGTCTTGATACATCTTTGTACTACCAGGATGGATACATAGAGGCGTATCATGAGCTTCTTTCATAACCTTCGAGTCATATTCAGGTTTTCCTTCTTACATCGGCACCACTAGGCGGCCTTTGAAGTACAAGGCGCCATCATCAAGCAATAGTGAAGAATGAGGGATTTCCTTTTGACGTCTTGCTTAATCTTGTAGACTTCAGAGTCAAATCCTGCATTGTCTTTATGGTGCCCACGAGATCGGGTTCAACAGCCGGGTATAGAGGGAACCACGGGGAACAACACGGAGATTCATCTTGCGGAACTCCGGAGGAGGGGAGCGAAAACCGGAGGAACAATATGGAGGTTCAGCTTTCTGAATTCTTCAACAAGTGGGGTTGAACTTGGTGAACTCAAGGTGGTTGCAAGAAGACTTGCGGATCAAGGCATCAGCCATTACATTAGCCTTGCTCGGCGATAGGAAATACCCAAATCAAAGTTCGCAACAGTCTCCATCCATCTCTGTTGACGGAGGTTCAGGTCTGGCTGAGTAAACAGATACTTCAGACTTTGGTGGTCGGTGAAGATCTCGCAACGATTACGAGAAGGTAATGTCGCCACCGCTTTAGTGCATGAATGACGGCAGCAAGTTCGAGGTCATGAACTGGGTAGTTCTCCTCGTGAGGGCGAAATGTCGAGAGGCATAAGCAACCACTTTGCGCTCTTGCATTAGGACACCGCCTAAACCTTGACGAGAAGCGCCGCGATAAATGACGAAGTCCTTCTTAGTATCGGGAGGAGCTAGCATCGGGCAGAAGTCAACTTGTCTTTGAGTGCTGGAAACTTTCCCGACACTTATCTCGCCCATTGAAATTTGACGCCTTATGCAACAAAGTTAGTCGAGGCTCGGCAATCTTGGAGAAGTTCTCGACGAATCGACGGCAATAGTGGCGAGGCCGAAAAACTTCGACTTGCTTAACATTCTTCGGAGGAGTCCAATCGAGAATAGCCTGAACTCTTTCGGGGTTGACGGCAATACCATCCTTAGAAATGACATGCCCAAGATAGGTTACTTCGGAAGCCGAATTCACATTTGGAGAACTTGGCATAGAGTTGATGCTCTTGTAGCTTTTCCAAAGACAAGACGAAGATGTTCAGATGTTCTTCTTCATTCTTGGAAAAGATCAGGATATCATCCAGATAAACCACGACGAACTTGTCGAGGTAATCCATGAATATATAGTTCATCGAAGCGAGAGAAGGTGGCTGGAGCATTGGTTAAGCGAAGACATGACGGTGTACTCGTATGAACCATAACGAGTCACAAATGCGGTCTTGGGGATATCCTCCTCACGAACACGGATCTGGTGGTAACCCAACCTCAAGTCGAAGTTTCGAGAATACCGACGAACCAGCCAGCTTGATCATACGATCATTGATCCGAGGAAGAGGATACTTATTCGAATGGTAGCTTGATTTATAGGACGGTAGTCTTGGACCAATCGGTTTGTCCCATCCTTCTTCTTGACAAAGAGAGAAGGTGCTCCCCAAGGAGAGCAACTTGGGCGAATGAAACCACTTTGAAGAGATTTGTCGATTTCCTCCTTTAGCTCAAGGAGTTCATGCGGCGGCATCTTGTAGGGTCGCTTAGCTATAGGAGTGGTGCTCGGTTTCAAGTCGATGACGAATTCGACAGCTCTTGCGGGGAATCCTGGAAGTTCTTCAGAAAGACGCCCGGAAGTCGCGAACGACGTGAATGTTTTCAATACCCTCGAGGGTGCGGCGCTCAATGCATTCAATGCATAGAGCCTTGCCTCGCATTTTGCACCGATGAGCTTGGTAAGTGACTATTTCATCTGAAGGGTGTAGCAGATGGACGGTCTTAGTGGCGCAAACGATTGACGCCGTATGCGCTTTCAACCAATTCATTCCCAGAATGAGGTCAATGCTACAAGACTTCAGCACGATGGGAGAGACAAGGAATTCCAGTCCTTCGATTTCAACGGGACGCTGCTGCAAATCATGGAGGTTCGACATTGGCCCGCAGGGTGTGTACTAATAGCGAAGCATTCATGTCTTCACTTTTAATGCCATGCATGAATGCAAAATCTTCAGACATGAATGAATGAGATGCCCCTGTATCAAATAAAACACATGCGGGTACTGAATTTACGAGAAGTGTACCCATCACAGTAGCAGGTTGGTCTTGAGCTTCATTCAGATCAACGTGGTTGGCCTGAACTTCGACCATAAGGCTTGGCAGATTGTTGCGGGGCTGGGTGTTTCCATCGCCAATGGAAGGGCCAGCTGATTCTGGTTCTGGTTGCATTCTCTAGCACGGTGCCCTGGTTGTCCGCACCTGAAGCACAACCCATTATTGGGGGTGGGAACAGGAGCTTGGGGTGGTGGAGCTGGAAGCTTTGGTTGCTTAGTGGTAGGCAGACGAGGTGTAGCATAGTTCTGCCTTGGAGCAGGTGCATTCGGCTGGTACATACTATTGAGAATCCATATCTTGCGCTTCTGCGAGGACGGGCCCGAAGATGAGCCCGTGTCACGGTTGCGCCTGTTAGAGCTCTGGTATTCCTGCAGACCAGTTTCGACATTGATAGCTTTGTTCACCAAGGTGGCGAAATCAGCAAAGTCGTGCACTAGAAGTGCGAGCTTTATGTCAGCTTGAAGGCCGTCACGGAACTTCTCCTGTCTGTGTGCATCAGTTGCAATGTCCTCTTCAGCATAGCGAGACAAGTCCAGGAACTCTCGCTGATAAGCTTCAACAGTCTTGTTGCCTTGGGTGAGGTTGCGGAATTCACGCTTCTTCCGGTCCATGACCCCTTGAGTGATGAAGCGGGCACGGAAGGCAGCCTGGAAGTCTGGCCAGGTGATGAGTGTTCCAACTGGCAGAGTACGCCTGTGGCTGTCCCACCATTGAGCCGCGGGTCCCTTCAAGAAGAAGGAAGCAAAAGTGACATAGCTGGCAGGGGCTACATCAGCAGACTCCATCTCATAGGTGATGTCACGGAGCGATCCATCAAGATCCAGCGGCTGAGTTGAGCTGCGGTACACGCCGGGTTCAAAGCGTATGAAATCCTGCAGAGTTGTTCCGTTTGGGTGCTGGTTCATATTGGGGCGAGGAAACTGAGCCATCATGTTCTCCATGAACTGGCGATTCATCTCAAGCTGTTGGACCATACGAGCCATGTACTCAGGCGGTGGTGGGAAGTTGCCACCACGACCACGACCAGCTGGCCTAACCATCCTGCTATTATATAACATGGGTAGTTCAGCATTTGAGAAATTAAGCAAGAGACAGGAATCATTCATGATGAAACATGCATAATGAAAGCAGCATGATGGGAACTACATAGTAGTTGGAATATCTTACAAAAGGAATCATGCATAGAGTTCGATACATAGAGTCCAGTACATAGACTACTACATCATAGGCGGCACGCAGGCTTGCGGCGAATACATCAAACACTAACAAACAAGTCTACATCACTCCCATGCGGTACTGCGGAGGTAGCTATAGCCCGAAAGCTGGTAGTGCGGCAGCGGATAGTCCTCCACGTCGGTGACCTGGGGACCGCGGATACTCTGGTGCTGAATCCGACGTCCAGGTGGCAGAAAAGGGCCAAGTGCGGGAGAGTAGCCTCCCACGTCTGGCCAACCGACACCCTGGGGCATCACGGTCCTGGCTGGGTAGATCGCAGAACGCGGCAGCTCTCCGGATCGGACAAAGGGGTGCATCAGCGTCAGAGCACGGTAAAGGTGCTGACGGGTGATGTACAACTCGTGGCAAAGAGCTCGGTTAGCTCGATCCAGCCCATCAGCATGCAGAACAAAGTTCTAATGGTGGAAGGGCTCTCTGGTGACAGTGGTGTAGGCAGCAGTGTAGTAACCCTCCTCACCAACATCGACGCGAAAGCAATGTGCACAAGGGGAGGTGTCCAACTCTCGATACTCGCACGAAGACGTGTCGAGCAGCATAAGCAACATCGTGGACTGCCATATCGATAGTCACTCCAACACCATGTGCGGTGTGCGGGACGATGAGTGGACTCGTACTCCGAGAGTAGAGGTGGACGATGGCGCGGCATCGCTCCTGGTTATAGTCCCGGTACTCCTCATAGACGGTGTACTCGGGGTGTCGCGATAACCCGGATAGGTCATCATCTCGGCTAGCACCGCAGGTGATCCCGAGGCACCAATGGCCGTCGTGTGGCGCACGACCTGCCTCGTGGGTTCCATCTGAAAACAAAGACGTTTCAAAGGAGTCAAATGACAGTGTGGAAATTGCTCAAATACAATTCCAAAAACAACTAAGGCTATATCCAACTTTGGGGTGAATGCGGTCACGGGATCCTAGTGATAGTTAGTAAAATCGGTTAACCCGAGTAGAAGAGAGTTCAGAGTCCCAGAGTAAAGGTCGAGGAGTAAAAGATCCTAGTACCACCCGATGGCGACGTGGGCCCGTAAGGCACACAGCCAAGTTAGTAAAAGTTTTTGCAATGTCTAGACTCGACTTCGGCCAAGGAGTGTGGAAGGGGGATTCCTACAGGCAGTCGGCTCTGATACCAACTTGTGACGCCCTCGATTCAATCGTACACTAATCATGCACGCAAATGTGTACGATCAAGATCAAGGACTCACGGAAGATATCACAACACAACTCTACAAATAAAATAAGTCATACAAGCATCATAATACAAGCCAGGGGCCTCGAGGGCTCGAATACAAGTGCTCGATCATAGACGAGTCAGCGGAAGCAACAATATCTGAGTACAGACATAAGTTAAACAAGTTTGCCTTAAGAAGGCTAGCACAAACTGGGATACAGATCGAAAGAGGAGCAGGCCTCCCGCCTGGATCCTCCTAGGTCACTCCCTGGTCGTCGCCGCGGGGCTGCACGTAGTAGTAGGCACCTCCAGTAGTAGTCGTCGTGGCGGTGGCGCTCGGATCCAGGCTCCATCGTCTGGTTGCAGCAATCGAGTAGAGGTAGGGGAAAAGGGGAACAAGGCAACCGTGAGTACTCATCCAAAGTACTGCAAGCAAGGAGCTACACTACATATGCATGGATATATGTGTAAAGGGCCATATCGGTGGACTGAATGCAGAATGCCGAATAAGAGGGGATAGCTAGTCTTAACGAAGACTACGCTCGACACCGGTCTTGCAATGTAGGAGGGGACAAACTGAAGTCCTCCAAGTAACATCATAGCAATAATCCTACCCGGCAATCCCCTGCTCATATCCCTGAGCGAGGGCGACCACCGGTTGTATCTGGCACTTGGAAGGGTGTGTTTTATCCAAGATCCGGTTCTAGTTGTCATAAGCTCAAGGTACAACTCCAAGTCGTCCTGTTACGAAGATCACGGCTATCCGAATAGATTAACTTCCTGCAGGGTGCACCATCTTCCCCAGCACGCTTGATCCCATTTGGCCGGACAAACTTTCCTGGGTCATGCCCGGCCGTGGAAGATCAACACATCGCAGCCCCACCTAGGCACAACAGAGAGGCCAACACGCCGGTCTAAACCTAAGCGCAGGGTCAGGGCCCATCGCCTCGAGCACACTCAAGACGCTTGCGGGCGGCCGAAGCGCACCTAGCCTAACAGCGCTCGAGTCCAATCCGCGCGCCGCTCGTCGTCCGACGTCTGAAGTGCTTCGTGATACCACGACGCCGGATACCCATAACTACTCCCGCGTAGATGGTTAGTGCGTATAAGCTCGTAGCCAACTCAGATCAAATACCAAGACCTCGTTAAGCGTGTTAAGTAACCACGAACGCCGAACAGGCCAGCCCACCTCTCTCTAGGTGGTCTCAACTCTGCCTGCCGCTCCGCCACAAAGATCCACTCATGGGTGCTCCATCACCGACCCGACTTTAGTCCCACATGTATCATGTATAAGTATATAGTATATACCCGTGATCAACTCCCGAGTGATCACGGCCCGATAGTATAGCACGCGCACGGACAAGAAAGTAGGGCCACAGATGAAAGTACTAGCATCCTATACTAAGCATATAGGATTGCGGTAAGGTAACAACAGAAGATACAAGGACAAAGCTATGCAAAGCGGATAGGAGTATCTCAAAACAGTAATATGCTATACTACTCTAATGCAAGCAGTGTAGATAAGAGTAGGCGATATCCGGTGATCAAGGAGGGCTTGCCTGGTTGCTCTGGCAAGAGAGAGGGGTCGTCAACACCGTAGTCGAACTGGCCAGCAGCAGCGTCGGTCTCGTAGTCTATCGGAGAGAAGAGGGGGAAGAAACAATGAATACAAAGTAAACAGATGCATATCGATGCATGACATGCCAAGAAGCGATGCTAGGCGTGCCCTAACGTGGTACGAGGAGGTACTGGTTAAGGGGGAAAACATCCGGGAAAGTATCCCCGGTGTTTAGGGTTTTCGGGCAGAGGAGCCGGAGGGGAAAAGTTACAGGTTCGATAGGTTAGGGGTGTGTGGCTGTCGAACGGACTGCGATCCGGATTCGCCTCGCTTCTCGAGCAACTTTCATGTTGAAAATATTTTAATCCGGATTACGGATTAAAAGATATGATTTTTAAAAGATTTTATTAATTTCTGGAATTTAATTAATTATTTAATTAATTCGAAAATGTATTTATGACATCAGCATGACGTCATCTTGACGTCGTGATCAACAGGTTGACTGAGTCAACCTGACAGTGGGTCCCGCATGTCATTCTCTGTTATCTAATTAACCTAATCAGATTTAATTAACACTGGTTAATTAGGTTTAATTAGTGATTAGGTTAAATCTAATCTGGTTTAATTAAGTTAATTAATTAATTAATTTATTATTATTTTAATTATTATTTTAATTATTTATTTTTCCTTCTCCTCTTTTTCCTTTTTTTATTTTAATTCACGTTCCAGGGGCTGGGCCCCCATGTCAGTGGCATAGGGCCATAGCGGGTGCGGGTCTTGCGGCTGCCCCGGTGCGGTTGGGAGCACGCCCGTGCGAGGGCACGGGGCAGCAAGGGCGCAGCCCGACGGGCAGCGCGCTGCCGCCGGCGAACGCATGCCCTGTGGGCGGCGGTTGTGCACGGCGCACGCCGGCGCCGCAGCGGATCCGGCGGCGCCACAGAGGGGCGCGCCATCTGCAAGCGGATGGAGGACCGAGCCCATGAGGGGAGAAGAGGCCGGAGGGGAAGCGGTGACCGGCGGGCGTGAGCGTCGGCGAGCGTCGCCGGGGGGGGGAGGAACGACGGGGAGGTCCGGGCGGGAAGGGCGCCGTCGTCGGGGAAAGAGAGGGAGGAGGGGAACGGCCGGAGCCGGCGACGGGACTCCGGGCGTTGGCGTCGTTCGGGAGGGGGAGAGGGGAACGACGGGGGGAGAGGCGAGCTCACAGAGGGGAACGTGGGGACTAGGCGGCGGGCGCGGTGAAGCTGGCCGACGTCCGCGAGGAGGCGGGCGGGAAGCGGTCGCCGGCGTCGGGAGGCGTCCGTGAGGCGGGGAGGCGAGGGTCGATCCATGGCGCGCCAGCGTGGGGCGATGGGTGACGAGGGGGGGCGTCCGGACGGCGGAGAGGAGGAGGGGATGGAGGGCGCCATGGTTGGGGGCGGCGGGGGCCGCCGGCGATGGGGAAGGACGAGGGCCTCGCCCCCGATCTGGATCGGGGCGGGGGAGAGAGGAGCAGATCGGGGGGGAGCGAGTGAGGGCGAGTGAGTGGGGCGGCTAGGGTTTCTAGCCGCGGGAGGGGGGGGTTAAGTGGGGGCGCGGTTGGGCGGCCTGGAGGGACTGGGCCAGGTGAGGGGGGGCCAGTGGGGGGTTGGGGGGCTTCTTGGGCCAGGGGGAAGGGCGGCCCAGATGGGCCAGTGGGGGTTCCTTCCCCCACCTCTCTTTTCCTTTCTGTTTTTTTATCTTTTCCCTTTTCTTACTTTCGGTTTTAGTTTAATTAAAAAAAATGCCAAAGCATTTTACAAAATTTTGTGCACCCCACCATAATTAGGTTTGCTATTTTAGACAACCCCCGAACATTTTAGTTTTAGTTTTTGAAACCTTTTATCTTTGCTTTTGTTTTGATTTTGTTTTAGAACGGGTTCGAATCAACGTGAGGTTAGTCACCGTAACCGGGGTGATTACTGTTCCTTAATCATCCGGGTGTTACAGCCTCCCAACAAGCGCTATCGTTTAACGCCCCTAGCTAGGCATGATGATTTCAATGATGCTCACATAAAAGATAAGAATTGAAACATAAAGAGAGCATCATGAAGAATATGACTAACACATTTAAGTCTAACCCACTTCCTATGCATAGGGATTTTGTGAGCAAACAACTTATGGGAACAAGAATCAACTTGCATAGGAAGGCAAAACAAGCATAACTTCAAAAACTGAAGCACATAGAGAGGAAACTTGATATTATTGCAATTCCTACAAGAATATGTTCCTCCCTCATAATAATTTTCAGTATCATCATGAATGAATTCAACAATATAACCAGCGCCTAAATCATTCTTTTCATGATCTACTTGCATAGAAAATTTACTACTCTCCACATAAGCAAAATTCTTCTCATTCGGAATAGTGGGAGTATCATAAGAGACTTGAACACTAAAAATTGTTTACACATTAAAAGAGTAATGTTCAGAAAAAGGGTAATCATAATCATGACAAGTTTTATAAATATAATCATCACTACTTTTTATAGCATAAGTTTCATCACAATAATCATCATAAGTAGCAACTTCGTCCTCATCATAATCGATTGAAACCTCTCCCAAGATAGTGGAATCACTAAATAAAGTTGACACTCTTCCAAATCCACTTTCATATTCATCACAATAATATTCAACATCCTCCAAAATAGTGGGATCAATACTTCCTAAAGTTGACACTCTTCTGAACCCACTTTCATCAATATAATCATCATAGGTAGGAGGCATGCTATCATCATAACAACTTTGCATATCAAAACTTGGGGTGCTAAAAATATCATCTTCATTAAACATAGCATTCCCAAGCTTGGGACAAACATTAATTTCAGCAAATATATTCTCAAATATGTCACCCTCATCAAACATAGCTTCCCCAAGCTTGGGCCCTTTCATATCATAAGCATAATCACTCTCATCATTAAAAATATGGATAGCACCAATAGTAAAGCAATTATCATCATCACAATGAGTAGTAGGAGCAAAATCATTTAGGAGGGATACCTTTCTACCTTTGTTGCTCCTCCTTTTCTTTTTCTTCTTCACATTATGTGTGGGTTCAACCTTCCTCTTTGAGCTCCTTATTGACGAGATTGGTTGAATAGAAAGCTCCTCCTCGTTACTGATTCATCATAAGAAATAATAGGAGGATATTAAAGTCTCTTCCCTTTCATTAGTATTCTCATCATCTTCTATTTGCTTTCTTTTCTTTATGTAATTGGAAATATAAGGATTTTCAATGCAATTCTCTACAAAAAACATATAAATATCCTCTAGATCAAAATCAAGAAATCTATCAAGATTAAACTTTGGAATACCCTCAGTTATACGTTTCATTTATTCATACCCCAAAAGAAGACTAAGCTCTTTATGATGCCCAAGGGTAATCAAGCTATCACAATTTTTGGACACGATTCGATCATAAAACAATTTGCATTGGAGATTTAAATGACCACGTTCATTGCAAAGTTCACAAGGAGCGCGAAAAATATTGAATCTTCTAGCACACTCATCAAGGCTTTCTTGCAACCCTTTAGTTTTTAAATACTTATGGCTCTTGCAATATCTATTTTCTCTATTTGGTGTGTCCATGCAAATCCAATCTACTCCACAAAAATCAACATGCTTATAGGAGACATTTTCATCATAACTAGTGCAATCATCATTAGTACTATGGATATTCAAAGAGTTCATACTAACAACATTGCAAACATGCTCATCATACAAAGATTTAGTACCAAGCATTTTAATGCATTCTTCTTCTAGCACTTGAGCACAATTTTCCTTTCCATCATACTCACGAAAGATATTAAAAAGACGAAGCGTATGAGACAAACTTAACTCCATTTTTTTGTAATTTTCTTTTATAAACTAAACTAGTGATAAAACAAGAAACAAAAAGATACGATTGCAAGATCTAAAGATATACCTTCAAGCACTCACCTCCCTGGCAACGGCGCCAGAAATTGCTTGATGTCTACTACGCAACCTTCTTCTTGTAGACGTTGTTGGGCCTGCAAGTGCACAGGTTTGTAGGACAGTAGCAAATTTCCCTCAAGTGGATGACCTAAGGTTTATCAATCCATAGGAGGCGTAGGATGAAGATGGTCTCTCTCAAACAACCCTGCAACCAAATAACAAAGAGTCTCTTGTGTCCCCAACACACCCAATACAATGGTAAATTGTATAGGTGCACTAGTTCGGCGAAGAGATGGTGATACCAGTACTAGGGAAAAGCCTATACACAGAATCTTACCAGCAGCGCTCCTCAAAATACGACGCTACTGCTATTTAGCAGCAGCGCGTGATAGCAAAACGCGCTGCTGAAAGGAAAATAGCAGTAGCGCGTCCACACCAAACCGTGCCACTGCTCTAATTGCCATGACCTCGCAACTCAGCTAGTTATAGCAGTAGCGCCCTATACTGAACCGCGCTACTGCTATAGAAGTTAGCAGCAGCGCACTTCTAAGAAAATCGCTACTGCTAAGATCAGCCCACAAGTTTAGTCCCACCTCGCTCCGCGAACAGGGTGTTTACCACCTTAAATATGTTACTTCTGAAACTATCACAACCAGTTGGTCTTCACTGAACTCTATGTGTAGAATTTGTGGCCGCAATATGAGGACTCATATTGACAATTCAGATTGTACACAAAAAGATCACTGATGGCCAATGTATTTTTGCATTGACGTATTTTTGTATACTTACACTTAGCAGTAGCGCTTTATTTGCAAAGCGCTACTAGTAGTCCAACTTAGCAGTAGCGCGTAACAATGCACAGCGCTACTGCTATTCAGATTAGCTGCAGTGCATTTTGGCAAACGCGCTACAACTATCCCTACCTTATCCCCACGCGCACGACCGACCCTCTCTCTCACTCACACTCTCACTCTCTTGCACGCCGATAACCGCGATAATCGTTGTCAGTCGCCACGCTGTCGCCTTCTTCTGTCTGTCACCGCCGAGGTACTCCTCCTTCCGTCCCTTCTCCTCCTCCTCGCACATCCCATCCATCCGCCAGCCCGCCTCCTCCTCCGCCACCGCCTCCTCCCTCCGCTGCAAGCCGCCTCCTCCTCCTCTGCCGGCAGCCTCCTCCCCGCCCTCGACCTCACCGCCGCCACCCGAGCCCACCCAAAGATCGCCTCCCGATCCCGATCCCCCTCGCCGCTACTAGTTAACTAGGGCAGATGATTAATAGTAGTTGTAGTTGAACTACTTTAGTTGTAGTTGAACTAGTTTAGTAAGTAAATTAATAAACTAGTTGAACTAGTCAATTAATATAACTAATGTATTTTTAGTAAGATAATTAATATAACTAGTTGAACTACTTTATTTTTAGAAAGAACTAGTTTTTTTTCTATTTATAGTAAGTTTATATTTAGTAAGAACTAGTTGAATTAATAAAACTAATTGAACATGTCATATTTGTTGTTATTTTTTAGTTTAAGCAATTATTCAGGATGTATTAGTGATAACTTATACGGTTTTTGCTTTTGCAGAAATCAAGGAGCCCCTCCATCATCCCCGCCGTCGTCCTCGTCACCGACCCCCTCCGACATCGAGGTGAGACCAGCCAAATATCCATGTATATCTTGTGTTGCTCAAATATGATATGTGGTTGCCCAAGTGGCCGTTCATGTTCAGTTTACACCACCGAGTGGCCTATGTTTTGCCGGAGTGTTGATTAATTTCCGTTCCGGCAAATTTCAGGCGCTCGATATGTCCTTTTTTAGCAAAGGTCATGCCGGATTTTTTCGTGAATTCTGGCATGACTTGTGCTAGAATATGTAGGGAATATCGAGTGACCTGGATTTTCTTGAAAAATAATGATCTTTGAATTGTACAAGTTTAATCTTTGAATTATGAACGTAGGAAATGTCGTACTCGGACAGTCTCCCGGGGGAGTGCAGCTGGTGCCACGACGATCGAGGTATGTGCGACAGGTTCGTTGAGCTGGACGAAGATCGGCGCTTCAGCATTAAGCTCGAGGAGACCTTCAATGTTGAAACGGTACGCAACAACGACACTATTTTTTTCGTAATTAAGCATGACTTCAACTATTTCAACGTCTAATTTTCATCTTTTACAATTCGACTAGCTTATCCCATGCCATGCAAGACGCTATGTCTTGGAGAGGATGGGTTTTGAAGACCATGAAAATTTTGAAACAAAGAAAATACACCTAAGGACCCATCATGATATGGATTTTGAAGTAAATCTGTACAATGCTCAAAGCGTAACCCATTTTGGTTGCCAAAATTGGGAAGCACTTTGCAAGATGTATGGTTTTTATGAGGGTATGATTGTCACCATGGATCTTGGTGATCCTGACATCGAGCAAGACAATATGGACATTTGGGTCCTTGTTGATATGCTTCCGATTCTACCGCAATGTGAGTTTCTCAAACATAGTTATTAACTAATTTATATTGTTTATTTCAAAATAGTTGACAGCTTATTTCCATTGATAGCTTATTTTGAATCTTCAAAGAATGTGCAGAAGATGGTAGACAAAACCCACTACACTGATGGCTCCGAATTAACTTATAAGGAGAAAAGCCATCTGATTGCTTATTGTACTTATCTTGAGAATTGCAACACCTATTATCGAACTCCTCCAAATTATGGTGAATACGTGCCACTAGTGCACGTGTTGAACCACTATAACTTCAATGAAGATACCCTGGTAAGATTTTTTACTATTACGACATCCATGCATCTTTTGCATACTTCTAAAACTAGTACATCATTGCTAACTACGAAGTTATTACTATGTTTTTCAACAGAAAATCCCGATGGATTGTGTGCCTCATCTGATGTATCATAATGGTCGCCTTGCAGTTCTGAACATACAGCCAGGTCAATCTAAGGAGCTCACCTGTGCATATCGGATTTCTAAAACCAGTGAACACATGCTAATCAAAGAATGGAAAAAATGTTTGGACATCCGCAAGGAGGTTCTTGGAAGTAACATTGCTTAAAGGCAAGAATTGGAGACAGGATAATCTCCATTCTCCATAATGGAGAGTCGGGGCTATCTTGTTTTTTGCTATTTTACCTTAGAGAATATAGTAGGTCCTAAGAGAATCTAGTAGGTCCTATGAGGTACAATATGTTTAATATGTGATACAATGTGTTAGAGTTGATGATGAGGAGTACTTGTGATTATGACTAGTGACCAATTTGCTATGTGATGTCTCATTGATGAAAACGATGATCTTGAGGAGGTGTTATATGACAATGATGTATTATGATGATAAGTTGTTAATGATATGATAATGATGAGATATTTATTATATCATTGGGTGAAAGAACCGCGGATTAGTTTCAAGTGGATGTCCATCCACTTGAAACTAGTCCACGGTTCTTTCACCCCGTGATGTAATAACTCATTATGATGTAAAAGCAATCTCCAAATTATTGTTGTATGAAAACTTGTGTAAAGGTGTATGAAATACAACAAGAAATAAAAAAGAAACAAAATACTAAATAATAGCAGTAGAGCGGGCAAGGAGGAGCGCTACTACTAATTACCAGCAGCGCTGCTCGAGAAGCGCTACTACTAGATCAATTTAGCAGTAGCGGGTCCGAACACGCCATCGCTAAGCTTTAGTCAGAAGCGCCTTATCGAGGCGCTCTGGCAGCGCTCTCGATAGGCCTAAAACCCGCGCTGCTGCTAGGCTTTTCCCTAGTAGTGTACAAGTGCAAAATAGATGGTAGATATAGGTATTTGTAATCTGAAATAATAAAAACAGCAAGGTAACTAATGATAAAAGTGAGCGTAAACGGTATTGCAATGCTAGGAAACAAGGCCTAGGGTTCATACTTTCACTAGTGCAAGTTCTCTCAACAATAATAACATAGATAGATCATATAACAATCCCTCAACATGCAACAAAGAGTCACTCCAAAGCCACTGATAGCGGAGAACAAATGTAGAGATTATGGTAGGGTATGAAACCACCTCAAAGCTATTCTTTCGGATCAATCTATAAAAGAGTTCGTACTAGAATAACACCTTAAGACACAAATCAACCAAAACCCTAATGTCACCTAGATACTCCATTGTCACCTCAAGTATCCGTGGGCATGATTATACGATATGCATCACACAATCTCAGATTCATCCAACCAACACAAAGTACTTCAAAGAGTGCCCCAAAGTTTCTGCCGGAGAGTCAAGAACGTGTGCCAAGCCCTATGCATAGGTTCATGGACGGAACCCGCAAGTTGGTCACCAAAACATACATCAAGTGGCACGTGATATCCCATTGTCACCATAGATAAACACGGCAAGACATACATCAAGTATTCTCAAATCAAAGACTCAATCCGATAAGATAACTTAAAAGGGGAAACTCAATTCATCACAAGAGAGTAGAGGGGGAGAAACATCATAAGATCCAACTACAATAGAAAAGCTCGCGATACATCAAGATCGTGCCATAGAGTGAACACGAGAGAGAGAGAGAGAGAGAGAGAGAGAGAGAGAGAGAGAGAGCGAGATCAAACACATAGCTACTGGTACATACCCTCAATCCCGAGGGTGAACTACTCCTCCTCGTCATGGAGAGCGCCGAGATGATGAAGATGGCCACCGGTGATGGGTTCCCCCTCCGGCAGGGTGCCGGAACGGACTCCCGAGAGGTTTTTGGTGGCTATAGAGGCTTGCGGCGGCGGAACTCCCAATCTATCTTGATATTCGATGTTTTTAGGGTACGAGGGAATATATAGGCGAAAGAAGTCGGTCGGAGGGTGCTCGAGGGGTCCACGAGACAAGGGGCGTGCCCAGTAGGGGGGGGGGGCACCCCTATCTCCTGGGCTCCTCGAGTATCTTCTGACGTAAACTCCAAGTCTCCAGGATGATAATCTTCCAAAAAATCACGTTGCCGAAGGTTTCATTCCGTTTGGACTTCGTTTGATATTTCTTTTCCTCGAAATACTGAAACAGGCAATAAAACAGCAATATGGGCTGGGCCTCTGGTTAATAGGTTAGTCCCAAAAGTAATATAAAAGTGTATAATAAAGCCCATAATCATTCAAAACACATAGTAATATAGCATGGAACAATCAAAAATTATAGATACGTTGGAGACGTATCAGCAAGCAACATACCAATCGACAAAGGGAATTACGTATGTTGTCATAATTGTTCGACCGATAAAGATCTTCGTAGAATATGTAGGAGCCAATATGGGCATCCAGGTTCCGCTATTGGTTATTGACCGGAGAGGTGTCTCGGTCATGTCTACATAGTTCTCGAATGTTGTTCGGAGTCCCGAATGAGATCAGTACATGACGAGGAGTCTCAAAATGGTCGAGAGGTAAATATTGATATATAGGACGATGGTATTTGGACACCGAAAGTGTTTCGGAACGTACCAGGAAGGAATAGGGTCACCGGAAGGGGTTCCGGGCACCCCCGGGCAAGTTATGGGCCTTATGGGCCAAAGGAGGGGACAGATCAGCCCACAAAGGGGTTGGTGCGCCCCCTTCCTTGTTTGGCCAGCCCTAGGGAAGGAAAAGGAGGAGGGCTAGCCCCTCCTGCCTTTGCCTCTCATGGGAGAAAGGAAAGGGGGGCGCCACCCTCCCTGCCTTTCCCGCACTCCAAATAAGGAAAGGGGGCGTGGCTTGGGAGGGACCCCATGTAGGATTCCTCCTACTTGGGCGCCTCCTTTGGCTGCTCCTCTCTCCCTCCGACCTATATACATATATATATATATATATATATATATATATATATATATATATATATGTGTGTGTGTGTGTGTGTGTGTGTGTGTGTGTGTGTGTGTGTGTGTGTGTGTGTGTGTGTGTGTGTGTGTGTGTGTGTGTGTGTGTGTGTGTGTGTGTGTGTGTGTGTGTGTGTGTGTGTGTGTGTGTGTGTGTGTGTGATGGGGCGCACACAAGGACACAATATTGTCTTAGACGGGTGCGGCGCCCCCGTCCATCGTTTACTCCCTCGGTCATATTTTCGTAGTGCTTTGGCGAAGCCCTGCGGAGATCACATCACCATTACCGTGACCACGCCATCGTGCTGCCGGAACTCATCTACAACCTCGCCGTCTTGCTGGATCAAGAAGGCGGAGGACGTCACCGAGCTGAACGTGTGCAGAATGCGGAGGTGCCGTGCGTTCGGTACTAGATCGGTTGGAGTGTGAAGAAAGTTCGACTACATCAACCGTGTTGTGAAACGTTGCCGCTTACGGTCTATGAGGGTACGTAGACACACTCTCCCCCTCTCGTTGATATGCATCTCCATGGATAGATCATTGCGTGTGCATAGAATTTTTTTTTTGTTTTCCATGCAACGAATCGCAACAGCTGATGATACCATGATTGTGATAAATGGTTCAAATCTTGATATCATCTATCTCAAGCTCCTCCTTTTATGATTTGTGTCCATGTCTATCATCAAAATCAAACTCTGCTAAAAGCGAAGTAATGGTCATAGGTTGCTCGCCAGCGGGACAAGGACATATTATGGTAGGCTCAATTGTAAGTTGTCGTGCTTGCCGATCACCTATTAGGGATCTCGGCGAGTGGCACCTGGATTCAAATCAAGGACATGGACCTGCTAGTAGAGCGGTTCAAGTCTACCACTGAGCCTTGGAGACGGAGCTTTTGCCTCCAAAGGGAGTAAAATGGTCCTTATTGACTCATGTTTGTCTAGCATCCCCATGTATATTACGGGGACGTACATCCTCCTAGATGGTGTTCATGGGGCCTTTGACATGATTTGTTGCATTTCTTTTGGCGTACCAAACGGTGAAGTGGGTGTATATTTGCAAGCCCAGATATCAGGGTGATCTTAACATTCTTGATTCTACAAGAATAATGTGGCGCTCAGGATGAAATTGGTGTGGATGATTCTTAGCAATAAGGGTGCCTTTGGTTGCAGTTGATTGAAGCCAAATATCTTCATGGCCGCCCCTCCTAGCCTGTGACCGTATGGAGGGATCTCAGTTTTGGAAGTTCCTCAGGATTGGCCTATCCAAGTCTTTGTTGATCACCGGCCTTGGATTGGCACTCCTCAATCTCGGCAACTGAATCACCACTTAGGATCAAAATATTTGTTTCATAGCTTACCTAACTTCGCCTTCGGTTGGCGTAGAGGTGGCAAAATAATATGGTCCCATGGTTTTGCCTTGTTTGTGATGTGCCAGAATCCGGTACACACGTAGGTGATTAAGGGGCCAGGAAGCTCATGAAACAACTTCTCCCTCATCGTTGCGCAATACAGCTCCCACACCTCCTATGCCATCATCCATAAAAGCAGCATCTATATTAAGCTTGTAGATATGCTTTGGAGATTTACTCCATGACATTGCATGTGCCTTTGCATTCACCTATGCTCCTCTAAAATTGCTCGTTAGAACTTGTATTGAAAAGGCTGCTCGTGGCGGCGGTGCAATAAATTCTCCTTTGAAGAACTCTCTTCGCTGCTAATATACCAGGCTCCCACATTGATTAATTCTTTAGATCATGCATGAACAAGAAAGGTAACGTTTGTTGTTCGGTTGTGGGGGTCGTCGAGTATACATGGGTACAAACGGCCCCAAGGTGGATAGCGCCGTCGCAAAAGGCGAGTGGGCGCGTCGGTGCTGGTTGCGAACGTCAGGCAATGCCTGTGTGGCGGCCTGAGAGGTATAACCACGACGGCGGAGGTGGAGGTTGCGATTGCAAGCAAGGGGAAAAAGTGTCGGAGTGGAAGAAATGGGATTGGGAGGGCGGATTTGGTGTGCCTGGGGTGTTGGAGTCCAACGTGGCTGATGCCCGCACTACCGCAACCCACCCACACCCCCCGCGTCTCCACTTTGCGTTCGAGATGCCCTAAGTTACGTAAATTATTTTTCCAGTGTATTCAGGTAATCGGGAATTTATGTGCGCAAATTTGTATGAATACTTGACATATTTACACCATTTTTGACCTACATGTCATATAAAAGAGCAAAATTGTGCTTTTTTTTGTCAAATGCATTTATTTTTCAACTTGAATTGTGGAAAAGCCACTTCATCATATAACACACGTTCTTTTCTTTTCTTTTTGAGGGGTCATATAACACACGTTCAGTGCGTAGACCTGAGCCTACGCTGCCAAACTTATTGTGAACTGAAATGTGAAAAATATTATACGACTAATAGTGCATTTTTTAAAATCAAAACAAGTTATCATGACACAACAACCCCAAACATATACAGTATGTCGGTGACTACATATATAGTCTTGTGTGTAATCAAATCAAAATTCTGAGACGAAACACTGCTTCTCCGGTCAACAAGAACCATTCCGCTGACAAGATCACACGAGTCCATGAGTGCTCCGAGTCACCTCCACTCCAGAAGCTCCTTTAATCGCCCGCCTCAGTCACCTGGCCGAAAACAATGGATAGATTACTGAGCCCCTCCGCCACGTGCCTCAACCGCCCGCCACCTCCTCTCCACACGTGTCCCGGCGCGAGGCAACCTCGCGCGTACTTAACCACTCGCCGCGACCGCTTCCTCCTCATCACGCTCGGGAATTCACCAGACGCGCGAGAACCTCCGATCGAAGCAATAATCGAGCCGAGTTAGGATCCATAACCCATCATCATCCATGGAGACCGCCACCGCCACCCAGGGCCAAGGTCTCACCCGCCGCGCCGTCGGGGACGTGGACGCCACGCCGGCGCGGATGCCCGGTTCCGGCGCTCGCGCCACCAGCCGGGACCCGAAGAGGAAGCTGGGCCGCGCCAAGAGGGGCCTCAGGTCGCTCGCGGCCGCCGTGACGGTCTCGGCCGCGCTCACCGCGGCCGCCTTCTACGCCTCCGGCGCCGGCTCGTCGTCGGGGACGACCAAGGCGCCGTCGGCCGGAATGGTGGCCATCGCGCGGGCAGGGTCGGTGGCGGCGGAGGCCGTGATGGCGCTGGCGGCGTGGATGGTGTGGGCGGAGGGCGGGCTCCACGGGCGGCCCGGCGCGACGCTGGCGCCGTTCGCGGCGCAGCTCCTGGCGGCCGCGGCATGGCCGGCGCTGGCGCTCAGGCTCGGGGCCGGGTGGGCCGGGATGGCGTGCTGCGCCGCCATGGCCGCCGGCGCGGCCGCGTGCGTCCGCGGGTTCGGCGGCGTGAACCCCGTCGCCGGCGACCTCGCCAAGCCGTGCGTCGCCTGGGCCGTGCTCCTCGCCGTGATGAACTACAAGATGCTGTAGAGGGAGGAAAAACAGACACAGAGGCTTCGCGAGTTGTCGTGTGGTGACACGTTGGGTGGCGAGTTTGTGTATGTACACAGTGCACGCGTGCGTAGTTTCTTGTATCTCGTCGCGAAATACTGCTATCTTTTTGTGTACTGATGTTTAATACAGTATCTACAATGTACTATGTACACGTAAATGTGATCGTGTTTATGTTTGTTTTTTGAAACTTCGATCGTGTTTATGTTGTGCTTAAATATTCGGCTGGTGTTCCTCTGGGTACAAGGTTTTTCATTCAGCTGCTTGACAAGTTGGCATGGCTTGTCGTCTCACTGATTAAAGCTCATTCCAGTGCACGGAGTGTGTTTCCGTGTCGGTCTTCTGTGCGAACGTGAAGTAATTATCCTGATAAACGCAAACACTTAAGATCTTTTCATGGTAACAGTACATGTCCTATTTACATAATACTAGCCCGTTGCAACGGAGGAAAAATGTTTCAAATAATCATGACTCAAAGACCATAATAGGTTTATGTTCTCCCTTCTCACCCTAGGTCCATGTTTTTCCTTTTCACCCTGGCCGGACATAGAAAACACAAACCAGAGGTTCATGTCCTTCCTTCTCATCCTCGCCGGCGGTTTTAGTGTGTGGTTCATGTCCTTCCTTCTCACCCTAGGTCCTTTTCACCCTCGCCGGCGCTCCCTAGATCCATGTTCTTTCTTTTCACCCTCGCCAGACACACAAAACACAAACAAGAGGTCCATGTCCTCATCCTCGCCGGCGGCTTCAGTGTGTGATTCATGTCCTTCTTTCTCACCGTAGGTCTATGTTCTTCCTTTTCACCCTCACCGGCGGCTTCAGAAGTCCATATCCTTTCTTCTCATCCTTGTCGGCGGCTACTTCAGTGTTCGCACAAACCAGAACACGTTTGTATATGGTCAAGGTCTTTCACACAAACTATAATGCGTGTGATGACGACACACTGACAACTTACAAGTTCTTATAAAGTTTGATAAGGGGCTAAATAGTTGTTCTTATAAAGTTTAATAAGGGGCTAGATAGCTGTTTTTATAAAGTTTGATAAAGAGCTAGATAGCTTAAGACTGAGATTTGCTTTTCTGACAATGAAAAGATATTTTTAGGACCTTGTCGACGTGACGACATTCATTATAGTCTGGCCAGATGATTATATCATAGGGATGCCGAAACATGTCAACGAGAAAGAAGAATAAAACCGGTAAAAAGATCTATTTCAACGAGAAAGAAGAACGAAACTAGTAATAAGGAGACCGGTATAGTGAGTATGAGAATGACTTGAATACATATACATCTCATCTCGGGTTTTATAAATTATCGCAAAGCAAAGAAAATAATAAATGATAACCAAAGGTTCACTCAAATATCATTCGTGTATTCATAGATATTGATACGTCTTCAACGTATCTATAATTTTTTATTGCTCCATGCTATATTATCTACTGTTTTGGACATTATTGGGCTTTATTTTCCACTTTTATATTATTTTTGGGACTAACCTATTAACCAGAGGCCCAGCCCAGAATTGTTGCTTTTGCCTATTTCAGAGTTTCGAAGAAACGGAATATAAAACGGGGTCCAAACGGAATGAAACCTTCGGGAATGTGATTTTCTCACCGAATATGATTCAGGAGACTTGGACCCTACGTCAAGAAAGAAAGGAGGTGGGCACGAGGTAGGGGGGCGCGCCTTCCCCTCCCAGGCGCGCCCTCCACCCTCATGGGCCACACATTGCTCCACCGACGTACTTCTTCCTCCTATATATACCTACGTACCCCCAAACGATCAGATACAGAGCCAAAAAACTAATTCCACCGCCGCAACCTTCTGTACCCACGAGATCCCATCTTGGGGCCTGTTCCGGAGCTCCGCCGGAGAGGGCATCCACCACGGAGGGCTTCTACATCATCACCATAGCAACTCCGATGAAGTGTGGGTAGTTTACCTCAGACCTTCGGGTCCATAGTTAGTAACTAGATGGCTTCTTCTCTCTTTTTGGATCTCAATACCATGTTCTCCCCCTCTCTCCTGGAGATCTATTCGATGTAATCTTCTTTTTGCGGTGTGTTTGTTGAGACCGATGAGTTGTGGGTTTATGATCAAGATTATCTATGAACAATATTTGAATCTTCTCTGAATTCTTTTATGTATGATTGGTTATCTTTGCAAGTATCTTCGAATTATTAGTTTGGTTTGGCCTACTAGATTGGGTTTTCTTGCAATGGGAGAAGTGCTTAGCTTTGGGTTCAATCTTGCGGTGTCCTTTTCCAGTGATAGTAGGGGCAGCAAGGCACGTATTGTATTGTTGCCATCGAGGATAACAAGATGGGATTTTTATCATATTGCATGAATTTATCCCTCTGCATCATGTCATCTTGCTTAAGGCGTTACTCTGTTTTCTTGAACTTAGTACTCTAGATGCATGCTGGATAGCGGTCGATGAGTGGAGTAATAGTAGTAGATGCAGGCAGGAGTTGGTCTACTTGTCTCAGACGTGATGCCTATATACATGATCATACCTAGATATTCTCATAACTATGCTCAATTCTGTCAATTGCTCAACAGTAATTCGTTCACCCACCGTAAAATACTTATGCTCTTGAGAGAAGCCACTGGTGAAATCTATGGCCCCCGGGTCTATCTTCATCATATTAATCTTCCGTCACTTTATTATTGCTTTGCTTTTTATTTTACCTTGCATCTTTATCACAAAAATACCAAAAATATTATCTATCATCTCTATCAGATCTAACTCTCGTAAGTGATCGTGAAGGGATTGACAACCCCTATTCGTGTTGGTTGCGAGGAGTTATTTGCTTTGTGTAGGTACGAGAGACTCGCGCGTAGCCTCCTAATGGATTGATACCTTGGTTCTCAAAAACTGAGGGAAATACTTACGCTACTTTGCTGCATCATCCTTTCCTCTTCAAGGAAATCCAACGCAGTGCTCAAGAGGTAGCAAGAAGAATTTCTGGCGCCGTTGCTGGGGAGTCTACGCAAAAGTCAACATACCAAGTACCCATCACAATCCCTTATCTCTCGCATTACATTATTTGCCATTTGCCTTTCGTTTTCCTCCCCCACTTCACCCTTGCCGTTTTATTCACCCTCTCTTTTCCGTTTGCCTTTTTCTCGCTTGCTTTTTGTTTGCTCGTGTGTTGGATTGCTTGTTTGTCACGATGGCTCTAGATAATACCAAATTATGTGACTTTACCAATACCAACAATAATGATTTCCTTAGCACTCCGATTGCTCCTCTTACCAACACCGAATCTTGTGAAATCAATACTGCTTTGTTGAATCTTGTTATGAAAGATCAATTCCCCGGCCTTCCTAGTGAAGACACCGCTACTCATCTAAATAGCTTCATGGATTTGTGTGATATGCAAAAGAAGAAAGAAGTTGATAATGATATTGTTAAATTAAAGCTATTTCCTTTTTCGCTTAGAGATCGTGCTAAAGCTTGGTTTAGTCTTTGCCTAAAAATAGTATTGATTCTTTGAACAAGTGCAAAGATGCTTTTATCTCTAAGTATTTTCCTCCCGCTAAGATCATCTCTCTTAGAAATGATATTATGAATTTTAAGCAACTTGATCATGAACATGTTGCACAAGCTTGGGAGAGGATGAAATCAATGATACGTAATTCCCTACTCATGGTTCGAACTTGTGGATGATTATACAAAAATTTTATGTCGGATTGAATTTTGCTTCTAGAAATCTTTTAGATTCGGCCGCGGGAGGCACTTTTATGGAAATCACTTTGGGAGATGCTACTAAACTCCTAGATAATATTATGGTTAATTATTCTCAATGGCACACTGAAAGATCTACTAATAAAAAAGTGCATGCGATAGAAGAAATTAATGTTTTGAGTGGAAAGATGGATGAACTTATGAAATTATTTGCTACTAAGAGTGTTTTTCTGATCCTAATGATATGCCTTTGTCTACTTTGATTGAGAATAATAATGGATCTATGGATGTGAATTTTGTTGGTAGGAATAATTTTGGTAACAACGCGTCTAGAGGGAACTTTAATCCTAGGCCTTATCCTAGTAATCCTTCTAATAATTATGGAAATTCCTACAACAAATCTTATGGAAATTTTAATAAGATGCCTTCTGAATTTGAGACTAGTGTTAAGAAGTTTATGAATTCACAAAAGAATTTTAATGCTTTGCTTGAAGAGAAATTGCTTAAAGTTGATGAATTGGCTAGGAACGTTGATATAATTTCTCTTGATGTTGATTCTTTAAAACTTAGATCTATTCCTCCTAAGCATGATATCAATGAGTCTCTCAAAGCCATGAGAATTTCCATTGATGAGTGCAAGGAAAGAACCGCTAGGATGCGTATCTGAAAGATGCCTTTATTAAAGCGTGTTCTTCCAATTTCTATGAAAATAAAGATGAAGATCTAAAAGTTATTGATGTGTCCCCTATTAAATCTTTGTTTTGCAATATGAATCTTGATAATGATGGGACTGAATGTGATCCACCTTTACCTAGAAGGCGTTCCAAAAATTCAGAGTTTTTAGATCTTGATGCTAAAATTGATAAAAGTGGTATTGAAGAAATCAAAACCCTAGATGTTGCTAAACCCACTACTTTGGATTTCAAGGAATTTAATTATGAAAATTGCTCTTTGATTGATTGTATTTCCCTGTTGCAATCCGTGCTAAATTCTCCTCATGCTTATAGTCAAAAAAAGCATTTACCAAACATATCGTTGATGCCTTGCTACAATCTTATGAAGAAAATCTTGAGTTGGAAGTTTCTATCCCTAGAAAACTTTATGATGAGTGGGAACCAACTATTAAAATTAAGATTAAGGATCATGAGTTCTATGCTCTATGTGATTTGGGTGCTAGTGTTTCCACTATTCCCAAAACTTTGTGCAATTTGCTAGATTTCCGTGATTTTGATGATTGCTCTCTAAACTTGCACCTTGCGGATTCCACTATTAAGAAACCTATGAGAAGAATTAATGATGTTCTTATTGTTTCAAATAGGAATTATGTGCCTGTAGATTTTATCGTTCTTGATATATATTGCAATCTTTCTTGTCCTATTATTCTTGGTAGACCTTTTCTTAGAACGATTGGTGCAATTATTGATATGAAGGAAGGGAATATTAGATTCCAATTTCCATTAAAGAAAGGCATGGAGCACTTCCCTAGGAAGAAAATAAATTTGCCATATGAATCTATCATGAGGGCCACTTATGGATTGCCTACCAAAGATGGCAATACCTAGATCTATCCTTGCTTTTATGCCTAGCTAGGGGCGTTAAACGATAGCGCTTGTTGGGAGGCAACCCAATTTTATTTTTAGTTTTTTGCTTTTTGCTTCTGTTTAGGAATTAATCTTAGATCTAGCCTCTGGTTAGATGTGTTTTTATGTTTTATTTAGTGTTTGTGCCAAGTTAAACCTATAGGATCTTCTTGGATGATAGTTATTTGATCTTGATGTAATTTCCAGAAACTTTCTGTTCACGAAAACAATTGTTAAAAATCAGCAGAACGTGATAAAATAGTGATTCCAATTGCTGCTGATAAATAAACAAATTTCCTAGGTCGTCCTATTTTTTATGAATGTTTGGAGTTCCAGAAGTTTGCGTTAGTTACAGATTACTACATACTGTTCTGTTTTTGACAGATTCTGTTTTTGTGTGTTGTTTGCTTATTTTGATGAATCTATGGCTAGTAAAATAGTTTATAAACCATAGAGAAGTTGGAATACAGTAGGTTTAACACCAATATAAATAAAGAATGAGTTCATTACAGTATCTTGAAGTGGTCTTTTGTTTTCTTTCGCTAACGGAGCTCACAAGATTTCTGTTGAGTTTTGTGTTGTGAAGTTTTCAAGTTTTGGGTGAAATATTTTGATGGATTATGGAACAAGGAGTGGCAAGAGCCTAAGCTTGGGGATGCCCATGGCACCCTAATATAATCTAAGGACACCAAAAAGTCAAAGCTTGGGGATGCCTCGGAAGGCATCCCCTCTTTCGTCTACTTCCATCGGTAACTTTACTTGGAGCTATATTTTTATTCACCACATGATATGTGTTTTGCTTGGAGCGTCTTGTATGATTTGAGTCTTTGCTTTTTAGTTTACCACAATCATCCTTGCTGTACTGTCAGGACCCCGATCCTAAGTCACACCGATCTAGCATGTAACACATCATATCACTTTGCGCCCTCACGCACGGTATTCCCACGGTGTCGCTTTACCATGGCCCGGGACCGCTTATGCGTCTTTTGGCTCACGATATGATAGTGTCGCCAGCATCCATATGACAAAGAACCCGGCCGACATGGCTAGTCGTGAACCCAAAGCGGCGCTAACCCATGGGGACAGGCATACATGAATCACATCGAGCATGTCGGTCATCAACGTATGTATTCGGGCTGTAGCACTGGCTAACAGGACTCCGTATCCCGGCTGTAGCAGGCTAGGCAGGACTCAATACCACCGCGTGACATTTCCCGAAGGGACAGACATAGGAACGAAGTGAGACACATGCCGCCAGTCAAGTGTCCAAGCAGTAGTGCTGGGCTAGCAGGACTCGTGAACCGGGCTGTAGCGGACTACTATCGCCAGAGGCACGAGACTACATTTCCCCATATGAGAGGCTGCCAAGGATAAACAACTAGTTTGTCGGATCCCACACATACCAAGCATTTCAAACATACACACAATATGCTCAATATGCGAGATACAACATGGCATCACAACATAACTCTACGACTCAAAATATTATTCATTAGGCTCAAGAGCGAGATATTACAAACATGGGTCTCATGACCCAACACTCGAGCATACAAGTCAAAGCACAAGCGGAAGCTAAACATGTCCGAGTACGCATAACTATAAATGGAAAAGGCCGAGGAGCCCGACTATCTACCAGATCCGCCGGGCACAAGATCGTAGCTGAGGTAACAAGCTAAACGTCAAGTCCACGTGGAACTACTAGCGAGACCGACGCCTCTCGCAAAACATAAAATAAGCAAACGTGAGTACAATTGTACTCAGCAAGACTTACATCAGATCTAACTACATATGCATCATTATCAAAAGCGGGTGGTGGAGTTTGACCGCAGCAAGCCAGCTTTGACTCGGTGGCTATCCCGAACTACGATCGCAAGTAACTCTTTTGAGGTGGCGCACACGAGTCCACATATTCACCATGGCAATACACCACTATGGACCCGCCCCGCCTCCCTACGAGAACGCCATCCATAGCACTCACGCTTATCTTGCGCATTTTAGAGTATCCACTTTCACTTGTCTATGAACTGATATAGGCAACCCAGAAGTCCTTCTCCGTGGACACGGCTATTCAATAGATCACATTAAACCCCGCAGGGTGTACTTCTTCACACACGCTCACCACTTATCGCCGCTTTACGACATGTACTGCAACCTTCAAGCGGAAGCCCAACGTGGGTGTCGGCCTCAGCCTACCTAAACACTCAAGTCCCTAGTCCAGGTTTATCGCCTATTCGGTTCCATCCGCAGGAGTCCGCCGAGGTTTCCCATACAGCCCGAACGATGTGTGCAGGGTTCCCGAGATACCAAACGGGCACTTTCGGTACACGGGCCACGGTGCCTACCGCAACACAACCCACCCCTAAGGTCAGCGCTATGCGTGCGGCCCCAAAGATGCTACAAACACCGAAACTACTTGCAACTCCCTGACCGAGGACAAGGGTGGTTAAGAAGCCGAGAGGGTCAATTAAGGATCCCAATGCGTGGTAGTAACTGTTTCATGGATCACAAACACGTAACTCAGTTCTCGAGGACGGCTGCAATGAGACAACCCACCATGTACTCCTACATGGCCTCTCACCGCTACCTTTACCAAATCGTGTTCACACACTTAGCTCACACACAATAGGGCATGTTCATAACAATTCCAATTCATTCCCGATGAATCGACCCGACTCAACTCTAAGCAGATAGCAGGCATGACAAACAAGCATAAATGAGTAGGCACATCATGGCTCAAACAATTCCTACTCATGCTAGTGGGTTTCATCTAATTCTTGTGGAATGACAGTCATGCAAAGGATCAAGGGGTTCAGCTACCGCAGCAAGTAACACATGAGTCGTTGTTGTCCTAATGCAATAAAATAGAGCAGGAGCGAGAGAGTGGGATTATATCGAATGAACAAGGGGTTTTGCTTGCTCGGCACTTCAAGATAATATAGTTCTTCATCGGTGTCATCGAACTCATCGCTTGATGACGCCGCTCATCGAGAGGGACAATTACCGCAAACAAGAGAGAACACAATCAATGCAATGCACATTCACATGAATGACATGTCATATTAAGGTACTGAATTCATCTAATGCAATAATAATCCAAGTTAGTTGAAGTGGAATTCAAACAAGGTTGAACTCCAACTTCAAATGCTATTCCATAAATTACCCTAATCATGATTCATCCTATTCAGTGAGGTTAACTTGTTCAAACATGCATGATCATGGCATAAACAGATTCTTCATATTTTTCTGATCATTTTCATATATAAATTATTTCCATCCGAAGTTACGGTTGAATTTATATGATTTTTAGAAGTTTAGAGTATTTTCTGAAATTTACTGAATTAAATTAAATCCATAAAAGGGTATTATCTGCCACCGACGCCGTCAGACGTCAGCGGTCAACTGGCGCCCAGGTCAAACTCCGACGTGTGGGGCCACACGTCGCTGACTAACTAAACTAACCTAGTTAATTAGCACTAACCTGGGTTAGTTAGATTAGTTTAAACCTAACTAGGGTAGTTAGTCGGGCGGGGCCCGCATGTCAGTGGCTCCGGGGAGGTCAACTAGGCCAAACCCGGGTCAACTCGCCGGAGTTGACCCGCGGCTCGTCGCCGGCGGAGCCAGAGACGACGGAGGGGAGCGGGTTTCCTCCTCCGGTGACCAAAAGCGAGGCGGAGGGGTGCTACGTGACGCCCGGGCTCGCGCGCATCTAAGGGGACTAGCGGGAGGTGCGGGGGTGGCCGGAATCTCGCCGGCGTCGAGCTTTGGCGGCGGCCGGAGTTCGGGCGAGGTCGGAGTTGGCGCTAGGGGGCACAGCAGGCCGAAAGGGTGGGTGCTACGGACTCCTACGAGTACGGTGAAGACGATGGCGTGCTCGGAATCGAGCCATCGTGGCTGTGGCCACGTCGGCGACGTGCAATGGCGGCGGCGGGTTTCGGTCATGGTGGGAGTGGTAGCTAGGGGGGAGAATGAGTCGGAGAAGAGGGGGAGTCGACTCGGGGCTCACCGTGAGTGCGATGAGGCCGTCGGTGAGTTCGGTGGGCACCGGAGCCGCGAATTTGGCGACGGCGACCGCGGGTCCAAGAGGGGAAACGGTGGGGCGGCGCCTGGGTGCTCCGGCTGGGGACTTGGTGAGGAGGAGGAGAGGGCTAGGCGGAGGCCATGGACACGCCGGCGAGGCGAGGAAGGCTGTGGCCGTGACTACGGCGAGCGGTGGCGACGGCAGCTCTCGGTCGCGTGAGGGAGAGAGAGCAGAGAAAGGGGGGAGGCGTTCGAGGGAGAGAGTGAGAGGGCCAGGGGGTCGGGGAGGCGCGTGGCATCGCAAGGAGGTCGGGAGGCCAGCAGGCAGGGGTGGAGGTGGCACTGCTGGCGGCGACATCGCCAGGTCCCTCCTCTCGCCATCGGGCAGAGGTAGGCGACGAGCGGTGCGGCGCTGGTGGGCTGGGCCAACCGGGCCGCCAGCAGGGGGGAGAAGGGGTTGGGCGGCTGGGCGCCAGTAGGTCGTGAGCCTGTTCCTTTATTGTTTTCTGTTTTTCTATTTGTTCTGCTTGTTTTGATCCAGTTTTAAAACCAAATCAATTTATAAATCCTGAAAATATTCACGGGCACTTTCTGAATTATTTCTATGGCCCACAAATACTTCCAACATTATTTGAGCATTTAAATTATTTATAGTGTTTAAATGCCCAAAGTCAAATGGTTTAAGATTTAATTCAAAAATCCAGGAATGACCTATAAGATATGTTCATCATTTTTGGAAGGGGCTTTCACCTTTATCCATTAACCATGAACATTTTCACAGGGCATTTTGGGATTATTGAAAATATTTTTATTGAACCTAGTTGAATTCAATTGGTGCTAGGGTTTCAACAATCCCCATTTCAACTTTCTGAGAAAAATTAAACATGATGCATGGATGCAAATGCTACTAGCTACAAACAAGCTCTAGGGTTGATCTGGGTCAGTGATACTCACCCCACTAAACAAGAATCTCGCCCCGAGATTCAAGACGTGAGGCAAGAGGAAAAGGGAAGTCACAGACTATCACAATCTTCATGATCCATTTGCCCTTCTCGAAGATGTTGATTCATTCCATCATCTTAGTCTTGACGTCCTTGCTTTTGAGATCTTTACCCGACACGACAACAGAAAGAAGGGGAAACCCTACATGATTCGATCTTCACGAAGATCAAGCAAATATGATCGACATTACGGACTGAGACGGTGACACATCTCGAGTTGAGACACCAAATGCATCGAGAGGGATGGAAGAACAACAACGGGGTTTGATTGGTGGCAACAATTCCACGCTTAGAAAGATGGTGAATGGTGTCAAGGTGGCGAGAAGATATTTACCATGATTCAATAACGGGCCACCTCGAGAAGGTGACGCGAGGAACTATTCCCTTAAGTGGCAAAAAGAATTACTTTTGATATAGAGACCATTGAAACTCTTTATACCAGCCTAAGGCAATTCACGACGATCATTTGGCGGAGTGCAAGGAAATGGTACACTTGGACTGGAATGGATGATGTAGACTACCTTGTTGAAGACAACACAATGGATGATTTGCTTATCATCGAAGGTGGGGGGGGGGACCCATGGTAAATCCACTGTTGAAGATAAACCTGGACAAGAATTGCTAAGAAGACAGTCTATAGCGAGATAGCACAAGGACGGTGCAAGCTGGGAACGAAATGCAACTGTTCGAATGTTCCAACCATCATATCTGCCTGAGATTCAGATCTGGTTGGTGTTAGGATATTTCAGACTTATCATGTCTGATAGGAAGGGTTGCAACACAATTCGACGAGATGGCGCTATGAGATTCTCGGATATGAACTACGATAGCAAGCTCCAAAACGTGAGCTGGTTTTGCTACAAACATGTGAACACGTTGTCCTAGACAAGCATGACCACATGGTAGTCTTATAATAAAACACTACCGAGTTCGGTGGGGAGCCATCATCGAGGGTATCAAGTCTTTACACAAGTCCATGGATTAGATCCCAAGCATAGACTTCTTTTCCTTGATCAAGTCAATCGGTGGCTTGGTGTGCTATGGAATCCATATGGAATGAAGATGATCACCTATCGCACCATAGAATACTTCGCACGTGCATGACTGACTTGGGATGATTCCAAAGGAACAAAACAAACCTTTCTCAAATTCATGGCGGCAACTTACACCAGATGCACATGAATTAGAGGAAGTCACTACTTTCATCCAAACATATGCTTCATGAACGAAACACTAAGAATTGCTTACACAAGTTTCCAATACTAGGTTGATGCTCAACATGACTCACGGGGAGACAAAATGCTACCGATGGGCTCAACAACAACTCATCGGAATTTCCATATCATCGACTTCCACCATCATGTGAACACGTGATAGTATTGGTCGACCAAAGATGTAATGGTGTATGCTCAAGGATCAACCACGAGTAAGACAACATTACGAATATCGTTGGTTCTGATTTGACTTGACAATGGCCCATACTCAAGTCAAAGAATTGGTAGGACAATAGATCCAAGAATCGATCACAGGACCAATCGATGAAGGTATCATCTTTCTTCAACACACACTACACAAGAATATCCCTTGGGAACGAACTAAGTTAGGCAAGCTTTTATCTTCCAACTCCCCAAGTTATTGTCTAGCTTAACCAACTAGCTCGTGGATAACCAACACGATTCTTGGGGAAGGGTGGTTTAGAAGAAACCAATATGATCACGAACTCAACATAGCGGTCAGTGACAACCTGATAACACTTCCAAGAAGATATTTGGAAAGTCATGAACCACCGATATATTACTAAGCTCGAGAACAATCTTGCTTTTGAGGGCAAGACGATATGATCGATGAGTGAGGACTTGACAAGATCCTAACTCATCAATCAAGAGTGCACCAAAGTAAGGACTAGGTAGCACGATCAATCTTAGGATGATGGTTTAATGACCAACACGCTAAGAATGAGAATATTGTCCATTCACTACCAAGCAACAAGTTGCTCGGGGTATTGATTTCACACATCACAATTCACTTGTCGGCATTCCGTTACAACAACACGAAGACCGAGGAATGAATGATGATGGTGAGAAGTATCACCGCATCAAGAATGCATAAGAGGAGGTGCAATTTCCATGACATTCTTGACATAAAGATGGTAACACTCTGTGGAACAGAATCAAAAGCTGAATTGGCATTTTGATCTGCGGGATACAACTACTTTGACCCAATCCTAGAAATGGATGAGGTATCGAGTTTGTTTCTCCTAGTCATTCGAATAGAATGGCTTGACGGACCACAAGGATAAAATGCATCGATGAACACAAATGCACACATGCCCTTGGCTATCAATTGATAGATGAAGGTCAGAAGGCATCTAAGAGAACAACTCAAAGGAACATATAATTTTCTGAGTTGTGGATGCACAGATTAGTATGTCGAGCAAGCTCAACATTTCTTCCGGATAATCCATGCAGAAAGGTAGAATTGGCAGATTCACAATTATGAATGGAGAACTCCTCAAGAGCACTCTTATTGTGATCTTTTGGTTCAAAAGAACTTCCGCCATAATTAGTTCATGGTATATGGAAGAAGGGGAATACCACGGACTTCGAGGACTATCACAAAGGTTACTAATATCCTAAAGGCATTAGCAAATACTAACAACATGAAGTAGGATGAATCTCGGTTCAAGAACCCAGAGTAGAATACCTACTACTAAATGGCATCACGGATGCTTTCAAAGTGATGGCCGAAATCATCACATCGGGATACAAAAGCATAGCTAAATTGCTAGGTGACTTCCTAGACACCTAAGGTCATAATAATAGTTCCAACATATATGTCAAGGCAATAAATTACCCCAACGCACCTGGTTAGTGTGCTTATTCTGACCAAAGAGGACATCGAATGTAAGGAAAGGATTGCAAATGCATCGACTATTTGGAGACCAGGATGACTCGGACAGATAACGGCTGTAAATGCTCAAAATGATTTGAGACATCCTGCGTAAAGGGTGGCATAAGCACTCAACAACATCATAACAAGATTCTCGAGATCAACAGCTATCATTCGTAAATAGTAGGAACTGAATCGGGATTACATCCAACAATCTTAAAGGTCTATGGATTAGTAACACGTCATCCTCGATAGATAGATGAGAAGCCTAGTTCTTAAACCCCAGAGAAGAGAAGAGGATGACTCAGATCGAAGGCCATGAGGTATAAGGAGTAAAAAGAGCCTTACGCTCCTCCCACAATCAATTCCCTACATGTAACTAAAGCATTTCTAGACTCAACTTCACCAGTTTGGCTTGGTAATCCTCACAGCAGTCAAGCTCGATACCAACGCTGTCAGACCCCGATCCTAAGTCACACCGATCTAGCATGTAACACATCATATCACTTTGCGGCCTCACGCACGGTATTCCCACGGTGTTGCCTTACCATGGCCCGGACCGCTTATGCCTTTTGGCTCACGATATGATAGTGTCGCCAGATCCATATGACAAAGAACCCGGCCGACATGGCTAGTCGTGAACCCAAAGCGGCGCTAACCCATGGGGACAGCATACATGAATCACATCGAGCATGTCGGTCATCAACGTATGTATTCGGGCTGTAGCACTGGCTAACAGACTCCGTATCCCGGCTGTAGCAGCTAGGCAGGACTCAATACCACCGCGTGACATTTCCCGGGGATGTATATAGGAACGGTGAGACACATGCCGCCATCAAGTGTCCAAGCAGTAGTGCTGGGCTAGCAGGACTCGTGAACCGGGCAGAAGCGGACTACTATCGCCGTAGGCACGAGACTACATTTCCCCATATGAGAGGCTGCCAAGGATAAACAACTAGTTTGTCGGATCCCACACATACCAAGCATTTCAAACATACACACAATATGCTCAATATGCGAGATACAACATGGCATCACAACATAACTCTACGACTCAAAATATTATTCATTAGGCTCAAGAGCGAGATATTACAAACATGGGTCTCATGACCCAACACTCGTGAGCATACAAGTCAAAGCACAAGCGAAGCTAAACATGTCTCGAGTACGCATAACTATAAATGGAAAAGGCCGAGGAGCCCGACTATCTACCAGATCCGCCGGGCACAAGATCGTAGCTGAGGTAACAAGCTAAACGTCAAGTCCACGTGGAACTACTAGCGAGACCGACGCCTCTCTGCAAAACATAAAATAAGCAAACGTGAGTACAATTGTACTCAGCAAGACTTACATCAGATCTAACTACATATGCATCATTATCAAAAGCGGGTGGTGGAGTTTGACTGCAGCAAGCCAGCTTTGACTCGGTGGCTATCCTGAACTACGACTGCAAGTAACTCTTTTGAGGTGGCGCACACGAGTCCACATATTCACCATGGCAATACACCACTATGGACCCGCCCCGCCTCCCTACGAGAACGCCATCCATAGCACTCACGCTTATCTTGCGCATTTTAGAGTATCCACTTTCACTTGTCTATGAACTGATATAGGCAACCCGAAGTCCTTCTCCGTGGACACGGCTATTCAATAGATCACATTAAACCCTGCAGGGTGTACTTCTTCACACACGCTCACCACTTATCGTCGCTTACACGACATGTACTCGGCAACCTTCAAGCGGAAGCCCAACGTGGGTGTCGGCCTCACCTACCTAAACACTCAAGTCCCTAGTCCAGGTTTATCGCCTATTCGGTTCCATCCGCAGGAGTCCGCCGAGGTTTCCCATACAGCCCCGAACGATGTGTGCAGGGTTCCCGAGATACCAAACGGGCACTCGGTACACCGGCCACGGTGCCTACCGCAACACAACCCACCCCTAAGGTCAGCGCGTATGCGGCCCCAAAGATGCTACAAACACCGAAACTACTTGCAACTCCCTGACCGAGGACAAGGGTGGTTAAGAAGCCGAGAGGGTCAATTAAGGATCCCAATGCGTGGTAGTAACTGCTTCATGGATCACAAACACAGAACTCAGTTCTGAGGACGGCTGCAATGAGACAACCCACCATGTACTCCTACATGGCCTCTCACCGCTACCTTTACCAAATCGTGTTCACACACTTAGCTCACACACAATAGGGCATGTTCATAACAATTCCAATTCATTCCCGATGAATCAGACCGACTCAACTCTAAGCAGTAGCAGTGCATGACAAACAAGCATAAATGAGTAGGCACATCATGGCTCAAACAATTCCTACTCATGCTAGTGGGTTTCATCTAATTCTTCGTGGAATGACAGTCATGCAAAGGATCAAGGGGTTCAGCTACCGCAGCAAGTAACACATGAGTCGTTGTTGTCCTAATGCAATAAAATAGAGCAGGAGCGAGAGAGTGGATTATATCGAATGAACAAGGGGTTTTGCTTGCACGGCACTTCAAGATAATATAGTTCTTCATCGGTGTCATCGAACTCATCGCTTGAGACGTCGCTCATCGAGAGGGACAATTACCGCAAACAAGAGAGAACACAATCAATGCAATGCACATTCACATGAATGACATGTCATATTAAGGTACTGAATTCATCTAATGCAATAATAATCCAAGTTAGTTGAAGTGGAATTCAAACAAGGTTGAACTCCAACTTCAAATGCTATTCCATAAATTACCCTAATCATGATTCATCCTATTCAGTGAGGTTAACTTGTTCAAACATGCATGATCATGGCATAAACAGATTCTTCATATTTTTCTGATCATTTTCATATATAAATTATTTCCATCCGAGTTACGGTTGAATTTATATGATTTTTAGAAGTTTAGAGTATTTTCTGAAATTTATGAATTAAATTAAATCCATAAAAGGGTATTATCGCGCCACCGACGTCGCAGTGACGTCAGCGGTCAACTGGCGCCCAGGTCAAACCTGACGTGTGGGGCCACACGTCGCTGACTAACTAAACTAACCTAGTTAATTAGCACTAACTTCGGGTTAGTTAGATTAGTTTAAACCTAACTAGGTAGTTAGTCGGCGGGGCCCGCATGTCGCTGGCTCCGGGAGGTCAACTAGGCCAAACCCGGTCAACTCTCGCGGAGTTGACCAGCTGCTCGCCGCCGGGCGGAGCCGAGACGACGGAGGGGAGCGGTTTCCTCCTCCGGTGACCAAAAGCGAGGCGGAGGGTGCTACGTGACGCCTTGGCTCGCCAAGATCTAAGGGGACTAGCGGGAGGTGCGGGGTGGCGGAATCTCGCGTCGAGCTTTGGCGGCGGCCGAGTTCGGCGAGGTCGGAGTTGGCGCTAGGGGCACAGCAGGCGAAGGGTGGGTGCTACGGACTCCTACGAGTACGGTGAAGACGATGGCGTGCTCGGAATCGAGCCATCGTGGCTGTGGCCACGTCGGCGACGTGCAATGGCGGCGGCGGGTTTCGGTCATGGTGGGAGTGGTAGCTAGGGGGGGGGAGAATGAGTCGGAGAAGAGGGGAAGTCGACTCGGGGCTCACCGTGGGTGCGATGAGGCCGTCGGTGAGTTCGGGTGGGCACCGGAGCCGGCGAATTTGGCGACGGCGACCGGCGGGTCCGAAGAAGGGAAAACGGTGGGGGCGCGGCGCCGGGTGCTCCGCGTCGGGGACTTGGTGAGGAGGGAGGAGAGGGGCTAGGCGGAGGCCATGGACACGCCGGCGAGGCGAGGAAGGCCTGTGGCGTGACTACGGCGAGCGGTGGCGACGGCAGCTCTCGGTCACAGTGAGGGAGAGAGAGCAGAGGAAGGGGAGGCGCTCGAGGGAGAGAGTGAGAGGCCAGGGGTCGGGAGGCGCGTGGCATCGCAAGGAGGTCGGGAGGCCAGCAGGCAGGGTGGAGGTGGCCACATGGCGGGCGACATCGCCAGGTCCTCCTCTCGCCATCTTGGCAGAGGTAGGCGACGAGCGGTGCGGCGCTGGTGGGCTGGGCCAACCGGGCCGGCCAGCAGGGGGGGAGAAGGAGGTTGGGCCGGGCGGGCGCTGTAGGTCGTGAGCCCTGTTCCTTTATTGTTTTCTGTTTTCTATTTGTTCTGCTTTGTTTTGATCCAGTTTTAAAACCAAATCAATTTATAAATCCTGAAAATATTCACGGGCACTTTCTGAATTATTTCTATGGCCCACAAATACTTCCAACATTATTTGAGCATTTAAATTATTTATAGTGTTTAAATGCCCAAAGTCAAATGGTTTAAGATTTAATTCAAAAATCCAGGAATGACCTATAAGATATGTTCATCATTTTTGGAAGGGGCTTTCACCTTTATCCATTAACCATGAACATTTTCACAGGGCATTTTGGGATTATTGAAAATATTTTTATTGAACCTAGTTGAATTCAATTGGTGCTAGGGTTTCAACAATCCCCATTTCAACTTTCTGAGAAAAATTAAACATGATGCATGGATGCAAATGCTACTAGCTACAAACAAGCTCTAGGGTTGATCTGGGGCTGTGACATGTACACACCTTTTGAGAGAGCCATACATGAATTGTAATTTGTTAGAATACTCTTTGTGCTTCACTTATATCTTTTGAGCTATATAGTTTTGCTCTAGTGCTTCACTTATATCTTTTAAAGCATGGTGGTGTGTTTCTTTTATAGAAACTATTGATCTATCATGCTTCACTTAGATTATTTTGGAAGTCTTAAATAGCATGGTAATTTGCTTTAAAAAAATCTAATAAGCTTGGTATTCAAGATTTGTAAAACTTTCTTTTGAGTGCGTTGAATACTAAGAAAAGTTTGATGCTTGATAATTGTTTTGAGATATGAAGATGGTGATATTAGAGTCATGCTAGTTGAGTAGTTGTGAATTTGAGAAATACTTGTGTTAAAGTTTGTGATTCCCGTAGTATGCACGTATGGTGAACCGTTATGTGATGAAGTCGGAGCATGAATTATTTATTGATTGTCTTCCTTATGGGTGGCAGTCGGGGACGAGCGATGATCTTTTCCTACCAATCTAACCCCTAGGAGCATGCGCGTAATACTTTTCTTTGATAACTTGTAGATTTTTGCAATAAGTATATGAGTTCTTTATGACTAATGTTGAGTCCATGGATTATACGCACTTTTCTTCCTTCCACCATTGCTAGCCTCTCTAATACCGCACACTTTTCGCCGGTATCATACACCCACCATATACCTTCCTCAAAACAGCCACCATACCTACCTATTATGGCATTTCCATAGCCATTCCGAGATATATTACCATGCAACTTTCCAATGTTTCGTTTATTATGACACGCTCCATCACTGTCATATTGCTAGCATGATCATGTAGTTGACATCGTATTTGTGGCAAAGCCACCGTTCACAATTCTTCCATACATGTCACTCTTGATTCATTGCATATCCCGGGACACCGCCGGAGGCATTCATATTGAGTCATATTTTGTTCTAAGTATCGAGTTGTAATTGTTGAGTGGTAATAAAATAAAAGTGTGATGAATATCATTTTTAGAGCATTGTCCCAAGTGAGGAAAAGGATGATGGAGCTATGATTCCCCCAGAAGTCAGGATGAGACTCCGGACGAAAAAAAAGAGGCCATAAAAAAAGAAAAATGAGAGAAAAACAGAGAAGGGACAATGTTACTATCCTTTTACCACACTTGTGCTTCAAAGTAGCACCATGATCTTCATGATAGAGAGTCTCTCATTTTTTCACTTTCATATACTAGTGGGAATTTTTCATTATATAACTTGGCTTGTATATTCCAATGATGGGCTTCCTCAAAATGCCCTAGGTCTTCGTGAGCAAGCGAGTTGGATGCACACCCACTTAGTCTCTTTTGTTGAGCTTTCACATACTTATAGCTCTAGTGCATCCGTTGCATGGCAATCCCTACTCAATGACATTGATATCTATTGATGGGCATCTCCATAGCCCGTTGATACGCCTAGGTGATGTGAGACTATCTTCCCCTCTTTTTGTCTTCTCCACAACCACCCTTCTATTCCACATATAGTGCTATATCCATGGCTCACGCTCATGTATTGCGTGAAGAATGAAAAAGTTTTGAGAATGTCAAAAGTATGAAGCAATTGCTTGGCTTGTCATCGGGGTTGTGCATGATTTAAATACTTTGTGTGGTGAAGATAGAGCACAGCCAGACTATATGATTTTGTAGGGATAACTTTCTTTGGCCATGTTATTTTGAGAAGACATAATTGCTTTGTTAGTATGCTTGAAGTATTATTATTTTTATGTCAATATTAAACTTTTGTCTTGAATCTTTCGGATCTGAATATTCGTACCACAATTAAGAAGAGTTACATTGAAATTATGCCAAGTAGCACTCCGCATCAAAAATTCTGTTTTTTATCATTTCCTACTCGAGGACGAAAGCAGAATTAAGCTTATGGATGCCCGATACGCTCCAACGTATCTATAATTTTGATTGCTCCATGCTATATTATCTACTGTTTTGGACATTATTGGGCTTTATTTTCCACTTTTATATTATTTTTGGGACTAACCTATTAACCGGAGGCCCAGCCCGCAATTGCTGTTTTTGCCTATTTCGAGTTTCAAGAAATGAATATCAAACGGAGTCCAAACGGAATGAAACCCTCGGGAACGTGATTTTCTCACCGAATATGATCCAGGAGACTTGGACCCTACGTCAAGAAAGAAAGGAGGTGGGCACGACGTAGGGGGGCGCGCCCTCCACTCTCGTGGGCCCCACCTTGCTCCACCGACGTACTTCTTCCTCCTATATATACCTACGTACCCCCAAACGATCAGATACGGAGCCAAAAGCCTAATTCCACCGCCGCAACCTTCTGTACCCACGAGATCCTATCTTGGGGCCTGTTCCGGAGCTCCGTCGGAGGGGGCATCCACCACGGAGGGCTTCTACATCATCACCGTAGCCCCTCCGATGAAGTGTGAGTAGTTTACCTCAGACCTTCGGGTCCATAGTTAGTAGCTAGATGGCTTCTTCTCTCTTTTTGGATGTCAATACCATGTTCTCCCCCTCTCTCATGGAGATCTATTCGATGTAATCTTCTTTTTGCGGTGTGTTTGTTGAGACCGATGAATTGTGGGTTTATGATCAAGATTATCTTTGAACAATATTTGAATCTTCTCTGAATTCTTTTATGTGTGATTGGTTATCTTCGCAAGTCTCTTCGAATTATCAGTTTGGTTTGGCCTACTAGATTGGTTTTTCTTGCAATGGGAGAAGTGCTTAGCTTTGGGTTCAATCTTGCGGTGTCCTTTCCCAGTGAAAGTAGGGGCAACAAGGCACGTATTGTATTGTTTCCATCGAGGATAACAAGATGGGGTTTTTATCATATTGCATGAATTTGTGTTGTTGCCATCGAGGATAACAAGATGGGGTTTTTATCATATTGCATGAATTTATCCCTCTACATCATGTCATCTTGCTTAAGGCGTTACTCTGTTTTCTTGAACTTAATACTCTAGATGCATGCTGGATAGCGGTCGATGAGTGGAGTAATAGTAGTAGATGCAGGCGGGAGTCGGTGTACTTGTCTCGGACGTGATGCCTATATACATGATCAAACCTAGATATTCTCATAACTATGCTCAATTCTGTCAATTGCTCAACAGTAATTCGTTCACCCATCGTAAAATACTTATGCTCTTGAAAGAAGCCACTAGTGAAATCTACGGCCCCCGGGTCTATCTTCATCATATTAATCTTCCATCACTTAATTATTGCTTTGCTTTTTATTTCACCTTGCATCTTTATCACAAAAATACCAAAAATATTATCTATCATCTCTATCAGATCTCACTCTCGTAAGTGATCGTGAAGGGATTGACAACCCCTATTTGCGTTGGTTGCGAGGAGTTATTTGCTTTGTGTAGGTACGAGGGACTCGTGTGTAGCCTCCTACTAGATTGATACCTTGGTTCTCAAAAACTAAGGGAAATACTTACGCTACTTTGCTTCATCATCCTTTCCTCTTCAAGGAAATCCAGCGCAGTGCTCAAGAGGTAGCAGATATCAATATGGATGTCCACGGTTTCGCTATTGGTCATTGAACGAAAGAGGTTTTGTTCATGTATAAGTTTTACCGAACCTGCAGGGTTACAAGCTTAGGGGAATCATGATCTGCTGAGTGTTAGTGAAGCAAGAGTTATGATAAGATATTTTTGAAATTGTTTCATTAATATTAAAAATAGTTTTGAGAGGAACCAGAAGCGTTCAGGGATTATCAGAAGTTTCGGTGTTTACCGGGAATTGATATACAAGTGAAAATATTTTTTATGATGTTAAATTAATAATAAAAGGCTCTAATAATGCTTTTACAATTATTAAAATATCAATGGGCCAAAGAAAATACAGTAAGGCCTATGGAAAAAAACTAATGGGTCTAAAAGGCCCATTAGGAGGAGGCTCCCCCTAACTTCCTGGAGAAGCTAGGGAAGGACGAATTGTAGTGGGATTCCCCTCCCAAGGCCAGCGCAAGGGGAAGGATTCCTTCCACCTTGTGGCGCCCCTCCTCTCTCCTGCAATCTATATATACTTGATGATTTGATCCTTTGGACACACAAGTTTTAGAGCCTCCTCTCGTTCTAGTTTTAGTTGATTCAATTAGATCTTGATCTAATCCTCACTAGTCCTTATAATTAGAAGCCCGGTGTGATACTAATCTTCTTTCTCTAATTCTCTGGCATGGGTTAGCTTTGGATGGCGAAGCGCTGCCAGATCGTGAAGACTATACGCTTGCAAACGGTCTTCCGTTCGTAAACGGTTCGAGAGACTTCACGTCTACACCAACTCTTCTTTCCTTGCAACTCAGAGTTGGTAACGATCTTACCTAAACCGTTTTTGTATCTTCATAGTGTTTCTGGTTTGATCCTAGGACAACTTTTTTTGTTTCTATTACGTTTCCCAATAGCAACCCGCACGCGGCAGCACGGGGATGCCGCAACCGTGCGGTGGGGTGGTTGAACCGGTAGGCTGCGGTGCTAGAACCAACAAGACAACAAGCTGCAGCTAGTGTACGGTGGCACGAGAATGTTGCAACCGCCTGGCAGGGTGCTGAAACTGTTGGGGAACGTAGTAATTTCAAAAAAAAATCCTGCGCACACGCAAGATCATGGTGATGCATAGCAACGAGAGGGGAGAGTGTTGTCCACGTACCCTGAGACCGAAGCGAAGCGTTAGCACAACGCGTTGATGTAGTCGTGACGCCTTCATGATCCGACCGATCAAGTACCGAACGCACGGCACCTCCGAGTTCAGCACACGTTTAGCTCGATGACATCCCTCGAACTCCGATCCAGCCGAGTGTTGAGGGAGAGTTTTGTCAGCACGACGGCGTGGTGACGATGTTGATGTTCTACCGATGCAGGGCTTCGCCTAAGCACCGCTACAGTATTATCGAGGTGGACTATGGTGGAGGGGGGCACCGCACACGGCTAAGAGATCAATGATCAACTATTGTGTCTAGGGTGCCCCCTGCCCCCGTATATAAAGGAGCAAGGGGGAGGTGCGGCCGACCAGGGAGGAGGCGCGCCAGGAGGATTCCTACTCCTACCGGGAGTAGGACTCCCCCCTTTTCCATGTTGGACTAGGAGAGAGGGGGGAAGAGGTGGAGGGGAGGAAGGAAAGGGGGGCACCGCCCCCCTCTCCTTGTCCTATTCGGACTGAGGGGGAGGGGCGCGCGGCCCTGCCCTCGCCTCCTCTCCTCTCTTCCACCAAGGCCCACTAAGGCCCATTAAGTTCCCGGGGGGTTCCGGTAACCTCCCGGTACTCCGGTAAAATCCCGATTTCACCCGGAAAACTTCCGATATCCAAACATAGGCTTCCAATATATCAATCTTCATTCCTCGACCATTTCGAGACTCCTCGTCCTGTCCGTGATCACATCCGGGACTCCAAACAACCTTCGGTACATCAAAACATATAAACTCATAATATAACCTCATCATAACGTTGCGTGCAAGGACCCTACGGGTTCGAGAACTATGTAGACATGACCGAGACACGCCTCCGTCAATAACCAATAGCGAAAACTGGATGCTCATATTGGCTCCTACATATTCTACGAAGATCTTTATCGGTCGATCCGATAACAACATACGTTGTTCCCTTTGTCATCGGTATGTTACTTGCCCGAGATTCGATCGTCGGTATCTCAATACCTAGTTCAATCTCGCTACGGGCAAGTCTCTTTACTGCTCAGAATACATCATCCCGCAACTGACTCATTAGTTGCAATGATTGCAAGGCTTAAGTGATGTGTATTACCGAGAGGGCCCAGAGATACTTCTCCGACAATCGGAGTGACAAATCCTAATCTCGAAATACGCCAACCCAACATGTACCTTCGGAGACACCTGAGAGCACCTTTATAATCACCCAATTACGCCAGTGACGCTTGGTAGCACACAAAGTGTTCCTCCGGTAAACGGGAGTTTCATAATCTCATAGTCATAGGAACATGTATAAGTCATGAAGAAAGCAATAGCAACATACTAAACGATCGTGTGCTAAGCTAACTGAATGGGTCATGTCAATCACATCATTCTCCTAATGATGTGATCCCGTTAATCAAATGACAACTGATGTCTATGGCTAGGAAACATAACCATCTTTGATCAACGAGCTAGTTAAGTAGAGGCATACTAGTGACAATCTGTTTGTCTATGTATTCACACATGTATTATGTTTCCGGTTAATACAATTCTAGCATGAATAATAAATATTTATCATGATATAAGGAAATAAATAATAACTTTATTATTGCCTCTAGGGCATATTTCCTTCAGTCTCCCACTTGCACTAGAGTCAATAATCTAGATTACGCAGTAATGATTCTAACACCCATGGAGCCTTGGTGTTGATCATGTTTTGCTCATGGAAGAGGCTTAGTCAACGGGTCTGCAACATTCAGATCCGTATGTATCTTGCAAATTTCTATGTCTCCCACCTGGACTAGATCCCGGATGGAATTGAAGCGTCTCTTGATGTGCTTGGTTCTCTTGTGAAATCTGGATTCCTTCCCGAGGCAATTGCACCAGTATTGTCACAAAAGATTTTCATTGGACCCGATGCACTAGGTATGACACCTAGATCGGATATGAACTCCTTAATCCAGACTCCTTCATTTGCTGCTTCCGAAGCAGCTATGTACTCCGCTTCACACATAGATCCCGCCACGACACTTTGTTTAGAACTGCACCAACTAACAACTCCACCGTTCAATGTAAACACGTATCCGGTTTGCGATTTAGAATCGTCCGGATCAGTGTCAAAGCTTGCATCAACGTAACCATTTACGATGAGCTCTTTGTCACCTCCATAAACGAGAAACATATCATTAGTCCTTTTCAGGTATTTCAGGATGTTCTTGACCGCTGTCCAGTGATCCACTCCTGGATTACTTTGGTACCTCCCTGCTAGACTTATAGCAAGGCACACATCAGGTATGGTACACAGCATTGCATACATGATAGAGCCTATGGCTGAAGCATAGGGAACATCTTTCATCTTCTCTCTATCTTCTACATTGGTCGGGCATTGAGTCTTACTCAACTTCACACCTTGTAACACAGGCAAGAACCCTTTCTTTGCTTGATCCATTTTGAATTTCTTCAAAACTTTGTCAAGGTATGTACTTTGTGAAAGTCCAATTAAGCGTCTTGATCTATCTCTATAGATTTTGATGCCTAATATGTAAGCAGCTTCACCGAGGTCTTTCATTCAAAAACTCTTATTCAAGTATCCCTTTATGCTATCCAGAAATTCTATATCATTTCAAATCAGCAATATGTCATCCACATATAATATCAGAAATGCTATAGAGCTCCCACTCACTTTCTTGTAAATACAAAGCTCCAAAAGTCTCAGATAAAACCAAATGCTTTGATCACACTATCAAAGCGTTTATTCCAACTCCAAGAGGCTTGCACCAGTCCATAAATGGATCGCTGGAGCTTGCACACTTTGTTAGCTCCCTTTGGATCGACAAAACCTTCCGGTTGCATCATATACAACTCTTCTTCCGTAAATCCATTCAGAATGCAGTTTTGACATCCATTTGCCAAATTTCATAATCATAAAATGCGGCAATTGCTAACATGATTCGGACAGACTTAAGCATCGCTACAGGTGAGAAGGTCTCATCGTAGTCAATCCCTTGAACTTGTCAAAAACCTTTCGCAGCAAGTCGAGCTTTGTAGACGAGAATATTACCATCAAGATCGCCTTCTTTTGAAGATCCATTTATTCTCAATTGCTTGCCAATCATCGGGCAAGTCAACCAAAGTCCACACTTCGTTCTCATACATGGATCCCATCTCAGATTTCATGGCCTCAAGCCATTTTGCGGAATCTGGGCTCAGCTTCGCTTCTTCATAGTTCGTAGGTTCGTCATGGTCTAGTAACATAACTTCCATAACAGGATTACCATACCACTCTAGTGCGGATATTACTCTGGTTGACCTATGAGGATTAGCAACAACTTGATCTGAAGTTTCATGATCATCATCATTAACTTCCTCACTAATTGGTGTAGGTGTCGCAGAAACCGGTTTCTGCGATGAACTACTTTCCAATAAGGGAGTAGGTACAGTTACCTCATCAAGTTCTACTTTCCTCCCACTCACTTCTTTCGAGAGAAACTCCTTCTCTAGAAAAACTCCAAATTTAGCAACAAAAGTCTTGCCTTCGGATTTGTAATAGAAGGTATACCCAACAGTCTCCTTTGGGTATCCTATGAAGACACATTTCTCCGATTTGGGTTCGAGCTTATCAGGTTGAAGTTTTTTCACATAAGCATCGCAGCCCCAAACTTTAAGAAACAACAACTTTGGTTTATTGCCAAACCATAGTTCATAAGGCGTCGTCTCAACGGATTTTGATGGTGTCCTATTTAACTTGAATGCAGCCGTCTCTAAAGCATAACCCCAAAACGATAGCGGTAAATCAGTAAGGGACATCATAGATCGCACCATATCAAGTAAAGTACGATTACGACTTTCGGACACACCATTACGCTGTGGTGTTCCGGGTGGCGTGAGTTGCGAAACTATTCCGCATTGTTTCAAATGTAGGCCAAACTCATAACTCAAATATTCTCCTCCATGATCAGATCGTAGAAACTTTATTTTCTTGTTACGATGATTTTCAACTTCACTCTGAAATTCTTTGAACTTTTTTCAGACTTATGTTTCATTAAGTAGATATACCCATATCTGCTTAAATCATCTGTGAAGGTGAGAAAATAACGATATCCGCCACGAGCCTCAACATTCATCGGACCACATACATCTGTATGCATGATTTCCAACAAATCAGTTGCTCTCTCCATAGTTTCGGAGAATGGTGTTTTAGTCATCTTGCCCATGAGGCACGGTTCGCAAGTACCAAGTGATTCATAATCAAGTGGTTCCAACAGTCCATCAGTATGGAGTTTCTTCATGCGCTTTACACTGATATGACCTAAACGGCAGTGCCACAAATAAGTTGCACTATCATTATCAACTCTGCATCTTTTGGCTTCAATATTACGAATATGTGTATCACTACTATCGAGATTCAATAAAAATAGACCACTCTTCAAGGGTGCATGACCATGAAAGATATTACTCATATAAATAGAACAACCATTATTCTCTGATTTAAATGAATAACCGCCTCACATCAAACAAGATCCAGATATAATGTTCATGCTCAATGCTGGCACCAAATAAAAATTATTTAGGTCTAATACTAATCCCGAAGGTAGATGTAGAGGTAGCGTGCCGACTGCGATCACATCGACCTTGGAACCATTTCCCACGCGCATCGTCACCTCGTCCTTAGCCAATCTTCGCTTAATCCGTAGCCCCTGTTTCTAGTTGCAAATATTAGCAACAGAACTAGTATCAAATACCCAGGTGCTACTGCGAGCATTAGTAAGGTACACATCAATAACATGTATATCACATATACCTTTGTTCACCTTGCCATCCTTCTTATCCACCAAATACTTGGGGCAGTTCCGCTTCAAGGACTGGATCGCTTGCAGAGAAGCACTCGATCTCGTGCTTAGGTCCAGACTTGGGTTTCTTCTCCTGAGCAGCAACTTGCTTGATGTTCTTCTTGAAGTTCCCCTTCTTATTCCCTTTGCCCTTTTTCTTGAAACTGGTGGTATTATTGAACATCAACACTTGATGCTCCTTCTTGATTTCTACCTCCGCAGCCTTTAGTATTGCGAAGAGCTCGAGAATTGTCTTATCCATCCCTTGCATGTTATAGTTCATCACAAAGCTCTTGTAGCTTGGTGGCAGGGATTGGAGAATTCTATCAATGACGCTATCATCCAGAAGATTAACTCCCAGTTGAATCAAGTGATTATTATACCCAGACATCTTGAGTATATGCTCACTGACAGAACTATTCTCCTCCATCTTGCAGCTGTAGAACTTATTGGAGACTTCATATCTCTCAATCCGGGCATTTGCTTGAAATATTAACTTCAACTCCTGGAACATCTCATATGCTCCATGACGCTCAAAACGCCGTTGAAGTCCCGGTTCTAAGCCGTAAAGCATGGCGTAATCGAACTATCGAGTAGTCATCGCCTTTGCTCACTGTTGGGGAACGAGTAATTTCAAAAATTTTCCTACGATCACGCAAGACCATGGTGATGGCATAGCAACGAGAGGGAGAGTGTCCGCCCACGCACTCGTGAGACCGAAAGCGAAGCGTTATAACAACGCTGTTGATGTAGTCGTGCGCCTCCACGATCCGACCGATCCAAGCACCGAACGTCACGGCACCTCCGAGTTCTGCACACGCTCGCTCGATGACGATCCCCGGACTCGATCCAGCAAAGTGTCGGGATGAGTTCCACAAGACGACGGCGTGGACGATGTTGATGCTCCACCGACGCAGGGCTTCGCTTAAGCTCCGCGACGATATGACTTCTCCGCGCAGGCTTCGCCTAAGCTCCGCGACGATATGACCAAGTGGAATATGGTGGAAGGGGCACCGCACACGGCTAAGGAAAGATCCGTAGATCAACTTGTGTATCATGGGGTGCCCCTGCCCCATATATAAAGGAGCCAAGGGGGTGCGGCCAGCCTTGGGAGGCGCTGCCGAGGAGTCCTACTCCCACCGAGTAGGACTCCCCCTCCTAGTTGGATTAGGATTGGAGGAGGGAAGAGGAAGGCGCGCCCCCTCTCCTGTCCTATTCGGACTAGAGGGGAGGGGGCGCGCAGCCCACCTGGCCGGCCCTTCCTCTTCTCTCTTATGGCCCATTAAGGCCCATAGACCTCCGGGGTTCCGTAACCTCCGGTGCATCTGCAAATTCCCGATTTCACTCGAACACTTCCGATGTCCAAATGTAGGCTTCCAATATATCAATCTTTATGTCTCGACCATTTCGAGACTCCTCGTCATGTCCGTGATCACATCCGGACTCAACAACCTTCGTGCATCAATACTTATAAACTCATAATGAACTGTCATCGAAACGTTAAGCGTGGGACCCTACGGGTTCGAGAACTATGTAGACATGACCTAGAACCATTCTCGGTCAATAACCAATAGCGGAACCTGGATGCCCATATTGGTTCCTACATATTCTACGAAGATCTTTATCGGTCAAACCGCATAACGACATATGTTGTTCCCTTTGTCATCGGTATGTTACTTACCCGAGATTCGATCGTCGGTATCCAATACCTAGTTCAATCTCGCTACGGTAAGTCTCTTTATTCGTTCCGTAATACATCATCTCACAACTAACTCATTAGTTGTAATGCTTGCAAGGCTTAAGTGATGTGTATTACCGAGAAGGCCTAGAGATACCTCTCCGACAATCGGAGTGACAAAACCTAATCTCAAATACGCCAACCCAACAAGTACCTTTGGAGACACCTGTAGTACTCCTTTATAATCACCCATTCGTTGTGACGCTTGGTAGTACCCAAAGTGTTCCTCCGGTAAACGGGAGTTGCATAATCTCATAGTTATAGGAACATGTATGGGTCATGAAGAAAGCATTAACAACATACTAAACGATCAAGTGTTAAGCTAACGGAATGGGTCATGTCAATCAGATCATTCTCCTAATGATGTGATCCCGTTAATCAAATGACAACTCATGTCTATGGTTAGGAAACATAACCATCTTTGATTAACGAGCTAGTCAAGTAGAGGCATACTAGTGACACTGCTTGTCTATGTATTCACACATGTATTATGTTTCCGGTTAATACAATTCTAGCATGAATAATAAACATTTATCATGATATAAGGAAATAAATAATAACTTTATTATTGCCTCTAGGGCATATTTCCTTCATCTCCCACTTGCACTAGAGTCAATAATCTAGATTACAAAGTAATGATCCTCACACCCATGGAGTCTTGGTGCTGATCATGTTTTGCTCGTGGAAGAGGCTTAGTCAACGGTCTCGCAACATTCAGATCCGTATGTATTTTGCAAATCTCTATGTCTCCCACTTGGACTTGGTCCCGAATGGAATTGAAGCGTCTCTTGATATGCTTGGTCCTCTTGTGAAATCTGGATTCTTTTGCCAAGGCAATTGCACCAAGATTGTCACGAAGATCTTCATCGGTCCCGATGCACTAGGTATGACACCTAGATCGGAAATGAACTCTTTCATCCGCATCCTTCATTTGCTGCTTCAAGCAGCTATGTACTCCGCTTCACATGTAGATCCCGCCACGACGCTTTGTTTAGAACTGCACCAACTAACAGCTCCACCGCTTAATAAAAACACGATCCGGTTTGCGATTTAGAATCGTCCGGATCGGTGTCAAAGCTTGCATCGACGTAACCATTTACGACTAGCTCTTTGTCACCTCCATATACGAGAAACATATCCTTAGTCCTTTTCGTATTTCAGATGTTCTTGACCGCTGTCCAAAGATCCACTCTGGATTACTTTGGTACCTTCCTGCCAAGCTTACAGCTAAGCATACGCCAGTGTCTGGTACACAGATTGCATACATGATAGAGCCTATGGCTGAAGCATAGGAACATCTTTCATTTTCTCTCTATCTTCTGCTGTGGTCGGGCATTGAGTCCGACTCAATCTTACACCTTGTAATACAGGTAAAAACCTTTCTTTGCCTGATCCATTTTGAACTTTTTCAAAACTTTATCAAGGTATGTGCTTTGTGAAAGTCCAATTAAGCGCCTTGATCTATCTCTATAGATCTTGATGCCCAATATGTAAGCAGCTTCACCGAGGTCTTTCATTGAAAAACTTTTATTCAAGTATCCTTTATGCTATCCAGAAATTCTATATCATTTCCAATCAATAATATGTCGTCCACATATAATATTAGAAATGCTACAGAGCTCCCACTCACTTTCTTGTAAATACAAAGCTTCTCCAAAAGTCTCAGATAAACCCATATGCTTTGATCACACTATCAAAGCGCTTATTCCAACTCCGAGAGGCTTGCACCAGACCATAAATTGATCGCTGGAGCTTGCACACTTTGTTAGCACCTTTGGATCAACAAAACCTTCTGGTTGCATCATATACAACTCTTCTTCTAGAAATCCATTCAAGAATGCAGTTTTTACATCCATTTGCCAAATTTCATAATCATAAAATGCGCAATTGCTAACATGATTCGGACGGACTTAAGCATCGCTACGGGTGAGAAAGTCTCATCGTAGTCAACCCCTTGAACTTGTCGAAAACCTTTCGCAACAAGTCGAGCTTTGTAGACAGCTATATTACCATCAGCGTCATCTTCTTCTTAAAGATCCATTTATTTTCAATGGCTTGCCGATCATCGGGCAAGTCAACCAAAGTCCATACTTTGTTCTCATACATGGATCCCATCTCAGATTTCATGGTTTCCAGCCATTTTGCGGAATCTGGGCTCACCATCGCTTCTTCATAGTTTGTAGGTTCGCCATGGTCAAGTAACATGACTTCCAGAATAGGATTACCGTACCACTTTGGTGCGTATTTTACTCTAGTTGACCTACAAGGTTCAGTAGTAACTTGATCTGAAGCTTCATGATCATCATCATTAGCTTCCTCTCTAATTGGTGTAGTTGTCACAGGAACCATTTCTTGTGATGAACTACTTTCCAATAAGGGAGTAGATACAGTTATCTCATCAAGTTCTACTTTCCTCCCACTCACTTCTTTCGAGAGAAACTCCTTCTCTAGAAAGGATCCGAATTTAGCAACGAAAATCTTGCCTTCAGATCTGTGATAGAAGGTGTACCCAACAGTCTCCTTTGGGTATCCTATGAAGACACATTTTCCGATTTGGGTTCGAGCTTATCTGGTTGAAGTTTCTTTACATAAACATCGCAGCCCCAAACTTTAAGAAATGACAACTTTGGTTTCTTGCCAAACCACAGTTCATAAGGCGTTGTCTCAACGGATTTTGACGGTGTCCTATTTAACGTGAATGCGGCCGTCTCTAAAGCATAACCCCAAAACGATAGCGGTAAATCGGAAATAGACATCATAGATCGCACCATATCTAGTAAAGTACGACACGACGTTCGACACACCATTTCTCCGTGGTGTTCCGGTATGGCGTGAGTTGCAAACTATTCCACATTGTTTCAAATGTAAACCAAACTCAGAACTCAAATATTCTCCTCCACGATCAGATCGTAGAAACTTTATTTTCTTGTTACGATGATTTTCCACTTCACTCTGAAATTCTTTGAACTTTTCAAATGTTTCAGATTTGTGTTTCATTAAGTAGATATACCCATATCTGCTCAAATCATCTGTGAAGGTGAGAAAATAACGATACCCGCCACGTGCCTCAACATTCATTGGACCACAAACATCAGTATGTATGATTTCCAACAAATCAGTTGCTCGCCCATAGTTCCGGAGAACGGCGTTTTGGTCATCTTGCCCATGAGGCACGGTTCGCAAGTACCAAGTGATTCATAATCAAGTGATTCCGAAGCCCATCAAGATGGAGTTTCTTCATGCGTTTTACAATCGATATGACCTAAACGGCAAGTACACAAATAAGTTGCACTATCATTATCAACTCTGCATCTTTTGGCTTCAACATTATGAATATGTGTATCACTACTATCGAGATTCAACAAGAATAGACCATTCTTCAAGGGTGCATGACCATAAAAGATATTACTCATATAAATAGAACAACCATTATTCTCTGATTTAAATGAATAACCGCCTCGCATTAAACAAGATCCAGATATAATGTTCATGCTCAACGCTGGCACCAAATAACAATTATTTAGGTCTAAAACTAATCCCAAGGTAGATGTAGAGGTAGCGTGCCGACCGCGATCACATTGACTTTGGAACCATTTCCCACGCCAGATCGTCACCTCGCCCTTTGCCAATGCTCGTCTATTCAGTAGTCCCTGCTTCGAGTTGCAAATATTAGCAGTAACCAAAGATCAAATACCAGTGCTACTACGAGCTCTAGTAAGGTACACATCAATAACATGTATATCACATATACCTTTGTTCACCTTGCCATCCTTTTTATCCGCCAAATACTTGGGGCAGTTCCGCTTCAAAGTCCATCGCTTGCGGTAAAAACACTCGCCAGTGCTTAGGTCCAGACTTGGGTTTCTTCTCTTGATCAGCAACTTTCTTGCTGTTCTTTTGAAGTTTCCTTCTTCTTCCCTTTGCCCTTTTCTTGAAACTAGTGGTCTTGTTGACCATCAACACTTGATGCTCTTTCTTGATTTCTACCTCCGCGCTTTTAGCATCGCGAAGAGCTCGGAATTGTCTTAGTCATCCCTTGCATATTATAGTTCATCACGAAGCTCTTGTAGCTTGGTGGCGATGATTGGAGAATTCATCAATGACACTATCATCCGGAAGATTAACTCCCAGCTGAATTAAGTGATTGTTATACCCGGACATTTTGAGTATGTGCTCACCGATGTAACTATTCTCCTCCATCTTGCAGCTATAGAACTTATTGGAGACTTCATATCTCTCAATCCGGGCATTTGCTTGAAATATTAACTTCAACTCCTGGAACATCTCATATGCTCCATGACGCTCAAAACGTCGTTGAAGACCCGTTCTAAGCCGTAAAGCATGGCACACTGAACTATTGAGTAGTCATCAGCTTTGCTTTGCCGACGCTCACAACTTCGCTCAAGATCTGACAGAGTTCGTCACCCAGCGGTGCTTCCAGACGTAATTTTTCTGTGCAGCAATGAGGATAATCCTCAAGTTACGGACCCAGTCCGTAATTGCTACCATCATCTTTCAACTTTGCTTTCTCAAGGAACGCATTAAAATTCAACGGAACAACAGACGAGCCATCTATCTACAAAGAAACATAGACAAGCAAAATACTATCGGTACTAAGTTCATGATAAATTTAAGTTCAATTAATCATATTAAAAACTCCCACTTAGACAGACATCTCTCTAGTCATCTAAGTGATCACGTGATCCAAATCAACTAAACCATGTCCGATCATCACGTGAGATGGAGTAGTTTCAATGGTGAACATCACTATGTTGATCATATCTACTATATGATTCACGCCGACCTTTCGGTCTCCGTGTTCCGAGGCCATATCTGTTATATGCTAGGCTCGTCAAGTTTAACTCGAGTATTCGCGTGTGCAACTGTTTTGCACCGTTGTAGATGGACGAGAACTTATCACACCCGATCATCACGTGGTGTCCGGGTACTACTGAACTTTGGCAACGGTGCATACTCAGGAGAACACTTCTTGATAATTTTAGTGAGAGATCATCTTATAATGCTACCGTCAATCAAAGCAAGATAAGATGCATAAAGGATAAACATCACATGCAATCAATATAAGTGATATGATATGGTCATCATCATCTTGTGCTTGTGATCTCCATCGCCAAGCACCGCCATGATCACCATCGCCACCGGTGCGACACCTTGATCTCCATCGTAGCATCGTTGTCGCCTCACCAACTATTGCTTCTACGACTATCGCTACTGCTTAGTGATAAAGTAAAGCAATTACATGGCGCTTGCATTTCATACAATAAAGCGACAACCATATGGCTCCTGCCGATTGCCGATAACTTGGTTACAAAACATGATCATCTCATACAATAAAATATAGCATCACGCCTTGACCATATCACATCACAACATGCCCTGCAAAAACAAGTTAGACGTCCTCTACTTTGTTGTTGCAAGTTTTACGTGGCTGCTACGGGCTGAGCAAGAACCGTTCTTACCTACGCATCAAAACCACAACGATAGTTTGTCAAATAGACTCCGTTTAACCTTCTCAAGGACCGGCGAGCCACACTCGGTTCAACTAAAGTGAGAGAGACAGACACCCGCGGTCACCTTTAAGCAACGAGTGCTCGGGCGGTGAAACCAGTCTCGCGTAAGCGTACGCGTAATGTCGGTCCGGGCCGCTTCATCTCACAATACCGCTGAACCAAAGTATGACATGATGGTAGGTAGTATGACTTGTATCGCCCACAACTCACTTGTGTTCTACTCGTGCATATGACATCAACGCATAAAACCAGGCTCGGATGCCACTGTTGGGGAACGTAGTAATTTCAAAAATTTTCCTACGATCACGCAAGACCATGGTGATGGCATAGCAACGAGAGGGAGAGTGTCCGTCCACTTACCCTCGTGAGACCGAAAGCGGAAGCATTATAACAACGCGTTGATGTAGTCGACGCTTCACGATCCGACCGATCCAAGCACCGAACGACGGCACCTCCGAGTTCGCACACGCTCGCTCGATGACGATCCCTGACTCCGATCCAAAGAAAGTGTCGGGATGAGTTCCACAACACGACGGCGTGGTGGACGATGTTGATGCTCCACCGACGCAGGGCTTCGCCTAAGCTCCGCGACGATATGACTTCTCCGGCGCAGGGCTTCGCCTAAGCTCCGCGACGATATGACCAAGTGGAATATGGTGGAAGGGGCACCGACACGGCTAAGGAAAGATCCGTAGATCAACTTGTGTATCATGGGGTGCCCCTGCCCCGTATATAAAGGAGCCAAGGGGGTGCGGCCAGCCTTGGGGGCGGCGCTGCCGAGGAGTCCTACTCCCACCGAGTAGGACTCCCTCCTAGTTGGATTAGGATTGGAGGAGGGGAAGAGGGAAGGCGCGCCCCCCTCTCCTTGTCCTATTCGGACTAGAGGGGGAGGGGCGTGCAGCCCACCGGCCGGCCCTTCCTCTTCTCTCTTATGGCCCATTAAGGCCCATAGACCTCCCGGGGTTCCGTAACCTCCGGTACTCCAGAATTCGATTTCACTCGGAACACTTCCGATGTCCAAATGTAGGCTTCCAATATATCAATCTTTATGTCTCGACCATTTCGAGACTCCTCGTCATGTCCGTGATCACATCCGGGACTCAACAACCTTCGTGCATCAATACTTATAAACTCATAATGAACTCGTCATCGAACGTTAAGCGTGCGGACCCTACGGGTTCGAGAACTATGTAGACATGACCTAGAACCATTCTCGGTCAATAACCAATAGCGGAACCTGGATGCCCATATTGGTTCCTACATATTCTACGAAGATCTTTATCGGTCAAACCGCATAACGACATACGTTGTTCCCTTTGTCATCGGTATGTTACTTACCCGAGATTCGATCGTCGGTATCCAATACCTAGTTCAATCTCGTTACGGTAAGTCTCTTTACTCGCTCAGTAATACATCATCTCACAACTAACTCATTAGTTGTAATGCTTGCAAGGCTTAAGTGATGTGTATTACCGAGAAGGCCTAGAGATACCTCTCCGACAATCGGAGTGACAAAACCTAATCTCAAATACGCCAACCCAACAAGTACCTTTGGAGACACCTGTAGTACTCCTTTATAATCACCCGCTTACGCTGTGACGCTTGGTAGTACCAAAGTGTTCCTCCGTAAACGGAGTTGCATAATCTCATAGTTATAGGAACATGTATGGGTCATGAAGAAAGCATTAACAACATACTAAACGATCAAGTGTTAAGCTAACGGAATGGGTCATGTCAATCAGATCATTCTCCTAATGATGTGATCCCGTTAATCAAATGACAACTCATGTCTATGGTTAGGAAACATAACCATCTTTGATTAACGAGCTAGTCAAGTAGAGGCATACTAGTGACACTGCTTGTCTATGTATTCACACATGTATTATGTTTCCGTTAATACAATTCTAGCATGAATAATAAACATTTATCATGATATAAGGAAATAAATAATAACTTTATTATTGCCTCTAGGGCATATTTCCTTCAATCGCCAGACGCTCATAACATCTGGTGTTGCTCCTGCAGAGGCTCTGGCACCCAGCGGGCGCTTCCAGACGTAATTCTTCACGTGCAGCAATGAGGATAATCCTCAAATTTACGGACCCAGTCCGTGTAATTGCTACCATCATCTTTCAACTTTGCTTTCTCGAGGAACGCATTAAAATTCAACGGAACAACAGCACAGGCCATCTATCTATAATCAACATAGACAAGCAAGACACTATCAGGTACTAAGTTCATGATAAATTTAAGTTCAATTAATCATATTACTTAAGAACTCCCACTTAGATAGACATCCCTCTAATCCTCTAAGTGATCACGTGATCCAAATCAACTAAACCATGTCAGATCATCACGTGAGATGGAGTAGTTTCAATGGTGAACATCACTATGTTGATCATATCTACTATATGATTCACGCTCGACCTTTCGGTCTCCGTGTTCCAAGGCCATATCTATTATATGCTAGGCTCGTCAAGTTTAACCTGAGTATTCCGCGTGTGCAACTGTTTTGCACCCGTTGTATTTGAACGTAGAGCCTATCACACCCGATCATCACGTGGTGTCTCAGCACGAAGAACTTTCACAATGGTGCATACTCAGGGAGAACATTTATACTTTGATAATTTAGTGAGGGATCATCTTATAATGCTACCGTCAATCAAAGCAAGATAAGATGCATAAAAGATAAACATTACATGCAATCAATATAAGTGATATGATATGGCCATCATCATCTTGTGCTTGTGATATCCATCTCCGAAGCACCGTCATGATCACCATCGTCACCGGCGCGACACCTTGATCTCCATCATAGCATCGTTGTCGTCTCGCCAATCTTATGCTTCTACGACTATCGCTACCGCTTAGTGATAAAGTAAAGCATTACAGGGCGATTGCATTGCATACAATGCGACAACCATATGGCTCCTGCCAGTTGCCGATAACTCGGTTACAAAACATGATCATCTCATACAATAAAATTTAGCATCATGTCTTGACCATATCACATCACAACATGCCCTGCAAAAATAAGTTAGACGTCCTCTACTTTGTTGTTGCAAGTTTTACGTGGCTGCTACGGGCTTAGCAAGAACCGTTCTTACCTACGCATCAAAACCACAACGATAGTTTGTCAAGTTGGTGCTATTTTAACCTTCGCAAGGACCGGGCGTAGCCACACTTGGTTCAACTAAAGTTGGAGAAACTGACAGCCGCCAACCACCTATAATAGAATAATTCCAGTAATTCATTTACTGCGCCAGCAATGCGTCAGGGTGATGTCATAGTCAACGGGGACATCCAGGTCAAACCTGACTGGTGGGTCCCGGTGTCACTGTAATTAGTTTAGCTAAAATTTAATTAAAACTAAACCTGATTAGTTAACAGGGCTGGCCCCACCTGTCATTGATCTAGGAGAGTCAACCAGGGACCACCCATGGTCAAAGTCAGCGCTAACTACACTGGCGTTTAGCCGCCGGCGAGCCAGACGCGGCGGCGAGAGTGGATTTGGTCGTTTCGGCAACCAAATGGGCCGCGGAGGGTGTCTACGGGTAGCTGGGAGCAAGCCGCAGCTTTTGGTGGAGTTAGTTGAGGTCGGGGTGGCCGGAATCGGCGCCGGCGACGACCTAGGAGGCCGCCGGAGTTCGGGCGAAGACGAACTTGGGCTACGGTGTGCGGTGAGGTGCGTGGAGTAGTGGGTTAGGTGCTACCCAGTGCGGTGAGCATGATGGACACCGAGAGGTGACCGGTGGATGGCCGGGAGCACGTCGGCGACGAGCTCCGTGGCGGCGGGTGCGGTTGAGCTACGTGCGGTCACTACATAGCTTGAGAGCGAGAGAGGAAAGGAGGGGGAGATAGCTAGGCTCACGGGGCACTCGGGGAAGCACTCGGTGCGGTCGGGGACGGGCTGATGCGACGGCGGCGTTGAAGGGGATCTCCGGCGACGGCGGGGTCGGGCGAGGTTGGTGCAGAGGACTCGGGCCACGCGAGCGCGCGGGGCTCGGCTAGCTCGAGGTAGAGGAGGGCGGCGGAGCTCCTAGACATGACGGGGAGGAGCACGGACGACGGGGAGCGCGACTACGGCGACGGCGTGGCTGCGGTGGCGTCGGCCATGGCGTGGGAGCGCGAGGGGAAGGAGCTAGGGAGGAAGAGAGGTGTCAGCGGGCTCGGGGGGAAAGAATGGACGTGTTCTGCATCGGCAGATCGGTGAGGGAAGCGGCGAGGCGGCGACCAGGTGCGTGGCATGCATGCGGTGCTCGCCGCCGAGCACTGCGCCGCCGCTTAGCTGCTAAGCTACTTCATGTGCCATGCGGCTGGGCTGGGCCGGCAGGTGGGCCGGTTGGGTGGCGCCAGGTAAGGTTTCCATTCTGTTTTTCTTTTTCTAATTTTCTGTAACTTTGTTGACTTTAAAAAAATACTTAAACAGCTCCAAAATTCACCAAACTGCTCCTCGATCTTAGTTGGAATATTTCCAACATGGAACATTTTTGTTTGGGAATATTTGGGCATTTGCAATATTTTATATAATTTTAAATGCCCAAACTCAAATACTTATGATTTAATTCAAAGACCTTAGAATGACCTAGAAAATTGTGCACCACTTTTGGAAGAGGCTCTGAACCAAAGCAAAGGTGATGAGCATTTTAGAAGGGCATTTCAGGTTCATTGAAAATAATTTTAGTACTCCCTCCGTTCCATAATGTAGTGCATATAGATTTTTATAGAAGTCAAACATTACAAACTTTGACCATGTTTATAGAAAAAAGTAGGTATATCTAGAATACCAAATGCACATCGTCGGATACATCATGAGTTATATTTTCAGAATGTACATGTTTGATATTGTAGATGTAGATAGTTTTCTCTATACACTTGGTCAAAGTTGGCAAAGTTTGACTTCCACAAAAATTTATAGGCGCTACATTGTGGAATGGAGGGAGTAAACCCTAGTTGGATTCAAAAGGGGTTCTGGGGGTTCTGTCCTTCCCATTTCAAATTTCAGATGAAAGTTAAACATGATGCACACACTAATGCATTGACTAGCTAGGATGTGACAACTCACCCCCACTCAAAAGAATCTCGTCCCGAGATTTAGGATCCGCTATAAAAAAAGGTGGATATTCAAGTCGAAGACGATCCTCCCTTTCCCAAGTTGCTTCTTGCTCGGAATGGTTTGACCATTGAACCTTTAGAAACTTGATATTCTGACGTCGAGTGGTATGCTCGGCTTGATCAAGAATACGAACGGGATATTCTCGATAGGTGAGGTTATCTTGGAGATCAAGCGCTTCGTGGTCCACTCATGGATAGGATCCAAGAAGCAACGCCTGAGTTGGGAAACGTGGAAGACATCATGGACTCGAAAGATGCAGAGGTAGTTCCAATTGGTAGGCAACTTCTCCTCGCTTGGCAAGAATGCGAAAGGGTCCAATGTAACGAGGGCCAACTTGCCTTTGATACGAATCGATGGGTTCCTTCAAAGGAGTAACCCGAAGGTAAGCCTTCTCGCCAATTTCATAAGCCATAGGCTTATGCTTGCGGTCATATTGGCTCTTTTGACGAGATTGGGCTGTTTTCAATTTCTCATGGATAACGCGAACCTGCTCTTCCGCTTCTGAATCATATCCGCCAAAGAGTTGTCTCTCCCGGTTTCGACCAGTTAAGAGGCGTTCGACATTTCCGCCCATAAAGAACTTCGAAGGAGCTTTGCCTAAGCTAGCTTGATAACTATTGTTATAAGCGAACTCGGCGAATGGAAGGCATTTCTCCCAATTCATGCCGAAGAGATGACAAGCTCAAGCATATCCTCTAGGATTTGATTGACTCGCTCTACTTGACCACTTGATTGAGGATGGAATGCGGTGCTAAAGGAGAGACGAGTTCCCATAGCATTTTGGAAACTTTCCCAAAATCGAGAGGTGAAGAGACTTCCACGGCCTGAGTTAATCTCCAATGGAACACCATGAAGAGACACTATTCGAGAGATGTACAAATCAGCTAGCTGGCTAGCGGTTATATTCTCACGAACGGGTAGGAAGTGGGCTACTTTGGAAAGACAATCGACGACAACGAAGATAGCATTATTCCCTCTCTTGGTCTGGGAAACCCGTAATGAAATCCATACCGTTTTATCCCATTTCCATTCGGGAATAGCCAAAGGTTGAAGGGTACCAGCAGGCCGTTGATGCTCGCTTAACTCGATGACGACGCCGCAGCTTAGCAATGTATTGAACGATTTCTCTCTTCATCCTAGTCCACCAAAACCTCGGCGAGGTCTTGATACATTTTAGTACTACCGGGATGAATGGTGAGAGGAGAGTCATGAGCTTCCTTAAGGATCAATTGTCGTAGCTGTTGTTGTTTTGGGAACCACCAAGCGGTTCTCAAAGAAGACAACACCTCGCTCATCTATGGAGAAACACTTAGCAGCTCCGCTAGCAATGTTCTCCTTGATCCGAGATATTCCTCTATCATATCTTGCTTGAGCAGCTATGATTCGATCCGTAAGGTTAGGTTTCGCCACCGGGTGGAAAGGAACCTGAGGAACAATGTGAAGATTAAGCTTACGAAATTCCTCGTGGAGAAATGGTTGACTTTGTTGTAACATCAGATTGTTACAATAAGATTTGCGACTTAGTGCGTCACCATGACATTGGCTTTGCACAGGGTGTAAGATATTCCTAAGTCGTAATCTGTATCAACTCGACCCAACGCCTTTGCCTCGAGATTCAAACCGTTGGGTGAAGATGTATTTCAGACTTTGGTGATCGGTGTAGATTTCGCAACGATTACCAAGAAGGTAATGTCACCAGGTTTTGAGTGCATGGACCACTGCTGCAAGTTCTAGATCGTGTGTGGGATAGTTATCCTCATGTGGACGCAACTGTCGAGAAGCGTAGGCAATCACATGACGATCTTGCATGAGTATGCAACCTAATCCTTGTCGCGAGGCGTCGCAATAGATAATGAAGTCCTTAGAAAAATCTAGTGGAACAAGTACGGGAGCAGATGTCAGGCGTCTTTTCAGTTCCTGAAAGCTGAACTCGCACTGTGGCGTCCATTCGAACTTCTTATCTTTCTTGAGGAGTTCAGTTAGAGGTTTAGCAACTTTAGAGAAATTCTCGACGAAGCGGCGGCAATAGCTCGCTAAACCGAGGAAACTCCGAACTTGCTTGACCGATTCAGGTGGAGTTCAGTCAAGGACGGCTTGAACTCGCTCGGGATTGACAGCAATGCCCTTACCAGAGATTACATGGCCTAGATAGGTCACTTCTGGTAACAAGAATTCACACTTAGAGAATTTGGCATAAAGGCGGTGCTCTCGAAGTTTCATCAATACTAGCCTTAGATGTTCGGCATGTTCTTCCTCATTCTTGGAGTAGATGAGTATATCATCGAGGTATACCACGACGAATTTATCCAAATACTCCATGAAGATTGAGTTCATTAACCAAGAGAAGGTGGCGGAGCATTGGTTAATCCGAAGGACATGACGGTGTACTCAGATTGGCCATAACGAGTAACAAAGGCCGCTTTAGGAATGTCCTCGTTCTTAATTTTGATTTGATGGTAGCCCAACCTCAAATCCATCTTGAAAAGATCGAGGATCCAGCGAGCTGATCATACGATCGTTGATCCCGGGAGCGGATACTTGTTCTTGATAGTGACCAAGTTGACAGGTCGGTAATCTACAACCATCCGATCCGTTCCATCCTTCTTCTTGACGAAGAGGACGGGGCAAGCCCATGGGGATGAACTAGGATGGATGAAACCCTTTTGCAAGGACTCATCGAGTTGTTTCTTAAGTTCGGCTAGTTCTAGGGGTGCCATCTTATAAGGTCTTCTAGAGATTGGAACGGTTCCAGGAACAAGATCTATCACGAACTCGACATCCTTGTCAGGTGGAACACCTGGCAGTTCTTCCGGAAAGACATCCGGAAAATCACGGACTACCGGAATATCTTCGAGGTCTGGAAGGGGGTTGGCATTTAAGGAGTAAAGCTGACGCTTCGACACTCGGGTTAAAACATTAACTGTCTTGCCCGAAGGATGGGTGAGTTGAATAGTTCTAGTAGAGCAATCAATCTTAGCGTAATGGGCTGACATCCAGTCCATACCCAAGATGATGTTTATGTCCGAGGACTTGAGAGCTATTAGAGATGCAAGAAAGACTAATTTGTCGACAAGAATTTCATTCCCATGACTTATTCTAGAGGTTTTCCATCTAGAACCAGGAGTCTGAATTTCCATGGAGGTGTGCATGTCACAGAATGTGGTGTTGTGCAATCGAGCATAGTTCTCAGAAATAAATGAATGAGATGCTCCAGTATCAAAAAGAACAGTTGCCGGATGACAATTAACAAGGAGCGTACCGAGAACGACGTTGGGATCCTCATAGGTTTCCTCAGCTGAAACATAGTTGACATGGCCACGAGCAGTGGAAGCTGGTTTAGCATAGAGCACCTTTCCGCCGGGCTTACCACGGCCAATGACTTTTCGATCCGACCGGGGTTGTTCTGGGACACTCACGGATGTAGTGGCCCGCCTCTCCACACTTGAAGCAAGTTATCATATTGGGGCGTGAGCAGCATTAGCAGCGGGCCACCATAAGTCTTGGGCGGTACATACTGCTGGTTGGGGCGAGGCGCCTCAAAGGATGGCCTCGAGTGAACTCCGGTGGCGAGCGTGTTTGAATCCAAACCCGCGCTTCGAGATCCAGAGCGGATGAAGAACCGAGTCACGGAGTGCTTGCGTGAAGCTTCAAGTCGACCGTCCGGCCAGCACCGATAGCCTTGTTGACTAACTTCGAAAGAAGTGCACTGCAGGCGAAGATCACGGCGAAGCTCGGGCTAAGTCCCTTGCGGAACCTTGCTCGCTTCTTGGTGTCGGTAGAAACCTCTTCAGAGCATAACGTGCTAGATTCCCAAACTCACGGATGTAAGTATCCACCGCCATCCTACCCTGGTGAAATTGCAGAATTCCTCCCTTTACGATCCATGAGACCTTCCGGATGTGATGCTCACGAAAGCGGCAATCAATTCAGCCCAAGTAGTAATTTGTCCAACCGACGATAGCCTCATAATTCTCCCACCAAAGGCTAGCAGGGCCTTCGAGATGATAGGCAGCAAAGGTAACTTTATCAGCTTCAGCCACGCTAGCGTAACGTAGCTTGTGGGTGATGCTGCGGCCAATCATCCGCCGAGAGGCTCAACGGAATATTTGAACTTCGTGGATACAGCTTGACAAAATCATTGAGTGACACCAGATCATTTCTTGGCTGGCGTGCGGTGTTTTGCTCAATCCGCCCAAAGAAGCGATTGGTCTCACGCTTGTTGCGTTCGCCTCCAACATAACCTCGCCAAAGATGGCGGTTAAGGCAGATTTACATTCCTAGCTGCGCTGGCTTCTCCTTGCTCCGGAGCAGTAGGATTGTTGCGGGTGTTGACCATCCTAGGAAACAAAACAACGGTTTAAATCAGGATGGCAGAATTTAGTAAGGAAGTGCGGAATGTAATGGATAACACGGAATGCAGAGATGTTCATCCGTATGAAATGGTAATATAAAACTGCCATATATATACCAACGGTCATACACACCATTCATAGTTTAGTACAAGCCCGACGGAGTACAACTATAGTGAAAAGCGTTACATCTCATCGGAAGCATTCCAACTCCTATACATTATTTTTCTACACTTCCGGAATGATACACACTAAGTCATATTCCATAGGTCACGCAGGACGGTGGAAATACAACTATTACAATACTAGGGATACTACTACTAACTCAGACAGCTTCGTAGTAGTCCTCATAGAAGTCACCACCCAAGCCTGGAAGCGGAACATGATCATCCGGAAACAGACGATCCTGTGGAGCTTGCGGACCATAGGGACTCGGATGTGGCCGTGGTCCAACAAACGGCGGCAGACGAGGTCCACGAGGAGGAGTGATGCCTCCCACCTCATGCCACTCCATAAAGTCTGGCAGACCAGCCCGCACAGGGTACAAGTCCCTCATGTCCATGTATCCGGCTTGCACGGCAGGTGCAAACCGAGTCAGAGTGGCCCAATGATCAGAACGGGCATTAGAGAGCTCCATACGCAAGGCCTGGTTTTCACGGTCCTTGTCTTCCAGCATCTCTGTAGTGGTGCAGAGGAGTGAGTCCTCATGGGATGCATCGCTGTACATACCCTGAAGGTAACCATGCGCCCCAGGGAGGGATGCTGGCATGTAGCGGAAATCGGTTTTGCACAAAGCAAGGCAGTTCGCTCAATAATAGTCATCATTGAGTAGGCTGCATCCTGCACGGACATCCCAATAGTGATCCCAAGTCCATAAGAACAAGGGAGCGTTCAAGAGTCTCGAATAAGATGGATATATCCTGACCGTGCACAGATATTGGCTTTGATTAAAATTCTAAACTGCTCCTCGACGGTATATTCAGGATACCATCGGTAACCGGTCTCGACCATCACTCGAACCAACATTGCCGTGTGACCACACACACAATGCAACGGGTCGACGGACCACTTGGTTCTCGGGGACGGTGGCCATCTGAAAGCACAGCCACAATGCAAAGACATTAGAATTTCTAGGAAAATCGGCAGCATAACATCTGTAAATGCTCAAAAACAGATTTGAGACATTCATAATCAGATTGCAAAACCACTCAACAACATCATATCAAGGTTCTCGTTCAACTGTAGCATACTAAAAGTAGTAGAAACTGAACCGAGGATGTAACCAACAATCCTATAAGTTACTACGGACTAGTAACACGTGAACCTGATAGAGAGAAGAGAGCCTAGTCCTATACCCACGAGAATGAGAAGAGGATGACTCTGATCGAGGGCATAAGGTAAAGGAGTAAAAGAGCCTTACGCTCCTCCCACAAACAATTCCCCTACATATAACTAAAGCATTTCTAGACTCGACATCGACCAGTTTGGCTTAGCGAACCCACAGCAGCCCCGCTCGATGCCAACGCTGTCAGACCCCGATTCCAAGTCACATCGACCTAGCCAGTAACACCTCATATCACTTTGCGGCCTCACGACGGTATTCCCATGGGTGTCGCCTTACCATGGCCCGGGACCGCTTGGCGCCTTTTGGCTCACGATATGATAGTGTCGCTAGCATCCACATGACAAAGAACCCGGCCGACATGGCTAGTCGTGAACCCAAAGCGGCACTAACCCATGGGGACAGGCATACATGAATCACATCGAGCATGTCGGTCATCAACGTATGAATTGGGCTGTAGCACTGGCTAACAGACTCCGTATTCCGGCTGTAGCAGCTAGGCAGACTCAATATCACCGCGTGACATTTCCCGAAGGGACGTATATAGAAACGGTGAAACACATGCCGCCAGTCAAGTGTCCAAGCAAGAGTGCTGGGCTAGCAGGACTCCGTGAACCGGCAGTAGCGGACTACTATCGCCGTAAGCACGAGACTACATTTCCCCATATGAGAGGCTGCCAAGGATAAACAACTAGTTTGTCGGATCCCACTCATACCAAGCATTTCAATCATACACGCAATATGCCCGATATGAGGACATACAACATGGCATCACAACAAAACTCTACAACTCAAAGTACTTTATTTAAGAGGCCCGAGGAGCCATACATAACATATCCATACAGATAGGGGTCACATGACCCATCACTCAAGTCATACAAACATACAAGCACATGCGGAAGCAAACTAGTCCGAGTACGCACTCTAAAAGAAAGAAAGCTTGTCAAGCCCTTCTATCTACAAAGGGCCCTTCACAAGCCTTGGATCACCACCGGTGGCTAGTTCACTTGTCGATGTCAAGGTCTACATAAAACCCATCGGAGGGGCAGTGTTGTTGTCTCAAAACATTAATTACAAACATGAGTACGGAGGTACTCAGCAAGTCTTACAACAGAATCCTATCATACATGCACATTCTCAAGAAGGTGGTGGAGTTATTTGCAAGAAGCCAGCTTTGACTCTTGGCTAAGCTATCCTCGTGACACCACTTGAAAAGCATTTGTCGCACACGAGTCCACTAATCACCATCACAATACTCCACCGTGGATCCTCTCTCGTCATCCACGAGAGGGCCATCCATGCACTCACACTTATCTTGAGGCTTTTAGTAGTATCCATTTACTTGTCTATGAACCGTATAGGTGACCAAGTAGTCCTTTACATGACGCGCTATTCAATAGTTTATACCCTGCAGGGTGTACTTCTTCACACACGCTCACCACTTACCGCGTTTACACGACATGTACTGCAACCTTCAAGCGAAGCCCAACGTGGGTGTCGGCCACGACCGACTAAACACACGAGTCCCGAGTCCAGTTTATCGCCTATTCGGGTTCCATCCGCAGGAGTCCGCCGAGGTTTCCACTAACGCCCCGAACGATGTGTGCAGGGTTCCCGATGAAGGAAATATGCCCTAGAGGCAATAGTAAAGTTATTAATTATTTCCTTATTTCATGATAAATGTTTATTATTCATGCTAGAATTGTATTAACCGGAAACATGATACGTGTGTGAATACATAGACAAACAGAATGTCACTAGTATGCCTCTACTTGACTAGCTCGTTAATCAAAGATGGTTATGTTTCCTAACCATGGACAAAGAGTTGTTATTTGATTAACGGCATCACATCATTAGGTGAATGATCTGATTGACATGACCCATTCCATTAGCTTAGCACCCGATCGTTTAGTATGTTGCTATTGCTTTCTTCATGACTTATACAAAGTTCCTGCAACTATGAGATTATGCAACTCCGCTTACGGAGGAACACTTTGTGTGCTACCAAACGTCACAACGTAATTGGGTGATTATAAAGGTACTCTACAGGTGTCTCCAAAAGTATATGTTGAGTTGGCATAATTCGAGATTAGGTTTTGTCACTCCGATTGTCGGAGAGGTATCTCTGGGCCTTCTCGGTAATACTCATCACCTAAGCCTTGCAAGCATTGTAACTAATGAGTTAGTTATGAAATGATGTATTACGGAACGAGTAAAGAGACTTGCCGATAACGAGATTGAACTAGGTATTGATACCGACGATCGAATCTCGGCAAGTAACATACCGATGACAAAGGAACAACGATGTTGTTATGCGGTTTGACCGATAAAGATCTTCGTGAAAATGTAGGAACCAATATGAACATCCAGGTTCCGCTATTGGTTATTGACCGAGAATAGTTCTAGGTCATGTCTACATAGTTCTCGAACCCGTAGGGTCCGCACGCTTAACGTTACGATGACAGTTTATTATGAGTTTATAAGTTTTGATGTACCGAAGTTTGTTCGGAGTCCCGGATGTGATCACGGACATGATGAGGAGTCTCGAAATGGTCGAGACATAAAGATCGATATATTGGAAACCTATGTTTGGACTTCGGAAAGGTTCCGGGTGAAATCGTGATTTTACCGGAACACCGGGGGGTTACCGGAACCCTCCCGGGGGGTCAATGGGCCTTAATGGGCCATAAGGGAGAAGAGGAGGACCGGCCAGGGCAGGCCGCGCGCCCCCTCCCCCCTAGTCCGAATAGGACAAGGAGAGGGGGGGCGGCGCCCCCCTTCCTCTTCCCCTCCCCCAAGTCCTAATCCAACTAGGAAGGGGGGAGTCCTACTCCGTGGGAGTAGGACTCCTCCGCGCCCCTCCTCCTAGGGCCGGCCGCACCCCCTGCTCCTTTATATACGGGGCAGGGGGCACCCCATGACACAGTTGATCTACGGATCGCCTTAGCTGTGGCGGTGCCCCTCCACCATATTCCACTTCGGTCATATCGCTGCGAGCTTAGCGAAGCCCTGCGCGATAAAGTCACATCGTCATGAGCATCATCATCGCTACCACGCCGTCGTGTTAACGGAACTCATCCCCGACGCTTTGCTGGATCGGAGCCCGGGATCGCCATCGAGTTGAACGTGTGCTGAACTCGGAGGTGCCGTATGCTCGTACTTGGATCGGTCGGATCGTGAAGACGCACGACTACATCAACCGTTGTTATAACGCTTCCGCCACGGTCTCACGAGGGTACATGGACATACACTCTCCTCTCGTTGCTATGCCATCACCATGATCTTGCGTGTTCGTAGGAATTTTTTGAAATTACTACGCTCCCCAACAAAGGGTATCGAGCCTGGTTTTATGCGTTGATGTTATATGCACGAGCGAACACAAGTGAGTTGTGGGTGATACAAGTCATACCGCTTACCAGCATGTCATACTTTGGTTCAGCGGTATTGTGAGATGAAGCGCCCGGACCGACATTACGCCAGACGCTTACGCGAGACTGGTTTCACCGCCGCGAGCACTCATTGCTTAAAGGTGACCGGCGGGTGTCTGCTCTCTCACTTTAGTTGAACCGAGTGTGGCTACGCCCGGTCCTTGCGAAGGTTAAAACAGCACCAACTTGACAAACTATCGCTGTGGTTTTGATGCGTAGGTAAGAACGGTTCTTGCTCAGCCCGTAGCAGCCACGTAAAACTTGCAACAACAAAGTAGAGGACGCCTAACTTGTTTTTGCAGGGCATGTTGTGATGTGATATGGTCAAGACGTGATGCTATATTTTATTGTATGAGATGATCATGTTTTGTAACCGAAGTTATCGGCAATCGGCAAGAGCCATATGGTTGTCGCTTATTGTATGAAATGCAACGCCATGTAATTGCTTTACTTTATCACTAAGCGGTAGCGATAGTCGAGAAGCAATAGTTGGCGGACGACAACGATGCTACGATGGAGATCAAGGTGTCGCTACGGTGACGATGGTGATCATGATGGTTCTTCGAGATGGAGATCACAAGCACAAGATGATGATGGCCATATCATATCACTTATATTGATTGCATTTGATGTTTATCCTTTATGCATCTTATCTTGCTTTGATTAACGGTAGCATTTTAAGATGATCTCTCACTAAAATTATCAAGAAGTGTTCTCCCGAGTATGCACCGTTGCTAAAAGTTCAGAGTGCCCGCACACCACGTGATGATCGGGTGTGATAAGCTCTACGTCCATCTACAACGGGTGCAAGCCAGTTTTGCACACGAGAATACTCAGGTTAAACTTGACGAGCCTAGCATATGCAGATATGGCCTCGAACACGGAGACCGAAAGGTCGAGCGTGAATCATATAGTTGATATGATCAACATAGTGATGTTCACCATTGAAAACTACTCCATCTCACGTGATGATCGGTTATGGTTTAGTTGATTTGGATCACGTGTTCACTTAGATGACTAGAGAGATGTCTGTCTAAGTGGGAGTTCTTAAGTAATATGATTAATTGAACTTTAATTTATCATGAACTTAGTCCTGGTAGTATTTTGCAAATTATGTTGTAGATCAATAGCTCGCGTTGTTGCTTCCCTATGTTTGTTGCTTTCATATGTTTTGTTCCTAGAGAAAACTGTGTTGAAAGATGTTAGTAGCAATGATGCGGATTGGATCCGTGATCTGAGGTTTATCCTCATTGCTGCACAGAAGAATTATGTCCTTGATGCACCGCTAGGTGACAGACCTATTGCAGGAGCAGATGTAGACGTTATGAACGTTTGGCTAGCTCAATATGATGACTACTTGATAGTTTAGTGCACCATGCTTAATGGCTTAGAATCGAGACTTCAAAGACGTTTTGAACGTCACGGACCATATTAGATGTTCCAGGAATTGAAGTTAATATTTCAAGAAAATACCCGAGTTGAGAGATATGAAGTCTCCAACAAGTTCTATAGCTAAAAGATGGAGGAGAATCGCTCAACTAGTGAGCATGTGCTCAAATTGTCTGGGTACTTCAATTGCTTGAATCAAGTGGGAGTTAATCTTCCAGATAAAGATAGTGATTGACAGAATTCTCTAGTCACCATCACCAAGTTAGTAGAACTTCGTGATGAACTATAATATGCAAGGGATGACAAAAGTAATTCCCAAGCTCTTCGTGATGCTGAAATCGACGAAGGTAGAAATCAAGAAAAGAGCATCAAGTGTTGATGATTGACACAACCACTAGTTTCAAGAAAAGGCAAAGGGAAAGAAAGGGAACTTCAAGTAGAATGACAAGCAAGTTGTCGCTCCCATGAAGAAGACCAAAGCTGGACCAAAGCCTGAAACTGAGTGCTTACACTGCAAAGGAAATGGTCACTGGAAGCGGAAAAGACCTGAATATTTGGTGAGTAAGAAGGATGGCAAAGTGAACAAGGGTATATTTGATATACATGTGTTTGATGTGTGCCTTACTAGTGTTTATAGTAGCCCCGAGTATTTGATACTTGTTCGGTTGCTAAGATTAGTAACTCAAACAGGAGTTACTGAGAATAAACAGAGACTAGTTGAAGGGAAGTGACGATGAGTGTTGGAAGTAGTTCCAAGATTAATATGATCATCATCGCACACTCCCTATACTTTCGAGATTAGTGTTAAACCTAAATAAATGTTATTTGGTGTTTGCGTTGAGCATGAATATGATTTGATCATGTTTATTGCAATACGGTTATTCATTTAAGTAAGAGAATAAATTGTTGTTCTGTTTACATGAAAAAAAACCTTATATGGTTACACACCCAATGAAAATGGTTCGTTGGATCTCGATCGTAGTAATACACATATTCATAATATTGAAACCAAAAGAAGCAAAGTTAATAATGATAGTGCAACTTATTTGTGGCAATCGCAGTTTAGGTCATATTGGTGTAAGGCGATGAAGAAACTCCATACTGATGGGATTTTGGAATCACTTGATTATGAATCACTTGATGCTTAAGTAACCATGCCTTATGGGCAAGATGACTAAAGACTCGGAACAATAGAGCGAGCAACTGACTTATTGGAAATAATACATACTGATGTATGCAATCCGATGAGTGTTGAGACTCACGGCAAGTATCATTATTTTCTGACCTTCACAGATGATTTGAGCACATATGGGTATATCTACTTAATGAAACATAAGTCTGAAACGTTTGAAAAGTTCAAAGAATTTCAGAGTGAAGTTGAAAATCATCGTAACAAGAAAATAAAATTTCTACGATCTGATCGTGGAGGATAATATTTGAGTTACGAGTTTGGTCTACATTTGAAACAATGCGGAATAGTTTCGCAACTCACGCCACCCGGAACACCACAGCGTAATGGTGTGTCCGAACGTCATAACCGTACTTTATTAGATATGGTGCGATCTATGATGTCTCTTACCGATTTACCACTATCGTTTTGGGGTTATGCATTAGAGACAGCTGCATTCACGCTAAAAAGGGCACCATATAAATCCGCTGAGACGACACCGTATGAACTATGGTTTAGCAAGAAACCAAAGTTGTCGTTTCTTAAAAGTTTGGGTTGCGATGCTTATGTGAAAAAGTTTTCAACGTGATAAGCTTGAACCCAAATCAGAAAAGTGCGTCTTCATAGGATACCCAAAATGTTGGGTACACCTTCTATCACAGATCCGAAAGGCAAGACATTCGTTGCCAAGAATGGATCCTTTCTAGAGAAGGAGTTTCTCTCGAAAGAAGTGAGTAGGAGGAAAGTAGAACTTGATGAGGTAATTGTACCTTCTCCCTTATTGGAAAGTAGTTTATCACAGAAATCAGTTCCAGTGATTACTACACCAATTAGTGAGGAAGTTAATGATGATGATCATAAAACTTCAGATCAAGTTGCTACCAAACCTCGTAGGTCTTCCAGAGTAAGATCCGCACCAGAGTGGTACGGTAATCATGTTCTGGAAGTCATGTTACTAGACCATGATGAACCTACGAACTATGAGGAAGCGATGATGAGCCCAGATTCCGCAAAATGGCTTGAGGCCATGAAATCTGAGATAGGATCCATGTATAAGAACAAAGTATGGACTTTGGTTGACTTGCCCGATGATCGGCAAGCCATAGAAAATAAATGGATCTTCAAGAGGAAGACGGACGCTGATAGTAGTGTTACTATCTACAAAGCTAGAATTGTCATAAAGGTTTTCGACAAGTTCAAGGTGTTGACTACGATGAGAGTTTCTCACTCGTATCTATGCTTAAGTCTGTCCAATCATGTTAGCAATTGCCGCATTTTATGAAATCGGCAAATGGATAAACAAAACTGCATTCCTTAATGGATTTATTAAAGAAGAGTTGTATATGATGCAACCAGAAGGTTTTGTAAATCCTAAAGGTGCTAACAAAATATGCAAGCTCCAAATGATCCATCTATGGACCTGCAAGCATCTTAGAGTTGGAATACACGCTTTGATAATTTGATCATAGCATATAGTTTTATACAGACTTGCGGTGAAGCCTGATTTACAAGAAAGTGAGTGGGAGCACTACAAAGATTTCGATAAGTATATGTGAATGACATATTGTTGATCGAAAATAATGTAGAATTATTCTACAAAGCATAAAGGAGTATTTGAAAGGAGTTTTTCAAAGAAGGACCTCGGTGAAGCTGCTTACATATTGAGCATCAAGATCTATAGAGATAGATCAAGACGCTTGATAAGTTTTTTCAATGAGTACATACCTTGACAAGATTTTGAAGTAGTTCAAAATGGAACAGTCAAAGAAAGAGTTCTTGCACTGTTACAAGGTGTGAAATTGAGTAAGACTCAAAACCCGACCACGGCAGAAGATAGAAAGAGAATGAAAGTCATTCCTATGCCTTGGCCATAGGTTCTATAAAGTATGCCATGTTGTGTACCAGATCTATTGTATACCCTACACTCGAGTTTGGCAAGGAGTACAATAGTGATCTAGGAGTAGATCATCGACAATGGTCAAAATTATCCTTAGTGAAATAAGGATATGTTTCTCGATTATGGAAGTGAAAAAGGGTTCATCGTAAAGGGTTACGTCGATGCAAGTTTTGACACCGATCTCGATGACTCTAAGTCTCGATCTAGATACATATTGAAAGTGGGAGCAATTAGCTAGAGTAGCTCCGTGCAGAGCATTGTAGACATGATCTGAATGTGAAAGACCCGTTGACTAAAATTATCTCACAAGCAAAACATGATCACACTTTAGTACTCTTTGGGTGTTAATCACATAGCGATGTGAACTAGATTAATGACTCTAGTAAACCCTTTGGGTGTTGATCACATATCGATGTGAACTATGGGTGTTAATCACATGGTGATGTGAACTATTGCTGTTAAATCACATGGCGATGTGAACTAGATTATTGACTCTAGTGCAAGTGGGAGACTGAAGGAAATATGCCCTAGAGGCAATAATAAAGTTATTAATTATTTCCTTATTTCATGATAAATGTTTATTATTCATGCTAGAATTGTATTAACCGGAAACATGATACATGTGTGAATACATAGACAAACAGAATGTCACTAGTATGCCTCTACTTGACTAGCTCGTTAATCAAAGATGGTTATGTTTCCTAACCATGGACAAAGAGTTGTTATTTGATTAACGGGATCACATCATTAGGTGAATGATCTGATTGACATGACCCATTCCACTAGCTTAGCACCCGATCGTTTAGTATGTTGCTATTGCTTTCTTCATGACTTATACAAAGTTCCTGCAACTATGAGATTATGCAACTCCGTTTACGGAGGAACACTTTGTGTGCTACCAAACGTCACAACGAATCGGGTGATTATAAAGGTACTCTCAGGTGTCTCCAAAAGTATATGTTGAGTTGGCATAATTCGAGATTAGGTTTTGTCACTCCGATTGTCGGAGAGGTATCTCTGGGCCTTCTCGGTAATACTCATCACCTAAGCCTTGCAAGCATTGTAACTAATGAGTTAGTTATGAAATGATGTATTACGGAACGAGTAAAGAGACTTGCCGATAACGAAATTGAACTAGGTATTGGATACCGACGATCGAATCTCGGGCAAGTAACATACCGATGACAAAGGGAACAACGTATGTTGTTATGCGGTTTGACCGATAAAGATCTTCGTAGAAAATGTAGGAACCAATATGAACATCCAGGTTCCTCTATTGGTTATTGACCGAGAATAGTTCTAGGTCATGTCTACATAGTTCTCGAACCCGTAGGGTCCGCGCGCTTAACGTTACGATGACAGTTTATTATGAGTTTATAAGTTTTGATGTACCTAAGTTTGTTCGGAGTCCCGGATGTGATCACGGACATGATGAGGAGTCTCAAAATGGTCGAGACATAAAGATCGCTATATTGGAAGCCTATGTTTGGCCTTCGAAAAGGTTCTGCGTGAAATCGGGATTTTACCGGAACACCGGGGGGTTACCGGAACCCTCCCGGGGGGTCAATGGGCCTTAATGGGCCATAAGGGAGAAGAGGAGGGCGGCCCAGGGGCAGGCGCGCCCCCCCCTAGTCCGAATAGGACAGGAGAGGGGGGCGGCGCCTTCCTCTCTTCCCCGCCCCCAAGTCCTAATCCAACTAGGAAAGGGGGGAGTCCTACTCGGTGGGAGTAGGACTCCTCCGCGCCTCCTCCTCGGGCCGCACGCCGCCCCCCCTGCTCCTTTATATCTGAGGCGGGGGCACCCCATGACACGAAGTTGATCTACGGATCGCCCTTAGCCGTGTCGGTGCCCCCTCCACCATATTCCACTTCGTCATATCGCTGCGGAGCTTAGGCGAAGCCCTCGCGACGTAAAGTCATATCGTCGCGAGCTTAGGCGAAGCCCTGCGTCGGTGGAGCATCATCATCGCCACCACGCCGTCGGCTTGTGGAACTCATCCCCGACGCTTTCTTTGGATCGGAGCCCGGGATCATCATCGAGCTGAACGTGTGCTGAACTCGGATGTGCCGTATGCTCGGTACTTGGATCGGTCGGATCGTGAAGACGTCGACTACATCAACCGCGTTGTTATAACGCTTCCGCTTCACGGTCTCACGAGGGTACGTGGACATACACTCTCCCCTCTCGTTGCTATGCCATCACCATGATCTTGCGTGTGCGTAGGAATTTTTTTGAAATTACTACGTTCCCCAACACCCGAGACACCAAACGGGCGAATCGGTACATCAATACGTGCCTACCGCAACACAACCCACCCCTAAGGTCAGCGTTGCGTGCCCCCAAAGATGCTACAAATACCGAAACTACTTGCAACTCCTGGACTGAGGACAAGAGTGGTTAATAAGTCGAGAGGGTCAATTAAGGATCCCAATGCGTGGTAGTAGCTAAGTCTTAAATCACACACACAGATCTCAGTTCTTAGGGACGGCTTCAATGAAACAACCCACCATGTACTCCTACATGGCCTCTCATCGATACCTTTACCAAAACGTGTTCAACACTTTCACTCTCGAACCCGACACAACCTTTCACTCCAGTTCATCATCCCGATGAGCCGGACTGACACAACTCTAAGCATAGCAAGCATAGCATGGTAGGAATCACAAACATGGCTCAATCAACTCCTACACATACTAGTGGGTTTCATCTAGTTATTGTGGCAATGACAGGTCATGCAAAGGAAGTGGGTTCAGCTACCGCAGCACACAACAGTTTGAATCGCGTTGTCTTAATGCAGTAAACAAGAGCGAAGCGAGAACATGGGTTTGTATCGGAATGATCAATGGTTTGCTTGCTCGATGGAGTGGTGGTAGGATACCCCTTGAGACGGATATTCGGATTATCCTCGAGGCGTAACCTATCACGAAAGACATACCGAAAATAAACACACATGGCAATATGCAACAATATGATGCATGCTATGACATGGCAATATGGATGTGTGTTGGCCTAATGCAAGCTGAAACAAAAAGGGATGAACTCATTTGAATCAAAGATTCAAATGCTAGCTCATTTAACATAGCCATAAAGGTGTATTATCTTATTCTGCTTAAACAGCAAGGTTAACTTGTTTTATCATGCATGAAACCTGTACCAATGGATAGAATGGATTTTTCTGATCAACTTTCATATATAAATCTTTGCATTTGGAGTTACAGATTAATTTCTATGAATTTTTGAAGTTTGAACTATATTCTGGAATTTCCTATAATAGAATAATTCCAGTAATTCATTTACTGCGTCAGTAATGCGTCAGGGTGATGTCATAGTCAACGGGGACGTCCAGGTCAAACCTGACTGGTGGGTCCCGGTGTCAGTGTAATTATTTTAGCTAAAATTTAATTAAAACTAAACCTGATTAGTTAACAGGGCTGGGCCCCACCTGTCATTGATCTAGGAGAGTCAACCAGGGCCCACCCATGGTCAAAGTCAGCGCTAACTACACCGGCGTTTAGCCGCCGGCGAGCCAAACGCGGCGGCGAGAGTGGATTTGGTCGTTTCGGCAACCAAATGGGCCGCGGAGGGTGTCTACGGGTAGCTGGGAGCAAGCCGCTGCTTTTGGTGGAATTAGTTGAGGTCGGGGTGGCCGGAATCGGCGCCGGCGACAACCTAGGCGGCCGTCGGAGTACGGGCGAAGACGAATTCGGGCTATGGTGTGCGGTGAGGTGCGTGGAGTAGTGGGTTAGGTGCTACCCAGTGCGGTGAGCATGATGGACACCGAGAGGTGACCGGTGGATGGCCGGGAGCACGTCGGCGACGAGCTCCGCGGCGGCGGGTGCGGTTGAGCTACGTGCGGTCACTACATAGCTCGGGAGCGAGAGAGGAAAGGAGGGGGAGATAGCTAGGCTCACGGGGCACTCGGGGAAGCACTCGGTGCGGTCGGGGACGGGCTGATGCGACGGCGGCGTTGAAGGGGATATCCGGCGACGGCGGGGTCGGGCGAGGTTGGTGCAGAGGACTCGGGCCATGCGAGCGCGTGGGGCTCGGCTAGCTCGAGGTAGAGGAGGGCGGTGGAGCTCCTAGACACGACGGGGAGGAGCACGGACGACGGGGAGCGCGACTACGGCGACGGCGTGGCTGCGGTGGCGTCGGCCATGGCGTGGGAGCGCGAGGGGGAGGAGCTAGGGAGGAAGAGAGGTGTCAGCGGGCTCGGGGGGAAAGAATGGACGTGTTCTGCGTCGGCAGCTCGGTGAGGGAAGCGGCGAGGCGGCGACCAGGTGCGTGGCATGCATGCGGTGCTCGCCGCAAGCACTGCCTGCCTGCTTAGCTGTTAAGCAGCTCATTGGCCATGGCGGTTGGCTGGGCAGCAGGTGGGCGGTTGGGTGGCGCCAGGTAAGGTTTCCATTCTGTTTTTCTTTTTCTAATTTTCTGTAACTTTGTGGACTTTAAAAAAAATACTTAAACAACTCCAAAATTCACCAAACTGCTCCTGGACCTTAGTTGGAATATTTCCAACATGGAACATTTTTGTTTGGGAATATTTGGGCATTTGCAATATTTTATATAATTTTAAATGCCCAAACTCAAAACTTATGATTTAATTCAAAGACCTTAGGATGACCTAGAAAATTGTGCACCACTTTTGGCAGAGGCTCTGAACCAAAGCAAAGGTGATGAGCATTTTAGAAGGGCATTTCAGGTTCATTGAAAATAATTTTAGCAAACCCTAGTTGGATTCAAAAGGGGTTCTAGGGGTTCTATCCTTCCCATTTCAAATTTCAGATGAAAGTTAAACATGATGCACACACTAATGCATGGACTAGCTAGGATGTGACACGAGTGTTGAGGGAGAGTTTCGTCAGCACGACGGCGTGGTGACGATGTTGATGTTCTACCGATGCAGGGCTTCGCCTAAGCACCGCTACAGTATTATTGAGGTGGACTATGGTGGAGGGGGGCACCGCACACGGCTAAGAGATCAATGATCAACTGTTGTGTCTAGGGTGCCCCCTGCCCCCGTATATAAAGGAGCAAGGGGGAAGTGTGGCCGGCCAGGGAGGAGGCGCGCCAGGAGGAGTCCTACTCCTACCGGGAGTAGGACTCCCCCCCTTTCCATGTTGGACTAGGAGAGAGATGGGGAAGAGGTGGAGGGGAGGAAGGAAAGGGGGGCGCCGCCCCCCTCTCCTTGTCCTATTCGGACTGGGGGGAGTGTTGGAAATATGCCCTAGAGGCAATAATAAAATGGTTATTATTATATTTCTTTGTTCATGATAATTGTCTATTATTCATGCTATAATTGTGTTATCCGGAAATCGTAATACATGTGTGAATACATAGACCACAACATGTCCCTAGTGAGCCTCTAGTTGACTAGCTCGTTGATCAACAGATAGTCATGGTTTCCGACTATGGACATTGGATGTCATTGATAACGGGATCACATCATTAGGAGAATGATGTGATGGACAAGACCCAATCCTAAGCATAGCACAAAGATCGTAGTTCGCTTGCTAGAGCTTTTCCAAATGTCAAGTATCATTTCCTTAGACCATGAGATTGTGCAACTCCGGATACCGTAGGAGTGCTTTGGGTGTGCCAAACATCACAACGTGAATCGGGTGGCTATAAAGTTACACTCACGGTATCTCCGAAAGTGTCTCTTGGGTTGTACGAATCAAGAATGGATTTGTCACTCCGTGTATGACGGAGAGGTATCTCTGGCCCACTCGGTAATGCATCATCATAATGATCTCAATGTGACCAAGTGTCTGGTCACGGGATCATGCATTACGGTACGAGTAAAGTGACTTGCCGGTAACGAGATTGAACGAGGTATTGGGATACCGACGATCGAGTCTCGGGCAATTAACGTACCGATTGACAAAGGGAATTGAATACGGGATTGATTGAATCCTCGACATCGTGGTTCATCCGATGAGATCATCGAGGAGTATGTGGGAGCCAACATGGATATCCAGATCCCGCTGTTGGTTATTGACCGGAGAGTCGTCTCGGTCATGTCTGTATGTCTCCCGAACCCGTAGGGTCTACACACTTAAGGTTCGGTGACGCTAGGGTTGTAGAGATATTAGTATGCAGTAACCCGAAAGTTGTTCGGACTCCCGTATGAGATCCCGGACGTCACGAGGAGTTCCGGAATGGTCCGGAGGTAAACATTTATATATAGGAAGTCAAGTTTCGGCCATCGGAAAGTTTCGGGGTCACTGATATTGTACCGACCACCGAAGGGTCCTGGTCCACCGGTGGGGCCACCTATCCCGGAGGGCCCCATGGGCTGAAGTGGGGGGGAACCAGCCTGGTGGGCTGGTGCGCCCCTTGGCCTCCCCTGCGCCTAGGGCAGAAACCCTAGGGGGGGGCGCCTTGGCTTGGGGCAAGCACCCCTTGGCCGCCCCCTTGGAGATCCCATCTCCTAGGGCGGCGCCCCAGGGGCCCTATATATAGTGGGGGAGGAGGAAGCCACAACCTAGCCCTCGGCGCCTCCTCTCCCTCTCCAACACCTCCTCCTCTCCGTGAGCTTGGCGAAGCCCGCCGAGATCCTCACAGATCCACCACCACGCCGTCGTGCTGCTGGATCTCCATCAACCTCTCCTTCCCCTTGCTGGATCAAGAAGGAGGAGACGCCTTCCCAACCGTGACGTGTGTTGAATGCGGAGGTGCTATCCGTTCGGCACTCGGTCATCAGTGATTTGGATCACGACGAGTACGACTCCATCAACCCCGTTCTCTTGAACGCTTCCGCTCGCGATCTACAAGGGTATGTAGATGCACTCCTTTTCCCCTCGTTGCTAGATAACTATATAGGTAGATCTTGGTGATGCGTAGAAATTTTTTGATTTCTGCTATGTACCCCAACAGTGGCATCATGAGCTAGGTCTATGCGTAGTTACTATGCACGAGTAGAACACAAAGCAGTTGTGGGCGTAGATGTTGTCAATTTTCTTGCCACTACTAGTCTTATATTGCTTCGGCGGCATCGTGGGATGAAGCGGCCCAGACCGACCTTACACGTACGCTTACGTGAGACAGGTTCCACCGACTGACATGCACTAGTTGCATAAGGTGGCTAGCGGGTGTCTGTCTCTCCCACTTTAGTTGGAGCGGATTCGATGAAAAGGGTCCTTATGAAGGGTAAATAGAAATTGGCATATCACGCTGTGGTTTTACGTAGGTAAGAAACGTTTTGCTAGAAACCTATAACATCCATCGTAAAACATGCAACAACAATTAGAGGACGCCTAACTTGTTTTTGCAGCAGCTTGCTTTGTGATGTGATATGGCCAAAGGATGTGATGAATGATATATGTGATGTATGAGATGATCATGTTCTTGTAATAGGAATCACGACTTGCATGTCGATGAGTATGACAACCGGCAGGAGCCATAGGAGTTGTCTTTATTTTTTGTATGACCTGCGTGTCATTGAATAACGCCATGTAAATTACTTTACTTTATTGCTAAACGTGTTAGCCATAGAAGTAGAAGTAATCGTTGGCGTGACAACTTCATGAAGACACGATGATGGAGATCATGATGATGGAGATCATGGTGTCATGCCGGTGACGAAGATGATCATGGCGCCCCGAAGATGGAGATCAAATGAGCAATATGATATTGGCTATATCATGTCACTATTTGATTGCATGTGATGTTTATCATGTTTTGCATCTTATTTTCTTATAACTACGGTAGCTTAAATAAGATGATCCCTCGAAATAATTTCAAAAAAGTGTTCCCCCTAACTGTGCACTGTTGCGAAGGTTCGTTGTTTCAAAGCACCACGTGATGATCGGGTGTGATAGATTATAACGTTCGAATACAACGGGTGTAAGCCAGATTTACACACGCAATACACTTAGGTTGACTTGACGAGCCTAGCATGTACAGACATGGCCTTGGAACACGGAAGACCGAAAGGTCGAGCATGAGTCGTATAGAAGATACGATCAACATGATGATGTTCACCAACGTTGACTAGTCTGTCTCACGTGATGATCGGACACGGCCTAGTTAACTCGGATCATGTTTCACTTAGATGACTAGAGGGATGTCTATCTGAGTGGGAGTTCATTGAGTAATTTGATTAGATGAACTTAATTATCATGAACTTAGTCTAAAATCTTTACAATATGTCTTGTAGATCAAATGGCCCACGCTAATGTTGCCCTCAACTTCAACGCGTTCCTAGAGAAAACCAAGCTGAAAGATGATGGCAGCAACTATACGGACTAGGTCCGAACCCGAGGATCATCCTCATAGCTGCCAAGAAAGATTATGTCCTAGAAGCACCGCTAGGTGAAGCACCCATCCCGAGAACCAAGACGTTATGAATGCTTGGCAGTCTCGTCTGATGATTACTCCCTCGCTTAGTGCGGCATGCTTTACAGCTTAGAACCGGGCTCCAAAAGCGTTTTGAGCAACACGGAGCATATGAGATGTTCAAGAGCTGAAAATGGTTTTCCAAGCTCATGCCCGGTCGAGATATGAAGTCTCCGACAAGTTCTTCAGTTGTAAGATGGAGGAAAATAGTTCTGTCAGTGAGCACATACTCAAGATGTCTGGGTTGCACAACCGATTGACTCAGCTGGGAGTTAATCTCCCGGATGACGCGGTCATTGACAGGATCCTTCAGTCGCTTCCTCCGAGCTACAAGAGCTTTGTGATGAACTTCAATATGCAGGGGATGGAAAAGACCATTCCTGAGGTATATTCAATGCTGAAAACAGCGGAGGTGGAGATCAAAAAGGAACATCAAGTGTTGATGGTGAATAAAACCACTAAGTTTAAGAAATGCAAGGGTAAGAAGAACTTCAAGAAGGACGGCAAGGGAGTTGCCGCGCCCGGTAAGCCAGTTGCCGAGAAGAAGCCAAAGAATGGACCCAAGCCTGAGACTGAGTGCTTTTATTGCAAGGGAAGTGGTCACTGGAAGCGGAACTGCCCCAAGTACTTAGCGGACAAGAAGGCCGGCAACACTAAAGGTATATGTGATATACATGTAATTGATGTGTACCTTACCAAGACTCGTAGTAGCTCCTGGTATTTGATACCGTGCGGTTGCTCATATTTGTAACTCAAAGCAGGAGCTGCGGAATAAGCGGAGATTGGCGAAGGACGAGGTGACGATGCGCGTCGGAAATGGTTCCAAGGTCGATGTGATCGCCGTCGGCACGCTACCTCTACATTTACCTACGGGATTAGTTTTAAACCTCAACAATTGTTATTTAGTGCCAGCTTTGAGCATGAACATTGTATCTGGATCTCGTTTAATGCGAGATGGCTACTCATTTAAATCCGAGAATAATGGTTGTTCTATTCATATGAGAGACATGTTTTATGGTCATGCCCCGCTGGTCAATGGTTTATTCTTAATGAATCTCGAACGTGATGTTACACCTATTCATAGTGTGAATACCAAAAGATGTAAAGTTGATAACGATAGTCCCACATACTTGTGGCACTGCCACCTTGGTCACATTGGTGTCAAGCACATGAAGAAGCTCCATGCTGATGGACTTTTAGAGTCTCTCGATTATGAATCATTTGACACATGCGAACCATGCCTCATGGGCAAAATGACCAAGACCCCGTTCTCCGGAACAATGGAGCGAGCAACCAACTTATTGGAAATCATACATACTGATATGTGCGGTCCAATGAGCGTCGAGGCTCGCGGAGGCTATCGTTATGTTCTCACTCTCACTGATGACTTGAGTAGATATGGATATGTCTACTTAATGAAACACAAGTCTGAGACCTTTGAAAAGTTCAAGGAATTTCAGAATGAGGTAGAGAATCAACGTGACTGAAAGATAAAGTTCTTACGATCAGATCGCGGGGGAGAATATTTAAGTCACGAATTTGGTACGCACTTAAGGAAATGTGGAATCGTTTCACAACTCATGCCGCCTGGAACACCTCAGCGTAACGGTGTGTCCGAACGTCGTAATCGCACTCTATTGGATATGGTGCGATCTATGATGTCTCTTACCGATCTACCGCTCTCATTTGGGGCTATGCTTTAGAGACTGCCACATTCACTTTAAATAGGGCTCCGTCGAAATCCGTTGAGACGACACCGTATGAATTATGGTTTGGGAAGAAACCTAAGCTGTCGTTTCTAAAAGTTTGGGGATGTGATGCTTATGTCAAGAAACTTTAACCTGAAAAGCTCGAACCCAAGTCGAAAAAATGCGTCTTCATAGGATACCCTAAGGAAATCATTGGGTATACCTTCTACCTCAGATCCGAAGGCAAGATCTTTGTTGCCAAGAATGGGTCCTTTCTGGAGAAAGAGTTTCTCTCGAAAGAAGTAAGTGGGAGGAAAGTGGAACTTGATGAAGTACTACCTCTTGAAAGTAGCGCAGCTCAGGAAGATGTTCCTGTGGTGCCTGCACTGACCAGAGAGGAAACTAATGATGATGATCAAGGTACTTCGGATCAAGTTACTACTGAACTTCGTCGGTCCACAAGGGCACGTTCCGCACCAGAGTGGTACGGCAACCCCATCCTGGAAATCATGTTGTTAGACAACGGTAAACCTTCGAACTATGAAGAAGCGATGGCGGGCCCAGATTCTCACAAATGGCTAGAAGCCATGAAATCCGAGATAGGATCCATGTATGAAAACGAAGTATGGACTTTGACTGACTTTCCCGAAGATCGACGAGCCATAGAAAATAAATGGATCTTTAAGAAGAAGACAGAAGCGGATGGTAATGTGACCATCTATAAGGCTCAGCTTGTCGCTAAGGGTTATCGACAAGTTCAAGGGGTTGACTACGATGAGACTTTCTCACCCGTAGCAAAGCCGAAGTCCGTCCGAATCATGTTAGCAATTGCCGCATACTATGATTATGAGATATGGCAAATGGACGTCAAAACGGCATTCCTTAATGGCCATCTTAAGGAAGAACTGTATATGATGCAGCCAGAAGGTTTTGTCGATCCTAAGAATGCTAACAAGGTGTGCAAGCTCCAATGCTCAATCTATGGGCTGGTGCAAGCATCTCGGAGTTGCAACATTCGATTTGATGAGATGATCAAAGCGTTTGGGTTTACACAGACTTATGGAGAAGCCTGTGTTTACAAGAAAGTGAGTGGGAGCTCTGTAGCATTTCTCACATTATATGTGGATGATATACTGTTGATGGGAAATGATATAGAATTCTTGGAAAGCATAAAGGCCTACTTGAACAAGTGTTTTTCAATGAAGGACCTTGGAGAAGCTGCTTATATATTAGGCATCAAGATCTATAGAGATAGATCGAGACGCCTCATTGGTCTTTCACAAAGTACATACCTTGACAAGATATTGAAGAAGTTCAATATGGATCAGTCCAAGAAGGGGTTCTTGCCTGTATTGCAAGGTGTGCGATTGAGCACGGCTCAATGCCCGACCATGGTAGAAGATAGAGAAAAGATGAGTGTCGTCCCCTATACTTCAGCCATAGGGTCTATTATGTATGCCATGCTGTGTACCAGACCTGATGTAAACCTTGCCGTAAGTTTGGTAGGAAGGTACCAAAGTAATCCCGGCATGGAACACTGGACAGCGGTCAAAAATATCCTAAAGTACCTGAAAAGGACTAAGGACATGTTTCTCGTGTATGGAGGTGACGAAGAGCTCGTCGTAAAGGGTTACGTCGATGCTAGCTTCGACACAGATCTGGATGACTCTAAGTCACAAACCGGATACGTGTTTATTTTGAATGGTGGGGCAGGCAGTAAGCTGGTGCAGTTGCAAGCAAAGCGTCGTGGCGGGATCTACATGTGAAGCGGAGTACATGGCAGCCTCGGAGGCAGCGCATGAAGCAATCTGGGTGAAGGAGTTCATCACCAACCTAGGAGTCGTACCCAATGCGTCGAGGCCGATCACACTCTTCTGTGACAACACTGGAGCTATTGCACTAGCCAAAGAGCCCATGTTTCACAAGAAGACCAGGCACATCAAGCGTCGCTTCAACTCCATTCGTGAAAATGTTCAAGATGGAGACATAGATATTTGTAAAGTACATACGGACCTGAATGTAGCAGATCCGTTGACTAAACCTCTCCCTAGAGCAAAACATGATCAACACCCGAACTCTATGGGTGTTCGATTCATCACAATGTAACTAGATTAGTGACTCTAGTGCAAGTGGGAGACTGTTGGAAATATGCCCTAGAGGCAATAATAAAATGGTTATTATTATATTTCTTTGTTCATGATAATTGTCTATTATTCATGCTATAATTGTGTTATCTGGAAATCGTAATACATGTGTGAATACATAGACCACAACATGTCCCTAGTGAGCCTCTAGTTGACTAGATCGTTGATCAACATATAGTCATGGTTTCCTGACTATGGACATTGGATGTCATTGATAACGGGATCACATCATTAGGAGAATGATGTGATGGACAAGACCCAATCCTAAGCATAGCACAAAGATCGTGTAGTTCGTTTGCTAGAGCTTTTCCAAATGTCAAGTATCATTTCCTTAGACCATGAGATTGTGCAACTCCCGGATACCGTAGGAGTGCTTTGGGTGTGCCAAACGTCACAACGTAACTGGGTGGCTATAAAGGTGCACTACGGGTATCTCCGAAAGTGTCTATTGGGTTGGCACGAATCGAGACTGGGATTTGTCACTCCGTATGACGGAGAGGTATCTCTGGGCCCACTCGATAATGCATCATCATAATGAGCTCAATGTGACCAGGTATCTGGTCACGGGATCATGCATTACGGTACGAGTAAAGTGACTTGCCGGTAACGAGATTGAACGAGGTATTGGGATACCGATGATCGAGTCTCGGGCAAGTAACGTACCGATTAACAAAGGGAATTGAATACGGGATTGATTGAATCCTCAATATCGTGGTTCATCCAATGAGATCATCGAGGACTATGTGGGAGCCAACATGGGTATCCAGATCCCGCTGTTGGTTATTGACCGGAGAGTCGTCTCGGTCATGTCTGCATGTCTCCCGAACCCGCAGGGTCTACACACTTAAGGTTCGGTGACGCTAGGGTTGTAGAGATATTAGTATGCAGTAACCCGAAAGTTGTTCGGACTCCCGGATGAGATACCGGACGTCATGAGGAGTTCCGAAATGGTCCGGAGGTAAACATTTATATATAGGAAGTCAAGTTTCGGCCATCGGGAAAGTTTCGGGGGTCACCGGTATTGTACCGGGACCACCGGAAGGGTCCCGGGGGTCCATCGGGTGGGGCCACCTATCCCGGAGGGCCCCATGGGCTGAAGTGGGGAGGGGAACCAGCCCCTGGTGGGCTGGTGCGCCCCCCTTGGGCCTCCCCCTGCGCCTAGGGCAGGAAACCCTAGGGATGGGGGGGGGGCTTGGCTTGGGGGGCAAGCCACCCCCTTGGCCGCCGCCCCCCCTTGGAGATCCCATCTCCTAGGGCCGGCGCCCCCCCTTGGAGATCCCATCTCCTAGGGCCGGCGCCCCCCAGGGGCCCTATATATAGTGGGGGGGGGAGGGAGGGAAGCCGCAACCTAGCCCCTGGCGCCTCCCTCTCCCTCTCCAACACCTCCTCCTCTCCGTAGAGCTTGGCGAAGCCCTGCCGAGATCCCCGCTGCATCCACCACCATGCCATCGTGCTGCTGGATCTCCATCAACCTCTCCTTCCCCCTTGCTGGATCAAGAAGGAGGAGACGTCTTCCCCAACCGTACGTGTGTTGAATGCAGAGGTGCTGTCCGCTCGGCACTCGGTCATCGGTGATTTGGATCACGACGAGTACGACTCCATCAACCCCGTTCTCTTGAACGCTTCCGCTCGTGATCTACAAGGGTATGTAGATGCACTCCTTTTCCCCTCGTTGCTAGATAACTCCGTAGATAGATCTTGGTGATGCGTATAAATTTTTTGATTTCTGCTACGTACCCCAACAAGGAGGGGCGCGCGGCCCTGCCCTGGCCTCCTCTCCTCTCTTCCACCAAGGCCCACTAAGGCCCATTAAGTTCCCGGGGTTCGGTAACCTCCGGTATCTCAGTAAAATCCCGATTTCACCCGGAACACTTCCGATATCCAAACATAGGCTTCCAATATATCAATCTTCATGTCTCGACCATTTCAAGACTCCTCGTCCTGTCTGTGATCACATTCGGGACTCCGAACAATCTTCGGTACATCAAAACATATAAACTCATAATATAACTGTCATCGTAACGTTAAGCGTGCGGACCCTACGGGTTCGAGAACTATGTTGACATGACCGAGACACGTCTCCGGTCAATAACCAATAGCGGAACCTGGATGCTCATATTGGCTCCCACATATTCTACGAAGATCTTTATCGGTCAGATCGCATAACAACATATGTTGTTCCCTTTGTCATCGGTATGCTACTTGCCCGAGATTCGATCATCGGTATCTCAATACCTAGTTCAATCTCATTACCGGCAAGTCTCTTTACTCGTTCCGTAATACATCATCCCGCAACTAACTCATTAGTTGCAATGATTGCAAGGCTTAAGTGATGTGTATTACCGAGAGGGCCCAGAGATACTTCTCCGACAATCGGAGTGACAAATCCTAATCTCGAAATACGCCAACCCAACATGTACCTTCGAGACACCAGTAGGGCACCTTTATAATCACCCGATTCGTTGTGACATTTGGTAGCACACAAAGTGTTCCTCCGGTAAACGGGAGTTGCATAATCTCATGGTCATAGGAACATGTATAAGTCATGAAGAAAGCAATAGCAACATACTAAACGATCGTGTGCTAAGCTAACTGAATGGGTCATGTCAATCACATCATTCTCCTAATGATGTGATCCCGCTAATCAAATGACAACTCATGTCTATGGCTAGGAAACATAACCATCTTTGATCAACGAGCTAGTTAAGTAGAGTCATACTAGTGACAATCTGTTTGTCTATGTATTCACACATGTATTATGTTTCCGGTTAATACAATTCTAGCATGAATAATAAACATTTATCATGATATAAGGAAATAAATAATAACTTTATTATTGCCTCTAGGGCATATTTCCTTCAGAAACTGGTAGGCGACGGTGCTAGAACTAGCAAGACATTGAACTGCACGAAAAGGACGAAGGTGTTGAAACCAAGACAACGTGCGAGGGGGTACACGAATGCTGCAACCGTGGGACGTGCTGGGACGATGCGAGGCGTGCAGCTCACCAGCGATGATGACTAGGTTGGGGACGCGTGTGGCGAGTAGTGGACGACAATGACGGGAACTGTGATCTGGGGTTGGCAGCCCAACGAGCGGTGACACTATTTTTTGCGGGCTGGTGTTTGCTGGCAAAAAAGAAAAGACACACGCTCATGGTAGGGGAATCAAACGGTCTTGATTGTGGCAATTGTACTGTTGTGCGGCGACCGAACAAGCTCTCCGTCGGTCGACCGACGCAGAGTACTGGCCTAATAAGTACAAACCCGAATACACATGTCTATAAACCATATTGCCCACGTCGGTTCGATGATTCGATTGAGTGAAGAGTCCCATATAAAATCGGAGTTGAGTTAGTTCAAATTCAGTTCTGAAGTTTCATTGCGTGTTAGAGCGTAAAGCAGACTGTGATCTCAGATTGGTTAAACAATTTTGCTAAAACACATCTAGATGAGCTCTAAGTATTGCACATCTAAATTCTACATCATTGATTTTACACGGAGATTCATGCAGATATTTTCTTTTACCTTTTATCTTTTTAATTTCATTGAGTCATTTAGATGTGAATAACTTTTTTAACAAGTTAGATGTACAACATCTATGGCACATCGACCTCCCCTAGACAGACCTCTCTCGGAAGTCAGGGACTGTTCTTAGCCCAAGGGTTTTGAGCGGAGCAAATAGCGGCGGGCGGTGGCCACGAGAGCACGCGACGATCAGCGACACGGCAGACCAGGAGGCCACACGACATAGGGCGGCGGTGTTTAACGACCCCAAGAGATCGAACAGGAGGGATGAGGGATCGGGAGAGATAGGTGAGATATTGGGAGGAGGAAGAGAGGGTAGGTGAGATGTAGAACGAGGGAGAGATAGACGAAACATGACTTTTCTCATAAGCATGTCCAGTACACTGGCTTTCCTGACTACATATAGCACCCCTTGGCCTCGGGCCCACTTGTCACTCACACACATACCACCAAACGACTAAGTCGTCTCTGCAGTTGGGACCCGCTCCTCATCATCTTCTTCTTCACGCCAATCCTCCTCATGGTCCTCTGGCTGGACAGCCTCTCTGTCCGCCTCCACATCAGGCATGACTCTGACTACCGATGGGGAGTGTGTGACAGTCGCCCCCGCTTGAGCTGGAGCGTGTTCCGCGAGATCTGAGTCCGGAAAACGCTGCTTGATTACGTTGTAGTCCTCCCACGTTGTACTCTCTACTGGTAGTGTAGACCAATGAACGAGCACTTGTGGAATGGCCGCATTCCCTTTCTTGACGAGGCGCCTTTCCAGGATAGCTTGTGGGTGCAGATCACCAATGGTGAGGTCTGGTGCCAGCGGTAACTGCTTGTAAACTGGAGTATGATCCGCCGTAAATGGCTTGAGCTGACTGACATGGAAGACTGGGTGTATCCTGCTATCGATTGGCAGCTCGAGCTTGTATGCCAACTGACCAATCCTTGCCAATATCTTTTACGGCCCAAAAAACTTGAATGCTAACTTAGGACAGGGGCGGCTGACTATGGATGATTGCACATAGGGTTGCAGTTTGAGCAAAACATGATCCCCCATGACGAACTCCCGGTCTGTGCGACGGCGGTCAGCCTGGTGCTTCATCCGGTGCTGTGCACGTATGAGGTGAGCCTTTAACATGTCAGTGAACTGCTGATGCTCTGCAGCGAGGGCATGAAGAGGAACCGGAGTCTTGTCGTGGAAGAGGTTGGGCAAAGCTCCAAAATTAGGCTCGACGCCGTACAAGGCCTTGAACGGGGAGCAGCCCAAAGCACTATGATTACTTGAATTGTACCAAAACTCGGCCATGGGTAGCCAACGTTTCCAGCGGCATGGGGTATCGTGGGCAGCGCAGCGTAGGTAGTGCTCCAAACACTGATTCACGCGCTCACTCTGCCCATCAATCTGCGGATGATATGCAGTAGTGTAGAGCAGTTTTGTGCCAACCAGAGTGAAGAGCTCTCGCCAAAAGGAACTTGTGAAAATCTTGTCACGGTCGGAAACAATGGTATCCGGCACGCCATGCAGCTTGATGATGTTGTCCAGGAAAGCACGGGCAACTTGTGGTGCTGTGAAAGGATGGTGCAGAGGAATGAAGTGCGCGTACTTGGAGAGGCGGTCGACGACAACCAAAATAACATCAGCACCATCTGAACGCGGCAGCCCTTCTATAAAATCCATTTTCACATCGCCCCAAATGCAAGCTGGAACTGGCAATGGTTGCAACTGACTCGCGGGATGCTTGTGCTCGTGCTTAGCTTGCTGACAAACACTGCATTGCTTGACAAATTCCTCCACTTGCAACTTCATGCCAGGCCAGTAGAACAAATTCTTCGAACGGAGATAAGTTGGGCGGATCCAGAATAACCACCCACTGGGGATGCGTGCAGCTCCGAAATGAGCTTTGTCTGCAGGGCTGCATTTTCTCCAATCCACAACCGTCCGTGAAATTTGATCATTCCACGATGAAGTTCATGACCCTCTTCATCCGGGCTGCGAATGGCCAGCGCACGGAGAAGTGTTGTAGCTTTGGCGTCTGTCGCATAAGAATTGCAAACCTCTTAGATCCATGTCGGCTGGCAACTAGAAACTGCAGATATCATCAGTAAGTGACCCACCCTGGACAAGGAATCTGCTGCCAAGTTGTCAGTACCACACCTGTATTTGAAACGGAATTGGAGACCTCCCAGCTTCGTCATAGCCTTGTGCTGCAACTCAGATCCCAAGTGTTGTTCGCCCAATGTACAAAGACTCTTGTGGTCCGTCAGAATGGTGAATTCGCTGTGTTGCAAGTATGGCCTCCAATGGTCCACAACCATCATCACGGCCAGAAATTCTTTTTCATACACCGATAACTTGCGATTGTTCACTCCCAAGGCACGACTGAGGAAAGCAATCGGGTGCCCCTGCTGCATCAAGACAACTCCGATACCTGTGTCACAAGCGTCTGTTTCAACAGTGAACGGCTGTGAGAGATCCGGCAGAGCAAGCACCGGGACCGTAGTCATTGCTTCCTTGAGCTGATGAAATGCTGCTATGGCTGTGTGACTGTGTCTGTCCACTGGAATCCTCTCTTGCTCAGCAGTACTATCAAAGGCTTGGTGATGACACTGTAATTGCGCACAAACTTCCTGTAGTACCCCGTGAGCCCCAGGAAGGCACGAAGCTCGGTGGGTGAGCTCGGTTATGGCCATCAACAAATAACTTCAGTCTTCTCCTGCTCTGTAGCCACTCCCTCAGCCGATATAACATGACCAAGGTAATTGATGGATGGCCCCGGCAAAAGTGCACTTGGAACGTTTGGCATAGAACCGGTTGGCGCGTAGTGTGTTGAACACCTGACCGAGATGCTGCAAATGCTCGTCGAACGACGGGCTGTATGTCAAAATATCATCCAAAAAAACTATGACGTACTTGCGTGTTGCCGGGGCGAAGATCACGTTCATGACACACTGAAATGTCGGTGGTCCATTCGTCACGCCGAACGGCATCATGCAAAACTGGAAATGGCCGTGGTGGGTTTTGAAGGCCGTTTTGGCTTCACCCTCCTCGCGCATATGTATCTGGTGGTAGCCCGCGCGCAAATCGAGCTTGGAGAAGAAGCGCGCGCCGGCCAACTCATCAAGGAGCTCGTCGATGATCGGTAAGGGAAACCTGTTCTTGATTGTGATGTCATTGAGGCGGCGGTAATCGATGCAGAAACACCAAGTATCATCCTTCTTTTTAACCAAAAGCACGGGAGCAGCAAAAGGACTGATGCTTGTGGTTATCAGACCAGCTTGAAGCATCTCCGCCACCTGCCGCTCGATCTCGTCTTTTTGGAGGCGTGAATATCGATATGGCCTAACATTGGGTGGAGATGCACCAGGCTGCAAATGGATTGCATGATCAAGCTCCCGGTGAGGTGGCAGTGTCGTGGGCTCCTGGAACACACCAGCATACTCGTCCAGAAGTGCTTGCAGCTGTGGCAGCAATGGTTCTTCTTGTTCACTAGTCTGACCATCGCTATGCACCACTGCTAGAGCCCACACCTCATTACCCTGGATCCACTTGGATAATTGGTCTGCTCTGATCTCTGTAAGTGTCGGTTCCGTGGGCGAAAGCACCCCCTGCAGCTTGATATTGATATTTTCATGGCGGAATTCCATGGTCTTGAGGCCCCAATGACATTTCATAGGGCTGAATCGAGCTAACCAATCCACACCGAGGACAGCATCATATGCCCCGAGCTCAAGCAGTCTCATATCTGTGGAGAATGTATTGCCTTGGCACCACCACTGAAGCTGAGCCACCTGCTTATTGGATTGCAGTGTGTCTCCATTAGCAACGCGGACGGTCACCGACTTTGTGTCTTGCACCGTGCAGCCAGCGTGCAACGCAAATGCCGAGTTGACAAATGTGTGTGTACTACCGGAATCGACCAGCAAGAGCATAACTTGGTTCCCGACCAGGGTACGCAGTCGCATGGTGCCTGCCGCTTCTGTTCCTGCCACTGCATTCACTGAGATGTTGTAACAAGTTGCTTGTTTCTCTGGATTATCATCAAGTAGTTCAAGGGCACGAATTGTGTCATCAGACAAGAGCTCGCCGTGATCGCCTACTTCGATGGTGAGCAGCTGACCAACTCGATTGCACTTGTGCTCGCGGCTGTATTTCTCCCCGCACTTAGCACAAACCATTTTCGCGCCTGAACTCGCGGAGTTGCCGTTCGCGACCAAAATCATCCGGTCCGCGCTTGGCTCCATCAATGCGCGGCTGGACCGGTGCTGGCGCGATTGCAGGCACCGGTAGTGGAGGATGGCGCGCGCATAGGCCGGCGGGCGTCCTCTTCGCCTTGTGTGTTCTGTCTCCTCCTCCTGGATACGTGCCAGTGCAGCCGCTCTGGACACGCTCGTGGGCGCATGTTGGCGCACCCCAGTACACACCTCGTCGCGCAGTCCGATGATGAATTGCGACACGAAAAATTTCTGGTTGAGGGAGGGATCCATTGCGATCAAATGGTACATGATGGCCTCAAAGGAGAGAAGGTACTCAGCAACTGTGCCTGACTGTTTGAGATGATGAAGACGATGCAGAAGAGTGTCAAATTCGTCCTGACCAAATTCTGCTTGTACCGCCGTAGTGAACTCGAACCAATTGCCGAGACCATGGAGGCGCTTTTGTGCTTGACACCACAGCGCGGCGTGGCCTTCCATGTACAGAACCGCTGTGGCTACCCACTCCTCTTGAGGCGTCTGATAGAGCTCAAAATACGTCTGACAGAGGTCAAACCAAAGCCGCGGCGCCTCGCCACCAAATCACGGGAAATCGTGTTTGGGCGGCTTGTGGCGGTAGTGCTGGCGTGGTGACGGCGGTGGGGAGGGCTGGCGTTCCTGGTGATTGGCATGGCGATCCGCCATAGGTGGTGGCTGGACCGGTCGGTGGAGAAGTGGGCCCCCTGATGGACAAGGAGGCCGGCCCTGGGCACGGTCGAGGAAGAGGGCGCGACACGCGTGGCTGCCTCGTTGGTGGCCTGCTACCGCTTGACAGCGTCGAGACCCTCGCCGAAATCGGCCACCTGGGTGCCGAGCTATTTGACTTTCGTAGACCGCCTCCACATCAGGCATGACTCTGACTGCCGATGGGGAGTGCGTGACACGGCGGCGGATCGGAGATGGGCGCGCAGAGGTCAAAACGCGGCGGCGCGTCAACACCGTAGCCACCGACAGCAGCAGGCAGCCCAATCTCCGGCCGCTGGCAAGCCGGTGAGTGCCCTATTTTGCTCTTGTTCGGTTCGTCGGGTTGAATGATTCGCTAGTTTTTTAAGCACTGTCAATTCTGTGGAAATTTCTTCTGCTTGCTGGTTTTTTTTTGGGTGGTGACAATCGTTTAATTGGACATTGTTCAGTGAGCAAGCCAGCTAAGATGGCAGAGCCGGAGACGGAGACCACCATCATGGCCTCTTGTGTCTTCCAATTCAAAGTTGATTACGAACAAAGCAAGCAGCTTCCCATTGACAAGGCCATCTGTTCCGACATCGTCTCCGCCGGGGGACATCTGTGGAGGATTAGGTGCTACCCGCGTGGCGATACCGAGGACGGCAAGGGCGAGTATATTTCTGTCTACCTCGAGCACATGAGCAAATCCAGAATCGTCGGGGCCATCTTTGATATCTTCATAGTCGGCAGGGACGGCAAATCACCTACGTGGGACACGTCCAAGATACCCAGGACACTCCAAACCTTTGAAATCAATGGAAATAAAGACCAGCGCGACTGCTGGGGATGGAGTCAGTTCATCAAGGAAACTATTTTGGAGGAAGATTACTTAACAGGGAGACACTTCACAATTGTATGTACCATCATGATCATCGATGGCAGTCCTCCCATTGCCGTCCCGCCTCCAGACATCGGAACCCATCTTGGCCGTCTGCTAGATCATGCTGACGGGACAGACGTGTCATTCGTCGTCGACGATGAGACATTCCGTGCACACTTGCTGCCCGCTCGCCGGTGTTTAGGGCAGAGCTCTTTGGTTCCATGTCAGAGGCTACAATGTCATCCATCACGCTGCACGACATCACACCTGCAACGTTCAAAGTTATGCTTCGCTTCATATACACGGATGAATTGCCCGGAGAAGACGAGCCCACAGACTCATCCGTTGAGATGTTTCAGGGTCTGCTCGCTGCTGCTGACCGGTATGCATTGGATCGACTGAAGGTTATTTGTGCCCAGAAGTTATGGGAGAAAGTGTCTGTAGATACAGTTGCAACTATCTTAGCTTGTGCTGAAACCTACAACTGTCAGGAGTTGAAGAACAAGTGCATTGACTTCTTTGTGGCGGATGAAAATTTCAAGGAGGCCATGTTCACCGATGGTCATGCGCTACTGGTTCTGAAGTTCCCATCGATTACTGTTGAGCTCAAAAGAAGGGTTAGAGGATAATGTAGTGAGAGATACACCTGTGTGTATATAGTTCAGATTTTAGAGCATAGCTCTAGCATGGTATTTTCTAATGAATTGGCCTGCATGTCTGTGAGAAGAAAATAACACCATATGAAGGGAAGTGCAGTTTCTCAGCCCAAGCTCAGATGAGCCTTTTGAATCTCTTTTGTAACAAACATTGACAAATGTTGTAAGAGCTTACACAATTTCATTATGGAATCACATTCCTGGAAGGCATTGCAAAAAAATCGATACTCTGAAAATGCTACTTCTGCAAGCATTTTGGAGCACCGATTTTTTTTTTTGGCCACGACTTCCACAAATGTGATTTCATGATCAAAGTTTTAATTCAAGCTCTTAGAACATTTGTCAATGTTTGACACAAAATAAATTCATTTTTTTTCAAATAAAATCTATTTTATTGTTCACCTGAGCTCATTTGAACTCAAGCAGAGAAGGTGACTTTCCCATACGAAGCGCTCATACAACAAAATGTTTATACAAATACTTTCCCATTTCTTTCTTTTTTGTTTCTGTTGTCAATCCACGGATATCTATAAAAATCGTGAACATTTTTTAATACATGAAGCAATTTCTAAAATCCTTTTTAATCTTTTTTTATCAAACTCATGAACACTTTTTCAAGTTCGTGAAACATTTTCTAAAATTCATGAATTTTTTTATGATTTTATTTATTTCAAATACACAACATATTTTAAATTGTGAACATTATTTAAAATGCCAATTTTTTTTAAATCATGTATTTTTAGTCCATGATTTTTTTATTTTTCTTTGGTACTTAATAAATCGGCAACATAGTGTTTCAGAGGGAGCCGCTTTCGATTTCTTCAGCCAAGAAGCTAAATGGCCTGGTGCATTTTAGCTGCTACTAGAACAAAAAAAAGGCGCGCTTTGTTGTGCCGACTCTTTTTTGTTTCTTGTAAAAATATGCTTTCTTTTCTTATTTGTGTCATCGATGAGCTGAGCAGCTTCCTGCAACACATAAAACATGAAAATCAAGTGTCCTGACCAATTTCCTGTTCCCCTGCGCGGTGGTAGGAGGAAGACCACCATTTTGGGGCACCGACCGATCTCCCTGCCATTGAATCGGATCTGGCACGCGGTGACCGCGGGCTAGGTGGGGCTACTCGGCGGCTTTGTCCCCCGCATGACGGCGCCGTACTCCTCTAACAGTGGAGGCTTGTGATCTGGCGATGATCCGGCTGCATGGAGCAGCGGTACACCAATGGTGAGTGCGAGTCAGCATTGACAGTGGAGGTGCGGCTGCTCCATGGTGGGGGCACCCCTATTGTTGCGGATGTGTGCACCATCTTGCGCGGCCCAGATGGGCTTGCGCGGGTCGACGACTCTTGGACGTGAATCCAGGCTGGCGCGATGGTGCCTGACGACGTCAGCTGCTAGGCACCATGGTGGTGCGGGTGTTGGAGATATGCCCTAGAGGCAATCATGTATGATGATGTGTTTATGAATAAAGATAGTCCTTGGACATTATCAATGATGTGTATCAGCAAGTACGTGACTTGTTTGTGGGACTATGCATTGGATGATGACTATCCTAAAAGGTCCCTAGTCGAAAGGGCTGTGTGAACGCGCAGCCGACTAGACTGGCATATGACACGGTCGATGGCTTGGTCTCACTAGCCATGGAGCATTGGATGCTAACAGGATAATATGGACTTGGAAAGGTCTGGTCGGATTCGACGTAGTCGGATCCGAGTCAAGATAAGGTCCGAGTCGGACAGACCCAACTATGAGACGCAGCGATATGTCATCTGTGAGTCTCTAGTACAACATACGTTCTATGTCCTAAGACCTGAGCTGACGCATGTACTCGGGATGGTGACAGACTTGCTTTGGGCCAACCAAACGCTACTCCGTGACTAGTAGTTACAAAGGTAGGTTTCGGGTTTGTCCAGTCCCATGCTGCGAGACATGGTCGAGAAAGATGGGATTTGCCCCTCCGATCAGGAGAGATATACTCTGGGCCCCTCGTGTGATCCAACCAGGAACAACATGGCCATGCGACAAGGATTATGAGATAATCGGGTTTGTGGTCGGTATCACTGGAAAGAGAAAGAGATCGGGCTAGCACAAGGATGACAGTCTCGCCTTGAGCCCGACAACATATATTGTGTGGCAAAGGGAACAAAAGTGTGACACGTTGTACAGGTTCGCCTAACCAGCTTCATAGTCTGCTTGGTGGTCGGCACGCCTTGCTAGAGGCCGCTACCAACCGTGCAGGTCGGAGGTGATCCGAACTGTGACCAAGCCGACTTGAACCTAAGGGTCATGCGCTTAAGGGAAGGAACCTCGAGGTCGATTCAGTGAGACCTTTGGTTGGATGTGATCCAGGCTGGACTAGGAGCGTGACCGAGTAGACTTTGGGCTTTAGGGTCCGTGCAAGGCCCAAGTGTTGAGCCTGCGACGGACGCCTATATAAAGTGGAGGTGCGGCACACTCATGTGATTGATCGCTTCGGCGCTGTGACTAGGGTTTGCATGTGTTGCGAATAGCCACCTCCACTCGCCGCCGACTGTGTGATCGGACCTAGCAGTTCGCCGCACGGTGTTCCTCCTGCACGCGCGGATACCGTTAGAGGCGGTGCACTTGCGCCGCTCCGGCGAACTCATACGTGGGATTGGAGGACCGGTTGTTCGAGGGAGATCGGACGAGGAGGAGACGATCCACGCGGATGCGCTGCCCCAACTCTTCTTCCGCTGCACGGCACTGCGCATCTAGTGGTAACAAACTGTGATCCATCTCCCGTAGCATGTTCCTGGATGTTCTGCGCGTAGGAAAATTTTAATTGCAGTCGACGCACCCTACCGTAGAACCCAACAGCGGGCGCCCGGCCTGGCAGCAACAGGCTGGATCGGGGCGGCGTGGGGGCCTCCTGCCGTGATGGTAAAGGTGGTGGTCCTCATGCTCTTCTCGCATCACGCAACATCCTGCATGAACGGTCCTCCTCGATCTGGCCAACGACGTGTTTCAGAACGACCACTGAAGATTTTGCTCAACATATCTGGATCGGTTAGTTTTCGGTCGTGCACGTCCATATCAGCCTACGAGGTTCTCAGGGCGTGGCGTGAAGCACTCTTGGCTAACCCAACCCTTTGCGACGAGGGGTTGCACGACTAGGGGGAGGGCGGCGTGGAGAGGGATGGGTTGCGCGATGAGGGGAGTGCCACGCGACGAGGGGAGGGCTAGGGATTGCAAATGGAGATTTGGGGAAATGTGAAGTCTGCCAACTCAACTTGTACAGTCAGCAAAAGACTAGTCAAAAACCACCGAAATTAGCTCCAATAACACTGTTAAGGATTAATTAAATCCTAATAATCAATGCTTAGGTCGGTTGTTTAGTTTAGCAACCGCCAGTTACCGACTATGTAATTACCGCCTCTGTACATGGGTATAAATAGCCTATTCTTCAGTCAATGCAATCACTGTTCAATCCGTTCGTTCCCCTCTCTCTTTTTCCTCTTTACACGTTATCAGCACTTGCTGCTCTCCAAAACGAGCGATTTAGCTATGCGGAAAGAAGAACCGATGGAAGGACGCAGCGCCAGCCTCCATCGATTCAACAATTGGAAGCCTCGAACACACTCTGCCAAAGGACAGAAAATTAATCAATTGAGCAGATTGATCATACTCCAAGCAGGAACATCAGAACTTGAAATTGGGCACGATTTTCAACTACACAAAGACGCACAGAAAAGGATATGGGCGTTGTAGATTGATTACGATGTAATAAAAATGGTGAGTGCAAGTCAGCATTGATAGTGGAGGTGCGGCTGCTCCATAGTGGGGGCGCCCCTGTTGCCGCGGATGTGTGCACCGTCTTGCGCGGCCCAGATGGGCTTGGGCGGGTCGACAACTCTTGGACGTGAATCTAGGCTGGAGCGATGGTGCCTGACGACGTCAGCTGCTAGGCACCATGGTGGTGCGGGCGCCCGGCCTGGCAGCAACAGGCTGGATCGGGGCGGCGTGGGAGCCTGCTGCCGTGATGGTAAAGGTGGCGGTCCTCATGCTCTTCTCGCATCACACAACATCTTGCATGAACGGTCCTCCTCGTTCTGGCCAACGGCGTGTTTCGGAACGACCACTGGAGATTTTGCTCAACATATCTGGATCGGTTAGTTTCGGTCATGCACGTCCATATTAGCCTACGAGGTTCTCAGGGCGTGGCGTGAAGCACTCTTGGCTAACCCAACCCTTCGCGGCAAGGGGTTGCACGACTAGGGGGAGGGCGGCGCGGAGAGGGTTGGGTTGCACGATGAGGGGGAGGGCAACGCGACGGGGGGAGGGCTAGGGGGATTGCAAATGCAGATTTGGGGAAATGTGAAGTCTGCCAACTCAGCTTGTACAGTCAGCAAAAGACTAGTCAAAAACCACCGAAATCAGCTCCAATAACACTGTTAAGGAATAATTAAATCCTAATAATCAATGCTTAGGTCGGTTGTTTAGTTTAGCACCCGCCAGTTACCGACTATGTAATTACCGCCTCTGTACATGGGTATGAATAGCCTATTCTTCAGTCAATGCAATCTCTGTTCAATCCGTTCGTTCCCCTCTCTCTCTTTTTCCTCTTTACACGTTATCAACACTTGCTGCTCTCCAAAACGAGCGATTTAGCTATGCGGAAAGAAGAACCGATGGAAGAATGCAGTGCCAGCCTCCATCAATTCAACAATTGGAAGCCTCGAACACACTCTGCCAAAGGACAGAAAATCAATCAATTGAGCGGATTGATCATACTCCAAGCAAGAACATCAGAACTTGAAATTTGTCGCAATTTTCAACTACACAAAGACGCACAGAAAAGGATATGTGCTTCTTTATAGCTGAATAGGCATGTGTCAATTGAGGGTTGTAGCAAAAAAGGGTTCACGCAGAGACCTGACATCGATTACGATGTAACATAACCTCTTGGTATGAGTGGAATTATGTTTCGATACTAAATACCATTGGCAATAAAAATAATAATAGTATCCATGCAGTTGATGGATGAAGTGGCTACATACTCACAGGGGCGGAGCCAGGATTTAGGCATAGGGGGGGCCAGGCGACCATAGTGAAGCCATTTTTTTTCATCACACAACTACACATAATTTTTTCCAGTTGCTAAGGCACATCTAGATGTGCCATAAGTATTGCACATCTAAGTCCTATCTCATTGATCTTACGTGTAGATTCGTGTAGGCATTGTTTTCTTTTTTCCATTATTTTTATGCTTGATGATTGAGTTATTTAGATGTGCAATAACTAGGGCTTTTTTCAACTTAGCTCTTACTGTTCAATTGGTTTTGACAGATGGGAAGTCGCCGTTTTCATGGCGCCATAACTCACTCTTGTAAATTACGTTTGCTTTCACCTTAATATATAGTATAGGCGGGCTGAACTCCTGCGTGTTCTCGAGAAAAAAACTACCCAATAGTTTTGTATCCAAATATCATTCATATTTTACTTTGCCAGGACAGACACTTATTCTTGTTGCTATAGCTAATATTGGTCAATAATTTCACATACAGGCTGACGAGACGAAGTTGATGATCAAACTACTTTGAAATATGACACGAGGTACCTTGCTAAAAAATATGGCATATGGAAATTTAAATATACAAAAAAGAACGATCATTGTATAACCTAACGATTGGCTTTGAATCGAGAGATTAGCAGATATTGTGATGTATTAACCTTGGTTAGTTCGTACGTTGCAACCTGAAGGATTGGCGAGTGAATCATCATGGGTCGCCATGTGAATCAGATAGCTATGAAGATCAGAGGCTAGCAGGCGGCCAGGGGAAAGGACGGCGGCTGCATAGGGCTAATCTACACGCACACGCTAATCACGGAGATAGTGCCTAGCCCTTAGCGGAGGCCAATGTGGACTTCCAAGGGCTTAAAATGACTCACTAGTGGGCTAGTACATGGGCCTATTTCTTTCCTCACGTCAACGTATGGGGGGGGGCAACTACTTAATTCCGTGAATCCTATTGCTAATTAGCTACTCTGTATTAGTGTCTGGTCGATCGATGGGGGGGGGGAGGTTCAGGCCCCTGCTCGCCCCCCCTTGTCTCTGCCACTGCATACTCATATGAGTCACTCATTTTGGAAATCTCTATTGAAGTCCCTGAAGGGCTTATACTTTCGAATCCAAAAGCAAATCACAACAAGTTTTGTGTAAAACTTCATAAGTCACTCTATGACTTGAAATAGTCCAAAATCATATGGTACTACGGACTAAATAAGTTCCTTCTTCAAAAGGGTTACTCGATAATGATGATTAGTTACATGTTTAATAAAGGAATCTCAAATTTGATTTCCTTTCATTACCTCAGTGTTTATTGATGACCTCATCATCAATGTCTATACAAGTCCTAAACATACACAAAATCATCTCAATACGGAAAATTTGGATTCAACCAAATTTAACTTAAGTTTACAACTTGAGCATTCTCTCAAGAATATATATCAGTCTACATATATACAATACATATACAAGAAGTTCAATGTGGATATATCATACCAATAAAAGACATGCAATATGGTCATACTACCCCTGATAGGGTACAAATCCATTCATACCTAGGAGTGACAATGTAGTGATATCAGAATCTAAAGTTCTACGTCTCACTAACACCAGCGCACTCATATAATTGCAGACTACGCCAGGCCTGACAATATATTTGCTATCTTTGTCCAGAGTGCAACCTCCAACAAAAGGTATATGGTCGATATAAGAAATAAGAACTTATATCTGATGCTCACAATACATCTTGGGCATTTCCATCGGGAAAATCAAGATATGACCATGATATGATGTAATGATATTGGTTCTTTATTTGATCCCAATAATGCCATATCAATGACTGAATTCACTGTAATAGTCTTCTCATGAAAGTCATCCAAATAGACTTTAATGACTATTTCCACTTATCATTCTGACATAATTGCTTTATCTAAAAGAATCGCATAATATGCATGTCTTGGTAGAATGATTAACCACACTCAAAATCATGTGGTTGAGATTCATAACAATCACATAACTTGATTTTATCAAGATGCTACCACTTGTGTTACTCAATACCTACAGGTTATATGAAGAGCAATATCATAAAGCACATTGCTCGAAGATCACATATCCTCGTGAATTATAGAAAAGTGAGGAAACAATTTGCAAAAAAATACTGTGAAAATCCAACATATTATTCACAATGGCATGATCATGTCAGTGAAATTGGTACGAGACATCCTCAAGATTTGCAAAGTTCAGGGGGAGTAATCTCCCAAATTATAACATGTTAACAATCATCAGATTACATATATTGTACTCTTTTTCCCTTCATGAGTTTTCCCTCATGTTTCTCATAAAAGGTTTTTAATGAGACAATATTGATACAAGTGTTCACATATGTCATGTCAGTTTCTCCTTATATATTTTCCATTGGGTTTTAAAGGAGTTTTCAGTGACATATCATATCACACTCTTTTCCTTATGAGTTTTCTTTCAAAGTTTCTCATAACGGTTTTTAATGAGGCAATATCTTTTTAAGATTATATGTTATACTTTCAAGTTTTCCCCATTGGGTTTTTAAAGGAAAGTATACAAAGCATATTTATTGTTCTCTAAACTCATCAATGATTTTTCTCCTTCTTCAAAGGTTTTTCCATGAGTTATCAAGAGATAATAATCATTATATGTTGCATCATTTTCTCCTTATTATTTTTCTCATTGGGTTTTAAAGGAGTTTTAGCAACATATCTACACTATTCTCCTCATATTTTTCCCATAGGGTTTTTGGAGAAGACTTTAAAGATTATACAAGCATTTCTGAAGATGAAGATGATGAACATTCTCAAGGGCGGCCATATATTAGGAGGAGCCTATCAAGATGATGCATATTCATCTAGTGAAGCATAGATTAGGGGGAGTGTTAAGGATTAATTAAATCCTAATAATCAATGCTTAGGTCGGTTGTTTAGTTTAGCAACCGCCAGTTACCGACTATATAATTACCGCCTTTGTACATGGGTATAAATAGCCTATTCTTCAGTCAATGCAATAACTGTTCAATCCGTTCGTTCCCCTCTCTCTCTCTTTTTCCTCTTTACAAACACTGTGGGGGGAAAGTGATACTTTCCTCAAAAATAAATAAAGAAGGCCCAACAAACGCGGCCTGCTAGTCCGCTCGTCTTGACTACAACGCGCAACCGCAACCCCTACCGCGCTTGGATTATCGTATTTCCCTCGGATACACTTGTAGAAATGCCCCTAGACGTCTATATTGTTTCCGGCCAGAAACCTAGTCCCGTAAGATACACTTGTAAAATTGATACACCTGTATTAGATCATCTCCAACAGGCGCCGAACGCGCCGCGCGCAAAAAACTGATTTGCCGCACGCCAAGATCGCCGGTTTGGCGCCAGCCAGTAGCACTAGCTCCAGCGATCGCTAAAATGCAGCAGCGTCTTGCGCTCCGCTCAGCGAAGGCGCAAAAATGCAGCGCAGCGACTTCGCGGTGCATTGCATATGCACTACAAAAATAAGACACATCTGTGACATTTTGGGCCGAACGAATTTTTTTTCTGTCATACATATGACACTTCTATGACGATAATTGTGACAAAACCCGGTATCATCATAGATGTGGTGGGCTCCTACTTATATGACAAAAATCATGACAGAAAATGGGCTTTTCATCCTGGGCGGGCCGGAGACGCAGCTGCATGACATTCTTTGGGCCGTCCATGACGGAAAAACCGTGGTAGAAGTGAGGGGGGGAATTTCGGGAGTTGCGGTTACGGTGGGAGGTTGGGGGCGAAGCGATGCGCGCTTCTCTCGACACGCGTGCGGCGTTGGCTCTAATCGAACCCGAGCGAGGTGTTGGGCTCTAATCAACCCGGCGATTGACCGCAGCGAGCTACGCGTTCATCGAACCCGAGCGATCGATCGATGGCTGTTAATCGAACCCGATGGGCGATTCGCCGCTATCGCTGCTAATCAAGACGATCGATTGGATGAGCAAAGGCGTTGCGGGGGTTTGGATGAGCGATGGCGGTGGCGTTGCCTCGGATGAACAGGACCCGTGGTGTGGAGGGCTGGATGAACGAGAGATGGTGGAGGGGTGGCCGCCGAGGGGTGGTTGAACAGGACCCCGTAGTGTGGAGGCTGGAGGAGGGCTAGATGAACAGTAGACGGTGGAGGGGTGGTTGAACAGTAGCCGGTGGAGTAGCGCGCGGTGGAGGCTGGATGAACAGGAGCCCGTGGAGGCTGGAGGAGGTCGACGGTAGCCCGTGGAGGCTGGAGGAGGTCGATGGTGGAGATGAACAGATCCGTGGAGTCCGTTTGCGACGCCACACCTCCCGGCGAACAGGACCCTGTTTCGACCACGTGAGGTCCGTTTAAATCCTGCTTTTGCGGCACGCCACACCCTCCCGATCAACAGACCCCGTTTGATCGTGGGAGGTCCATTTCCTCCGTTTTGCGGCACGCCACTCCTCCCGATCAACAGACCCCGTGCTTGATCAGTAGGAGGTCCGTTTAAATCCGCTTTGCGGACGCCACACCCTCCCGATTAACAGACCCCGTTTCACCATAGGAGGTCCATTTCCTCCGTTTTGCGATGCGCCACACCCTCCCGATCAACAGGACCTGTTCGAGCGAGGTCTGCTTCTCCTCCGTTGTGCGATGCGCCAGCCTCGTTTCCATCGCTGTTCCGTCCAAGCGGTTGGCTCCCACGCTGCGTTCTGTTGCCTCCCGATGAACACGACGCATTCCGTTGCCTCCTCATGAACATGATGCATTCATTGCCTCCCCATGAACACGACGACGACGCTGTTTCTCCGTTTCGACCCAGCCATGTACACAAGCCCTGGCCGTACGTACGCGTGAGTAGGCGTTCGAGACCCTGCCCGTATGTACGTACGTGGCCGTATTTTCTTTCTTGCACCCTCGCCGCTGTAAGTACGTATACATGCTACGTGCGCGCCTCTACAACGACCAGTATGTATGTACACGTTCGCGACCAGAATGACAATGCTACATACGCCGACCAGGTCTCGATCGCCGCACTTCCTTGCTGCGAAGATGTAGCCGGTGGGTCCCATGGTCGGGGCGAATCGTTTTTGCCGGACGCACTTCCTTGCGTGCGAAGATGTAGCTGGTGGGTCCCAGCGGTGGGAAGCGAATCGTTTTTTGCCCGGACGCACTTCCTTGCGTGCGAAGGTGTCGTTGGTGGGTCCCAGCGTCGGGGAATCGTTTTGTTTTTTGCCCGGATGCACTTCCTTGCATGCGAAGACGTAGCTAGTGGGTCCCACCACCGTCGGGAAACCTTTTTAACGAAATACGATGGCCGTCCGGTGGGCCCAATTGTCGAGTGGAGGAATCATTATTTTCCGCGTAATAAGGAGGCACTTCCTTGCTGCGGTAGTGGACCCAAATTGTCGGCCTCTCCACGCATGATCCCACGTCCGATGGAAGTCGTCCCTTGACCATATTGACCACGCCGCCGAGAGCACCAGGCGGTGGACGACGGCGAGGCCTAGGAAGGGATGACGGGAGCCGAGGAAGACGCGACAAAGGAAGCCCGCGGAGAGGAGTACGAGGTTCACTAGTTTGGCTGTGGTGTGCGGTTGTTGCCGCCGCATGGCATGGCCAGCGTGGGAATAGTAGGGCGATGAGGCCTCCGCGCAGCAAGACAGCCGCCACGGAGGCAGGAGCATCTTGACACGACCGGCGCTGCTTTGGGCGGCTGGAGCAAGAAGACCAGAGGTTGAAGAAGCACTACAGCCGTTGGATGGACATCGTACGGTCACTGGAGCTAGAATCGTTCATATTGACTAAAGTTGACAAGGGCCCTGATACGTCTCACACGTATCTATAATTTTTGATTGCTCCATGCTATATTATCTACTGTTTTAGGCAATATTGGGCTTTATTATCCACTTTTATATTATTTTTGGGACTAACCTATTAACCGGAGGCCCAGCCCAGATTTGTTGTTTTATGCCTATTTTAGTGTTTCAAGAAAAGGAATATCAAACGAGTCGAAACGGAACGAAATCAATCTGGAGAAGTTATTTTTGGAAGGAAAGCCACCGGATAGACTTGGACTCTACGTCAGAAGATACGGGAGCTGGCCACGAGGGTGGGGGCGCGCCCACCCCCCTAGGGCGCGCCCCCTGCCTCGTGGGGCCCTCGTTGCTCCCCTGACGTGCTTCTTCCGCCTATATAACTCCACGTACCCTAAAACTTCCAGAACAGAGAATAGATCGGGAGTTCCACCGCCGCAAAACCTCCAGAGCCACCAAAAACCAATCGGGACCCTGTTCCGGCACCCTGCCGGAGGGGGAAACCCTCATCTGTGGCCATCTTCATCATTCCGGCGCTCTCCATGACGAGGAGGGAGTAGTTCACCCTCGGGGCTGAGGGTATGTACCAGTAGCTATGTGTTTGATCTCTCTCTCTCTCTCTCTCTCTCTCTCTCTCTCTCGTGTTCTTGATTTGGCACGATCTTGATGTATCGCGAGCTTTGCTATTATAGTTGGATCTTATGTTTCTTCTCCCCCTCTACTCTCTTGTAATGGATTGAGTTTTCCCCTTTGAGTAATCTTATCGGATTGAGTCTTTAAAGATTTGAGAACACTTGATGTATGTCTTGCCGTGCGTATCTGTGGTGACAATGGGATATCACGTGATTCACTTGATGCATGTTTTGGTGATCAACTTGCGGGTTCCGCCCATGAACCTATGCATAGGGGTTGGCACACGTTTTCGTCGTGATTCTCCGGTAGAAACTTTGGGGCACTCTTTGAGGTTCTATGTGTTGGTTTGAATAGATGAATTGAGATTGTGTGATGCATATCGTATAATCATGCCCACGGATACTTGAGGTGACATTGGAGTATCTAGGTGACATTAGGGTTTTGATTGATTTGTATCTAAAGGTGTTATTCTAGTACGAACTCTAGGGCTGTTTGTGACACTTATAGGAATAACCCAACGGATTGATTGGAAAGAATAACTTTGAGGTGGTTTCGTACCCTACCATAATCTCTTCGTTTGTTCTCCACTATTAGTGACTTTGGAGTGACTCTTTGTTGCATGTTGAGGGATAGTTATATGATCCAACTATGTTATTATTGTTGAGAGGACTTGCACTAGTGAAAGTATGAACCTTAGGCCTTGTTTCCTATCATTGCAATACCATTTACGCTCACTTTTACCACTTGCTACCTTGCTGTTTTTATATTACAAAAACTTTTATCTACCATCCATATTGCACTTGTATCACCATCTCTTCGCCGAACTAGTGCACCTATACAATTTACCATTGTATTGGGTGTGTTGGGGACACAAGAGAATCTTTGTTATTTGGTTGTAGGGTTGCTTGAAAGAGACCATCTTCATCCTACGCCTCCCACGGATTGATAAACCTTAGGTCATCCACTTGAGGGAAATGTGCTACTGTCCCACAAACCTGTGCACTTGCAGGCCCAACAACGTCTACAAGAAGAAGGTTGCATAGTAGACATCAAGCTCTTTTCTGGCGCCGTTGCCGGGGAGGTTAGTGCTTGAAGGTATATCTTTAGATCTTGCAATCGAATCTTTTTGTTTCTTGTTTTATCACTAGTTTAGTCTATAAAAGAAAACTACCAAAAAATGGAATTGAGTTTGTCTCATACGCTTCATCTTTTTAATATCTTTCGTGAGTATGATGGAAAATAAAATTGTGCCAAAGTGTTAGAAGAAGAATGCATTAAATTGTTTGGCACTAGATCTTTGAATGATGAGCATGATTGCAATGTTGTTAGTATGAATTCTTTGAATACCCACGATGCTAATGATATGCAAAGCCACAAGCTTGGGGATGCCATGTTTGATGAAGATGATATGTTTAGTCCCCCAAGTTTTGATGAGCAAATTTATTATGATGAAAGCATGCCTCCTATATATGATGATTATTGTGATGACATGTATGCTATAAAGAATAATGATCACCATGAAACTTGTCATGTTGATTTCAATTTTCAATCACATGATAGTTATTTTGTTGAGTTTGCTCCCACCACTATACATGAGAATAAATTTTCTTATGTGGAGAGTAATAAAATTTCTATGCTTGTAGATCATGAAAAGAATGCTTTATATGCTGGTTATATTGTTGAATTCATTCATGATGCTACTGAAAATTATTATGAGGGAGGAATATATGCTTGTAGGAATTGCAATAATATCAAGTTTCCTCTCTATGTGCTTAAAGTTTTGAAGTTATGCTTGTTTTGCCTTCCTATGCTAGATGATTATTGTTCCCATAAGTTGTTTGCTCAAAAAATCCCTATGCATAGTAAGTGGGTTAGACTTAAATGTGCTAGTCATGTTCTTCATGATGCTCTCTTTATGTTTCAATTCTTATCTTTTATGCGAGCATCATTGAAATCATCATGCCTAGCTAGGGGCGTTAAACGTTAGCGCTTGTTGGGAGGCAACCCAATTTATTTTAGTTTCTTGCTTTTTGATTCTGTTTAGTAATAAATAATATATCTAGCCTCTGGTTAGATGTGGTTTTATGTGTTAATTAGTGTTTGTGCCAAGTAGAACCTTTGGGAAGACTTGGGTAAAGTCTTTATGATCATGCTGTAAAAAGACAAAAACTTTAGCGCTCACGAGATTAGCTAGAACTTTTTACTGGAGAGTGATATTTAGTTGATTCTTTTTTCAGATGATTACTAGTAAAATTACTCAGGTCCAGAAATTTATTTTAGAATTTTTGGAGTTCCATAAGTTTGTGTTAGTTACAGATTACTACAGACTGTTCTGTTTTTGACAGATTCTGTTTTTCGTGTGTTGTTTGCTTATTTTGATGAATCTACGGCTAGTAAAATAGTTTATAAACCATAGAGAAGTTGGAATACAGTAGGTTTAACACCAATAAAAAAAATAATTAGTTCATTACAGTACCTTTAAGTGGTGTTTTGTTTTCTTTCGCTAACGGAGCTCACGAGTTTTCTGTTAAGTTTTGTGTTGTGAAGTTTTCAAGTTTTGGGTAAAGATTCGATGGAATATGGAATAAGGAGTGGCAATAGCCTAATCTTGGGGATGACCAAGGCACCCCAAGGTAATATTCAAGGATAACCAAGAGCCTAAGCTTGGGGATGCCCCGGATGGCACCCTCTCTTTCGTCTTCGTTCATCGGTAACTTTACTTGGAGCTATATTTTTATTCACCACATGATGTGTGTTTTGCTTGGAGCGTCAATTTATTTTGTTAGTGTTTCCTTTCTGTTATTTAGAATAATGTTTTGAATTTTTATTTTCAATAAAAAAATTCAAGGATAGCCTTTGCCATGCTTATTTTGCTAGTATACATGTTGCTGTTTGAAAACAGAAAGTTTACTGCTGTTGCAAAAATTCCTCAAAAACGTCAGAGCATGATATAATGTTGAAACCTTTTGCATAATGAGATCTGATAAATTTACTACAGTGGGAATTTTCTCTCATAATTTTTGGAGTTATTGAAGTATCATGAATCTTGCATTCTTTACAGACTATACTGTTTTCACAGATTGTTGTTATGTTTGCATTGTTTGCATATGTTTACTTGTTTAATGATTCTATTTAAGGATAGGAGTATTAAATATGCAGAGGCATTTAGTATGCAATGTTGAATAATAATGTTAGTGATTTTTTTACAGTAGAAAATGATAAGGTTTTGCATTGGTTTATACTAACCTATCTCACGAGTTCTTGTTGAGTTTGTTGTGAATGAAGCTTTTGATAAAAAGAGAAACCATGATATGAGAGGAATTAAGGAGACACAAAAGTTCAAGCTTGGGGATGCCCAAGGCACCCCAAGATAATATTTCAAGAAGTCTCAAGCATCTAAGCTTGGGGATGCCCTGGTAGGCATCCCACCTTTCTCCAACAATTATCGGTTGAACCTAAGTTTTTGCTTCTTCACATGAGTTGTGCTATCCTTGCAATGTAGTTTTATTTAGCTTTGCTTGCTGTTTGAATACAATACCAAGATCTGAAATTCTTTAATGAGAGAGACCATCTTCATCCTACGCCTCCCATGGATTGATAAACCTTAGGTCATCCACTTGAGGGAAATTTGCTACTGTCCTACAAACCTCTGCACTTGGAGGCTCAACAACGTCTACAAGAAGAAAGTTGTGTAGTAGACATCAGGCCCCCATCCCAGTCAACTTAGTAGGCCCACAAGTCAGCCTCCCACCATGGTGGGTCCCAGCTAGCAAGGGGAGTATTCATTTTTTTGTGCGTAATAAGGAGGCACTTCCGGTGGGTCCGAGCTGATAGCGCGGGGAACGTTTTTTCGCGAAATACGCTGGCCCGTCCGATGGGTCCCAGCAGTCAGGGGGGAAACGTTTTTTTCGTGAAATAAGGTGGCCCGTCCGGTGTGTCCCTGCTGTCAGGTGGAGGAATAATTATTTTGCGCGTAATAAGGAGGCACTTCCTTGCGGCCGCTGGACCCAAATTGTCGGCCTCTCCACGTCTGATACTCTTCGATGGAAGTCGGTCGTTGACCACGTTGACCACGCCGCGCCGAGAGTACCAGGGTGGTGGTTTGGAAGACGCGAGGCCTAGGAAGGGACGACGCGGAGCCGGGAAGACGCATAGCATGGTAGCCCGTGCGGTGAGAGTACGAGGGTTCATCGGGTTGGGCTGCGGCGTGAGGCTGCCGTCGCCCTTGAGAATAACAGGGGTGTGGGTGAGTAGAGGGATACCCGGGCCAGCGGTGGGAGTAGTAGGGGCGGTGAGGCCTCCGAGGCATCACAGCCCGCCACGAGGCGAGAGCACGCGACACGACCGGCGCTGCTTTGGTAATTTGGAGCAAGAAGACCGGAGGTTGAAGAAGCACTATGGTCGTTGGATGGACATCGTCACGATTCTTGGAGCTAGAATCGTTCATATTGACTAAGTTGACAAAGCCCTCCGTCCCTGTCAACTTAGTTGGCCCACAAGTCATCCTCCCACTATGGTGGGTCCCATCTAGCAGGGTGGGTATTCATTTTTTTGTGCGTAATAAGGAGGCACTTCCTTGCGTGCAAAGATATAGCTGGTGGGTCCGACATGTCAGCGGGGGGAACGTTTTTTTCACGAAATATAGAGGCCCTTCCGGTGGGTCCCAGCTGTCAGATGGAGGAATCATTATTTTGCGCGTACAGTCCACGGTCGATGGATGTCGTTCGTTGACCATGTTGACCAGGCCGCGCCGAGAGCACCATGGCGGTGGACGACGGCGAGGCCTAGGAAGGGAACGATACGGAGCCGGGGAAGACTCGGCAATGGTTGCCACGCGATGGGAGTCCGAGGTTTTTGGTCCAGCTGCCGTCGCGGAAAAATAACAGGAGGTGTGGGTGAGTAGAGGAATGGCCTGGCCAGCAATGAAGTAGGGTGGGCGGTGCGGCTGTGCGGCAAAGACAGCCACCACGGAGGCGGAGCGAGCAGTCCCACCGAGCTGGTTTGGGCAGCTGGAGCAAGAAGATCAGATATTGAAGAAGCAGCACGGCCGTTGGATTAACATCCAACGGTCACTGCTGCTAGAATCGTTTGTGGACTAAGTTGACAAAGCCAAAGTACACGTCAACCTAGTAGACCCACAAGTCAGCCTCCAAATCTGTCCCAAACAACATACAGCCCGAAATTTCTAGCCAGATTCAAATTAATTTTAAATCTAAATATACCTTAATTTAAATTCAATGAAATTTTACCTGCACAAAAACAATGAAATTTAAAATATCAAAATCCGAAAGAAAACAGTATTTGGGAACTAATTGCCTGTTTGCTGTATTTTTTCATTTTACAGCCCATTTATTATTACTTATAGCCCATTTCTTATTACTTATAGCCCATTTCTTATTACTTATAGCCCATTTTCTAGGCAAAATGCATCCCTCCTCGTCTTGAAAGATTTCCGGCCCAGCAGGGCGTAGAAAAGCAAGTAGGCCTATGTTGGTTATTCTGCAAAAAACAAAATAGTTGGCTAGGCATTTTTCAGAAAGAAAAAAAAACAAACTGGGCTGGTCATGTGCTAAACATATGAAATAAAAGCCTGGGCTAGACGGGCCACGGGTCCCGCACAACCCAGTTGATATCCTTCTCCGTCTCGAAAAACAAAATTACTATGCGCGCTGCTGGGTCCCTACTATCATCCTCACCATGTACAGTCATCTCCTTATTCCTCTCGGTTGTTGACCATGTTGACAACACCGGAGGGCGGCGCCGCAGCAAGCGAACCAAGGCGGAGGACGATGGTGAGGCCTCGGACGGGAACGAACAGGAGCCGGGGAAGATTACAGTCAACCGTGGGAGGCGGAAGCAGGCGGTCCTGCCGGCGCTGGTTTGGCTTTGGCGGCTCGAGGAATAAGAGACTGAAGAAACGCGACAGACGTTGAATGTCAATCGAACGGTCAAGGTTGGCACAATCGTTTTTTGACTAAGCGGACACCAAGTAGCATACTTTTTTATATATAGGAAGAAAACTACGAGGAAAATGCGTTCGTCTGCCGTCCTCCTCACAGGGAACGTTCGCCACATAAGTGACTAGCACCCTTGGTTTCAACCGAGAGGTCTTGGGTTCGAGTCCGAGGAACTCTCAATTTTGTCCTCCTTCCTTCCTCGCAAAAAAAGGGAAATAAAATCAAAGACTTGGGAAGGCGTACAGAACAAGCTAGTGTACCAAAAAAGAGACGTTGCGAGTTTTAGAAAAAGAAAGACGTGCTCTCGTAGCTGGTTCGAATCCAAACCTAGACTATGACTATATATGGTGCTATGCTACTCTGCAAGTAATGAAACTGACATATCCAACGTTCGCTTCTCCTCTTCTCTACTTACTCTGCCTAGCATCAGAAGCTCTGTGTCACACCCAATATGCGACCCTATCCAAAAGGAACTCGATGGTCCCACCAAGGATAGACCCGCATATTGAAACGCTTTTGCAAGGTGGATATCATTACATCAACATTACATAATAGATGGTGATACATACATAAGGCACAAATGCCACAAGAATACATCAACATCATATACAAGATCAACATCCGACTATGGATGAAACGTAAATGAAACTCAAACGACATCCACCTCGCTAGCCCAGTGCTGCCGACCGGAACCTATCCCCGATCGAAGAAGCAGAAGAAGAACTCAACGCAAGCAAGCATCGCTCTCGCGTCATGATCACCGCAAACCTGTACCTGCAACTGTTGGTGTAGTAATCTGTGAGCCACGAGGACTCAGCAATCCCATTACCATGGGTATCAAGACTAGCAAAGCTTAATGGGTAAGGAAGAGGTAAAGTGGTGAGGTTGCAGCAACGGCTAAGCATATATGGTGGCTAACATACGCAAATGAGAGCGAGAAGAGAAACAAAGGAACAGTCGTCAACTAGTAATGATCAAGAAGTGATCCTGAACTCCTACTTACGTCAGACATAACCCAGAAACCGTGTTCACTTCCCGGACTCCGCCGAAAAGAGACCATCACGGCTACACACGCGGTTGATGCGTTTTAAATCGGATCTGGTGTCAAGTTATCTACAACCGGACATTAACAAATTCCCATCTGCCTATAACCGCAGGCACGGCTTTCGAAAGTTTATACCCTGCAGGGGTGTCCCAACTTAGCCCATGATAAGCTCTCGCGATCAACGAAGGATATTCCTTCTCCCCGGGAAGGCCCGATCAGTCTCGTAATCCGGCTATAAGACATTTCGACAAGAATAAAACAAGACCAGCAAAGCCGCCCGATCGCCGACAATCCCGATAGGAGCTGCACATATCTCGTTCTCAGGGCAACACCGGATGAACACTACGTACGGCAACCGACGATACCCCAAGTTGCCTAGGGGCGGCACCGCAAGTGGCTCTGGTTTGGACCAACACTTAGACAAGCATTGGCCCGGGGGGCTGAATAAAGATGACCCTTGGGTTAATTGCTCCCAAGGGAAAATAGGTGGTGGTGAGGCAAATGGTAAAACCAAGGTTGGGCCTTCTTTGGAGGAGTCTTATTCAAAGCAAACTGTCAAGGGGGTCCCATAAATCACCCGACCGCGTTAGGGACGCAAAATCCGGGAACATAATACCGATATGACGGAAACTAGGGCGGCAAGAGTGCAACAAAACACCAGGCATAAGGCCGAGCCTTCCACCCTTTACCAAGTATATAGATGCATTAATTAAATAAGATATATTGTGATATCCCAACAAGTAAACATGTTCCAACAAGGAACAACATCTCCATGTTACAACAAGGAACAAACTTCGTCTTCACCTGCAACTAACAACGCTATAAGAGGGGCTGAGCAAAGCGGTAACATAGCCAAACAACGTTTTGCATAGGAAAGGTGTCAAAGGTTAGAGGCTGACATGGCAATTTGGGATGGCTTGATAAACAGGTGATAGGTAGCGCAGCAAAGCGATAGAACGAAGCAACTAGCATAGCAATGGTAGTAGTGAGATCCAGGGTAGCGGTCATCTTGCCTGAAATCCCGCAAGGAAGAAGAACGAGTCCATGAAGAAGACGAACGGATGAAGCCGAACCAAGCGTGACGAAGCGAATCCTCACGACCATAGCAAGCAAACAGAACTAACAAGAAGAAGCACACAACATAGTAAACACACCACACATGAACAAGACATGATGCACAACAAGCATGATGCATGACAAAGGCTACATGAAGCTACTCATGGCAAGAGATGATGCAAACAAGAGCAACACATCAAGGCAAGTTTAAATGAGGCCGGAAACAACATATAACAATTCCGGTAAGTCCTCATATGCAAATTTCGAAATTGGTCCAGATCTGATTAAACCTTAAGTTCAAGTTGTTAAACAGCAAGTTAACATGCACCACGATGATCTACACGAAATTCTAGTCAAGTTACATATAAAGTTCATTAAATTCGGAGCTACGGCCTAGAAGATATGAGCAAAACAAGATAAACATGGCATTGATGCAAAATGCATACAAACATCAAGCAAACACTCTCAAGACAAGGATGCAACATGATAATATGAAACTACATGCAAAATCAAGCAAGTTTCATATAGAGTACACTCAAAACGGAGCAACGGTTCAACACATACACCCTATACAAGTTATAACAACAATCTGTCCATAACAGCAAGTAGGCATATGGCAAGCATCAAAACAACATGCTACAGGACCTCAACAAGAAAACAAAAGGCATGGGCATGATGTACAGGTAAAGCATGACAAAACATGAACACTGAGCTATCTCCAGAAATCACTAGAACATGCTCAAAATGACATGGCAAGATTGCAAATAATAACAGTTTCAGACTTATCAGGAATTAACATCAGGTTGCAATGTTTAGAGCTATCAAACAACATGCTACCAGAACTTATCATGGCAAACAAAGGCATGGCATGAATCTACTAATTGCATAGAACAAAAGTCCCTTAGTGACCATAAGCCAAAAGGGATCAGAAAATACAGTTGCAAGCATGTGAATATAGCAAAAACATAAACAGATTCAGACTTGGTGCAAAACTGGAGCATGGCATAAACAGATAACAAGTAGGCATGTTAACGAGCTCGATGCACTCACTACGAGGCATTGAATGAAAAACTAAGCATACACCCAGCAACTAGACATGGCATAGAAGCTAGACATGGTAAGAACAACAACATAGCATGCAAGTATCAACTACAACAACCTTGGCAAAATTGAATAACATGTAAACAATATGCCAGGAAACATTTTATAGCAAAAGTAGAGCTCGATTGGCTCAAGCTATGGCACTCCATAATTGCAAACAAGGGCATGGATGGATAGAGAATAACCATATGTTCAAAACATCCTTACTGAAGTATCTCAAAATAAGCATGGATCTCTCGGTAGCATCAAGTTTACATGGCATAAAAATATCAGCAGAACAGGGGCTGAAATCATCAACATCATGAAGCCTAGTTTGCATGCTTGTGCTAGTCACCACAGAGATCACAAAAATACATGACATACACCCCTGTAAAGATAGCATGGCATAGTACAAAACACATGTAGGACTCAAATTCATAGGATGCACACATCAATCATGGAAAAAATGACAAAAGTGCATGTTCTGATAAGAATCTGAAACTAACATCACATAGCCCTCTTCCAACAGCATTTCGGGCATCAATATGAGCTCAAATGAAAATGATGCAATGAAATGAAATGATGTACTCGACGAGGCGAACAATTCGACATATTATGCGCACGAAACGGAGCAATATGCAGAGAGCTATGGCATGATGAACATGGCAACATAATGCAAAAATATCGGGGACTTAGAGGAATTTCGGAGGGGGAAAGTCAACGGCTGCGCGCGGCCGGAGATGAGGGGTCAGCGAGGGCGCCGGATCCGGGCCGGGAGGCCGGGCGGCGCGACCGAGAGGGCGGCGCGCGGCGCGACGGCGGCGGGCGGCGGCGGCGGCCGGGCCGGGCGCGGAGGCGGCAGCGGCGGAGGCGGGCGCGAGGGACCGGCGGCGGCGCGGGCGGCGCCGGCCGGGCTCAAGACGGGCGAGGCGGCCCGGCAACCGCGGCGGGCTCTGGCGGCTGGATTCATGGGGCCGGAGCGGACCTCAGCGGGCGCGGTGGAGCAGGCCACGTGGCGGGCTGCCATTGGCGCTGGGGCGGCGCGGACGTCCGGCGGGCGCGGACATGTCCGAGGCGGCGAGGAGATTTTTCTAGGGTTTCGTCTGCATGAATTCATCCGCAAATTTCGGGGGAGGATGTGTTTATATAGGTAGAGGGAGCTAGGAGACTCCAAATGAGGTGCGGTTTTCGCCCACACGATCGTGATCGAACGACCGAGAGCATGGAGGGGATTTAGATGGGTTTTGGGCCACTTTGAAAGGGGTGTTGGGCTGCACACAAAAGGGGGCTTTACGGTTACCTGGTTAACCGTTGGAGTATCAAACGACCTCCAAATTGCACGAAACTTGACAGGCGGTCTACCGGTGCTATACCAAGGCCGCTTGGCAAACCTCAGGCCATTCTGAGAAAGTTTAACACCCGCACACGAAAAGAGGTAAAAGGGGGCGCCGGGAGACATAGGAGTGCCAGATTGCAAAACGAACAACGGGGAAAATGCTCGGATGCATGAGACGAACATGTATGCAAATGCGACGCACATGATGACATGATATAAAATGCAGATGATGACATGGCAAAGTGCAACACGCAAGCAAATGACATGGCAAAGACAACGAACAACTGGCAGACACCTGGCGCATCGAATCCTGGGCGTTACACTCTGGCCGCAGCAACCATGTCCGCTGGCTGCTCGTCCACCTGCTCTTCAGCAGGCAACAACCAGATATGCACCAAGTCGCCACCCGTACCATCGCCGGTGGGTCTCATCACACCCTCGCCGGCACGCGCACCGCAGCCGATTGCTCATCGCAACCCGCTGCCATTGGTGTGGTGCCATTGCTGCAAATCACGCAGAGTCATCCATCGCGTCTCAACCATAATCCGCAACCCTGGCCGAGTCTTCTACAAATGCCCGAATCATGGGGTAATAATATGTTTAAGTGTTGTTCTGCTGCTTTCAGTTGCTGATTTTTTTAATAGTTTGGTTGATGATCTTCCAATTTGATTCGTGCAGAAAAGGGAAGATTCGTGTGATTTGTATTTTTGGGAAGTTGCTGATGTGGGGGAATGCAACTACGCTGATTATTTTGTTAGCCGAGGAATCCCAATACCAGCAGGTTGAGGTGTTGGACAAGTAACTGAAGGAACGGCAGAAGAGGAAGATGCAGTTCCTCTGATCATGGCCAAGCAACAGCTGCTGAACGGCCTTGAAAGCAATGAGGAGATGAAAGATCTTGTGAAGATAATGGGCAAAATCGATGTGCTCTGTAGGATGATTGTCTCTTTATTTGTAGTGTATGTAGCACTCGTGATGTATTCAGTGGCTACGACATGAACACTTTGCTGAAACTAGTAATGAATGAAACCTGTGTAGCAGGCTGGGCGTAGTGTTGTGAACATCTAATGATTTCTATTAACGGAAATCAGGGGGTATCCCCTTTTTCTCATATAAATAAATAAATAAATAGCAGAGGCCCTGGCGGGTCAGCTTTGTTCTCATTCGAAGACGTCGAGCAAATTGCAGTCCACCAACAAACTATGTCATCAAATTCAAGTTTCACAGCCAAATATGAGTACAACTAAACAACAATGTCATCATGTTTTAGTTGTCATACAATCACCAAACACAAATCAGCATACATAACAAGTGATGTTCTCACAGCAAAATACTAAACAACATGTTCATCAGGTTTCAGTTGTCATAGCAAACACAATTTCACATAGTAGATAATAAAACGTCTTCTGACAGGCAAATACGACAAAAGCAATGTAATCATCATCCGCAGCAGCAGTGTCAACATCTTCGCCATGTGTATCAGTCTGAATCGTAATTCCCCACGGTGTCATCATCTTCTTCATCCTCAACGTACTCAAACGTTGGCTTCTTCTTGATCAACTCTTGTATGTCCACATCACGACAGGCAATCTTTTCGCCGGCGTCATTGACGTGATGGTTCTCAAAGATATTAGGAACATCTGTGTTATCTTGTACATCAGGAGCAGTGTAAGCATCATCTTGTTGTGCAACTTCTTTAAACGAATTCCTCTGCTCAAACCTTTGCAATACTCTCCAGTCATGGCTATGTGCAAATGTGTCTTCCAAGAAAAATATCTGTGTTGCTTGATTTGCCAAAATAAAAGGCTCGTTGGTCTGGTACGCCGCCTTGACATTGATGGATTTGAAATAATCATCAGCTCTAGGTTTTCCGATCCCGAAAACAGGTTATACCAACGACAAAGACAACAGTAACCACACACCGATGATCCTCGAAATCGAGATATATCGCAACTGAACAATGTCTGTTATGTTAGCATACATTTCAGTTGTGTCTTTGTCATACGTATCCGTGCTCATGATGGCACTGTTTTGTGTCTTCCTGCCTTCGTCTCGTGCAAGGGTGTTGTAGCGCGCATCTCCAACAACACAAGATTCATAATGTCTTACCCGAGTATCAGGACCCATTGCTAGTGAGTAAAGGGCATCATCAACTACCTGCCCATCCTCCCGCATCTTCTTAACCTATGGTTAGAAAATAGACAAGCTGATCATCTCATGTACTCAATATATTAAAAAAAACTGACAGTGCACTTCAAAAGCTTACATGGTTCTTGAACCATTTCGAAAATCCTGCCATAACCAGTTTGTCAATGTTTCTTGGATTTTGCGGCTGTAACTCCTCTTTATAGATGCTGCACAACATAGTGATCACGTCAAACATCTAAATATATAAGAATGTGATGCAAGTTTAGTAGATTACAATGTATAAGCTGCAGTACTGCACTTACTTGATATAAGGTAGTATCTCAGGGCAGTTATTCAACACATACCAAACCATTTTGTCCAAATATTTAGGTTTGTCCTCTTGTCGACTCTTCCCTGTAACTTGAATAGAATAATCGAAAACATTGAGCCCAGGATTGTCTTCACCCACCTCTTTGCTAAGCTGATCAGCTGTTTCAATGTATTTTGAGCAGAATGTCAACGCTTATGTAGCAATGTAGGCCTCTGCAATGGAACCCTTGGGTCTAGCTCTGTTCCTAACATAGCCCTTGAAAGTGTCTAGCCGCCTTTCAATAGGGTACATCCAGTCATACTGTACTGGACCTCTAAGTAGTGCCTCATCAGGTAGATGAAAAGCCAAATGCACCATCACATCAAATAAGGCTGGAGGATATATCTTCTCAAGGTCGCATAGGATAGTTGGTATCTTGTCTCTAAGATGCTCCAAAGCATCTATCCCGATATTTCTACTACAGAGTTCCTCAAGAATTGTCCCAACTCGCAATCTGCTCAGATAAGTCGTATGGCCCAATCCTCTAAGGATAATAGGTAAAACCCTTTGAAGTAGGACGTGGCAGTCATGAGTTTTCAACCCTTGTACCTTGTTTCCATCTGCACCGATTCTCCTTTCGTGGTTGGAAGCAAATCCATGTGGGAATCTCACACGTGATGTGACCTCGCAGAATTCTTTTCTTTTACCTTGTCCAAGACGCACACACTGGTGCCATATCCCGTGGTTTACCTTCATCTTGCACCGCAAATCCTTTCGATACCTGTGTGTCAAATCAATCCTAGATTTTAAGGTATCTTTCGTCTTGCCTTCAATGTTAAGAAGTGTGCCGATAATGTTGTCACATATATTTTTCTCGATGTGCATCACATCAAGATTATGCCGCAGATCCAAATCTTTCCAATACTCCAAGTCTCACAAAGTGGACCTGCGGGTAAACAATAATCTCTCTTCTACCGTGCCACGCTTCCTTTTCCTGCTACCATTACCAGGATGGTTTCCTGGTGTAATATGCCTGACCTTCTCTAATTCCACTTGCAACTCATCGGCGGTGAGCCTCTTTGGCGCATCACGGTTTTCATGTTTTGCATTGAACACATGTCTTCGGTATTTTCTAGGATGCGGCTTGTCCTTGGCAACGAAACGGCGGTGTCCAATGTAACAGATCTTGCTAAGTATTGCGTGATGACAATGATTCTGTCACAGCGAACACATGCATTGTAACCATGTGTCGTTCGCCTCGACATAGTGCCCAAAGCCGGATAATCATGGATGCACCAAATTACAACAGATGCGAGAAAGAAATAAGCTGGTGGGCTGCTATATAGGTCTCGAGTGAGAACACCCTTCCATAGTTGTTGAAGTTCCTCCACAAGAGGCTCCATGAACAAATCAAAATCCTTTCCAGGACTTTTGGACCTGGGATGAGCAAGGCCATCATGTAGTTTGATTATTTGGTGTAGACATTTGGAGGCATGTTGTAAGGATAACAAGCACTTGCCACATGCTATATGTGGCGCTCTGGTGGCCAAATGGGTTAAATCCATCCAAGCTAAGCCAAGTCTAATGTTTCTCGGTCAAGAACAAACTCTTTGTGTTTATCATTGAAGCTTTTCCACTCACTACCATGAGATCGATGGCTCATTACATTCGATCTCTGATTCTGGTTCCTAGAATGCCACAAGACATCCTCTCTTGTTTCAAATTATGAAACAACCTCTGCAATCTTGGTGTAATTGGAAAATGTCTCGAAACATTATGAGGAACCCTCTTTACAGATCGCCATCTTTCCATCTTGATGATTTGCATTTCGGCATTCACTTAAGTTGGCATAATCCTTCCGAATGTAACACAATTATTCTTACAAACATGGATCATATCGTATCCAATTCCAACTGCACGAAGGAAATTCTTCATTTTATCAGTAGGTGTGTGGCAGCTCAGACGATCTGGGAAAGATTTGCGAAAGCAGCCAACATCGCATCGAATGATTTGTTGGTCATCCGCCGATGTCTTCACCAAGAAAGGTGACCATAGCTGAGAATACTGACAGCTTATTTCCTAGGGTGACAACAACGTTGCATTGTTCCAACATGCGGGCCCACCGTTTTTCTTCTACAGGTGAAAGTTCACGGAATGCACGAGCATTTCGTAGAATTGTTTCAATGTTGGTCAAACTCACTGGCTCCGCCACAACCACCTCCTCCTCCTCCTCTACCCGAGCATCAGGCAGATCAAGATGGTGATCTGCTGCTTCCACGTAGTCAATAACATTGACGTTCACAGCTTCATCATGATGAACCCACCTAGTATATGTGACCGACATCCCATACAAGTGTATATGATTTTGCACAGTTGACTGGGGTCTTGTAACTGAATTCATACAACTGCTACACGGGCAGAGCACATCTGATTTCGGACCACCATACTCAGCTCTGATAAAGTTCATGAAGTTTTCAACCCCCTCGACATATGCAGCGGAGAATCTTCGAGCAGAAGTTATCCAAGTCCTGTCCATCTCGTTAGACATACAAATTAGTTCTTCTACTAGATATTATAGGAAAAACATATATGCTTTTTATGAAGTCCGAAAAAAATACCTAGGTCGATGTCTAAAGCTATGGCAAGATATTTCGACGAGCAGATCTAAGTAACGAAATATATGTAAAGCTAATTCAGCAAACATATTTGAGTGCTAAATTATGGCAGGCTGTTTCAGCAGTCAATGAGGCCGAGCACACAGCCATCGAACTATCGAAGGCCATCGCAGCAACAAAGATCGAGTATAAAACGGTGTAGAGCTATTTCACCTAACAGATTAGCTACTGGACCATGGCAATCTACGTCACAATAAATATATGGCAGGATATTTTAGCAACTAATCGGCCTTGGCATGCCATCTCAGCTAAGCACATTGAGTGCAGAACAGGGCAAGGAAGCTTCTTAAGCAGAGCATATTGACAGTAAACTACTTCAGCAAATAGTGAGATTAACAACGTCTATGAGCTAACATTCAGCGCTACACCAACATGAACGGGGCCTCAGTCTAGAATGCGCGTACCCTGGGAGAAGCTGACCGCCGTGCGTCTCCACACGAACGTCGCCAGCGGTGGCGGCGCTGACCGCCGTGCGCCTCCACAAGAACGTATCCAGAGGTGGCGGCGCGGCTAGAGGACGGCAGTCTATGAGAGCGTACTGTGGGAGCGAGAGGATCGCCGTGCGTCCCCTCGACGAACCGCAGCGCCGACGTATCGGCGCGGCGGGGAGGGCGGCTTTGGCGGAGTGAATGGAGTGGAGGGGGACGGGGGAATATTTGGCCGAAGGGCGGTTGAATCGAATTTGGGGGGAATTTTTGTGTGTGGGGGGGAGGATTTTCGCGCGGTGGGCGGGGGGAGTTTGGCGCATGGTCGGTTTCTCCAAGTGCAGTCCCACGTGTCAGTGAAGAGGCAAGCCGAAGTGCGTTCCGTTTGCGTGAGCCGTGTGCAGGACCGAACGTGTGTGGGGTGCAATGCGACCGCGAGAGGAGTGTTGTGAGTGTACTGCCTTTTTTCCTTTTAAACTAGGTGCTTCGCCCCCTAAAAAAAATGTTGCTTCGCGCGATCCATCGATACTACTACTAGTAATCCGGTAATCCCGACTAAAACGGCGCGGCCGGGTCTTTTCCCGCGCGATATGCTGGGAGGTTGGCTTAGTTGGGTTTTTTACATTTGTCTCGGTTCAATAAAAAGCAGAGTTGGTGATGATGGTGTGCCTGTCATCCTGCAATATAGGCCGTCCGATCTATATCTAATGGATAGGAAGGAAACTATGACAATTTACCCGCACTCCTCTCCACATTTGCAGATAAGGCTTTCCCTGTTCATCCTTTTCTCCCACAAGATCTTGATCTTCTGTGCAACGCACGGGCATCTTGCTAGTACTCCTACAATATGTATATTATTGTGAAAGTTCATATACACCGGCCGCGATTAATGCGAACACGGCAGATTTTCATTACATTTCGAACTTTTATAGGACAAAAAAAATAAAAGAAACCCGACCCTAAACCTATTCTACGGCGGCGACCGACGTCCTCCATCTGTGATCTCTATGTACGGGGGCGGGGTTCAAGACCCGTGAAGTGAAGGTGCGGTCTCCGGCGAGGAAGAGTAGAACACGGGATACAGACCGGCCAGTTGGCACACCATGCCCTGCCGCCTCCCATGCCCTACTCATCCTCCCAGGAGTCCCCGACCTCGGCGGTGCCGTACGTTGGACGGCGGCAAGTAGGACGCGTGGCTGACGGTGCTCCCATCGTCGGCCACCAGCGTGGCCACCGCTTGTGCGGTCCGGCTACGCCGCTATTGCGTTGCGAGAGGCGACTTGAGCGAGGGCGGCGACCTCTAGATTCATCCCCGAAGACAAGCTCTCCCGCAGAGCGTTCGCACTTGCGGTCATGGCGGACGTGGTGCCAGGTAGGAGGACGATGCGCTATGGTGTGGAGGTTAGCTGGGCGTTGTCGCTTTAAGTAGCGCATTCCGGTGAGGCCAAGCGTCCGGGTGCGTCATTAAGTCGCCGGAGTTGGTTCCTCGGGCACCGAGCCTCTTAACGACGACATATGAACGGACGACATGAACGCGGGCAGCCAGCGCCGGCTGGGAACGCAGACGGCGCGAGGGACGAGGACTTTGGTGTGCCAGGGTAGCCAGCTGCGGTCGTGGCAACGTTGGAGATGCCCTTTGCTCAAATGCGATCCTCGCATGTCATTGAAAAAGCAAGACGACCCGGCATGGTCTCAGGTCCAGAGGATGCAGTTTGCCGCGCTACACCACTCCGCGGACGCGTCGCGGCACCCCGTGCATCCTCGACGAGCCGGGTGTTGGGGTGTGTTTGGATTGTGGCCAAAGTGCACCTTACCAAAATTTTGGTCATGACCCAAAGATTGGTCTTTGTTTGGATGGTTGCCATTTCTTTGGCATGCCAATGAACTCTAGCCAACTCTAGTTCATTTTTCTTGCAATGTCGGCCAAATCATGGGCAACCAATACCTCAACCAAAATTTTGGCTACCCAATGCTTTGATGGGGCAACCTTGGGCACAAATCAAACATACCGTTGGTCGTGCCACAACTCTAACGCCACCCTCGGCACACTGAAACCGACCGTGTCTATCGACGATATGAGCGTGTCGCTCACCGCGGTCGCCGTGTCCAGAGGCGGTGCTGGAGCTGCGCCCCGTTGTCGGCCCCAACGACCCACATGAACGGTTGTCGGTGGCGAGGAGGTCGTGGGCCAGCTCCTCCATTGGACTAGTCTGCGCTACGTCGTCCTGGCGGGTGTGCCCCACATGTCGGTTTCCCTATTTTTTCGGCCATATTCGAGCGTCAGTGCTCCGCGTTGCGCATTAAGCCTTTCACTATGTAGGCCAAGCGAGACAACTTATTGTTTATTTGAGCCGTTCAAGTGTAATCATGTAGCGTTTGCTTATTTCTCATTCCTCTCCAACCCTCTTCTCCATCGATCATGTCACCCTCCAGTCGAGTCCATCCTCCCGCATGCCTCATTTGAACATTCCGCCGAGTATCATTCGCATGTACCCACCCTATTCCTCTTTCAATAGATCTCCGGACCCCGAGATAAAATCGAGAGGGAATGAGTGCGGGCACGTGATACCTAAGGCGGATTCAAAATTTTGAACCGGTGATCATAGCATCCGCAAATCATATATAAAGGGTATTCAATGTTCGTTTCGTTTTTGAACGTACAATTTACTCCCTCCTATCCTTTCTACTTTACATATAAGTTTTATGTGTAGTCAAAGTATCTCTACTATGATAAAAAAAGGTATCAACATTCAACAACGCCCAATCAATATTGTTAGATTCGTACGTACCCTAGATTTGTACTCGAGATGGTTTCCAATTTGACTATTGACAAGATTAATAGTACTCCTTTCACATAGGTGAGTAAGTCATCTTAGGATATGCACCGTGACCAAGGAGGAGGGGAAAACGAGAGACATTAATGTTTATTTGCTAATTAATAGTATTGCATGCAATGAACTAACCACTGCATGTCATGTTTGATAGTCTCAGGTCATTAAAAGCATGCACACCCTCATCTCTTATTGGTTGATATGTCAAAAACAAGAAAGGAGGTAGAAGTTAATGCACCGCGCCTACGTGTTTTAGGATTATTTGGTTCTCGTAAGATGACTTACACACCTAGACGGAGGGAGTACATGAGATGTATAATGTGAAAATTATATCATTGGAAACTCCTTTCACATACGAAATTGACCGTATGCTTTGTGTAAGTTGCATGTCATATATTATTACTCTAACATTTGGTCAAAGTTAGCCTCGAAAAACGCATTAGACCCTGTATGCTTTGTGTAAGTTGCATGTCATATATTATTACTCTAATATTTGTGTAAGTTGCATTTCATATATTATTACTCTAACATTTGGTCAAAGTAGTATAGTGGAAGTGGATCCTCTGACGTAGGTATCCCTGCCTTACCCTCCCTTTCGGTCACTTACTGGCGGACCCCATGCTTGCTAGGCCCCGCATGTCAGTTACTCAATGGGTTCGGCCACTCAGGGGATCCTCATCCGTAGTATACTCCCTCTATTTTTATTTACTCCGCATAAAACGGAGGGAGTGGTGGTATAATAAATGATGCGGGCGGGGGAGGGGGAGGGACGTCGGTTTGCTCTCAACTGCGGTCCCACAAGCGAGCGAAAACGCAAGACGAAACGCGTTCCATTCGGTGAGCGACGTGGAGGGTCCAGCGTGCCGGGCTGCAACGCGAACGCGACAAGAGCGATGTACAGTCAAAACCGATTGACCGGTCGTCACCGGAACCACTATTCACACCAGAACCTTCGCTGCTCGCCCACGCCACCCACTGCCCTAAAACCACACCAAATCTCCAGCCCATCCCCACCTTTCGATCCCTAGCCCGCATCAAGTCCCTAGTTCGCGGAAAGCCATGGTGCGCCGCGAAGATCACTTACTACAAGATGTCGACGCCGAGCGCCGCCAGAAATCGCGGCGGTGGTCGGCGCCACAGACCTCCGTTCCCAAGCTCGCTTTGTGGCGGGCCAATCCCCGAGTTCTCTGGAGCCAAGCTACGAGGAGGAGGAAGCCGATCCAATGTTCACTTCGGAGGTCGCGGCGCAGAAGGCCCCCGATGGGTATGAGACGATGGACGTCGACTTCGTGCCGGCGTCCGAGTCCCCCATGGTGCAAGCGGACCAGCGGTTCAACATGGCGATACTAAAGGAGGACCGGAGGCGAGGCTCAACTCGACCGGAGCGCGCGCGATGCCGCTGCCATCGAGGCTCTCCCGCAGTGGAACCGGATGTCGTGGATGTGAACCGGCGCGGAGGCTCAACTTGAGGTGGAGCGCGGATGCCGCTGCCATCGAGGCCCTCCCGCAGCGGAACCGACGCCCCGACATGAACCGGGCGGCAGAGGCTCGACTCGACGCAGAGCGCGGATGCCGCTCTCATCGACGCCTGCAGCGGAACCGGAAGTCTGGACTTGAACCGGGCGGCGGAGGCTCGACTCGACGCGAGCGCGCTGGATGCCGCTGCCATCGAGGCCCTCCCGCAGCGGAACCGGACGTCCTCAACTTGAACCGGGCTGTGCTCTCATCCGTGCAGAGCGCCCGCACGCTCCGCTTGAACGAGTAGCTGGAGGCCGAGGACAACCACGGTGCAGAGACACACGTCGGCAGCGACTGCTGGTTTGCATCGGCAGCCAAAGACGACGAGGCTATCTCTTTCCGCGAGCAGTGATAGTTTTTCTTTATGTTGTTGTTTTTATGGATCTTTTGCTGTGTAAAATCATACTATTTGTTATGCAAGTCGCCTGACTTGGGTCAGTCTACCATTTCAGGCGGTTGGATGAATATCCTACGTCTCCTAACCCTTCTTTCCTTCTTCCTCACCTCTTCTTCTTCCCCAACAGACCACCGCACGGACCGTACGGATACTCCCCAACATGCGGTTGGATAAACATACTCTATGAACGAAAATTATGTGTCAGCGATAGGATGGCTGAGTTTGGTTTGTTCACATGCGACATCACGTGTCAGTGAGGGTGTGTTCCCTTGGTTGGGTTTGCAGCGTGCAGGAGCGATTGTGTGGGTGCGGTGCGACCACAAGGCGTCAGGAGCGACCGTGTGAGGGTGCGGTGCGCGACCGCGACAGCCGTCGCAAGTGTACCTCCTTCTCATTTTGAAAACTTTAGGCAAGCTTAGCAAAAATGTGTGACGAAGTTTGGCAATGCAAGGCCTAGACCCAAACAGGATAAATACGTGCGTATTAGGAGTACTAGTGTTAAAAATAAAGGCGGGTTTTCCTTCGATACAAATCCTCGCTTCACGTGTCAATTAATGCGTATTTTTTCTCGAAAGACCAAAGAGCTAACCATCTCACTCCTCATCGCTTGATTAATGCAGCGCCATGCAAACGAACCTTCTCACTTCCGCATGCATGCAGGGGATATTAATGTCCTTGTTTGCTAACCCCATCAATTTTGCCTCGATTAGTGTTAGTGGCCCTTTGCAAATTGTAATTTTGATATACCGGCCTTGTGTAAAAAAATGGAGGTAGTAACTATATTTGAATTCCTTGCCCATTGCGGTGACGTCGACGATTTTTTTTTGTGGTTTGGCGAAGTGCATTCGACGGATAATACCATTGAGGGAGACCACGGTAAGTCGTTCGCAAGTGCTGCCTGCAAGCCGAGGCAACCGCCTTATTTGCATCCAGGAAGTCCTTTACTAGTACTACTACTAGGAGTACTAGTGCGGTGAGATGGTTTCTCGAACAAGACGATGGAGAAGCGGAGTCAGCGAAGAGTGAAATGATGGTTGCTTCGTCCGTGCTTTGTGATTTGACGCTCACTGCTTTGTGATTTGTGATAGAAGGGACAGGGGAGTAGACTCTGTGCTCTATACTGTACTACATGCGTCCAAGCATGGGAGAAAGAGGAGATACGTTGCATTTTTCTATTCCTTCAATCAATCAATCAGGGAGCTTCGGTTCCATCTTTTTGGCTTTGGCAACACCGTCCACAATTGTTCCCACGATGCCAAAAGCTATTTTCACATTTGGCTACACATTGTGGATGCCCTTAACCATACCACTTGGTTTTGCTCCTGTGTGCTATCTATACAAATCTCAGTTATATTGATCTAAAAAATTATAGAATCAAAGATTAGTAAAAAGGAGGTGATTTTGCCGCGCGGATGGCGGGGGAGGTTTCTTATTTTTGGAGGACGTTGTCCTGGCGGTTTGCTAACATGCGGTCCCACGTGTCAGTGCTTTAACAAGCTGATCCGCGTCCCACATAAGGCAGAACAACGACAGAAGCAACACGTGGTTAAGTTGAAGAAGATGAGGGAGAAGCGGATTCAGCAACGAGTGAAATGATGGTTGTTTCGTCCCTCCAACTTATTTTTTTAGCATTATTACTTCGTCCCTCCAACTTAACTGCGGGAAAGGTGCAGCTTTTTGATTTGACGCCTCATTGCTCATTACTACGCCGGCGCCATGACTGGGATGCTTCACCCCGGCTGCTCTGCACTGTATTCCGGTATGGCACGTGGACCCGGTAGCTTGATGTCCCACATGTCGGCGAAGGGGACTAGAAGATTTATGAAAGCGAGTGCTCCACTCTTACGATGGAGGAGTAGACGACACGACGGCCCAGTGAACTATCACTTGTACTGTATAGTACTATAGTTTTGCTGTTTCGCACGATTCATCGATACAAACCCGATTAAATAGGAAAGGGCGGGATTTTTCCCGCGCGGTAGATGATACTGGCCATACATTTCAAAGTCAATTTTAATGTATGCAAACTGAATAATTATAAGTAACAATATGATATCTAGTAAAACTAAAAACACATATGATTTATTGTGTTAGAGTGTAGTAGTAGTGTTGTATTGCATAGTTGTTAGATGTAACATGCGAGAACGTGTAGAGATGTAGTTTTGGAGGGCCTACAGAGAGAAAAGCGTAATACGGTCACCAAACTTCAGAATAAGCTGATTACGGTCACTATATACGTTTTACGGTGATTATCCGGTCACTTGCTCACATTTCAGCATCGGATTGCACTCTGTTGACCGGCGAAATAGTCTGCGTGGCGCCATGTTGACTAGTTAAATTGACCATATTCCTTGTGGGTCTCACCTGTCAGTTCGCATAGGGAAAAAGTCAGATAAACACAAATTTACACAGGCGCGACAAGGCTCCAACCCATGCGCGGGAATCACCTGGTTGTGTATGTGTCTGTCAGGGCCTGATGTGTGCGCATACACGTGTAGGTTGAGCACTTGAGCGTGAGAGTGTGTGTTGGTCGTGTGGTGTACTGGTGTGTGCATGCATGCGTGCGTGTGTGCGTGTGAGTGTTGCGTGCGTGCGTGGTTGCGTGTGTACGTGTGAGTGTTGCGTGCGTGCGTGGGTGCATGTGTTTGTTTGAGTGTTGCATGGATGGAGTTCGTGTACATGCGTGTGTGTGTGTATAATCACCACACCAGCTCCTGTGTGTTAAAACAGACGGCTCAACATACCAATACAAGGCCACCTTGTCCGTTGTGCCCGCGGTCATGACTTCGAACCACCGTCAAAATATTTTTTTGTCGTTTGTTTTCATTCTTACTAGCAAGTGCCCGTGCGTTGCACGTAACATGAAGATGCATTTGTATGACTTGTTTATCTTGTGAGAGAAAAGTATGAACGAGGGAAGGCCTTTTTTGCAAATGTGGAGAGGTGTGTGGGTACCTTTTTGCAAAATTGCCGTAGTTTCTTTCCTATCCGTCAGATATAAATCGGACGGCCTATATTGCTGGATGGCAGGCACACCATCATCACCAACTCTGTTTTTTATAAGAGTGTGTATTTTATAATAGTGTAGATGTAGAGCAATTTTAGAGTGATTGGGACTGAATTTTTACCAGTTAAGCGTCAGCAATGTGTAAGTTTCAGTGATTTTTCGAGTGCTTTTGTATCTGTTTTTGTAAATTCAGTTATGTGTAAGTTGATTTACAGTGTACTCCCTAGTGTTTATTGACTGTATTTAGATGATTTTTACAGTGTGATTCATTAGTGGATTTACAATGTAATTCTTAGTGCATTTTGCAATGCATCTTCGGTTGATTCCTAGTGTATTTTTACAGTGTAAATCTCAGTGTAGTCACACCTTAATTCTTTTGTAGTTTTACTGTGTAAATCTTAGTGCCATGGCACTGTATTTTCCTTATCTTATTAGTTATTAGTGGCTTTTTTGATGGGTCTCGCTCGCCTGTGGCTCTGAAATAAGTTGGTGACTGATATGAGCCTGTGTCTACATGCCCAGACCTTTGTCAATGGGTGTGTGAAGTGTGGTTTGCATCTACCTGGCCGCTTTTTTTTCTGCATTTTTGTGTGGATTGATGTGTGTTTGCAATGGTTTTTTGAAACACTAGTAATACTTAATAAGCAGTTTTTTATCTATGTGGCTGCAGTCTAAATGTGATCCTCTCATCTTAAGAAGCAGCCTTTGTCTCTGGTTTTTGTAATATCTTTTAGTGTAACTCTCAAAGTATTTTTAGTGGATTCTTTACACTGTCATTATCTTGTTTTGATACAATGTATTTCCAAGTATTTTACAATGCAATTATCTTTGATTTACAGTGTACTTCTCAAAGGATTTTGCATTGTATCTTACTGGATTTTACAATGTAATTCTCAAAGTATTTTCATTGTAATATCTTTTGGTGTTTCTCTCACAGTATTTGTAGTGGATTTTTCACTGTAATTATCTTGTTTTCATACAGTGTAATTCTCAAAGTATTTACACTATAATTTTTAGTGTAACTCTCAAATGATTTTACACTGTAATCGCCTTGTTTGATGTAGTGTAATTATCTTGTTTTGATACAGTGTAAATCTCAAAGTATTTACGCTGTAATATCTTACTGTATTTTACAGTGTAATTCTCAAAGGATTTACACTGAAACTCTCTTAGTGGATTTACAGCGTAATTCTCAAAGTATTTTCACTATAATATCTTTTAGTGTTTCTCTCACAGTATTTGTAGTGGATATTTCGCACTGTAGTTATCTTGTTTTGACACAGTGAAATTCTCAAAGTATTTACACTGCAATTTTTTAGTGTAACTCTCAAATGATTTTACACTGTAAGCGTCTTGTTTGATGCAGTATAATTATCTTGTTTTGCTACAGTGTAAATCTCAAAGTATTTGCACTGTAATATCTTACTGGATTTTACAGTGTAATTCTCAAAGGATTTACACTGTAACTCTCTTAGTGGATTTACAGTGTAATTCTCAAAAGTATTTTCACTGTAATATCTTTTAGTGTTTCTCTCATGGTATTTGTAGTGGATTTTTCACACTGTAATTATCTTGTTTGATTACAGTGTAATTCTCATAGTATTTACACTGTAATTTTTCGCGCTGTAGTGGATTTTTTGCACTGCAATTACAGTGTAATTCTCATAGTATTTACACTGTGAATTACACTGTAATTTTTTAGTGTAACTCTCAAATGATTTTACACTTTAATTGTCTTGTTTGATCTAGTGTAATTATCTTGTTTTGATAGTGTAAATCTCAAAGTATTTACACTGTAATATCTTAGTGGATTTACAGTGTAATTCTCATTTTTGAATATACACTTTTTTTTGCATTTTTAGTGTGTAACTATCATTGGATTTACACTCTAACTATTTATTGGCTTGTTAGTGGGTTTTACACTGCAATTCTTAGTGGTTTTACTTGTAAATCTTAGCACCATTTGTACTAGTATCCATTTGGTTTGCTCTAATGCATTTTAGTCTTATTTTCTTCAGTGTAACAAGCACTTTAATTCTACCGATAGCACTTTATTTTCTTTCTAACATGTAAAGGATTAACTTCGAAGAGTTTCATGTGTTGTACCCAGCTGTCCCTAAGCAAGATAATTGGTATTTAAGTTTTTCTGCCTTTTCATGTTCGTGTTTAATTTTTATATAGATTTGTATGAAAGCTTTATTTTTCTTATTTGTGTTCTTTTTTATCTTTTCAGCCATGATTGTGGTGTCTTCACATTTAAGTATATGGAGATATTCACACCAAGAACTCAGATGGCAAACTTTTTCTCCAGTGCAGACATTCCAAATCTTAGGATCAGATATGCGAAACATGTTTTTCAGCCCCATGAACAGTGGCGACAAGTCTTTTCGTAACTGATTTCTATCATGATGTATGTTCTTTACTTTCCTTGTCATTTGTTTCATTTTCTTATTCTCCTTTTTAGCTTCTTGTTTCTTTTACTAACATTCTGGGTCTCTTTGAATTTTTGTGTGTAGGGAGAGGCAATGCCAGGTGAGGTTAAACATGCGCGCAGTCCTAGCACAAATGGTGGCCGAGTTCTTTCTTTAGTAGCATGTAATCTGAACAAAGTAGCATGCAATCTGAGCATATCCGTATTTTTAATTTAGTAGTGGTCTGTATGTTTTTTTCATTTTGATTGTAATATCATGTCTTTATGCCTGTAACTCTGCAGTATGTATTTCGAGCAGATTTTTGATTCTATCAGGGGTCCTTTTTGGTTAATGATCATTGGTTCCTTGTATCTCAATTTATCCCTTCTTTACCTTCTTCACCTTTTTGTTAGTGCTGCTTTTTTACTGACTTTTGTAAAGTTTGGGAGTGTGGTCCCGTTTTTTCAGAGTTCATGTTGCTGGTATGCTTAGTGGATTTACAGTGTCATTTTAGTGGATTTTATAGTGTCTTTTTAATTGCATTTTACACTATAATTCTTAGTGGGGCATTGTAGAAATTAGTATCTTTTTAGGGGGTTTTACACTCATTTTCTAGGTGGTAACATCATTGTAATTTTACCTCTTGTCAATGTATTATTGTAATTTTATCTTCTTTTCAGCTGCTTTTTTCACTTGACTTTGGTAAAGTTGGTAGTGTGGTCCCGTTTTTCAGAGTTCGTGTTGCTGGTATGCTTGATTGTGGATTTACAGTGTCATTTAGTGGATTTTACAGTATCTTTTTCATTGCATCTTACACAGTAATTCTTAGTGGGGCTGTCACGCCCAATATGCGACCCTATCCAAAAGGAACTCGACGGTCCCACCAAGGATAGACCCGCATATTGGAACGCTTTTGCAAGGTGGATATCATTACATCAACATTACATAATAGTGGGATACATCCAAGTCATACAAGACAAAGAATACATCAACATCATATACAAGATCAACATCCGACTACGGATGAAACATAAACAGAAACTCAAACGACATCCACCCTGCTAGCCCAGGCTGCCGACCTGGAACCTATTCCCTGATCGAAGAAGAAGCAGAAGAACTCCAATACAAGCAAACATCGCTCTCGCGTCATGATCATCGCATAACCTGTACCTTGCAACTGGTGGTGTAGTAATCTGTGAGCCACGAGGACTCAGCAATCCCATTACCATGGGTATCAAGACTAGCAAAGCTAAATGGGAAAAGAAGGGGGGTAAAGTGGTGAGGTTGCAGCAGCGGCTAAGCATATATGGTGGCTAACATACGCAAATGAGAGCGAGAAGAGAAACAAAGGAACGGTCGTCAACTAGTAATGATCAAGAAGTGATCCTGAACTCCTACTTACGTCAGACATAACCCAAGAACCGTGTTCTCCTCTCGATCAACCCCGAAAATAGACACTCACGGTTACGCACACGGTTGGTGTATTTTAGAAGAGTTTGCTTCAAGTTTACTACAACTGGATATTAACAAATTCCCATCTGCCACATAACCGCAGGCACGGCTCTCGAAAGTTTATACCCTGCAGGGGTGTCCCAACTTAGCCCATGATAAGCTCTCGCGATCAACGAAGGATATTCCTTCTCCCGGAAGACCCGATCGAGTCTCGAATCCGGCTACAAGACATTTCGACAAAGAATAAAACAAGACCAGCAAGACCGCCTGATGCGCCGACAATCCCGATAGGAGCTGCACATATCTCGCTCTCGGGGCGGATGAGACAGAGCTCGAGTAAAACCAAGCCTCGAAGTTTCCCGTGGTGGCCTCAAGAAGTGCTCGGTTCGAACCAGCACTTAGAGAAGCACCGCCCGGGGGCTAAAGAAAGATGACCCTTGGGCTCCGGAAACCCAAGGGGAAAAGGGCATAGGTGAGGCAAATGGTAAAACCCATAAATCACCCGACCGCGTTAGGGACGCAAAATCCGGGAACATAATACCGATATGACGGAAAACTAGGGCGGCAAGAGTGGAACAAAACACCAGGCATAAGGCCGAGCCTTCCACCCTTTACCAAGTATATAGATGCATTAATTAAACAATAGATATTGTGCTATCCCAACAAGTAAACATGTTCCAACAAGGAACAACATCTCCATGTTCCAACAAGGAACAAACTTCATCTTCACCTGCAACTAACAACGCTATAAGAGGGGCTGAGCAAAGCGGTAACATAGCCAAACAACGGTTTGCTAGGAAGGGTGCAACAGGTTAGAGGCTGACATGGCAATTTGGGATGGCTTGAGCAGCAAGTGATAGGTAGCGCAGCATAGCGATAGAACGAAGCAACTAGCATAGCAATGATAGTAGTGAGATCCAAGGTGACGGTCATCTTGCCTGAAATCCCGCAAGGAAGAAGAACGAGTCCATGAAGAAGATGAAGCCACGAAGACGAACCAAGCGTAGACGAACGAATCCTCACGATCGCAACGAAACGGGAACTATCGAGAAGAAGCACACAACATGGTAAACACACCACACATAGACAAGTCATGATGCACAACAAGCATGATGCATGACAAAGCTACATGAAGCTACTCATGGCAAGAGATGATGCAAACAAGAGCAGCACATCAAAGCAAGTTTAAATGAGGCCGGAAACAACATAGAGCAATTCCGGTAAGTCCTCATATGCCAATTTCGAAATTGGTCCAGATCTAAATAAATCTTATGTTCAAGTTGTTAAACAGCAATTTAAGATGCACCACGATGATCTACACGAAATTCTAGTCAAGTTACATATAGAGTTCATTCTATTCGGAGCTACGGCCTAGAAGATATGAGCAAAACAAGTTAAACATGGCATTGATGCAAAATGCATACAAGCATCAAGCAAACACCTCAAATCAAGGATGCAACATGATAATATGAAACTACATGCAAAATCAAGCAAGTTTCATATAGAGCACACTCAAAACAGAGCAACGGTTCAACACATACACTCTATACAAGATATGACAACAATCTGTGCAAGACAGCAAGTAGGCATATTGCAAGCATCAAAACAACATGCTACAGAATCTTAACATGATAACAAAAGGCATGGGGATTATGTACAGGTAAAGCATGACAAAACATGAACACTGAGCTAACTCCAGAAATCACTAGAACATGCTCAAAATGACATGGCAAGATTGCAAATAATAACAGTTTCAGACTTATCAGGAAATAACATCAGGTTGCAATGTTTAGAGCTATAAACACAACATGCTACAGGAACTTATCACGGCAAACAAATGCATGGCATGATACTACTAAATGCATAGAACAAAAGTCCTTTACTGATCATGAGCCAAAAAGGATCAGAAGATATGATGGCACCCATGTAAACATGGCAAGTTATATTACAAATTCATACATGGCAGGAACAACAATAAGTAGGCATGTTGGTGAGCTTGAACCACTCACTACAGAGCAATAAATGGCATGGCAAGGCAACTCACAGTAAGAAGACATGGCATACAAGCTATGCATGGCCAGAACAACATCATAGCATGCAAGGATCAACTACAACAACCTTGGCAAAACTGAATAACATGTAAACAATCTGCCATGAAACATTTTATAGCAAAAGTAGAGCTCGATTGACTCAAGCTATGGCACTCCATAATTCCAAACAAGGGCACGGATGGATAGAGCATGACATGTATAACAAAACATCCTTACTGAAGTATCTTAAAATAAGCATGGATCTCTCGGTAGCATCAAGTTTACATGGCATAAAAATATCAGCAGAACAGGGGCTGAAATCAGCAACATCATGAAGCCTAGTTTGCATGATTGTGCTAGTCACCACAGAGATCACAAAAATACATGGCATACACCCCTGTAAAGATGGCATGACATATTACAAAACACATGTAGGACTCAAGATCATAGGATGCACACATCAATCATGGCAAAAATGACAAAAGTGCATGTTCTGATAAGAATCTGAAACTAACATCACATAGCCCTCTTCTAACAGCATTTCGGGCATCAAGATGAGCTCAAATGTAAATGATGCAATAAGATGAAATGATGTACTCGTCGAGACGAACAATTTGACATATTACACGCACGAAACGGAGCAATATGCAGAGAGTTATGGTATGATGAACATGAGCAATTAATATGCAAAAACTGGGACTTAGGGGAATCTTTGGGGTCAACCTCAGATCTAGGGTTGCACGGAACCCGAGGCATGCCTGAGCTTCACGGAGAGGATGCGTGGCAGGGCAGGAAGGTCGCGGAGAGGCGGCGCTGGATGCGGCCGAGGCGACCGCCTCGGCGCGGCGAGGGCGACGGCGGCGGCCGGGCCGGACGCGGCGGGCGGAGAGCCGCGCCCCGGCAAGCGCGACGGAGCGGGAGCGCGGGCGAGGCGCTTCCTTGGCGCTGGGCGGAGCGGGCCAGAGAGCGGCGGGCGGCCGGCCGCCGGCGGCGGGTCGCCGGCCGGGCGGAGCTGCTGGAGCGGCATGGCGCTGGCGCGGGCCCGGAGGCGACGGCGGCGGGGCGCGGGCTCATGTGGGCCTGATCCGGGCCCGTGGGCCGCGGGGCGGACGGGGCTCCGCGGGACACGTGGCGTGCACGGGTTGGACGGGGCGGCGGCGCGACATGTCCGGCCGATATGGACATGTCCGGCGGCGGGAGGAGGACGAAAGCTAGGGTTTGGACCCGAAAATTTCGGGGGAGGCACATATTTATAGGTAGAGGGAGCTAGGAGATTCCAAATGAGGAGCGGTTTTCGGCCACGCGATCGTGATCGAACGACCGAGAGCATGGAGGGGAGTTTGCTGGGTTTTAGGCCACTTTGAAGGGTGTTGGGCTGCAAGGAGAAGGAGGCTTTATGGTTACCCGGTTAACCGTTGGAGTACCAAACGACCTCCAAATGGCACGAAACTTGACAGGCGGTCTACCGGTGCTATACCAAGGCCGTGTGGCAAACCTCGGTCCATTCCGAGAACGTTTAACACCCGCACACGAAAAGAGGTAAAAGGGGGCGCCGGGAGACATAGGAGTGCCGGATTGCAAAACGGACAACGGGGAAAATGCTCGGATGCATGAGACGGACACGTATGCAAATGCGATGCACATGACGACATGATATGAAATGCATATGATGACATGACAAAGTGCAACACGCAAGCACATGACATGGAAAAGACGACGAATAACTGGCGGACACCTGGCGCATCGAATCCGGGGCGTTACAACACTCCTCCACTAACAAGAGATCTCGTCCCGAGATCTTAGGACCGAGACGGAAGGGAAAAAGGGATGAGGTGAAACAAGAACTCAAGATAAGAAGCAAGGAATCGAGAGCACTCGAGAAGAAGAGAGGAACGACGAGAATGACGAGAATCGAAAGCTCACGGAATCAGATAGACTATGAAACCACTCCGGTTGAACAAGGAAAGAATAGAACACGAACTTCACAAGATGGAATGACACTTGACGACATAAGCAACGCAATACCTCCGGAAGAATTGGAAGAATTGAATGAAAAGAACTTAGAAGGAAGGATTGACTGGAGTTGTTGAGAAAATCAACAACGAAAGAATAAGCTTGTTGTGGACTTATGGATAACATCTCAAGATCATAAGGTGATAACCGGCCAGAAATTGAAATGACTGGATAGCTTAGAAGAACGAAGAAATGCAAAACTCCACTTCAAAAGAATACGAAGAATTAATTGCACTTCGAGATGCGAGAAGAAAAGATATTTGAACTCCACCAACAAGAATCTTGATGAACTCTTTGGAGAATGAATTAAATCATGACGATCCACCGTGAATAACTCCGGTAACAAAAGGATGATGAGATAGAAATGAAGGATGAAAAGAATAAGATTAAGCCTTGCGATGATTAAGATGGAGGTTCCGACGAGATGGCCGAGGAAATTTGAACTCCGGAAAAGAAAAGATGAAAACACTTGGAAGTAGAATTTATTCCTCAAGAACAAACTCCGAAGAAAAAGATTAATCACTTTGATGAAATAAGAATAATATTTATTGTATGCTTATCCTTCATCAAATTAAATTGATGACAAGCAGTGGATTTTTCATACTACTTATTCTTCTTGAAAAGGATTGAGAAGAGATATAACGCAAACTTGAGAAGGTCTTCATGAACCACCGGTAGAATTGAAAAGAACGAATGAATTAAAATGATAGTGAAGGAAAAAGAATCTTGAACGAACCACCGTAAGAATTCGAAAATGACTGATGGAAGAATCGCCGGGAAAAATTAGAAGAACAAATAAGCTAGAGGGGATTTAGATGCAAAAGAGCGAAGAGATCGCGAACTAATTGAAGAATACTTGAACGAAGCACCGGGATAAATAGAGAACGATAACTGGAATGATGGCCTCCGGTGAAAAGAAATGGAAAAACAACTCCTGACATACTCCGGATGGGTAAGAAAGGATATCTGACAAACGGAATAATTCGAGAGGATAGCATGAAGCTAGAACCACGAATCTTCAAAAGAACGGACAAGATTTAAGAGGAACTTTTCTTCGGTCTTCAAAGCTGAGAAAGACGACGAGAAACACCACCAAAATTACTGAGATACTCCAGAAGAATGAAAAACAGAGAGGTTGAGCCAACAATGAAAATGATTTGGAATCCATCTTGGAAAAGGCATGTGACTGATGGAATCCATTCTTACGTCACACTTGAAAGGAATTGAGAAAAACTCCGAGGGAATTAGAAGAGTCAGGTAAGATCCTGGGAAAAGACCTGTGGGTTAGGGCCCGCTGAAGAGAAAAACACCGTTGAAAAGGATTATTGAACAGATAGATGATGCACTGGAAGAACTGAAATATTTAAATGAGGTGACAACCTCGAATTAATTAGAACACAGACGAATCTCCTGAGATGTCTTCCGAACTCCGGAATGATAAACTGGCGAGAGGCGAACGAGCAAGGGGAAAACACTTGATCCAGGAAAAGAATATAATCACTACCAAAATTAGAATTGAATCCACCGGAGAAGAAAAAGGGATGATGAATGACGAACGAGACGAGAATTCGGTTGAAATGATTGAGGGAAGACTGAAGAGACTCCGTACGAATGAAATAGATGGTCGAGAAAGAGTCAGACTCCAGGAAGACAAGGGTGGGAGGGCGGGAAAACAAAGGCAACTTGGAAGGGGAAATCGACGAATATCTTGAAGAGAAAACACCGGTTGAAATCATTGAGGAGAGAGAGCAAAAACTTCGCACGAGTAGGATGGATACTCGATTACGGACTACGGCTCCGAGAAGAAAAGGGTGGGCGGGTGGGAAAAGAAAACAACTGAGGATTGAACGCAATGATGAAGATGGTCGAGTCGACTTGACGAGAAATGCACCGGACAAAAGAGGATGGACAACTCACGACACTAACCACGTGATCCTAAAGAAAAATTTGAACGGGAAGAGGAGTAATTCAAAACACCTACGTCAAGATTCCTCACCAGAGCGATGAAGGGACTGAGGAGTAAAAAGAATTCCTACTCTCCGATATAAATAGACTCCGAAAACAGTTTTCTTCTAGACTCAACAACGGCCAAACTACACGATCAATCAAGGGGGCTCCTAAGGTCGGTCGAGGCTCTGATACCAACTTGTCACGCCCAATATGCGACCCTATCCAAAAGGAACTCGACGGTCCCACCAAGGATAGACCCGCATATTGGAACGCTTTTGCAAGGTGGATATCATTACATCAACATTACATAATAGTGGGATACATCCAAGTCTTACAAGACACAAGAATACATCAACATCATATACAAGATCAACATCCGACTACGGATGAAACATAAACAGAAACTCAAATGACATCCACCCTGCTAGCCCAGGCTGCCGACCTGGAACCTATCCCCTGATCGAAGAAGAAGCAGAAGAACTCCAACACAAGCAAACATCACTCTCGCGTCATGATCATCGCATAACCTGTACCAGCAACTGGTGGTGTAGTAATCTGTGAGCCACGAGGACTCAGCAATCCCATTACCATGGGTATCAAGACTAGCAAAGCTAAATGGGAAAAGAAGGGGGGTAAAGTGGTGAGGTTGCAGCAGCGGCTAAGCATATATGGTGGCTAACATACGCAAATGAGAGCGAGAAGAGAAACAAAGGAACGGTCGTCAACTAGTAATGATCAAGAAGTGATCCTGAACTCCTACTTACGTCAGACATAACCCAAGAACCGTGTTCTCCTCTCGATCAACCCCGAAAAGAGACACTCACGATTACGCACACGGTTGGTGTATTTTAGAAGAGTTTGCTTCAAGTTTACTACAACCGGATATTAACAAATTCCCATCTGCCACATAACCGCAGCACGGCTCTCGAAAGTTTATACCCTGCAGGGTGTCCCAACTTAGCCCATGATAAGCTCTCGCGATCAATGAAGGATATTCCTTCTCCCGGAAGACCCGATCAGTCTCGAATCCGGCTACAAGACATTTCGACAGCAATAAAACAAGACCAGCAAGACCGCTCGATGCGCCGACAATCCCGATAGGAGCTGCACATATCTCGTTCTCAGGGCAACACCGGATGAGATAGGCTACGAGTAAAACCAAGCCTCGAGTTTCCCGTGGTGGCCCTCAAGAAGTGTTTCGGTTCGAACCAGCACTTAGAGAAGCACCGCCCGGGGGGCTAAAGAAAGATGACCCTTGGGCTCCGAAACCCAAGGGAAAAGGGCATAGGTGAGGCAAATGGTAAAACCAATGTTGGGCCTTGCTGGAGGAGTCTTATTCAAAGCGAACTGTCAAGGGGGTCCCATAAATCACCCGACCGCGTTAGGGACGCAAAATCCGGGAACATAATACCGATATGACGGAAAACTAGGGCGGCAAGAGTGGAACAAAACACCAGGCATAAGGCCGAGCCTTCCACCCTTTACCAAGTATATAGATGCATTAATTAAACAATAGATATTGTGCTATCCCAACAAGTAAACATGTTCCAACAAGGAACAACATCTCCATGTTCCAACAAGGAACAAACTTCATCTTCACCTGCAACTAACAACGCTATAAGAGGGGCTGAGCAAAGCGGTAACATAGCCAAACAACGGTTTGCTAGGAAGGGTGCAACAGGTTAGAGGCTGACATGGCAATTTGGGATGGCTTGGGCAGCAAGTGATAGGTAGCGCAAAGATAGCGATAGAACGAAGCAACTAGCATAGCAATGATAGTAGTGAGATCCAAGGTGACGGTCATCTTGCCTGAAATCCCGCAAGGAAGAAGAACAAGTCCATGAAGAAGATGAAGCCACGAAGACGAACCAAGCGTAGACGAACGAATCCTCACGATCGCAACGAAACGGAAACTATCGAGAAGAAGCACACAACATGGTAAACACACCACACATAGACAAGTCATGATGCACAACAAGCATGATGCATGACAAAGCTACATGAAGCTACTCATGGCAAGAGATGATGCAAACAAGAGCAGGACATCAAAGCTAGTTTAAATGAGGCCGGAAACAACATAGAGCAATTCCGGTAAGTCCTCATATGCCAATTTCGAAATTGGTCCAGATCTAAATAAATCTTATGTTCAAGTTGTTAAACAGCAATTTAAGATGCACCACGATGATCTACACGAAATTCTAGTCAAGTTACATATAGAGTTCATTTTATTCGGAGCTACGGCCTAGAAGATATGAGCAAAACAAGTTAAACATGGCATTGATGCAAAATGCATACAAGCATCAAGCAAACACCTCAAATCAAGGATGCAACATGATAATATGAAACTACATGCAAAATCAAGCAAGTTTCATATAGAGCACACTCAAAACGGAGCAACGGTTCAACACATACACTCTATACAAGATATGACAACAATCTGTGCAAGACAGCAAGTAGGCATATTGCAAGCATCAAAACAACATGCTACAGAATCTTAACATGATAACAAAAGGCATGGGCATGATGTACAGGTAAAGCATGACAAAACATGAACACTGAGCTAACTCCAGAAATCACCAGAACATGCTCAAAATGACATGGCAAGATTGCAAATAATAACAGTTTCAGACTTATCAGGAAATAGCATCAGGTTGCAATGTTTAGAGCTATAAACACAACATGCTACAGGAACTTATCATGGCAAACAAATGCATGGCATGATACTAATAAATGCATAGAACAAAAGTCCTTTACTGATCATGAGCCAAAAAGGATCAGAAGATATGATGGCACCCATGTAAACATGGCAAGTTATATTACAAATTCATACATGGCAGGAACAACAATAAGTAGGCATGTTGGTGAGCTTGAACCACTCACTACAGAGCAATAAATGGCATGGCAAGGCAACTCACAGTAAGAAGACATGGTATACAAGCTATGCATGGCCAGAACAACATCATAGCATGCAAGGATCAACTACAACAACCTTGGCAAAACTGAATAACATGTAAACAATCTGCCAGGAAACATTTTATAGCAAAAGTAGAGCTCGATTGACTCAAGCTATGGCACTCCATAATTCCAAACAAGGGCACGGATGGATAGAGCATGACATGTATAACAAAACATCCTTACTGAAGTATCTTAAAATAAGCATGGATCTCTCGGTAGCATCAAGTTTACATGGCATAAAAATATCAGCAGAACAGGGGCTGAAATCAGCAACATCATGAAGTCTAGTTTGCATGATTGTGCTAGTCACCACAGAGATCACAAAAATACATGGCATACACCCCTGTAAAGATGGCATGGCATATTACAAAACACATGTAGGACTCAAGATCATAGGATGCACACATCAATCATGGCAAAAATGACAAAAGTGCATGTTCTGATAAGAATCTGAAACTAACATCACATAGCCCTCTTCTAACAGCATTTCGGGCATCAAGATGAGCTCAAATGTAAATGATGCAATAAGATGAAATGATGTACTCGTCGAGGCGAACAATTTGACATATTACACGCACGAAACGGAGCAATATGCAGAGAGTTATGGTATGATGAACATGAGCAATTAATATGCAAAAACTGGGACTTAGGGGAATCTTTGGGGTCAACCTCAGATCTAGGGTTGCACGGAACCCGAGGCATGGCGCGAGCTCGCCGGAGAGGATGCGGTGGCCGGGGCAGGGAAGGTCGCCGGAGAGGCGGCGCCGGGATGCGGCCGGAGGCGACCGGCCTCGGGCGCGGCGCGAGGGCGGACGGCGGCGGGCCGGGACGCTGGCGGGCGGAGAGCCGCAGCTCGGGCAGGCGCGACGGAGCGGGAGGCGGGGCGCGCGCTTCGCTGCCGCGGGCGGAGCGGGCAGGGCGGCGGCGCGCTGCTGGCGGAGCTGCTGGCGCGGCGCCTGCCGCGCGCCTTGGCAGCCTTCAAGGCCCGGAGGCGACGAAGCGGAGCGCTTGGCTCATGGGGACAGATCCGGACCAGCGGGCCGCGGCGGACGGGGCTCAGCCAGGACACCTGGCGCGCACGGGTTGGACGGGGGCGGCGGCGCGGACACGTCCGGCCGATATGGACATGTCCGGCGGCGGGAGGAGGACGAAAGCTAGGGTTTGGACCCGAAAATTTCGGGGGAGGCACATATTTATAGGTAGAGGGAGCTAGGAGAGTCCAAATGAGGAGCGGTTTTCGGCCACGCGATCGTGATCGAACGACCGAGAGCATGGAGGGGAGTTTGCTGGGTTTTGGGCCACTTTGAAGGGGTGTTGGGCTGCAAGGAGAAGGAGGCTTTTGCGGTTACCCGGTTAACCGTTGGAGTACCAAACGACCTCCAAATGGCACGAAACTTGACAGGCGGTCTACCGGTGCTATACCAAGGCCGTGTGGCAAACCTCGGTCCATTCCGAGAACGTTTAACACCCGCACGAAAAAGAGGTAAAAGGGGCGCCGGGAGACATAGGAGTGCCGGATTGCAAAACGGACAACGGGGAAAATGCTCGGATGCATGAGACGGACACGTATGCAAATGCGATGCACATGACGACAGGACATGAAATGCATATGATGACATGATAAAGTGCAACACGCAAGCACATGACATGGCAAAGACGACGAATAACTGGCGGACACCTGGCGCATCGAATCCGGGGCGTTACAGGGGCATTGTAGAAATTAGTATCTATTTAGTGATTTTACACTCATTTTCTAGGTGGTAATATCATTGTAATTTTACCTCTTCTCTGTCAATGTATTTTTGTAGGTCACCTCATCCTGGTCCTTTAACCTCCTCCCTTTGTTTTGCTTTTTAGCTGCTTTTTTCTGTTTGTTCCGGGTTGGAAAAGTGGGCATGTGGACCCGTTAGTCTATTTAAAAGTTGGGGCAGAATAGAAAATAGAAAAAAAAACAAACAGGGGACACGGGACAGTTGGCATCCTGTGGTTGAATGGAAAATATGGATGAAAGCGAATTGGTTTCATCCGGATGTAGAATAGACAGTCCCTAGTTATATATATGCATATATCTCAGAAAAAAACTATATATATGAGTGTTTTAGGAAAAAATCACACATGCACCTGGACATGGAGGTCTTTGACCCCCACTGGCAGTGCGCATTATACCAACACCGAACACTCCCGTAAAAATAACATCAAACACAATGGCCGGTGTCGAGGAAGTCACCGTGGAGCCGCGGGCGCAAGGTGGCGCCGAGTTAGTCAAGGGCGCAGTGGTGTCGAAGTAGTGGTGCACCGGGAAGAAGATGTTGTTGACGACGCGTCGCGGCGGGTTTGCCAAGCCTGGGGACACATCGTGGACGAAGGCACGCATCGGTGTTGCCAGCACCGGGCATGCGTAGACGGACGAAGACGAAGTTGATGAAGCACCGACCAGGCTTGCCGGGCCCGGGGACACGTCATGGATGAAGGCACACATCGGTGTTGCCAGCACCGGGCATGCATAGACGAGGGACCTGCATGAGCTGTACGCCATGTCGGAGAAGTCGGAGAGGCCAGCAGATAAGAACTCGACGACGATTGTGGCGTCCATCGCGCGGGGCCAATGTCACCAACGGTGGTCGGAGTAGACGAAGTGGTCGGGTAGATGACGGCGACGCCGACGACGGGGTGGTGCCGACGAAGACGGCGGTTTGACGGCGCTGCGGCGGCTACAGAGGTAGCGGCGACGGCGGCCAGAGAAGAGCGGCGGCGGCCTGACGGCGGCGGCGGCGGCTAGGTTAGGAGTGCGGCGGCGGTGCTCAAAGTAGGCGAAGAACCCTGACAGCGTGACGATTTAAGACCGGCGTGGGCGGTGGCGTTCCGCCCAAAGAAGATGGCGCTCGCGCATACCACGGGAGGTCGACGCGCGGTGGCGGCGAGAGCGACCGCGGGCCGTGGCGCTTACTGACCCGAAGGGGGCGACGCAATGACGGCAAGCGGGTCGGGCGACGGCGGGGAAGACCTCTGGGCGGCGGCGGGGACCGCGGGCCGCGGCTGCAGCCCGAAGGGGTGACACAACGGCGGTTCGCGAGCCGGTGCAACCGCGGGGATGGCCTCGGGGCAGCGGCGGGGACCGCGTATCGCGACACTACGGCCGGAAGGGGCGACGCAGCGGCGACACGCGAGTCGATGCAGCCGCGAGGAGAACCACGGGGCGGCGGCGCTGCGGCCCGACGGGGCGACGCAGTGGCAGCCCGATGCTCGATCCGTGGAGAGGCACGCTGAACACGAGGACGATCTTCACGGGACCTGCAGAGGCGCGCGTAACCGACGGGCCAGGTTGGTCGCGGCATAGATGAGGCGGATCGCAGCGGCGAGCGGGTGATCAAGCCGATCGCGCGAGGTCGGGGACGCCGCTCGATGGAGGCGTGGTGGCGGCGGAGTCCGAGATGAAGGTGGCGACGACGGACGGCGTGGGACGTCGTGCGGACGAGCTTGTCAGCACCGGCACCCGGGCTGCCAAAGCAACGCCGGCGCCCGGGCAGCGAGGCCCGAGCGACCAACAAAGTAGCGGCGCCCAAGTTGGGGCAGCCGATGAGCCTGACGCAGCCGTCCCGACGCAGCCGGTGATGAGGCCGGCGAGGTAGACCGCCGGGCCGCCGTGCAGACGCGGCGGAGGCGGGTGATGTCGATCGATGGGCGGGCCGGTGCGCGAGCGACGGCTATGATTGGTCGTTGCATGGCGCGAGGCCACCGGGTCGTGGCGATGCAGGTGTCCCGGTCGAAGCGGGGCAGTGACGGCCGGCGCAGGGCGCGGCGGCGGACCGACCATGGACGGCGGCCGCCTGACGGGCCGCCTCGACGCGCGTGGCCGCCAGGTCGGAGGAGAGGCCGGTTGGTCGCGCCGGGGTCAGAGTAGAGGCGCTCGGGGTCGATGATGGCGGTGGGCGACGCAAACCGATCAAGAATAGATCAAAAAACCAAAAAAGAAACCGCGCGATCAAGATGACTGGCGGGAGAGAGAAAACCCCGAAGCAAGGCTCGGGGAAAAGACTCTCTAAGGCAGCCGGTCAAACGACTGGCGGACGAACCTTAGGTACGGGCGGCGCGGCCCCCGGCGGCGGTCATGGAGGCCGACCACCCTGGGGACGGCGCGCGGGTGCGGAAGCGGTGGCGGCTAGGGTTTAGGATCGACTTGCGATAGATACCATATTAGAAGGGAGAGAGGGATTAGTGAAATAGTTTGTTGTATTGCTTGAGCCTCGTGGGCATATATATATATAGAAGTACAATCATCTACTTAGAGTACAAGACAAGCCAGAACAAATTCTAATCTATCTCGTCTTTCCTAATAAAGATTATACTCAACAACCACACATGCCTGTGGTTGGGCCCAACAGCCCTCCACAAACAGGCCACCCACTTATAGCTAGGCCCAGGGCAGTGCCCCCAGCCCGATACACCACAAGCCCTTCCTTTGTGAGCTTAGTAATTGTAGTATTTTCTCAAAATAAAGTAATTGTAGTGATTTCAGTAGGGCAAAAAAGAATTTTCACATGGATAGTTTCTATCGAGTTAAAACATCCCATGACAAACTGAAGTCTTCCATTAGGAGATTGAGGAAAAGGTTGCTGTTGATACTTCCACAATAACTGCTTCTGGTTCATTCTTCAGCTTGGCTAAGCTTTGAGAGCATGGTTAATAGTATAGCCAGCTGCTGGCTATAAGCTAGTGCCATATCATCTACAGCTCATCTTATAGTCAACATGTACAATAGTAGATCAAAAAAGCGTACTACTTTTTTATTATGTGGCCCATCTTTCATTCTCACAAAATGCCTAGGAGCACGTGGTAGAGCTGGCTCTTCACGAAGAGCCCGCTTACCTTCTCTTTCCTCTTCTCTTTTCTCCAACTAAGCAGAAATATACTAGTTTATTCTTTATAGCCCGCTGACTCAGCTCTATTGTACTTGCTCTGAGTATATTAAAAAGCCACCAGCATGGAAACGATGAAAAAAAATACAAATCCAAAAGGTCACGAGCACATCGAGCAGGAAATCAACCTTGTTGAACAACAGACTGGGAATAGAATGTGCCCCACATTGGCTAAATTTCGTGTTTTGACCCTTTTCCCAAACCTATTCGAAATCTGACCTTAGTTTGAAAAAAATTCAAGATCTGACCCTTTTGCTACCGCCAGGGACCATGGCGGTAGGGTATAACAGCCTACCGCCAGAGACTTTGGCGGTAGGAAACATCGCTACCGCCAAACGGGCTGGCGGTAGCCTGCACAACCCTACCGCCAAGGTGCTTGGCGGTAGGCACGAGCACGCACTGTGTTCAATACTTAGAAGTTTTTGGCGGTAGGGCATGCAACCCTACCGCCAAGGTCCTTGGCGGTAGGCTGTTATACCCTACCGCCATGGTCCCTGGCGGTAGCAAAAGGGTCAGATCTCAAAAATATTTTTAACTAGGGTCAGATTTCGAACAGGTTTGGAAAAAGGGTCAAAACACAGAATTTAGCCCCCCACATTAGCCTTTTTTGCAGAGAAGCCTGCACACTGTCCTTCCACATGTGGCTGTAGCCTCTGCACATCCTCAACGAATAAAGCCATAATGGATTTTTTTGCCCCTGAAATTGTCATCAAACAATGAATCCAAAGACTCTACAGAGAATACCGGAACTGAGTAAGGAATCATTTGCACATATGATCTGAACAGTATTGCACATGAGCACATATGTAAAACCAAATACAAAAGCAGAAGCAAATGTAATGTTGTTATTCCTTTTAAAAGCATCCATCGCCTATTACTGAAAAGGAAAAAGGTGGTGGAGGCAGAGCAAACCTGAGGCAACCGATTGCAGTGGCACACGTGGTAACTGATTTCGATAGAGTGAACCAGCATTAATTAGGGTAGCACTGGACATGCAAAGACCCTCCAAAAGTTGCCAGATTTTCTTCGTGGGCAAGGGGTCCAATCTCTACTCTTAATGAAGCAGTTGGTGAATAGTCTTCACGGTTAATTTTTGCTGGTTTTTTTCGTCTATCGTCCCACCTCCGTTAATTCGCTGTTTTTTTTTCGTCTATCGTCCCACCTCCGTTAACTTCGCTGGTTTTTTTTTCGTCTATCGTCCCACTCCCACCTCCGTTAACTTGCAACCCTTCCCCGAAAAAAAAACAAGCCAAAAAAACCCTACGATTGATGCCTCGTGCCCACAACAGATCTTCCTCCGCTGCCAACCAGCGAATTCGCAAGCCCGATCCACCCCTTCGCCCTCGCCGGACATCCATCCCTGTGCTGCGGCCGATCCTAACCTTCATCGTCGCCCTCGCTTCAGGAGACGGCGCCGCGATCCCGTTTAGTAGACGCCGGCGATCACGCCCAGGATCCGACGGCAATCCCCTTCTGGACACACACATTATCTCTGCCGGCGATCCAGAGTACGTATTGCAACAGATCCTGGGCGTGTGCATATACATCCAGGAATAATCGTTTTAGCACATCATCTCTGCCAGCGCTGATCCCAGTTCAGGAGTACGTATTGCACCAGATCCGCTTAGTGTGCATATACATCCAGGAATAATCGCTTGAGGTCATATGCATCCAGAATAATTGCATAGTACCTCTCTTCATAGCGGCTATTAGGGATCCAACAGATCCGCGCAGTTCAAGAAAGACATCAACCTCATGACTTCCTTTCCTGGAGCATGGGAGGCCAGACACCCGGACCTGTTTAACAAAGACCTGTTTAAGAAAGTTGGCACAGAATCGCTTAGGAGCAGCTAATTCCATAAATCAACTGCATGACGAACTGTTTATGCACGTTGCAAAACTGAGTGTGTTGCTTGTACATAGTTGGATTGCTCACTTGACCTGCTTAGTGTGCTGCTTGTTCTTCTTACTTTCCCAGAAGTGTAGGTCTGCAGCCTGTCCAAGAAGCAGACTCCAATAGCCCAATATAGACTCCAATAACCACCAAAAAAGTATGATCACAACTTATGTGATAACTGTGTACAGTAAACCCTGTTGTCTACCTGCAAAAACAGGAAGAAACTTTGCAAAAGCAATTCACAAAGTAACCCTGTTGTCTACCTGCTAAAACAAGCCATCGTTAATAGTACAAAATCTGTGCTTACAAGTACGTATGGGGAATCCACAGAGCAAAGCAGCGGATGTACCTCCAGGTAAATGTTTTCTTTGTGCAGAGACATAGACGTTTCAAAGAAATATATGGCTTGTTTTATTTTTGGCCCTTTCTTCCCAGCCATTGGATATGCACTTAAGTTCCCCAACCATAAGCATCTCCCTGTCCGTGTAACCAATAATATTTTGGAAGCAGAATGTACTCAATAATAATTTGGTTTTCGAAAGCCATGTCCCACTGTACATGGTATGAGAGTTTGAGCAGAAACCTGGGGTTAGCCAGAGAGTGGGTGAGTGAGCAAGAGAGTGGACGAGAGAGGTGGTAGGGTAGTTTAGGAAACAACAAAAAAAATTGTACATGACGAATTTTACACTAGAAACGTAGAACAACAATTATTTCGGTATAGATAGTACTATATATTAAAGTGTATACATATTAATTAAACATGGATCATACAAAAAAATATATACTTATTACATATATTCAGAGTATCACACAAAAAACACAATTTTGAGAGAAGAAACCGAATATACTTGGTTTGCGTTGGATTGCTTGCATGCTTTTATCTTTCGTCGGACAATTTTCCTTAGCCTATACAAATAAATTAAAATGATTTAAGAAATTTCAGATGATCGTTTATTTATATATGAACGTACAATTGAACATTATGGTTGTTTGTTTGCTTCGAGAGAAATGCAACATCTTTTTTTTAATATGAAAAATGGATTTTCTATTTTACAAAATAAAATTGTTGTGTTAGTTTCACTTTTATTTTTATTATATATATATTATATATGTTTCTTTCATCATAGATAGAAAGTGATGGGTTCCGACATACGCACTGATGTAACGATGACTGACTGAAACACTACGAGAGAAGGTGCATATAGCTAATCCTTTGTATATAGCTAAAGGTGTATTTTTATGTATTTTTTTTAGAATATAAGAGACATAGATATGGAACTTGGAGATGCACAAAAAGAATCCATCGACAAGGGTTCCAAACCGACGCCACTAAAAAGGGTTGAAAATTCATCAAAAAATTTACGGCATAATAATATGGAAGCGCTGATATCTCATAAAGAAACAAAAAAGGATGCCAATTTAAATGCTACCATACCAGGTATTTTTTCAATGTTGTTATCAGTCTTTCCTTCGTCATATTGCCTACTTTCACTCTTTTTTTATCAAACAAATTATGTACGTACACATTGTCAATTTGTCATTTCGTGATCACTTCACATTACAAGTGAAGTGACCTTCAATTATTATGCAATTGTGATCATGTCATATTGTCTTTATCTGTGAAATTTAGTATGCACTATCTTTACATAACTTCAGAAAAATATTTCAGAAGTCCGTGGTAACGCACGGACATTCTACTATCTCTATTTCTAATGTCTCAGTTGGTAGTCTCCGTTTCACGGTTAATTTTCATCCCACCACTTTTGTCCGGGTTTTTTTTCGTTGGTTATTTTTCGTCACATCCTCGTTGCCACGCCTTTGTCCACCGGTTTATGAAAGATAAAAATAGCCCAGCCAGACCGCAGCCCCGCACGACCTTGCCTCCTTGATCCGACCTCGACATCCATCTCGCCGCCACCTCCTGCTCCGCCCCGCCGTGCGCCGCCCGCCGCCACCGTGCCTGCGCCACCGTCCCCCGTATCGACTCCGTTGTCCGAATCCCGCCGCCGCCGCGCCTGCGCCGCCGTCCCCAGTATCCACTCCACTGTCCGAATCCCGCCGCCGCGCCCGTCTCGCTCACCGTGGCCGATGATCGCGTCGACCGGGACCGCATCCCTCCCCAAACGGCGGCCATGATGAAGGGCGCCGCTCGGCTATAGAGGCAGGGGAAGATGTAGGCGATGCCGGCGGCGGCCGCTCCACCGGCCACCGCCCGGAAACTGGTGTTGTGGTCGAGCTGGGCGGAGTGGCGCTTCGTCCGCGACGCCATCTTCTCCCCATACCCCGACCCTGGCGCCGCTCTTTGCAGGGTAGGTATCCTCTGCCTAACAGGTTATAGTTGATATGGCTGTATTTCTCAGATGCTAATTTAGGCTGACGTTTAACTACAGAAGTATATATACCTCAAACTAATTGTTTTATGATCGAATCCTCTGATATCAACTTGGCAAGTGAACTCCGAATCCCTAATTTCTAAGTCATATGACCTGCATTTACAATCATGTCATCCTAATGACTCTGCAGACAAATCAGTTGGTATCTTTCTCAGAGTATGGTAAACCCGGAATCGTAATATCGTAAATGTGACCTTCATAAGTAAGATACATGTGCAGATGTGATCTTCCATACCTGAAATAAAATAGCAAATGCTAATTCCTCCAGCAAGGGGGTCAGTAAATTAACACTAACTTACTATCATCTAACCTACATCAATCAAAATGTCAGGTAAAAGATGTTTAGTTTGAGAGTAAAATTGCATCAGTTATTTCACAAGCAAGTATTAATAAATTAAATTTATAAATCTATTCATAAAAATCCGTAATTCTAATGGTATCATGGCTGGGAGAATTATCAAAAAATGTTATCAGATCAATACCCAATACTCCCTCCATTTACTTATATAAGGCCACTATGAAATATACGTTTTGCATCAATATAAGGCCACCAACAGTAATCGATGAAAGAATTAATAATATTTCATCGTACTACTTCCTCTCTCTCAGCAACTTGTTTAATACTTGCATGCATGCAATCATAATAACATTAACTACTTCCTCCATTCAGTTTCCTTGCATGTATTTTGTGTATCAATGATCCCAGTAAACGAAAAGAAAAGCTGACTTGTAAAGTATGCATTAAATTTTACCTTGGTACCTGTAGTTTGAGTTTGTGGCCTTGTATACAAAAATGAAGGGAGTATCAAAATTCATATAGTCCACTTGATACATCAGACATGACACATACTGTAGCCAACCAAAGCGATGGAACATGCAACAAGTAAAAATAATAACATGAGAATCACATATAAGAAGCATGCGCAGAATAAATAATTACATTAGCCCCATTATTCTCATGTGTATACGCCTCCATTTCTCAGCAGCCCTTGTAGAAAATTGAGGTAAAAAAATAGTAGAAATCAAGACAAATTTCTTTATTGTGCGAGTGTAGAATATATATATATAACCACTGATTCTGAATTTTTCTTTTTCACATGCCCTTCCATATTCGGAAGGTAAATTGGCAATGGAAACATGATAGGCTATGACCACTAAACATGACACAGCGCATTGAGCAATCACATATTACATGGTATTCTCTATCTTTTCTTTACATATATATTTTCTGAGCCGACTGAGATGAGGAGACCAAGTCAAGAAGCTCACCACGCATAGCAGATGCACTTGCTGCAGATCGAAACCTGGTGGATCAAGCAATCAATCCTCGTCGCTTGAAAATCCAAAGCAAGCACACGCACTCTATTAACACAAAATATAGGCTGCAGTGACAATCTACATGACAACAACCAATCCAAGAACCCCAAACAATTATTTTGAATCAAGCCTCGTTGTTCCCTCTCAGATCCAGACCACGGTAACACCACTTCGCCACCGCCGACGCCAAGATCCAAATCCCCTCTTGCATGCCCATACACAATGGAAAGAGCACGCAAGATACATGATCAAGTAACATAGCGGCAATTGCAGACGTCCATCGCCGAGAAGCTCGAGAGAAGAATCAGGAGTCAGTACACGAGCAAGCATTATCACAAAAACAAGTATGGCCATGTCACCACCATATCCAAATCATAGAATCGCGGCAATCGCCACAACTTGATGACCCAACTTGATGAGCAGCATTGGAGTCAACCACAACGTAAGGACCATACACAGGCATAAAGAAGAGACTGAGGAGATCGGAGTAATATTTAATTTAAGATAACCAACTTCTGTGACAAACATCAAGCAAAGCTGCTTGGTACATTTGGCCACTCCGAGCACACAGAATTAGTAAATAAATGATTGCAGCCAATAAAATAAGAGTACTAATGTAGACTACTTCATGGAGCTAAATTGTGTTTAATAAATTCAGAAATAAGAACAATGCAGACACACTGCAGTTATTTACAGGAATGAGCCTAATTTTAAAGATGGGCTGTTATAAAAATTACATAAATGAATGGTAAACAGCTATAAGAGAGCATCAACTATTGGATTTTCAACTATTCTGACCATCGTCCAATCATACTGGATATGGAATATTGGGATGAAAAAATCTTTAAACGCCCAGAGGGGCGTGTTAAACAATTTGAGGCGAGATGGTTGAAGGAAGAGACGGTAACTGAAATCGTTAAGGCTTCTTGGGAGAAAGCAAAGCTAGCAGGTATTGGACCCACATTTGCTGACCGTACGAGAGCAGTGCATGCCGATCTACATACTTGGGACCGGGAAACGCTAAAGGGACCAAAGGTGAGAATTAGAAAATTAAAAAAAGAGTTGGAGAGACTAAGGCGTGGCCCATTGAATACGGAATCTCGATGTCGTCAGAAGGAAATTATTGTGGTAATTGAAAATATTTTGGAGCAGGAAGAAATATTCTGGTTACAAAGAGGACGGGCAAATTGGTTGATGCACGGGGATCGTAATACGTCTTTCTTTCATAATGCTGCCACAGCCAGGAAAAAAAGAAATAATATAAAGAAACTATTAGACGATTCTGGAAACTGGTTAACAGATAAGGATCTGAAGAATCACATTACTGGATATTTTACAAAGCTTTTTACATCGGAAGTTCAACTCCCGAATCAAGATGTTTTATCACTTGTGCGAAGGAGAGTGTCAAACGAAATGAATGATGCTCTACTTGCCCCTTATACCGCAGAAGATGTTCGCAAGGCTTTATTCGATATTGGGGACTTGAAAGCTCCAGGGCCAGATGGTCTACATGTTATCTTCTATAAAAAATTTTGGCCCATGCTGGGGGAAGAATTAATTGAGGAGGTTCTGACAGCAATCAACACATGTACTATTCCGCAGGGTTGGAATGATACGACGATCATGTTGATTCCTAAAATTAATACACCTGAGAAGGTAACTCAATTTAGGCCGATCAGCTTATGTAATGTGCTATATAAAATAATTGCAAAAATGGCTGCTTCTCGTTTGAAGGTTTTTTTGCCAGAAATTATTAGCCCAACACAGAGTGCATTTGTACCGAGTAGATTGATTACGGATAATATTTTAGTGGCCTACGAGTGTTTTCACACAATCAAAAATAAAAGAGAGGGTAGAGAGGTCTTGTGTGCTATAAAACTTGATATGCACAAAGCCTACGATAGAGTTGAATGGACTTTTTTGAAGGAGATCATGTTGAAATTGGGTTTTCGTCGTGAGTGGGTTAACTCTATTATGCAATGCGTCTCAACCGTAGAATACAAAGTAAGGATCAATGATGAGGAAAGTGAGGGATTTAAGCCCACGAGAGGGTTGAGACAGGGGGACCCACTATCACCATACCTTTTTTTGTTGTGCATGTAGGATTGAATGCCTTGCTTTCATGCGCTGAAGAGAATGGAAACATATCAGGTGTTAAAGTCTGTAGAGACGCCCCGCCAGCCACAAATCTTCTATTCGCGGATGACTCATTGATCTTAATGAAAGCCAACCAACATAATGCGGAAACACTGAAATCAGCACTAGATTTATATTGTGCGGCGTCGGGACAGCTGGTAAGCGTTAAAAATCCAGTATTTTCTTCAGCCCTAATACAAAGGTAAAGATTAGAGAACAATTGTGTTCAACGCTAAATATAATGACGGAGGCTCTCACTGATAAATATTTGGGCTTACCAGCAAATGAGGGTGTTGATAAAACAGACTGCTTTAGTTTTCTGATTGAACGTATTGTTAAGAGAATTAGTGGTTGGAAGGAAAAATTACTATCTGCCGGGGGGAAGGAGATCCTATTAAAGGCGGTGATCCAAGCCATACCCACCTATGCATTGTCGGTCTTTAAAATTCCTAAAAAAAATTATAAAGGAATCATTGATGCGATGGCGCATTTCTGGTGGGGAGACGAGGAGAACCAAAAGAGGATGCATTGGATGGCCTGGTGGAAAATGTGTGTACCAAAAAACCAAGGAGGGATGGGTTTCCGTGACATCCACTGTTTCAACCTGGCTCTGCTTGCAAAACAGGCATGGCGTCTCCTTGATAATCCTGACTCCTTGTGTGCTACTATTCTAAGGGCCAAGTACTATCCTAATGGTGATTTACTGAATTCCAAGCCAAAGCATGGTGCTTCCTTCACCTGGCAAAGCATTATGACAGCCTTCAAGGTCATCATAACACTCTCTTGTCAGATCATGAGAAGCTTTCTTATGAATTTCTTTAAAGAAAGCAAGATCTTGAGAAGCTAAGAGTGAGTTATGAAGATCTTCAGAAGGAGCGCGATTCATTACTTGCTCAACAAATCAACGCTTCTCATGAAGAATTTGTTCCTTCATGCTTAAAGTGCATTGAACGTGAATCTGCTAATTCTTCACCTGAATGTTCAAATGCTTCAACTGTTACAAATTCTTCACCTGCCTCTGCTATCACTAATTCCTCATCCGAGGACATTGCTAGTATCACTTGACGATGCAGGGGCTGAAGGAATTGTACATGACAGCATGTACAAAAGCCTCAAAGGGCATCGACTCTTTGTGATGTGCTTAAAAGCAGATCCTCAACAGGAACCCTAGGAAAGAGGGTATTGCCTTTGAGAGGAAACTCAATGCTGATGGAACATATTGGAAGCCTGAGCAGTACCACAAAACCTCATGGGTTTCTGCAAAGGGACCTCCAGTTGATCCATCTAACTTATCTGGCTTTACATGTGAATCTCCTCATTCTTCTGATGAGTCATTTGACTCCAACTATAAACTGTTCAAAAATCAGAATAGTGAAGTATTTGCTAGATATGTTGGCACTAACTGCAGGAACGGTTCTCCTATGAAGAAAATCTGGGTTCCCAAGAAGTGCCTTGAAAGTCTTCAGGTGAACGTCCTCATGACACCATCTGTGAAGAATAGGAACCCCAGGTCAAACTATTCATATGGACCAAATTCTTCATATGGATCCAATTCCTCAAAAGGACCAAAGTCCTCACGTGGATCAAATTCCTCAAAAGAACCAAAGTCCTCATATGATTATCATCGTGCTAACAACTCTGTTTCGCAGGGTAGAGATAAGGGCTATGAATATGTGCATTATTCTTCAAACCAATATGTTCACAAGTCCTCGAAGAATTTCTCTGCTTATTCATATGCTTACCCTAACCCCTCTTATGTGAAACGAAATGGATTGGCCTCTATGCCACCATTCTCATATGGAGCTCGCAGAGTGGTGAACTCTTTGCCACCCCTTTAGATGTGGGTGGTGAGAAAAAAAAACTAATCTCTTCTGCAGGGTCAGGTCTCCAGACGTGCTTTAACGTCTGATAAATTTGCTGGGGACCTGACAACATTTCCTGAAAGGACGCAGGCTAATCATGAAGAAATGAACTTTCATTTCACACGTCCTCATACTGCTACATCTGTTTAACTACTTGATGAAATTCATTTGATGAAATTGATATCATATTCTTCACTAATGAAGTATATGAGATCGTAAGTTGCACTAATTCATCTGCAGGATGATCAATCCAAAGCCAATGAGTGGGTCCTCGATAGTGGATGTACAAATCACATGACTGATGACAAGAACCTATTGATGGATGCTCCCTTATCACCGTCACATCTGAAGCATATCATCTTTGCTGACAAAGGCAAAAGTCAGGTATTGGGTCTTGGTAAGGTTTCGATCTCTAAGGACATACACATGAACAAAGTCATGCTTGTTGAGTCCTTAGGATACAACCTCATGTCAGTCTCAATGCTTTGTGATCTTGATATGGTTGTTGTCTTTGGCAAGTATCGTTGTGTTGTGATTATGGAAGCTGACAATTCCAAAGTCTTCGAAGGCTTTAGGAGAGGAGACTTGTATATTGTTGATTTCTCTACAGGACCACAACCAGCCCTGTGTCTACTTGCAAAAGCTTCAGAAGGCTGGCTATGGCATCGACGACTTGGTCACGCAGGCATGAGGAATTTGCACACGCTTGCGAAGAAGAAGCATGTCATTGGCATTGAGAATGTCAAATTCCTCAAGGATCACTTGTGTGGAGCCTGTGAAGCTGGAAAAATGACCAAGGCCAAGCATCCAACGAAGACTATCATGACCACTACTCGTCCATTCGAATTGCTTCACATGGACCTCTTTGGTCCTAATCATTACTCAGCAGTCACTAATGATGCATCTCTATATGGCTTTGTTATTGTTGATGATTACTCTCGTTACACATGGGTACACATTGTCACTTACAAACATGAAGTGCAGGAAGTCTTCAAACGATTTTCCTCGAGGGCTTCAACCAACTTTGGTGTGAAGATCAGGCACATCAGGAGTGACAATGGAACTGAGTTCAAGAATTCTAGTCTTGATGACTATCTTGATGAACTTGGTATTACTCATGAGTTATCTGCTCCCTATACTCCTCAGCAAAATGGCGTCGTGGAGCGCAAGAACAGAACTATTGTTGAGATGGCTCGCACTATGCTTGATGAATACAAAACGCCTCGTCGTTTTTGGATTGCTGCAATTGATACCGTGTGCCACATCATCAACAGAGTATATCTTCACAAATTCTTCAAGAAGACCGCCTATGAACTCCTCACTGACAAGAAACCCAATGTGAGTTATTTCAAAGTCTTTGGTGCTAAATGCTGGATTAGAGATCCTCATCACAATGCTAAATTTGCACCGAAAGCACATGAGGGTTTAATGCTTGGTTATGGAAAGGACTCGCACATCTACAGAGTCTTCAACAATGTTCTTTACAAGATTGTTGAAACTGTAGATATGCGGTTCGATGAAACTAATGGCTCGCAAAGAGAGCACCTACCTTCTGTGATAGATGAACCAGCACCTGAGGAATCTATCAAGTTCAAGGCAACTGATGATGTAATTCCTACTGAAGAATCTGCTGAAAAATTCATTCCAGAACGCGAAGAACGTCGAGCTGATGCACCTGAAGATAATGCTGAAGAAAATGGTGCTGAAGAAAACGCTGATCAAATTCCTCGACGACAACCAGCTCATCCTCGCGTTGCAAAAGAAGTGCAAGTTGACAAGATCATCGATGACATTGAAGCACCAGGTCCTCTCACACGCTCAAAAGCTTCACATTTATCTAACTTTTGTGGGCACTATGCTTTTGTCTCTATCACAGAGCCCACTAAGGTAGATGAAGCATTTCTGGAGCCTGAGTGGATTCAGGCCATGCAAGAAGAATTACATCAGTTCGAGCTCAACAACGTCTGGGAACTGGTCAAACGTCCAAATCCTTGTAAGCATAATATCATTGGCACAAAGTTGATCTACCGCAACAAGCAAGATGAAAATGGCCTTGTGGTGAGGAATAAGGCACGACTTGTAGCTCAAGGCTACACACAGGTTGAAGGAATTGATTTCGATGAAACTTTTGCACATGTTGCTAGACTTGAGGCTATTCGCATATTACTTGCTTATGCTAACCATCATAATATCACTTTATATCAAATGGATGTGAAAAGTGCATTCCTCAATGGTAAGCTTGAGGAAGAAGTATATGTTGCTCAACCCCCAGGTTTTGAAGATCCAAAGAATCCCGACAAAGTCTTCAGACTCAACAAGGCCCTCTATGGCCTCAAGCAGGCCCCTCGGGCGTGGTATGATACTTTGAAGGAATTCTTCGTGAAGAATGGCTTCACACCCGGTTCACTCGACCCTACTCTCTTTACTAAATCTTATGATGGTGAACTATTTGTGTGCCAAATATACGTTGATGATATTATCTTTGGCTGTACTGACCAACGTTATAGTGATGAATTTGCCTATATGATGAGTGAAGAATATCAAATGTCTATGATGGGAGAGTTGAAATTCTTTTTAGGTCTTCAAATTCGTCAACAACACAATGGCATATTCATATCTCAGGAGAAATACCTCAAAGATGTTCTGAAGAAATTCGGCATGCAAGATTGCAAAGGCGTCAAAATTCCCATGCCCTCAAATGGCCATCTATGCACTCATGAAAATGGTATTGGCTTCGATCACAAGGTATATCGCTCCATGATTGGTTCTGTATTGTACTTATGTGCATCTAGGCCAGATATAATGCTTAGTGTTCGCATATGTGCCCGATTTCAAGCTACACCGAAGGAATCACACCATAAGGCTGTGAAGCATATTCTTCGATATCTAGCTCACACACCAACACTAGGATTATGGTACCCCAAGGGCTCTACTTTTGATCTCATTGGATATTCTGACTCTGACTATGCTGGTGATTGTGTGGACCGCAAGTCAACATCTGGTACTTGTCATTTCCTCGGACGATCTTTGGTCTGTTGGTCCTCGAAGAAACAGAACTGCGTATCACCGCTCATCGCGGAAGCTGAGTACATTGCTGCTGGTTCTTGCTGTGCTCAATTGCTGTGGATGAAGCAAATTCTCAAGGACTATGGCATCAACGTGAAGAATGTGCCTCTCTACTGTGACAATGAGAGTGCCATCAAGATTGCTCACAACCCAGTTCAGCACTCGAAGACAAAGCACATTCAGATTCGTCATCATTTTCTTCGCGATCATGTGTTGAAGGGCGACATCTTTATTGATCATGTGAAGACTGAAGAACAGCTAGTCGATATCTTCACAAAGCCCTTAGATGAGAAGAGATTTCACAAGTTGCGGTGTGAGCTAAATATCTTAGAATCTTCGAATGTTCCTTGAAAAGGACACTCACCCTAACACTTATGCAAAATTGATGACTTAGATGTGCAACACACGAAGAAACGTTTTTCTTCAATCAATGAAGAATAACACTCTAAGTGTGAAGAAATTAATGAAGAATTTGATTCTCGTAACCCTCGACAATTGTACGCGTGTCTGAAATCATCATTCTTATACGATGTGGGTCACGCCACCACCAAAGTTGAAAATCTTCAATTTGAGTTTTTCCTCAGTTTGAAATTCTTCAGTTTTCAAATTCTTCAACTTTGCAAAATCTTCATTGTTTCCGCTGTTTTTCTTCATTGGCTATATATATATATATATATATATATATATATATATATATATATATATATATATATATATATATATATATATATATATATATATATATATATATATATGGGTTTATGTCCTCTACAGCATTCACTTATGGCTATTTCTTCAAGTTGCTTTTTCTCTTTGAGTGAATGTGACCAGACCCTTCCCCTCTATGCTATACTCAACCCAATCTATTCACAAATTCTTCATGTGCGTTCTATTTCAAACTCGTTCAAAATCTTCACTGTGTCCTTGTCAGCTGAAGAAATTGCGAACGAAACTTTTAACTTATCTTATCAAAATTTTCGGGTTTGCCGCTCTATCCATTCCGCTTCCTACGATAGACTTATATTTTCACCCACGATCTAACACGATCTCCACTTTTCAGTACGTGGGTGACACATGTCAAGCGAATGAGAAGGGTCAGGGGCACGTTCGTCCAAAATCTTTGGGCGAACAGTTTTTCACCGTGGCTATATATACCCCCTCTCCTCTTCCTCACTTCCTTTACTCCGCTCGACCGCTCTCTCTCTCGCTCGAGCTTCTCAAACCCTAGCGCCGCCGCTACTCCATCGTCGCCGGTGAGGAAGTGCTTCACTGCCTCGACCTCGTCGCCGCCGTACTCGCGCCGACCGTGGAAATCTTCACTCCGTCGCCGCCGTAGCTGTCTTCCTCCGTCGAGTTAGGGCGTGGGAGATCTGAACTGACGAACTTCTAATCTACACTTCTCAGTTTGTCGTGTTCTTCAGTTTGGGTAATTAAAAGTTACTTTTATTACTCGCTTTGATTCTCAAACCTTCCTGAAAATCTTCAAAGGTGTTTATTCTTCATATCTTCACACATATGAACACCTCAAACGAAATATGCTCTTGATTCGTTTCTCTAAGCAATGATTTTTCTTCAAGATTCCTCAATTGTGTGGATCCTCGATCTATACAACTCTAGAACCTAAGACAAAGATCGCTTAGTGAAATTCTTCAAGGCTCATCTGGTCAAATTCCTCAAACTAGTTCTTTTTGAAAACCTTCAAAACGATATGACCTCTCCAAATTCCTCGCAATTATACTCTCATTCACAGTACTCATATCCGCCGCTGAATCACTAGGTTCTCATCAACTTAACTCATTTGCAGCGTTCCTGGAAGAAAAGTTGCATACTTCTTCAGAGAATTCGATTGTTCAAATTCCTCAGCTGAAGAATATGGCAGAAGGAAAGAAGCCATAGAAAGGAGGAAAGAGGCCTGAGGTCATGACTGCTTTTGAGATACCTGAGGACATCTATGCTGACTATTGCACACCTGATAAAGCCAAGTTCGGAAGGAGAACAAAAATCATCGCAAGGTGCGCATACAGAGGATTGAGAGGAGATGGGCAAGGGAATGGAGGGAGTACAGGTATGTTACTCCAAAGTACATGAAGAAATTCGCACTGAATCCTCCATGCCCAAGAGCTCCATTGGCACCTGGCCAAGAAGCTGACCCTACCAGCATCAAGCGTGGTGAGGACTTTCCTGAAGAATGGGCCAAGCGCCAAGCCAAGTTGGCGAGACAAGCCAAAGAAGTAGTGAGGAAATTAAATGAAGACTCTGCTACTGCTGCTGCCACTGAGGCCCCTGACAAGCCCAGAAAATCAATGGCAAAGAAGCCAGCGCACAAGCCAAGTGCTTCACCAACAGTGCCCTCACGACCAAAATCCTCATCAATGCCCTCATGGCCAGAATCTTCAATGCCCTCACATCCAGTTCCTCATGCTGCTCCTGCTCCTCCCAAATCGTCAGCTCCTCCTCCAAAGTCCTCAGCAGCTCCTCCAAAGTCCTCAGCACCTGTGCATCTTGCCACGTGCCAAAGGACTGTCTATCGCATTCTGACGAAGACAATGAGTCCTATCAAAGGCCATGACTCAAATGATGAAGAATTCGTTGGCATCATGAAGAATATGCTTTTCAATATCATTCATGGCGTTCCCGTCAACTTCCATGATTTCTTCATGAGGACGCTGGCAAACATTGCTATGTCACCTTTTGAGCTGAAGCCTTATGCACCATGGATTATGAGGTTCATCAGGACAAGGTCTTCACTCAATTACAAGGCTGATACTCTGAACCACTGCAGCTACTTGCCTCCAATTGAAGTCCTCAAACGGACATTTTCCTCAGCTGATGACAAAGGCAAGGCAACTGTTGTGATAGATGAAGGCATTCGTCCATTGGATGGTCAATTTCGCAAGGCTGCATCCTACTCCACCAATGAGGACTCTGCCACACATGACTCTGCCGCCAACACCTCTGCCAAGCAAAATCCTCAAGCCACAACACCCAGGGTGATGACTGATCGTGAGTTACTCCTCAGTCTTCATCAGAAGGTTGATCGCAATCATAAATGGGTCAAGCGTCAGTTTGGTTCAATTCTTCACAACATGATCTCAACACACTGAAAGTGCGTTATATCGACTAGAGGGGGGGTGAATAGGCGATTTTTATGAATTCTTCAATGAGGAAATTTCCGGTGAGGAAATTCCTAAGTGAAGAACTACTTGCAGCGGAATAAGAACTCAGAAGTAAGCATAAGAGAATGCGGGCATGGTCATCATGATGAAATGAAGACAATCAAAGAGTACAGAAAGCGTAAACACATGATAACACAAGATGAAGACAAACAAACTGAAGAATTGAACTGAGGAAATTGAGAAAGTCTTCAGTCAAAGTCTTCAAACACAGATATGAACGAACACTCAACACGGTAATGACGAAATGAAAGAGTTGAGGAAATAGAACCAGTTAGGTTGGTGAAGACAATGATTTGGTAGACCAGTTGCAACTGCTGTCTCAGTTGTACGTCTGGTTGGAGCGGCTGAGTATTTAAACTCGAGGACACACAGTCCCGGACACCCAGTTGCTGAGCACACAGCTCAGGACACCAAGTCCTCACCGTATTCTCCTTTAACTAAGGTCACACAGACCTCGTCCAATCACTCGTGGTAAGTCTTCAGGCGACTTCCAAACCTTCACAGACTTGGTCACTCGGCGATCCACAATTCCTCTTGGATGCTCTAGACCATGACGCCTAACCGTCTGGAAGAAGCACAGTCTTGAAAGGTAACAAGTGTCGGATCCACGCAGGATCCATCTCTTCAGTGATGCTCAATCACTTTGGGTTTGTAGGGGTTTGGTTTTGGGTTTTTACTCACTCGATGATTTTCGCTCAAAGTCCTCGGAGGATGGGTTGCTCTCAAATGACAAGTGTCAAGTTCTCTCGGAGCAGCCAACCAGCTAGTGGTTGTAGGGGGCGGCTATTTATGGCCTAGGGAGCAGCCCGACATGATAAGACATAAATGCCCTTCAATGATATGACCGTTAGGTGGATAAGATATTTTGGGACAGCTGGCGCGCAGCACAGCAACGGTCGGAAATTTGACTCTCAAATTCCTCAGGGCTATCATGTTCCTCACTGAGGGAGTTCCGGACTAGGGGGTGTCCGGATAGCCGAACTATCATCATCGGCCGGACTCCAAGACTATGAAGATACAAGATTGAAGACTTTGTCCCGTGTCCGGATGGGACTTTCCTTGGCGTGGAAGGCAAGCTTGGCGATACGGATATGTAGATCTCCTACCTTTGTAACCGACTTTGTGTAACTCTAGCCCTCTCCCGTGCCTATATAAACCGGACGGCTGTAGTCCATAGGATGAACAACAATCATACCATAGGCTAGCTTCTAGGGTTTAGCCTCTTTGATCTCGTGGTAGATCCACTCTTGTAACACACATCATCAATATTAATCAAGCAGGACGTAGGGTTTTACCTCCATCAAGAGGGCCCGAACCTGGGTAAAACATCGTGTCCCTTGTCTCCTGTTACCATCCGCCTGGACGCATAGTTCGGGGCCCCCTACCCGAGATCCGCCGGTTTTGCCACTGACATTGGTGCTTTCATTGAGAGTTCCTCTGTGCCTCACCATCAGGAAGGTTGCCTTTTCCCGTCTTTAAAGACGGCGCCGTCGTCAAGGAGCTTTGGCGCGGCCGACTATCTCTGCTAGGCGGTTTCTCATGACCGCTGTTCGCCACCGCCCGACAATGACCTCTCAAGTCATTAAAAGCGATATTCACGTCAGCTCGGAATTCGCCGAGCAGCTAGATCCGGTTGAGCTCTCCTCCGTAAACGAGCTCTTGGATCGCATCGCCGCCCTGGGAGTCGCTACCGACTACGATCGATTGGGCTTAAAACCGATCCGAGAGAAATTAACTCTCCCAGTTACCCACCACGTTGTCGTGGTAGAGGAACAATGCGGCGACTCTTCTTCTCTGTTAAAATCCAACTATGTCCGGATTCGGATCCCTCCATGCCGGATTCCCGCGAGGGACGGACGCTAATCAAATATCGAACCTAAAGTCGCATCGGACCAGATTTGTTGGGAAGCGCTCAGCAAACCAAGCTTCGAATCCGGAAGCTTCTTGGCCTTTGAGCCTCGAGACCGGGCGGGTTCGAACTTAATTCCACCGCCCACCCAAACATAAGCGATCTATCTCAAATCGGCAAGAGCCCGATGAAACAGTACATCATTATTGGGCCAGATTCCTCCTGGTTATGAACAGGATAAAGGACTGCCGTGAAGAAAGCGCGATTTCAATCTTCTGCAACAATTGCACGGACAAGGGAATCATAAACGCCATCAATCGTCGTGAAGTTTCACGCCTCGCCGACCTAGCGACCATCGTACAAAAATACTGCGCGATGGAGAGTGCCTGGAAAACCAAAACTAGGTTTTGGGACAATCCGGCCCTGAATACAAACCCAGTCCGAAATAAAAGGGTGCTTCATACTCAAGCACCTGGGTTAAAAACCAAAAAGCAAAAACCCCCTAAGGGGTACAGAACCGTACTGGAGGGATGGCTCATCGGACCCTGCAAAATCCGCAGTAAGGAGGGCGCCACTCCAACACACAGCCTTCGAGCGTGTTGGATACTACGGCAGGTGGCCAAAAGTGGCGTAGGCTTTTTAGCCCCGGGCAACCAACCCAGCAGTACCAGTATGGTATTAACAGTCTTTGAGACTTTCGCATCAAATAACACGCGGAAACGAACAATCCGCAGCCTTGCCGAAGTAACAAATCCATGGAGCGACACGGCTATCACCTTCAACGCCAGCGACGAACCTAAATTCCGAACAGCTAGAGCACCAGCCGCATTGGTCCTCAGTCCGATAGTGAACGGTTTCCGTCTTACTAAGGTACTCATGGATGGCGGCAGTGGATTAAACCTCATCTATGAGGAAACCCTTCAAAAAATGGAAATTGACTGGAGCCGCATTGAGCGCAGCAGCACAACCTTCAACGGGATAATCCCTAGTCGAGAAGTACGCTGCACAGGAAAAATCACACTAGATGTAGTGTTCGGCTCACCGGACAATTACAGGTCCGAGGAGGTCACGTTCCAAGTGGCCCCATTCGGCAGCGGATATCACACTTTGTTAGGGTGAGAGGCATTCACAATCTTCCAGGCTATACCCCACTACGGGTACATGAAGCTCAAAATGCCCGGACCCAATGGGATAATCACTCTCGCCAGTGATCCAGATACAACACTCTGCGCTGAAAATAAGACAGCCGCACTGGCCCTAGAGGCATTATCCGAAGCCCTAGCGGCAGAGGAACTAACTACGCTGCGCTCCACGGTGGATAGGGACGATGTGATACTCGATAAGAGGTCCAAGTCCACCTCTTTTAAACCAGCAGACGAAATAGTCAAAATTCAGGTCCATCCAACGGACCCTTTAGACATGCCAGGAATCCCACGCAGGCTGGCAGAGCACAGCCTAAATATCCTAAAAGGATTCAAACCAGTCAAACAAGCTCTTCGGCGATTTTCCGAACCCAAAAGACAGGCAATGGGAGAGGAGCTAGCCAAACTCTTAGAAGCCGGATTCATCAGAGATATAAAACATCCGGACTGGCTAGCCAATCTAGTAATGGTACCAAAAAAGGACAAATCCTGGCGCCTCTGCGTCGATTTTAAAGACCTTAACAAGGCCTGTCCAAAGGACCCTTTCCCCCTCCCTCACATCGACCAAATCATCGATGCTACCGCAGGGCACGATTCATTGTGCTTCCTCGACGCATACTCCGGATATCATCAAATCAAGATGGCGGAGAAAGATCAGGCCGCAACGACATTCATTACTCCATATGGGCCATTCTGCTTCAACACAATGCCCTTCGGACTCAAAAACGCCGGCGCAACATATCAACGCATGATTCAAACATGTCTGGCTACCCAGATGGGCAAAACAGTAGAGGCATACGTAAACGATGTGGTCGTCAAGACCAAACACGTCGGAGCTCTAGTAGAAGACTTGAGGGTGACATTCCACAACCTCCGAGCATATGACATTAAGCTCAATCCGGAAAAATGCGTCTTCGGCGTACCAGCCGGAAAGCTCTTGGGCTTCATCGTATCCGGTAGAGGAATTGAAGCAAACCCGCCAAAATCCGAGCTCACACAATTGGATATTCCAAAAGACCTCAAGCAGATACAAAAACTAACTGGATGCGTGCGGCCTTAAGTCGCTTCATCTCCGCTTGGGAGAAAAGGCTCGCCCTCTACCGCCTCCTCCGGCAAGACCAACATTTCGAATAGACGGATGCTGCCACAGCCGACTCGAAGAAATAAAGGCCATACGGCAACAACCGGTTCTGGCCGCGCCCAACCTGGGCGAACCTATGTTATTATATATCGCAACAACACATCAAGTTGTCGGTAGCGGTACTCGCCGTTGAACGAAAATGAAGGGCACAGATTCCCTCTTCAAAACCAGTGTACTACGATCCACCGCTCTAACTCCATGCAAATCCGGTACCCACATTATCAAAAGATAGCGTGTGCGGTGTTCATGGCATCCCGAAGCTGCGACACTACTTTCAAGAGTGTTCAATAACGGTGGCCTCCGGTACCTCTCAACGATATTATAAACAATCGCGACATAACGGGCAGGATTGTAAAATGGGCTATCGAGCTCTTACCATTTGACATAACCTACAAACCACGGCGGGCTATAAAGTCGCGAGTTCGCTGACTTCGTCGCCGAATGGACCGCGAACTCCCTAAAGAGTACGGCGCATCTCAACCGGATCATGCATTTCGACGGATCCAAAATGTTGGCTGGCTTGGGGTCTGGCGTCGTCTGACGTCCCCAAGCGGAGACACAATCCAATACGTATTTCAAATAATGTACATGGACTCCAACAACGCGGCGAATCGAGGCCCTTCTACATGGCCTCCGGATGGCAATCTCCATGGGCTTTCAACGCCTAGAGGTGCGGATTCAAACCTCGCAATATCCCAAGTAAATGGAGACTTTGACGCCAAAGATCCAAAAATGGCAGCTTACCGCAACGCCGTCCTAAAAATGTCAGCTTGGTTCGAAGGACTCGAATTCCACCATGTAGCCCGGATAATAACCAGGCAGCAGACGTGTTAGCACGCATCGGCGTGAAACGAGACGCCGCCCTCCAAACATCTTCTGGACGGCTCTTTAAGCCATCCAGATTATGGGAAGAGGAGTCCGAAATAACAATCCGGAGCCAGCTGCATCACCTAACTCAGACCATTACGACACAATCGGTAGGCTCACCAATGAAATAACACCTTCAGTCACGAAATAATGGCAGTAATTGCCCCATGGACAGAACCATTCCTAGCCTACTTAATGCGGCAGAACTTCCGAAGACCAAAATGAGGCCCGCTGCATAGTTCGGGCGATCTAAAGCCTACAAGGTCCACGAGGAGAACTTTATAAGAAAAGCACAACCGAGTCCTTCAAAGGTGTATCTTCAAGAGGAAGGGAAAATCTCTGGCTGAAATTCACGCCGACTCGGCGGGCACCATGCTGCAGCCCGGCTCTTGTAGGCAAGGCCTTCCGACAGGATTTTATTGGCCGACAGCCGGGCAGATGCTCGTGACTTAGTCCAATGATGCGTCGGTTGCCGCTCTTTGCTAATCGAGCCACATGCCACCCATCGCCTCAAAACTATACCCATTACCGGCCGTTCATGATCAGGGCCTTGACATGGTTGGACCCTTAAAGGGGGAACCCACAAGCACAAATACTTATTGGTCATGGTGGAAAAATTCACCAAATGGATTGAGGCCAAGCCGGTTAAAACGGCAGAATCCGGACCGGTGATAGACTTCATATCCGGGGTAGTACACCGTTTTGGCGTCCCCCACAGCATCATCACTGATAACGGCACGAACTTCACGGCCGACGAGGTTAAACTCTGGTGCAAAAACATGGGCATCAAGCTCGATTACGCTTCAGTCTATCACCCCCAAAGTAACGGTCAAGTCGAGCGAGCAAATGGTCTAATCATGAGCGGCATCAAACCCAGACTAGTGCGGTCCCTCAAGGAATCTAACACGCACTCGGTAGAGGAGCTCGACTACGTACTCTGGCGGCTGCGGACCACGCCAAACCGAACTACTGGATTCACACCATTTTTCATGGTATACGGTGCAGAGGCAGTTCTGCCCTGCGATATAATTCATGACTCACCTCGTGTGCGCATGTACGAAGAAAGAGAAGCCGAGTTGGATCGGCACGACAGTTTGGACGCTTAGAGGAGGAGCGGACGTGGCAAAGGCTCGTTCCGCATTTTATCGCCAGCAGGCTCAAGATATCAAAGAAGAGAAGCACGGCCAAAACTTACAATGTTGGCGAACTTGTTCTACGCCTCACGGACAAGAAAAAGGAAAAACTTAAGCCCAAGTGGGAAGGTCCCTTCATCATCGACCAAGTCCTGACGGGCGGAGCATACCGCTCTCACGTAACGATCGACAACCGACTCGAGCCGAACCCATGGAACGCAGCCCGTCTCCGAAGATTCTACGCTTAATGCCGACTCGAGTTCGCCTCACTCCCCGCCCACCTTTTATATTTTTTTACTGTCTCTTGTCCCCTCCTTCTTCCCACTTTTTTCAATACCTTTTATAGGCTGATTTGCGCTTTGTTCGCACACACTCGATGTGCTCCTCGCACTCATTATACCGGGGCTTCTTCAATGAAGCTTATTCATACGGGCTTCATGCCCAATACATGTGTCATACTTCCGCATGTACCTTTTATTCACCATTGTATGCATCGATATGACTTAAGTTTTCGCCAAGCTGGGTTGCTCGCTCTGTGCTTACCCCACGCTCCCGATTGTTCGCTAGGAGGTAAAGGAGCACCTCTGCGATTACTACTTGCCGGTCAGCCGGATGTGTACCTCGACCGGGTGAAGCCGAAAGCTAGCGTTCTTAAGAGAATATTCGGTCGGTGACTTGAAAGATGATTTATTACTTACTTATTTATCTGCCCCGGATGCTTTTTTTTCTGCTATTTTCGCAGTCCGCATTGCACTTTAGGGCATGCCTCCTGTGAAAGGAACCCTTAACGGAACTATTCTCCCTGGAAGATGTTTCTTACTAACCATGTAATATAACATAACTAGTTGGGCACTTGTCTGATAAAGCAATTATGACCCCGACGCCTTGTCTCCATGCATGCCCCGGTTCTTTTATAACCGTAAGGGTATTCGGACACACTCCGGACTGTTGGGTCCCGAGGTTGAAGCGAAATGTCCGCAAAGACAAACGATCTACAATCTGGCTAGAAGGCATTTTACATGTCATTTCAAATTACATCGTCAAACCGACTGATTGTACTCCTCCTCAATCCCATCTAACAGGCTGTCTAATTTACAGTCCTGTTGGGAATATTTCGCGGCCAGTTCTACTTGGCCGTACATCAAGCTCACAGGGATCTCCTTCCCATCAGGCCCCGCAGGTCCGACCTCGGCCATGTGGTTTGGGTCAGCCTTCGGGTAACGTGTCTTCACCATGGCCCAGCCTCCTGGCGCCTGACGGCAGCCGATATCTTCCACAAACGGAGGCGTCGCCGTGCTCCTCAAGCTTCTCAAAGAAGCTCACCAAGGCCCTCGGGTAGGGAGACAGATGGCCATAAAGCATGAACGACGCCACTCATCGCCTGCCGAACACGTTCGAGCAATTACACCAGCTCGGGAAATTGGACACCCGTTGACCCAGGCATTTCCTCCGCAGGGCGACCTGTGAGCACACCTAAAGACATATTTTTGTCAATCGACTTCCTCACCGAATTCTTCTTTTCAAAGGAATTTGTTCAAGCACTTACTATAAATGCCGCGAGAAGCCGCTGATTCTCCTTCACGGAGCCAGACAGCTGGGCCCGAACACCTTTCAGCTATTCTCCTCGCTGGGTGTGGGCATCTTGGAGCTTGTTTCTCTCCTGCTGCACCTTCATAAGCACCCTCTCGCCGGCCTTTAGCTGACGCGGTAGCTGTTGCTTGTCCGGATCTAGTCCGGCGCCCTCTACAATATTATTGTCAGATTCACGCTGCACTTTATTAAATAATTATCTTTTCAAAGTACGTCTTACCAGTGGGGGTCTCTGTGGCTCCCCCTGTGGCGGCAAGATCTTGCCTCAAGTTGGGCCTTGCACTCTTGGAGCTCCCGGACAGATGGGTATTCTTCTCCGTAAGATCCAGATAATAATTGATCCTTAAATCAGTTATTTCAACTATTTTAAGTCTCGGGGCTACCGCATATATAACTATTAAAATTACTTACCCATATGTCTTTCACATACTGCTCCGTGGCTCGTTAACCCATCTTGAGCGGCACGGAGGTGCTGCTTCCGCATCAAAGGCATTTAACGCCCGGGGAGAAACACGCGTCACGAAGAACTGTCCGCGACGCTTTGTGATTCATGGCGCTCTCCAAGACCGGTGGCGGACAGCTGTCGGCATCCTCCGTCGGAGGAGCGTCCGCTCATGCCTTGTATTCGCCTCCTCCCGGACCATGCGTTGGAGCATGGCTGGCGGAGGCTTGATTATAACCTCTCCGACACCGTCCGCAAGCGCTCTTCTGGAAAAGTTATGAGCATTAATATACCTCCCGGGATCCTTCCTTAAAATAGCGGTGCTCGCATCGCGTTCGGGGCGACGCTTCGGTTCGCGTCGCACTCCTCTTCCGCTTCTTTGGGCCGGATCGACTTTGTTGGTCGGCCGCGCGGTTCGCTTCTCGCCTTTAAAGGCACCTCCTGCGATGCACCGTCGGTATGGGATTGTCGAATTGAGCGCGGATCAAATGATGGTGTCAAGACCTCGGTCGTAGTCACCGGGAGGCCGGAACAAACCGGGTAGTCAGCCGTAATGGCGACTAGGGCATTGTCTATGCTACGCCAGTGGAACACCCGTCAATCAGCTCCACCTTTATGTCCGGATCCTCTTCGAGGTCGGATCAAGGGATCGCCCGGATCCTCGGGCTGTGGAGTTAGGCTTCAGATGCCCTCCACGCCCGGCGCAGCTCTGCGTCGAAATCATAGAGTAAGATACTTGACTTTAAAAGTATGGATCGGGTAGATGAACATCCGCTTACCCAGCTGCGAGGGTTATTCATAGAAAATCCATTCAACGGATTCGTATGGAGGAAGTCCTCCTCCTCTCCCTTGTACAAGCCGGACAGGATCTTTGCCAGATCGGCTGCCGAGCCTGGCCTTTGCGGCCATGACGGGTGGCGCCATCTTCCCGCTGAAATCCCACATAGGGTGGCCCCTATATTGGAGTGGCCGCACCCTCGATAATGCACGTGGCCATGACTCCAATCATGGTCAATCCGGAGGGGCCAAGAACCTAATCCGCCCATCGATAATGGACGCCCTATCATCTTCCCGTTGAGGGCTCAAGGGCGCCAACTCAGCGCTTTCTTCAAAGGAGCATTGTTGAACTCCGGGAGGCCGATCCGAACTGGATCCGCAGAGGCGTCCTCCATGTAGAACCATTCAAGGCCAGTCTTGGACGCTTTCTTTAAGTGCGGATAGATATCCGTCCCGGCGATGCACCATATTTCGCTCCGCCACTTGATATATCGACCCCTCATGAGAACGGGGTACGAGACAAAACAATCTCTTCCACAGCACAAAATGGGGCTTGATGCCCAAGAACAGCTCGCAAAGAGCTACGAAGCCCGCGATGTGCAAAATGGAGGCGGGCGTGAGATGGTGAAGCTGGAGTCCGTAGAACTCTAGGAGCCCCCGGAGAAACGGATGTATGGGAAATCCGAGTCCCCTTATTAGGTAGGGGACAAAGCATACCCGCTCCCCTTTGGAAGGGTTGGGGACGCTCTCCGCCTGCTTTCCACCCTTGTAGGTGGCTCGTCCGGCTCGAACCGGAACCATGAAAGCTGGGGGAAGATATCCCTCGGTTTGGAGTGCCGCTAGCTCGCTGTGTGGAATTGAGCATCTCCCCCAATCTCCTGGCTTAGGGCTGGGAGCGCGAGAGGAGGAGCCGCGTCGGCTATCCATGATGGAATGGATTTTTGTCAGAGGCGCTTTGATGAGAACTTGCGGATGGAGGATGGTGTGAGATGGATCTAGATCCTCGCCTCTCTTATAGGCGGCTCGTCACACGGCTAGGGGTAAAATGTAAAAATACCCCAGCCTTTTGTGATTCGCATTAAATGACGACACGTGGAAGAAGGCCATTATTAGGCGTAGAAGCCAAGGAGCGCAACATTTATAAGGAAGCCGGACACTATTCGACGGGAACATGAAGTTTGAAGGAGAACCCGCTTGCAACACCGAAGACAATATACTGGCCGACTCGTCGTCATTGAAGCTCGGTTCGGGGCTACCGAGGAGTTCCAACTAGGGGTGTCCGGATAGCCGAACTATCATCATCGGCCAAACTCCAAGACTATGAAGATACAAGATTGAAGACTTCGTCCCGTGTCCGGATGGGACTTTCCTTGGCGTGGAAGGCAAGCTTGGCGATACGGATATGTAGATCTCCTACCTTTGTAACCGACTTTGTGTAACCCTAGCCCTCTCCGGTGCCTATATAAACCGGACGGTCAGTAGTCCATAGGACGAACAACAATCATACCATAGGCTAGCTTCTAGGGTTTAGCCTCTTTGATCTCGTGGTAGATCCACTCTTGTAACACACATCATCAATATTAATCAAGCAGGACGTAGGGTTTTACCTCCATCAAGAGGGCCCAACCTGGGTAAAACATCGTGTCCCTTGTCTGCTGTTACCATCCGCCCGACGCACAGCAGTTCGGGACCCCTACCCGAGATCTGCCGGTTTGACACCGACACTCACTGTAGGCAATCCGCATCGGCGAATCCCTAACTCCTCGGTCGTAACAAATTCTCAACACTGGAAGAACTTCATCTCACATCAAGAAATTGACTGAGCTGTATGAGATTTCCAAAGGCTTCACTCAAGGGATTGGTAGGTGTAGGATTTTGAGTTGAGCATCAAATGGAAATTTTTCCTCAGTATTTCTCGACCCCTTTAACAAAGACGGTGTTTCCTATGACTCAAGAAAGAGAAAACAAAACTACGAAAACAAAAGTCTTCACGCTTCATGTTCCTCAAATGAATACCAAGTCTTCAAGGTCACACCAATTTCTTCACTTTCAAAGTCTTCGAAAGTCTTCGAATATCAAAGTCTTCAAATAAGAACTTCATTTTTAGGGTCGACTTTCTCTGTAAATATCAAACTTCTCATAGACTTATAGACCTGTGTACACTCATAAACACATTAGTCCCTTAACCTATAAGTCTTCAATACACCAAAATCACTAAGGGGCACTAGATGCACTTACAATCTCCCCCTTTTTGGTGATTGATGACAATATAGGTTAAGTTTTCAACGGGGATAAACATATGAAGTGTAAATACTAATATTGATGAATTTGATTGCAAGATATAGAAGAACTCCCCCTGAAGATGTGCATAGTGAGGAATTTTGCTTTTGAGGCATTGCACATTTGAAGAGTTGAATCATGGAGATCTCCCCCTATATCTTCTAATTCATACACGCATTTGACATATAATATGAAGAATTTGAAATGCATGATGAAATATGGTGACTGATGTAGTTCAACATGCGTGTATTAACATATAATGAGGAATAAGCATGCAGAGGAACACATCAAAAGTATCAGAGCACCATCGGGTTTAAGATTACAACTCGGTCCAATAAAGTTTTAGAAGAACGAGAGTTGTAACTTAGCAAAAAAACGCCCATATAGTAGACCCGCTTGAAGACTAACTCACATTTCTCCCCCTTTGTCATCAAATGACCAAAAGGATTGAAACTGAGGACTAACGCCCCTGAAGAATTTCAAGTTGATGAAGGAGTGCCAGCGTTGTCGGGGTCGGTTTTCGTAGTAGGGCCTACCACAGTGTCGTCCAAGTCTTCATTTTCATCAGTGTCACGCGATGAAGAATAGGAGCTGGCTACCAAGGAAGGAACCTTGACCTTCTTGAATTTCTTCGGTGGAGGTATAGACCAGTCAAATTCTTCCTTGAGACCCATTGTCTTCAGTTCTTCTGCGTTGTAGACATTAGAAAGAACAGCCCAGGTGCGGTTGAAGGTTTCATGGAGGTAGTATTGGTTTTTCTTCACTGCATTGTGTGTTGAGGTCATGTTGTGAAGAATTGAACCAAACTGACGCTTGACCCATTTATGATTGCGATCAACCTTCTGATGAAGACTGAGGAGTAACTCACGATCAGTCATCACCATGGGTGCTGTGGCTTGAGGATTTTGCTTGGCTGAGGTATTGGCGGAAGAGTCATGTGTGGCAGAGTCATCATTGGTGGAGTAGGATGCAGCTTTGCGAAATTGACCATCCAATGGACGAATGCCTTCATCTATCATAGCAGTTGCCTTGCCCTTGTCATCAGCTGAGGAAAATGTCTGTTTGAGGACTTCAATTGGAGGCAAGTAGCTGCAGTGGTTCAGAGTGTCAGCCTTGTAATTGAGTGAAGACCTTGTCCTGATGAACCTCATAATCCATGGTGCATAAGGCTTCAGCTCAAAAGGTGACATAGTAATGTTTGCCAGAGTCCTCATGAAGAAATCATGGAAGTTGACAGGAACGCCATGAATGATATTGAAAAGCATATTCTTCATGATGCCAACGACTTCTTCATCATTTGAGTCGTGGCCTTTGATAGGACTCATTGTCTTCGTCAGAATGCGATAGACAGTCCGAGGCACATACAGTAATTCCTTGATGAAGAATTTGGTTCGAGGTGCCTGTCCTGGCTTCAAAGGCTTCATCAGCACTTGCATGTAATGATTTGATAGCTCAGGTTCATTGTAGATGCAACGAGCACCATCAAGGGGAGGACTGAGTGGGAGGGCACGAAGCAATTCAGTTGATGGTGCCTTGTAGTGAGTATTGTCTGTCATCCAGTCCAATACCCATGAGTTCACATCTTGAGAATCTCCGGTGATGTGCAGCGTCGCATAGAATTGAAGAATGAGTTCTTCATTCTAATCACAGATGTCAGTGCAGAAATTCAGCAATCTTGCATCATGAAGAACACTGAGGACTTGCTCGAAGCCTGGCAGAGATTCCATGTCCACATGAGGAATATGTGCATGATCGAAGACTTTGTCTTTGTTGAATAGCACAGAGGAATAGAAGTTGGCTTGACTAGCAGTCCAGAAACGCCTCTTCCTTATGCGAGCAGAGTCATATGGGTTGTAGTCAGTGAAGAATACATGCTCGCCGAAGAAATCTTCGGCCATGAACTTTTGCTTCGTTGAGAATGGATTCTTTAGCTTTGGCAGTGGAGTGTCACTGAGTTGCATCACGACCTCAGGAATCGCAATCTCAGGTTCTTCAGGCTGAGGATTTTCTGGTTCCTCTTCATATGCAGTCTGCGTGTTCATAGGATCAGCAGCAGCAGGTTCTTCAGCACTAGTGGCTGGAATTTCTTCAGAGCCCATTTGAACCGTTGGTGTAGGGGACTGAGGAATTTGTTGGATTGGGGTGAAGAGTGGAGAATTGGGATCCTGACTTTCCCAAAAGTCATCGTTCATCACAGACGTGGTGCATCCAATATCCACATCTTCGCCTTCAATTTCTCAACACCAGCCTCTTCACCGTGAACCGAGGCATAGGCGAGGAATGATTGGCGTTGAAGGGATTGCATCCACTTCAATTTCTTCATCAATCTGCTCTGACGAAGCAACAAAATGATTTTCTTCATCAGATCCGCTTGGGATCTCATACTCTTCACCAAAAGGAACAAGGTCCTTTGATGGAATGGAGGAAATTGGAACAACATCGATTGGATTTTCAAAAGAGCTTGTCATAGGCTTCATTTTCTTCGGGGCTGAAGAATTTGAAGCAGTTGATGCTTTCCTTTTCTTCACAGCAGCTCGCTCTGCAGCCTTGGTCTTCTTCACATCAGGTGCTGATGGAAGGATTGGAGTTAGTGTAGGCGCGGGAGGAGCTGAGGAATCTGGTTGAATTTCCTCAGGCGCAACTGATGCAGTCGCCCTGACTTCTTCAGTTTCTTCAGGCGCACCACTAGTGGATGCCCTGGCAATTTCTTCAGCGGCTGGAATGGAGTCATCAGCCCTGGAACTAGCATTGTCTTCAGCAGTCTGAAAATCATCAGCGGTCCTGGCATGTTCTTCAGCAGGCTGAGCAGAGGCTCCAGCCTGAGGAATTTCTTGTTGCGTTGGGGCTGCAACATTTGTGAACTTCTTAGTCAGATTTACAAATCTGACTTTGGCTCCTTGCCAATCAGCATAATAGGCATCAAAGTTATCACTTAGGGCTTTGATTTCAGACTGGATCTTGACGAGTTCCTTAGTTGTCATTCTGACAACGTTTTTCCTCAGGAACTTCTCTTTCCTGAACTGAGCCTTCTTGATCTGCCTTGCCTTCTCAAATTTCCATTTCTCTTCAGAGATGAAATGGGTCAGATGTGACTTTGTCCAGTGTCGATGAAAATCAGGCATAGGTGTCTCTGGATCCTTGTGCAAGAGATCAATGTACTCGAGGATCGCCCTTGGATCCAAAAGCAGTGGCACAGGTGTGCCTTTGGCTCTAGCGGCCCTTTCTTGTCGGTCTCTGATGATTTCTACAAGTTCGTCATCATCAGCTTCATCATCAGATGGCACTTGGAAGGCGACCTGTTTCTTCTTCGGAATTGGCCGAGGACCTCATCCAGCAGTTGCCTTTTTCTTCAGCGGAGTGGGGCCTGATAAAGAATTTGGTGCAGCTGAGGAACTTGCTGAGACACCAGAGGCAATAGAGATGCCTGCAGTCCTTTGGCACGTGGCCAGATGCACAGGTGCTGAGGACTTTGGAGGAGCTGCTGAGGACTTTGTAGGAGCTGACGATTTGGGAGGAGCAGGAGCAGCATGAGGAACGGGCCGTGAGGGCATTGAAGATTCTGGCCGTGAGGGCATTGCTGAGGATTTTGGCCGTGAGGGCACTGTTGGTGAAGCACTTGGCTTGTGCGCTGGCTTCTTTGCCATTGATCTTCTGGGCTGAACAGGGGCCTCAGTGGCAGCAGCAGTAGTAGAGTCTTCATTGAATTTCCTCACTGCTTCTTTGGCTTGTCTCGCCAACTTGGCTTGGCGCTTGGCCCATTCTTCAGAAAGTCCTCACCACGCTTGATGTTGGTGGGGTCGCTTCTTGGCCAGTGCCAATGGAGCTCTTGGGCATGGAGGATTCAAGTAATTTCTTCATGTACTTTGGAGTAACATATCTATACTACCTCCATTCCCTTGCCCATCTCCTTTCAATCCTCTGTATGTGCACCTTGTGCTGATTTTTGTTTTCCTTGCCAAACTTGGCTTCATCAGGTGTGCAATAGTCAGCGTATATGTCCTCGGGTATCTCGAAAGCAGTCATGACCTCAGGCCTCTTTCCTCCTTTCTGTGGCTTCTTTCCTTCTGCCATATTCTTCAGCTGAGGAATTTGAACAATCGAATTCTCTGAAGAAGTATGCAACTTTTCTTCGAGGAACGCTGCAAATGAGTTAAGTTGATGAGAACCTAGTGATTCAGCAGCGACATGAGTACCGTGAACAGAGTATAGTTGCGAGGAATTTGGAGAGGTCATATGCTCTCGTAAGGTTTTTCAAAAGAACTAGTTTGAGGAATTTGACCAGATGAGCCTTGAAGAATTTCACTAAGCGATCTTTGTCTTAGGTTCCAGAGTTGTATAGATCGAGGATCCACACAATTGAGGAATCTTGAAGAAAATCATTGCTTAGAGAAACGAATCAAGAGCATATTTCGCTTTGAGGTGTTCATATGTGTGAAGATTTGAAGAATAAACACCTTTGAAGATTTTCAGAAGGTTTGAGAATCAAAGCGAGTAATAAAAGTAACTTTTAATTACCCGAATCAAGAACACGATTTAACCGAGAAGTGTAGATTAGAAGTTCGTCATTCAGATCTCCCACGCCTAACTCGGCGGAGGAAGACAGCTACGGCGGCGGCGGAGTGAAGATTTCATGGTCGGCGCTGAGTACGACGGCGACGAGGTCGAGGCAAGAAGCTCTTCCTCACCGGCGATTTATGGAGTAGCGGCGCTTAGGGTTTGAGAAGCTCGAGCGAGAGAGAGAGCGGTCGAAAGGAGTAAAGGAAGTGAGGTAGGGAGAGGGGTATATATAGCCACGGTGAAAACCGCTCTCAAGATTTTGGACTAACGTGCCTGGTCCTTCTCATTCGCTGACATGTGTCACCCACGCATGAAAAGTGGAGATTGTGTTAGATCGTGGGTGAATAGATAAGTTTATCGTGGGATGCGGAATAGTTTGAGCGGCAAAGCCAAAATTTGGATAAGATAAGTTAAAAGTTCCGCTTGCAATTTCTTCAACTGACAAGGACACAAAGAAGATTTTGAACGAGTTTCAAATAGAATGTATATGAAGAATTTGTGAATAGCTTGGGTTGAGTATAGCATAGAGGGGGAACGGTCCGATCACATTCACTTAGCAGAAAAAGCAACTTGAAGAAATAGCCATAAGTGAATGCTGTAGAGGACATAATATACATATATATATATATATGTATATGTATATATATATGTTATATAGATTGACTATTCGTCACCCTGGGTGAGGAATAGTTATTCTTCACCCCCCTTTATTTTACCATCAATGCATCGTAATTTTACGTTTTGTAAGTTTTGTCTTATTTCTGATGTAAAAAGAGACCGTAAGAAAATATATAATCGTCGTAAAAAATATTTTATGTAATGTAAAATTACAAACATAAAAGCATAGTGTAAAATACACATAAACTGCAAATTTTCTTGTCTTATGCCCTATTTTTTATTTTTATGCCAAACTTTACGAGTGAATCAATAAGAATGTAACTATTTGAATTCCAAACGTAATTTAATTATGAAATGATCGTAAGATTACCTCGGTGAAGAATAATTTATTCTGCACCGTAGGTGATGAATAGTAACACTATATATATATATATATATATATATATATATATATATATATATATATATATATATATATATATATATATATATATATATATATATATATATATATATATATATATATAGTCAATGAAGAAAGACAACGAAAACAGTGAAGATTTTGCAAAGTTGAAGAATTTGAAAAACTGAAGAATTTCAAAACTGAGGAAAAACTCAAATTGAAGATTTTCAATTTTGGTGGTGGCGTGACCCATCGTATAAGAATAATGATTTCAGACACCGCGTACAATTGTCGTAGGGTTCTGAGAATCAAATTCTTCATTAATTTCTTCACACTTAGAGTGTTATTCTTCATTGATTGAAGAAAACGCTTTTATGTGTTGCACATCTAAGTCATCAATTTTGCATAAGTGTCGGGATGTGTGTCCTTTTCAAAGAACATTCGAAGATTCTAAGATATTTAGCTCACACCGCAACTTGCTAAATCTCTTCTCATCCAAGGGCTTTGTGAAGATATCGGCTAGTTGTTCTTCAGTCTTCACATGCTCGATGGAGATGTCGCCCTTCAACACATGATCACGAAGAAAATGATGATGATTCTGAATGTGCTTTGTCTTCGAGTGCTGAACTGGGTTGTGAGCAATCTTGATGGCACTCTCATTGTCACAGTAGAGAGGCACATTCTTCACGTTGATGCCGTAGTCCTTGAGAGTTTGCTTCATCCACTACAATTGAGCACAACAAGAGCGAGCAGCAATATACTCAGCTTCCGCAGTAGACAGTGTTACGCAGTTCTGTTTCTTCGAGGACCAACAGACCAAAGATCGTCCGAGGAAATGAAAAGTACCAGATGTTGACTTGCGGTCCACACGATCATCAGCATAGTCAGAGTCAGAATATCCAATGAGAACAAACGTAGAGCCCTTGGGGTACCATAATCCTAGTGTTGGTGTGTGAGATAGATATCGAAGAATATGCTTCACAGCCTTATGGTGTGATTCCTTCGGTGTAGCTTGAAATCAGGCACACATGCGAACACTAAGCATTATATCTGGCCTAGATGCACATAAGTACAATAGAGAACCAATCATGGAGCGGTATACCTTGTGATTGAAGTCAATACCATTTTCATGAGTGCATAGATGGCCATTTGTGGGCATAGGAATTTTGACGCCTTTGCAATCTTGCATGCCGAATTTCTTCAGAACATCTTTGAGGTATTTCTCCTTAGATATGAATAAGCCATTGTGTTGTTGACGAGTTTGAAGACCTAAGAAGAATTTCAATTCTCCCATCATAGACATTTGATATTGTTCACTCATCATAAAGGCAAATTCATCTCTATAACGTTGGTCAGTACAGCCAAATATAATATCATCAAAATATATTTGGCACACAAACAGTTCACCATCATATGATTTAGTAAAGAGAGTAGGGTCGAGTGAACCGGGTGTGAAGCCATTCTTCACGAAGAATTCCTTCAATGTATCATACCACGCCTGGGGCCTGCTTGAGGCCATAGAGGGCCTTGTTGAGTCTCAAGACTTTGTCGGGATTCTTTGGATCTTCAAAACCTGGGGGTTGAGCAACATATACTTCTTCCTCAAGCTTACCATTGAGGAATGCACTTTTCACATCCATTTGATATAAAGTGATATTATGATGGTTAGCATAAGCAAGTAATATCAAAAGTTTCATCGAAATCAATTCCTTCAACCTGTGTGTAGCCTTGAGCTACAAGTCGTGCCTTATTCCTCACCACAAGGCCATTTTCATCTTGCTTGTTGCGGTAGATCCACTTTGTGCCAATGATATTATGCTTGCAAGGATCTAGACGTTTGACCAGTTCCCAGACATTGTTGAGCTCGAACTGATGTAATTCTTCTTGCATTGCCTGAATCCATTCAGGCTCCAGAAATGCTTCATCTACCTTAGTGGGCTCTGTGATAGAGACAAAAGCATAGTGCCCACAAAAGTTAGATAAATGTGAAGCTTTTGAGCGTGTGAGAGGACCTGGTGCTTCAATGTCATCGATGATCTTGTCAACTTGCACTTCTTTTGCAACGCGAGGATGAGCTGGTTGTCGTCGAGGAATTTGATCAGCATTTTCTTCAACACCATTTTCTTCAGCATTATCCTCAGGTGCATCAGCTCGACGTTCTTCGCGTTCTGGAATGAATTCTTCAGCAGATTCTTCAGTAGGAATGACATCCTCAGTTGCCTTGAACTTGATAGATTCCTCAGGTGCTGGTTCATCTATCACAGAAGGTAGGTGCTCTCTTTGCAGCCATTAGTTTCATCGAACCTCACATCTACAGTTTCAACAATCTTGTAAAGAATATTGTTGAAGACTCAGAGGTGTGCTAGTCCTTTCCATAACCAAGCATAAAACCTTCATGTGCTTTCGTGCAAATTTAGCATTGTGATGAGGATCTCTAATCCAGCATTTAGCAATCAAGACTTTGAAATAACTCACATTGGGTTTCTTGTCGCGAGGAGTTCATAGGCAGTCTTCTTGAAGAATTTGTGAAGATATACTCTGTTGATGATGTGGCACGCAGTATCAATTGCATCAATCCAAAACGACGAGGCGCTTTTGTATTCATCAAGCATAGTGCGAGCCATCTCAACAAGAGTTCTATTCTTGCGCCCACGACGCCATTTTGCTGAGGAGTATAGGGAGCAGATAACTCATGAGTAATACCAAGTTCATCAAGATAGTCATCAAGACCGGAATTCTTGAACTCAGTTCCATTGTCACTCCTGATGTGCCTGATCTTCACACCAAAGTTGGTTGAAGCCCTCGAGGAAAATCGTTTGAAGACTTCCTGCACTTCATGTTTGTAAGTAACAATGTGTACCCATGTGTAACGAGAGTAATCATCAACAATAACAAAGCCATATAGAGATGCATCATTAGTGACTGTTGAGTAATGATTAGGACCAAAGAGGTCCATGTGAAGCAATTCGAATGGACGAGTAGTGGTCATGATAGTCTTCACTGGATGCTTGGCCTTGGTCATTTTTCCAGCTTCACAGGCTCCACACAAGTGATCCTTGAGGAATTTGACATTCTCAATGCCAATGACATGCTTCTTCTTCGCAAGCATGTGCAAATTCCTCATGCCTGCGTGACCAAGTCGCCGATGCCATAGCCAGCCTTCTGAAGCTTTTGCAAGTAGACACACGGCTGGTTGTGGTCCTGTAGAGAAATCAACAATATACAAGTCTCCTCTCCTAAAGCCTTCGAAGACTTTGGAATTGTCAGCTTCCATGATCACAACACAACGATACTTGCCAAAGACAACAACCATATCAAGATCACAAAGCATTGATATCGACATGAGGTTGTATCCTAAGGACTCAACAAGCATGACTTGTCCATGTGTATGTCCTTAGAGATCGCAACCTTACCAAGACCCAATACCGACTTTTGCCTTTGTCAAGAAGATGATATGCTTCAGATGTGATGGTGATAAGGAGCATCCATCAATAGATTCTTGTCACCAATCATGTGATTTGTACATCCACTATCGAGGACCCACTCATTGGCTTTGGGTTGATCATCCCGCAGATGAATTAGTGCAACTTACGATCTCATATACTTCATCGGTGAAGAATATGATATCAATTTCATCGATGAATTTCATCAGCAAGATAACAGATAAGCAAGATGAGGACGTGTGAAATGAAAGTTCATTTCTTCATGATTAGCCTGCGTCCTTTCGTGCATTTTTGTCGACCCCAAAGAAATTCTTCAGACGTTAAAGCACGCCCGATGCCTGACCTGCAGAAGAGATTAGTTCTTTTCTTCACCACCCACATCTCAAGGGGTGGCAAAGAGTTCATCACTCTACAAGCTCCATATGAGAATGGTGGCATAGAAGCCAATCCATTTCGCTTCACATAAGAGAGGTTAGGGTAAGCATATGAATAAGCGTAGAAATTCTTCGAGGACTTATGAACATATTGGTTTGAAGAATAATGCACATATTCATAGCCCTTAGCTCTACCTCATAAAAGAGTTGTTAGCACGATGATAATCATATGAGGACTTTGATCCATGTGAGGAATTTGGTCCGTAGAGGACTTGGATCCATATGAAGAATTTGGTCCATATGAAGAGTTTGATCTGGGGTTCCTATTCTTCACAGGTGGTGTCATGAGGACATTCACCAAGACTTTCAAGGCACTTCTTGGGAACCCAGATTTTCTTCATAGGGGAACCGCTCATGTAGTTAGTGCCAACATATCTAGCAAATACTTCACCATTCTGATTTTTGAACAGTTTATAGTTGAGTCAAATGACTCATCAGAAGAATGAGGAGATTCACATGTAAAGCCAGATAAGTTAGATGGATCAACTGAGGTCCCTTTGCAGCAACCCATGAGGTTTTGGGGTACTTCTCAGGCTTCCAATATGTTCCATCAGCATTGAGTTTCCTCTCAAAGGCAATACCCTCTTTCCTAGGGTTCCTGTTGAGGATCTGCTTTTAAGCACATCACAAAGAGTCTCGATGCCCTTTGAGGCTTTTGTACATGCTCATCATGTACAATTCCTTCAGCCCTGCATCGTCAATGATACTAGCAATGTCCTCGATGAGGAATTAGTGATAGCAGAGGCAGGTGAAGAATTTGTAACAATTGAAGCATTTGAACATTCAGGTGAAGAATTAGCGATTCACGCTCAATGCACTTTAAGCATGGAGGAACAAATTCTTCCCGAGAAGCGCTGATTTGTTGAGCAAGTAATGAATCACGCCCTTCGAAGATCTTCATAACTCACTCTTAGCTTCTCAAGATCTTGCTTTCTTTGAAGAAATTCATAAGAAAGTTTCTCATGATCAGACAAGAGAGTGTTATGATGACCTTGAAGGCTGTCAAACCTAGACTGTTGTCTCTGAAGATTTTCAGTCAGGGCTTTAGTGCGATCCATTTCTTCACCCAACATGTCATCACTTTTGTCTAGCATGTTTTGAACCTTATCAAAAGCCCTTTGTTGTTTTACAGCAATCTTAGCAAGTTTTGAGTAGCTGGGCTTGAGATCTTCATCAGATTCATTTTCACTAGATTCTGAGGAGGTATATTTGAGTACCTTGGCACCCTTTGCCATGAAGCAATAGGTGGGAGCGTAGTCATCACTATCTTCATCAGCTTTGTTGGTGAGGTCATTTTCTTCAGAGTAGAAGATGGACTTGCTGACGAAAGCAGTAGCGAGAGCCGACTCGCCACACTGCACTGGATTCTTCCGATGCCTCCTATTCCTCATGTTCCTCGATTCAGCTTCGAGTCCATTTCCTTGCCAATGAATGCCCGAGCCTTCTTGGAGCTGCTCTTCTTGTGAGAAGACGACTTTGAGGATTTTGATGATGAAGATTTCGACGATTTCTTCTTCTTCTTAGCGCCATCGTAACTGTAATCCTTGTATTTCTTCTTCTTTAATTCCTTTTCCCATCGAGGACAATCTTGAATGTAGTGACCAGGTTTCTTGCATTTGTGGCATAGTCTTCTTATAGTCACGGATGAGGAATCACTGCTCCTTGAGGATTTTCCAAAGCGACCACGCCTTGAGAACTTCGAATTTCTTCACAAGCAAAGCTAGCTCTGGCTCAATTCTTCAGATCTCCAAGGCTACTACCGTAGTCTTCACAATCAGATTCGAGACACAACCTTGGCCTTCGTGGCACGTGATTTTCCATAGCTAGAACCATAGAGATCTCTCTTTTGAAAGAAGTCGAACTCATGAGTATTTAGCCTCTCGAGGATATCACCGGATCAAGTGACTTGTAGTCAGACGCTCTTGTATCATCGCAAGCGAGTATCAAATGAGGAATCAAGCGATCTCAATAATTTCTTCACCACCTCATGGTCGGTGATGTCAGTGGCACCAAGCGCTTGAAGCTCATTTGAGATGTCAGTGAGGCGATCGAAGGTTTGTTGAACATTTTCATTGTCGAGTCTTTTAAAGCGGTTGAAAGTGCGTTATATCGACTAGAGGGGGGGTGAATAGGCGATTTTTATGAATTCTTCAATAAGGAATTTGCTGGTGAGGAAATTCCTAAGTGAAGAACTACTTGCAGCGGAATAAGTACTCGTAAGTAAGCATAAGAGAATGCGGCATGGTCATCATGATGAAATGAAGACAATCAAAGAGTACGTAAAGCGTAAACACAGGATAGCACAAGATGAAGACAAACAGATCAAGAATTGAACTGAGGAAATTGAGAAAGTCTTCACCAAAGTCTTCAAACACAGATATGAACGAACACTCAACACAAGAATGAGGAAATGAAAGAGTTGAGGAAATAGAACCAGTTAGGTTGGTGAAGACAATGATTTGGTAGACCAGTTCCAACCGCTGTCTCGGCCCACGTCTGTTGGAGCGGCCGAGTATTTAAACTCGAGGACACACAGTCCCGACACCCAATCGCTGAGCACGCAGCTCAGACACCAAGTCCTCACCAGATTCTCCTTGAACTAAGGTCACACAGACTCGCCCAATCACTCGTGGTAAGTCTTCAGCGACTTCCAAACCTTCACAGACTTGGTCACTCGGCGATCCACAATTCCTCTTGATGCTCTAGACCATGACGCCTAACCGTCTGGAAGAAGCACAGTCTTCAAAGGTAACAAGCGCCGGATCCACGCAGGATCAATCTCTTCAAGATGCTCAATCACTTTGGGTTTGTAGGGTTTGGTTTTGGGTTTTCCTCACTGATGATTTTCGCCAAAGTCCTCTGAGGATGGGTTGCTCTCAAATGACAAGTGTCAAGTTCTTCGGAGCAGCCAACCAGCTAGTGGTTGTAGGGGCGACTATTTATAGCCTAGGGAGCAGCCCGACATGATAAGACATAAATGCCCTTCAATGATATGACCGTTAGGTGGATAAGATATTTTGGGACAGTCATGCAAGAACACAAGAACGGTCGGAAATTTGACTCTCAAATTCCTCGTATTATCATGTTCTCATCGTAGGCAATCCGACTTGGCGAATTCCTAACTCCTCGGTCGAACAAATTCTCAAATGACTGTAAGAACTTCGCTCTCACATCAAGAAATTGACTGAACTGTATGAGATTTCCAAAGGCTTCACTCAAGGGATTGGTAGGTGTAGGATTTTGAGTTGAGCATCACATGGAAATTTTTCCTTAGTATTTCCTCGACCCCCTTTAACAAAGACGGTGTTTCCTATGACTCAAGAAAGAGAAAACGAAACTACGAAAACAAAAGTCTTCACGCTTCATGTTCCTCAAATGAATACCAAGTCTTCAAGGTCACACCAATTTCTTCACTTTCAAAGTCTTCGTAAAGTCTTCGTAATATCAAAGTCTTCAATAAGAACTTCATTTTTAGGGTCGACTTTCTCTCAGAATATCAAACTCCTCATAGACTTATAGACCTGTGTACACTCATAAACACATTAGTCCCTTAACCTATAAGTCTTCAATACACCAAAATCACTAAGGGCACTAGATGCACTTACAATCTCCCCTTTTGGTAATTGATGACAATATAGGTTAAGTTTTCAACGGGATAAACATATGAAGTGTAAATACTGATATTGAGGAATTTGATTGCAAGATATAGAAGAACTCCCCCTGAAGATGTGCATAGTGAGGAATTTTGCTTTTGAGGCATTGCACATTTAAAGAATTGAATCATGGAGATCTCCTCCTATATCTTGTAATTCATACATGCATTTGACATATAGTATGAAGAATTTGAAATGCATGATGAAATATGGCGAGTGATGTAATTCAGCATGCGTGTATTAACACATAACGAAGAATAAGCATGCAGAGGAACACATCAAAAGTATCAGAGCACCATCGGGTTTAAGATTACAACTCGATCCAATAAAGTTTCAGAAGAACGAGAGTTGTAACTTAGCAAAAAAAATGCTTTGTATATGGGCGTTAAAATAGACCCGCTTGAAGACTAACTCACATTTCTCCCCCTTTGTCATCAAATGACCAAAAGTATTGAAACTGAGAACTAACGCCACTGAAGAATTTCAAGTTGATGAAGGAGCGCCAGTGTTGTCGGGGTCGGTTGTCGTAGTAGGGCCTGCCGCAGTGTCGTCCAAGTCTTCATTTTCATCAGTGTCGCGCGATGAAGAATAGGAGCTGGCTACCAAGGAAGGAACCTTGACCTTCTTGAATTTCTTCGGTGGAGGTAGAGACCACTCAAATTCTTCCTTGAGACCCATTGTCTTAAGTTCTTTTGCGCTGTAGACATTAGAAAGAACAGCCCAGGTGCGGTTGAAGGTTTCATGGAGGTAGTATTGGTTTTTCTTCACTGCATTGTGTGTTGAGGTCATGTTGTGAAGAATTGAACCAAACTGACGCTTGACCCATTTATGATTGCGATCAACCTTCTGATGAAGACCGATGAGTAACTCACGATCACCATCACCCCGGTGCCGTGGCTTGAGGATTTTGCTTGGCCGAGGTATTGGCGGCAGAGTCATGTGTGGCAGAGTCATCATTGGTGGAGTAGGATGCAGCTTTGCGAAATTGACCATCCAATGGACGAATGCCTTCATCTATCACAGCAATTGCCTTGCCCTTGTCATCAGCTGAGGAAAATGTCCGTTTGAGGACTTCAATTGGAGGCAAGTAGCTGCAGTGATTCAGAGTATCAGCCTTGTAATTAAGTGAAGACCTTGTCCTGATGAACCTCATAATCCATGGTGCATAAGGCTTCAGCTCAAAAGGTGACATAGCAATGTTTGCCAGAGTCCTCATGAAGAAATCATGGAAGTTGACGGGAACGCCATGAATGATATTGAAAAGCATATTCTTCATGATGCCAATGACTTCTTCATCATTTGAGTCGTGGCCTTTGATAGGACTCATTGTCTTCGTCAGAATGCGATAGACAGTCCGAGGCACATACAGTAATTCCTTCACGAAGAATTTGGTTCGAGGTGCCTGTCCTGGCTTCAAAGGCTTCATCAGACTTGCATGTAATGATTTGAAAGCTCAGTTCGTTGTAGATGCAACGAGCACCATCAAGGGAGGACTGAGTGGGAGGGCATGAAGCAATTCAGTTGTTTGGTGCCTTGTAGTGAGTATTTTCCATCATCCACCCAATACCCATGAGTTCACATCTTCGAATCTCCGTGATGTGCAGCGTCGATAGAATTGAAGAATGAGTTCTTCATTCCAATCACGTATGTCAGCAGAAATTCAGCAATCCTGCATCATGAAGAACACTGAGGACTGGCTCGAAGCCTGGCAGTGATTTCATGTCCACATGAGGAATATGTGCATGATCGAAGACTTTGTCTTTTTGAATAGCACAGAGGAATAGAAGTTGGCTTGACTAGCAGTCCAGAAATGCCTCTTCCTTATGCGAGCAGAGTCATATGGGTTGTAGTCAGTGAAGAATACATGCTCGCCGAAGAAATCTTCAGCCTTGAACTTTTGCTTCGTTGAGAATGGATTCTTTGGCTTTGGGAGTGGAGTGTCACTGAGTTGCATCACGACCTCAGGAATTGCAATCTCAGGTTCTTCAGGCTGAGGATTTTCTGGTTCCTCTTCATATGCAGTCTGCGTGTTCATAGGATCAGCAGCAGCAGGTTCTTCAGCACTAGTGGCTGGAATTTCTTCATGCACGGATGAGTTGGGATGAGTTTCTTCAGAGCCCATTTGAACTGTTGGAGCAGGGGACTGAGGAATCTGTTGGATTGGGGTGAAGAGTGGAGAATTTGGATGCTGACTTTCCCAAAAGTCATCGTTCATCACTGGCGTTGTGCTTCCAATATCCACATCTTCTTCAATTTCTTCAACGCCAGCCTCTTCAGCTGTGAACTGAGGCATAGGCAAGGAAATGATTGGTGTTGAAGGGATTGCATCCACTTCAATTTCTTCATCAATCTGTTCTGACGAAGCAGCAGAATGATTTTCTTCATCCGATCCGCTTGGGATCTCATACTCTTCATCAAAAGGAACAAGGTCCTTTGATGGCATGGAGGAAATTGGAACAACATCGATTGGATTTTCAAAAGAGCTTGTCATAGGCTTCATTTTCTTCGGGGCTGAAGAATTTGAAGCAGCCGATGCTCTCCTTTTTTCATCGCAGCTCGCTCTGCAGCCTTGGTCTTCTTCACATCGATGCGATGGAAGGATTGGAGTTGGTGTAGGCGCAGGAGGAGCCGAGGAATCTGTTGAATTTCTCAGCGAATCGATGCAGCTTGCCTCGACTTCTTCGGGCTTCTTCAGCGCACCACTAGTGGATGCCCCGCAATTTCTTCAGCGGCTGGAGTGGAGTCATCAGCCCGAACTAGCATTGCTTTTAGCAGTTGAAATTCATCAGTGGTGTCAGGCAGTTCTTCAAATAAAGCGAGCAGAGGCTCCACTGAGGAATTTCTTGTTGCGTTGGGGCTGCAACATTTGTGAACTTTTTGTCGATTGACAAATCAGACTTTGGCTCCTTTCCAATCAGCATAGTATGAGTCAAATTTGTCGTTGAGGGCTTTGATGTCACCTGCATCTTGATTAAGTTCTTCAGCTTGTCATCTTGACAACATTTTTCTTCAGCAGCTTTCTTTTCTCAGATCGCAATTTCTTGATCTCTCCAGCCTATCATATTTCCATTTCTCCTCTTGGATGAAATGAGTCAGATGTGACTTTGTCCAGTGTCGATGAAAATCAGGCATAGGTGTCTATGGATCCTTGTGCCGTAGATCAATGTACTCGAGGATCGCCTTAGGATCCAAAAGCAGCGGCACAGTGTGCCTTTGGCTCTAGCGCCCTTTCTTGTCGGTCTCGATGATTTCGCAAGTTCGTCATCATCAGCTTCATCATCAGATGGCACTTGGAAGGCGACCTGTTTCTTCTTCGGACTTGGCCGAGGACCTCGTCCAGCAGTTGGCTTTTTCTTCAGCAGAGTGGGGCCTGATGAAGAATTAGGTGCAGCTGAGGAACTTGCTGAGACGCCAGAGGCAATAGAGATGCCTGCAGTCCTTTGGCACGTGGCCAGATGCACAGGTGTTGAGGACTTTGGAGGAGCTGCTGAGGACTTTGTAGGAGCTGAGGATTTGGGAGGAGCAGGAGCAGCATGAGGAACTGGCCGTGAGGGCATTGAAGATTCTGGCCGTGAGGGCATTGCTGAGGATTTTGGCCGTGAGGGCACTGTTGGTGAAGCACTTGGCTTGTGCGCTGGCTTTTTGCCATTGATCTTCTTGGCTGAACATGGGGCCTCAGGTGGGCAGCAGCAGAGCAGAGTCTTCATTGAATTTCCTCACTGCTTCTTTGGCTTGTCTCGCCAACTTGGCTTGGCGCTGGCCCATTCTTCAGAAAGTCCTCACCACGCTTGATGTCGGTGGGGTCAGCTTCTTGGCCAGTGCCAATGGAGCTCTTGGGCATGGAGGATTAGGAGCGAATTTCTTCATGTACTTTAGAGTAACATATTTGTACTCCCTCCATTCCTTGCCCATCTCCTTTCAATTCTCCAATGCGCACCTTGCGCTGATTTTTGTTTTCCTTGCCAAACTTGGCTTCATCAGTGTGCAATAGTCGGCATATATGTCCTCGTGTATCTCAAAGCAGTCATGACCTCAGCGCCTTTTCCTCCTTTCTATGGCTTCTTTCCTTCGCCATATTCTTCACCGAGGAATTTGAACAATCAATTCTCTCAAGAAGTATGCAACTTTTCTTCGAGGAACGCTGCAAATGAGTTAAGTTGATGAGAACCTAGTGATTCAGCAATGACATGAGTACCGTGAATGAGTATAGTTGCGAGGAATTTGGAGAGGTCATATGCTTCTCGTAAGGTTTTTCAAAAAGAACTAGTTTGAGGAATTTGACCAGATGAGCCTTGAAGAATTTCACTAAGCGATCTTTGTCTTAGGTTCCAGAGTTGTATAGATCGAGGATCCACACAATTGAGGAATCTTGAAGAAAAATCATTGCTTAGAGAAACGAATCAAGAGCATATTTCGTTTGAGGTGTTCATATGTGTGAAGATTTGAAGAATAAACACCTTTGAAGATTTTCAGGAAGGTTTGAGAATCAAAGCGAGTAATAAAAGTAACTTTTAATTACCCGAATCAAGAACACGATTTAACCGAGAAGTGTAGATTAGAAGTTCGCTGTTCAGATCTCCCACGCCTAACTCGGTGGAGGAAGACACCTACGGCGGCGGAGTGAAGATCTCCGCGGTCGGCGCGAAGTACGACGGGCGACGAGGTCGAGGCAAGAAGCTCTTCCTCACCGCGACGATGGAGTAGCAGCGGCGCTAGGGTTTGAGAAGCTCGAGCGAGAGAGAGAGAGAGCGGTCGAGCGGAGTAAAGGAAGTGAGGAAGGGGAAATGGGATATTTATAGTTGGAGTGAAAAATTGTTCGCCCGAAGATTTAGGACGAAGGTGCCCCTGACCCTTCTCATTCGCTTGACTTGTGTCACCCATGACTGAAAAGTGGAGATTGTGTTAGATCGTGGGTGAATAGATAAGTTTATCGTGGGATGCGGAACGGTTTGAGCGGCAAAGCCGAAAATTTGGATAAGATAAGTTAAAAGTTCCGTTCGCAATTTCTTCAGCTGACAAGGACATAGTGAAGATTTTGAACGAGTTTCAAACAGAACGCACATGAAGAATTTGAGAATAGCTTGGGTTGAGTATAGCATAGAGGGGGAAGTGTCCGATCACATTCACTTACCAGAAAAAGCGACTTGAAGAAATAACCATAAGTGATATATAGTCAATGAAGAAAGACAATGGAAACAGTGAAGATTTTTGCAAAGTTGAAGAATCTGAAAAACTGAAGAGTTTCAAAACTGAGGAAAAACTCAAATTGAAGATTTTCAATTTTGGTGGTGGCGTGACCCACCGTATAAGAATGATGATTTCAGACACCGCGTACAATTGTCGTAGGGTTCTGAGAATCAAATTCTTCATTAATTTCTTCACACTTAGAGTGTTATTCTTCATTGATTGAAGAAAACGCTTCTTCATGTGTTGCACATCTAAGTCATCAATTTTGCATAAGTGTCGGATGTGTGTCCTTTTCAAAGAACATTCAAGATTCTAAGATATTTAGCTCACACCGCAACTTGCTAAATCTCTTCTCATCCAAGGGCTTTGTGAAGATATCGGCTAGTTGTTCTTTAGTCTTCACATGCTCGATGGAGATGTCGCCCTTCAACACATGATCACGAAGAAAATGATGACGAATCTGAATGTGCTTTGTCTTTGAGTGCTGAACTGGGTTGTGAGCAATCTTGATGGCACTCTCATTGTCACAGTAGAGAGGCACATTCTTCACGTTGATGCCGTAGTCCTTGAGAGTTTGCTTCATCCACAACAATTGAGCACAACAAGAGCCAGCAGCAATGTACTCAGCTTCCGCAGAGAGCAAAGGATACGCAGTTCTGCTTTCTTCGAGGACCAACAGACCAAAGATCGTCCGAGGAAATGACAAGTACCAGATGTTGACTTGCGGTCCACATGATCATCTGCATAGTCAGAGTCAGAATATCCAATGAGAACAAACGTAGAGCCCTTGGGGTACCATAATCCTAGTGTTGGTGTGTGAGATAGATATCGAAGAATATGCTTCACAGCCTTATGGTGTGATTCCTTCGGTGTAGCTTGAAATCAGGCACACATGCAAACACTAAGCATTATATCTGGCCTAGATGCACATAAGTACAATAGAGAACCAATCATGGAGCGGTATACCTTGTGATCGAAGTCAATACCATTTTCATGAGTGCATAGATGGCCATTTGTGGGCATAGGAATTTTGACGCCTTTGCAATCTTGCATGCCGAATTTCTTCAGAACATCGTTGAGGTATTTCTCCTTAGATATGAATATGCCATTGTGTCGTCGAGGAATTTGATCAGCATTTTCTTCAGCATTATCTTCAGGTGCATCAGCTCGACGTTCTTCACGTCTGACAGAATGAATTCTTCAAAGAGATTCTTCAAGAGGAATGACATCCTCAAGAGTTTTTGAACTTGATAGATTCCTCGTGCTGGTTCATCTATCACAGAAGGTAGGTGCTCTCTTTGCGAGCCATTAGTCTCATCGAACCTCACATCTAGAGTTCCAACAATCTTGTAAAGAACATTGTTGAAGACTCTGTAGGTGTGCGAGTCCTTTCCATAACCAAGCATAAAACCTTCATGTGCTTTCGTGCAAATTTAGCATTGTGATGAGGATCTCTAATCCAGCATTTAGCAATCAAGACTTTGAAATAACTCACATTGGGTTTCTTGTCAGTGAGGAGTTCATAGGCAGTCTTCTTGAAGAATTTGTGAAGATATACTCTTTTGATGATGTGGCACGCGGTATCAATTGCATCAATCCAAAAACGACGAGGCGTTTTGTATTCATCAAGCATAGTGCGAGCCATCTCAACAAGAGTTCTGTTCTTGCGCTCCACGACGCCATTTTGCTGAGCAGATAACTCATGAGTAATACCAAGTTCATCAAGATAGTCATCAAGACCGGAATTCTTGAACTCAGTTCCATTGTCACTCCTGATGTGCCTGATCTTCACACCAAAGTTGGTTGTAGCCCTCGAAGAAAATCGTTTGAAGACTTCCTGCACTTCATGTTTGTAAGTAACAATGTGTACCCATGTGCAACGAGAGTAATCATCAACAATAACAAAGCCATATAGAGATGCATCATTAGTGACTGCTGAGTAATGATTAGGACCAAAGAGGTCCATGTGAAGCAATTCGGATGGACGAGTAGTGGTCATGATAGCCTTCGTTGGATGCTTGGCCTTGGTCATTTTTCCAGCTTCACAGGCTCCACACAAGTGATCCTTGAGGAATTTGACATTCTCATTGCCAATGACATGCTTCTTCTTCGCAAGCGTGCAAATTCCTCATGCCTCGTGACTAAGTCGCCGATGCCATAGCCAGCCTTCAAGCTTTTGCAAGTAGACACACGGCTGGTTGTGGTCCCAGAGAGAAATCAACAATATACAAGTCTCCTCTCCTAAAGCCTTCAAGACTTTGGAATTGTCACTTCCATGATCACAACACAATGATACTTGCCAAAGACAACAACCATATCAAGATCACAAAGCATTGAGATCGACATGAGGTTGTATCCTAAGGACTCAACAAGCATGACTTTGTCCATGTGTATGTCCTTCGAGATCGCAACCTTACCAAGACCCAATACCTGACTTTTGCCTTTGTCAAGAAAGATGATATGCTTCAGATGTGACGGTGATAAGGAGCATCCATCAATAGATTCTTGTCACCAATCATGTGATTTGTACATCCACTATCGAGGACCCACTCATTGGCTTTGGGTTGATCATCCCGCAGATGAATGAGTGCAACTTACGATCTCATATACTTCATCAAGGAAGAATATGATATCAATTTCATCGATGAATTTCATCAGCAAAGATAACAGATAAGCAAGATGAGGATGTGTGAAATGAAAGTTCATTTCTTCATGATTAGCTGGTCCTTTCGAGCATTTTGTCGTGCCCCAAGAAATTCTTCAGACGTTAAAGCACGCCCGAGACCTGACCCTCAGAAGAGATTAGTTCTTTTTATTCACCACCCACATCTCAAGGGGTGGCAAAGAGTTCATCACTCTGCGAGCACCATACGAGAATGGTGGCAAAGAAGCTAGACCATTTCGTTTCACATAAGAGGGGTTAGGGTAAGCATATGAATAAGCAGAGAAATTCTTCGAGGACTTATGAACATATTGGTTTGAATAATAATGCACATATTCATAGCCCTTAGCTCTACCCTGCGAAACAGAGTTGTTAGCACGATGATAATCATATGAGGACTTTGATCCATATGAAGAATTTGGTCCGTATGAGGACTTGGATCCATATGAAGAATTCGGTCCATATGAAGAGTTTGATATGGGGTTCCTGTTCTTCACAGGTGGTGTCATGAGGACATTCACCTGAAGACTTTCGAGGCACTTCTTGGGAACCTAGATTTCCTTCATAGGGGAACCGTTCCTGCAGTTAGTGCAAACATATCTAGCAAATACTTCATTATGATTTTTGAACAGTTTATAGTTGGAGTCAAATGACTCATTAGAAGAATGAGGAGATTCACATGTAAAGCCAGGTAAGTTAGATGGATCGACTGGAGGTCCCTTTGCAGCAACCCATGAGGTTTTGGGGTACTGCTCAGGCTTCCAATATGTTTCATCAGCATTGAGTTTCCTCTCAAAGGCAATACCCTCTTTCCTAGGGTTCCTGTTGAGGATCTGCTTTTTAAGCACATCACAAAGAGTCCGATGCCCTTTGAGGCTTTTGTACATGCTCATCATGTACAATTCCTTCAGCCCTGCATCGTCAAGGATACTAGTAATGTCCTCGATGAGGAATTAGTGATAGCAGAGGCAGGTGAAGAATTTGTAACGGTTGAAGAATTTGAATCAGGTGAAGAATTAGCAGATTCACGTTCAATGCACTTTAAGCATGAAGGAACAAATTCTTCATGGGAAGCGCTGATTTGTTGAGCAAGTAATGAATCGCGCTCCTTCAAGATCTTCATAACTCACTCTTAGCTTCTCAAGATCTTGCTTTTTTGAAGAAATTCATAAGAAAGTTTCTCATGATCGATAAGAGAGTGTTATGATGACCTTGAAGGTGTCAAACCTAGATCAAGTCTCAAGATTTTCAACAGTCTTTAGTGCGATCCATTTCTTCACCCAACATATCATCACTTTTACCTAACATGTTTTGAACCTTTTTCCAAGGCATGTTGTTGTTTGGTGGCAATACAAACAAGCTTGGTATAGCTAGGTTCAATATCATCATCACATCCATCATCATCAGATTCATCATCACTAAACTTGGATGAGGAACATTCGGTTACCTTGTCACCCTTTGCCATGAGACATGCTGCAAAAGATGATGATTCTGGTTCGAGAGTCATCGTTTTGAGAGATTCCTTGAAGTCCTCAAACCAAGGATCATGACGGGTTCGATGACCTTCATAGATGTCAGAGATTCGGTCCCAAATAAGCTTCGCATTGCAAAGATGCATAATGCGATTGAATTCATCTCTAGATAGGCAGGAACAGATGATATCCTTCGCCATGATGTCAAGTCGAGTGTACTTGCGAATATCATCTGCGTTCGCCGTCTTGCATAGATCAGTAAGACCAATTTCAGTGACGGTCCATAGCTCGCTATCCATTGCCATGACGCGCTTCCTCATCATGGCCTTCCACTTGGGATAATCATGACCGTCAAAGATAGGGCATGTCACTTTCTTCATACCTGCGGTCGACATAACTAAAACTCCAGGTGGTTAAACCAAAATCACACAGAACAAGGGAGTATCTTGCTCTGATACCAACTGAAAGTGCGTTATATCGACTAGAGGGCGCGTGAATAGGCGATTTTCATGAATTCTTCAATGAGGAATTTGCTGGTGAGGAAATTCCTAAGTGAAGAACTACTTGCAGCGGAATAAGTACTCAGAAGTAAGCATAAGAGAATGCGGGCATGGTCATCATGATGAACTGAAGACAATCAAATAGTACAGAAAGCGTAAACACAGGATAGCACAAGATGAAGACAAACAGACTAAAGAATTGAACTAAGGAAATTGAGAAAGTCTTCAATCAAAGTCTTCAAACACAGATGTGAACGAACACTCAACACAGTAATGAGGAAACGAAAGAGTTGAGGAAATAGAACCAGTTAGGTTGGTGAAGACAATGATTTGGTAGACCAGTTCCAACTGCTGTCTCAGTTGTACGTCTGGTTGGAGCGGCTGAGTATTTAAACTCGAGGACACACAGTCCGGACACCCAATCGAGCACGCAGATCAGAAACCAAGTCCTCACCGATTCTCCTTGAACTAAGGTCACACAGCACTCGTCCAATCACTCGTGGTAAGTCTTCAGCGACTTCCAAACCTTCACAGACTTGGTCACTCGGCGATCCACAATTCCTCCTGGATGCTCTAGACCATGACGCCTAACCGTCTGGAAGAAGCACAGTTTCAAAGGTAACAAGCGCCGGATCCACGCAGATCAATCTCTTCATGATGCTCAATCACTTTGGGTTTGTAGGGTTTGGTTTTGGGTTTTCCTCACTGATGATTTTCGCCAAAGTCCTCGGAGGATGGGTTGCTCTCAAATGACAAGTGTCAAGTTCTCTCGAGCAGCCAACCAGCTAGTGGTTGTAGGGGCGGCTATTTATAGCCTAGGAGCAGCCCGACATGATAAGACATAAATGCCTTTCAATGTTATGACCGTTAGGTGGATAAGATATTTTGGGACAGGTGGCAAGAAGACAAGAACTGTCGAAATTTGACTCTCAAATTCCTCAGCCTATCATGTTCCTCATCGTAGGCAATCCAGACTGCAAATTCCTACTCCTCGGTCGAGAATAAATTCTCAACACTGAAGAACTTCGCTCTCACATCGAGAAATTGATCTGAGCTGTATGAGATTTCCAAAGGCTTCACTCAAGGGATTGGTAGGTGTAGGATTTTGAGTTGAGCATCACATGGAAATTTTTCCTTAGTATTTTCTCGACCCTTTTAACGAGACGGTGTTTCCTATGACTCAAGAAAGAGAAAACGAAACTACGAAAACAAAAGTCTTCACGCCTCATGTTCCTCAAATGAATACCAAGTCTTCAAGGTCACACCAATTTCTTCACTTTCAAAGTCTTCGAATATCAAAGTCTTCAAATAAGAACTTCATTTTAGGGTCAATTTCTCTCAAATATCAAACTCCTCATAGACTTATAGACCTGTGTACACTAATAAACACATTAGTCCCTTAACCTATAAGTCTTCAATACACCAAAATCACTAAGGGGCACTAGATGCACTTACACACACAATGCAGTGAAGAAAAACCAATACTACCTCCATGAAACCTTCAACTGCACAGGCTGTTCTATCTCATCTCTACAACAAGAAGATCCAAGAACATGGGTCTCAAAGAAGAATTTGACTGGTCTGCACCTCCACCAAGAAATTCAAGAAGGTCAAGGTTCCTTCCTTGGTGGCTAGCTCCTATTCTTCATCATCACACAATCGATGAAAATGAAGACTTGGACGACAAAGGCGGGCAGGCCCTACTACGACAACCGACTTCGACAACGCTGGCGCCCCTCCATCAACTTGATATTCTTCGAGGCGTTAGTCCCCGCTTCGATCCTTTTGGTCATTCGATGACAAAGGGGGAGAAATTTGAGTTAGTCTTCAAGCGGGTCTATTATATGGGCGTTTTTTTGCTAAGTTACAACTCTCGTATATGGGCGCTTTTTTGCTAAGTTACAACTCTCGTTCTTCTGAAACTTTTATTGGATCGAGTTGTAATCTTAAACCCGATGGTTCTCTGATACTTTCGATGTGTTCCTCTGCATGCTTATTCTTTGTTATGTGTTAATACACGCATGCTGAATTACATCAGTCACCATATTTCATCATGCATTTCAAATTCTTCATATTATATGTCAAATGCATGTATGAATTACAAGATATAGGGGGAGATCTCCATGATTCAACTCTTCAAATGTGCAATGCCTCAAAAGCAAATTCCTCACTATGCACATCTTCAGGGGGAGTTCTTCTATATATTGCAATCAAATTCCTCAATATCAGTATTTACACTTCATATGTTTATCCCCGTTGAAAACTTAACCTATATTGTCATCAATCACCAAAAAGGGGGAGATTGTAAGTGCATCTAGTGCCCCTTAGTGATTTTGGTGTATTGAAGACTTATAGGTTAAGGGACTAATGAGTTTATGAGTGTACACAGGTCTACAAGTCTATGAGGAGTTTGATATTTACAGAGAAAGTCGACCCCTAAAAATGAAGTTCTTCGACTGAAGACTTTGGTATTTTGAAGACTTTGAAAGTGAAGAAATTGGTGTGACCTTGAAGACTTGATATTCATTTGAGGAACATGAAGCGAGAAGACTTTCGTTTTCGTAGTTTCGTTTTATCTTTCTTGAGTCATAGGAAACACCGTATTGTTAAAGGGGGTCGAGGAAATACTAAGGAAAAATTTCCATGTGATGCTCAACTCAAAATCCTACACCTACCAATCCCTTCGAGTGAAGCCTTTGGAAATCTCATACAGTTCAGTCAATTTCTTCAGTGACAGAGACGAAGTTCTTCTGGTCTCTGAGGAATTTGTTCTGACTGAGGAGTTAGGAATTCGCCAAAGGCGGATTGCCTACACATGAGGAACATGATAGCCCCGAGGAATTTGAGACTCAAATTTCCGATTATTCTTGTCAGCTTCTTGAGCTGTTCCAAAATATCTTATCCACCTAACGGTCATATCATTGAAGGGCATTTATGTCTTATCATGTCGGGCTGCTCCCCAGGCTATTAATAGCCGCCCCCTACAACCACTAGCTGGTTGGCTGCTCCGAGAGAACTTGACACTTGTCATTTGAGAGCAACCCATCCTCCGAGGACTTCGAGCGAAAATCATCGAGTGAGGAAAACCCCAAAACCAATCCCCTACAAACCCAAAGTGATTGAGCATCACTGAAGAGATTGATCCTACGTGGATCCGACGCTTGTTACCTTTGAAGACTGTGCTTCTTCCAGACGGTTAGGCGTCATGGTCTAGAGCATCCAAGAGGAATTGTGGATCGCCGAGTGACCAAGTCTGTGAAGGTTTGGAAGTCGCTCAAGACTTACCACGAGTGATTGGACGAGGTCTATGTGACCTTAGTTCAAGGAGAATACGGTGAGGACTTGGTGTCCCGAGCTGCGTGCTTTCAGCGATCGGGTGTCCAGGATCGTGTCCTCGAGTTTAAATACTCAAATGCCCAACCAGACGCATAACCGAGACAGCAGCTGGAACTGGTCTACCAAATCATTGTCTTCACCAACCTTATCGGTTCTATTTCCTCAACTCTTTCATTTCCTCATTATCGTGTTGAGTGTTTGTTCATATCTCTGTTTGAAGACTTTGATCAAGAATTTCTCAATTTCCTCGCTCAATTTCTTCACCGCTTGTCTTCATCTTGTGTTATCCTGTGTTTACGCTTTTGTACTGTGATTGTCTTCTTTTCATCATGATGACCATGCCCGCATTCTGTTATGCTTACTTCTGAGTACTTATTCCGCTGCAAGTAGTTCTTCGCTTAGGAATTTCCTCACCAGCAAATTCCTCAGTCAAGAATTCATAAAAATAGCCTATTCACTCCCCCCTCTACTCGATATAACGCACTTTCAGTTCCAACTGCTGTCTCAGTTGTACGTCTGGTTGGAGCGGCTGAGTATTTAAACTCGAGGACACACAGTCCCGGACCCCCAGTCGCAGAGCACGCAGCTCAGGACACCAAGTCCTCAATGTATTCTCCTTGAACTAAGGTCACACAGACCTCATCCAATCACTCGTGGTAAGTCTTCAGGCGACTTCCAAACCTTCACAGACTCGGTCACTCGGCGATCCACAATTCCTCTTGGATTCTCTAGACCATGACGCCTAACCGTCTGGAAGAAGCACAGCCTTCAAAGGTAACAAGCGCCGGATCCACGAGGATCAATCTCTTCAAGATGCTCAATCACTTTGGGTTTGTAGGTGTTTGGGTTTTCTCACTTGATGATTTTCACTCAAAGTCCTCGGAGGATGGGATGCTCTCAAATGACAAGTGTCGGTTTCTCTCGAGCAGCCAACCAGCTAGTGGTTGTAGGGGCGGCTATTTATAGCCTAGGGAGCAGCCGGACATGATAAGACATAAATGCCCTTCAATGATATGACCGTTAGGTGGGTAGATATTTTGGGACAGTCATGATAGCACAAGAACGGTCGGAAATTTGACTCTCAAATTCCTCGTGGCTATCATGTTCCTCACTATGTAGGCAATCCGATCATGCGAATTCCGACTCCTCGGTCGAATAAATTCTCACCGACCGTAAGAACTTTGTCTCTCACATCAAGAAATTGATTGAACTGTATGAGATTTCCAATGGCTTCACTCAAGGGATTGGTAGGTGTAGGATTTTGAGTTGAGCATCACATGGAAATTTTTCCTTAGTATTTCCTCGACCCCTTTAAACGATCTTGTGTTTCCTATGACTCAAGAAAGAGAAAACGAAACTACGAAAACAAAAGTCTTCACGCTTCATGTTCCTCAAATGAATACCAAGTCTTCGTGGTCACACCAATTTCTTCACTTTCAAAGTCTTCAGAAAGTCTTCAGAATACCAAAGTCTTCAGATGAAGAACTTCATTTTAGGGTCGACTTTCACCAGTAAATATCAAACTCCTCATAGACTTATAGACATGTGTACACTCATAAACGCATTAGACCCTTCACCTATAAGTCTTCAATACACCAAAATCACTAAGGGGCACTAGATGCACTTACAATCTCCCTCTTTTTGGTGATTGATGACAATATAGGTTAATTTTTCAACGGGGATAAACATATGACGTGCAAAAACTGATATTTGAGGAATTTGATTGCAAGATATAGAAGAACTCCCCCTGAAGATGTGCATAGTGAGGAATTTGCTTTTGAGGCAATGCACATTTGAAAAGTTGAATCATGGAGATCTCCCCCTATATCTTGTAATTCATACACGCATTTGACATATAGTATGAAGAATTTGAAATGCATAATGAATATGGTGATGATGTAATCCAAAGATGCGCAATAATTTTAACGAGGAATAAGCATGCGAAGAACACATCAGAAGTATCAGAGCACCATCGGGTTTAAGATTACAAGTCGATCCAATAAAGTTTCAGAAGAGCGAGAGTTGTAACTTAGCCAAAAAAACGCCCATATAATAGACCCGCTTGAAGACTAACTCAACTTTCTCCCCCTTTGTCATCAAATGACCAAAAGGATCGAAACTGAGGACTAACACCCCTGAAGAATATCAAGTTGATGGAGGAGCGCCAGCGTTGTCGGGGTTGTGAGTCGTAGTAGGGCATGCCGCAGTGTCGTCCAAGTCTTCATTTTCATCAGTGTCGCGCGATGAAGAATAAGAGCTGACCACCAAGGAAGGAACCTTAACCTTCTTGTATTTCTTCGGAGGAGGTGCAGACCAGTCAAATTCTTCCTTCGCACTCCATTTTCTTCAGATCTTCTTCATTGTAGACATGAGATGTAACAGCCTGTGCACGGTTGAAGGTTTCATGGAGGTAGTATTGGTTTTTCTTCATTGCATTGTGTGTTGAGGTCATGTTGTGAAGAATTGAACCAAACTGACGCTTGACCCATTTATGATTTCGGTCAACTTTCTGATGAAGACTGAGGAGTAACTCACGATCAGTCATCACCCTGGGTGCTGTGGCTTGAGGATTTTGCTTGGCAGAGTTGTTGGTGGCAGAGTCATGTGTGGCAGAGTCATCATTGGTGGAGTAGGTTGCAGCCTTGCGAAATTGACCATCCAATGGACGAATGCCTTCATCTATAACAGCAGCGGCCTTGCCCTTGTCATCATATGAGGAATATGTCCGTTTGAGGACTTCAATTGGAGGCAAGTAGCTGTAGTGGTTCAGAGTGTCAGCTTTGTAATTGAGTGAAGACCTTGTTCTGATGAATCTCATAATCCAAGGTGCATAAGGCTTCAGCTCAAAAGGTGACATAGCAATGTTTGCCAAAGTCCTCATGAAGAAATCATGGAAGTTGACCGGAAAGCCATGAATGATATTGAGAAGCATATTCTTCATGATACCAATGACTTCTTCATCATTTGAGTCGTGGCCTTTGATAGGACTCATTGTCTTCGACAAAATGCGATAGACAGTCCTAGGCACATACAGTAATTCCTTGACTAGGAATTTGGTTCGTGGGGCCTGCCCTGGCTTCAAAGGCTTCGTCAGCACTTGCATGTAATGATTTGTAAGCTCAGGTTCACTGTAGACGCAACGAGCACCTTCAAGGGGAGGACTGAGTGGGAGGGCACGGAGCAATTCAGTTGCGGGTGCCTTCTAGTGAGTATTTTCTGACATCCAGTCCAGCACCCATGAGTTCACATCTTCAGAATCTCCTGTGATGTGCAGCGTCTCATAGAATTGAAGAATGAGTTCTTCATTCCAATCACATACATCAGTGCAGAAGTTTAACAATCCAGCGTCGTGAATAACACCGAGGACTGGCTCGAAGCCCGGCAGAGATTCCATGCCCACGTGAGGAATGTGTGCATGATCGAAGACTTTGTCTTTGTCGAATAGCACAGAGGAATATAAATTGTCTTGACTAGCAGTCCAGAAACGCCTCTTCCTTATGCGAGCAGAGTCATATGGGTTGTAGTCAGTGAAGAATACATGCTCGCCGAAGAAATCTTCAGCCTTGAACTTTTGCTTGCTTGAGAATGGATCCTTTGGTTTGGGCAGAGGAGTGTCAGTGAGTTGCATCACGACCTCAGGAATCGCAATCTCAGGTTCTTCAGGCTGAGGAATTTCTAGTTCCTCTTCAGTTGCAGTCTCAAGGTTGTCGTATGATCAGCAAGACAGTTCTTCAAAGACTAGTGGCTGGAATTTCTTCATGCACAGACGAGGTGGGATGAGTTTCTTCAGAGCCCATTTGAACGATTGGTGCAGGGGACTGAGGTATTTGTTGTAGTGGGGTGAAGAGTGGAGAATTGGGGTGCTGACTTTCCCAAAAGTCATCATTCGTCACTGGCGTAGTGCATCCAATATCCACGTCTTCATCGTCACTTTCTTCAACGCCAGCCTCTTCAACTGTGAACTGAGGCATTGGCGAGGAAATGATTGGTGTTGAAGGGATCGTATCCACTTCAATTTCTTCATCAATTTTCTCTGACGAAGCAGCAGAATGATTTTCTTCATCAGATCCGCTAGGGATCACATATTCTTCACCAAAAGGAACAAGGTCCTTTGATGGCATGGTTGAGATTGGAACAACATCAATTGGATTTTCAAACGAGCTGGTCATAGGCTTCATTTTCTTCGGAGCTGAAGAATCTGAAGCAGCTGATGCTTTCCTTTTCTTCACTGCAGCTCGCTCTGCAGCCTTGGTCTTCTTCACATCTGATGCAGATGGAGGGATAGGAGTTGGTGTAGGCACACGAGGAGCTGAGGAATCTGGTTGATTTGCTTCAGGCGCAACTGATGCAGTTGCCCTGACTTCTTCGTGTTCTTCAGGCGCACCACTAGTGGATGCCCTCGCAATTTCTTCAGCGACTGGAATGGAGTCATCAGCCCTGGAACTAGCATTTTCTTCAGCAGTCTGAAAGTCATCGGCGGTGCTGGCATGTTCTTCAGTACGCTGAGCTGAAGCTTCAGCCTGAGGAACTTCTTGTTGCGTTGGAGCTGCAAAATTGGTGAACTTCTCAGTCAGTTTAACAAACCTGACTTTAGCTCCTTGCCGATCATCATAATAAGCATCGAAATCATCGTTGAGGGCTTTGATTTCAGACTGAATGTTGATGAGTTCATCAGTTGTCATTTTGACAACGTTTTCCTCAGGAACTTCTCTTTCCTGAACTGAGCCTTCTTGATCTGTCTGGCCTTCTCAAATTTCCATTTCTCTTCAGAGATGAAATGGGTCAGCATGTGACTTTGGCCAGGAGTCAAATGGAAATCAGGCATAGGAGTGTCTAGATCCTTGTGCCAGAGATCAATTTAATCGAGGATCAGCTCTGGATCCAATAGCAGTGGCACAGGTGTGCCTTTGGCTCTAGCGGCCCTTTCTTGTCTGTCTCTGTAAGTGCATCTAGTGCCCCTTAGTGATTTTGGTGTATTGAAGACTTATAGGTTAAGGGACTAATGTGTTTATGAGTGTACACAGGTCTATAAGTCTATGAGGAGTTTGATATTTACTGAGAGAAAGTCGACCCTAAAAATGAAGTTCTTCGATCAAGACTTTGATATTCAAGACTTTCAAGACTTTGAAAGTGAAGAAATTGGTGTGACCTTGAAGACTTGGTATTCATTTGAGGAACATGAAGCGTGAAGACTTTTGTTTTCGTAGTTTCGCTTTCTCTTTCTTGAGTCATAGGAAACACCGTCTTCGCTAAAGGGGTCCAGGAAATACTAAGGAAAAATTTCCATGTGATGCTCAACTCAAAATCCTACACCTACCAATCCCTTCGAGTGAAGCCTTTGAAATCTCATACAGCTCAGTCAATTTCTTCAAAGGATGAGACGAAGTTCTTCCGTCACGAGGAATTTGTTCTGACCGAGGAGTTAGGAATTTGCCAGTCTTGGATTGCCTACACAAAGAGGAACATGATAGCCCCGAGGAATTTGAGAATCAAATTTCCGATCATTCTTGTCTTCGGCCACCTGTCCCAAAATATCTTATCCACCTAAAGGTCATATCATTGAAGGGCATTTATGTCTTATGATGTCGGGCTGCTCCCTAGTCTATAAATAGCCGCCCCCTACAACCACTAGCTGGTTGGCTGCTCCAAGAGAACTTGACACTTGTCATTTGAGAGCAACCCATCCTCCGAGGACTTTGAGCGAAAATCATCGAGTGAGGAAAAACCCAAAAACCAAACCCCTACAAACCCAAAGTGATTGAGCATCACTGAAGAGATTGATCCTGCATGGATCCGACGCTTGTTACCTTTGAAGACTGTGCTTCTTCCAGACGGTTAGGCGTCATGGTCTAGAGCATCCAAGAGGAATTGTGGATCGCCGAGTGACCAAGTCTGTGAAGGTTTGGAAGTCGTCAAGACTTACCACGAGTGATTGGACGAGGTCTGTGTGACCTTAGTTCAAGGAGAATACGGTGAGGACTTGGTGTCCCGAGCTGCGTGCTCAGCGATCGGGTGTCCGTCTTCGTATCCTCGAGTTTAAATACTCACCGCTCCAACCAGACGCATAACCGAGACAACAGTTGAACTGGTCTACCAAATCATTGTCTTCACCAACTAAACTCGTTCTATTTCCTCAACCCTTTCATTTCCTCATTACTGTGTTGAGTGTTCGTTCATATTTGTGTTTGAAGACTTTGACTGAAGACTTTCTCAATTTCCTCAGTTCAATTTCTTCAGTCTGTTTGTCTTCATCTTGTGTTATCCTGTGTTTACGCTTTCTGTACTCTTTGATTGTCTTCATTTCATCATGATGACCATGTCCGCATTCTCTTATGCTTACCTCTGAGTACTTATTCCGCTGCAAGTAGTTCTTCACTTAGGAATTTCCTCACTGGCAAATTCCTCATTGAAGAATTCATAAAAATCGCCTATTCACCCCCCGTCTAGTCGATATAACGCGCTTTCAATTGATATCAGAGCAAGGTACTCCCTTGTTCTGCGTGATTTTGGTTTAACCACCTGGAGTTTTAGTTATGTCGACCGCAGGTATGATCAAGGTCTTAGCTGGGTGTCCTACCTTTGATGGGACGGACTACCCCTACTGGAAGAACAAGATGCGAATGCATCTTGAGGCAATTGACAACGATCTCTGGTATGTTGTGGAAAATGGTGTCCCCTCTGTCACACCTTCTCTGAATGCTGCCGATGTGAAGAGGTTTAATCAACTCGATTCTCAAGCGAAGAATATCATATGTGGCCATCTGAGAAAAGGACAATATGGAAGAGTGAGTGCTTTGGAAACTGCTAAGCTCATCTCGGACAGGTTGTCGAAAGTAAATGAAGGAGTCTCAACTCAGCGTGACTCTCGAGTTGATGTTCTTCGCAATCTCTTCAACCGCTTCAAAAGACTCGACAACGAAAATGTTCAACAAACCTTCGATCGCCTCACTGACATCTCAAATGAGCTTCAAGAGCTTGGTGCCACTGACATCACCGACCATGAGGCTATGCCACAAATGCAAGAAACCTGGTCACTATATTCAAGATTGTCCTCAGTGGGAAAAGGAATTAAAGAAGAAGAAATACAAGGATTACAGTTGTGATGACGCTAAGAAGAAGAAGAAATCGTCAAAATCTTCATCATCAAAATCCTCAAAGTCTTCATCTCACAAGAAGAGCAGCTCCAAGAAGGCTCGGGCATTCATTGGCAAGGAAATGGACTCAAGCTGAATCGAGGAACATGAGGAAGAGGAGGCATCGAGGAGTCCGAGTCTGCTCTCGCCATCGTGCATTCGCTCGACAAGTCCATCTTCAACTCCGAAGAAACTGACCTCACCAACAAAGCTGATGAAGATAGTGATGACTACGCTCCCACCTATTGCTTCATTCAAAGGGTGCCAAGGTACTCAAATATACCTCCTCTGAATCTAGTGAAAATGAATCGATGAAGATCTAAAGCCCAGCTACTCAAAACTTGCTAAGATTGTCAGTAAACAACAAAGGGCTTTTGAAAAGGTTCAAAACATGCTAGATAAAAGTGATGATATGTTAGGTGAAGAAATGGATCGCACTAAAGCCCTGACTGAAAATCTTCAGAGACTTCAGTGTAGGTTTGACAGCCTTCAAGGTCATCATAACACTCTCTTGTCTGATCATGAGAAACTTTCTTATGAATTTCTTCAAAGAAAGCAAGATCTTGAGAAGCTAAGAGTGAGTTATGAAGATCTCCGTATGAGCGCGATTCATTACTTGCTCAACAAATCAGCGCTTCTCGGGAAGAATTTGTTCCTCCATGCTTAAAGTGCATTGAACGTGAATCTGCTAATTCTTCACGTGAATGTTCAAATGCTTCAACTGTTACAAATTCTTCACCTACCTCTGCTATCACTAATTCCTCATCTGAGGACATTGCTAGTATCACCGACAATGCAGGGGCTAAAGGAATTGTACATGACAGCATGTACAAAAGCCTCAAAGGGCATCGACTCTTTGTGATGTGCTTAAAAGCAGATCCTCAACAGAACCCTAGGAAAGAGGGTATTGCCTTTGAGAGGAAACTCAATGCTTATGGAACATATTGGAAGCCCGAGCGGATCCCAAAACCTCATGGGTTGCTGCAAAGGGACCTCCATTGATCCATCTAACTTATCTGGCTTTACATGCGAATCTCCTCATTCTTCTGATGAGTCATTTGACTCCAACTATAAACTGTTCAAAAATCAGAATGGTGAAGTATTTGTTAGATATATTAGCACTAACTGCAGGAACGGTTCCCCTATGAAGAAAATCTGGGTTCCCAAGAAGTGCCTTGAAAGTCTTCAGGTGAATGTCCTGATAACACCACCTGTGAAGAAAAGGAACCCCAGATCAAACTCTTCATATGGACCAAATTCTTCATATGGATCCAAGTCCTCATACGGACCAAATTCCTCACGTGGATCAAATTCCTCAAAAGGATCAAAGTCCTCATATGATTATCATCGTGCTAACAACTCTGTTTCGCAGGGTAGAGCTAAGGGCTATGAATATGTGCATCATTCTTCAAACCAATATGTTCATAAGTCCTCGAAGAATTTCTCTGCTTATTCATATGCTTATCCTAACCCCTCTTATGTGAAACGAAATGGATTGGCCTCTATGCCACCATTCTCATATGGAGCTCAGAGAGTGATGAACTCTTTGCCACCCCTTCAGATGTGGGTGGTGAAGAAAAGGAACTAATCTCTTCTCAGGGTCAGGTCTCCGGCGTGCTTTAACGTCTCAAGAATTTGTTGGGGTGACAAAATGCTCGAAAGGACGCAGGCTAATCATGAAGAAATGAACTTTCATTTCACACGTCCTCATACTGCTTATCTGTTATACTGCCTGATGAAATTCTTCACTGATGAAGTATATGAGATCGTAAGTTGCACTAATTCATCTGCAGGATGATCAACCCAAAGCCAATGAGTGGGTCCTCGATAGTGGATGTACAAATCACATGACTGGTGACAAGAATCTATTGATGGATACTCCCTTATCACCGTCACATCTGAAGCATATCATCTTTGCTGACAAAGGCAAAAGTCAGGTATTGGGTCTTGGTAAGGTTGCGATCTCTAAGGACATACACATGGACAAAGTCATGCTTGTTGAGTCCTTAGGATACAACCTCATGTCAGTCTCAATGCTTTGTGATCTTGATATGGTTGTTGTCTTTGGCAAGTATCGTTGTGTTGTGATCATGGAAGCTGACAATTCCAAAGTCTTCGAAGGCTTTAGGAGAGGAGACTTGTATATTGTTGATTTCTCTACAGGACCACAACCAGCCGTGTGTCTACTTGCAAAAGCTTCAGAAGGCTGGCTATGGCATCGGCGACTTGGTCACGCAGGCATGAGGAATTTGCACACGCTTGAAGAAGAAGCATGTCATTGGCATTGAGAATGTCAAATTCCTCAAGGATCACTTGTGTGGAGCCCGTGAAGATGGAAAATGACCAAGGCCAAGCATCCAAATAAGACTATCATGACCACTACTCGTCCATTGAATTGCTTCACATGGACCTATTTGGTCCTAATCATTACTCAGCAGTCACTAATGATGCATGTCTATATGGCTTTGTTATTGTTGATGATTACTCTCGTTACACATGGGTACACATTGTTACTTACAAACATGAAGTGCAGGAAGTCTTCAGACGATTTTTCTCGAGGGCTTCAACCAACTTTGGTGTGAAGATCAGACACATCAGGAGTGACAATGGAACTGAGTTCAAGAATTCCGGTCTTGATGCCTATCTTGATGAACTTGGTATTACTCATGAGTTATCTTCTCCCTATACTCCTCAGCAAAATGGCGTCGTGGAGCGCAAGAACAGAACTCTTGTTGAGATGGCTCGCACTATGCTTGATGAATACAAAACGCCTCGTCGTTTTTGGATTGATGTGATTGATACCGTGTGCCACATCATCAACAGAGTATATCTTCACAAATTCTTCAAGAAGACTGCCTATGAACTCCTCAGTGACAAGAAACCCAATGTGAGTTATTTCAAAGTCTTCGGTGCTAAATGCTGGATTAGAAATCCTCATCACAATTCTAAATTTGCACCGAAAGCACATGAAGGTTTTATGCTTGGTTATGGAAAGGACTCGCACACCTACAGAGTCTTCAACATCGTTCTTCACAAGATTGTTGATACTTTAGATGTGCGGTTGTAGCGACCCGACCCGAATGGATCAAGTCTCTGTGCTTAGGTGTCATCCCTGGATCGGTATGCTGACACACACAGTACTCGAAGGATTTATAACAGAGGTAAATCACATGTATAAATAACGTAAATACTATTACCTCAATCCAAATATAGCGGAAGCAATAAGGTTGTGGATTCCCATCAACACCAACGGCAAAGTTGAGTATAGGAAATCGTAACCCTAACGTATCACTTACTGTCAATTCGAGAAGTCTCGCAACATGAAAAGTTGCAGCCCAAAACGGGTCAAGACATGGAATAGGCTGGCAATGTAACACATAGAGAGTAATGAAAGAATAAGCTATACTACATGCATATATGGCTGGTGGAAAGCTCTATGGTTACAGTTTTTGCGAAAAGCCAATTTTTCCCTCCTGCAAAGGAATACATTTATTTAACTATCATGGTGGTTGTTAAACATTGAGAATGGTTGACAGCATCCTCAATCCCAATTAAAAGTACTCATTAAAAACCCAACAATATTTATTAGAGTAACATGATGAGATTCACATGATATCCAGGTACTAGATACTCAAGATGTCCATGACCGGGGACACGGCTAACCATGATTAGTTTATACACTCTGCAGAGGTTTGCGCACTTTTCCCCACAAGACTCGATCGCCTCCGTTTGGTTTCTCGCACTACATGCTGTTTGAGAAACGGATGACCGAGAAATAGTCTTTCAGAAGCGCTAGCACCTTACATGTGGGTAGACCGTACCAACCTACAACCCCTACATCTGCTAGTCTACCCGTAAGAGTTCGCACAACTTAATCAACTATGCCATAGCCCATAATGGCTTGTGGCTGCACGCGGAAGTTTCTAGTTTGAATAATCTCATGATCCCTTTGAGCCCGGGTGGCGGTCCAAAGAAATACAGAGCAAGTCCTGATAGAAACCAGGTGCCTCAATCCACCCGGATGTGTGTTTAAGTTGCCACCTTAAATAAACCATTAAATAACAATCTCACATCCATCATGGAATACACTCACCCAATCCACGCTCATCGGCATAGCATGGCATAATAAGCAAACGAGAAGTAACTCCCAAAGGTTTGATAATAAAACAGGTAATAGGTACTACCTCAACTACTTCCCATCCCACAATTTAATTAGATCTTAATCATGCAAGTGTTTGAGAATAGATCTAATGCATAAAAACTGGGTATGAGAAAAGTATGATCAAAGTGTTACTTGCCTGCAATGTTGACGAAGATGGTTCGCACTCAAAACTCTTGATAGTTCTACTCGTCACACTCCGGTCAATCTATCGTAAGCAATCAATAGTAACCACACATAAGCAATCACTCAAAAGATCAGAAAGAACGAAGAATCAATTCGGAAAACATCAAAATCAAGCAAATAACTCTTGCAACATAAAAAAAAATTCTAACAGTACCAAAATTATGTGAATTTGGCCTTATCAGAAAGTTTAGGTCAAGAGCTTTGTTTTGCAAAAAGAATCAACTAAATCGGAGTTACGAAACTCAAGTTACGATCAAACGAAGTTTGAATTCAAATCTGATCTAATTCAAATTTTAAAATTTCAAAAACATGTTTGAGTTGGATTTCTGAAAATAGGGGATCATAACGAAGAAGTGGGCGTTGGTTTCATTGGATTTGGACTAACGAGTAAAAAGTTATAGCCATTTGAAAATTGGGGACTAATCTGTAAAAAAACTACTACAAATAGGTCCCTGGCAGAAATCTATTTATAAAAAGAAAACTCTACCGACCGAACGTTCACTACTAAAACCTAACGAACGGATTCGTTTGCTGTGAAAACCTAACCGGCGAACGCTCTCTGAATAACTGGATTAAAACAGAAAACCGGGTTTTAAAAATAAAACCGAACCCTTCAAAGAAAAACCAGAGAACCGGGCGGTTTATTACCGGATCGGAATAAACCGGCGGGTCGGGCGGCGGAGCGGATCCGGCGACGGCGGTCTCCGGCGAGAAGGGCGGCGGTTCGCGAACTCTCGGGGTGGCGCTGGGCGGCGGCTCACGCACGCGTCGTCGGGCAAAGGCTTGGCGGCGCGAGGAGAGGCGGCGGCGGCGGTGGTATAGAACATGGCGGCGGCGGGATGCGGAAGGGGCGGGCGAAGAGAGAGAAGGAGACGGTCGGGCGGCGCCGGTTTTTATGGAGGAGGCGGCGCGCGGCGGCGGGAGGGGTAGAGGAGGCCGAGGCGGCACGGCGTCCATGGCGGTGCGGCGGCGACGCCATGGCGGCGGCGGTCTCACGAGCAGAGTCCCGCTCGGGGACGGGGGACGGGCGACGTGGGCTGGGCCTGCGGCCTGGCTCGGGTGCTGGGTCGGCCCAGTCGGCGAGGGGAAGGTTTTTTTTAAAAAAACTGACAAAACAAAAAATAATAAAACTAAAGAAATAAAAATATTATATAGGCATATAATATATCCAAATTTTCGAAAAAGATTTCCTACAAGATGAACTTTATTCTAGCTTCCAATAAAATATAAAAAATTCAAATAAACCAAACAGTGCTACTGACCTATTTAAAACCCAATAAAATCATTTTAAAAATACCAAAATGACTTCAAATTAATTTCTCTCCAATTTTCTGAGGTAAGGAATCATGTTACCCTATTTTCCATATATTTTATTTTTGGAGAAAAATAATTTGAATAAAACTCAAATAACTCCAAATAGAAAATAAATTCAAAAGAACTTTGAATTTAATTCTTTAAAACTCCCAGCTCGTATTTCATATGTTTTGAAGAAGTCATTTTATCTTCGCTCGTGAAAATCATTGAGTTGCATAAAGTTTCAGAATTGGAAATATTCTCAAATGAAATTCAAATATTTTCAACACCCCTTGTCATTTAAATAAATGGAAGAAGTCATGCCATCTTCTCTCCAGGGTTTTGTGATGAAAAGAATTTGAATTCCAGAAGATCATAAAAGCAAAATGAAAGTTTGGGAAAGTCCTTTTATTCCCTCTCATTTAACTTTCAAAAGGTTTCGAATTCACTCACTTTCAGTCAATCAATCAAACAATCAATCAAAACTATCTATTTGTTTATAACATTCCAAAATTTAGAATTTTGGGATGTTACAGCGGTTCGAAGAAACTAATGGCTCGCAAAGAGACCACCTACCTTCTGTGTTAGATGAACCAACACCTGAGGAATCTATCAAGTTCAAGGCAACTGAGGATGTCATTCCTACTGAAGAATCTGATGCACCTGAGGATAATGCTGAAGAAAATGGTACTGAAGAAAATGCTGATCAAATTCCTCGACGACAACTAGCTCATCCTCGCGTTGCAAAAGAAGTGCAAGTTGACAAGATCATCGATGACATTGAAGCGCCAGGTCCTCTCACACGCTCAAAAGCTTCACATTTATCTAACTTTTGTGGGCACTATGCTTTTGTCTCTATCACAGAGCCCACTAAGGTAGATGAAGCATTTCGAGCCCGAGTGGATTCGGGCAATGCAAGAAGAATTACATCAGTTCGAGCTCAACAATGTCGTGGAACTGGTCAAACGTCCGCATCCTCGCAAGCATAATATCATTGGCACAAAGTGGATCTACCGCAACAAGAAAGATGAAAATGGCCTTGTGGTGAGGAATAAGGCACGACTTGTAGCTCAAGGCTACACACAGGTTGAAGGAATTGATTTCGATGAAACTTTTGCACCTGTTGCTAGACTTGAGGCTATTCGCATACTGCTTGCTTATGCTAACCTTCATAATATCACCTTATATCAAATGGATTTGAAAAGTGCATTCCTCAATGGTAAGCTTGAGGAAGAAGTATATGTTGCTCAACCCCCAGGTTTTGAAGATCCAAAGAATCCCGACAAAGTCTTCAGACTCAACAAGGCCCTCTATGGTCTCAAGCAGGCCCCACGGGCGTGGTATGGTACACTGAAGGAATTCTTCGTCAAGAATGGTTTCACACCCGGTTCACTCGACCCTACTCTCTTTACTAAATCATATGATGGTGAACTGTTTGTGTGCCAAATATATGTTGATGATATTATGTTTGGCTGTACTGACCAACGTTATAGTGATGAATTTGCCTATATGATGAGTGAAGAATATCAAATGTCTATGATGGGAGAGTTCAAATTCTTCTTAGGTCTTCAAATTCGTCAACAACACAATGGCATATTCATATCTCAGGAGAAATACCTCAAAGATGTCCTGAAGAAATTCGGCATGCAAGATTGCAAAGGCGTCAAAATTCCTATGCCCACAAATGGCCATCTATGCACTGATGAAAATGGTATTGACTTCGATCACAAGGTATACCACTCCATGATTGGTTCTCTATTGTACTTATGTGCATCTAGGCTAGATATAATGCTTAGTGTTTGCATGTGTGCCCGATTTCAAGCTACACCGAAGGAGTAACACCATAAGGCTGTGAAGCATATTCTTCGATATCTAGCTCACACACCAACACTAGGATTATGGTACCCAAGGGATCTACTTTTGATCTCATTGGATATTCTGATTCTGACTATGTTGGTGATCGTGTGGACCGCAAGTCAACATCTGGTACTTGTCATTTCCTCGGACGATCTTTGGTCTGTTGGTCCTCGAAGAAAGCAGAATCATGATCACCGCTTCATCTGCGGAAGCTGAATACATTGCTGCTGGCTCTTGTTGTGCTCAATTGTTGTGGATGAAGCAAACTCTCAAGGACTACGGCATCAACGTGAAGAATGTGCATCTCTACTTTGACAATGAGAGTGCCATCAAGATTGCTCACAACCCAGTTCAGCACTCGAAGACAAAGCACATTCAAATTCGTCATCATTTTCTTCGTGATCATGTGTTGAAGGGCGACATCTCCATCGAGCATGTGAAGACTAAAGATCAACTAGCCGATATCTTCACAAAGCACTTGGATGAGAAGAGATTTAGCAAGTTGCGGTGTGAGCTAAATATCTTAGAATCTTCAAATGTTCTTTGAAAAGGACACACATCTTGACACTTATGCAAAATTGATGACTTAGATGTGCAACACATGAAGAAACGTTTTTCTTCAATCAATGAAGAACAACACTCAAGTGTGAAGAAATTAATGAAGAATTTGATTCTCAGAACCCTACGACAATTGTACGCGGTGTCTGAAATCATCATTCTTATACGGTGGGTCACGCCACCACCAAAACTGAAAATCTTCAATTTGAGCTTTTCCTCAGTTTTGAAATTCTTCAGTTTTTCAAATTCTTCAACTTTGCAAAATCTTCACTGTTTCCGTCGTTTTTCTTCATTGGCTATATATATATATGGGTTTATGTCCTCTCTGATTCACTTATGGCTATTTCTTCAAGTTGCTTTTTCTGCTAAGTGAATGTGATCGGACCCTTCCCCCTCTATGCTATACTCAACCCAATCTATTCACAAATTCTTCATGTGCGTTCTATTTGAAACTTGTTCAAAATCTTCACTGTGTCCTTGTCAGCTGAAGAAATTGCAAACGAAACTTTAAAACTGATCTTATCCAAACTTTCGTTTTTGCCGCTCAAACCGTTCCGCATCCCACGATAGATTTATCTATTCACCCACGATCTAACACAATCTCCACTTTTCAGTACGTGGGTGACACATGTCAAGCGAATGAGAAGGGTCAGGGGCACGTTCGTCCCAAATCTTCGGCCGAACAGTTTTTCACCGTGGCTATATATACCCCCTCTCTCCTTCCTCACTTCCTTTACTCCGCTCGACCGCTCTCTCTCTCTCTCGCTCGAGCTTCTCAAACCCTAGCGCCGCCGCTACTCCATCGTCGCCGGTTAGGAAGAGCTTCACTGCCTCAACCTCGTCGTCGTCGTACTCGCGCCGACCGCGGAAATCTTCACTCCGCTGCCGCTGTAGCTGTCTTCCTCCACCGAGTTAGGGCGTGGAAGATCTAACCTGACGAACTTCCCATCTGTTCTTCTTAGTTTGTCGTGTTCTTCAGTTCGGGTAATTAAAAGTTACTTTTATTACTCGCTTTGATTCTCAAACCTTCCTGAAAATCTTCAAAGGTGTTTATTCTTCAAATCTTCACATATATGAACACCTCAAACAAAATATGCTCTTGATTCGTTTCTCTAAGCAATGACTTTTCTTCAAGATTCCTCAATTGTGTGGATCCTCGATCTATACAACTCTGGAACCTAAGACAAAGATCGCTTAGTGAAATTCTTCAAGGCTCATCTGGTAAAATTCCTCAAACTAGTTCTTTCTGAAAAACCTTCTAAGAACGCATATGACCTCTCCAAATTCCTCGCAACTATACTCTGTTCATAGGTACTCATGTCCGCTGTTGAATCACTAGGTTCTCATCAACTTAACTCATTTGCAGCGTTCCTCGAAGAAAAGTTGCATACTTCTTCAGAGAATTCGATTGTTCAAATTCCTCAGCTGAAGAATATGGCAGAAGGAAAGAAGCCACAGAAAGGAGGAAAGAGGCATGAGGTCATGACTGCGTTTGAGATCCCTGAGGACATCTATGTTGATTATTGCACACCTGATGAAGCCGAGTTCGGCAAAGAAAACAAAAATCAGCGCAAGGTGCGCATTCAAAGGATTGAAAGGAGATGGGCAACGGAATGGAGGGAGTACAGATATGTTACTCCAAAGTACATGAAGAAATTCGCTCTCAATCCTCCATGCCCAAGAGCTCCATTGGCACTGGTCAAGAAGTCGACCCCACCAAAGATCAAGCATGGTGAGGACTTTCTGAAGAATGGGCCAAGCGCCAAGCCAAATTGGCAAGACAAGCCAACGAGGCAAGGCGGAAATTTAATAAGGACTCTGCATCTGCTGCTGCCATCGAGGCCTCTGTCAAGCCAAGAAAATCTATGGCAAAGAAGCCCGCACACAAGCCAAGTGCTTCACCAACAAGGCCCTCACGGCCAAGTTCCTCACCTGTGCCCTCACGGCCAATTCCTCATATTGCTCCTGCTCCTCCCAAATCCTCGGCTCCTACAAAGTCCTCAAGAGCTCCTCCAAAGTCCTCAAGCAGTTCCGACAAAGTCCTCAAGACTGCATCCGCCACGTGCCAAAGGACTGCAGCATCTCCATTGCCTCTGGTGTCTCAAATAGTTCCTCACCTGCACCAAATTCTTCATCTGGCTCGACTCTGCTGAAGACTAAGGCCACAAATGGGCGAGGTCCTCGCCAAGTCCCAAGAAGAAACAGTCGCCTTCCAAGAGCCACCAAGATGATGAGGCTGATGATGATGAACTTGCGGAAATCATCAGAGACCGACAAGAAAGGGCCGCTAGAGCCAAAGGCACACCTGTGCCACTGTTGTTGGATCCAAGAGCGATCCTAGACTACATTGATCTCTGGTACAAGGACCCAAACATTCCTATGTCTGACTTCAAGCTGACACCTGGCCAAAGTCACATGCTGACTCATTTCATCCAAGAGGAGAAATGGAAATTTGATACGACCAGAGAGATCAAGAAATCGCAGTACAGAAAAGAGGAACTGCTGAAGAAAAATGTTGTCAAGATGACAACTGAAGAACTTATCAAGATGCAGGCTGACATCAAAGCCCTCAGCGAACAATTTGACTCATATTATGCTGATTGGCAAGGAGACAAAGTCAGATTTGTCAATCTGACAAAGAAGTTCTCAAATGTTGTTGCCACAACGCAACAAGAAATCCTCAGTGAGCCTCTGCCACCGATCAAGAACATGCCAAGACCGCAGATGAAGTTCAGGCTCAAGACAATGCTAGTTCTGGGCTGATGATTCCATTCCAGCCATTGAAGAAATTGTCGTGGCATCCACTAGCGGTGCGCTGAAGAAACCGAAGAAGTCGAGTGGCAATCATCGATTGCTTACCGAGGAAATTCAACCAGATTCCTCAGCTCCTCCTGCGCCTACACCAACTCCAATCCTTCCATCTGCATCGATGTGAAGAAGACCAAGGCTGCGAACGAGCTGCATCAAGAAAAGGAAAGCATCTGCTGCTTCAAATTCTTCAGCCCGAAGAAGATGAAGACAATGACCAGCTCATTTGAAAATCCCATTGATGTTGTTCCAATTTCTCCGTGCCATCAAAGGACCTTGTTCCTTTTGGTGAAGATTATGAGATCCCAAGCGGATCTCGATGAAGAAAATCATTCTCGCCGCTTCGTCGAGCAGATTGATGAAGAAATTGAAGTGAAAGCTATCCCTTCAACCCCAATCATTTCATCGCCTATGCCTCAGTTCACAGCTGAAGAGGCCGGTGTTGAGGAAATTGAAGAAGATGTGGATATTGGAAGCACAACGCCAGTGATGAACGATGACTTTTGGGAAAGTCAAGATCCAAATTCTCCACTCTTCAAACCAATCCAACAGATTCCTCGGTCCCTGCTCCAATAGTTCAAATGGGCTCAAGAAACTCATCCCACTTCATCCAGACATGAAGAAATTCCAGCCACTAGCGCCGATGAACTCTGCTCTCGCTGATCCTCGACCGCACATGTAGAGGAACCAGAAATTCCTCACTGAAGAACCTGAGATTGCGATTCCAGAGGTCGTGATGCAACTCACTGACACTCCATTGCCAAAGCCTAAGAATCCATTCTCAACAAAGCAAAAGTTCAAGGCTGAAGACTTCTTTGGCGAGCATGTTTTCTTCACGGATTACAACCCATACGACTCTGCTCGCATAAGGAAGAGGCGTTTCTGGACTGCTAGTCAAGCCAAGTTCTATTGCTCTGTGCTCTTCAACAAAGACAAAGTCTTCGATCATGCACATATTCCTCATGTGGACATGGAATCTCTACCAGGCTTCGAGCCAGTCCTCAGTGTTCTTCGCGATGCAGGACTTCTAAATTTCTGCACACTCATCTGCGATTGGAATGAGGAACTTATTCTTCAATTCTATGCGACGTTGCACATCACCGGAGACGCTGAAGATGTGAACTCATGGGTGCTGGACTGGATGTCTGAAAATACTCACTACAAGGCACCAGCAACTGAATTGCTTCGTGCCCTACCACTCAGTCCTCCCCTTGATGGCGCTCGTTGTATCTACAACAAACCTGAGCTTTCAAATCACTATATGCAAGTGCTGATGAAGCCTTTGAAGCCCGGACAGGCACCTCGAACCAAATTCCTCGTCAAGGAATTACTATATGTGCCTCGGACTGTCTATCGGATTCTGACGAAGACAATGAGTCCTATCAAAGGCCACGACTCAAATGATGAAGAAGTCGTTGGCATCATGAAGAATATGCTTTTCAATATCATTCATGGCGTACCCATCAACTTCCATGATTTCTTCATGAGGACTCTGGCAAACATTGCTATGTCACCTTTTGAGCTGAAGCCTTATGCACCATGGATTATGAGGTTCATCAGGACAAGGTCTTTACTCAATTACAAGGCTGATACTCTGAACCACTGCAGCTACCTGCCTCCAATTGAAGTCCTCAAACGAACATTTTCCTCAGCTGATGACAAGGGCAAGGCTACTGCTGTGATAGATGAAGGCATTCGTCCATTGGATGGTCAGTTTCGCAAAGCTGCATCCTACTCCACCAATGATGACTCTGCCACACATGACTCGCCGCCAATACCTCGGCAAAGCAAAATCCTCAAGCCACAAAGACCTGTGGTGATGATGATCGTGAGTTACTCCTCGGTCTTCATCGGAGGTTGATCGCAATCATAAATGGGTCAAGCGTCGGTTTGGTTCAATTCTTCACAACATGACCTCTACACAAAATGCAATGAAGAAAAACCACTACTACCTCCATGAAACCTTCAAACGCACCTGGGCTGTTCTTTCTAACGTCTACAGCGCAGAAGAACTGAAGACAATGGGTCTCAAGGAAGACTTTGACTGGTCTACACCTCCACCGAAGAAATACAAGAAGGTCAAAGTTCCTTCCTTGGTGGCCAGCTCCTATTCTTCATCGCGAGACACCGATGAAAATGAAGACTTGGACGATACTGCGGCAGGCCCTACTACGACAACTGACCCCTACAACGCTGGCGCTCCTTCATCAACTTGAAATTCTTCAGGGGCGTTAGTCCTCAGTTTCGATCCTTTTGGTCATTCGATGACAAAGGGGGAGAAATGTGAGTTAGTCTTCAAGCGGGTCTATTATATGGGCAATTTTTGTTAAGTTACAACTCTCGTTCTTCTGAAACTTTTATTGGATCGAGTTGTAATCTTAAACCCGATGGTGCTCTAATACTTTTGATGCACTGTGCTCTGATACTTTTGATGCACTGTGCTCTGATACTCTTGATGCGTTATTTTGCATGCTTGTTCCTCATTAATGTTGTTGCACGCATGCTGAATTTCATCAAGCACCATATTTCATCATGCATTTCAAATTCTTCATATTATATGTCAAATGCGTGTATGAATTACAAGATATAGGGGGAGATCTCCATGATTCAACTCTTCAAATGTGCATTGCCTCAAAAGCAAATTCCTCACTATGCACATCTTCAGGGGGAGTTCTTCTATATTTTGCAATCAAATTGCTCAATATCAGTATTTACACTTCATATGTTTATCCCCATTGAAAACTTAACCTATATTGTCATCAATCACCAAAAAGGGGGAGATTGTAAGTGCATCTAGTGCCCCTTAGTGATTTTGGTGTATTGAAGACTTATAGGTTAAGGGACTAATGTGTTTATGAGTGTACACAGGTCTATAAGTCTATGAGGAGTTTGATATTTACGGAGAAAGTCGACCCTAAAATGAAGTTCTTCGATGAAGACTTTGGTATTCAAGACTTTCAAGACTTTGAAAGTGAAGAAATTGGTGTGACCTTGAAGACTTGGTATTCATTTGAGGAACATGAAGCGTGAAGACTTTTGTTTTCGTAGTTTCGTTTTCTCTTTCTTGAGTCATAGGAAACACCGTCTTTGTTAAAGGGGGTCGAGGAAATACTAAGGAAAAATTTCCATGTGATGCTCAACTCAAAATCCTACACCTACCAATCCCTTCGAGTGAAACCTTTGGAAATCTCATACAGCTCAAACAATTTCTTCAGTGACAGAAACGAAGTTCTTCTGGTCGCTCAGGAATTTGTTCTGACTGAGGAGTTAGAAATTTGCCAGTGCGGATTGCCTACACAGTGAGGAACATGATAGCCCTGAGGAATTTGAGAATCAAATTTCCGACCGTTGTTGTATCTTCTTGCACTGTCCCAAAATATCTTATCCACCTAACGGTCATATCATTGAAGGGCATTTATGTCTTATCATGTCGGGCTGCTCCTCAGGCTATAAATAGCCGCCCCTACAACCACTAGCTGGTTGGCTGCTTGAGAGAACTTGACACTTGTCATTTGAGAGAAACCCATCCTCCGAGGACTTTGAGCGAAAATCATCAAGTGAGGAAAACCCAAAACCAAACCCTACAAACCCAAAGTGATTGAGCATCACTGAAGAGATTGATCCTGCGTGGATCCGACGCTTGTTACCTTTGAAGACTGTGCTTCTTCCAGACGGTTAGGCGTCATGGTCTAAGCATCCAAGAGGAATTGTGGATCGCCGAGTGACCAAGTCTGTGAAGGTTTGGAAGTCGCCTCAAGACTTACCACGAGTGATTGGACGAGTTCTGTGTGACCTTAGTTCAAGGAGAATACGGTGAGGACTTGGTGTCCTGAGCTGCGTGCTCAGCGACTGGGTGTCCGGGACTGTGTGTCCTCGAGTTTAAATACTCAGCAGCTCCAACCAGACGTACAACTGAGACAGCAGTTGGAACTGGTCTACTAAATCATTGTCTTCACCAACTAAATTGGTTCTATTTCCTCAACCCTTTCATTTCGTCATTACTGTGTTGAGTGTTCGTTCATATCTGTGTTTGAAGACTTTGACTGAAGACTTTCTCAATTTCCTCAGTTCAATTTCTTCAGTCTGTTTGTCTTCATCTTGTGCTATGCCATGTTTACGCTTTCTGTACTCTTTGATTGTCTTCATTTCATCATGATGACCATGTCCGCATTCTCTTATGCTTACCTCTGAGTACTTATTCCGCTGCAAGTAGTTCTTCACTTAGGAATTTCCTCACCGGCAAATTCCTCATTGAAGAATTCATAAAAATTGCCTATTCACCCCCCTCTAGTCGATATAACACACTTTCAGTCTCTGATGATTTCTGCAAGTTCATCATCATCAGCTTCATCGTCAGATGGCACTTGGAAGGCAACCTGTTTCTTCTTCGGACTTGGTCGAGGACCTCGTCCAGCCGTTGCCTTTGTCTTCAGCAGAGTTGGGCCTGATGAAGAATTTGGTGCAGCTGAGGAACTCGCTGAGACACCATAGGCAATAGAGATGCCTGCAGTCCTTTGGCACGTGGCCAGATGCACAGGTGCTGAGGACTTTGCCGGAGCAGCTAAGGACTTTGGAGGAGGTGCTGAGGATTTTGGAGGAGCAGGAGCAGCATGAGGAATTGGCCGTGAGGGCTTTGAAGATTCTGGCCGTGAGGGCATTGCTGAGGAACTAGGCCGTGAGGGCACTGTCGGTGAAGCACTTGGCTTGTGCGCGGGCTTCTTTGCCATTGATTTCCTAGGCTTGACAGAGGCCTCAGTGGCAGCAGCAGCAGCAGAGTCTTCATTGAATTTCCTCACTGCTTCTTTGGCTTGTCTAGCCAACTTGGCTTGGCGCTTGGCCCATTCTTCAGAAAATCCTCACCACGCTTGATGTTTGGTGGGGTCGACTTCTTGGCCAGTGCCAATGGAGCTCTTGGGCATGGAGGATTAAGTCTAATTTCTTCATATACTTTGGAGTTACATACCTGCATCCTCCATTCTCTTGCCCATCTCCTTTCAATCCTCCTCTGTATCGCACCTTGCGCTGATTTTTGTTCTCCTTTCGAACTTGGCCTCATCAGGGTGCAATAGTCAAGATAGATATCCTCGTATTTCAAAAGCAGTCATGACCTCAGGCTTCTTTCCTCCTTTCTGCGGCTTTTTACCGTCGCCATATTCTTGATTGAGGAATTTGAACAATCGAATTCTCTGAAGAGGTATGCAACTTTTCTTCGAGGAACGCTGCAAATGAGTTAAGTTTATGAGAACCTAGTGATTCAGCAGCGGACATGAGTACCTGTGAACAGAGTATAGTTGCGAGGAATTTGGAGAGGTCATATGCGTTCTCAGAAGGTTTTAAAAAAACAAGTTTTAGGAATTTGACCAGATGAGTCTTGAAGAATTTCACTAAGCGTTCTTTGTCTTAGGTTCCAGAGTTGTATAGATCGAGGATCCACACAACTGAGGAATCTTGAATAAAAATGATGCTTAGAGAAATGAATCAAGAACAGATGACTAGTGAGGTGTTTTGTGTGTGAGGATTTGAAGAATAAAACACCTTTGAAGATTTTGTAGAGAAAATTTGAATCAAAGAGGGCAGTAAAAGAACTTTTAATTACCCTGGACGAAGAACACGACGAACTGTGAGACGGATTGGTGAAGTTCGTCAGTTCAGATCTTCCACGCCCTAACTCGGCGGAGGAAGACGGCTACGGCGGCGGCGGAGTGAAGATTTTCGCGGCCCGTGCAAGTACGACGGTGACGAGGTCGAGGCAGTGAAGCTCTTCCTCACCGGCGACGATGGAGTAGCGGCGACGCTAGGGTTTGAGAAGCTCGAGCGGGAGAGAGAGGTCGAGCGGAGTAAAGGAAGTGAGGAAGGGGTGAGGGGGTATTTATAGTCGCAGTGAAAAACTGTTCGCCCGAAGATTTAGGACGAACGTGCGCCTGACCCTTCACATTTGCATGACATGTGTCACCCACGTACTGAAAAGTGGAGATCATGTTAGATCGTGGGTGAATAGATAAGTCTATCGTGGGAAACAGAACGGTTTGAGCGGCAAAGCCGAAAATTTTGGATAAGTTAAGTTCAAAGTTCCGTTCGCAAATTCTTCAGCTGACAAGGACAAAGTGAAGATTTTGAACGAGTTACAAATAGAACACACATGAAGAATTTGTGAATAGATTGGGTTGAGTATAGCATAGAGGGGGAAGGGTCCGATCACATTCACTTAGCAGAAAATGCAACTTGAAGAAATAGCCATAAGTGAATGTTGCAGAGGACATAAACCCATATATATTTATATAGCCAATGAAGAAAAACGACGGAAACAGTGAAGATTTTGCAAAGTTGAAGAATTTGAAAAACTGAGGAAAAACTCAAATTGAAGATTTTCAACTTTGGTGGTGGCGTGACCCACCGTATAAGAATGATGATTTCAGACACCGCTTACAATTGTCGTAGGGTTCTGAGAATCAAATTCTTCATTGATTTCTTCACACTTAGAGTGTTATTCTTCATTGATTGAAGAAAAAGTTTCTTCATGTGTTGCACATCTAAGTCATCAATTTTGCATAAGTGCTAGGACGAGTGTCCTTTTCAAAGAACATTCGAAGACTCTAAGATATTTAGCTCACACCGCAACTTGCTAAATCTCTTCTCATCGAAGGGCTTTGTGAAGATATCGACTAGCTGTTCTTCAGTCTTCACATGCTCAATAGAAATGTTGCCCTTCAACACATGATCACGAAGAAAATGATGACGAATCTGAATGTGCTTTGTCTTCGAGTGCTGAACTGGGTTGTGAGCAATCTTGATTGCACTCTCATTGTCACAGTAGAGAGGCACATTCTTCACGTTGATGCCATAGTCCTTGAGAGTTTGCTTTATCCACAGCAATTGAGCATAGCAAGAACCATCAGCAATGTACTCAGCTTCCGCGGTAGACAGTGATACGCAGTTCTGTTTCTTCGAGGACCAACAGACCGAAGATCGTCCGAGGAAATGACAAGTACCAGATGTTGACTTGCGGTCCACACGATCACCAGCATAGTCAGAGTCAGAATATCCAATGAGATCAAAAGAAGAGCCCTTGGGGTACCATAATCCTAGTGTTGGTGTGTGAGCTAGATATCGAAGAATATGCTTCACAGCCTTATGGTGTGATTCCTTCGGTGTAGCTTGAAATCGGGCACACATGCAAACACTAAGCATTATATCTGGCCTAGATGCACATAAGTACAATAAAGAACCAATCATGGAGCGGTATACCTTGAGATCGAAGTCAATACCATTTTCATGAGTGCATAGATGGCCATTTGTGGGCATAGGAATTTTGATGCCTTTGCAATCTTGCATGCCGAATTTCCTCAGAACATCCTTGAGGTATTTCTCCTGAGATATGAATATGCCATTGCGCTGTTGAAGAATTTGAAGACCTAAGAAGAATTTCAACTCTCCCATCATAGACATTTGATATTCTTCACTCATCATATAGGCAAATTCATCACATGCCCGAGGAGCCTGCTTGATGCCATAGAGGGCCTTGTTGAGTCTGAAGACTTTGTCAGGATTCTTTGGATCTTCAAAACTGTGTGTAGCCTTGAGCTACAAGTCGTGCCTTATTCCTCACCACAAGGCCATTTTCATCTTGGTTGTTGCGGTAGATCCACTTTGTGCCAATGATATTATGCTTGCGAGGATCTGGACGTTTGACCAGTTCCCAGACGTTGTTGAGCTCAAACTGATGTAATTCTTATTGAAGGCCTGAATCCACTCAGGCTCCAGAAATGCTTCATCTACCTTAGTGGGCTCTGTGATAGAGACAAAAGCATAGTGCCCACAAAAGTTAGATAAATGTGAACCTTTTGAGCGTGTGAAATGACCTGGTGCTTCAATGTCATTGATGATCTTTTCAACTTGCACTTCTTTTGCAACGCGAGGATGAGCTAGTTGTCGTCGAGGAATTTGAGCACCATTTTCTTCAGGTGCATCAGCTCGACGTTCTTCATGTTCTGGAATGAATTCTTCAGCAGATTCTTCAGTAGGAATGACATCCTCAGTCGCCTTGAACTTGATAGAATCCTCAGGTGATGGTTCATCTATCACAGAGGGTAGGTGCTCTCTTTGCGAGCCATTAGTTTCATCGAACCGCACATCTACAGTTTCAACAATCTTGTGAAGAACATTGTTGAAGACTCTGTAGGTGTGTGAGTCCTTTCCGTAACCAAGCATAAAACCCTCATGTTCTTTCGGTGCAAATTTAGAATTGTGATGAGGATCAATAATCCAACATTTAGCACCGAAGACTTTGAAGTAACTCACATTGGGTTTCTTGTCAGTGAGGAGTTCATAGGCAGTCTACTTGAAGAATTTGTGAAGATATACTCTGTTGATGATGTGGCATGCAGTATCAATTGCATCAATCCAAAAACGACGAGGCGTCTTGTACTCATCAAGCATAGTGCGAGCCATCTCAACAAGAGTTCTGTTCTTGCGCTCCACGACGCCATTTTGTTGAGGAGTATAAGGAGCAGATAACTCATGAGTAATACCAAGTTCATCAAGATATTCATCAAGACCGGAATTCTTGAACTCAGTTCCATTGTCGCTTCTAATGTGCTTGATCTTCACACCAAAGTTGGTTCAAGCCCTCGAGGAAAATCGTTTGAAGACTTCCTGCACTTCATGTTTGTAAGTAACAATGTGTACCCATGTGTAACGAGAGTAATCATCAACAATAACAAAGCCATATAGAGATGCATCATTAGTGACTGCTGAGTAATGATTAGGACCAAAGAGGTCCATGTGAGGCAATTCGAATGGTCGAGCAGTGGTCATGATAGTCTTCGCTGGATGCTTGGCCTTGGTCATTTTTCCAGCTTCACAAGCTCCACACAAGTGATCCTTGAGGAATTTGACATTCTCAATGCCAATGACATGCTTTTTCTTTGCAAGCGTGTGCAGATTCCTCATGCATGCGTGACCAAGTCGTCGATGCCATAGCCAGCCTTCTGAAGCTTTTGCAAGTAGGCACACGGCTGGTTGCGGTCCTGTAGAAAAATCAACAATATACAAGTCTCCTCTCCTAAAGCCTTCGAAGACTTTGGAATGGTCAGCTTCCATAACCACAACACACCGATACTTGCCAAAGACAACAACCATATCAAGATCACAAAGCATTGAGACAGACATAAGGTTGTATCCTAAGGACTCAACAAGCATGACTTTGTCCATGTGTCGATCCTTTATGATCGCAACCTTACCTAGACCCAATACCTGACTTTTGCCTTTGTCAGCGAAGATGATATGCTTCAGATGTGATGGTGATAAGGGAGCATCCATCAATAGATTCTTGTCACCAGTCATGTGATTTGTACATCCACTATCGAGGACCCACTCATTTGCTTTGGGTTGATCATCCTGCAGATGAATTAGTGCAACTTACGAACTCATATACTTCATCAGTGAAGAATATGATATCAATTTCATGAGATGAATTTCATCATGTAGTAAAACAGATATAGCAGTAGGAGGATGTGTGAAATGAAAGTTCATTTCTTCATGATTAGCCTGCGTCCTTTCAGGCAATTTTGTCAGGCCCCCAGCAAATTCTTCAGACGTTAAAGCACGTTTGGAGACCTGACCCTGCAGAAGATATTAGTTCTTTTTCTTCACCACCAACATCTGAAGGGGTGGCAAAGAGTTCATCACTCTGCGAGCTCCATATGAGAATGGTGGCAAAGAAGCCAGACCATTTCGTTTCACATAAGAGGGGTTAGGGTAAGCATATGAATAAGCAGAGAAATTCTTCGAGGACTTATGAACATAATGGTTTGAGGAATAATGCACATATTCATAGCCCTTAGCTCTGCCCTGCGAAACAGAGTTGTTAGCACGATAATATTCATATGAGGACTTTGATCCTTTTGAGGAATTTGATCCATATGAGGAATTTGGTCCGTATGAGGACTTGGATCCGTATGAAGAATTTTGTCCATATGAAGAATTTGATCTGGGGTTCCTATTCTTCACAGGTGGTGTCATGAGGACATTCACCTGAAGACTTTCAAGGCACCTTCTGGGAACCCAGATTTTCTTCATAGGGGAACCGTTCCTGCAGTTAGTGCCAACATATCTAGCAAATACTTCACCATTCTGATTTTTGAACAGTTTATAGTTGGAGTCAAATGACTCATCAGAAGAATGAGGTTCACATGTAAAACCAGATAAATTGGATGGATCAACTAGAGGTCCCTTTGCAGCAACCCATGAGGTTTTGGGGTACTGCACAGGCTTCCAATATGTTCCATCAGCATTGAGTTTCCTCTCAAAGGCAATACCCTCTTTCCTAGGGTTCCTGTTGAGAATTTGCTTTTTAAGCACATCACAAAGAGTCGGATGCCCTTTGAGGCTTTTGTACATGCCTGTCATGTACAATTCCTTCAGCCCTGCATTGTCAGTGATACTAGCAATGTCCTCAGATGAGGAATTAGTGATAGCAGAGGCAGGTGAAGAATTTGTAACAATTGAAGCATTTGAACATTCAGGTGAAGAATTAGCTGATTCACGTTCGATGCACTTTAAGCATGGAGGAACAAATTCTTCCTGAGAAGTGATGATTTATTGAGCAAGTAATGAATCATGCTCCTTCTGAAGATCTTCATAACTCACTCTTAGCTTCTCAAGATCTTGCTCTCTTTGAAGAAATTCATAAGAAAGCTTCTCATGATCAGACAAGAGAGTGTTATGATGACCTTGAAGGTTGTCAAACCTAGTCTGAAGTCTCTGAAGATTTTCAGTCGGGGCTTTAGTGCGATCCATTTCTTCACCCAACATATCATCACTTTTGTCTAGCATGTTTTGAACCTTTTCCAAGGCCGTTTGTTGTTTAGTGGCAATGCAAACAAGCTTGGTATAGCTAGGTCCAAAATCATCATCAGATTCATCATCACTAGACTCGGATGAGGAACATTCGGTTACCTTGGCACCGTTTTCCATGAGGCATGGTGCAGAAGATGATGGTTCTGGTTTGAAAGTCATCGTTTTGAGAGATTCCTTGAAGTCCTCAAACCAAGGATCATGACGGGTTCGATGACCTTCATTGACGTCAAAGATTCAGTCCCAGATAAGCTTTGCATTGCAAAGATGCATAATGCGCTTGAATTCATCTCTGGATAGGCAGGAACAGATGATGTCCTTCGCCATGATGTCAAGTCGAGTGTACTTGCGAATGTCATCAGCGTCCGCCTTCTTGCATAGATCGGTAAGACCAATATCAGTGACGGTCCACAGCTTGTTGTTCATTGCCATGAGGCGCTTCCTCATCATGGCCTTCCACTTGGGATAATCATGACCGTCAAAGATAGGGCATGTCACTTTCTTCATACCTGCGGTCGACATAACTAAAACTCCAGGCGGTTAAACCAAAATCACACGTAACAAGGGAGTACCTTGCTCGATACCAATTGAAAGTGCGTTATATCGACTAGAGGGGGTGAATAGGCGATTTTATGAATTCTTCATCGAGGAATTTGCGGTGAGGAAATTCCTTAGCGAAGAACTACTTGCAGCGGAATAAGTACTCAGAAGTAAGCATAACAGAATACAGGCATGGTCATCATGATGAAATGAAGACAAGCACAGAGTACAGAAAGCGTAATCACGGGATAACGCAAGATGAAGACAAACAGACTGAACAAATTGAACTAAGGAAATTGAGAAAGTCTTTAGTCAAAGTCTTCAAACACAGATATGAACAATCAATCAACACAGTAATGAGGAAATGAAAGAGTTGAGGAAATAGAACCAGTAAGGTTGGTGAAGACAATGATTTGGTAGACCAGTTCCAATTGCTATCTCAGTTGTACGTCTAGTTGGAGCGGCTGAGTATTTAAACTCGAGGACACACAGTCCCGGACACACAGTCGCTGAGCACGCAGCTCTAACACACCAAGTCCTCACCGTATTATCCTTGAACTAAGATCACACAGACCTCGTCCAATCACTCGTGGTAAGTCTTCAGGCGACTTCCAAACCTTCACAGACTCGGTCACTCGGCGATCCACAATTCCTCTTGGATGCTCTAGACCATGACGCCTAACCGTCTGGAAGAAGCACAGTCTTCAAAGGTAACAAGCGTCGGATCCACGTAGGATCAATCTCTTCAGTGATGCTCAATCACTTTGGGTTTGTAGGTGTTTGGGTTTGGGTTTTCCTCACTTGATGATTTTCACTCAAAGTCCTCGAAGGATGGGATGCTCTCAAATGACAAGTGTCAGTTTCTCTCGGAGCAGCCAACCAGCTAGTGGTTGTAGGGGGCGGCTATTTATAGCCTAGGGAGCAGCCCGACATGATAAGACATAAATGCCCTTCAATGATATGATCGTTAGGTGGGTAGATATTTTGGGACAGCTGGCGCATAGCACAGCAACGGTCGGAAATTTGACTCTCAAATTCCTCAGGGCTATCATGTTCCTCACTGTGTAGGCAATCCTCATCAAGCGAATTCCTAACTCCTCGGTCGAACAAATTCCTCGTGACTGAAGAACTTCGTCTCACATCAAGAAATTGACTGAACTGTATGAGATTTCAATGGCTTCACTCAAGAGATTGGTAGGTGTAGGATTTTGAGTTGAGCATCACATGGAAATTTTTCCTTAGTATTCCCTCGACCCCCTTTAACAGTACGGTGTTTCCTATGACTCAAGAAAGAGAAAACGAAACTACGAAAACAAAAGTCTTCACGCTTCATGTTCCTCAAATGAATACCAAGTCTTCAAGGTCACACCAATTTCTTCACTTTCAAAGTCTTCAGAAAGTCTTCAGAATACCAAAGTCTTCAGATGAAGAACTTCATTTTTAGGGGTCGACTTTCACTGTAAATATCAAACTCCTCATAAACTTATAGACCTGTGTACACTCATAAACGCATTATACCCTTAACCTATAAGTCTTCAATACACCAAAATCACTAAGGGGCACTAGATGCACTTACAAATACAACAATCATCCACGTTACAAATAATTATTCAAATCACCGAAGCGATTTTGAGGAATGCAAAGACGGCCGACGGTTGATCCTCGCCGCCTCTTTCGGTTCTCGTCTTGGTGCTCCTTCACGGCAAGGGCGATCACCAACGTCTGCTGCCGATAGTTTGCAAGTAGCGTCTCAACATCCGAGTAGTCCAAATCGGACGAATCGTCGAGCAAAAACTTCTCGCACGGGCTCAATTCCAACAAAAATCGTTCGGCTCGGGGGGCGGGCGATCCTAAATCGTCGAGTCAACCAACTGTGCATAGCGCTCGGCACAAAGCACAAACAAACACTCACCGGCGGCTCATGGGCGGTGGCTCTCCGACGGTTCAGGGGGCGGGCGATCCCAGACGGCGACTAGGGGTGGCTCAAGGGCGGTCGATCCCCAGTGGCGACGGCGACCATGGCGGCTCGTGTCGCTGGATCTAGGGGGTGGGAGGGGCAGTGCAGCGTATCGGTGGTAGAGGGTGGGGCGCCCCCGCGGCGCGATTCAGCCCGCAGATTTGTCCAAAATCGCCGGCGGCGGACGAGCGGAACCAATGGCGGGCGGCGGCAGGAGGAGGTGGGGAAAGGGCGCGGGCTGAAATGTGCCTCCCGCCAACCGCTTTCCTGGGATACGAGGCACCGTAGGAGCTAGGCGGAAACCTGCGTATTCGCGGGTTGGAGCCGAGATTTTTACGGGTCGGCCGCGTTTGCGGTGTCTGTTCGGACGGGATTTTCCGTGCCGACCCACATTTTGACAGTTATTTTATGGATCGCGACTTTTTACAGGGTCAGCTAGAGATGCTCTAAGTCTACCAAAATGAGAAGTTAGTTCAAACTGAACTGAATCGCTAAAAATTTGCTATAACTAAGCTGGCCTGTTTTGACTATGGAGCGGGGCGGATTGGCGCCGCCCTGCATCCCTATCCGTTTCCCCCTTTTCTTCCTCTAGTTTTCTCCCGTGATTTTTGTTATTATTAATTTTATTTTCTTCTCTTTCCTCATTTCTTTATTTTTCCGAGGCCATTTCATTTTTTGTTTGTTCTATATTCTTTTTTCCATTTTTGTTTCTGTTTGCCAATCCGTGGATAATTTTTTATTTTTTTGAATATTTTCTAAAATTCATGATCCCTTTTAATCTACTTGCGCAAACTTGTGAACATCTTTTCAAGTTTGTGAAACACATCTTTTGATTTCCTAAGTTTTTATAAAATTTTGAAATTTATGAAAATTTAAAAATAGTTTTGAAATTGTGAACATTATTTAAAATACCAAATAAAATTTTTGGAGGGGTTAAAATACCAAATAAATGGAATAGACCCCAAATGCGCACTAGGCTGGCCCACCGAACATGCAACTGCATATTTTTCTTGTTGGTTTCAGACAACTTTTGATATTTAGTAATGTTTTTTATCTGATTTGGTTTATTTCTCAAAATTTTCATCCTTTTTAAAATAATAAATTTCACAAATGATGAAACATGTTGATGAATTTATAAAATTGTTCATAGGTTAAAGAAGTGTTTAAGAATTGAGAAATGTTCAAGATTTCTAAAATCTTTGTGAATTTTTGAAAAATCATATTTTTTTATTGAATTTATATTGTTGAATTTTTTTATTTATAAAATCTAAGGGAAACTAAAAATACTTACGATTTTCAAATATGATCACGATTTATCAAAACATTCACTGTCTATACCTACTAATAAAGGGAGGTAATATTCCGGAATTGCATAGGAGCGCTCGGCGACGATGCCCACTGGAATCATACCCACCCACTTGCCTCGGGATCAACAACCACTATATTAGCCTCTCCGTATTACCTTCATACATCGTCCGGTATCTCTGTCGTCTCGTATGTAATTATGGCTGTATTCTCAGAGGGTTCTGTCCCGACACGTTGTCGAGGTGTTCTAGATGCTGAGAGGCTCACCTACCAGAGCTCAACCACCTTGTACTATGTTCAGTGCAGAGACACTCTTGCTTGTTGTACTGTTCTTTTGCTCAAAGGTCACCTGAAATTGATGATGCTGCTACAGACGACGCCCACTGAAATCATAAAATCATCGTTGGCTTGCTTGATGTACTGTTCTTCTGCTCGAAGGTCGCTTGAAACCGATGATACTGTCGTTGACGGTAACGGAAAGATTATCAGTACTATCTAATTTTTATTCCAAAGTAACTGAGCACGCATAAAGAGCATAATTCCTGGTTTATGAAATGCTCTCTTTATGAGCATAATTCCTGGTTTATGAGAATCGTGTTAGGCTCATGATTAACTATAAAGAGCATGCTCTCGGAATTACACTACGGTTTGATTCTCATAATGCGCAGTAATTTTTTCTCTTTCTATCGTACTATATACTTTTTGCCACGCAACACATTTTCACCCACTAGCCATTTATGCAACGACCTGGGCCAGGCCCACCTGTGTGCTACTGGGCCTTTGTGGCTCAGCCCGTGTGGCATGTGTGGATTAGGCATATAAGCATGTGGCTGACGTGTGTGGAGAGGCATCCCGAATTGTAATCACAACTATTATTCCTTATTCAAGCTTTCCTCCCTTCTTCTTTCCCCTTCTCCAAGTTCTCTCTCTGAGATATTTCTCTTGGTTCGAGATCCATATTCCGGCGAGACGCAGGGAGGTGCTACGGGATCGTAGCATCTGGTACTCAGAGCCGTGTATCGATCCGCTTCCTCTGATCTGAAAATTTTCATCCAGAGCTCACGATCAATCCTTCGATCGGCTTGTAATTCCTAGCAAAAGGTGCAGATCCCCTCGGGTGATCTCGCACAAAACACCTCCGATGTACCTGCGCTGGGTTGAGTAGATCCAGGACCTTCCCGACGGCGCGTTCGACCAAGCCCAATCTCTCGTTGCGCATGGCCGCCGCGGAGCTCACCATCGTTGAGCTGCAACAGCTCGTCCAGGCGACGATCGTGCAGAGCAAGGCAGTGTCGGAGGCGGGCGCGAAGACGGCGGAACGTCTGGATGGGCTGCAAGAGTCCCTCGACAAGTACGCTTCCTCCTCGGGCAAGGCCTTCGATGCGCTGGCCACGACGACCACGAGCTCGCTGCCCCGCACCGAGTCGACGCTGGGGCGGGTGCTCGTCGCATACAATTCCCTCGATGCGGTTGTGGCCGAGATGTGGAAGTCGCTGGACGGGATCGTACGCCGCGTCAACAATTTGGAGCAGCCGACAGACACGACAACAACTCAAGGCCTGCGGACAGAGCCGCCACAAACAGAGCGACAGGGCTCTGATCAGCACCATTCAGGACAGGACACTCGAGGTCTGTGCGTGTCATTCCAGCAGAGGAATCGCGGTGAGCAGTCCAAATCGCACGCTCATTTCCTTGACGAGCTATCTGATGACAATGAGGATTATGAGAGATCACCGCAGTCGCAGTTTCACTCTGCCCCTGGGAAATTCTCTGCACGCATTCCTCGTTCTGATTTCCCCAGATTTGAGGGAGATAACCCCAAGTGGTGGAAAAAACAGTGTGAAAAATACTTCTGGATGTACAATGTTCAATCAGAATTATGGGTCGATTTCGCTACTATGCACTTTGCAGGAAATGCAGCCCTCTGGTTGCAGACGTATGAAGCAATGCACACTATTGATAGCTGGGCCGCTCTGTGTGTGGCCGTGTTCGCTAAATTCAACAGGGACAAGTATTCTCGAGCAATTGATGTGTTCTTCTCTCCCAAGCAAACTGAGTCTGTCGATGATTATGCTCATGTGTTTGAAGAGCACATGCACAAGATGCTTCTGTATAACCACTCCTACGATGAAACCTTTTTCATCAACAGGTTCATTGAGGGCCCGAAACCTGCTATCCATGCGCCGATCAAGCTGCAACAACCTAACTCAGTGGATCTGGTTTACTCCTTGGCACAGACACAAGAGGCATTGTTGGCTGAAGATACTTCCAAATACAGCAAAAGATGGGAAAACAGAGCCAATGCCAAAAATTATGTGCATCAGGGCATTATGGGAACAGCACCAGCACAAGATAAACCCCCTGAGACACATCAAAGAGCTCCAGATCGAGTGGATAACCTCAGGGCACAACGCCGAGCGCGTGGAGAATGTTTCAAGTGCGGGGAGAAATATGGTCCAGGACACAAGTGTCCCACAACAGTCCAACTTCATGTACTGGAAGAACTGATTGAGGCTCTACAGATGTCTGAAATTTCTGAAAGTGACTCTGAAACTGAACAGCCAGCCGAACAGCCTGTGGTCGATAAAGGAACAGCAGATGAAGCATTCATGAAACTGTCAGTACATGCAGCCCAGGGCACTGCTTCAAAGGATAGTATCCGATTACAAGGCATGGTTGGTAAGAGACAGTTGTTGATCTTAGTTGACTCAGGTAGTTCCACAAATTTCATCAATGCAGAGCTAGTGAAACACCTACAGTGCCCAGTGGAAGAAATACCAACAGCTAAAGTAACTGTGGCTGATGGAGGACTGTTACATTGCAACAAACAGGTTCCTAACTTGCAATGGTTCTGTCAAGGAAATACTTCCAATACATCTCTGAAAGTGCTACCCCTGGGCACTTATGACATCATTTTGGGCATGTAGTGGTTAGAAACTATGACTCCTATGTCACCCTGTGCAAAACCGAACCGAAAACCAAAAACCGAACCAAAAAATCGGTTTTTTCAAATTTCAGGTTCAGTTTCAGTTTCCAAATCTGGGAACCATTTAACAATCGGTTTTTTTGGTTAAAAACTGATGGTTTTCGGTTAAACCAAAATAAACCGAAACTAGCTTCGTTGTGTGTTAAACAACCGATGACTTGTGATGATGCCTCCCGTCGCCCCTCCTTTTATAGCGATACACCCATCTCCTTCTTGCTGGCTCCGAGGTGGTACTAAATTTTATGGCACGGCTGGTGCACGCCGCTGGCGCTGGCGCTTGGGACTGGGCCTTGGGCTGCCTAGCGCAAGAGCTAGAGGCTGGTGCTGCGCTTGGGCCAGGACCCAGGACTCCGGGAGCATGGGCGCTAATCCTCAAAAGAAAAAAAAGGAGCTCGAGGCTACAAACTAGCGTTGTGTTGTTTCATGCCTTAATTTTTCCACGTAAAATACATGGAGGCTAGTGCATGCGGTGCTCTTTCCTTGTCTTGTCCTCAGATTTTGCTTGTACGTAGATACATCTTTGTGAATGCCTCAGCGGTCATATATTGCTTCGATCTGGTGCACGTCGTATGTACATAATACAACAAATCATGTCTGTCATCTAATGATTTAATCTACGTACACAGTTCTCAAAAGAAAAAACTAACCTACATACACAGATTGAATCATGTGATAAAAAAGTATGCATTGTTCAAAAATTCGTGTCAACTTTGGTTATTTTGGTTATTACCGAAACCAAACCGAAATTAAATGGTTATTACCGAAACCGGACTGTATCTATGTATAAAACCGTATAAACCGAAGTATAAAAACCGTATAAACCGAAAACCGTATAAACCGAACCGAATCAAACCAAAAAAACCGAATGCACACCCTGAGTCCTATGTGGGTGGACTGGAGAAAGAAGGTCATGAGATTCAAATATCAGGGAGTTAGGATCACTCTAAGAGGAGTAAGAGAGAAGGTCGTTTCCTGCACAGGCATAACTAGCAAGCATTTGCAAGGGTTACTTAACACTGGTGCAGTAGAGCAAGTGATTCAACTAAATCATATTGTGGAAGCCCCTGATACTGATCAATTCATTCCCCCTGCAGTGCAAGAAATTTTGGCCAAGCACAAACAAGTTTTCACAGAACCTGACAAGGTCCCTCCTCACAGGTCATTTGATCACCAAATCCCTCTTATACCTGGAGCTAAACTATCAATGTGAAACCATATAGATACAATCCAATGCAGAAGACTGAAATTGAACAACAAGTAACTCAGATGTTACAGCAAGGAGTCATCCAGGAGAGCACTAGCCCTTTTGCTTCACCATGTTGTTGGTCAGAAAGAAAGATGGAACTTGGCGTTTTTGTGTGGACTACAGAATGTTAAACTCTGTCACAGTGCCCCATAAGTATCCAATGCCAGTAGTGGATGAGTTACTCGATGAGCTGGCTGGTGCTACATTTTTCACTAAGCTGGATCTTCGATCAGGATATCATCAAATACGAGTGGTTGAAGGAGAGGAACATAAAACGGCCTTTAAAACTCATCATGGGCTGTATGAGTTTAAAGTCATGCCTTTTGGTTTAATCAATGCCCCTGCAACTTTCCAAGCGGCTATGAATGCACTGTTTGCCCATTTGTTGAGACACTGTGTGCTTATCTTCATGGATGACATCTTAATCTACAACCCAGATTTGAAAACACATCTTGAGCATCTCAATCAGGTTTTCACTATACTTCAAGAAAATCAGCTCTTTGTGAAACTTAGCAAATGCTCTTTTGCTCAAACAGAGCTGGAATACTTGGGACACATTATCAGTGGCAAAGGAGTGCAAACTGATCCCACTAAGATCAGAGTCGTGCAGGAGTGGCCCAGGCCCACCTGTGTTAGAGATATCAGAGGATTTCTGGGTCTCACAGGGTGCTACAGAAAATTCATCAAAAATTATGGAATTATTAGCAGGAGTTTATCTGATCTACTGAAAAAAGATATTGTGTTTTCTTGGACACCAACCAATGAAGCTGCTTTTCAACATCTTAAGACAGCATTAGCTCAAGCACCAGTTTTGGCACTCCTAGATTTCAAGAAGCACTTCACAATTGAAACCGATGCTAGTAATCAGGGCATTGGGGCTGTACTGGTGCAAGAAGGTCATCCACATGCTTACCTTAGCAAAGCCCTGGGGCCCAAAGCCCAAGCCCTGTCCACATATCAAAAAGAGTGTTTGGCTGTGCTCCTTGCTGTGGAAAAATGGAAATCTTATTTGCAGCATGCTCCTTTCACCATTTCCACAGATCATCAAAGCTTGACACATCTCCAAGAGCAAAAACTCAGTGGTACCATGCAACAGAAAGCATTTCTTAAACTGCTAGGTCTGCAATACAACATCATCTACAGGAAAGGCATGGATAATGCAGTTGCAGATGCCTTGTCCAGATCTCCTGCCCCAATGGAGTTGTCTGCTATGTCCTTTTGCACACCCAAATGGTTAGCTATTGTGACAGAAGGATACCAGCGGTATGAGGCAGATAAGGAATTACTGCAAGAACTGTCCCTGACTGGTTCTAATGACAAAGGTTATTCTGTACATCAAGGAGTGATAAGGTACAAAGACAGGATTTGGTTGGGCCACAACAAAGAAGCTCACCAAGCTATTATGCTTTCTTTGCATGACAGTGGAGTTGGAGGTCATTCTGGATTCCAGGGCACTTACCAACGCATCAAGGGACTGTTTGCTTGGCCAGCAATGAAACAGGACATCCAGACCTATGTACAAGCATGTGTGGTGTGTAAACAAGCAAAGTCTGAGCATATTAAAAAACCAGGACTATTAAGTCCATTACCCATTCCTAAAGAAGCCAGGAATATGGTCAGCGTGGATTTTATTGGAGGTCTCCCCAAGAGCAGAAACTTTGACACAATCCTGGTGGTCATCGACAAGTTCAGCAAATATGGGCACTTCATTCCCTTGTGTCATCCCTTCACTGCTCTACAAGTGGCACAAATATATGTGGATAACATCTATAAGCTTCATGGTCTTCCCCAGGTTCTGATTACTGACAGAGATCCTATATTTACCAGCAATATCTGGCAAGAATTGTGCAAACTCACTAACACCAAGATGAATATGAGTTCTGCTAATCATCCCCAGACCGATGGTCAAACGGAGAAATTGAATCAATGCTTAGAGACTTTTCTCATATGCTTGGTACATTCAACTCCCAAAAAGTGGGCCTATTGGTTATCTCAGGCTGAGTACTGGTACAACACAAACTACCACTCTGCACTTGGAACAACCCCATTTCAGGTACTGTATGGGTATCAACCTCGACACTTGGGCATTGCCAATCTTCAGAGTACTCTGTCCTCTGATTTGTCTGGATGGTTGGCTGAAAGGAACCTGATGCAAGGATTGATCCGAGAACACCTGTTGCGAGCTCAACACAGGATGAAACACCAGGAAGACACTAATCGATCAGATCGACAGTTTCAAGTTGGCAACTGGGCATTTCTGAAGCTGCAGCCTTATGTGCAACAAACTGTCGTCAAACGTTCCAACCACAAGTTGGGTTTCAAGTATTTTGGGCCGTATCAGATCACTGAACGTGTCGGAAAGGTTGCATATCGTTTGGCCCTGCCAGAGACTAGCAAGATTCACCCCGTGGTGCACGTTTCGCTGCTCAAACTGGTAGTCCCGCCAACTCCTATTTCAGACACTGCGGATTCACTATTTCTGTTGGGGGATAAACTGTCCAAACCGACACAAATTCTTCAAACAAGGCTGGTTCGTGTGGGTGGACACACACGCACACAATGGAAGATTGCATGGAGTGGACTCCCAATTGCAATGGCGACTTGGGAATGGTCTTCAGCTGTGACTGCAACGACAACGGCATGATAATGAACAGTCGAGGACGAGCTGTTCCTTAAGAGGAGGGGAGTGCAACGACCTGGGCCAGGCCCACCTGTGTGCTACTAGGCCTTTGTGGCTCAGCCCGTGTGGCGTGTGTGGATTAGGCATATAAGCATGTGGCTGGCGTGTGTGGAGAGGCATCGAATTGTAGTCACAACTATTATTCCTTATTCAAGCTTTCCTCCCTGCTTCTTTCCCCTTCTCCAAGTTCTCTCTCTGAGATATTTCTCTTGGTTCGAGATCCATATCCTAGGAGGTGCTACGGGATCGTAGCAATTTACTCCATCCACTGTTACACGCATCAATCAATGATGCGTGAAAAAGTCACTTCTCGTCTCATCATTCAATGGCTGCATATGGAGCTTTTTCTCTTGGGGGGGCTCAATGCTTTTCTAGCGGCGAGTTGCACCAACACACGCATTCTCTGTGTAGAGGAAAATATCTAGTGCTCGTAACACTTTCATGCTCCCATGCTCCAACGTCTAAATTGATAATTTTAAATGTTTCAAAAAATTCCAAATTTTTTGGTGATTGTTCACAAGACATGTGTTTAGATCATCTAAAAAGTTCAAAAATCAAAATCGAAATAAACAATGAGAAACGAAAAAGAGAAATCTTCATGTGAATAGTGCCATTTTAGCTTTTGTTTTCTTGTGGCATTATTCATGTTCAGTTTGTCTTTTTTTTTCTCAATGTATATTTTGAGCTTGGATCTGAAATTTTCAGACCATGTAGATTTATGTCTTGTGAACATTCACATTTTTTTCAGATTTTTTTGTAATACTTATAATTATTATTTTAAAAATTGGAGCATGGGAGCATGTAGTTGTTAGGAGCACAGGATATTTACCCCTTTTGTGTAGCTGATCTAGTTATGCATGTTCCTTGAGAAACAATCCTACCAACCTTGGGCCTAATTTATTGTTGGCAAACAGGTATGTGCTATATGCCAATCTACTTTGGACGGGTGTATTAAACAACAGCAACTCATTTCATCTAATGGTGCACCGATCCCTAGACAACAAAGTAGCTAACGAGATTTCAGTGAATGTCGTCGCCGACTCCTAGTCCACATCCGGTAGTATTCTTTCTTTGGGGTCCAAAAGGACCCCAAAGACATGAGATGAGCATCAAGTTCTGCAAAACACGGAAGTGGCCATAGAAAAGAAAGATGAGTGTCGACATGGGTTTGATGTCGTGTTAAAATAGAGTATGTGAAGGTCGGGAGGGGAATCACCAATGCTAATTGTTATAGAGATCGATGATTATTTTTTCTCCGTTGCAACACACGGGCATGTTTGCTGGTCAATGCTAATTTTTATAGAGATCTATGCTTTTTTTTCCGTTGCAACGCACGGGCATATTTGCAAGGGCAGTTCTACGGATGATTTGAGAAGATCCACCGCCTCAGCAACCGTTAGATTGGCACCATCGAACGGCCCAACCCCGTCATCATCATTGCAACAGAGCACATGTTGCAGAAACCCTTTTGCAAGATTAGTGTTGTTGCAGATTTTTTTCGCGTTCACTTTTCTGCAACATTGATGTTGCTGCGGAATGAATTTTTGCAACATTGATGATGTTAAAGAAATTTTTTTTCGTCTTCACTTTTCTACAACATGGATGTTGTTGCGAAAGGAACTTTTGCAACATAGATCTGTTGAAGAATATATTTTTCGTCTGCAGTTTTCTGCAGCAGGGATGTTATTGCCGAAGAAGCTTTTGTAACAGAGAAGATGTTGCAGAATAAAAATCAATGAAAATTAACGGAAACATCAACGTCGTTGCCGGCAGCACCGTAGTTGTTCGCCGTCGTCGCCACCAACACCAAGGCCATCCACCTCTAAGCTCCCATCCCGAGCGCCGCCAATTTCTGTCGCCGGTCACACCGGTTGGCGAGCTCGCATGCTACTCCATGGGTACTTGTCGTTGTAGCCCCTGGCTGCTGCTACCTCCATGGACGCCCGTGGCTGGGTTCGGGAAGAACATGGCCGGGTTGCGGTGTCCACGGGAGGCTTGCGTGGCCATGCCTGCTCGCATGCTGGTGGGCATGGGCTGGCGCTGTTGTGCTTGCATGCGTGATGGTAAGAGGCTGGATGGTTTGGGGGAAGAAAGGAAAAAGGCAAGAAAAAAAATATGGCTAGGAGTAACCCCACGAGAAGATAAGGCAGCACCCAAAGCGGTGCGCTGGTCCACTTGGACACGAGTTCCGTGGGAGGCTGCCGATGAACGAGAGAAAACCGTGCGCTGGTCCATTTGGACACGTGTTCCGTAGGAGGTGGCCGATGAACGAAAGAAAATCTGCCGAGTGTTTTCCTAAATAATGTATAGAACACATAAAGTTTTTTTCTACCAGATGCATGATGGACTAAATAAAATAAAATCATAAAACGACCTTTACATATCCCCTAACAGAACTGTATGACAGGTCTGTTTCAATTTTTATGAACATTTTCTAAAATTTCAAGGACATTCTTTTCATATTCCTGAATATGGTTTGAATACACAATCATTTTTTAAAAATCATGAAAAAATACATTTTCTGAACTTTTTTTAAAATCCTGACTTTTTTATAATATGCAAACAGCTTTTTAAAATCATGAACATTTTACAAGTAGAGTGTAACACTAATAACCTTTAGACCAAAAACGGCACAAGTAGGAGTTGCGCCAAGGTTTTGCTAATCACACTTATAAAACCTTCAGACAAAAAACGGCCTCTAACTGGGAGGTGTCTTGCCAAGGTTTGCTTCTGCGCTTAATTCTTGCCTCGGCCACGCCTAGGAGGCACAACAGTCCACCCATCAGCATCAGGGGTAGGCTTGGAAGGTTTTGGCTGATCTACCGCCATATCCTCTGATCTAGCTGCTTCATCTTCCCCCATTGATGGCTCATCACCGTCGTCCGAGCTATCATCATCATCCTCGGTTACCATCTGTTCATGAGAAGAAAGAAAGTTAGCTACAGGGGCTTTCTGAGTCGAAGATACACATAAAAATAAAATCAATCAATTTTAAAGTTATACTATGCAACGTTGTAATGACTGAGGACAACTTCAGAGAACTGTATACACGTGGTTACTCAACATATAAAGTATGTCTTCAAATAATATCGACCAGTTCTAATTAGAAAACGAGTTTAAGATCCAGATGTTAAGAGCAAAAACACAATCAATCTAGCATTTTGCAATTAACCCCGACGAAGCAACAATCAAGCATATAAAAAGGACCACATCTTGAAGAATTAATAATTGAACAAATTATCAAACAGATCTTGGAAGTGAACTGTGAGGCTGTGTTTGGATGTAGATCAAGACCTGGAATTAGACACTGGCATTGTGCAGACCCGAATATCCCGAATTCTAGGTGTTTGGGTGGGCCTAGCTCTAGTCAGCCTGTGTATTCGGGTTAAATATTGAGGTGCTGAACTTTTGCCTCCGCAGCGTTCCCGAATCTCTTAGGTTAGAGCTCGACAGTTGCGTGCATTCTGGCCGAATTGGTTTTCTCTACTCTCCTGGCTTGTCTGTCTCTCGCTCGTCCAACCCTTCCTCCCGTCCTGAAGAAACAGGAGAGGCGACGCACCAGGTAAACCTCCGCCCACAGGCTCATCCTGCTCCGCCTCCGGCGAGCCTCCGCTCGACTACCCTGTCTCCATCCACCTCTCCCTCTCCCCAGCTAACCCGTTTCTGCTCTCCAAACGGCGCAAGTACACCACCACCTCTCATTGTGGTGGTTGCAGGAGCCGGCACTGTCCTCTTTGTTCCTCTAGGCAGGCCTGGTCCATCTAGTTCTAGTGATTGATACAGCTCTTCTACAAATTTTAGATCCTGATGTGATGCCGCTCCTGGATGCACACGTTTCCATGCCTACATTAGTGCTTAATGTCCTTTCATGGCTAAAAGTGGATGACTAGTTCATGTACGGCTTTAGGCTAGCTGTTTTTTTGAAAGATCCAGGGATTCCTGGCTTTGCATTGATTTAGCAGAGAGCAATGGGGAAAACAAACATGGGGTGGGTGACCCGTAGGTCAAGGATTAAAGAGAAAGAAAACGGAGAGAAAGAGGAAGAAAGCTAGGGTTTAAACATGTTACATATCTCCCAACGTATCCCCGAACGGGGGCTCTAGGTACGTCGCGCCCGCGGCGTGCCACAGATCGATGGCTCTCCTGATGGATGTGACTATCTGAGAAGCGGATGCCACCTTGCCCCTGAAAGTGCAATCGTTTTCTTTCTCTCCATATTTCCTACAGAGCCAGGAGGATGAGGGAGTTCACAGCTTTCCTGAATGCTGGGCTGGTGTCGTTGATTATCTTGGTAGCAATGAGTGTGGAGTTTGTCACCGGTTGCCATCTGGCCGGGTCGACGGCGTCACATCCGGTCCATGTCGCCAACCTCTGCCAAACCGCCGTGGCCAGGTTGCATTGCCAGAAGGCTTTAGGCTAGCTGTTGAGTGCATAGTATGCTATTGGTCCTAGTTCGACTCTGACCTTTGTGCTTTGTGCTGCCAATCTCAGAGACCAAGACATGGCGTTGGTTCTAGTATGATGTGAATTACTCAGATATTCAGGTGAGAATCGATGCATAATTTTGTGATGTGTAGTCATCGAGTCATTTTGGTATTTATTGAAACCGAATCACATATCATTTCTTCAAAACCGTATTTACCGAACTATTGTGTACAATTTTCCATGTTTTTTGGAAGTTATAAGATGACGTGGTAATTTTACATAACATTAGTTCGTTCTTTTTACTTTTATTACGTGATATATAATTATTCAAATATATTCAGATGTTAAACGGAAAACATTTTTATACATGCATAAAACATTATAATGATCATAGTCTCGTACAATTGCATTTCCTCATTTTGACCATCCAAACAACATTTGGCATTCGACGTCAATATCAAGTCTGGGTACTTAATACCCAAACATCCAAATAGAAATATTGGTATTCAATCTCAACATCAATATCAATATCCTCTGATATTGACACTCATGTCTATGCAATGCCTAGCCTCCGAATGTCTACATCCAAACGGAGCTTGAGAGAATACCATCGATTCTAGGTTGCAGCACGACTGAGCTCATATGTAAGAAGATAAGCAACACAAATTATGCATGTTAAAACTGAACTCGAAATACCTGTCTACTTTGGGAAACAGCATTTCCTTGAGGACGTGTATTCCTTAATTTCTCAATCGATGAAAAGTTGCTTTCCAGGCATTCTTCATGCATTATCAAAAAATGTTCAGCAACCTGTTTGCCATAAAAACTTTGAATTAATAAACATACATTGCACCGTTTACAAGCAAACCGAATACAGCTTTACACAAATGACAAAAGCAGTACATTCCGACTTGATTGTCGTTAAAAAGCTTCAGCTTTTCTGCTGGATAAGCTAGAGATAAAAATGGGGAAGATGGAAATGGGGAGGGTTCACCCATCGACCCGCTGATCATTTAAAATAGTGGAAGAAGGGCCACAGTAGCGACCCTTAAATACAATAGGGGAACTGGGCCAAGCAGCCAAAACCCTAAAGGTTGGTCAGAGCAGGTCAACCCTTTCAGTTACACCAATAAGTACTTAATCCACTAGTAGAAAAAGGGTCATACGTGAAGCACATTAGTGCCGGTTTGAATTTGAGCCGGTACTAATGTATACATTAGTGCCGGTTCGTGGGGCCAATCAATAGTACCGGTTCGTGGCGAACCTTTAGTACCGGTTCATGCCACGAACCGGTTCTAAAGAGGCTGTGTCACCTGCGGTCGAGCTATGGCCCCACCATCACCATTTAGTACGGTTCATGCCACGAACCGGTACTAATGACGTTAATGGCAGGATGTTTTAATTAGTCCCACCTCGCTCCCTAACAAGCCTTTTACCACCTTAAATATGTTATTTCTCAAACTATCATAAGCACTTGGTCTTCATTGAACTCTATGTGTAGAATTTGTGGCCTCAATATGAGTCTTCATCGGTTTATAAATCGTTGATGACTCATATTGACAATTCAGATTGTACACACAAAGATCATTGATGATCAAAGTATTTTTTAATGTTATATGATCATATTGACAATTTAGACTGTAAAGAAATATAAGATCATGATGTAAATGCTCTTATATTTTTTGCGTTCAGTATGCACCATTCAAAGCGACGCCATCAACTTTCAACTATTTCTGCCTTCATTTGCTATTTTTCATGCATTCAATGATTTGTTTTGAGAACTAAATGACCTGGAAATTGAAAAGCACTACAAATGAACTCTGAAAAAGTTGAAATTTGGCATGGTATCATCATTTCACCCACATAGATTGTTCAAAAAAGTAGAGAGGGTTACGGCAAAAACTAGATGCACTTCGTTCACAAACTGGACAATCTCTTTCGAAGTATTCAGGTTTCGGATGAAATTAAACTCATCTGTTATACAAAGGCATTTCATTTTTTTAAAATTATTACAACTCCAGACTTTTTGTGCATTCAGTATGCACCATTCAAAGCGACGCCATCAACTTTCAACCATTTCTGCCTTCATTTGCCATAACTGTTTTAAGCGCACCACCTTTAGTGCCGGTTGGTGGCTCCAACCGGTACTAAAGGGTGACCAGTACTACAGTTGCTTAGGAAGCTGTTTTTTAGTCCCACCTCGCCAAGAGAGAGGGACTAGGAGCGGTTTATAAGCCCTGAGTGCAGAGACGATGAAGAAGAGGCTCAATGCTCACGTTGCTTAGTTTCAAGCCTTGCGGAATATGGTAGATTGCACGGAGCTATGCGCAGTGCAGTTTACACTATTCTGAAAGGCTTGAAGCAAATTAACGAGCATTGCACCTCTTTTTTATTAACTTATTACAACTCCGGACTTCTTCTGTTATGGCAAAAACTAATTGCACGTCGGCATTTCTTTTTTTTAACTAGATGAAAAACTACTCAGAAATAAATAGAACAAAATAAATATAGCAGAAAAGTAAAAACTGCTCAGAAATAAATAGAAGAAAAAATAAAGCAGAAAAGGAAAAAATTATATTTGCTATTTTTCAATCGTTTACAAAATGACCGTGAAATTTAAAATCACTACAAAATGAACTCTGAAAATGTTGAATTTTGACAAACTAGATGAAAAACTACTCACAAATAAATAGAAGAAAATAAGTATAACAGAAAAGAAAAACTATACAAAAACTACAGAGAAAGAAATAGAAGAAAAATAGCAGAAAAGAAAAAACTACAAAAAATTGGCTCAGAAATAAATAGAATAAAAATAAAGCAGAAAAGGAAAAAATTATATTTTCTATTTTCAATCGTTTACAAAATGACCGTGAAATTTAAAATCACTACAAAATGAACTCTGAAAATGTTGAATTTTGGCAAACTAGATGAAAAACTACTCACAAATAAATAGAAGAAAATAAATATAACACAAAAGAAAAAACTATACAAAAAACTACACAGAAAGAAATAGAAGAAAAAATAGCAGAAAAGAAAAAAAAACTACAAAAAAATTTGGGGCGCTGCCCTGTGGGCCTGCTAGGCAACAGGAATGCAATTACATGCCTTAAAGGCCCAGCAGACTCACAGGGCAGCGCGCAGAATTTAGGCTCGCAAGCCTGCTATATAGAGGAGTTCGAAGAGGCAGCCGCTGCTGGGTTTATAAACCAGTGCGGCTGCCCTTCACCTGGCGAGTGGGACTAAACTTTGGGGTTGCAGTGGCGAGGCCTTTAGTACCAGTTGGTGGCTCCAACTGCATCGAAGATCACCTTTAGTACGGTTGGAGCCACCAACCGTACTAAAGGCCTACTCTTCCGCCTCTTGGCTGGCCTTTAGTACCGGTTGGTGGCTCCAACCGTACTAAAGGCTCACCCTATATATACAACACTTACGAAATTTCAGTTACATCTCCCCACTTCTTTCGTCAACCTCTCTCTACGCGCCGCCGTCGTCGCCGCCGCCGCTCGTCGTCGTCGTCGTCGCCCCCCCCTTGCCGCCTTGACGCGCGCGCCGCTCGTCCGTCATCGTCCCGCCGCCGTCGACGTATCTCTCTCTCACAGTACCCGGCCGCCCGGCGCCGTCCGCCCGAACACCAGCCGCCGTCCGTCGATCGCCGCCCGAACGCATGGCGCCCCGCCCATCTTGGCGCCCCACAGACGTCTGTCTGGCAATGACGGGCTGGCCGCACACACACACATATATATACCACACACGTATACACACACACATACACACATACGTACGTACTAGATTAATGTCGAATGTTAGATTAATGTCGAATGTTAGATTAATGTCGAATATTAGATGAATTAGCTAGCTAGATAAAAAAATTGTCGAACTAGAGATTAGAACTAGTTCAATAATTAATATAACTAGTTTATTTTTAGTAAGAAAATTTAGGTATATGAGATTTGAACTAGTTCAATAATTAATATAACTAGGTTAATGAGTCTTTTTGTTTATTTAATTTTTATATATTTTGAGTTTATATAAATGTTAGATTAATGTCGAATGTTAGATGAATTAGATTTGAACTACTTAGAAAGTGTTTAATGGACTTAGTTAGAACTAGGGAAACTTGTTTATTTTTAGTAAGTACTACATTATTCTATTTATAGTAAGTGCTTAGTAGTCGAACTAGTTGATTTAATAAAACTGGTTCATTTTACTATAGAAGTAGTTTATTTTAGCAAGAAAATTAGTAAAACTGGTTCTAGTTGTACTGGCGTGTATTAGTGATAATATTAGATGTACGGACACATGGAGATGATGTAGTTTTTCTTATTGAATGCTCAAATTGGAGAGCACTATGCAAGGCATATGCATATGATTAGTTGAATAATAATGATCTAATTTAGTCTTTGAATTATGAGCGATAGGAAATGTCATCATCGGAGGACAAAAGTCTCCCGGGAGTGCGATGGTGCCACGACGATCGAGGTGAGTGCGACATGCCTCACCGGACGATGGTCGGCGCTTCAGATTAAGCTCGAGGAGACCTTCGGTTGAAACGATGCATAGCGACGACAAGTGTTTTTTTTCATAATTAAGCATGACTTCAACTATTTGAACGTGTAATTTTCATCTTTTACAATTCGAGTATAGTTAATCACATGCCATGCAAGACTCTGTGTCTTGGAGAGGATGGATTTTGAAGACCATGAAAATTTTGAAACGAAGAAAATTCACCTAAGGACCCATCATGATGTGGATTTTGAAGTAAAGTTGTATAATGCTGAGAGCGTAACCCATTTTGGTTGCAAAAATTGGGAAGCATTTTGCAAATTGTATGGTTTTGATGAGGGTATGCTTGTCACCATGGATCTTGGTGATCCTGAAATCGAGCAAGACAATATGGACATTTGGGTCCTTGTTGATACTCCTCCAGTTCTACCGCTATGTGAGTTTCTCAAACATAGTTAATTATTAATAGAACTTATATTGTTCATTTCAAAATAGTTGACAGCTTATTTCCATTGACAGCTTATTTTGAAGTATCAAAGAATGTGTTGAAGATGGTAGATAGAACTTACTACACGATGGCTCTGAGTTAACTTACAAGGAGAAAACTCATCTGGTTGGATTTTGTAATGATATTGAGAATTACAATATCTACAATCGAACTCCTCAACATTATGGTCAATACGTGCCACTAGTGCACGTGTTGAACTCTGATAACTACCATGGAGATGCCCTGTAAGTTTTATTACTATTACGACATCCGTGCATCTTTTTGCATACTTCTAAAACTAGTACATCATTGCTAACTACGAAGTTATTACTATGTTTTTCAACAGAGAATCCCAGAGGATTGTGTGCGTAATGGCGGCAGCCTTCGTGTTTTGAACATATATCCAGGTCATCCTCTGAATCTCAACTGTCCATACCGGATTTCTAAAACAAGTGGAGACATGACAATCAAAAGATGGAAAAATGTATGGACAGTCGTAAGGAGCTTCTTGGAAGCAAAAGGAAGCGAGGCGCAAGAATTGGAGACAGGATGATCTCCATTCTTCATAATGGAGAGTCAGGGTCTATATTGTTTTATGCTATTTTACCATAAGTGTGTTTAGGTCCGATCCTACCGATCACGATGATCATGTGCTAAGAACAATTATGTAGGGTTCGGTTCGATGACTATGAGGATGATGATCGTATGACTTATTATTAATAACGAGTAGAAGTTGTATGATGATGCTTGATTAATTAGGTAGTAGGACTTGTTATTATATATGATGATGTATGATGCGAGCATGCATGAGTTATTATATATATATATATATATATCTGCGGGTGAAACGAAAAAGAATTAAAATGGAAAACACAAAATTAAATGAAAAAGAAATCATAAAACCAAAAACCCCCCAAACATTTTAGTACCGGTTGTTGTTACCAACCGGTACTAAAGGGCTCCCGGTCCCCGGAGCTGCCTCGTGCCACGTGGTTGCCCTTTAGCACCGGTTCGTGCTGAACCGGTACTAAGGGGGGGGGGGGCCTTTAGTGACCACACTTTAGTGCCGGTTATGTAACCGGCACTAAAGAGCCTTACGAACCGGTGTTATTGCCCGGTTTTGCACTAGTGATCAGATATTCATTACTTCGACATAGTTCAGGACCTATAGCTGTGCTAAACATGGCACAAGGAAAAATAATTACCTCCCCAATGCTACCATCCATAAAGTTAGAATTGAGGGATATATATATATATATATATATATATATATATATATATATATATATATATATATATTGTTAAACATCATATCCTCCAAGTCCTCGTAATAATATGGGCCTAAATAAAACCAATGAATATTAGATGCAGAAAGAGCATGCATAAAAAGAGTGAAACTAACAAAAAATATTAATCAAACCAACAAACATACAGCAGAAACACGAAAGCCATGCCAACATCACATTTTGCACCTACGGTACAGATGAAATTACCCGACTTTCTAAAATAAAAGGAGAATGCAACATATATTGGAGTTCTCTTTCAATATAAACTGATTCTCACCTAAGACGAAGTGCAAAAATAAATAGAATGATGTGTGATCAAGCTATGTGGTTGAAAACAAAAAATCAACTTAAGTAAATGATGAGCAAAATATAGAAGCTCAAATTTTTAAATGCAGACCATTACGAAATTCCACACTAGACTTTTTACCTATTGGACAACATGGCTCCAATATATCGTACCTAATTGAATTGTTTCGTCCAATACTTTGGAGTTGTGAAACTCTGAACCCAAACTGGCACAGAACCAAGCAACGTAAATCCTCTATAGAATTATCCGAATCGAACAGCGCCTACAGATCGAAGGAGCCATCTTCCTATCAGCGAGCGAGTTCAGCCCCGAAACCCCGACAAGAGGAAACATCGCGAGGCTGGCTTAAAATTGGTCCGAGAGACACCTTTACTACCGGATCCCGCACGGACTTCCGTCGTGTAGGACATAATTACACGAGGATGTTGAAGGGAGGGGGGAGGGGGGAGTGGATACCCTTGGAGTTGGTGAACCAGGAGAGGATGGAGACGATGGACGCGGCTAGCTGGTCGGCCTTGGCGCGGGAGTCGGGGCCGCCCCACCCGTTCTCCACAGCCATCTGCAGTGCCGTCCACCGCCCGAACACCAGCCCGATACCCTCCTGGAGCGCTGCAGCCGCCTGGGGCGAGAGCGATCCGCCGCCGCTAGTGGGTGCCGACATGGTGCTGCGAGAGTTCTAGGGAGACGGCTAGGGTTTCGACCTTTTGGTGTTCTCTAGTAACAGAATTGATGGTGGTTGTGGACAAGGAGAGAGCCGAAGAGAATCTTCCGGCAGGCGGTTGCTGGAGGGCGGTGTGGCGCGTGGCGGTGGCCGGCGGTTGCTGGAGGGCGGTGTGGCGCGTGGCGGTGGCCGGCTAGGGTTAGGCCGCGGGAAAATCCCTTTGTTAGAGTCTGAAACAAAATGAGGCTCTCACGTGCGTTTGGATTCTGGACCGTCGGATGGAAAAATTTTCACGATACAGACCGTCGGATCTCAGGCCAGATCGCCGTAGGCCGTCTGATATTTACCCGATCGTCCTGGACCGTCGGATAACATTCCAATGGCAAGAAAATGTAAATACCATGCCCCCATCAGGGCATTCCAGTCATTTCGCGTCGTGGGTGTATAAAAGCCAGCACACCATGTGTAACCCTAGGCGCCGCTCCTCACGCATCCTCTTCCTCTCCCTCTCTCGATTTTCTCTGGAAACCCCTGCCGCGCCGTTGCCCCCGCTCACCCTCGCGCCTTTCCATCCTCCCCGTCCGCGCCGTCGCCCGCGCTCGTCCTCTCGCCCTCGCGCTCAAGCTCTGCTCCCCCAGACCCCTCGTCCCGTCCCCTCTGCGCCGCCCAGCCTTGCTGCGACCCATCGCTTCGGCGCCTCCGCCGCCCGTGTTGCCGTCGTCGATCCGCGCCGGCCACCGACACCTTCGAGCAGGTGCGTGCGCGCCGCAATGCCCCCCTCTGTTCCCTTCGGTGATTGACCTTGTTTTCCTTTCAATCCCCTGTCTTGTGGCCGCGGTGACGCCAGGTGCTGGAGCAGCTGATCGGCGGGGCTGACTTCTCGGTGGACGAGGCAGAGGCGACGCTGCAGCTGCTGCTCAACGAGAAGAACGAGGTACAGATCGCTGCATTCCTCCTGCTCCTGCGGGCCAAGGGCGAGACCCATGAAGAGGTGTGTAATTTATCTGATCTGACGCGCTGCCAGTGGCCGAAAATGGAGCGAAATTTCTACAGCCACTGATTTGGGTTTTATCGAGCCGTTCTTCAGATCGTCGGGCTGGACAAGGTGCTAATGAGAAACTGCGTCCGTGTCGAGGGGCTGCACGCCGCCATAGACATTGTCGGCACCGGCTGCAACGGCGCGGACACTGTCAACATCTCCACCGGCTCCACCATCCTCGCCGGCGACAAGGTCGCCAAGGTATTTTGATTTTCCACCCCACCTTTTGTATTGGATTGCACACGCATGTGTACTTGTCTTGTACCGATGTCTTCTCCCGTGCGTTTACGCAGCCAAGGGAGCATGGCTAGCTCGTCGGCTGCGGCAGCGCCGATGTGCTTGAGGTGTTGGGTGTCAACATCAAGTTGGGACCCGAGGTACTGCTTGATTGGCCTTATGATTGCTCTTTTCCTCTCAGATCTGTACTTGCTTTTCTTGTGCACGATATCTTAATAGCCTCTACAGTATGTGTGCATCGATTTCTAATACCAGCGAATGCAAATCATACCGCAAGGGGTGCCTCCTGCTACTGGAGATAGATTGTGACTTGTCGGATGCAACAGCCGTTAGTATCAAGCATCACTTGATGTATTCCTTGAGGAGTAATCAGACTATCAGAGGCACCTTTTGGCTGCTTTGACTTTTCTATATATTTTTAGGGAACTTTTCTATATGTTAGTACTGCAAAGTAGCACGGGCATTTTACCAACCACCGTGATTTAGGCAAACATACACCCCCTTTTCATCTAAATCAATGTGCTGTGTGATGGCTTTGAGATGGATGCATAGATCTGGGCCTTTGACTCTCGTCTTTATTTTGGTATTCTTATTGGTAAAGGAGGAACACACTCCCAGTTGAATGTTGGTTTCCACCAATCGAATAATGTAAATCAGCATTCAAAGTTACTCACACAAATGGTCCAACTGAGCAAAAACCGAGGTTGCATGGTGCTACATACTTTTCTTAACCAATCAAAATACGCAATGACACCCACTTTTTTGTCACATAAACTACATTCTATGGAGTTGATTGTTGGTCACAACCTTTTTTGCAATATTTATTCCTGACCTGGTAGCTTTATGCATTATATAGCTGCATAGTCGACCAACATGTCGCTTATTTGCTTATAGTATTTATTATTCTTTCAGTCATGCATGGAAAGGTATCTGTCCTTGAACTTCTAACCCTCACATCTTATATTTCAGTCATGTTTGTGCATCTTAAGAAAACCTGGTGTGTTAATTTTGTTATTCCTTTTACGCTGCGAGGTATTAGAAGGTTTGTCAATGAGGTGGGTGTTGGATTCATGATGTCCGCAAATTACCATCCGGCAATGAAAATTGTCAGACCTGTGAGGAAGAGAAGCTGAAGATAAAGACAGATTTTAATATCCTTGGTCCTCTTTTGAATCCAACAACTGGTAGCTTTGTGCACTTTCCTTCTCATAGCTCTTTCACTCCTCCCTCTGTTCTTTGCCGCTGAGCGTGTTGGGTGTTGATCTCATCCACGTTCCGCAGGTGAACCATGATTTGGATGCTCTTCGCCTCGCCGTCGTCGCCATCTTATTCTCGCCGCAGGTACCTCCTCCTACCTCTCTTCCTCCACCCTGTTTCTTTTCCGCGTTGAGGGTATATATGTTCGGTTTCCAGGTAGGAGATTACTAACTACTTTCTGAAAGTAGCAACTGTAGATTGAATCACATTTGGATGAGATCCAAAGGAGTCGAGAATAATGTATCATTGTCAACACTTTGTCGGTTCCACCAAACACATGAAAATTATGCTCACTTGAGGTTCTTAGCGGTGTGGAAACTGCCTAAGTTTAAGATACATGTATTTGGTGGAACTGCTAAGAACCTCAAATAAACGAGTTGGTTACCTGTAAAGGCACCGTCTAAGTTTAAGATATGATCTCATAAAATTACCCCAGTTTAGTATTTCCTGCCAATAATCGATAAAGAATCAGGCGGGCGGATGACCGTCTGTGATCTAGGGAGGATGCTATGCTAACTGTCATAACATATATGAGTTGCTTCCACATAATTTCATCTGTTCTTTTAAATGTATAGGATGGGGGAGCAGCTGGTGTTACAGGTTCAACAACTGAAGTAGCCATTATTTCTCGGTGCCTTAAGGTACATCTGATCTTGCTTCATGTAGAGTTTCTCCTTTAAGCTGACTAATCACTGTTGGCGGCTACTAGAGCATGGGATTCTAAGTTGTACCCGAGCATGGGATTCTAAGTTGTTTTTCTGTCTAAGTAGTTACATTTGTTGTTGCCTAACCACTGTCCTATAATGTGCTATCGAAATGCTCTATGGCGCGCCAAGATATCGATGACTACCATTGCACCCAGGAAAACATGTCGATTGGCCGCAGCCTAAACATCAGTTGCCTCTTGTCAATTTTCTTGACCATTTTTACCATGTTTCTTCTTTTATATAAAGCTTTTAGTGTTACTTCTGAAATGATTCTTATGATATATAGCTTTTGATGTTGCGTATAAAATATTTCTTCTCTTATATATAGTTTTTGTAAAATTAGGTTACTAGACTACTAAATTAGATGGCCACTTGATTTTATCATACCTTCATTGTTCTCATGTTCTGTTTTAATGTTTTTGTATTTTTTTTCTGGCTGACCAGGGCTCAGAAACAATAGTGTGCCTCACAGCATTTGGATTTGAACTTGAATTTCTTAGATTTATTTGCTTTGATATGATATAAGGAAATAGTTGTCTGCGCGTATACTAATGTACCACTTTACCTTGCTACTTTGGACTTTATCTTACTGATTTGGGGATTTTGATAGTAATATGTGTTTTGGGGCACAATGTGCATGTTTGTACATGCAGTGAAAATAGGGTACTATTTTTTTCTTTGCTGATTTGCGGATTTTGATACTAAAATGTGGTTTTGGGCACAATGCGGTTTCGTCCTTTTCGGTAATTGCAGAACAATGTGAAAGAGGGGAATCTCGTGTTCTTGTCCATTGCATGTCTGGGAAAAACATGTGCTTGCTTGTAGTTACCACTATTGTGCTTGCTTGTAGTTATCACCATTGTAATTGATTGATGATTGCTTATCTGGAGAACATTTTTAGGCAGCTTCTGTGGTGACAGTCTTCTGGATGAAGTCTAGAGGGTGGAGACTTGCACCGTCTCTACATTGGGTAAAAGATCGGCGACCACAGGTCCAAATAACAGAAGGTTAATTCTATATCCCTGTTTAGTAAATAAAGATTCCTCGTGTATTTTTCAAGGCTAAATATTGGAACTGGTGCGTGGGTTCTCTTTCGTTGATTCTTTTCTGTTGTTGCTATCATGGTTTTGCACATGCATAATCGAGTGTGTTATAGCTGAATGTTCTTGGGCATTCAAAAATGTTCATCGGCATTAATTAATTTCCATTTGAGTATAAAGCAGAAAAGATACACATTATGTTCCTCTGCATTATTGATTTTTGTGCATAAATCATTTACAATGGTCACTCTATCTGAGATTCTCCTTCTGAACTTTAAAGAGGCTGCGTAGTAATATATTCTGCTCCTTTACTTCTCAGATGCCTCGCGTTGATCTCTCCGATATGGTCGGGTTGGCGCTGAACCGAGCCGCCCGTCGATGGATTTATCGCAGCTTGGCTACTGTTGCTTTGGATCCGGTGCGATCCCCATCTCTCTCTCTCTCTCTCTCTCTCTCTCTCTCTCTCTCTCTCTCTCTCTCTCTCTCTCTCTCGAGACTCACCCATGCACTCATTCGCTCACTCTGTTTGTGCGTCTGCCAGTTCACACACCTGAACCCAAATATGAAGTGTGTCAGTGTTGGTTTACTTGAATGATACTTGCTCCATTGTTGTGTTTAGTCATATTGTCCAATCTTAACATATGCTATGCTCGCCAAGTTGAACTATCAATATATAATTTCTCATCTGATTTTGACACCTTGATCTTCTGCAGTTTTGTTTCACTTTTCAAGGATGAGTACAAATTACCAAAGGTATTTGTAATTGAGCTTTCGAGGGAATCAAACCACATTCTGAAAATAAGCAGTAAGTCATTTTGTTTTCGCTTCCATTTACTTTTAGATGATTTGAGAACTTAGGATATGATTTTTGTTGACGGAAGAAAGGAAAAATTTTAACAGTCAGAAAGATATGTTGGTTATTCACAACGAACTGGCTTGCATTCAATATCTGAGTACCAGTCAGCATACACTTACTTTTATTCACTCATTTGATTCATGTATTTGACATGGAGATTACTAAAAAGAATTATGAAATCAATCTATTATTGTAATAACTTATACATTGGACGGTCGTTCTGATGAGTGATAACCAGGAAGTTCTCTTACACTACGATGGTAGGTTATGGACCAAGAGATGTGGGTGCACCGATGCCCACCAGGCACGATTCTAAAATCTTCCTTTGCTTCCGTAGTTTCGCCAAACTGAACTTCTCTAAAGTGCACCAACTAGAGCTTAGTCTTAGATATTTTGTGTGTAATTTAAAATTGCTCAGATTTATTAATCCGCAATTACAATGATTTTTATAGAGGCAAAATGATTGTATATATGACTGGCTGATACAAAATCTGGACAGTTCTGTCATGCCTTCTATCTTCGCATCTCCCTTTCATGAATCTACTAAAGCTTTTTTTTACTTGATCTTCTGTGCATCTACGTTTATTGAGGTTATGAGGCCTCCATAGAAAACACAATAATCTGAATTCCTAAGTAAATATAACAGCTCCAGTGTGATTTTCTTGCTTAAATTTGTCATTCTGAATTCCTAAGTATTTATTGATGGGGAACGTAGTAATTTCAAAAAAATTCCTACGAACACGCAAGACCATGGTGATGGCATAGCAACGAGAGGGATAGTGTCTGTCCACGCACTGTGAGACCCCGAAGCGAAGCGTTATTTCAACGCTGTTGATGTAGTCGTGCGTCTTCACGATCCGACCGATCCAAGCACCGTTATCCGCACCTCCGAGTTCTTGGCACACGCTCAGCTCGATGACGATCCCGGGCTCCGATCCAGCAAAGCGTCGGGAGGAGTTCCACAAGACGACGCGCGTGGTGACGATCTTGATGTTCTACCACGCAGGCTTCGCCTAAGCACCGCTACAATATGACCGAGGTGGAATATGGTGGAGGGGGCACCGCACACGCTAAGGAACGATCTCAAGATCAACTTGTGTGTTCATGGGGTGCCCCTGCCCCGTATATAAAGGAGGGAGGGAGGAGGAGGCCGCCCTCTACTATGGCGCCACCATGGGGAGTCCTACTCCCACCGGAGTAGGATTCCCCTTTCCTAGTCCAACTAGGAACCCTTCCATGTATTAGGAGTAGGAGAGAAGGAAAGGGAAGGAAAAGGAGAAGGAAGGAAGGCGCCCCCTCCCTAGTCCACCCGGACTAGTCCAAGGGAGGCGGCGCCACCCTTTGGCCCTTTTCTCCTTTCCCGTATGGCCCATTAAGGCCCAATACGAATTCCCGTAACTCTCCGGTACTCGAAAATACCCAATCACTCGGAACCTTTCCGAACTCCGAATATAGTCGTCCAATATATCGATCTTTACGTCTCGACCATTTCGAGACTCTCGTCATGTCCCCGATCTCATCCGGGACTCGAACTCCTTCGGTACATCAAAACTCATAAACTCATAATAAAACTGTCATCGAAACCTTGCGTGCATGGACCCTACGGGTTCGAGAACTATGTAGACATGACCTAGAACTATTCTTGGTCAATAACCAATAGCGGAACCTGGATGCCCATATTGGCTCCTACATATTCTACTGAAGATCTTTATCGGTCAAACCGCATAACAACATACTTTGTTCCTTTGTCATCGGTATGTTACTTGCCCGAGATTCGATCGTCGGTATCCAATACCTAGTTCAATCTCGTTACCGGCAAGTCTCTTTACTCGTTCCGTAATGCATCATTCCGTAACTAACTCATTAGCTACATTGCTTGCAAGGCTTGTAGTGATGTGCATTACCGAGAGGGCCCAGAGATACCTCTCCGACAATCGGAGTGACAAATCCTAATCTTGATTCATGCCAACTCAACATATACTTTTGGAGACACTTCTAGAGTACCTTTATAATCACCCAGTTACGTTGTGATGTTTGGTAGCACATAAAGTGTTCCTCTGGTAAACGGGAGTTGCATAATCTCATAGTTGCAGGAACTTTGTATAAGTCATGAAGATAGCATAAGCAACATACTAAACGATCAAGTGCTAAGCTAATGAAATGGGTCATGTCAATCACATCATTCTCCTAATGATGTGATCCCATTAATCAAATGACAACACATGTCTATGGTTAGGAAACATAACCATCTTCGATTAATGAGCTAGTCTAGTAGAGGCATACTAGTGACTATCTGTTTGTCTATGTATTCACACATGTATTATGTTTCCGGTTAATACAATTCTAGCATGAATAATAAACATTTATCATGATATAAGGAAATAAATAATAACTTTATTATTGCCTCTAGGAATATTTCCTTCAGTCTCCCACTTGCACTAGAGTCAATAATCTAGTTCACATCATCATGTGATTCAACACTAATATTCACATCGTATGTGATTAACACCCATAGTTCACATCGTCATGTGACCAACACCCAAAGGGTTTACTAGAGTCAATAATCTAGTTCACATCGCTATGTGATTAACACCCAAAGAGTACTAAGGGATGATCATGTTTTGCTCGTGAGAGAAGCTTAGTCAACGGTCTCATCACATTCGATCCGTATGTATTTTGCAAATCTCCATGTCAACAATGCTCTGCACGGAGCTAATATAGCTAATTGCTCCCACTTTCAATATGTATCTAGACCGAGACTTAGAGTCATCTAGATCAGTGCCAAAACTTGTATCGACGTAACCCTTTACGACGAACTTTTTGTCACGTCCATAATCGAGAAACATATCCTTATTCTACTAAGGATAATTTTGACCGCTGTCCATTGATCTACTCCTAGATCACTATTGCACTCCCTTTTCAAGCTTAGTGGTAGGGTATGCAATAGATCTGGTACACAACATGACATACTTTATAGAACCTATGGCTGATGCATAGGGAATGACTTTCATTCTCTTTCTATCTTCTGCCGTGGTCGGGTTTTTGAGTCTTACTCAATCTCACACCTTGTAACACAAGCAAGAACTCTTTCTTTGACTGTTCCATTTTGAACTACTTCAAAATCTTGTCAAGGTATGTATTCATTGAAAAACTTATCAAGCGTCTTGATCTATCTCTATAGATCTTGATGCTCAATATGTAAGTAGCTTTACCGAGGTCCTTCTTTGAAAAACTCCTTTCAAATACTCCTTTATGCTTTGCAGAATAATTCTACATTATTTCCGATCAATCAATATGTCATTCACATATACTTATCAGAAATGCTGTAGTGCTCCCACTCACTTTCTTGTAAATACAGGCTTCTCCAAAAGTCTCAGAAAACCATATGCTTTGATCAACTCATCAAAGCGTATATTCCAACTCCGAGATGCTTGCACCAGTCCATTGATGGATCGCTGGAGCTTGCACATTTTGTTAGCTTCTTTAGGATTGACAAAAACTTCTGGTTGCATCATATACAACTCTTCTTTAATAAATCCATTAAAGAATGTAGTTTTGACATCCATTTGCCAGATTTCATAAAATGTGGCAATTGCTAACATGATTCGGACAGACTTAAGAATCGCTACTGATTGAGAAAATCTCATTTGTAGTCAACACCTTGAATTTGTCGAAAACCTTTTTGCGACAAGTCGAACTTTGTAGATAGTAACACTACTATCAGCATCTGTCTTCCTCTTGAAGATCCATTTATATAATATGGCTTGCCGATCATCGGGCAACTCCATCAAAGTCCATACTTTGTTCTCATATATGGATCCCATCTCAGATTTCATGGTCTCAAACCATTTCGCGGAATCTGGGCTCATCATCGCTTCCTCATAGTTCGTAGGTTCATCATGGTCTAGTAACATGACTTCTAGAATAGGATTACCGTACCACTCTGGTGCAGATCTTACTCCAGAAGACCTACGAGGTTTGGTAGCAACTTGATCTGAAGTTTTATGATCATCATCATTAACTTCCTTACTAATTGGTGTAGAAATCACTGAAACTGATTTCTGTGATGAACTACTTTCCAATAAGGGAGAAGGTACAATTACCTCATCAAGTTCTACTTTCCTCCCACTCACTTCTTTCGAGAGAAACTTCTTCTCTAGAAAGGATCCATCTTTAGCAACAAAAAACTTGCCTTAGGATCTGTGATAGAAGGTGTACCCAACAGTTTCCTTTGGGTATTCTATGAAGACGCACTTCTCCGATTTGGGTTCGAGCTTATCAGGTGAAAACCTTTTCATATAAGCATCACAACTCCAAACTTTAAGAAACGACAGCTTAGGTTTACTGCTAAACCATAGTTCATACGGTGTCATCTCAACGGATTTAGATGGTGCCCTATTAAACGTGAATGCAGCTGTCTCTAATGCATAACCCCAAAACGATAGTGGTAAACTGATGAGAGACATCATAGATCGCACCATATCCAATAAAGTGCGGTTACGACTTTCGGACACATTATTATGCCGTGGTGTTCCATATGGCGTGAGTTGCGAAACTATTTCACATTGTTTCAAATGAAGACCAAACTCGTAACTCAAATATTTATCTCCACGATCGTATCGCAGAAACTTTATTTTCTTGTTACGATGATTTTCCACTTCACTCTGAAATTCTTTGAACTTTTCAAATGTTTCAGACTTGTGCTTCATTAAGTAGATATACTCATATCTGCTCAAATCATCTTGTGAAGGTCAGAAAATAACGATACTTGCCGTGAGCTTTAACACTCATCGGATCGCATACATCAAGATGTATTATTTCCAATAAGTCATTTGCTCGCCCATTGTTCCGAGAACGAGTCTTTAGTCATCTTGCCCATAAGGCATGGTTCGCAAGCATCAAGTGATTCATAATCAAGTGATTCCAAAATCCCATCAGCATGGAGTTTCTTCATGCGCTTTACACCAATATGACCTAAACGGCAGTTCCACAAATAAGTTGCACTTATCATTATTAACCTTGCATCTTTTGGTTTCAATATTATGAATATGTGTATCACTATGATCGAGATCTAATGAACCATTTTCATTGGGTGTGTAACCATATAAGGTTTTATTCATGTAAACAGAACAACAATTTATTCTCTTACTTAAATGAATAACCGTATTGCAATAAACATGATCAAATCATATTTATGCTCAACACCAAATAACACTTATTTAGGTTCCACACTAATCCCGAAAGTATAGGGAGTGTGCGATGATGATCATATCAATCTTGGAACTACTTCCAACACTCATCGTCACTTCCCTTCAACTAGTCTCTGCTTATTCTCAGAACTCCTGTTTCGAGTTACTAATCTTAGCAACCTAACAGTATCAAATACTCGGGGCTACTATAAACACTAGTAAGGTACACATCAATAACCTGTATATCAAATATAACCTTGTTCACTTTGCCATCCTTCTTATCCACCAAATATTCAGGGTAGTTCCGCTTCCGGTGACCAGTTCCATTGCAGCAAAAGTACTCGGCCTCGTGCTTAGGTCTAGACTTGGGCTTCTTCACTCGAGCAGCAACTTGCTTGCCGCTCCTTTTGAAGTTCCCTTCTTCCCTTTGCCATTTTCCTTCGGACTAATAGTCTTGTCAACCATCAACACTTGATGTTTTTCTTGATTTCTACCTTCGCGATTTTAGCATCGCGAAGAGCTCGAGAATCTTTTGTCATCCCTTGCATATTATAGTTCATCACGAAGTTCTACTAACTTGGTGATGGTGACTAGAGAATTCTGTCAATCACTATCTTATCTGGAAGATTAACTCCCACTTGATTCAAGCGATTGAAGCACCTGCATAATCTGAGCACATGCTCACTAGTTGAGCGATTCTCCTCCATCTTTTAGCTATAGAACTTGTTGCGCACTTCATATCTCTCAACTCGGTATTTGCTTGAAATATTAACTTCAACTCCTGAACATCTCATATGGTCCATGACGCTCAAAACGCCTTTGAAGTCCCGATTCTAAGCCGCTTAAGCATGGTGCACTAAACTATCAAGTAGTCATCATATTGAGCTAGCCAAACGCTCATAACGCCCGCATCTGCTCCTGCAATAGGTCTGTCACCTAGCGGTGCATCAAGGACATAATTCTTACGTGCAGCAATGAGGATAAACCTCAGATCACGGATCCAATCCGCAATATTGCTACTAACATTTTCAATACAATTTTCTAGGAACACATATAAAAACACAGGAAGCAACAACGCGAGCTATTGATCTACAACATAATCTGCAAAATACTAACAGACTAAGTTCATGATAAATTAAAGTTCAATTAATCATATTACTTAAGAACTCCCACTTAGACAGACATCTCTCTAGTCATCTAAGTGATCACGTGATCCAAATCAACTAAACCATAACCGATCATCACGTGAGATGGAGTAGTTTTCAATGGTGAACATCTTATGTTGATCATATCTACTATATGATTCACGCCGACCTTTCGGTCTCCGTGTTCCGAGGCCATATCTGCATATGCTAGGCTCGTCAAGTATAACCTGAGTATTCTGCGTGTGCAAAACTGGCTTGCACCCGTTGTAGATGGACGAGAGCTTATCACACCCGATCATCACGTGGTGTCTCGGCACGACGAACTTTGGCAACGGTGCATACTCAGGGAGAACACTACTTGATAAGTTTTAGTGAGAGATCATCTTATAATGCTACCGTCAAACAAAGCAAGATAAGATGCATAAAGGATAAACATCACATGCAATCAATATAAGTGATATGATATGGCCATCATCATCTTGTGCTTGTGATCTCCATCTCCAAGCACCGTCATGATCACCATCGCCATCGGGCGCGACACCTTGATCTCCATCGTAGCATCGTTGTCGCCTCGCCAACTATTGCTTCTCGACTATCGCTACCGCTTAGTGATAAAGTAAAGCAATTACATGGTGTTTGCATTTCATACAATAAAGCGACAACCATATGGCTCCTGCCAGTTGCCGATAACTCGGTTACAAAACATGATCATCTCATACAATAAAATATAGCATCACGCCTTGACCATATCACATCACAACATGCCCTGCAAAAACAAGTTAGACGTCCTCTACTTTGTTGTTGCAAGTTTTACGTGGCTGCTACGGGCTGAGCAAGAACCGTTCTTACCTACCCATCAAAACCACAACGATACTTCGTCAAATAGACTCCGTTTAACCTTCTCAAGGACCGGGCGAGCCACACTCGGTTCAACTAAAGTGAGAGAGACAGACACCCGCCACCACCTTTAAGCAACGAGTGCTCACAGCGGTGAAACCAGTCTCGCGTAAGCGTCTGCGTAATGTCGGTCCGGGCCGCTTCATCTCACAATACCGCTGAACCAAAGTATGACATGCTGGTAGGTAGTATGACTTGTATCGCCCACAACTCACTTGTGTTCTACTCGTGCATATGACATCAACGCATAAAACCTGGCTCGATACCACGATGGGGAACGTAGTAATTTCAAAAATTTTCCTACGAACACGCAAGACCATGGTGATGGCATAGCAACGAGAGGGGAGAGTGTCTGTCCACGCACCCTCGTGACCGAAAGCGGAAGCGTTATTTCAACGCTGTTGATGTAGTCGTGACGTCTTCACGATCCGACCGATCCAAGCACCGCACTCGGCACCTCCGAGTTCTTGGCACACGCTCAGCTCGATGACGATCCCCGGCTCCGATCCAGCAAAGCGTCGGGAGGAGTTCCACAAGACGACGGCGGCGTGGTGGCGATCTTGATGTTCTACCGTCGCGGGCTTCGCCTAAGCACCGCTACAATATGACCGAGGTGGAATATGGTGGAGGGGGCACCGCACACGGCTAAGGAACGATCTCAAGATCAACTTGTGTGTTCATGGGTGCCCCTGCCCCGTATATAAAGGAGGGAGGGAGGAGGAGGCCGCCTCTACTATGGCGCCATGGGGAGTCCTACTCCCACCGAGTAGGATTCCCCTTCCTAGTCCAACTAGGAACCCTTCCATGTATTAGGAGTAGGAGAGAAGGAAAGGGAAGGGAAAAGGAGAAGGAAGGAAGGCGCCTCCCTAGTCCAATTCGGACTAGTCCAAGGGAGGGCGGCGCCACCCTTTGGCCCTTTTTCTCCTTTCCCGTATGGCCCATTAAGGCCCAATACGAATTCCCGTAACTCTCCGGTACTCAAAAATACCGAATCACTCGGAACCTTTCCGAACTCGAATATAGTCGTCCAATATATCGATCTTTACGCCTCGACCATTTCGGGACTCCTCGTCATGTCCCCGATCTCATCCGGGACTCAACTCCTTCGGTACATCAAAACTCATAAACTCATAATAAAACTGTCATCGAAACCTTAAGCGTGCGGACCCTACGGGTTCGAGAACTATGTAGACATGACCTAGAACTATTCTTGGTCAATAACCAATAGCGGAACCTGGATGCCCATATTGGCTCCTACATATTCTACGAAGATCTTTATCGGTCAAACCGCATAACAACATACTTTGTTCCCTTTGTCATCGGTATGTTACTTGCCCGAGATTCGATCGTCGGTATCCAATACCTAGTTCAATCTCGTTACCGGCAAGTCTCTTTACTCGTTCCGTAATGCATCATTCCGTAACTAACTCATTAGCTACATTGCTTGCAAGGCTTGTAGTGATGTGCATTACCGAGAGGGCCCAGAGATACCTCTCCGACAATCGGAGTGACAAATCCTAATCTTGATTCATGCCAACTCAACATATACTTTTGGAGACACTTCTAGAGTACCTTTATAATCACCCAGTTACGTTGTGATGTTTGGTAGCACATAAAGTGTTCCTCTGGTAAACGGGAGTTGCATAATCTCATAGTTGCAGTGAACTTTGTATAAGTCATGAAGATAGCATAAGCAACATACTAAACGATCAAGTGCTAAGCTAATGAAATGGGTCATGTCAATCACATCATTCTCCTAATGATGTGATCCCATTAATCAAATGACAACACATGTCTATGGTTAGGAAACATAACCATCTTCGATTAATGAGCTAGTCTAGTAGAGGCATACTAGTGACTATCTGTTTGTCTATGTATTCACACATGTATTATGTTTCCGGTTAATACAATTCTAGCATGAATAATAAACATTTATCATGATATAAGGAAATAAATAATAACTTTATTATTGCCTCTAGGGCATATTTCCTTCATTTATAACACTCAATGCACTTTTATAGGCTAATAAGGTACGTTTCTGTTTTCAGAAAAAAAAATCTCATGTATATTTGGTCCTCTTGCCTTTTCCATGTTTTTGTCGTCTTAGAATTGTTAATGCGCATGCATTTAGGATGGATGCAATAGCTCAAGGAACTGAATCCTAAACATTCAAGGAAAAACATTACAACATTAGGATAGAATGATACACCCACCGTCACCATCACCGTGCCATCCTCACCCCCTTGTTAGTCTAGGTTGCCTCCTCTATCTCTCATGCTCCCTCTCAGATTTAGCTCTATTCTCTTGGATAAAAGTAACAGAGGCAGCATTTATGCTGGCATTTGAGTTTTTCTTAATACAATATGGATCAATATTTCTCAGAAAATAGTATGTATACATCAGATCTAAATTTCATCTTTCTTCTGTTTGGATCGACTCTTGGCGCACGTAAAAACTAAATGTAACCAGGTCATGTGATCAGAAATTCAATTGCTCAGGTTTCCTGATGGCATAGGTAGTTTGGTAGGTTAGTAAAACTAAGTGAACGATGTAATAGTCTATAAGAATGGTCTATAAGATGTATCCATTTGTCGTGTGATCCTTTTGCATATGTTTATGGATGGATAGTCGATGCACTCACTTCATACCATTGATGATACTTACCTTCTCTTGCCTATTTCCCCAAATCATGCACATAGCTATTTTAGTATGGGTTAGGCAATCTCCCTTTGTAAAAAAGTATATATGTATGTCACCTTTTGTGTGAGTGAAATATCCATCAGCATTGTACTTGACCATATGCTCTTTGTACTAAATTTGATGTTTTCTACTGAACCATATTTAAGTTTGTAATGGATTTTGATTCTTTGCTCCAGACTAATGCTTCACCGAGAAACAATAGATGCTGGATCATTGCCTTAAGATAGTCATCATGCTCCAAGGCGGTTCCTACCGGGTTACTATTAATAAGTGTTGGCTTCCTCATGTGCCTTTGAGAAATCCTAATGTTTGATAAGTGATCTCGTGTTTCCTTTTGTATCTGTTTGCCATCACTCTTCCTCTTATCTCTTTTTGTACCACCTTCATTGCAGTTACGCATACACTGTTTCGTTGCTTAATGGCTAATAAAATTGTCAGACATATGGTTGGACTACTTTGAGTTGTTGACCATTGGATTGTTGAATCCTGATGTTGTTCTTACACATTTGATCTGATAGCTTTATTACCAGGTTGGATATGACCGCACCCGGTAGGGGTGCGGGGTGCGGCAAGCCGCACTTTCCATCTAGTATCTAGTGATACGGGGGCATAACATGATACCCTACTCCAGAACTGTTTGGTACCTTAGATCTACATGCAAGGGACATGATTATCTCACTCATCATTTACACATGCCCCCTTGGTATATTTGCATCTGTCCCTGGAAAACAACCTATCATTGTACTCCCTCCATCCCATAATATAAAAGCATAGTATAGTGTCAGAAATGCTCTTATATTATGAGACGAGTGAGTAAATCACAACAGATCTACACATTTGTCCTCGACATCCTTATCGTCAGTTTCTTACCAACAAGCCCTGAACACTACGCCGGCTGACCTTATCTGAATAAAACCAAGACGCATGGATAAATCAAACTTACACCACATCATCAGGTTGAAATCAACCTTCTCACAGTCATTACCTTCTCAAATTTTAAAAGCTTAAAACATTGATATCTTGCAGTCATCAGGTCACCATCAATATTGTCATAACAAATATGGCATGTGATCGTAGGAACACATTTTTCCATTCCTGTAGTCACATCTGAAATATCCATGATCCAAATATTTACCAGAAATCTTAAAAAGAAATTGATCACCAAAAGCAATATTACAGGCTAGCAAATGGTGTGGCATGGCAAATTTCCTAATGGCATTCCTAGCATCAAGAGATCTCTTGATCGAAGCATTTAAACAAATTAAAGTGCTTCATATGCTGCCATCTCTGTCTAGGAATTAACATGACCTTAATATATATATATATATATATATATATATATATATATATATATATATATATATATATATATATATATTTATTTATTTATTTATTTACAAGCATACTCTTTAGTCACTAATTTACATACTTAAACCAATCAACTTTGGTACAGATCACTTGACGAGCTCATATTCTTCTTGTACGCTATCCTGTGTTGGGCAGGACATGACCTAGCGGCGGCGGTGGGGAAAAAGTTGTATCGAAGAAGAGAGGCAAAGAGAACGGAGCGATATGCAAAATTCCCATGAGGTCTGAGCCCTCTCAATCATGTGCATCCTGTCCAGATCCAACGGGCGCTTGGTGCTGGATTATGGGATCATACCACACCCCGCATCACCAGATATGCACTCTTCATTCATCGTTGACAGTGAGACATTCCATGCTCACCGAGTAGTGCTTGCTGCCCGCTCACCGGTCTTCAGAGCAGAGCTCTTCGGTTCAAAGTCTGAGGCTACAATGTCATCCATCACGCTGCATGACATCACACCTGCAACATTCAAAGTTATGCTCTGGTTCATATATACGGATGAATTTCCCGTGGAAGACGAGCATGAGGACTCTTCCACTGAGATGTTCCAGGACCTGCTTGCTGCGGCTGATCAGTATGCACTAGACCGACTAAAGATTATTTGCACCCAGAAGTTGTGGCAGAAAGTGTCCGTAGATACAGTTGCAACTATCTTAGCTTGTGCCGAAACCTACAACTGTCAGGAGTTGAAGAACAAGTGCATTGACTTCTTTGTAGTGGAGGAAAATTTCAAGAAGGCTATGTTCACTGATGGTTATGCATTGATGGTTCTGAAACCCATATAGATTATTGTTGAGCTAGAAAACAGGATTTAGGAGATAACATAGTGAGATACATCTCCATGTGTATAGTTTAGGTGTTCAGGCATAGTTCTAGCATGGTGTTTTGCGGTATGGTGGATGGTATTTGGAATCGTAAGCATAGAGACAGTTTGGTACGTGCCTGGAAAATCCCGTGCCTGGCCTATACCCGGACTGCGCCTGGTATAAGGTAAAACCACAGAAGTCTGACCGCGATGGTAATGCAAGCACAAACGAGTAGCAAGGATGGAGCGTTTGGTATATGCGTGGTATCACAAATAGTTGTCTGAAGACTCGCAGTTGGGATACATGCCGGCAACACATACACTTAGTTATCGAAAACGTATGCATTGCTACTCCCTATCCCCGACGGTTTCTGGGTCATGTGGGAAGGACCCCCTATCACCGACACTCACTAGGCGACGGCTTAAAATGTCGTCGCAGAAAGGGGTTAAAAATCGTTTGTATAGCAACTCGTTGTACCAGTGTAAAGTCAATATTGTTTGTATTATTATATTTCCATGTTCATAGTTAAGAGTTTACATTTCATGCTATAACTGCTATAATCCTGGAATATGCGATTCATTGGAAAACTCATATGCACGTGTGAATTGATAAACGGTTAACAATAGGTTTCCAGTCTCACCTCTAAGACTAGCTCAAGTGTTGTTTGTGATCACGTTTTACGGACCTTAGGACATCGTTAAGTGTAACTGGTCCTAAAACAACATTGAGGGTATGACGTTAGAAGAAAGATCATATTGAATCGACCCAATACTTGTCTGTTATACTTTGTGATCATATCGTCTAAAATCATCTATTATAACACGGATTGTTAGCATGTGTTTTAATTCCTCAGACCATGAGAGTGTCTCGTTCACTTCATACCATACGGTGGACTTTGGGGTTGCTCAAACATCATCTGTAACAAGGTGATCCTAACGACAACTTTCAGGTTCACCGGAAAGTTTCACAAGTGACAAGATAGCTCGAGAGTGGGATTTGCTCCTCAGACGATGGAGAGATATTCTTAGGGCCCTCTTGGTGTGACGACATCCATCATCGTCTAGCTAGGCACAGGTGACTAAGTCACGGGGATGCTGGAACATGTCAACGAGAAAGAAGAACACAACTGGTAAAGTAATCACGATCGGTGTAGTGAGCATGGTGATGACTAAGGAAGATACCGATGCACACCGGGTTTTGTAATATCGTGGAGAAAAGGGAACATCACACGGAAAATGCCAACGGAGGCCGAGCTCCAGGGAGCTCGGTATTTTGAAAAAATCAAAATTTATATTTCAAAGTTTCAGAAAAATTCAAAACAAAGTTCCACGGTAACTTAATAGATTTCCGCACGAACGTGTACGAAAATTATTTGAATTTGTTGTGATTTGTAGGCTGTACAAAAAAAACAAAAATCCGGCCCAACAACAAAAAATATTGGCCCATTCTAGGAATACGTTTTTGTCTTTTTTCTGTACGCCACGTGTGAAAGTATTTGGTTTTGAATTTTTGCACAGACGCAATACACATGTGTGAAAGTGTATACAAACAAGTTTAAATTTTTTCACCTTGTGGAAATTTTTATTTTGGAAACGAGCTCCGTGGAGCTCGGCCTCCAAAAGCCCTCACCCAACATCACATGATAATCAAAGGTTCACTCGAATATCATTTGTGTAATCGTAGGGACTAATATGAATGTCCATGGTTCCGCTATCGGTCATTGAACAAAGGGGTCTCATTCATGTTTATGATTTACCGAACCTACGGGGTCACAAGTTTAAGGTAATCACGTTCTACTAAGTGTTAGTGGTACGGGAGTAATGATAATATATTTGTGAAGTTGTTTCATTAATATCCGGAATAGTTCCGAGATGTTCCGGAAGCGTTTCGGGGTCACCGAAAGGGTTTCGGTGAATACGGGTAATACCGGGTATTACCGATATATATATAGATGGAAAATGTTTCTAGAGATGTTAAATTATATATATAATGGTCTAAAAATATTTAGAACATTTTATAATTAATTTAAATATCAATGGGCCTAAAAAGGTCAAGAGGTGGAAGGCACCTTGGGCCACAAGGGGCCAAGTAGGAAGGTGCCCCTTGTTTCCTTGTAGGGGGCGAATTGGACTTGAGGAGGAGTCCTACTCGTCCCCATGTGGCCGGCGCCCCAAGGGGGACTTCCCCCCTTGGTGACTGCCCTCTCTCTCCCCTCCAACCTCTAGGCGATTTTGCCCTATTGGTGATACAAGTTTTGGAGCCTCATATAGTTGATCTAGTTCTAGTTTTTATTGGTCCTAGTTGACTAATTAGAACTAGCCCTAGCCACCTCTAATCCTTATAATTAGAAGCCCCGTGTGGTTCTAATCTCCTCCCTCCAATTCTCCGGCGATGATTAGCTCTGGACAGCGAAGCGCTGTCAGATCGTGAAGACCGTACGCTTGCAACCAAATGGAGAGTTTGTGCTTTTGGTCTTCCATTTGAGGGCCGTTCGCGGGATCGTCATCGGCGTTCGAGGGACTCCAAGTATGATATACACCGACTCGTCTACTTTCGTTGCACTCCCGGAGTCGGTAACAATCGTCATCCAGATTCGTTATGCATCTTCATATTGTTCCTGGGTGATCGTAGGGTGAGTTTTGTTTTTGTTTTCTACTACGTTTCACAACAGTTGTCCTGTCTAGGAAATGTGATGGTGATAAGCAAGTGTCGGTGGAATTCGGCTTGGTGTTAGAATTCCTATGGGAGACAAATCAGAGCGAGTCTCACCTGCTTGACATGCAAGACTACGACAGAATTTTCTGAGAATGGCTACTCAGCCAAGAAATATGCATAAACAATTCATCTACCATAGCTCAAAAGCTGCAAAGATGATCAAAATCATTGGCTTAGACTAATCAGCCAAGAAATGTGCATAAATAATTTATCACCCGACAAAAAAAACATAGCATTGTTAGAGGCTAATTGATTTTTTTCCCGAGGAAAATCATTTTCTCACAAACTTTGAATATTATACTAAGACCAGATTGAGATATGCTTGTTACGAACCGAAGTGGGGGATATGTCTAAATAACATCTTGACCGTAGGCCCTATCATAGAATCAATTGTCCTACCGTAGGCCCTATCAATCGTGCAGGGTTATCTCGATAATTAAGATAATAATAGTCAGACAAGAGCTTTAGGCGTTTAATGACTATACCTCATGAATCCCCAATAATTTGATCCGTGTTACCATACTAAACCCATCTGTCACTGGTGCTCAGAATAGCACTTCACATTCTCGCTGCACTTAGCCTCACCGTTACTCGATCTTCATGATCCTGGGTACCTGCAGGGATGAAGATCGCGGACAAGACAAGAGACATCTACCAAACAATTTTATTTCACACATACGGGATGTTAATTCAATGCCCTTTCATTGATCTTTCCAGAGGGTTGCAAGGCATATGCCTCAATCCATACCTTACCGAACTACTCACACACATGAAGATGAGATCGCATGAAGAAAACATTGAAGACCACATCTTGAAGATTGATTTACAATGGCTGCCTTGTGTGATGCATGATTACAAGTATGAACTAGAGGGAGTTGGACTATGGTGGTGATGGCGGTTATGATGGAAATAGCGGCGGCTAGGGTTGATGAGAGGGGATGAAGATGGTTCTGTTCTGACTTTGCTCGACGGTGTTCAGTTGACATTTTGGCGTAGCCCCCTTTTATAAAAGTTGTTCAGATGGACAAGACGCCATGGAATTCACGCTATATGACCGCTCATGCGAGCACTTGCGGGCGTATGAAACATCGTCTTTTGTGCTGTCTTCATTGATGCGCTTCCTGATGATTTCTTCTATCTTCATTTCCACTCCTTTCCATGTTCACACGTGATTTTTTTTTCATATTTAGCCCATTTTCTGTGGAAACACATCAAAGACAGGATTTATGAAATCATTTGCATTCATTAGTCATTAGAAGCAATATCAAAACGAATATCTCGATTTTAATGAAAATATCTCGGTTTAAACAAAGGGTGAATGAGTGTAAAAATATCACTCATCACCAGGTCCACTGTCGTCGGAGCCCACCACGCACCCCCACCGCTGCAGCCCCTCCGCGCCGCCGCTCACAGCCTGTGCCTCCGCCGCCAGGTGCCGCCGCCGTGCCCTGAGCCAACGTCGTGCCGTTGCCTGACCCAGAAGGTCGGCGTCCTCTGGTGTCGAGCGGAGAGGGAAGCACCCCACCCAACCAGCACTAGCCGGGCTTTGCCCGACAACACGTCGAGGCGGCATGGAAGGGAGGGGAGAGAGGAAGGGGGCCTTCAAGGCGGCGCTAGGGTCCCCCACCCGCTGGCGCTCGTTAGAGCATCGTGAGGGGGGGGGCTTCCTCTATATCAAGCCCTCATGTTTGTCTCTGGTTTGCGGGAGAAAGTGCGTCCGGACCGCCTTGCAACTTATATTTTTATTCATCCTTTTAAAATAATAAAAGTGCACAAAATATGAAATATGTTGAGGAATTTATAAAATTGTTCACGAGTTAAAGACGTCTTCCCTTCATCCGGAATTAGTTGTCGCTCGTTATGTTGAAGTGTTTTTATATATTTTAATAAATATCAAAGGATTAAAGAATGCTTATGATTTCAAAAAAATTATCATGATTTAGCAAATCATTCACTATTTTTGAAAATTCAGAAAAATAGAAAAATAAAAAGATAAAAGGAAATAAAACCCCTTTAAAACTAGAACAAACGAGAAAATAGAAGATAATAAAAAATCTTTTACCTAATAATAAAGCACGGAGTGCTTCTGGTCGTCCGTCGTGCACTTTTGAAAGCCCCTCTATTTTCTGTAAATTAACATACAATACACGTTTAAGTCACAACCAAACCGTTTTTTGCATTTTCTTAGAAAATCCCCTGGCGTTTCAGGTAATCAACCCGTCATCCATATTTACTCAGCCGAATTGTTTTTTTATCAACCCGTCATCCATATTTACTCAGCCGAATTGTTTTTTTATCTTAACAGAAACCCCTCTGACTTTTAAGTTAATCAATCTGCAATTTATCTAAATTATTCATATCTTTTAAACCGTAATTCTAATTTATTATATATGAAATTTTATTAGAAAAATATGTAGAATCTAAATATGATGTTATTTTTAGCCGTTAAATATTTCTAAAATATTTTTTGATGCACGGTTCATTTTTTCGTACTGGCGGCAATCCGAATTGCAAATAAACACCCATTAAAACTAGATTGAGAGGAAAGAAAACATCAATAACCACACATGCACACCTCTGAACAACATATTTTCCCATCTTATTTCGAGCGAGTGTGCGTGCGCACGCGAGAAAGAGACGCGGTAGGACTAACCACATTGAAACACGTTTTGGTTGTGTAGGCACTGAGGCCACCGTTGACAACACAAATATGATGCCATGTGAAAATAAAGGACGTGAACCTATTAGGGTCTTGAGTCATGATCATTGGGTTAAGAGCGTGCGTTATGTCCTTTCCCGTTGCAATGCACGGACTCTTTTGCTAGTAAAATTAAACTGCTGAAAACTGAAAGAAAAAAACGATATGAAAAACTGGCAGAGAAAACGCGTACTGCGGTACGGAAAAAACTGAGATAATTGGGCAAGGCCATTACTGTTCGCCATGTGCGTCGAATAAAAATTTAGCCACCGTATTTTTACCGGGATGAGCACTCGATAAATTCTCAGCGCGGCCCATATACACCCCTGCGGTGTTGGCGAGGCCCTCAAAGAACGGTTCTGCGCTTAAGGGTTTTGGACTTTGGTGCGAGTAGCGGCGGCGGCGGCGGCGACGACGACACACGACGTACGGCGAGGTCCGAGGTGCGGCCTCTGGCGCCTCAGCACCGATTGCCACCGCCAGCAGGCCAATCGCCGCCACCTACGGCAGCTAGCAAGCCAGCCAGTGAGTGCCCTTGGTCGGTTCGTTGAACAGAAGGATTCGCTAGCTTGTACTTACTCCTTTACAGGAATTCTTGTGTTCAAGCAACTCAATTCTGTGGAGTACTTTCTTTTTTACGTTTGCTTGAACATTCTTCAGTGAGCAAGCGGGCTAAGACGGCAGAGCCGGAGTCGCAGACGACCATTGTGGGCTCTTCTGCCTTCCAGTTCAAAGTAGACTACGAGCAAGTTAAGCAGCTTCCCACCGGCAAGTCCGTCTTCTCCGATGCCGTCTCCGCCGGTGGGCACCTGTGGAGGATTGAGTGCTTCCCTCGTGGGGTGAACGAGGCCGACAGGGAGTATGTTTCTATCTTCCTCGAGCGCATGAGCAAATCCAAAAGTGTTGGGGCATTCTTCGAGGTCTTGATGATGGGCAGGGACGGCACACCATGCCTGTCGCATATACGTAGGGCATTTGAAACCTTTGAGATCACGGAAGACGGCGACACCTTTGGATGGCATCAGTTCGTGAAGGGGACTGTTGTGGAGAAAGATTACTTGGCAGGGAGACACGTCACGTTTGTGTGCGCGATCATGGTCGTCGATGACAGTCCTATTCTCAGTCCTATTCTCGTCCCATCTTCAGACATCGGGACCCATCTTGGCCGTCTGCTAGACCATGCTGACGGGACGGACGTGTCATTCGTCGTCGACGATGAGACATTCCGTGCACACCGAGCGGTGCTTGCTGCCCGCTCGCCGGTGTTTAGAGCAGAGCTCTTCGGTTCCATGTCTGAGGCTACAATGCCATCCATCATGCTGCACGACATCAAACCCGCAACATTCAAAGTTATGCTTCGGTTTATTTACACGGATGAATTGCCCGAGGAAGACGAGCTTCAGGACTCTTCTGCCCAGATGTTTCAAGATCTACTCGCTGCGGCCGATCGGTATGCACTGGACCGACTGAAGATTATTTTTGCTCAGAAGCTGTGGGAGAAAGTGTCTGTTGAGACAGTTGCAACTATCTTGGCTTGGGCTGAAACCTACAACTGTCAGGAGTTGAAGAATAAGTGCATTGACTTCTTTGTGGTGGAGGAAAATTTCAGGAAGGTCATGTTCACTGATGGTTATGGGTTGTTACTTTTGAAATTCCCAGCTATTATTGCTGAGCTAAGGAAGAGAGTTTAGGACATAACATAGTGAGATCGTCTCCATGTGTATAGTTCAGGTGTTCAAGCAGAGCTGGGGTCCTGAGATTGCAGAATCTTCTTCTTAGCAGTATTATTGGGCTTAATTGCTACTGAGCACTGATAGAGATAAATGAGGTGAGGTGGAGGATGTTATCAGATAACTGAGATGCAAAGTTGCCAAATGAGCAGCTCGTTTATGTTTTTACTTACTCTGTTCTTTTTGCCGTGTCGTGTCCTGAAGCTACTTTTGCTACTCTAGGGAATAACTATCTAGTGGCAAACTTCTGGAGGATTAGTGTTTGCGTAGTTCAGTGTGAATTTCCGTTCCTTGGTCCATCTGATATAACCGGAAGAAATCAAACAAGGAATATTCAAATCCGAACAATATGGAAATAAAAAAATGTATTTGGCAACCCTGATCGTTTTTGCAAAAGCGCCACACCACTTGGATGCCGTCCATTTAAACCCGACGCATGCGACACGTTTCAGCGAGCCGCTTTGTTTTCTCTGTTGCTGGTGTGTGGGCCATCGCTCAACGCCCGCTTCGCTCGAACCGTCTACCCCGTGATGCGTGACTTAACTCCCTCCTCCCCCACCACTCGCCTCATTTCGTTTGGTAACCGCGCGCCCGCTCCGCTCTCTGGTTCTCTGTTGCTCCACCCCCGCTCTCTCTCTGTCGACGGCGAGCAGCGACGCCTTCTCCGGCCGATTCTCGGCGCTAGTGTTCTGTTCCACCGGTGAGTCTCGACTCAATCCCCCTCACATCCGCCCCCAGTAGTTCGTGGCGAGATGTTCGTCGGGTTGGTCACATGCTAGAACAGACGAGGAATGCGCCCAATACGTTCAATTCGTGGTGCAGTTGCTATTTGTTAGCCCCTGTTTGGCATGCACATCGTTTTACTGCTTAATTTGCCGTTTTCGATTTTATGGGTAGTTGCCATCATTTTTGAACTGATCCCCTCCACTACACGGTTCGATTCTGATTTCTAGGGTTTTCTCTAGATGCAAAACCATTATGTCTTCGTTCATGATTCGCCGCTGTTATCCTATGATGATTTCTGTCGTTATCTTGGTTGCCGGTAGGTTTGGTGCGGGGATTTTACAACCAGTCTCCTCACTCTGTATCTATGTTGGGCTCCGTTTTATCATGCTCTGTTCATGCTCTTATGTTTGCAGTGAACGCATTGAATTACCACCTGTATAATTAGGTTGCTGGTGAGAATCCCATACTATTTGTGTTTTTATATGCAGTTCATCTCGTTTTGTGTGTAGGCTGTCATGATGGATTGTTTCTTCTAGCACTATCAGTGATGTCTCGTTTCATGATGTATTTTGTGTTTCTTTTTTTTTCGAAAAGGGGTGATCCCCGGCCTCTGCATCAACATGATGCATACGGCCATTTTATTAATGAATAGTTTCAACAAAGTCTCAAAGTCTCCACAATTACAGAAAAAAAGGGGATAACGGCTCACACAGAACCAAAAGGCTAGATACACAAGCTAGCCAAAAAGGATAAACCACAACCGGTTGGCTCAAAAAATAGACAGGTAAACTAATTGCCTATCCTATTACATGACCGCCATCCAAACCGGTTGAAGATATCCCAGCTACCGCCTCCCATCGGGTAGATCCAGTAACCAAACGCCTCCCTGGCCTCCGTCAAGTGAGTAGCGACCAGGAACGGATTAGCGCCGTAGCTCTGAAGATAACCTGCAAAAATGAATGTTTGTTGTTCTGTTAAAGACCAGATCATTTCTGCAATTCCAAAGCGCCCACACTAAGGCGCACACCCCACGCTGAATATGTCTTGCTAACCCGGGCTCTACCCTGTTTAGCCATGTTCCAAATAACATGTTAACCGAATTCGGTGGAGGAATATTGAAAGCAATATGGATAGTCGTCCATAGAATTCTAGCTAATGGGCAATCAAAAAACAGATGTTTAATAGTTTCACCCCGATCACAGAAACTACACCTAGTAGGCCCTGTCCAATTACGCTTTGTCAAATTATCCTTTGTTAAGATAACTTGTTTGTGTAGAAACCACATAAACACTTTGATCTTCAAAGGAACTTTGACATCCCACACATGCTTGGAGCTAGGAATCGAGTTCGAATTGATGACATCGACATACATTGATTTAACTGTAAATTCACCCGACCTAGTGAGATTCCAACGTAACTGATGGATGTGCCATCATTTAACTTATCTGAGCTTTAGTTGTGAATATTACTATCAGGGGTGTGAATAATTTATCAGGAGTCCACCGTAAAATTTATCATGTCACAGATTTTTTTAATACTTAGTGTTGTGATGTCCAATATATGTGTTTGTGTGTAAGTTGTTGCCATCCCTAATCCTGTATATACTTAAGAAATTCATCCCCACTACTTGATTTATCTCAACATGCAAGCTGTCCACATCAGCAGCTAACATGCAGCCATCCACACCTCAGCAAAACCGCCACATCAGAAAGATTATGTTTGTTCGCCTTAAGCCATGTCATCTCCTTTTGTATTCTACCAATCGGGTTGTGCATGCAGCCACTGTACAGGAAGACGAAACGAGACCTCTTCATATTCCATACACTCTTATATCAAGCTAAATGCGGCACCCACCCACCGTATGGGGAGACAAAATGAGGCCTCTCCATATTCCACCCATCATCACGTCATTCATTGTTCATATGCCCATCCACTGAACTAAAGCCCAGCTCGGCTTCCTCATGCCCCCTGCTCTTGCACACATCTTCATACCACGATCGAATCTTCTACGTACTAATTACCAGGCATGCTCTTGCTGGCGTGAAAAGCAGCAGCGGCGGCAGCGCCCGCAACATCGATTGTAGACTGAACTGTCCGGCTAGACCAGCGAAGGTATGCCAAGAAAATCAATCAAGTTCTTTGCCTAATTTTTTTACAACCCAAGTCAAGAAATCATAATTTAGATTAATTGTAGACTGGTTGGTTTGGTGATCTGATGAATGGGTTTATCTGATCGGACCATAGAGACGATGAGGCGTAAATTTTGATTTCTTGAACGATTTGTGAACCATTAAATTTTTGGTTGGTTCTTTTTACCTGTCTCTAGATGCTACTACAAGGTTGAAGAAGTAGATCAAGAGGCGCCAGATCAATCAAAGAGGAACGCCATACCAAGAGGACGACCATCAAATCGGAGCCGTGGGCTGCCATCACAATGATTAGTTTCGACATGGACCTGGAGGCTCTAGATTGCGCTAGATGCATTTATCTCCTCAAGCCTCTTCAGTGTTCCGTGGTGATCTTTTAATCATAAGTTGTAGCTCATCAGTTTTTTGGTTTCTTTTTTTCAAATCCAGCGCTAATCAGGTTTTCCTAGGATGGAACTCAGGTTCATCTATTGCAAATCATGCATGGTGCTGCACCATATAAGACAAACAAAAAGAATCAGATCTACATGGGCATACTGTTGTGAATGGCATCAGTACGCTGCACAGGGTTGATCGGGCAAGAAGCATGATTTAATCAATAGTGAGCTTCATGATTTATAAGCGACCTTTTTTTTCTAAAAAATCAAACTACGAGATATTTAATGTTTTATTTTTTCCTTGGAAGCTATGTTTTCCATAAATGCACAACTACAGCTTTGTTATCGTTGTTTTAGGTTTAGCCAAGCATTGAGATGTCTCTGTTTAACAGAGTTTTTGTCTCATCACCCCGATGATATATAGTCCAGGAAAGATATTAATATAAAAAAAATCATATGCATACATTCTTGGTCTTTCATCAAGTTTTCTCTAGATGCTTACTCCAGAGAAAATTTCTTCCAGACAAAATTCTTTGTCATCAACTTATACTACGTTTTCATAAAATAAAATGGTGTTTTTAAACATCAATTTTTTTAGCGATTCCCGCAGCAACGCGCGGGGTATCATCTAGTTTGCATAAGTTATCTTGCCCGATACATACATTTTATCAGTGTATCATAAAGCAATTTTTTTCAGGTATTCAATATCTAGTAGAAACACACATGTCCTTATTTTGTTTTCGTCCTTCTCTGTTGTGGATGAGTTATCTTGTTGTAACCAATGTATCATAACAATATGTGTGTGACTATTAATTCAGAAACTATGCATCCTTTATGCTCACTTTTTTCTCTTTGTTATTCTTGTCTGTCAGGTCACAATGCCAAGGAAGCGCAAGTTAGATGGTGACTTTGAGGAGGTGAACCCCTTAAAGAAGCATAAGCCTCTCGCAGATCGGAACAGAGCTTCTCCTAGTGCTCTTGTGACTGCTTGTAAGGACATGTCAGATGAGAGAATGTCCGCGATTGATGACATGGATTTCACTAGTCTGTGGAATATCAAGTGCGATAATCTGTTCAATCGGCTTTCCCAATGGCTTGCTGGTCTATATGACCCTGATTCCTGTGAGGTCGTTGTACCTGGTCGCGGAAGGTTACCGGTCAATGAAGAGTCTGTGCATCGTATAATGGGTGTGCCCCAAGGTGATATTGCGGTGGATTTCAAGGTTCCTACAGATGCACAACTTGAGCTTGCGGGACATCTTTTTGGTGATCTTGGACAGGCTCCTAAAACTGTGGATGTATTAAATCTTATCTTGAGCACTAACCGGCATGATGACAATTTCAAGCGCTTGTGGCTTGTGCTTGCTGCCAGCACTATGATGGCGCCGACGACTTCCAACAAGACCAGCACCAGATGGTATCCTGTGTTGATAAGTGCTACCTCTTGAGCACTGCATTGATTTTCCCTTGAAGAGGAAAGGGTGATGCAGTAAAATAGCGTAAGTATTTCCCTCAGTTTTTGAGAACCAAGAAATCAATCCAGTAGGAGGCCACGCACGAGTCCCTCGCACCTACACAAACAAATAAATCCTCGCAACCAACGCAATAAAGGGGTTGTCAATCCCTTCACTGTCACTTACGAGAGTGAGATCTGATAGATATGCTAAGATAATATTTTTGGTATTTTTATGATAAAGATGCAAAGTAAATAAAGCAAAATAAAAACGACGCCAGAAATAGCTTGTTGTCGGGAGATTAAATATGATGGAAAATAGACCCGGGGGCCATAGGTTTCACTAGTGGCTTCTCTCGAGTGCATAAGTATTACGGTGGGTGAACAAATTACTGTTGAGCAATTGATAGAATTGAGCATAGTTATGAGAATATCTAGGTATGATCATGTATATAGGCATCACGTCCGCGACAAGTAGACCGACTCCTGCCTGCATCTACTACTATTACTCCACACATTGACCGCTATCCAGCATGCATATAGAGTATTAAGTTCATAAGAAGAGAGTAATGCTTTAAGTAAGATGACATGATGTAGAGGGATAAACTCATGCAATGTGATATAAACCCCATCTTGTTATCCTCGATGGCAACAATACAATACGTGCCTTGATGCCCCTACTGTCACTGGGAAAGGACACCGCAAGATTGAACCCAAAGCTAAGCACTTCGCCCATTGCAAGAAAGATCAATCTAGTAGGCCAAACCAAACTGATAATTCAAAGAGACTTGCAAAGATAACCAATCATACATAAAAGAATTCAGAGGAGATTCAAATATTGTTCATAGATAAACCTGATCATAAACCCACAATTCATCGGTCTCAACAAACACACCGCAAAAGAAGATTACATCGAATAGATCTCCACAAGAGAGGGGGAGAACATTGTATTGAGATCTAAAAAGAGAGAAGAAGCCACCTAGCTAATAACTTTGGACCCGAAGGTCTGAGGTAAACTACTCACACATCATCGGAGAGGCTATGGTGTTGATGTAGAAGCCCTCCGTGATCGATGCCCCCTCCGGCGGAGCTCCAGAAAAGGCCCCAAGATGGGATCATGGGTACATAAGGTTGCGGCGGTGGAATTAGGTTTTTGGCTCCGTATCTGGTAGTTCGGGGGTACGTAGGTATATATAGGAGGAAGAAGTACGTCGGTGGAGCAACTTGGGGGATATTCTTTTTCTGCGAAACTCTGAAATAGGCAAAAAACAACAATTCTGGGTTGGGCCTCCGGTTAATAGGTTAGTCCAAAAATAATATAAAAGTGTATAATAAAGCCCATTAATGTCCAAAACACAATAATATAGCATGAAACAATAAAAAATTATAGATACGTTGGAGACGTATCAAGCATCCCAAGCTTAATTCCTGCTCGTCCTCGAGTAGGTAAATGATAAAAACAGAATTTTTGATGTGGAATGCTACTTGGAATAATTTCAATGTAATTCTCTTAATTGTGGTATGAATATTCAGATCCAAAAGATTCAAGACAAAAGTTTAATATTGATATAAAAATAATAATACTTCAAGCATACCAACTAAGCAATTATGTCTTCTCAAAATAACATGGCCAAAGAAAGTTATCCCTACAAAATTATATAGTCTGGCTATGCTCTATCTTCACCACACAAATTATTTAAATCATGCACAACCCCGATGACAAGCCAAGCAATTGTTTCATACTTTTGGTGTTCTCAAACTTTTTCAATATTCACGCAATACATGAGCGTGGGCCATGGACATAGCACTTATATGTGGAATAGAATGGTGGTTGTGGAGAAGACAAAAAAGGAGAAGATAGTCTCACATCAACTAGGCGTATCAACGGGCTATGGAGATGCCCATTAATAGATATCAATGTGAGTGAGTAGGGATTGCCATGCAACAGATGCACTAGAGCTATAAGTATATGAAAGCTCAACAAAAGGAACTAAGTGGGTGTGCATCCAACTCACTTGCTCACGAAGATCTAGGGCATTTTGAGGAAGCCCATCATTAGAATATACAAGCCAAGTTCTATAATGAAAATTTCTCACTAGTATATGAAAGTGATATCATACGAGACTCTCTATCATGAAGATCATGGTGCTACTTTGAAGCACAAGTGTGGTAAAAGGATAGTAACATTGTCCCTTCTCTCTTTTTCTCTCATTTTTCTTATTTGGGCCTTTTCCTTTTTTTTTATGGCCTCCTTTTTTTATTTAGTCTGGAGTCTCATCCCGACTTGTGGGGGAATCATAGTCTCCATCATCCTTTCCTCACTTGGGACAATGCTCTAAAAAATGATGATCATCACACTTTTATTTACTTACAACTCAACAATTACAACTCAATACTTAGAACAAAATATGACTCTATGTGAATGCCTCCGGAGGTGTACCAGGATATGCAATGAATCAAGAGTGACATGTATAAAAGAATTATGAACGGTGGCTTTGCCACAAATACGATGTCAACTACATGATCATGCGAAGCAATATGAAAATGATGGAGCGTGTCATAATAATCTGAACGGTGGTAAGTTGCATGGCAATATATCTCGGAATGGCTATGGAAATGCCATGGTAGGTAGGTATGGTGGCTGTTTTGAGGAAGGTATATGGTGGGTGTATGATACCGGCGAAAAGTGCGCGGTATTAGAGAGGCTAGCAATGGTGGAAGGAAGAAAAGTGAGTATAATCCATGGACTCAACATTAGTCATAAACAACTCATATACTTATTGCAAAAATCTACAAGTTATCAAAGCAAAGTATTACGCGCATGCTCCTAGGGGGATAGATTGGTAGGAAAAGACCATCACTCATCTCTGACTGCCACTCATAAGGAAGACAATCAATAAATAAATCATGCTCCGACTTCATCACATAACGGTTCACCATACGTGCATGCTACGCGAATCACAAACTTTAACACAAGTATTTCTCAAATTCACAACTACTCAACTAGCATGACTCTAATATCATCATCTTCATATCTCAAAAAAATTATCAAGCATCTAAATTCTCATAGTATTCAACACACTCATAAGAAAAAATTTATTAATCTTGAATGCCTATCATAATTAAAGCAAATTACCATGCTGTTTTGTAGGTCTCTCAAAATAATCTAAGTGAAACATGAGAGAACAATAGTTTCTATAAAACAAAACCACTACTGTGCTCTAAAAGATATAAGTGAAGCACTAGAGCAAAAACTATATAACTCAAAAGATATAAGTAAAGCACATAGAGTATTCTAACAATTTACGAATCATGTGTGTCTCTCTCAAAAGGTGTGTATACAGCAAGGATGATTGTGGAAAACTAACAAATGAAGACTCAAATAATACAAGACGCTTCAAGCAAACCATGTGGTGAATAAAAATATAGCTTTAAGTAAAGTTACCGATGGAAGTAGACGAAAGAGGGGATGCCTTCCGGGGCATCCCCAAGCTTTGGCTTTTAGGTGTCCTTAGATTATCTTGGGGTGCCATGGGCATCCCTAAGCTTAGGCTCTTGCCACTCCCTGTTCCATAATCCATCAAATCTTTTACCCAAAACTTGAAAACTTCACAACACAAAACTTAACAGAAAATCTCGTGAGCTCCTTTAGCGAAAGAAAACAAACACCACTTCAAGGTACTGTAATGAACACATTCTTTATTTATATTGGTGTTAAACCTACTGTATTCCAACTTCTCTTTGGTTTAGAAACTATTTTACTAGCCATAGATTCATCAAAATATGCAAACAACACACAAAAAACAGAATCTGTCAAAAACAGAACAGTCTGTAGTAATCTGTAACTAACGCAAACTTCTGGAACTCCAAAACTTCAGCCAAAATAGGAAGACCTAGAAAATTTGTTTATTGATCAGCATAAATTGGAATCAATATTTTATCACGTTCTGGTGATTTTTAACAATTATTTTCGTGAACACAAAGTTTCTGGAATTTTCAGCAACATCAAATAACTATCATCCAAGAAGATCCTATAGGTTAAATTTGGCACAAACACTAATTAAAACATTAAAACACATCTAACCAGAGGCTAGATCAAATATTTATTCCTAAACAGAAGCAAAAAGCAAAAAACTAAAAATAAAATTGGGTTGCCTCCCAACAAGCGCTATCGTTTAGCGCCCCTAGCTAGGCATAATAGCAAGGATAGATCTAGGTATTGCCAACTTTGGTGGGCAATCCATAAGTGGCTCTCATAATAGATTCATAAGGTAATTTTATTTTCTTTCTAGGGAAGTGTTCTATGCCTTTCCTTAACGGAAATTGGAATCTAATATTTCCTTCCTTCATATCAATAATTGCACCAATCGTTCTAAGGAAAGGTCTACCAAGAATAATAGGACATGAAGGATTGCAATCTATATCAAGAACAATAAAATCTATGGGCACTTAATTCCTATTTTCAGCAATAAGAACATCATTAATTCTTCCCATAGGTTTCTTAATGGTGGAATCCGCAAGGTGCAAGTTTAAAGAGCAATCATCAAAATCACGGAAACCTAGCAAATCACACAAAGTTTTTGGAATCGTGGAAACACTAGCATCCAAATCACACAAAGCATAGCATTCATGATCTTTAATTTTAATTTTAATAGTAGGTTCCCACTCATCATAAAGTTTTCTAGGGATAGAAACTTCCAACTCAAGTTTTTCTTCATAAGATTGCATCAAAGCATCAACGATATGTTTAGTAAAGGCTTTATTTTGACTATAAGCATGTGAAGAATTTAGCACGGATTGCAACAAGGAAATACAATCTATCAAAGAGCAATTATCATAATTAAATTCCTTGAAATCCAAAATAGTGGGTTCATTAATATCTAGAGTTTTGATCTCTTCAATCCCACTTTTACCAATTTTTGCATCAGGATCTAAAAACTCCGAATTTTTGGAACGCCTTCTAGGTAAAGGTGGATCATATTCGGTCCCATCATTATCAAGATTCATATTGCAAAACAAAGATTTAATAGTGGACACATCAATAACTTTTAGATCTTCATCTTTATTTTCATAGAAATTCAAAGAACATGCTTTCACAAAGTAATCTTTCTTAGCACGCATCCTAGCGGTTCTTTCTTTGCACTCATTAATGGAAATTCTCATGGATTTGAGAGACTCATTGATATCATGCTTAGGTGGAATAGATCTAAGTTTCAAAGAATCAACATCAAGAGAAATTCTATCAACGTTCCTAGCCAATTCATCAACTTTAAGCAATTTTTCTTCAAGCAAAGCATTGAAATTCTTTTGCGAATTCATAAACTCCTTAACACTAGTCTCAAATCCAGAAGGTATCTTATTAAAATTTCCATAAGAATTATTGTAGGAATTACCATAATTATTAGAAGAATTACTAGGATACGGCCTAGGATTAAAGTTTCCTCTATACGTGTTGTTACCAAAATTATTCCTACCAACAAAATTCACATCCATAGATTCATTATTATTATCAAGCAAAGTAGGCAAAGGCATATCATTAGGATCAGAAGAAACACTTTTATTAGCAAATAATTTCATAAGTTTATCCATCTTTCCACTCAAAACATTAATTTCTTCTATCGCATGCACTTTTTTATTAGTAGATCTTTCAGTGTGCCATTGAGAATAATTAACCATAATATTATCTAGGAGTTTAGTAGCTTCTCCTAAAGTGATTTCCATAAAAGTGCCTCCCGCGGCCGAATCTAAAAGATTTCTAGAAGCAAAATTCAATAGGCATAATTTTTTTGTATAATCATCCAATGATTCAAACCATGTGTAGGGCAATTACGTATCATTAATTTCATCCTCTCCCAAGCTTGTGCAACATGTTCATGATCAAGTTGCTTAAAATTCATAATATCGTTTCTAAGAGAGATGATTTTAGCGGGAGGAAAATACTTAGAGATAAAAGCATCTTTGCACTTATTCCAAGAATCAATACTATTTTTAGGCAAAGACAAAAACCAAGCTTTAGCATGATCTCTAAGAGAAAAAGGAAATAGCTTCAATTTAACAATATAATTGTCCACATCTTTCTTCTTTTGCATATCACACAAATCAACAAAGCTATTTAGATGGGTAGCGGCATCTTCACTAGGAAGGCCGGCGAATTGATCTTTCATGACAAGATTCAACAAAGCAGCATTAATTTCACAAGATTCAGTATCGGTAAGAGGAGCAATCGGAGTGCTAAGGAAATCATTGTTGTTGGTATTGGTAATGTCACACAATTTAGTATTATCTTGAGCCATCGTGACAAGCAAGCAATCCAACACACGAGCAAACAAGAAGCAAGCGAAAAAGAAGCGAACGGAAAAGAGAGGGCGAATAAAACGGCAAGGGTGAAGTGGGGGAGAGGAAAACGAGAGGCAAATGGCAAATAATGTAATGCGGGAGATAAGGGTTTGTGATGGGTACTTGGTATGTTGACTTTTGCGTAAACTCCCCGGCAACGGCGCCAGAAATCCTTCTTGCTACCTCTTGAGAACTGCATTGGTTTTCCCTTGAAGAGGAAGGGGTGATGCAGTAAAGTAGCGTAAGTATTTCCCTCAGTTTTTTAGAACCAAGGTATCAATCCAGTAGGAGGCCACGCACGAGTCCCTCGCACCTACACAAACAAATAAATCCTCGCAACCAACGCAATAAAGGGGTTGTCAATCTCTTCACGGTCACTTACGAGAGTGAGATCTGATAGATATGATAAGATAATATTTTTTGGTATTTTTATGATAAAGATGCAAAGTAAAGAAAGCTAAATAAAAATGATGCCAGAAATAGCTTGTTGTCGCTAGATTAAATATGATGGAAAATAGACCCGGGGGCCATAGGTTTCACTAGTGGCTTCTCTCGAGAGCATAAGTATTACGGTGGGTGAATAAATTACTGTTGAGCAATTGACAGAATTGAGCATAGTTATGAGAATATCTAGGTGAGGGAGTTCCGGACTAGGGGGTGTCCGGATAGCCGAACTATCATCATCGGCCGGACTCCAAGACTATGAAGATACAAGATTGAAGACTTCGTCCCGTGTCCGGATGGGACTTTCCTTGGCGTGGAAGGCAAGCTTGGCGATACGGATATGTAGATCTCCTACCATTGTAACCGACTCGGTAACCCTAGCCCTCTCCGTGTCTATATAAACCGGATGGCTTTAGTCCATAGGACGAACAACAATCATACCATAGGCTAGCTTCTATGGTTTAGCCTCTTTGATCTCGTGGTAGATCCACTCTTGTAACACACATCATCAATATTAATCAAGCAAGACGTAGGGTTTTACCTCCATCAAGAGGGCCCGAACCTGGGTAAAACATCGTGTCCCTTGTCTCCTGTTACCATCCGCCTAGACGCACTTGCAGATTCGGGACCCCTACCCGAGATCCGCGGTTTTGACACCGACATTGGTGCTTTCATTGAGAGTTCCTCGTATGCGTCACCGATAGGCTCGATGGCTTCTTCGACCATCATCAACGACGCAGCCTAGGGTGAGACTTTTCTCCCGGACAGATCTTCGTATTCGGCGGCCGCTTTCTGGGCGATTAAGCAGCCATCTGGAGCAGATCGAAAGCTACTCCCATGGCCGTCAGGTCGGATTTGGAAGTTTGAACTTCACGGCTGACATCCGCGGGGACTTGATCCTCGATGGAGTCGAGCCACAGCCGAGCGTGCCGCACTCTATCACGGCGAGCATGATTTAGCTCTGCAGCCGGACAAGACCACAGGCCTTTTCGAACCCGCTCCGATCTTCAATTCGGAGCCGGCTGCGCAGATCGGGGATGGATGGCTAGACACCGCCTCGGGGGCTGCAACCTCTACGGTGATAGAGCCGAACACTGATCTTGTCCCTCATAAAGCTCGCGACTCCGAGGTACCGGACTCCTTGCCGGACTTCAAACCTCCCGCGCCCCCTCCGATCGAATCTGATTGGGCGCCGGTCAGGGAGTTCACCGCAGCGGACATCTTTCAACTCTCACCTTTTGGCGACATCTTGAGTTCGCTAAAGTACCTCTCGTTATCAGGAGAGCCCTGGCCGGACTGCGGTCAGGATGGTTGGGATGCGGACGACGAAGAAATTCAAAGCCCACCCACCACCCACTTTGTAGCCGTTGTCGACGATCTAACCGACATGCTAGACTACGACTCCGAAGACATCGACGGTATGGACGACGATGCCGGAGACGAACAAGAACCAACGACTATCGGGCACTGGAAAGCCACCTCATCATATGACATATACATGGTGGATATCCGAAAGGATGGGAATGGCGAAGGAACAGAGGAGGATGACCCCTCCAAGAAACAGCCCAAGCGCCGGCGTCAGCGGCGCCGCTCTAAATCCCGCCACAGCAAGAATGAAGATTCCGGCACCGGAGATAACAATACACCGGACAGTGCCGAAGATAATCCACTCCAGCAAGATCCAGCGCAGGAGGATGGAGACGCCAGCCCTCACGAGAGAGCGGCAGAAGAAGAGGTAGAGGATTATATGCCTCCTCCGAGACGCAAGCAGGCCTCGACGACGATGAATTCGCTCGTGCTGAGGATCCCGTCGAACAAGAGCGTTTTAGACGCAGGCTTATGGCCACGGCGAACAGCCTCAAGAAAAGCAGCAACAGCTTAGAGCTGATCAGGATCTGCTAGCCGACGGATGGATCAAGTCCTCGTGGCGAAGAGCATGAGCTCGAACGCCCTCAAAAGCTACCCTAAACGCACGCTGCTCCCCCGATTAGAGGAGGAGGCTTACGAACCCGCATCACCAGGAGACAATACGGCTGACCGACCACCCCGTGGTCGCGGTAGAGAGGCCTCTAGGCCCTTCACTAGAACCGTACCCCGGCATCGCTCAAAAAGCACACGGCCACAGGGGAACGCTCTGGACCTGCGAGATATATTGGAGGACAAGGCAAGACAATCAAAATCAATCTATGGATCGCGTGGGCGCCCACGGCACGTGATTTACAACCGTCGCGCCGGACACGATAAGTCCGCCGGGCCGAACAAAATGCATAAAGCTCTTTTGAGCTCCGTCGTGATATCGCCCGATCAGGGCGCCAGACACCCACTATGCTTCACAGACGAAGTAATGGATCATCAAATCCCGAAGGGTTTAAACCCGTCAATATTGAATCCTATGATGGCACAACAGACCCGCGGTTTGGATCAAGACTATCTCCTTCACATCCACATGGCCCGCGTGACGATCTTCACGCCATCAAATACCTCCCCTCAAGCTTAAAGGACCAGCCCGGCATTGGCTCAACAGCTTGCCGCCAGAGTCAATTGGGAGCTGGGAGGACACGGAAGCCGCATTCCTCGATAACTTCCAGGGCACTTATGTGCGACCACCAGACGTTGATGACCTAAGCCACATAATTCAGCAGCCGACGAATCGGCCGGACAATTACGGACACGGTTCTTAACCAAGAAAAACCAAATCGTCGATTGTCCGGATCACGGAGGCCAGCGCGCCTTCAAGCATAACATCCGCGACGAGTGGCTTGCCCGCACCAAGGATAGGAAAAGCCGAAATCCATGGCAGCCCTCACATCACTCATGACCCGCTTCTGCGGGTGAGGACAGCTGGCTAGCACGCAGCAACAACCTCAAAGAAAATTCGGCAGTCCGGACTTCAAGGACCGAAATGGCAGGCAGCGTCGTAACAAAACAAATGCCGCATTAACGGCGACAATATTGAGGATACGGCAATCAATGCCGGATTCAGAGGCTCTAAACCCGGTCAGCGGAAAAAGGCATTCAAAAGAACTACTCCAGGTCCGTCCAATTTGGACCGAATACTCGACCGCTTGTGCCAGATACACGGCACCCCCGAAAAGCCAGCTAACCACACCAACAGGAACTGTTGGGTATTCAAGCAGGCAGACAAGTTAATTGCCGAAAACAATGAGAAGGGGCTGCATAGCGATGACGAGGACGAGACAATAGAGGACAGAAGGGTTTCCCCCAAAAGGGTTTCTAGGTGCGGACGGTGAACATGATATACGCAACACACATACCCAAAAGGGAGCGGAAGCGTGCACTCTGGGATGTCTACGCGATGGAGCCAGTTACCCCGAAGTTCAATCCATGGTCCTCCTGCCCGATCACTTTGACCGAAGGGACCACCCCACCAGCATCCGCCACGGCGGATTCGCCGCACTGGTCTTAGACCCAATCGTCGATGGATTTCACCTAACCAGAGTCCCGATGGATGGCGGCAGCAACTGAACCTGCTTTTCCGTGATCTGATGCACAAAATGGGCATAGACCCTCAAGGATTAAACCTACCAAAACGACCTTTAAAGGCGTCATACCAGTGTAGAAGCCAATTGTACAGGCTCAATTACACCGAAGTGGTCTTGGATCCCGGATAACTTCCGAAGTGAGGAGTTGATCTTCGACATAGTCCCGTTCATGGCGGCTATCATGCCTTGCTCGGACGTGCAGCGTTGCAAAGTTCAGCGCGGTGCCGCACTCGCATACCTCAAGCTCAAGATGCCAGGCCCTCGAGGAGTCATCACTGTCAACGGAAACACTGAACGTTCTCTCGCGGCAGAAGCGCAATGCAGCCTCTTAAGGCAATTCTCGAGTCCGGCTGGACACAGCTAAGCGTGCCCGGAGTAACTTACAACAAGACCACCTGGCACGTTCCGAGAACGTGTAGCAGTGCGGCCCCAACCCCAGCTCCTGCGAAACGTCAAAGCAGGTCCTTCGCGTACACCATTACGCTCCAAGATACCATGGGCATGGGGAGAGGGCACGACCACGATAAACCTGCATCATGCGGCTCAACCACACCAGGGGCTCTCAAGTGTGCCGTTCCTTTTTCTTTTCTTTTTACCTTTTACTTTTTACCCACAGGACTCCGTTTGTCAGAGGCCCTGTCCAGCAGCAGACCTGCCGAACTCACGATGCAACAACCAGGGAAGGATAAAGGCTACAACGAATATAAGGTGGTCCCCATTACGAGCATTTTTATACACCAATCTGCAGCCTACCCCTGGAGGGGACATGTTTAACAGTCCCATACCTTGCTTATCGCACTATTTGTATCGTTCTGCATTCGTAGCAGCACTTATTGAATAAAACAATGCAGCACCTTTTTGCTTATAATTGCATTTCTTTTTCATACATATGTTCATTCACGGCATGTTGCATCCGTACACTTTGGTACGGCTAATATACACCAGGGGCTTATGTTTCCCACATTATGGTATGATGAGTCTGAACACTTTCACAAGTGCGGCACCCCGAACTTATAGCACTATATGCATCGGCTTGAATCATGTCTTGGGTCAATAGTTGGGTTTGCCCGGCCCCATGTTTTGGTACCTTACGTTCTGTTATATCGGCTAAGGTAGCACTGGAGAACCATGCGATTCCGCCCAGCTTGAGCTGGGTTAACGCCTCGATGGAAAGCTAAAACTGACCGTCATGATGAGGCGAGAGCGATCGCTGTTCGAGAGGTTTTTGCGAGTCCTTAAAGACTTATGCCGCTTAGAGCGAGGAGCCGGATACTGTCCGGCCAAGGCGTGGATAGCGGCCCAAATTCGGCCTTCCGAAGACTAGGGGCTTCGCCAAATTTAAAATTATAGAATTCTATGGCTAAGTGAGAGTGTTCAAGCATTATAAGTCCGGTTGCCTTGTTCGCTGTGTTGGCGCCTCCTAGATGGACCCAAAATGGGAACAAGAGCGCTCAAGTTTATCCCAACACCCAAAGACTCGTGGCATGGGGGCTGAAGCCGACGACTTGCCATCTCTCGATTTGATAAACAATCGCACGAAGGTAATATTTTAAATTAACAAGCGTTGCTTAGCGATATGAACTAAGTTTTCAGCGCAGGATAACAAAATGCGAGTCTACTCAAATATTACATCTTTAGAGCACTCACCCGCAATAGTGCGGGCGCCCTTCAGCACACTCTTATAATACATCTCGGGCGTGCAATGCTCCTTGCCCTCTGGTGGCGGGTCCGTCACGAGCTTCTGGGCATCCATCTTGCCCCAGTGCACCTTTGCGCGGGCAAGGGCCCGACGGGCACCCTCAATACAAGCGGAATGCTTGATGACTTCTACCCACGGGCACGCTTCCATCAGCCGCCGCACTAGGCCGAAGTAGCTCCCACGCATGGCCTCCTTAGGCCACAACCGAACTATGAGGCCCTTCATGGCCTGTTCGGCCGCCTTGTGGAGCTCGACCAGCTGCTTCAGCTGGTCGCTAAGGGGCACCGGATGTCCGCCTCGACATACCGAGACCGAAGACCTTCTCCGTCGAGCTCCCTCCTCGGCCCGGTAGAATGCGGCAGCATCGGACACGCTGCGAGGAAGATCTGCGAACGCTCCTGGAGAGCTCTGAATTCGGGTAAGCAACAGGTAATTAACACTCACATGCTTACTTTGCATGAAAAATGCCTTACCCGCTGCTATTTTCTTCGCCGCCTCAACCTCCCGGAGGGCCTTGTAGGCTTCGGCCTTAGCGGCTTTGGCACTCTCAAGAGCCGTTGCAAGCTCGAGACTCTCGAGTCTTGAGTCACGCTCCAAGCTCTCATGTTTTTCACGAGATCCTGGAGCTCTTGTTGTACCTCCGCCACCCGCGCCTCCTTTCTCTCGCTCGGTGCGCTCATGCGCAGCATTATGTTCGGCCGCTGCCATCGCCTCCTTCGAGGTCGCCACCTCGTTAGTGGCCCCTACAATACCCACGTTATCATTGTCATTTTTCTTGCAACCAAATCCTTTTCTGTAAGGTACAATTTTCATAAGGTATTACTCACCTTCTTTTTCCTGGAGGTGCTTCTTGGCATGGCCGAGCTCGTTCTCGGACCGCTCGAGGTTTTCCTTCAAAGTATTGACCTCCTTGATCGGTCAATGGAGGTCACCAAAGACAACCTGCAATCCCATATTGACATATTTTTTATGACTCCTGCATTTATCTTTCTAAACATCCTCAGTCCGGCTTTTCTTTCCGAACACCGAACCGAGCATTAGGGGCTACTGTCTATATGGTACCATTTTACATATATTGAAATTCTTACCTCAAAGCTCATTAGAAGGCTGCTGCAGAGCTTCAGTCACCGCTCTTGGCGAGCTGAACCTTCAATCACCGCACTCATAACAAAGGCGGTCTTCCTCTTTGATGGAGGCGCCGTTGGCGCCTCTAGCAAATTATCCGCACCTCGGTTGGGCGGAGGCAGCCGGCGTCATGATCTTGCCCTTCTTACGAAGGGGTCGCCACGGACTCGGAGCCACCGTGGCCTCCGGGGCTGAGTCCGGTGCAAAGTTCGGGAGGGTGTCTGTGACACCTCCGGGCCTTCTCCTCCTGTTGGGTCCCTTCCTGGGATCCCACCTCGGCGTCGTCCATGGCACGGGGGGTGGAGGCAGTCGGAAGGGAATCCATATCCGACGCACCCAAGGACCCGCTCGACGAAACGGGAAGATCATCCTTGGGCGGACTGCAGGGTTGTATGCGGCATTAGAAAGACATTATGTGGCGAAAAGAAAAACTTTGAAGTTATTCGGGAGTCCGGATACTTACGATCTCGCCAGGGGCTTGGCCCTTGGAGGCCAGTCCTCGTCGTCGTCACTGGCGTTGGCGGAGCAGTCCGGGGGAAGAGTTTTTCCCTTCTTGGACCCTTCGGCCTCCCTTGTTGGGGAGGCCTTCCTTTTCTTCCCTCCCCCCGCTGGGGGAGAGGCTTTCTTCTTCTCCTCCTCACCTTGGTGGGAGGAGTCGGCCTCGGATTCATCATCCGATAGCACCTGAAAACGGAACCCTTCTGAGTCCCCGTGGCCATCTTCTTGGCCTTCTTCTCCGGCACCACGTGGGGCCGGAGCCAAGAGCCTAACCCGTTAGGCGGGCGTCCGCTGGGTCCTCGGCAATAGGGCGGATAGATAGTCCGTTCGCCTTCGCCACCATTCTGTCAAAGGTAAAGGGAGTTTAGATCCCACATAGAGCCAAACTATGGAAAACAAGTGGTGAAATCACTTACCTCGTCCACCTGGACGCTGCGGCGGAATCCGCGATCTTCGATGGCGGATGCGGAGCTTCAGCGCCTTGAACAGCACCTTCCATACATCTTCGTGCGTAGTGTCAAGAGCCCGCTCAGGTCCAGTGCTGCGCGGATCAAACTCCCACATGTTGAAGCCCGTCGCTGGCACGGAGAATCCGGCGGATGAGCATGACCTGACTACGTTGACAAGCTTGAGCTTCTTGTCCACCGGCTTACGGATACGGGCTTGGAGTCCGGTCAGCTCCTCCGAATCCCCCCAAATCCGGCCACTCTCTTTCCAGGAGGTGAGCCGTGTACGGATGCTAGATCTAAATTCGGGGGCCGCTGCCCAATCAGGGTCACGCGACTCGGTGATGTAGAACCACCCCGATTGCCACCCCTTGATGGTTTCCACGAAAGTGCCCTCCAGCCATGTAACGTGGGACATCCTACCCACCATGGCACCTCCGCACTCCACTTGGCTGCCCTTCACAACCTTCGGCTTGACACTAAAGGTATTGAGCCACAAGCCGAAGTGGGGCCGGATGCAGAGGAAGGCCTCGCACACGACGATAAACGCCGAGATGTTGAGGATGAAATTCAGGGCCAGATCATGGAAATCTAGGCCGTAGTAGAACATGAGCCCCCGGACAAAGGGATGAAGCGGGAAGCCCAGTCCGCGGAGGAAATGGGGAAGAAATACTACCCTCTCATGGGGCCTGGGGTTGGGGACGAGCTCTCCCTCGTCAGGGAGCCGATGTGCGATGTTGCTGGACAAATATCCGGCGTCGCGTAGCTTCTGGATCGGCCCCTTCGTGACGGAGGAGGCCATCCACTTGCCTCCCGCTCCGGACATAGTTGGAGAAGGTTGAGGTGAGAAGTGCGGACTTGGGCGCTAGAGCTCGAGTTCACGGAGATGGATAAGCCAAGGAGGAAGAAGGCGCAGGTAAAAGGGTTGGATCTTTATCCCCTTATATGGGCGTACAAAAACATGTGTCCCCGCCAGCCTGGTAAAACTCGCTTATCCCCCAAGCGTCACAATCGATGGCGCGGTTGGGTTACCCACGTCCGTATCGATGGGAATCCCGGAATAAGGGGAACACGATCTCTGCTTCGACAAGACGTGCCAAGGAAACCGCCTCGCTAAACGCACGGAGGTGGAACAATGAAAACGAGTAAAGGCTTGGTAATGGCATGACGTCACGCCACTAAATACGTCAGCATATTGTACTTGTGTAATATTATTCTCTCTACGGTGGTACGTGGAATTTATCTTTGCAGAGCCGGACACTATCCTGGTGTTCACAATCTTCTATAAATTATTCGGAGGAAGAACCCACCTTGCAATGCCGAAGACAATATGCGCGCCGGACTCGTCGTCATTGAAGCCTGGTTCGAGGGACTCTTGAGGAGTTCGGACTAGGGGTGTCCGGATAGCGAACTATCATCATCGGCCGGACTCCAAGACTATGAAGATACAAGATTGAAGACTTCGTCCCGTGTCCGGATGGGACTTTCCTTGGCGTGGAAGTCAAGCTTAGCGATACAGATATGTAGATCTCCTACCATTGTAACCGACTCTGTGTAACCCTAGCCCTCTCCGGTGTCTATATAAACCGGATGGCTTTAGTCCATAGGACGAACAACAATCATACCATAGGCTAGCTTCTAGGGTTTAGCCTCTTTGATCTCGTGGTAGATCCACTCTTGTAACACACATCATCAATATTAATCAAGCAGGACGTAGGGTTTTACCTCCATCAAGAGGGCCCGAACCTGGGTAAAACATTGTGTCCCTTATCTCTTGTTACCATCCGCCTAGACGCACAGTTCGGGACCCCCTACCCGAGATCCGCCGGTTTTGACACCGACACTAGGTATGATCATGTATATAGGCATCACGTCCGCGACAAGTAGACCGACTCCTACGTGCATCTACTACTATTACTCCACACATCGACCGCTATCGAGCATGCATCTAGAGTATTAAGTTCATAAGAACAGAGTAATGCTTTAAGTAAGATGATATGATGTAGAGGGATAAACTCATGCAATATGATATAAACCCCATCTTGTTATCCTCGATGGCAACAATACAATACGTGCCTTGCTGCCCCTCATCATCATTTGGGAAAATACACCGCAAGATTGAACCCAAAGCTAAGCACTTCTCCCATTGCAAGAAAGATCAATCTAGTAGGCCAAAACAAACTGATAATTCGAAGAGACTTGCAAAGATAACCAATCATACATAAAAGAATTCAGAGGAGATTCAAATATTGTTCATAGATAAACTTGATTATAAACCCACAATTCATCGGTCTCAACAAACACACCACAAAAGAAGATTACATCGAATAGATCTCCACAAGAGAGGGGCAGAACATTGTATTGAGATCCAAAAAGAGAGAAGAAGCCATCTAGCTAACACTACAAAAAAAGACACATCCGTGACATTTTGGGCGAACGAATTTTTTTTCTGTCATACATATGACACTTCTATGACGATAATTGTGACAAAACCCGGTATCATCATAGATGTGGTGGGCTCCTACTTCTATGACAAAATATCATGACAGAAAATGGGCTTTTCGTCCTGGGCGGGCCGGAGGCGCAGCTGCATGACATTCTTTGGGCCGTCCATGACGGAAAAAACCATGGTGGAAGCGAGGGGGAGGAAAATATCGGGGAGTTGCTGAAAGTGTGTTATATCGACTAGAGGGGGGGGGGGTGAATAGGCGATTTTTAGAAATTCTTCACTGAGGAATTTGCTGGTGAGGAAATTCCTTAGTGAAGAACTACGTGCAGCGGAATAAGTACTCAGGAGAAGCATAACAGATTACAAGCATAGTCATCATGATGAAATGAAGACTATCACAGAGTACAGAAAGCGTAATCACAGGATAACACAAGATGAAAACAAACAGACTGAAGAAATTGAACTGAGGAAATTGAGAAAGTCTTCAGTCAAAGTCTTCAAACACAGATATGAATAAACACTCAACATAGTAATGAGGAAATGAAAGGGTTGAGGAATTAGAACCAGTTAGGTTGGTGAAGACAATGATTTGGTAGACCAGTTCCAACTGCTGTCTCAGTTGTACGTCTGGTTGGAGCGGTTGAGTATTTAAACTCGAGGACACACAGTCCCGGACACCCAGTCGCTGAGCACGTAGCTCAGGACACCAAGTCCTCACCGTATTCTCCTTGAACTAAGGTCACGCAGACCTCGTCCAATCACTCGTAGTAAGTCTTCAGGCGACTTCCAAACCTTCACATACTTGGTCACTCGGCGATCCACAATTCCTCTTGGATGCTCTAGACCTTGACGCCTAACCGTCTGGAAGAAGCACAGTCTTCAAAGGTAACAAGCGTCGGATCCACGCAGGATCAATTTCTTCAGTGATGCTCAATCACTTTGGGTTTGTAGGGGTTTGGTTTTTGGGATTTTCCTCACTTGATGATTTTCGCTCAAATTCCTCAGAGGATGGGTTGCTCTCAAATGACAAGTGTCAAGTTCTCTCGGAGCAGCCAACCCGCAAGTGGTTGGAGGGGGCGGCTATTTATAGCCTAGGGAGCAGCCCGACATGATAAGACATAAATGCCCTTCAATGATATGACCGTTAGGTGGATAAGATATTTGGGACAGCCGGCGCGCAGCATAGCAACGGTCGGAATTTTGAATATCAAATTCCTCAGGGCTATCATGTTCCTCACTCTGTAGGCAATTCGCACTGGCGAATTCCTAACTCCTCGATCGAAACAAATTCCTCGGCGACCGGAAGAGCTTCGTCTCATCATCAAGAAATTGATGAACTGTATGAGATTTCAAAAGCTTCACTCGAAGGATTGGTAGGTGTAGGATTTTGAGTTGAGCATCACATGGAAATTTTTCCTTAGTATTTCCTCGACCCCTTTAACAAAGACGGTGTTTCCTATGACTCAAGAAAGAGAAAATGAAACTACGAAAACAAAAGTCTTCACGCTTCATGTTCCTCAAATGAATACCAAGTCTTCAAGGTCACACCAATTTCTTCACTTTCAAAGTCTTGAGAAAGTCTTGAATATCAAAGTCTTGATTGAAGAACTTCATTTTAGGGTCGACTTTCCTTAAATATCAAATTCCTCATAGTCTTATAGACCTGTGTACACTCACAAGCGCATTAGTTACTTAACCTATAAGTCTTCAATACACCAAAATCACTAAGGGCACTAGATGCACTTACAATCTCCCCTTTTGGTGATTGATGACAATATAGGTTAAGTTTCAACGGGATAAACATATGAAGTGTAAATACTGATAATGAGGAATTTGATTGCAAGATATAGAAGAACTCCCCCTGAAGATGTGCATAGTGAGGAATTTGCTTTTGAGGCAATGCATATTTGAAGAATTTGAATCATGGAGATCTCCCCCTATATCTTGTAATTCATACACGCATTTAACATATAATATGAAGAATTTGAAATGCATGATGAAATATGGTGCTTGATGTTATGCAATGTAACGCATCAAGAGTATCAGAGCCCAAATCGATTTGCTATGAAGATTTTCAAAGAGCTCACGAGAATCAGAGTATAACTACTGTAATCAAAGCATAGAGCAAGAGCATAATGCATCAAAAGTATCAAAGCACCATCGGGTTTAAGATTACAACTCGATCCAATAAAAGGTTTCGGAAGAACGAGAGTTGTAACTTAATAAAATACTGTATATAAACAAAAACTAGACCCGCTTGAAGACTAACTCAAATTTCTCCCCCTTTGTCATCGAATGACCAAAAGGATCGAAACTGAGGACTAACGCTCTTGAAGAATTTCAAGTTGAAGACGGAGCGCCAGCATTGTCGGGGTCGGTTGTCGAAGTAGGACCAGCAGCGATGTCTTCCAAATCTTCATTTTCATCGATGTCGCGAGATGAAGAATAGGAGCTGGCCACCAAGGAAGGTACTTTGACCTTCTTGAATTTCTTCGGAGGAGGTGCAGACCAGTCAAATTCTTCCTTGAGTACCATTGAAATCAGTTCTTCTTCATTGTAGACATGTGAAAGAACAGCCCAGGTGCGCTTGAAGGTTTCATGGAGGTAGTAGTGGTTTTTCTTCACTGCATTGTGTGTGGAGGTCATGTTGTAAAGAAGAGTACCAAACTGACGTTTGACCCACTTATGATTGCGATCAACCTTCTGATGAAGACTGAGGAGTAACTCACGATCAGTCATCACCCTGGGTGCAGTAGCTTGAGGACTTTGCTTGACTGAGGTATTTGCGGCTGATTCATGTGTGGCAGAGTCATCATTGGTGGAGTAGGATGCTGCTTTTCGAAACTGTCCATCCAATGGACGAATGCCTTCATCTATCACAGCAGTAGCCTTGCCCTTGTCATCAGCTGAGGTCAATGTCCGTTTGAGGACTTCAATCGGGGGCAGGTAGCTGCAGTGGTTCAAAGTATCAGCCTTGTAATTTAGTGAAGATCTTGACCTGATGAGTCTCATGATCCAAGGCGCATAAGGCTTCAGCTCAAATGGTGACATGGCTATGTTTGCCAGAGTCCTCATGAAGAAATCATGGAAGTTGACGGGAACGCCATGGATGATGTTGAAAAGCATATTCTTCATGATGCCAACGACTTCTTCATCGTTCGAGTCGTGGCCTTTGATAGGACTCATAGTCTTCGTCAGAATCCGATAGACTGTCCGAGGCACATATAATAATTCCTTGACGAGGAATTTGGTTCTTGGGGCCTGCCTTGGCTTCAAAGGCTTCATCAGCACTTGCATATAGTGATTTGAAAGTTCTTTTTCGTCGTAGATACGACGTGCACCATCAAGCGGAGGACTAAGTGGTAGGGCACGAAGCAATTCATTCTTTGGTGCCTTGTAGTGAGTATTTTCACCATCCAATCTAAGACCCATGAGTTCACGTCTTGAGCGTCTCCGGTGATGTGCGGGGTGGCATAGAACTGAAGAATTAGCTCTTCGTTCCATCCACAAATATCGGTCAGAAGTTTAGAAGTCCCGCGTCGTGAAGAACACCGAGGATGGCTCAAAGCACGGCAGCGACTCCATATCCACATGAGGAATATGAGCATGATCGAAGATTTTGTCCTTGTTGAAAAGCACCGAGGAATAGAAGTTGGCTTGGTGGCAGTCGAAAACGCCTCTTCCTAATGCGAGCAGAATCATAAGGATTATATTCATGAAGAACATGTGCTCGGCAAAGAAATCTTCAGCCTTGAACTTTTGCTTGGTTGAGAACGGATTCTTTTGCTTGGGCGAGAGGGGTGTCGATGAGTTGCATCACCACCTCGGAATCGTGAGTTCAGGTTCTTGGTGAGGAATTTCTTGTTCCTCAACAGTGCGATCGAGGATTAGCGGCAGCAGCAGTTTCATCAGCACTAGTGGCTGGAATTTCTTCATGAATGTAACCAATGGGTTGATTTTCTTGAGTCCATTTGGACTGTTTGTGCAGGGAGTGAGGAACTTGTTGGAGCGGGGTGAAGAGAGGAGTATTGGGATGCTGACTTTCCCAAAAGTCATCATTTATCACTTTGAGTGGTGCATCCAATATCCACATCTTCATTTTCAATTTCCTCGACACCAGCTTGAGGAATTTCATAGTCGATGAGGAAATAACTGGGGTTGAAGGGATTGCTTCCACTTCAATTTCTTCATCAATTTGCTCGACGAAGCAAAGCAGATGATGTTCTTCATCGATCCGATTGGGATCTCATAGTCTTCTCCAAAGGAACAACTTCCTTTGATGGTATGGAGGAAATTGGAACAACATCAATTGGATTTTCGAATGAGCTGGTCATTGGCTTCATTTTCTTCGCAGTAGAGGAATCGGCGCAGTGATGCTTTCCTTTTCTTCACAGCAGCTCGCTCAGCAGCCTTGGTTTTCTTCACATCGAGTAGATGGAAGAATTGGAGTTGGAGTTGGCGCAGGAGGAGCTGAGGAATTTGGTTCAATTTCTTCAGGAGCAACTGATGCAGTTCCCCTGTCTTGAGCAATTTCTTCAGGCGCACCACTAGTGGGTGCCCTGGCAGTTTCTTCAAAGGGCCGGAATGGGATCATTAGCCACGAATCAGCATTTTCTTCAGCAGGCTGAATGACATCGATGGTGCTGGCATTTTCTTGATGAGGCTGAGCGGAGGCTCCAGCCTGAGGAATTTCATGTTGCACTGGGGCAGCAACACTTGTGAATTTCTTCGTCAGGTTGACGAATCTGGTCTTGGCCCCTTGCCAATCAGCATAGTAGGAATCGAAGTTTTTGCTGAGGTCTTGAATCTCAGTTTGGACCTTGAGAAGCTCCTCAGGTGTCATCTTGACAACGTTTTTCTTCAGGAACTTCTCCTTCCTGTATTGAGCCTTTTGATTTCCCTCGCCTTCTCAAACTTCCATTTTCTTGGCGATGAAGTGAGTCAACATGACTTTGACCAGTGTCGATGAAGATCGAGCAGAGGGTATTTGGATCATTGTGCGGAGATCAATAAAGTCGAGGACTTTCTTGGGTCCAACAGCGATGGGCACAGATGTACCTTTGGCTCTAGCGGCCTTCACTTGACGGTCTCTGATGATTTCTTCAAGTTCTTCATCAGATGCCTCATCATCAGATAGTACATGGAATACAACCAGTTTCTTCCTTGGGCTAGGCCGAGGACCTCGTCCAGCTATTGCTTTGGTCTTCAGCTGAGTCGGGCCAGATGAAGAAATGGGGGAAGCTGAGGAACTTGCAGAGATGCCAGAGGCAATTGAAAAACCAGCAGTCCTTTGGCATGTAGCCAGGTGCACAGGAACTGAGGGTTTTGCCGGAGCTGTTGAGGACTTTGGTGGAGCAGCAGCAGTGTGAGGAATTTTCTTGGAAGGAGCTGCTGAGGAACTTGGCCGTGAGGGCGTAGATGATGAAGCACTTGGCTTATGAGCAGGCTTCTTTTGCATTGATTTCCTCGGTTTGACCGAGACCTCAGTGGCAGTAGCAGCGGCAGAATCCTCATTGAATTTCTTCACTGCCTCCTTTGCTTGCGTTGCCAATTTTGCTTGGCATTTAGCCCATTCATCAGGAAAGTAATCACCTCGTTTGATGCTTGTGGGATCAGCTACTTGGCCAGGTGCCAAAGGAGCTCTTGGGCATGGAGGATTTAGAGCGAATTTCTTCATGTACTTAGGAGTTACATATCTGTATTCCTTCCATTCCCGTGCCCATCTCCGCTCAATCTTCCGAATCGCACCTTGCGTTGTTTTTTGCTTTCTTCATCCGGTGCAGTAGTCAGCATATATTTCCTCGTGGATTTCAAACGCTGTCATAACCTTAGGTTTCTTTCCTCCTTCTGCGGCTTCTTACCTTCGCCATTTTCTTGAGCTTGAGGAAATTGAACAATTGAGTTTTACGAAGAAGTATGCAGTTTTTCTCGAGGAACGCTGCAAATGAGTTAAGTTGATGAGAACCTAGTGATTCAGCATGACATTTGTACCTGTGAACAGAGTATAGGTGCGAGGAATTTGGAGAGGTCATATCGTTCTCGTAAGGTTTTCAAAAGAACAAGTTTTGAGGATTTTGACCAGATGAGCCTTGAAGAATTTCACTAAGCGTTCTTAGTCTTAGGTTCGAGTTGTATAGATCGAGGATCCACACAATTGAGGAATCTTGAAGAAAATTATTGCTTAGAGAAACGAATCAAGAGATTTGAGGTGTTCATATGTGTGAGGATTTGAAGAATAAACACCTTTGAAGAATTTGAAGAAGATTTGAGAATCAAAGCGAGGAATAAAAGTAACTTTTAAGTACCCGAAGTGAAGAACATGACGAACTGAGAAGAACAGTTGGGAAGTTCGTCCGTTCAGATCTTCCACGCCCTAACTTGGCAGAGGAAATCAGCTACGGCGACGGCGGAGTGAAGATTTCCGCTGTCGGCGCGAGTACGTCGGCGACGAGGTCAAGGCAGTGAAGCTTTTCCTCACTGGTGACGATGGAGTAGCGGCGGCGCTAGGGTTTGAGCTCGAGCGGGAGAGAGAGGCCGAGCAGAGTAAAAGAGTGAGGAAGGGGAGAGGGGTATTTATAGACACGGTGAAAAACGGATCGCCCGAAGATTTAGGACGAACGTGCCCCTGACTATTTCCCTTCTCACGACATGTATCACACACGTACTGTGTAGTGGAGATCGTGTGCGATCGTGGGTGAATAGAATAATGCATCATGGGATGCGGAACGGTTTGAGCGGCAAAAGCAAAGGTTTGAATAAGATTCGTTTTAAAAGTTCCGTTGCAATTTCTTCAGCTGTCAAGGACACAGTGAAGAATTTGAACGAGTTTCAAAGTAGAACGCACATGAAGAATTTGTGAATGGATTGGGTTGAGTATAGCATAGAGGGGGAAGGGTCCGATCACATTCACTTAGCAGAAAAAGCGACTTGAAGAAATAGCCATAAGTGAATGCTGTAGAGGACATAAACCCATATATATATAGCCAATGAAGAAAGACGACGAAAACAGTGAAGATTTTGCAAAGTTGAAGAATTTGAAAAACTGAAGAATTTCAAAACGAGGAAAAACTCAAATTGAAGATTTTCAACTTTGGTGGTGGCGTGACCCACCAGATAAGAATGATGATTTCAGACACAGCGTACAATTGTCGTAGGGTTACGAGAATCAAATTCTTCATTAATTTCTTCACACTTAGAGTGTTATTCTTCATTGATTGAAGAAAACGTTTCTTCATGTGTTGCACATCTAAGTCATCAATTTTGCATAAGTGTTAGGATGTGTGCCTTTTCAAAGAACATTCAAGATTCTAAGATATTTAGCTCACACGCAACTTGCTAAATCTCTTCTCATCCAAGGGCTTAGTGAAGATATCAGCTAGCTGTTCTTGATCTTCACGTGCTCGATGGAGATGTCGCCTTCAACACATGATCACGAAGAAAATGATGACGAATTTGAATGTGCTTTGTCTTGAGTGCTGAACTGGGTTGTGAGCAATCTTGATGGCACTCTCATTGTCACAATAGAGAGGCACATTCTTCATGTTGATGCCGTAGTCCTTGAGGTTTGCTTCATCCATAGTAATTGAGCACAACACGAGCCAGCAGCAATGTATTCAGCTTCCGCAGCGGACGGTGATCGCAGCCTGCTTTCTTGAGGACCAACGGACCAAAGATCGTCCGAGGAAATGACAAGTACCAGATGTTGACTTGCGGTCCACACGATCACCAGCATAGTCGAGTCGAATATCCAATGAGATCAAAAGTAGAGCCCTTGGGGTACCATAATCCTAGTGTTGGTGTGTGAGCTAGATATCAAGAATATGCTTCACAGCCTTATGGTGTGATTCCTTCTGTGTAGCTTGAAATCGGGCACACATGCAAACACTAAGCATTATATCTGGCCTAGATGCACATAAGTACAATAAAGAACCAATCATGGAGCGGTATACCTTGTGATCAAGTCAATACCATTTTCATCGATGCATAGATGGCCATTTGTGGGCATAGGAATTTTGACGCCTTTGCAATCTTGCATGCGAATTTCTTGAGGACATCTTTGAGGTATTTCTCTGAGATATGAATATGCCATTGTGTTGTTGATTAATTTGAAGACCTAAGAAGAATTTCAACTCTCCCATCATAGACATTTGATATTCTTCACTCATCATATAGGCAAATTCATCACTATAACGTTGGTCGAAGACAGCCAAAGATAATATCATCAACATATATTTGGCACACAAACAGTTCACCATCATAAGATTTAGTAAAGAGAGTAGGGTCGAGTGAACCGGGTGTGAAGCCATTCTTCACGAAGAATTCCTTCAATGTATCATACCACGCCCGAGGGGCTTGCTTGAGGCCATAGAGGGCCTTATTGAGTCTGAAGACTTTGTCAGGATTCTTTGGATCTTCAAAACCTGGGGGTTGAGCAACATATACTTCTTCCTCAAGCTTACCATTGAGGAATGCACTTTTCACATCCATTTGATATAAAGTGATATTGTGATGATTAGCATAGGCGAGTAATATGCGAATAGACTCAAGTCTAGCGACAGGTGCAAAAGTTTCATCGAAATCAATTCCTTCAACCTGCGTGTAGCCTTGAGCTACTAGTCGTGCCTTATTCCTCACCACAAGACCATTTTCATCTTGCTTGTTGCGATAGATCCACTTTGTGCCAATGATATTATGCTTGCGAGGATCTGGACGTTTGACCAGTTCCCACACGTTGTTGAGCTCGAAATGATGTAATTCTTCTTGCATGGCCTAAATCCACTCCGGCTCCAGAAATGCTTCATCTACCTTAGTGGGCTCTGTGATAGAGACAAAAGCATAGTGCCCACAAAAGTTAGATAAATGTGAAGCTTTTGAGCGAGTGAGAGGACCTGGCGCTTTAATGTCATCGATGATCTTCTCCACTTGTACTTCTTTTGCAACGCGAGGATGAGCTGGTTGTCTTTGAGGAATTTGATCATTTTCCTCAGAACCATTTTCTTCAGCATTATCTTCAGGTGCATCAGCTTGACGTTCTTCAAGTCTGAGAATGAATTCTTCAGCAGTTTCTTGATGAGGAATGACATCCTCGGTTGCCTTTAACCTGATAGAATCCTCGGTGCTGGTTCGCCTAACACGAAGGTAGGTGCTCTCTTTGCGAGCCATTAGTTTCATCGAACCGCACATCTACAAAGTCAACAATCTTGTGTAGAGTGATGTTGAAGACTCAGTAGGTGTGCGAGTCCTTTCCGTAACCAAGCATAAAACCCTCATGTGCTTTGGTGCAAATTTAGAGGTGTGGTGAGGATCTCTAATCCAGCATTTAGCACCGAAGACTTTGAAATAACTTACATTGGGTTTCTTGTCAGTGAGGAGTTCATAGGCAGTCTTTTTGAAGAATTTGTGAAGATATACTCTGTTGATGATGTGGCACGCAGTGTCAATTGCTTCAATCCAGAAACGACTAGGCGTTTTGTATTCATCAAGCATAGTGCGAGCCATCTCAACAAGAGTTCTGTTCTTGCGCTCCACGACGCCATTTTGCTGAGGAGTATAGGGAGCAGATAACTCATGAGTAATACCAAGTTCATCAAGATAATCATCAAGACCGGAATTCTTGAACTCAGTTCCATTGTCACTCCTGATGTGCTTGATCTTCACACCAAAGTTAGTTGAAGCCCTCGAGGAAAATCGTTTGAAGATTTCCTGCACTTGATTTTTGTAAGTAACAATGTGTACCCATGTGTAACGAGAGTAATCATCAACAATAACAAAGCCATAAAGAGATGCATCATTAGTGACAATGAGTAATGATTGGGACCAAAGAGGTCCATGTGAAGCAATTCAAGGGACGAGTAGTGGTCATGATAGTCTTCACCGGATGCTTGGCCTTGGTCATTTTTCCAGCTTCACAGTTCGCATAAGTGATCCTTGAGGAATTTGACATTCTCAATGCCAATGACATGCTTCTTCTTCAATGCGTGTGCAAATTCCTCATGCTGCGTGACCAAGTCGTCGATGCCATAGCCAGCCTTCGAAGCTTTTGCAAGTAGGCACATGGCTGGTTGTGGACTGTGGAGAAGTCAACAATATACAAGTCTCCTCTCCTAAAGCCTTGAAGACTTTGGAATTGTCGACTTCCATAATCACAACACAACGATACTTGCCAAAGATAACTACCATATCAAGATCACAAAGCATTGAGACCGACATGAGGTTATATCCTAAAGACTCAACAAGCATGACTTTGTCCATGTGCATGTCCTTAGAGATAGCAACCTTACCAAGTCCCAATACGACTTTTGCCTTTGTCGGCAAAGATGATATGCTTCAGATGTGACGGTGATAAGGAGCATCCATCAATAGATTCTTGTCACCAATATGTGATTTGTACATCCACTATCGAGAACCCACTCGGTGGCTTTGGGTTGATCATCCTGCGGATGAATTAGTACAACTTACGATCTCATATACTTCATCGGTGAAGAATATGATATCAAGTTCATCGATGAATTTCATCGATCAAGATTCAGATAAGTAGAATGAGGGCGTGTGAAATGAAAGTTCATTTCATCATGATTAGCTCGTCCTTTCGTGCAATTTGTCGGGCCCCAAAGAAATTCTTGGAGACGTTGAGGCACGTCCGGAGACCTGACCCTGCGAGAAGAGATTAGTTCTTTTCTTCACCACCCACATCTCAAGGGGTGGCAAAGAGTTCATCACTCTGCGAGCACCATATGAGAATGGTGGCATAGAAGCCAAACCATTTCGTTTCACATAAGAGGGGTTAGGGTAAGCATATGAATAAGCGAGAAATTCTTGAGGACTTATGAACATATTGGTTTGAAGAATAATGCACATATTCATAGCCCTTAGCTCTACCTGCGAAATGAGTTGTTAGCACGATGATAATCATATGAGGACTTTGATCCTTTTGAGGAACTTGATCCACGTGAGGAATTTGGTCCGTATGAGGACTTGGATCCATATGAAGAATTTGGTCCATATGAGGACTTGGATCCATATGAAGAATTTGGTCCATATGAAGAATTTGATCTGGGGTTCCTTTTCTTCACTGGTGGTGTCATGAGGACATTCACCTGAAGACTTTCAAGGCACTTCTTGGGAACCCAGATTTTCTTCATAGGGGAACCGTTCCTGCAGTTAGTGCCAACATATCTAGCAAATACTTCACCATTCTGATTTTTGAACAGTTTATAGTTTGAGTCAAATGACTCATCAGCAGAATGAGGAAATTCACATGTAAATCCAGATAAGGTAGATGGATCAACTGGAGGTCCCTTTGCAGCAACCCATGAGGTTTTGGGATACTGCTCAGGCTTCCAATATGTTCCATCAGCATTGAGTTTCCTCTCAAAGGCAATACCCTCTTTCCTAGGGTTCTGTTGAGGATCTGCTTTTAAGCACATCACAAAGAGTCGATGCCCTTTGAGGCTTTTGTACATGCTGTCATGTACAATTCCTTCATCCTGCATCGTCGGGATACTAGCAATGTCCTCGGTGAGGAATTAGTGATAGCAGAGGCAGGTGAAGAATTTGTAACAGTTGAAGCATTTGAACATTCAGTGAAGAATTAGCGATTCACGTTCAATGCACTTTAAGCATGGAGGAACAAATTCTTCTTGAGAAGCGCTGATTTGTTGAGCAAGTAATGAATCGCGCTCCTTCGAAGATCTTCATAACTCGCTCTTAGCTTCTCAAGATCTTGCTTTCTTTGAAGAAATTCATAAGAAAGTTTCTCATGATCGATTAGGAGAGTGTTATGATGACCTTGAAGGCTGTCAAGCCTATCTCAAGTCTCTGAAGATTTTCGATCGAGGCTTGAGTGCGATCCATTTCTTCACCTAACATATCATCACTCTTATCTAGCATGTTTTGAACCTTTTCAAAAGCCCTTTGTTGTTTTATAGCAATCTTAGCAAGTTTAGAGTAGCTGGGCTTGAGATCCTCATCGATTCATTTTCACTAGATTCAGAGGAGGTGAAATTTAGTACCTTGGCACCTTTTGCCATGAAGCAATAGGTGGGGCGTAGTCATCATTTTCCTCATCGGGCTTGTCGGGAGTCAGTTTCTTGATGTTGAAGATGGACTTGCTAACAAAAGCGATAGCAAGAGCGGACTAGCCACACCAGATTCGGATTCTTGAGACTCCTCCTCTTCCTCATTTTCCTCAAATTCAGCTTCAGAGTCCATTTCCTTGCCAATGAATGCCCGGGCCTTTTTGGAGCTGCTCTTTTTGTGAGAAGAGGGTTTTGAGGATTTTGATGATGAAGATTTTGATGATTTCTTCTTTTTCTTCATGTCATCAGAACTGTAATCCTTGTGCTTCTTCTTCTTTGATTCCTTTTTCCACTGAGGACAATCATGTATGTAGTGACCAGGTTTCTTGCATTTGTGACAAAGTCTTCTCTTATAGTCACTAGATGAGGAATCACTGCTTCTTGAGGATTTTCCACAGCGACCACGTCTTGTGAATTTCTGGAATTTCTTCACGAGCGAGTGCTAGCTCTGGCCAAATTCTTCAGATCTCCAAGGCTACTACGAGTCTTCACTCTCGATTCGGACACAGCCTTGGCCTTGAGGCACGTGTTTTTCCATAGCCGAACCATAGAGATCTCTCTTTTCAAAAAGCTGGAACTCGTGAGTATTTAGCCTTCGAGGATATCGGCAGGATCAAGAGACTTGTAATCAGCTCGTTCTTGTATCATCGGTGCGGAGTATCAAATGAGGAATCAAGCGATCTTAGCAATTTCTTCACCACCTCATGGTCGGTGATGTCGGTGGCACCAAGTGCTTGAAGCTCATTTGAGATGTCGGTGAGGCGATCGAAGGTTTGTTGAACATTTTCGTTGTCGAGTCTTTTGAAGCGGTTGAAGAGATTCGAAGAACATCAACTCGAGAGTCACGCTGAGTTGAAACACCTTCATTTACTTTGGACAGCTGTCCCGGATGAGTTTGGCGATTCCAAAGCACTCACTCTTCCATATTGAACTTTGCTCGGATGGCCACATATGATATTCTTCGCTTGAGAATCGAGTTGCTTGAATCTCTTCACATCAGCATCATTCGGAGAAGGTGTGGTGAGGAAACACCTTTTGTCACAACATACCGTAGATCGTTGTCAATTGCTTCAAGATGCATTCGCATTTTGTTCTTCCAGTAGGGGTAGTCCGTCCCATCGAAGGTAGGACACCCTGCTGAGACCTTGATCATACCTGCGGTCAACATAACTAAAACTCCAGGTGGTTAAACCAAAATCACACAGAACAAGGGAGTACCTTGCTCTGATACCAATTGAAAGTGCGTTATATCGACTAGAGGGGGGTGAATAGGCGATTTTTAGAAATTCTTCACTGAGGAATTTGCTGGTGAGGAAATTCCTTAGTGAAGAACTACGTGCAGCGGAATAAGTACTCAGGAGAAGCATAACAGATTACAAGCATAGTCATCATGATGAAATGAAGACTATCACAGAGTACAGAAAGCGTAATCACAGGATAACACAAGATGAAAACAAACAGACTGAAGAAATTGAACTGAGGAAATTGAGAAAGTCTTCAGTCAAAGTCTTCAAACACAGATATGAATAAACACTCAACACAGTAATGAGGAAATGAAAGGGTTGAGGAATTAGAACCAGTTAGGTTGGTGAAGACAATGATTTGGTAGACCAGTTCCAACTGCTGTCTCAGTTGTACGTCTGGTTGGAGCGGTTGAGTATTTAAACTCGAGGACACACAGTCCGGACACCCGATCGCCGAGCACGCAGCTCAGACACCAAGTCCTCACCGTATTCTCCTTGAACTAAGGTCACGCAGACCTCGTCCAATCACTCGTGGTAAGTCTTGAGCGACTTCCAAACCTTCACATACTTGGTCACTCGGCGATCCACAATTCCTCTTGGATGCTCTAGACCTTGGCGCCTAACCGTCTGGAAGAAGCACAGTCTTCAAAGGTAACAAGCGTCGGATCCACGCAGGATCAATTTCTTCATGATGCTCAATCACTTTGGGTTTGTAGGGTTTGGTTTTGGGATTTTCCTCACTTGATGATTTTCGCTCAAATTCCTCGGAGGATGGGTTGCTCTCAAATGACAAGTGTCAAGTTCTCTCGGGCAGCCAACCAACTAGTGGTTGGAGGGGCGGCTATTTATAGCCTAGGGAGCAGCCCGACATGATAAGACATAAATGCCCTTCAATGATATGACCGTTAGGTGGATAAGATATTTGGGACAGCGGTAGCGCAAGAAGACAAAGAACGGTCGGAATTTTGAATATCAAATTCCTCGGGGCTATCATGTTCCTCATCGTGTAGGCAATTCAGACTGGCGAATTCCTAACTCCTCGATCGAATAAATTCCTCAACACCGTAAGAGCTTCGTCTCTGTCACTGAAGAAATTGACTGAACTGTATGAGATTTCCAAAAGCTTCACTCGAAGGGATTGGTAGGTGTAGGATTTTGAGTTGAGCATCACATGGAAATTTTTCCTTAGTATTTCCTCGACCCCCTTTAACAGTACGGTGTTTCCTATGACTCAAGAAAGAGAAAATGAAACTATGAAAACAAAAGTCTTCACGCTTCATGTTCCTCAAATGAATACCAAGTCTTCAAGGTCACACCAATTTCTTCACTTTCAAAGTCTTCAGAAAGTCTTCAGAATATCAAAGTCTTCAGTTGAAGAACTTCATTTTTAGGGTCGACTTTCACCAGAAATATCAAACTCCTCATAGACTTATAGACCTGTGTACACTCACAAATGCATTAGTTACTTAACCTATAAGTCTTCAATACACCAAAATCACTAAGGGGCACTAGATGCACTTACAGTTGCCGGTTACGGTGGGAGGTCGGGGGCCGAGCGATGCGCGTTTCTCTCGTACACGTATGTGTGTGTGTGCGAGGCGTTGGCTCTAACTGAACCCGAGCGAGGCGTTGGGCTCTAATCAAACCCGGCGATTACCTTTGCAGGCTACGCGTTCTTCGAACCCGAGCGATCGATCGATGGCTGTTAACTAAACCCGACGGAGCGATTCCTTCACTACTGCTACTAACTGAAGCCAATCGATTGGATGAACAAAGTGGCGTTGCGGGGGGTTGGATGAACGAAGGAGCGGTGGCGTTGCCTCTGGATGAACATGACCCGTGGTGTGGAGGGCTGGATGAACAGAGACGGTGGAGGGGTGGCCGTGGAGGGTGGTTGAACAGGACCCGTGGTGTGGAGGGCTGGATGAACAGAGACGGTGGAGGGTGCCCGTGGAGGGTGGTTGAACGAGAGTCGGTGGAGTAAGCGGTGGAGGCTGGATGAACAGGAGCCCGTGGAGGCTGGAGGAGGTCGACGGTAGCCCGTGGAGGCTGGAGGAGGTCAACGGTGGAGATGAACAGTATCCCGTGGAGTCCCGTTTTGCGGTACGCCACACCCCTCCCGATGAACAGGACCCCCGTTTCGACTATAGGAGGTCCGTTTAGTCCGTTTTGCGGTACGCCACACCCCTCCCGATCAACAGGACCCCTGTTTCGACCGTAGGAGGTCAGTTTCCTCCATTTTGCGGTACGCCACACCCCTCCTGATCAACAGGACCCCCGTTTCGACCGTAGGAGGTCCATTTCCTCCGTTTTGCGGTACGCCACACCCCTCCCAATCAATAGGACCCCGTTCCGAACGTAGGAGGTCCGTTTCCTCCGTTCTGCGGTACGCCAGGCCTCGTTTCCATCGCCTGTTCCGTCCAAGCCCTCCCGATGAACACGACCACGCATTCCGTTCCGACCCAGCCGGTTGGCTCCCCATGAACACGACCGAGGGAGTCCCAGATTAGGGGGTGTCCGGATAGCCGGACTATGACATTTGGCCGGACTCCTGGACTATGAAGATACAAGATTGAAGACTTCGTCCCGTGTCCAGATGGGACTTTCCTTGGCGTGTAACCCTAACCCTCTTCGGTGCCTATATAAACCGGAGGGTTTTAGTCCGTAGGACGAACAACAATCATACCATAGGCTAGCTTCTAGGGTTTAGCCTCTCGGATCTCGTGGTAGATCTACTCTTGTACTACCCATATCATCAATATTAATCAAGCAGGAGTAGGGTTTTACCTCCATCGAGAGGGCCCAACCTGGGTAAAACATCGTGTCCCTTGTCTCCGTTACCATCCGCCTAGACGCATAGTTCGGGACCCCCTACCCGAGATCCGCCGGTTTTGACACCGACATTGGTGCTTTCACCGAGAGTTCCTCCGTGTCGTCGCCGTCGAAGGATGCCTCATCCGCCTTTAAAAGACGACATCGTTGCTAAAGAAGCTTTGGCTGTCGGCCAAACTCTCCGGCTAGGCGGTTTTCTTATGACCGCCTGTTCAGCCGCCGCGCCAATGATGACTTCTCGGGTCATCGAAAGCAATCTTCACGTTAACTCGGAACTCGCCGAGCTGTTAGATCCGATGGAGCTCTCTTCTTTAAACGAGCTCTTGGATCGCATCGCCGCCCTGGGAGTCGCTACAGACTATGATCAGATTGGGCCTAAACCCGATCTGAGAGAGATTAACTCTCCCCAGGTTACCCACCATGTTGTTGTGGTAGAGGAACAATACGGCGACCCTTCTTCTATCTTAAGGACTAGCTACGTCTGGGTTCCCGATCCCTCCATGCCGGATTCCCGCGGAGGAGAGGACGTCACTCAAGCCCTGAACCTAAAGTCAGCCAGCGGGCTAGATTCATTGGACAACATCCAAGAATCCAAGCTTCCAAGTTCGGAAGCTCCTTGGCCCTTAAGTCTCAGATCGGGCGAGGTTCCGGATTTAATTCCACCCGCCCACCCAAACATAAGCGACCTATCTCAAATTCGGCAAGAGCCCGCAGAAACAATACACCATTACTGGGCCAGATTCCTCCTGGTTATGGACAGGATAAAGGACTGCCGCGAGGAGGACGCAATCTCATTCTTCTGCAACAATTGCACGGACAACAGGATCCTCAACGCTATAAGTCGCCGTGACATTACACGCTTTGCCGACTTGGCGTCCATAGTACGAAAGTACTGTGCGATGGAAAGCGCCTGGAAAACCGAAGCAAGATTTTGGGACAATCCGGCCTTAAATACAACCCCAGTCCGAAATAAAAGGGTGCATCATCGCCAGGCACCTGGGTTAAATACCAGAAAGTAAAAACCCTCTATAGGGCATGGAACCATACTGGAGGTATGGCTCAATGGACCCTGTAAAATTCATAGTACAGAGGGCGCCACTCCAACTCATAGCCTTAGAGCATGTTGGATACTACGGCAGGTGACCAAAAGTGGCGAAGAGCTTCTAGCTCTAGAGCACCAGCCCAAGGATACCAGTACGGTATTAACAGTCTTCGAGACTTTCGCATCAAATAATATGCGGAAACGAACACTTCGTAGCCTTGCCGAAGTCTACCAAGTAGCAACAATAAACCCATGGAGGACACGGCTATTACCTTTAATGCCAGTGATTTAACCTAAATTCGAACAGCCCGAGCACCACCGCATTGGTCCTCGGTCCGATAGTGGATTTGCTTTACGCCTTACCAAGGTACTCATGGACAGTGGCAGCGGATTGAACCTCATTTACGAGGAAACCCTCCGAAAAGGAAATAGATGGAGCCGCATTGAGCGAAGCAGCACAACCTTTATAGGAATAATCCCGACCGGGAAGCATCTTTGTCAGGGAAAAATTACACTGGATGTGGTGTTCGGCACGCGGGATAATTACAGGTCCGAGGAGGTCACGTTCCAAGTGGCCCCATTCAGCAGCGGATACCACGCTCTATTAGGGTGAGAGGCATTCACGATTTTTGAAGCTATACCCCATTATGGGTACATGAAGCTCAAAATGCCCGGGCCCAACGGAATCATCACTCTTGCTAGTGACCCAGACATAGCACTTCGCGCTGAAAATAAGACAGCCGCACTGGCCCTTGAGGCACTTTCCGAAGCCCTAGCGGCCAAGGAACTCCCTGCGCTGCGCTCCACGGTGAATAGGGACGATGTGATACTCGATAAGAGATCCAAGTCCACCTCCTTTAAACCGGCAGACGAAATAGTCAAATTCCAAGTCCATCCAACGGACCCTACAAAAACGGCCTCCATCGGGGCACAATTAAATCCTGATGTAGACGTCGCACTAAGAGAATTCCTACGCGAAAATTGGGACATTTTTGCCTGGCACCCTTCAGACATGCCAGGAATCCCACGCCGGCTGGCCGAGCACAGCCTAAACATCCTAAAAGGATCCAAGCCCTTTTTGATTTTCTTAGATCGTTGAATCCCTTTGTACTTATCTCTTTCCAATCCCTTTTAATAAATTCATTCCTGTTTTTATTGGACCCATTTTTATTCTCTTCGATTGATTGTATCTCAAAACACACATATCAGGAAGCGACTTGAGCCCTGTTTCAAATGGGGGGAAACAAATAAATGAAAAAATAGAATTGGCCAGTTAAACAGGCTCTTCGGCGTTTCTCCGAACCCAAGAGACAGGCCATGGGAGAGGAGCTAGCCAAACTATTGGAGGCCAGATTCATCAAAGATATAAAACATCCGGACTGGCTAGCAAACCTGGTGATGGTACCAAAGAAGGACAAATCCTGGCGCCTATGCGTCGATTTCAAGGACCTCAATAAGGCTTGCCCAAAGGATCCCTTCCCCCTCCCCCGCATCGATCAAATTATCGACGCTACCGCAGGACACGATTCATTGTGCTTCCTCGACGCATACTCTGGCTACCACCAAATTAAGATGGCAGAGCCTGACCAAGCCGCAACGACATTCATCACCCCATACGGCCCATTCTGCTTCAACACAATGCCCTTCGGGCTTAAAAACACCGGCGCAACATATCAGCGCATGATTCAGACATGTCTGCCAAACCAGATCGGCAAAATAGTGGAGGCATACATAGACGATGTGGTCGTCAAAAGCAAGCATGTCGAAACTCTAGTAGACGGCTTGAGGCTCACATTCGATAATCTCCGAACATATGACATCAAGCTCAACCCGGAAAAATGCGTTTTGGCGCATCACCGGAAAGCTCTTGGGCTTCATTGTATCCGTAGAGGAATTGAAGCAAACCCAGCCAAGATCCGAGCTCTCTCACAATTGGATATTTCAAAAGACCTCAAACAAATACAAAAATTGACTGGATGCGTGGCGGATCTAAGCCGCTTTATCTCCCGTTTGGGAGAAAAGGCATTACCCCTTTATCGCCTCCTCCGACGCACCAACACTTGAGTGGGACGGATGCCGCCACGGCCGGACTCGAAGAAATAAAAGCCATATTGGCAACAAACCCGGTCTGGCGGGCCCAACATGGGCGAACCAATGCTATTATATATCGCGCAACTCATCAAGTTGTAAGCGCGGTGATCGTTGTCGAACGAGAAACGACGGACACAAGTTCCCCTTCAAAACCAGTTTACTACGTGTCCACCGTCCTAACTCCATGCAAGTCACGGTACCGCATTATCAAAAGATAGCGTCGCGTGTTTATGGCATCCGGAAGCTGCGACACTACTTTCAAGAGTGTTTGATAACAGTAGCCTCCGAAGTACCTCTTAACGACATTATAAACAACCGCGACGCGACGGGCCAGATTGACAAATGGGCCATTGAGCTCCTCTCGTTCGACATAACCTATAAGCCACGGCGAGCTATTAAGTCGCAAGTTTTGGCCGACTTCGCCGCGAATGGACCAAGTCGAACTCCCTAAAGAGTACGGCGATATTCCAACCGGATAATGCACTTCGACGGCTCCAAAATGTTGGCTGGCTCGAGTCAAGCGTGCTTCGACGTCCCCAACCAGAGATACAGTTCAATACGTACTCGAGATAATGTATACGGACTCCAACAACGCAGCGAATCGAGGCCCTTCTACATGGTCTCCGGATGGCGTCTCCATGGGCATTCAACGCCTAGAGGTGCGCGATTCAACCTCGCGATATCCCAAATAAATGGAGACTTTGATGCCAAGGATCCGAAAATGGCAGCTTATCGCAATGCCGTCCTAAAAATGTCAGCTCGGTTTGAGGGGCTCGAATTTCACCATATAGCCCGGGATAACAACCAGGCAGCAGACGTGTTGGCACGCATCGGCGCAAAGCGCGATGCCGTCCCCCCCAACATCTTCCTAGAGAGGCTGTTCAAGCCATCCGTATTATGGGAGGGAGAGTCCGGAAATAACAACCCGGACCCAACCGCACTGCCCCACACCGAACATTCTGACACAGTTGGTGGTTCTGCCAACGAAATAACACCCTCAGCCCACGTAATAATGGCAGTCATTGCCCCGTGGACAGAACCATTCCTAGCCTACCTAACCAGGCATGAGCTTCCCGAGGACCAAAACGAAGCCCGCTGCATAGTGTGGCAATCTAAAGCCTATAAGGTCCATGAGGGAGAGCTTTATAAGAAAAGCACAACCGGAGTCCTTCAAAGGTGTATCTCCGAAAAGGAAGGGCGGAATCTTCTGTCTGAAATTCATGCCGGACTCGGCGGGCACCACGCCGCAGCCCGGGCCCTTGTAGGCAAGGCCTTCCGTACATGATTCTATTGGCCGACGGCCCGGGCAGATGCTTAGGACTTAGTCCAACGATGCGGATGCCAGCTATTTGCTAATCAAAGCCACATGCCACCCACCGCCCTCAAAACTATACCCATCACCTGGCCCTTTGCGGTCTGGGGGCTTGACATGGTTGGACCCCTTAAAGGGGGAACCCACAAGCAAAAATACCTACTGGTCATGGTGGATAAATTCACCAAATGGATAGAGGCCAAGCCTGTTAAGACGGCCGAATCTGGACCGGTGATAGACTTCATATCAAGGGTCGTACACCGTTACGGTGTCCCCCACAGCATCATCACTGATAACGGCACAAACTTTATGGCCGACGAGGTCAAACTCTGGTGCAAAAACATGGGCATCAAGCTCGACTATGCTTCAGTCTATCACCCTCAAACTAATGGTCAAGTCGAGCGAGCAAATGGTCTAATTATGAGCGGCATCAAACCCAGATTAGTGCGGTCCCTCAAGGAATCTAACACGCACTGGGTAGAGGAGCTCGACTCCATACTCTGGGGGCTGCGGACCACTCCGAATCGCACGGCCGGATTCACACCATTCTTTATGGTATACAACGCAGAGGCAGTTCTGCCCTGTGACATAATTCATGACTCACCTCGCGTGCGCATGTATGAAGAAAGAGAAGCCAAGCTCGATAGGCAGGACAGTTTGGACGCCTTGGAGGAGGAGCGTGACGTAGCAAAAGCCCGTTCCGCATTCTATCAACAACAGGCTCGAAGATATCAAAGTAGAGAAGTACGGGCCAAAACTTACAATGTTGGCGAGCTAGTTCTACGCCTGCCGGACAAGAAAAAGGACAAACTCAAGCCCAAATGGGAAGGTCCCTTTATCATCGACCAAGTCCTGACCGGCAGAGTGTACCGTCTGCGAGATGCGTCGGATAACCAACTCGAGCCGAACCCATGGAACGCAGCCCGTCTCCGAAGATTCTACGCCTAGCGCCGGATTCTGAGTTTGTCTCCTTCCTCTGTCCATATTTTACACTTTAGTTGTCTTCTATTTTTCTCCTTCTCCCTCCTTTTTTTTCCAGCCTTTGAAGGCTCGTTAGCGCATTGTTCGCACACACTTGACGCGCTATCCGAGCTCATTGTATCTGGGGGCTTCTTTCACAGAAGCTTATTTATAAGGGCTTCATGCCCAATACATGTGTCACACTTCCGCATGTACCTTTTATTCACCATTATATGCATCGATATGACTTAAGTTTTGGCCAAGCTGGGTTGCCTGGCTCCTGTGCTTACCCCTACGTTCCCGATTGTTCGGCTAGGTGGTAAAGGGAGAACCTCTGCGATTGTTACTGCCGGGTCAGCCGGATGTGTACCTCAGACTGGGTGAAGCCGAAAGCTAGCGTTCTTAAGAGAATATTCAGTTGGTGAACTAAAATAAGATTTCTTACCTATTTATTTATCTGCCCCGGATGTTTTTGCGCTTTTTCGCAGTCCGACATGCACTTTAGGGCATGCCTCCTAGGGAAAGGAACCCATAACGGAACTATTCTCCCTGGAAGATGTTTCTTACTAACCATGTAATATAACATAACTAGTTGGGCACTTGTCTAATAAAGCAATAATGGCCCCTACGCCTGGTCTCCACGCATGCCCCGGTTTTTATATAACCGCGAGGGTATTCGGACACACTCCGGACTATTGGGTCCCGAGGTTGAAGAGAAAAGGTCCGCTATGACAAACGATCTACAATCCGGCTAGAAGGCATTTTACATGTCACCTTAAATTACATAGTCAATTCGACTGATTGTATTCCTCTTCAATGCCATCTAACAGGCTGTCTAGTTTACAGTCCTGCTGGGAATACTTTGCAGCCAATTCTAGGTGGTCGTACACTAAGCTCACAGGGATCTCCTTCCCATCGGGCCCCACAGGTCCGACCTCGGCCATGTGGTTTGGGTCAGCCTTCGTGTACCGCGTCTTCACCATGGCCCAGCCTCCTGGCGCCTTTGACGGCAGCCGATATCTTCCATGTCGGGAAGCGGCGCCAGTGCTCCTGGAGCCTCTCTCGCAAGCTCCCAAGGCCTTCGGCAGGGAGACAGATAGCCACAAGGCCTGGGCGACGCTTTTCATCACCGTCGAACTCGCTCACGCAGTTGTAAGAGCTCGAAGAAGGTCACCAGAGAACCGGCATTTCTCTGCAGGGCGGTCTCGTGATCATACCTACAGACATAACTCGTTAGTCGACTTCCTCGCCGAACTCTTTTTCAAAGTTCGCTTAAGCACTTACTAAAAATGCCGCGTCGAAGCCGCCGATTCTCCTTAACGGAGTCGCATAACCGGGCACGAACATTTTTAGTTCCTCACCCAGATGGGTGTTGGCATCTTGAGATTATTTTTCTCCTGCCTCACCCTCGTAAGCACGTTCTCGCCGGTCTTTAACCGGCGCAAGAGCTGTTGCTTGTCCGGATCTACCCCGGCGCCATCTGCAATGTTATTGTCAGATTTATACACACGCCGCACTTCACAACATACTTATCTTTTAAAAGCGTATATTACCAAAGGGGGTCTCTTTGGCTTCCCTTGTCGCGGCTTGTGCGGCCTCAATTTTGGGTTTGCACTCTTCAAGCTCACAGGACAGTTGGGTATTCTTTTACAGAAGATCCAAGCACAATAAATGATCCTTAAATCAGTTATTCTAACTATTTCAAGTCTCGGGGGCTACTGGCATATATAACTGTTAAATTTCCTCACTCGCATCTCTTTTACATACTGCTTCGTGGCTCTGGCTAGACCATCTTGAGCGGCACGGAGGTGCGCATCTCCCGAATTGAAGGCATTCAATGCCTCTTGGGAGAAACACGTGTCACGAAGAATTGTCTGGCGGCGCCTGTGATTCATGGCACTCTCCACCTCGGAGTTGGTGGTGGACAATCTGTCGGCATCCTCTATCGGAGGAGCATCCGACGCACGCCTCGTGTTCGCCTCCGCTTCTGGGCCTGGCTTTGGAGCCTGGCTGGCGGAGGTTCGATTGGCAACCTCTCCGGATATAGTCCGACGAGTGCTCTTTTTCCTGAAGAGAGCACGAGCGTTAGTATGCCTTCCGGAATAAAACCTCGGAATAAGGTGACACACCATACCGTTGCGCCGGCATTTCAATCCGGACCGCACTTCTTTTTAGCCTGCTGGGCCGTGCTGCCCCTTGTTGGCTAGCCACCGCAGGCTCGGCCTTCCGCCTCAAGGGCTCCCCCTGCAAAACACCGTTGGTATACTGTGATAAAAAATAAGCACGGATGAATCATTCTCAAAGTATTGGGGCTTCGGTCTCAGTTACCTATGAGGCTGGAAGTATTCCGGGGTAATCGGCTATAATGGCAACCAGGGCATTATCAATGCTCAGTTGGTGAAATACTCCATCGATCAGCTCCACAAATATGTCCGGATCCTCTTGGGAGGCCGGATCAAGGAACCGTTCCGGATCTTCGGGTTGTGGAGGCAGGCTGTTTATATCCTTTACGGCCTGGCGCGGTTCCTGCGTCGAAATCACAAAATGAGATACTTGACTATGGGAATATGGATCGGATGGGCAAAAAGAAATGTCCGCTTACCCAGCTTGGAGGATTGTTCATAGAAAATCCGTCCTGTGGATTGACGCGAAGAAATTCCTCCTCTTCTCCCTTGTACAATGCGGACAAGGTCTTCATCAGATCGGCGACCGATCCCGGCCCCTTACGGCCATGGCGGGTGGCATCATCCTCCCCGTTGAAATACCACATGGGGTGGTGTCAGGACCCCGATTCCAAGTCACATCGATCTAGCCGGTAACACCTCATATCACTTTGCGGCCTCACGCACGGTATTCCCACGGTTGTCGCCTTACCATGGCCCGGGACCATTTACGCCTTTTGACTCACGTATATGATAGTGTCGCTAGCATCCACATGACAGAGAACTCGGACCGACATGGCTAGTCGTGAACCCAAAGCGGCACTAACCCATGGGGACAGGCATACATGAATCACATCGAGCATGTCGGTCATCAACGAATGAATCTGGGCTGTAGCACTGGGCTAAGAGGACTCCGTAACCCGGCTGCAGCAGTTAGGCAGGACTCGGATGTCACCGCGTCACATTTCCCGAAGGGATGTACACAGAACGAAGTGAAACACATGCCGCCAGTCAAGTGCCAGAGCAGTAGTGTTGGGCTAGCAGACTCAGTGAACTGGCTGAAGCGGACTACTATCGCCAGAAGCACTAGACTACATTTCCCCATATGAGAGGCTGCCAAGGATAAACAACTAGATTGTCGGATCCCACTCATACCAAGCATTTCAATCATACACACAATATGCCCGATATGAGTACATACAACACGACATCACAACAAAACTCTACAACTCAAAGTACCTTATTTAAAAGGCTCCGAGGAGCCATACATAACATGTTCATACAGATAGGGGTCACATGATCGGACACTCAAGTCATACAAACATACAAGCACATGCGAAGCAAACTAGTCTCGAGTACGACACTAAAAAGAAAAGAAGGCTTGACGAAGCCCTTCTATCTACATTGGCCCTTCACAAGCCTTGGATCACCACCTGGGTGGCTAGTCACTCGTCGACGTCAAGGTCTACATAGAACCCATCGGAGGGGGCGGTGTTGTCGTCTGAAAACATTAATTAAGCAAACATGAGTACGGAGGTACTCAGCAAGTCTTATAACATAATCCTACTATACATGCACATTCTCAAGAAGGTAGTGGTGTTATTGCAGCAAGCCAACTTTGACTCTTGGCTAAGCTATCCTACGTGACATCATTTGGAAAGCATTTGTCGCACACGAGTCGACTAATCACCAACACAACACTCCACCGTGGATCCTCTCTCGTCAACCTACGGGAGGGCCGTCTGCGGTACTCACACTTATCTTGAGGCTTTTAGTAGTATCCATTTACTTGTCTATGAACTGTATAGGTGACCAAGTAGTCCTTTACCGCGGACGCGGCTATTCGAATAGTTCTCTACCCTACAGGGGTGTACTTCTTCGCACACGCTCTCACCACTTATCGCCGCTACACGACATGTACTCGGCAACCTTCAAGCGGAAGCCCAGCGAGGGTGTCGGCCATGACCTGACTAAACACACGAGTCCCTAGTCCAGGTTTATCGCCTATTCGGGTTCCATCCGCAGGGAGTCCGGCCGAGGTTTCCACTAACGACCCCGAACGATGTGTGCAGGGTTCCCGAGACACCAAACGGGTGAATCGGTACACCGTGCCACGTGCCTACCGCAACACAGCCCACCCCTAAGGTCAGCGCTGCGTGCGGCCCCCAGCATGCTACAAACACCAGAAACTACTTTGCAACTCCCGGACAGAGGACAAGAGTGGTTAATAAGTCGAGAGGGTCCATTGGTTTCGGGCCCAATGCGTGGTAGTAACTGAATCTTAATCACACACACAGATCTCAGTTCTTAAGGACGACTTCAATGAAACAACCCACCATGTACTCCTACATGGCCTCTCATCGATACCTTTACCAAATCGTGTTCAACACTTCACTCTCGTTACTGACACAACCTTTCACTCTAGTTCATCATCCGATGAGCCAGACCTGACACAACTCTAAGCATAGCAAGCATAGCATGGTAGGAACACAAATATGGCTCAATCAACTCCTACACATACTAGTGGGTTTCATCTAGTTACTGGGGCAAAGAAAGGTCATGCAAAGGAAGTGGGTTCAACTACCGCAACACACAACAGTTTGAATCGCGTTGTCTTAATGCAGTAAACAAGAGCAAAAGCGAGATCATGGGTTCGTATCGGAATGATCAATGGGTTGCTTGCCTGATGTAGTGGTAATAGGGTACTGCCCTTCAGATGGATATTCAGGGTTATCCTCGGAGACAGAACCTACCACGAAAGACACATCGAACATAATCAACACATGACGATATGCAACAATATGATGCATGCTATGACATGGCAATATGAATGTGTCTTGGCCTAATGCAAGCTAGAACAGAAAGGAATGAACTCATTTGAATCAAAGATTCAAATGTTAGCTCATTTAACATAGCCATATTAGTGCCTTATCTTATCCTGCTTAAACAACACGGTTAACTTGTTCTGTCATGCATGAAACCATTACCAATGGATAGATTGAATTTTTCTGATCAAAATTCATATATAAATCTTTGCATTTGGAGTTACAGATTAATTTCTATGAATTTTTGAAGTTTGCAACAATTTCTGGAATTTTCTGAATACAAATAAATCCAGAAATTAGTTATTGCGTCAGCAGTGCGTCAGGGTGACATCAGTGGTCAAAGGGGACGTCCAGGTCAACCTGACCAGTGGGTCTCGCATGTCAGCAGTTAATTAAACTAGTTAAATTTAGTTAAAACTAATCTAGATAATTAGCAGAGGGGCCCCCACTTGTCATAGACTCAGGGGAGTCAACCTGGGCCCACCCTAGTCAAAGTCAAGGGCAAACACACCGGCGTTTAGCCGCCGGTGAGGCCAGACGCGGCGGTGAGAGTGCATTTGTGCATTCCGGCGACCAAATGGGCGGCGGAGGCCATCTACGTGTAGCCGGGAACAAGCCGCGGCGTTTGGTGGCGGTGGTTGAGCTCGGGGTGGCCGAAAACGCCGCCGGCGACAACCGTGGCGGTCGCCGGAGTCAGGTGAAGATGGACCCGTGGCTACGGGGCACGGTGAGGCGCGTGGAGTTGTGCGTTAGACTCATCGCGATGCGGTGAGTGTGTTAGACACCGTGGGGTGGCCGGTGGTTGGCCGGAGACACGTCGGCGACGAGCTCGGCGGTGGCGCGTGCGGTGAAGCTCCATGGGGTCGCTGCGGTGTTCGGGAGCGAGAACGAGAAGGGGGAGGAGGTAGCTGAGCTCATGGTGGTCATGACGGTGCAGTCGACGCGGTCGGAGACGAGCTGGTGCGGCGGCGACGGAAAAAGGGATCTCCGGCGGTGGCGGTGTCGAGCGAGGTCGGTGCAGCGGCTCCGAGGCAAGCGAGTGCTCGGGGCTCGGCTTGCTCGAAGGAGAGGAGGGCGGCGAAGCGTCTGGACACGGTGGCGCGGCGCAAGGACGACGGAGAGCGCGAGTTTCACGGTGGCGCGGGCGCGGCAGCGTCGGCCATGGTGCGGGCGAGCTAGGGAGAGGAGCTGGGGAGGAGAGAGCATGTCTGCGAGCTCGGGGGAGGACTGGATGACCGACCCAGGGCGGCAAACGGTGAGGGGAGGAGGCAGGGCGGCGAGCAGCTGCGTGGCGCGCGCTGGTGCCGCCGTCGAGCACCTGGCTGCCTGCCTAGCCAAGCCAAGCAGCTCGCTGGAGCGGTGGCTGGGCTGGGCCGGCAGGTGGGCTTGCAAGATGGGCGCCAGGTAAGCCTCTGCTTTCTGGTTTTTTCTTTTTCTATTATTCTGTAAGTTTGTGGACTTATTAAAAATAGTTAGGCACTTCTAAAAATCTTGGAAATAATCAGAGGCTCTATTTAGAAAATCTCCAACAGCCCACACTTATTTTCAGAATTACTTGAGCATTCAAAATATTTTTTAGCATTTAAAAGCCCAAATGCAATTTACATATGATTTAATTCAATGACCTTCTGTTGACCTAAAAAATGTGCACCAATTTTGCCAGAGGTTCTAACCCAAGACAAAGAGGATGAACTTTTTAGAAGGGCAATTCAGGTTCATTGAAAATATTTTCAGTAAAACCTTAGTTGAATTCAGAGGGGTTCTGGGGGTTCTGTGTTCCCCTATTCAAGTTTCTGATGAAAGGTAAACATGATGCAACACTCTAATGCATGGACTAGCTAGGATGTGACAACCCACCCCCACTCAAAAGAATCTCGTCCCGATATTTTGGATCCGTCGGGAAGAAGGTGGGGTACTCAAGTCGAAGACGATCCTCCCTTTCCCAAGTAGCTTCTTGCTCGGAATGGTTTGACCATTGAACCTTGAGAAACTTAATATTCTGGCGTCGAGTGGTACGCTCGGCTTGATCAAGGATATGAACAGGATATTCTCGATAGGTGAGATTATCTTGGAGATCAAGCGTTTCGTGGTCCACTCCACGGATAGGATCCGAGAAGCAACGCCTGAGTTGAGAAACGTGGAAGACATCATGAACTCTGGAAAGATGCGGAGGTAGTTCCAATTGGTAGGCAACTTCTCCTTGTTTGGCAAGAATGCGAAAGGTTCCAATGTAACAAGGAGCCAATTTGCCTTTGATACCGAATCGATGGGTTCCCTTCAAAGGAGTAACCCGAAGGTAAGCCTTCTCGCCAACTTCATAAGACGTGGGCTTATGCTTGCGGTCATATTGGCTCTTTTGACGAGATTGGGCTGTTTTCAATTTCTCATGAATAATGCGAACCTGCTCTTATGCTTCCTGGATCATAACCGGGCCAAAGAGTTGTCTTTCCCCGGTTTCTGACCAGTTAAGAGGCGTTCGACATTTTCGTCCATAGAGCACTTCGAAAGGAGCTTTGCCCAAGCTAGCTTGATAACTATTGTTATAAGTGAACTCGGCGAATGGAAGGCATTTCTCCCAATTCATGCCGAAAGAGATGACAGAAGCTCGAAGCATATCCTCCAGAATTTGATTGACTCATTCTACTTGACCACTTGATTGAGGATGGAAGGTGGTGCTAAAAGAGAGACGAGTTCCCATAGCATTTTGGAAACTTTCCCAAAATCGAGAGGTGAAGAGACTTCCACGGTCTGAGTTAATCTCCAATGGAACACCATGAAGAGACACTATTCGGGAGATGTACAAATCAGCTAGCTGGCTAGCGGTTATACTCTCACGAACGGGTAGGAAGTGGGCTACTTTGGAAAGACGGTCGACAACAACGAAGATAGCATTATTCCCTCTCTTGGTCCTTGGAAACCCGGTAATGAAATCCATACCGACTTTATCCCATTTCCATTCAGGAATTGCCAAAGGTTGAAGGGTGCCAAGAGGCCGCTGATGCTCGCTTAACTCGATTTACGACGCCGCAATTAGCAATGTATTGAGCGATTTCTCTCTTCATCCTAGTCCACCAAAACCTCCGGCGTAGGTCTTGATACATTTTAGTACTACCGGGATGAATGGTGAGAGGGGATTCATGAGCTTCCTTAAGGATCAATCGCCTCAGGTTGCGTACCTTTGGAACCACTAAACGGTCTCCAAAGAACACGACACCTTGTTCATCAATGGAGAAACAATATGCGACTAATAAACGGTCTCCAAAGAACACGACACCTTTGGAACCACTAAACGGTCTCCAAAGAAACGGTTCTAAATTTGTAACAAATGAATAGACAGTCGTATTGATAAGGTAAAGATGAGATGAGATAGAACAATTACACGACGATAGATTCCACCAGTATAGGCAGCCAATCAAGGCGTCGATCACAGAACGATGCCATCGTGCACGATAGCATCGAATGTAAATGTTGCCTCAACAGATTGATGATGAGCCATAACCATGTATGGCGACGGATTCCGTGATAGACTAATCCCATGTTGAACAAGGCAATGAGCTTGTAATCCATGTAGTCTTCGATGGTGTGGGCGTTCGCAGATTACAACTTTCGCAAATAGAGGTCGAGCCAAAAGCTTGATGCGTCTCGTGCATAGTAGGTAGGAGTGTCCGGCGGGCCACGATTGGCGGTATCCAATGATGGAAGGGTGATCTCTCGCTGGGTGTAGATATCCACGAGACACCACGGACTACCGGTGTGGTGGATGAGGACGATCCAGTTGGCCTTCATGCCCGCCCAGTAGTGGCCGCGCATGAAGGACAGGTGGACGGGTAGTGGTAGCATGTCGAGGGGCACCACGGCAACCTCCGTAGGATCGTCAAGTCGGTGTCTGGGCCACCTGCGAGGATCGGGCATCAGCAAGCAGGGTGTCTTGAAAAGAGCCGGCCGGTTGCAGACGAGTAGACGGTACAAAGACACCGAGCATGCGGCCAGACGGACGGTGCTGAGTAGGTCCATACGACTACAGATCTGCTCCAAGAGAACATCGGGGAGGGAATTCCAATCGCGGCTCAAGGTGTCGTCGGGCCGGTTCTGCCATTGGGGTTTCGTGCTGCGAGCCAGCCGGGAAGTGGATTCGGCGAGCGAAGCGAAGAAGCTTCTCCTCGTGTGGCCGAGCAGTGAGCAAGGGGATATGGTACGTGCGAGCTACCAAGGAAGATGGCGTGGGTGGGCGAGCAGTGAGCGGGGGTAAATGGTGTGCGACTGGCGATGGGGAAGAGAGGAGGAAGAAGAAGAGAGGAGGAAGAAGAGTGGAAGATGGGGAAGAAAGTGCATTAAATCTCAATTCTACTAGTACTACTACCAGGATATACCGTCCTTCGGAGTGTAAATAGTTACACCGATGACATGTGGGTCTACCACAAGAGGGCACATATGTCACTTAATGGAGGACAGAGGTGCGAGGCGTTATTGAAGCGCGTGTTTCATCGGCAAACATGATGGCAGATCTGGGTAAGGCTGATTTAGTAACAACAACACGCCGGTTCAGCTTATTAATTATGTGTCCCATCTGCTGCAGCGTGTATTGTCACTTCACTGCGAAGATTAGTTGAATAGTTCTCTCTGACCAAGATGGGGAATAATGGATCGCGAGGACTTCCTTTCTACAGTATCCCTATGCCTCTACACTCACTTCACTCATTTTGCTCCGTACCTAGTCACTTGTTGAAATCTGTAGAAAGACAAATACTCCATATTTGGGAACAGAGGGAGGCTTTTACTCCGTACTATTTGGGAACAGAGGGAGTATGACCATATGGAGGGAACAGAGGAAGCTTGAAATATGAACATGTCAATGGCAGGGAGTAAGCCCCATGCATGCATGCATGCATGCAACATGCAACACTCACACGTACGCATGGACGCACGCAACACTCACGCACCCATGCGGCACACAGCACACGAAGCAACACACACATCTCAAGCTCAAGTGCTCAACCTACTCCCTACGTCCGTGAAAGACTGTACATTTAGAGATTTACACATTGACAAGGGCATAATTAACGCCCAAAAGTAGCAAACTTATGTGTGCATGCGACCATTGAGATAAGAAGATTAAATGAAGACCGTTGCATGCTGTAATTAAGGATAGACATGTACTCCCTCCTTTCCGGTTTATAAGGCTCAATTCAAAAATATCACCAACCAAGATAGATGGCGAGTGGTGGAATACTTTTTGTACTTTGCAAAAGCACCCAATTAATGCTCTTGTTTTTCTCAAAAAAGTATTTTTACCAATGCATTAATTGCAATGCATGCATGCATAAATTACATGCATTGGTCAATTTTCTCTTAATACTTGCATGCAATGATTTAATGCACCTTGGAATCTGAACATGTGATGGGAAACAACGAAATTGAGCCTTATAAAATGAAAAAACTAAAATTTTGAGATAAGCCCTATAAACAGGAAAGGAGGGAGTAGCCTATACCTACAGCACAAGTTGGTGCATTAGTCAATCAATATCGATTTAGATTAAAGGCTAAATGCATTGGAAGTGTAGATGTACATTATGTACCACCCTCTTTGTTTTCTAGCCGATGTACACTCTTTGTTGGAAGATCGAGGGAGGACACGTGCATGCACTCACATACACAGCCAGGGCGGTTCACGCGCAAGGGTTGGACTCGTGTCGCGCCTGCGTAAAGTTTTGTTTAACTGATTTCTTTGCTCTGCCAACTGACAAGTGGGACCCACAAACCAGGTGACAATTTAACCAGTCAACAAAGTGCCACGTCGACTTTGTGGCCGGTCAGTAGGGTGCAATACGGTGCTCTACAATGAGCTAGTGATCGTATAATCGCCGCAAAAATATATATAGTGACCGTAAAGAGCGTATTGTTACATACGATGACCGCCAGTGTATTTTTCTCGTTTCAAATTAAGCCATATTAATCGGAAAGGACGGAGTATGGACTACTACTAGTACTAGTACTCCTTTGACGTGTCACGTCAACTCGCCGAATGAGGAGAAGCTTGCTTACTACGCCTCTCCCTCGCCCACGCACGCGGTGGTTCACAGGACGAGGAGAGGGTTTTGACTACAGCGCCCTCTCCCTCTCCGTCCCTCTTCCTCTCCCTCGCCCTCGCCCTCGCCCTCGCGGTGGACGTGCAGCATTTCAATCGGTGTCAGATTGCCAGAAGCATATTGTACTATTGTATCATCATTGTTGGACCTTCCGAAGAGGCGAAGAGCCAAGTGCAAGGTTCACACGAGTACGAACCGTTGAACCTCCCGAAGAGGCAAAGAGCCAAGCGCAAGGTTTTATAGGAGTTGTCGTCCTAGTAGGAGTGTACTACAACTATAGCGAACGATGCTACTGTATGATGTCGCCACGTCACGTATATCCAAAGCTGTGCCACCTTTTTTTCTCAAAGAGCATGTTGGAGCCCGTGCAACAACCACACAAGTTGCACGTACACATAACACATTTACTAGTAATAAATTCTAAAGGACAAATGCCAGTATGCCACACAAGTTCATCTCCAATTCATGTGATAAATTTGTGCACAACTAGTCTACATATATTCACAGCGCTACTGCTCACAATTACCGTACTCCACTTACACGCTATAGATGGACTACATGCATGTCCTCCTCCGTGTTCCAGTCCTGTGTGTTCTTCATGGATGGCACGATCCATAGCGGTGGGCAACGGAATCATTGTCACAGCTTTCTAGTCCGGTTCCACACGATGGAGACTCATCCAAGCTGAAGCGGCATAAACCAGGGATAGCGTGTCCCAAAGATGTCGCTCATCCGGCGTGCGCAATGAAGACACAACCATGCTTCATGAACGGCAGGCCTTCCGTATCGTGCACGGAAGGTGGCATCCGCTTCACAATGGGGTAGCTGTCCCGATGAAAAGCCAGTACTTCCAAGAGTGTTCCTCGGCACCCACATAGCATCACGGGGTCGAACTTCGGCGCCGCTCATCCGGTACACGCGCATCCCAGATCTGGACACATGGTGACGCATATAGTCAAGGTCCATGCATAATAATGTTGTGCTCAAATATGGCGGTCAAGAATACTGTGCAGCAAATAGTACTACTCGTATAGAGGAAGTAAAATAACCGGCTTATTATATATAGCCACTCTTGGCTACATGGATGAGATAGTAAGACATGGAAAAACAAAAATGGTGGCAGCTAGTTGGTTCAAGTCTTCAAGGGCCTAGCTAGCTATACGCGTCATCCAAGGTAAAAAGTACTCCTACTAGTACTACTAAGTATACTACTAGTACAATAATGAAAGAGAAGGCGAGGGTTAAAAAAATGGAATACCTGGGTAGATGGTGACGGTCCGATCGTGGTAGATTGTGTGACCATGTTGCACATCAGTGGTACCATGGGTAATGACTGCTAAGATAGTTGATCCCAATATGCCAAAGTCAGCTACAAGGTTCCAGGTTAGACCGAATCGCGGATGCAAATCCACATCCAGGATCGGCGATCTTATTTTGATCGGGGGATGATTGGTCCCTGCAAAATAATGGAGTACCGTTAGGGATGCAAATGATGGTTTGTGCATTCCGTTTGTAATCTCCCGTACCGTAGGATGGCAACCAGATGAAACAAGTCCCCTGGCTTGTCACCGCGAAGATGCGGCCTGGATGGCCCACGACGTCTTCAAACGTGCAGGGGTACAAATCTGCCGTCGCCAACATGCGCCAGCCTCTGCCGTTATTGCGTCTTGCATTGATGGCAATCCTTATGTCGAACACCGCGATGAGATAGTAATCGTCGTAGCCGCGTCGCTTTGCCGGCGGGTCCACAATTGCTATCTTCTTCAATCTCATGTAGGCATCATCATACGTATTCAAGCCCAGCCAGTCCGGAAGGCCGATCCCAATGGTGGAGAAGGGGTCTACCGGAACGGCCGCACTGCTGTGGATGTTGTGCAAAATGATGGTGGTATCCGGCCGGAGGTATGCAAGCCAATCTTCGTTGGCACCGACCCAGACCTATATATAAGACGATGGGCAGCAGAGAAATTACTTTCAACCAGACGAGGAGGAGAACCACCTGGCGAATCCATGCGAGCAACGACGAACTGCCTTCTCTTCGGGGGGAGGGGAACTGGCGAGGAGGAGATAAGATCGTAGTAACCGCAAGGCCTCGTCCCTTCCAACTGTATCGTTCCTCAGCGAAGGGGTGAGGCTATTATTTACCACTAGTACTAGCATTATGGAACGTTATGGGATTGCATTATACTGTAAATAATATCACTAGTAAGAAATTTTTGGCACTAGGTAGTAGTTTTTGGCATGGATTAAGAAATTTTTGGTATGTTTTTGCCATTTTATGTACACGCCAACTAGTGTCAAAAAACGTCTTACATTATGTGACGGAGGAGTACGTGATTGCATCTTGTAAAGATACCAAGACTACTTTTCTCAACTAGTAGTGCGATGTACTGTACTTCTAGTCTAGTCTAGTATAGTGCACCAGTTTTGAACTCTTGAATCTCAGGGCCAAGGAGCTACAGTTGGAAGTGGAGGGTACTCCTACTGTTCTCTAGAACCATCGCTGTACTATCAATGCAGGGGAAGTACACCTGCGTAGTGGCCTAGTGGGTACTCTCGGTGCTATATTCAGCCGCTCCTCTCACGTAGGAGTAGTTGACCTACTCAGCCGCTCCTCTCACGCACACACTAGCAGCCTGTTTATCAGCGATGGTTACTGCGGGGGTAGAACATTTGAGTTATTTGATACAACGAGACTAGGCTTTTCGCTTCCATTTGTGGAGGTGTAATGGATCTCGTCGAACTTTGTTAGTACTAGTTCCTTCTTTATGAATGAGATGAAGCAACGCTTTTGCCTCCGTTTAAAAAAACACGTCAAGAGGAATTTCTTTTATAGTAGAGCCGATAATGGAGTGAAGTCCATGCGTGCAACGCCACAAGCTACAGAGTAGTAGTAGAGCACTTTATGTACGGAGCCATATTGCACAGTTCCCAATGGCCCGCCAGGCTTTTCCGGCTCCTCGGGCTTAATTGGGAGGCGCTAGTTTAAATATGCTACTAGCTGATGAGGAAGCTGCAAGCGAGGTGCGGCTAGGGCGAGCACGCGAGCCACGGGATGCTGGGAAGGAAAACCCGTTCATGTGGCTATGTTGTCCAGTGCACCCAGATTGTGGGGTCGCACGTCCGTTTGACTTCAAAACTCAAACTACCTAGAATCGCCTTTTGTCGCTAGTAGTACGTACATTTCCTTACAAGAAACCCCTAATAATGCAAGAAACCACTAAAATGCCAAGAAACTACTACCACTTGCATACGTGGCAGACTTAAGATAAGACTACCTTATCAACCATTGTACTCCCTCCTTTCCGGTTTATAGGGTTTATCTCAAAATTTTAGTTTTTTCATTTTATAAGGATCAATTTGGTTGTTTCCCATCACATGTTCAGATTCCAAGGTGCATTAAATCATTGCATGCAAGTATTAAGAGAAAATTGACCAATGCTTGTAATTTATGCATGCATGCATTGCAATTAATGCATTGGTAAACATACTTTTTGAGAAAAACAAGAGCATTAATTGGGTGCTTTTGCAAACTACAAAAAGTATTCCACCACTCACCATCTACCTGGTTGGTGAGATTTTTGAATTGAGCCTTATAAACCGGAAAGTAGGGAGTACATGCTCTTACCAACAAAAATCCTCGAGTGACCTCCTACCTCTGGCCCGTCCACCTAGTCATCCTCGGCCATGGGACGCAGCTACCGCCGCCGGCAGAAGGCGAGGTCAAAACCACCGGCGGTGCGGAGCCCATGTTGTGGCAGCCCAGATGCCAGCTCCGTCCGGCGCTCGCGGCCGCTAGCTAGCCAAGATAGCTCTGTCCAGCTGCTTGTCTGCAAGGTTTGCTAGCTAGACTGGCACGGCAGCGCGGCGGCTTGCTCAGGCGTCTTGCGGCCAGCCAGCCATCTAGCTCGGCGAAGGCCAGCCGGCGGCTTGCTCGCTCGTGAGTCACGCTCGGGCCAGCCTACCAACCCGTGCGGGAGGCCAGCCATGGTGTCCGCCCGTCCGGCAGAGCGGGCGGCCAACTCGCCATCACCAGCGCCACCGAGGAACACGATCAAGATCTGTTTGAAGTAATGTTCAGGAAAAATAATGATTTGAGGGGATAACAGGATAGAAGGTCGATGTGGGTCCCTCGTGTCAACGGTCAAACAAAATGTGTTGGTTTAAGCTGCCTCACAAGACGGACGTGTGGGCCAACCCTGTCATAAATGGGTTTAAACGAACCTAATCGGTAGGAGTACTAGGTAGTAGTTTTGGCGTGGATTAAGAGATTTTGGGTATGCTTTTGCTATTTTTTGTACAATAGATTCTTCCTAGGGCTGGTTGAAAGTGGTAGTTTTTTGTTAAATACTCTACATATTGTAAGTAGGAGTGAAAGTTAAGCTTTGGAAGCCAATAAGCAAGGCTAGTTACATAGTGCACATGTGTACATGATTGAAAGTAAATATCAACCATGAGTGACTAATATCTTGATGGAAAACTCGAAACTATTGAATACTAGGAAAAAATGCATGGTTGGAAATACTAGCAATGTTCATGTCCGTTGCAACGAATCATAATTAGAATAATACTTATTCACAAACTTGGTACAAAACACTCTAATTTTGATATACATATGTTTCAATTAGAATATATTCCTTGGGCTGCTTTGGTGAGGTGAGGGAGGGATGTGGTTGGTTTTAAGATACTAATTGTGGGTTTTTCTGTAAATTGGTAGACAAGTGGGATGTTGGTGAGAAAAGGCAACAACTTACCTCACAATCGGTAGATGTTGATCTAATGGTCGAAACGACGGATGGCGTATACACCAAAGATCACCAACTTAGTCTTGTGTAGGAGTATTAGCAAGATCCGTGCATTGCACTAACATCAAGATGCATTTTTTATAAAACACTTGTTGTGATTGACCCTTGAGGGAGTAATCCCATGTGTAAAAACTAATGATATCTCGAGAAATATGAGATAAGGTGAAGAGGAGGGGTGTGGTGGTGGTTGGTGGTCGGACCGAGCGGAGGCATGGGGATTGACGACGCCGGCAATGGCCACTGTGCCGCTTTGTTCCAGAGGCTTCCTTTCTTAATTGCTCAACAATGAGGTTTGTTGGAGATAGGGATGAACGAGGGAAGTCCTTGTCTGCAAATGTGGAGAGGGTGCGGTATCTTTTAGTTTAATTTCCATCATCGCCGATATAGATCGGACGGTCTATATTGCAAGATGGCACACGTACCATCATCACCACCTCGATTTTTTATAAGAGAGGAAATATAAGTATGGAGATACAAACGTATTATCGATACTTGCTTCCGTAAACTAGCATCTACATTCTATTCAACGCCTCGGCATGTGGGGCCTTAGCACAATGACTTCTCGACTGTGTAAAACAAAGATTTTCCCGTTGCCGACAAGGACGGGGTAACGGCGGAGCGCTTTTTGGCTTGCTCTAGTCCTAGTAGTCATACTAGGTGGTCTATGCATGTGTATATTTATTCTTTTTCACGTCTCATGTTCGCCATACTGCCACGACTGTTGATGAATAGACGGTAAGTTATTCACGGGGAAACCCTTGATGAGCGTGTTTGCGAGAGAGAGAGAGAGAGAGAGAGAGAGAGAGACAATGTGCGTGTGTGATATGTTAGAGAATGAGGCAATGATAACAGATTCTTTGTGTCTATGTGTGTGGAGGATAGAGAGACACATGTACATGGGGCTTTGTGTTGTGTAACATGGAGACACATATACATAATTAGAGAGTGAGTGTGTGAGATACACATGCGGACATGGGGAGAGATGAGGATCCAGATAAATGGGTGTTTGTGCGTGTTTGTGTGTGTTTGTGCACGCGTTTGTGTGTGAGAGGGAGAGAGTGTACGTGGAATAGAGAGACCGCTGATGATGTAAACCTAGTATAAGGGAAGGGGGGAATGGTGTGACATGTTTAGTAGCGGGATAGCACGGGTGCGGGCTGGAGGAGCAGATTATTTGGATGAGACATCGAGTGTTTGTGTGGGAGAGGGGTGTGAGAGCGAGAGAAAGAGAGAGCTAGCGATGGAGAGAGAGAGAGAGAGAGAAGAGAGGGGCGAGAGGGTCGCTTTGTGTCCATAAATGGCGATAGATAGGGAGACAATGTTGATGTTGTCCAAATTGGCCTATGAACGGAGACGCAAGGGAAGCGAAGTCATCGTGTGTGTGATAGGGACTTCATGAGAGATCTAGAATAGATGGTGTGGAGAACAATGTGCGAAATCGAGAACGATTATACATTAGGGAGCTATGCAAAGAGTCACGACATATATGTATGCAGGGAAGGAGCTGGGGCGGGTCCGCATGTGGGAGAGATAGAAAGAGGAGAGTGGTGCACAAGGAGACAAAGTGTGCTTGTTTGCAGTGGGGGTGGTGTGTGAGGTGAGTGCGCGAGAACCACATAACTCGGGAGATAGACGTTTGGGGGTGACGTTTTGTCTGTATGGGAAATATACACTCTACATAGTGTGTGTGCTTGAGTAAGAGAGATAGCGGGAGACCTAGAGAGTGAGGGAAGAGATGTGTGCATGCCCGAGAGACAAAGTGTTAGAGACCTATGTTGGGGTCCGGACTTTACAAGAGAGATGGGTGTTAATGTGCTCGTGTGTTGGTGTTTGGGGGAGAGAACGACTTCTCTATGTGTGTGTGTGTGTGTGTGGTGGTGGGGGGGGTTGACTTCAGATAAAGAGTGAGGTGTCTATATTTGAGGGACTTTAGCGTAATTGAGATATTGTGCACTCATAGTTGATCCATTTGTTTCACAGTTTGTACTATGAGATAATGATACTTTTGAACATGCGTGATATACCTTGATGTACCCGAATTACAAACCTAAGATTGGAATTTTGGAATTCGACTCCATCATTAGCTTTTGTAATTCATTTAAATGGAGGTACATTTTTTAAGCCGGGATTTCGTGATTTCAAAATCATATATCAAACCTAGAGATATACACATACAGGCATGTTCAAACTTTATAATCATCCACTTTATTCATACACATACACATTTTTGCTTTTGTCATCATATTTAGGATAAACACATTTGGAATTTCATTTGAATTGGACCATATGATGGTATTTGCTTGTAGTAGATCAATGATCCATATTTGAATTGAATGGACAATCTAAGTTTCGAGTTGGAGACATTGATTTTCAAAACTTGCACATTTTTTTGCGTGCAAAACAAACAAATTGTCGGCCATGATATCATAGTCGGCCGTACGAGAGCAGAATAATTATTATTTTAGGCGCCAAAAGCTTTCAAACCGCCCGCTCACATCGAAATGTAATGAGAGTGTGTTTTAGTACATGTTAAATGTAATGCGAGTGGGCTGCTTTCTTGGCTTGTGCCCTCAACGTGTAATCCTACCGAATTACAAATAGTTCAGTTGTCTGCTTTGCTGTATTGCTTGATTCGAATGCTTGTTTGTTGTTACGTTATACCTGAGTTGGCCAATATGTCAGCAGTGCCTGCTGTAATATCGTAAAGAAATGCATGCCTATTTCATTTTAGTCCTTAACTTTTCCTCTCAACTTCATGACAAGACTGCCTTCATAGTTTATATGAGGCCACACTGTTAAGTGCTTTCTCAGATTATTTCAACTGCTTAGATGCCTTGGCAACTTAAATATAGCGGTTGTACACTCCCTTTCAACTTTCATCTTACCATTTTAATTTCTTTTCGGCTGATGCTGCTTGAACCATTTAAATATAGTTTGCCATGCTCGCAATAATTAGCCCATCGCTTACCATGTAAGCTTATCTGCCGGATCATACGATAACTATCTCTTACTTATGTCCAGCGAAACCTTTCAGGATGCCGCTCACACTAGGACACAATGTACAACCCTTAATCTATTTGTGGAAGCGGTCGCCATCCATGTTACCAGATGGAAGCAGTTCATAGGCAACACCGCCGAAGAGCAGTCTGAGCACAGATATTATAGTGCTTGAGGCTCTACTAGAGGCAAAAAGAGATGGTGTGGCTGCCATGAATGAGGTAATCTTTATCTTGAGGCTGGAAATTACGGAATTAGCGGCACGCATTATGCAAGCAACCCAAGAATTGGAGGAAGTAAGAATGTTGCATTTGAAGACGGAGGAGGTCCTGCTGTTTCTGCTATCTGAAGCCCAAGGTAATCCCGGTTCTTCTTTAGGTACGAGTTGAAATTGTCATTAGATTATTGTACTTTCATGTTGTGTCATGTCTCTGAATGGATTATGTTGCAAGACCCCCTATGTTGTCCAGAATTCCATGTTGTCCATGTGTTGTAATGATCCGAATTTTTTAGGCGAGGTAATCCTCAGTACTTGTATGATTGACATAAGGTGAACTGTTTTTCGTGTGAGCATATTGTATTGGATGAAATAACTGTTTGAATCAGAGTGTATCCAACCTACTGAATTTGAAGATCACGGCATTTCTAAATCATAATCATATATAAAGGTGGAATAAATCTTTGTTGTGGTTTTGAAGAAATAAATAACAAAACGTATAATTATTTGTGGATATTCGTAATCGAATACAAACTGGATTTGAATTTAGTTTGCCAGGTCCCAGGGCAAATGTGAATGCTAATTCTCTGAAGTTTTGAATGAAGCGGCTAAACACCCACTATAATTTGTGGGCTGCCCGAAGCAAGTGTTTGCGAGATGGAAATTACTGTCTACCGCTGACACTTGACATCCTTATCGACCGGATTTACACTGCTGTCAATAGGGGTAGACTAGTAACTTCAATCAGATGTGACACGACGGCCTCTGAGCCCATTCAGACACGGTAGGCGCCAAACGTGGGCGGCAAAACACATTTGATTCAAGCTCGTCCGAAAGATATGTGTCTCTTCCTCCATTTCCCCATTCATACACGGTGGGCGGCAAAACAAACTCTCCTCGTCCGAAATCGATGTAGGCTAATATTTTAAATAGGGGCAGATGTGTAACTTCCATCAGACGTAACACAACCACCCTACCTGTCAGCCCCGTTCATACACCGTGGGCACCAACCGTGGGCGGCAAAACACCCTCTCCTCGCCCGAAATAGTTACCGCAAATATTTGGGAGATGCGAGATTACCGCCCTATCCCCAACCGACGCGATGTCGATATTTTAAACGGGGATAAGTTCGTAACTTTCCCCATTTCGAGAAGCGTCCCAAAGTTTGAGATCGCCCCCTCCCTCCATTTCCCTATTCATACACCGTCGGCGACACGACAACCTCCGCTTCGCGCCAGCCTCCTCCGTCCGCCACCCCATCCTCCACCTTGCCGGAGCCGCTACCCCTACCCCGTCGTCCACTACAAGAGATGGACGTCTCTCATCCACGACGCTGGACCAGGATCCTTTCATCGCCTCCTCTCGCTTCATCGGCGCTGTCGTCCACCTTGCTGTTGCCGCTCCTACGACCGCCTCGTCCACGGCAACAGGATATATCCTCCGACCCGGTCGTCTGTCGTCTAAAGTCTTATTCCCCACCGCCAACAGCCATCGCACCCGCAGCACCCTCAATGTATCAGCATAGGCCTACACGGCGTCGCAAGAGAGGTGGTACTCTTCCATATGTGCTTAAATTATTGATCTCCCTCGGAAAATAGATCGTAATTTGTTTATTGTACTTTTCTTGTCTGTACCAAATCGTAGTGGCTAGTTGAAAGCAAACATTGATTGTGAAGTAGCTTTGTCCGGTTTGCACCTTCAGATCCGCCATGGCACAGGCACTATACTCGTAAAGCTTATGGTTTACCCCCTTTATATTCACTACCATCATCGTAGGTGCTTCGTGTCGTGCTAGCACTGCTCCTCAAGAACTCAACCCAAAGCTTACGTGTTCAAATACGAATCTGATATGATGCTCATATAACTAAAAAGAGAATGTTTAATTGGTCACCTAATATTCCTATATTCGTTTCGAAAAGCATGTGCGCCACCCACTGGTCCAACTAGTTCCACTTTCCTGATTTTTCTCTTGATACTTAGGGTTTTCCCCTTTTATCTACTCTACTATGATCTCCGTAGGTGCTTTCTATCGTACTAGCATTACTCCACCCTTCAAGCTAAACAACACAACACTCAGAATTTGAAAGCTTAGTTGTTCAAATATGATTGTGATATGATACTGATATTAGTTAACCGACACATTTAGTTGGTTAGCTAAAGGTCCCACTTGAGTTTCCAAATGCATGTCGCGACATATAGATAGACAGCATAATTGCATTTCTTTGTCACTTGTTGACCGTACTTTCTTGTCCATACCAAATCTTAGTTGTTATTTCAAAGCAAACATCGGTTGCTAACTACCATTTGCGCGGTTTGCGCTTCAGATCTGCCATCCCACCGCCATGGTCAACACTGTCTCGATCATGCTTATGTTTTCCCATTTTATGATGACCACAATCACCCTCGTGGTTCGTGGTCATAATAGCATTGCTCCACCCATCGAGCTAAACAAGCTTAGTTGTACAAATTCATATATGATATTATTGCTGATATTAGTAAAACTGAGAGATGTTTAATTGGTTAGCTAAATGTTCCTACTTTAGTTTCAAATGCATGTGAGCCACATATGGAGAGACCGGAAAGAATAGTATTTCTCTATGCGCCTGGTTCATCATGGGTGGCCAACCGACATTGTATTGAAACACTTGTAATATCTTCAATCTGCTTGCTCTTCCGCTCTTCTTTAAGATGATACTCTTCTCTTGCGATCGATCGGTCGTCGAGTTGTTCTCCTTAGTATATTTTGAATCACAGTCAGTCGACTTGTTCTTCTTTACTATATGTTGAAGCTATCATCGCAAAGTGTCATCACTACGAGCTCTCATATTTTGAGTAGTAGGCCACATTATATTAATGCACACAACAAATTACAGCATGTATGGCATCTTTTAAAAGAATTCGGAGATAGCACAAAGGAGTTTACAGGAGGCAAGATTGGATTAGAATCACTTCGCATTACAAAGAAAATCTCACTTGTTTTTATGTTTTCATGCATGTCGATATTGAACATTATCAAAATGAATATGAGAATGGCGACGAGAGGAATATTGCGAACGATCCACCGGCTAACAAACTTGGCATGGTGGAGGATGGCCTATCTTATTCACCCATCAAGGTGCTTGCTCTAACTTTGCAAAGTTGTATTGGTCGCATATATTTTGCATCCGACCTCTTGCATTTATTCTACTTTGTTACACCATCTCGCTTAGCTTAAGCATCATATATGAGTATATGCCATAACTATCCATTTTCTGTACTCTATTCCATGTGTCTTCACACTATGTTTTTCCAACAAATGTTGTTCTTTCGTGATAGATGTCCAAAAGGAAGAGGGTGAGTGCAGATCCACAAGGAGTACAAACTAGGTATTTGGAAAAGGTAGTGGTACTGTTAAATCAGATAGATCAGCAGCCATAGAAAACACAGCCCAACTGCACCACACTTTACCCCTACTCCAAAGGCCAAACCCCTATTAGAACTGCTGGGAGCCCAAATGTCAGTAATGCCTATGATATCAATTCAAAATTTGAACTCCTAAATTTCTGGTTGTGCCTTACCTTCTCTCTTATATGAAAACTTATTTCAGATGAATCTCCTTGCTCAAAGGATCATACGATCTCAAAACAATAATGGGCTCTGCATTGCTCTTGTCAAGACTCTCTCTCCTTTTGCCTTGTAACGTTGTACTTAATTAATTGCTATTTGATTATGTATCATCACCGCACTTTGAGCTTCATTATCCTCTGCTTTCTTCCAATATTATTTCATCTATATTTACTCTTTGCAAAATGTAGAATAATGGCAACGCTTATAAAGAATTTTGTTTGGGGAATTTATTGAATTATCCTTCCATCAACATGGAGAAGGGCTTTGTCCAGCCCGTGTTAACATGTAGAAACAAGGGCCTTCTACGGGTCAGAAAAACAAGGGCCTTCTACGGGCCTTAGAAACAATGGGCCTTCTACGGTCAGAGAAATAATGGGCCTTCTACGGGCGATCATCAATGGGCCTTATACGGCAAGATGATCGATTGGCACAAACATGGGCCAATAACGAGTCGCATTATGGCCGTAAACGGGCTAGAGTTGGAATCGTCCGCTCATGGGCCGACCATAACGGGTTATCGCTAATAGGCCGATTTCATGACGCTATGAAAACGCCCAACGTGTTAACGGACCACCAACGGGCCGATCAGAACCACGGGCTGAATTTGGCCCATAAGCGTAAAATGACAAGAACGGGCCGTAAGTAAACGAATCGCCGGAAATGAGCCCAAGAATAAATGGGCTCGAGAAGGCCGAAGATAACATGGGCTGGAAACGGCCAACGAAATAACGGGCCCTTAATGGGTATAAAGTGATACATCGTTCATTACGGGCCGCCACCACGGGCCGTTAATGGGTGTAAAGTAATACATTTGCTCATTATGGGCCGTTTCACCACGGCCGTTAATAGGCCAAGAGTTACATAGGGCCTCATACGGGCCGAAAGACGTCATGGGCCATACATGGGCCAGAAGTGAAAATGGGCTGGAATCATATTAGGTGGCCCAGATGACGGTACAGGGCCTAATTCGGATCGGACGTAACGGGCCTTGGGTTAGCGGGCTGTAAATGGGCTATATGCGAACAGGCCGTTAATAGGCTTTACATGGGCCGGCCCACCACCTTTTGACCAAGTCAAACGGGCCGACCTTTTCACAGGAATGGGCCACTGTTGGGCCGTGCCACGTGTCGACGTATCATAGGCGCCTTCTGTCCAATGAGTGGATGACATCTGTCCCAACGGTGAGCCGACACGTGTTTCCTTCAGCCAATGATGATTTTACACGTGGAAAATCCCCATTGGTCGGGGCTGTTAACGGGTTATCGGATCCAAAACCCGACCCGATAGCTTAACGGCGTTCCGTTACGGTGGATGCCACGTGTCGGTCACCCTTGACGAAAGCACTTCTGTGACGCGCGATTTATCGTCATGGAAGTGGACACTTTCGTGATGATAATTTTGGTAATGTCATGGAACACTTCTACGACAAACACATGTATGACTATCTTGATTCTGGCATAAATTTGTCATGGATGTACATGCATGACAAAAAACGCGACCTACTGTGACAAACACGTATCATCACGGAAGTGTATTTTTTTGTAGTGTAATAACTATGGACCCGAAGGTCTGAGGTAAACTACTCACACAGCATCGGAGAGGCTATGGTGTTGATGTAGAAGCCCTCCGTGATCGATGCCCCTTCGGCGGAGCTCCTAAAAGGCCCCAAGATGGGATCTCACGGCATGTAAGGTTGCGGCGGTGGAATTAGGTTTTGGCTCAGATCCGTAGTTTGGGGGCGAGGTATATCAGGAGGAAGAAGTACGTCGGTGGAGCAACATGGGCCCCACGAGGATGGAGGGCCCGCCAGGGGTAGGCGCGCCTACCTCGTGCCTTCCTGGTTGATGTCTTGGCGTGGGGTCCAAGTCCTCGGATCACGCTCGCTCCAAAAATCACGCCCCGAAGGTTTCATTCCGTTTGGACTCCGCTTAATATTCTTTTTCTCTAAACTCAAATAGGCAAAAACAACAATTCGGGTTGGGCCTCCGGTTAATAGGTTAGTCCCAAAAAAATATAAAAGTGTATAATAAAGCCCATTAATGTCCAAAACAGAATATAATATAGCATGGAACAACAAAAAATTATAGATACGTTGGAGACGTATCAGTAAGCACATCTGGCTATCTTTCTAGTTCACACTTTTTATCTCTTTTCTTTTTTGTTTTTTACCTGGTAACTTTTTTGCTTCTTAGTGTGATGATTATGCACATATGCACTTGATAACTTTCCCTGATTTAGAGTGTGGTAATTTATGTCCCTTGATTTTTTATGATCTGAAATGTGGTAATTATGCAGTAGTGCACCTGACAACTTTTTCTGGAAGTGTGGTAATTATGTAGTAATGCACCTGATAACTTTTTCTGGAAGTGTGGTAATTATATAGTAATGCACCTGATAACTTATTTATGCCTTGCAATATTGTATTTTTGACTTTCTTCTCAATAATGTGGTAATTTTGTACTTATGTACTTGGTGATACAATGCTTTAACAATGTTGTAAGTGTTTACTTATGTCCCCTGCTAACTTGTGTGCATACATTCCTCTATTGTTTCATGTATTTTTTTTCACAACAAAACATTGGCAATGTAAAAAACGTCAACTGGTGCAAATTTATTGCGGATCAGCTTCACAAAGCCCTTTCAAAAGGAAAGCTTACGACGGGCTGCCTCCTATTCTACAGTGTTAGTCCCCCTATTCTTTTTTTGTTCCTGTCGTGGAATTGTCACGGCAGATGTCCTAGTGTGAGGACTTAGTCGTGAGGCCAACGCATCTATGTGGTAGCTTGACAGGGGTTGATCGGAATCGAGAGACGCAACGTAAACAAGGGGTTTAGACAGCTTCAGGCCCTGGGAAACATCATCCGGTAACAACCCTACATGTTGTTTGTGGCTAGGTCTCATTATCATCACAAGGGAATCACCGTAAGCCGGCTCTTTGTGTCTAGCCCTAAGATTATCTCTCCTTTTCCCCCCTCTTTGGGGAGCCCTGCCCCTCCTTATATATGTTGAAGGGGCGGTTTACATGACTAGTCCTAGTTGGATTAGGATTGCTCTATTACAAGTGGAGTCCTAGTCTTGCTTCTTCTGTAGGAGAATATTCCTTGTGCTTTCCTCATAAACCGGCCCACCATAACATGAGCCGGCCTTCCATAAACCGCCTTCTGGGCCACCGGGTCTTGTCGTTCCTCTGACCCGCTCGCCGGGTCACCCATGAGTCGCCAGGCTCAAGCGGGTCACTTAGTGAGTCGTCCAGTCAGGGCAGGTCATTAGTGAGTTGCCATGTCCGGCCGGGTTACGCCGCGGGGTATATCCCCGACATTAGCCCCCAGTTTAATTTGGATTTATCCATGTTAAACTGATCTGCAACATAAACACAAGAACAAATTTGGCGGGTTGTGCTCGGGGTTAAATATTCTTATAAACCGACACTTGATCATCCTTAAGTCCTTGTCATTTCTTCCTTCTAAAAAAATCCGAGTCAATAGACCAGCTTCATAATCAATTTGCTAGCATAATATATTTTGTAAATAAAGAATCCATTTGAATCGGCCTTCAATGCTTTGATTTGACAAAAATATTGGTCTTCAAATATTCAACTGATATTCAACCGGTTTAAAAATGTAGAACTTGCCGGTTTATCATTGCCAAAATTGTCGGGTTATAAAAACTGATGATCCCGGTTCATGACCATTTATAGACGCCGGGTTATGATTGTTGCTAACGCCGGGTGACATAATTAATCTTCCTGATTTGCCCAAAACTGAGAATTTGAAGATGTTCCTCCTTTATATGCATATTACCTATAGGCCCCAAGTCTTAAGGAGAACATAGTGATAGCTTAAGACTTGTTTCAATATAAATGTTGCAACCTTGAAGAAATCCAGATTGTTCATCTCAGTCACTAGTCACAACTGAATATTCCACATATGTAGCCCCCAAGTGTCGGGTTGTTATGCTTGCAAAGAACTCGGACTTGTAATTGCCTTTATACTCATAAAAACTTCAACCAATGTAGCCCCTAAGGGCGGGTCATTATGCAATAATGAGCAGGGACTTTGTAGATATGATCATGTAGACTTGAACAGCAACGTGTAGCCCCCAAGGGCCGGCTCAGTAAGACAATATTGAGCTGGGACTTTATATATACTTCATTGAAAATAACATATGATGTAACCTCTCCATGGGGCCCGAACCCACGTCCATAAGGTTAAGAGCTTTGTACTCTTCCAACTGAGTAGTGGACCTTTCAATATAATGGATTTAAGACTTGTGTACCTTGAATTGTTGACAGGAGCAATTGGTAGCCCCCAAGGGCCGGCTCATTACAATGTGATGAGTCGGGTCTTCAATAAGGTGAGCAAAAAATGACTTTGCATTAGCCCCCAAGTGTCATGGTGCATGCTTGCAGCAACATGAGACTTGCATATTTGACGTAATCTCAACTTGAATAATGTAGCCCCCAAGTGCCGGGTCGAAAGCCTGCAGCGACTCGGGACTATTCCTTCCCTTGTAAAATAAATTATATCCATTGATAAAATAATTGCCATTGCGCTGAAGCGACTTTGAAAACCTCAATCATAATATTGGTTACTGATAACCATAATAAAATCCAGCCATGTTGGCTATTTAAAGACTTGAATAATATGCCCAATGATTTATAAGCGCATGATTCCAATGGCGCAATCCAAATATATACTGGCGACTTATAGTCCAAAGCCAGGCCGGGTTAATAAACACCGGATAATTTATCATCATACTGGCGACTTATAGTCCAAAGCCAGGCCGGGTTAATAAACACCAGATAATTTATCATCATACTGGCGACTTATAGTGGAAAGCCAGGCCGGGTTAGTAAACACCGGATAATTTATCATCATACTGGCGACTTATAGTCCAAAGCCAGGCCGGGTAAATAAACACCGGATAATTTATCATCATACTGGCGACTTATAGTCGAAAGCTAGGCCGGGTTAATAAACACCGGATAATTTATCATCATACTGGCGACTTATAGTCGAAAGCCAGGCCGGGTTAATAAACACCGGATAATTTATCATCATAAAACTTTATAAGCCTTGTAAAATAAACCTCAAAAATAAAAAATCTGCTGAAAACAAACGAGAAGCGAGGCTTTTCATGGGCTGCCAGGCCCAAAACGAGGCTTTTCATGGGCTGCCAGGCCCAAAACGAGGCTTTTCATGGGCTGCCAGGCCACTGAGTTAAACTGTTTTACAAACCTTATAAGATGGACCTCACATTAACCAATCGTCATTTTAACTTTGACAAGTTCAGGGTCTGTATAAGATTGACTTGTCAAACGTTCGACGGGTCTTTCCAGGATTACCTAGGCTGAGTGACTTACTTAAAAAGGTAGGATAACCCGGGGTTTTAGGTGAATACACCTGGCTTCCAAGCCTGGCTTTTATAGCCTATCACAAGGTTATAAACTCTTTGTTCTTTAGAACAAAAGAGCCCCCAAGCAATATTTTGAGTTGTGCTCAGGGGGAACCTATGTTTGAGTTGTGCTTTTGCAACAGACTCTCTTTGGTCCCTTTCTTCTTGAACCGGATGTTAAACCGGATATTGAGAGCTTCAAAGCTTTGTGGGAGACATCTTTCCCTTGAACCGGATTTTAAACCGGAATCTTCATTTTCAACCGGAAATTTTCTGACGGCCTTTAAACTCGAACTTGCAAGAGATTAATTCTTTTTGAACCGGAAATTCTTAAACCAGATATTGAGAGCTTTCAAAGCTTTATGGGAGACAGATTTCCATTGATCCGGATTGTAAACTAGATATTTGAGAGCTTCAGTGAGACTGACTTCCCTTGAGCCGGATATTAAACCGGATATTTGAGAGCTTCAACGCTTTATAGGAGGGAGATGTCTCTTGAACCGAATTTTGGACCGGAATCCTTTCTGATGACCTGGAACTTCTTCATTGAGCCAGGATTTTGTAATTGTCATGTATTTTTAAGCCAGAAATTTTCTGACGGCCTTTAAATTTTCATCAATATAACAGTAGCCTCCGGGACCGGGTTATCTTCCCCTCCATCGTCCTGGGGTTCTTGAATTTGCTGAAACTGGCAAGATTTGCTGAGTCATGTCATCGTAGCCCCCGAGTCTTTAGACGACTCGAGGAGTTGTCTTGAGATTCTTCGTATTTGACCATAGCATAAGGTGTATATCATTGGTGTCGATAGCGTGATGTGAATCCACAGAAGGTTGAGGTGACTGCGGCGGGTTATAAATGATCTGTATGAGCCGTGTCAACAACTCGGTCAATGGGTCCTTTCAACTAGCTATTTGAAGTTATCCAAACTGTAGTGGCGGCGATTTATGCGCCTGCCCATTGAGCCATCCAGTGCAGATGACGGTTGATAGTATATGATAATTTGCCTCCAATTTGTTCAAAGAAAACTGGGCTACCCAAGCTGTGACTTGCTCACACTCAATAAACAGCTCATGCAGACAGGTGCGGCCCAGTATGTTGATGCAGACCAGGCCGCGAGAGATGGACAGCAAAGACGACCGCAACATCAGAGGCAGCTCGGACAGAGGAGTCGGCCGCAGCATTGTAAGCCGGCGCGGACGAGCGAGTTAATCGTGGGCGCAGTAACCTGCGCGAACGGGCGAGTTAATGTAGACCGGGTCCTCAGAGGCCGCGACTTATGTACGTCCGTACACTCCATAGATACGACATGACACCATTTTTACAATGAATCATTATCCTGCAAAAAATATATATTGTCGACCAAAGTAATTGTTTCTTTGACAAAAACCATATGCGCCAAAAATAAACTTTAGATGGATACCACCTGACTCGTCTGGACAGTAAATGAGTCGGCTGTGGCGTTGTAAACCGATGCAGACGGGGAGAGTCGGCATCGGTGTTGTAAACCGGCACGGACGGGCGAGTCGGTCGTATGTTGATGTAGACCAGACTGCGGGGGACGGCGGCCTGCGCGCTTATTGGGCAATTCGCGCGGTCCTGACGAGTTGATGCAGACTGGACTGCGGGAACGGCGGCTTGCACGCATGTCTGTCGAGTAGTGGCATGGACGAATGCTAGTGCATGCACTCCGTATCCACGGTATAATGGCATAAAAAAATTATCCTATGTAAAAATATTATAGGGCAAAGTAATTGTTTTTTCATAAAAATAATATATATATAAAAAGATATACAAGATAGCACCTATTATTTGCCGCACATACGCCTAGGCGTACATCTATCTCCATGTGGCATTACCACCCACGTGGGTTGATTTTGTCTTTTTCTACTTTTCTAATTAATTATTGCCCTTGATTGCCTTGAAATTTGTGTTGATGGGCTTAATACACATCAGCAGTGGCGGAGCTTCATGGGGGCCAACCTGGGCGGTGGTCCCCCAGCTCAAAGAAAAAATTGCATATATACCTATGTATTTGACCAATTTTTCCACTAAAAATCAGCATATTGTGATTTCGTTTGCCCCCCTAGCCAATGGCCCCTCCATGATTTGAGCCCAAGCTCCACCACTGCACATCAGTGCAACCTGGCGCATGTAGTGCTGCTGCCACCACTTCTGATCAGTGTAGGAGACTGGTGATCGGAGTCGCTTTGTCCGGATGCAGCGATTTACTGACAGAAATCTCGCCTGTACATTAATCTGTCCTGATGCACATTAGTGGCTTTTCTTCTGGTTGATCCTTTGATTACAAGAATTGCTATCTGTCAGTCCAGCTTAGATCCTTCATCACGTGATCCCCCTCTTTCTTTCTTTTTTCTTTTTTTCCTCCTTAGTCTCACGTGGGAGTGGATTCCAAGTCACCTTCCGGTACTCGTGCGTGTGCTGCTTCAAGGATTGGTAGTACTCCTGCAGACCTGACTGATTGACAAATCGCTCCACCTTAAAATTTTCTTCATGGTCTTGCTTTATCCTGACACAACGTACGGTGGTTCAGGGCGAGGTTGGCGCCGCAAAATAGTCTGTGTCCCTGTGCACGCCAGGTCCTTCTCTAAGTCGTGGCCGGCTTGAACAAAACCGCCCGAGTCGAGTTGAGTTTTGGCTTTTGCCTTTGGCTGTGCGCGTGCGGATCCGAACGGCAGTGTGGCTTCCTAATGGATAGTAGTACTACTTGCGACCATATAGCAGACCGTCTCAGATTCCCTCACGCAAATAGTAACAGCAATGATCTATCAAATCCCCTGATGAATTGTTGTGTTGTCTTAGCCAGCGAAATTTTGCATGGCGGTGTAACCGGACAGATGTCACACTTCCATGATGTGGGAGAAGCAGCAATATTCGGTCGACCCGGACAGATTGCCCAATCACGTGCGGAAACAACAACAGAAAGTTGAATTCAATGGATCATCTAGGGTTGCATGCGGCGGGGCTTTGCAACCCTAATCTCTTCAATCTTCAAACTTGCATACCGGGTTACCCTGTATGCTTTCCGTGCTGGCGCTTTTTCATCTGACATGTCACAAGTTTCTCAATCCCTGAAGAGATCCCTCCAAGAACTCAACATCACCGTGCGCGAGCCCCACGATGTGTGCCAACTGTCATGGAATTGTCACGGCAGATGTCTTAGTGTGAGGACTTAGTCGTGAGGCCAACGCATCTATGTGGTAGCTTGACAGGGGTTGATCGGAATCGAGAGACGCAATTTAAACAAGGGTTTATACAGCTTCGGGACCCGGGAAACATCATCCGGTAACAACCCTACATGTTGTTTGTGACTAGGTCTCATTATCAGCACGAGGGAGTCGCCGTAAACCGGCTCTTTGTGTCTAGCCCTAAGATTATCTCTCCTTTTCTCCCCTCTTTGGGGAGCCCTGCCCCTCCTTATATATGTTGAAGGAGCAGTTTACATGACTAGTCCTAGTTGGATTATGATTACTCTATTACAAGTGGAGTCCTAGTCTTACTTCTTTTGTAGGAGAATATTCCTTGTGCTTTCCTCATAAACCGGCCCACCATAACATGAGCCGGCCTTCCATAAACCGCCTTCTTGGCCATCGGGTCTTGTCGTTCCTCTGACCCGCTCGCCGGGTCACCCATGAGTCGCCAGGCTCGGGCGGGTCACTTAGCGAGTCGTCCAGTCAGGGCAGGTCATTAGTGAGTCGCCAAGTCCGGCCGGGTTATACTTCCGGCCGGGTTATGCCGCGGGGTATATCCCCGACAGTTCCCATGATTTTTGGGTTGTATATCTTATTCCGCCAAATAGCTAGATGGTAATGACCTTTTCTATTTTTCCAGCTTCTGTATATAGATGCTATTGACTTAACTGGCCTTGGTATCATCTTGCCTAATTGTTCTTTTGCAATTAATGTGTGGACGAATGAGTTGGCATCGAAAGTTCTCCGGATGGATGTCCAGAGGGACAAGCTTTCTTATGGGAAATTACCGGTAATTTGATATTGTCATTTTTCTAACCTTCTATGTATTGCCATCTGTTTTATCACGATTTTTATTTGGTTTTTATCATATTTTTTCAGCTTAAGCCCCAATATGGCCAAGACTATTGCTTGTTTGGTGGCTTACAAGGTCTAGATACATTCATGCGTGTTCATGCACCGCAAAACTGTTCTGAACATGTATTTTACTCTTATTTGTGCGTTTGAATATTTTTCTTTTCTCTTTCCTGGTAAACATTATTATAAGACCTGGTAACTTTTACTGTTTTTAGGATGGTAACTTTTTTTTATATAGTTTGGATTCTCACTTGGAATAACTTCTTATGAGCTTATCTTTGTGTGGTATTTTTAGTAGTTTTTGCATGGTAATTCATGTCTCTCACAATCTGATTATTTGTTTTTTCATTCATGTTTTTTCTATCAGAAACTTGCTAAAGCTTCTGCTACTGTGGGCCGCTTTTCGTCTGACATGGTTGGCCTCCTGGGTGGTCTTGTTAATGAGTTCATGTCCTTGGATGACGAAGACAACTCATGTATGTCCCGTGTGTTAGAGAGCCAACTCAAGGGTTTATCTTCTGCTACCGGGAAGACTGCAAGCACCCGTCCTGCATCCCGCTCACGTGAAGTAAAAGATACCGGCAAGCAAACTGTTGAAGGTTTAGATTCTGATCATGAGCATGATGATGGTGGCGGTGATGGTCACTCTGACGAAGATCAAGATTTTCACATTCATTACCATAGTTCTTCAGGTGAACCGAACGCCCATGAGGCTTCAGGTAGTGGGGGTAGTGCTGGACCAAATGCCCATGATGCTTCAGGTAGTGGCGCATCGAATGCAGATGTGGGTGCAACCATGTTCGCAACTGCCAATGTGTCGGTAAGGTCAGCTGGAATTGATGGAACTACTACTGCAGGAACCGATCAGCCTCTCGAGTCTCAGATTATGCTTACTGCATGTTCCGGGAATGTATCTAGTGATGGATTGCATAACCAGCCAGATATGACGGAGACTCAAAATGAGGCTGTTGTTAATGCTTCCGTGAAGAGGTGCGGTTCTTCTCTTGTCCGTAACTTGGATAAGCAATATTCCAGGCGTCGCAAGAAATTACACCTACCTTCTCTGCCCATGGCCACTGGTACAACTGTTTCTGACCAGCCGTTGTTGGATGATACACATCGTTGTATCAAGGCAATGGTGATCAATGAGCTTGGTATTGTAGGCCCTGATAAGGGCACTAACTCAGTAATTGCCAATCCCACGCGAAAGAAGCAACATCCTCGCAAGTGAGTTTCTTATCATCTGCTAATCGAGTTCTTTTTATTTCATTTTTTATATTGCATTTTTGTACATATTTAGATGTTGTTACTCTTTTGTGTTAGAACTTTTCCTAGCACCTACCTTCTGATAATTAGAAGTAACTCTGTCTGGAAAGTTTTTATTCTTTTATAAGCCTATGTTCTTGTCTAAAATGAATAGTAATTATATCCTGGTAAGGCTGATAACTTTTTAGTAGTTACTTTCACGATAATAACTTTAGTTTTTTATTTGAACAAGATGTAGTTTAACTTTGTTTGCATGATAATTTTAGTAATTATATGCTGGTAAGCATGTGTTATTTGTCTCTGGTAACATTTTTCTCACGTGCACAATATCCTTTGCAAATAATAACTTGTCAGGGGTTCGAATGCTCCATCTAGTAGTGTTGCCGACCTTCAATAAATGCGGTCTACCAGCGTGGGTGTCACGTTTGAGGTGGTACATAGTAATCTTACACGTTCTTCGGCAGATGTTGACTCGTCTGACACGTCACACAGGTGATTATGAATGTTATTTTTTCTCACTATATGAAATCTAAATGATTTTCTCTATTTCTTTATTTTTCTTGGTAAATTAGGTGAATATATACCGGTAATTTAACTCTTTTATGCGTGGCATCATAAACGCTATGGAAAGGGCTGGTAGTTTTTATAGTCAAAGCTCTTATAAGATTACTGTTATTTTTAGCATGATAAATTTGTTGCTAACTTTGTTATCTTCAAAGTTACCATCTTCATTAATGATTCATGACGATGCTGATTTTTGCATTATGTGGATAACCAAGCTGGCCATAAGCTGACAAATAAGGTGAATACAAGCTATTTTATAATGCAAATATAATCTGGTAACTAATGTCAATATAAGCTGGTAACTAATGTTATATAAGCTGGTAACTAATGTTATATTAGTTGTTGTATAATGCAAATATAATCTCGTAACTAATGTCAATATAAGCTGGTAACTAATGTTATATTAGCTGGTAACTAATGTTATTATATGCTGGTAATGTTTCTTTTCTTGTGTGCAGCAATAAGACCAAGATTACTGTGAAAAAGGTTACGAAGTATTCTAAAGTTGTAGTTGCAACTAGGTCTTCCCCTCGTGTTGCTTACAAGGACGCGAAATATGATTTTAAAGACTCGCTCGTGGTCACTTCTCCAATGGTCGTTGCGCAAGATAATGCCCCTGTGAGGAATTCACCAGATGCTGGTTTTGGAGCTGTGGAAGAGCTTGCGACAGCAGCCACTATTACTCAAGTGGTAGAAGAGATTGCCAATGTTGTTATTGGCACTGAAGCTGAAACTTCTGCTGATCAAGCTCAAGGAATTGCTCCTCCAATGAGCGCTGCCGTAGCTGAAACTTCTGCTGATCAAGATCAAGGAATTGCTCCTCCAATGAGCACTGCCATAGCTGAAACTTCTGCTGACCAAGCTCAAGGAATTGCTCCTCCAATGAGCGATGCCGTAGCTGAAGATTCCCAAGCTCCTGTCAAAATACCATGTGTTGTTCAAGCTCAAGTTGAATCTGCCCAATCCAATGTGGCAGAACCAGTTGAAACTGAAGATGCATTGTTTGTTGAAGCTCAAGATGGGGATGACCAAGTCGCCCCCAAGAATTCACCAGTAATGCAGATGTAGAAGATGTTGTTGCTGAGAGGGCCTACTGGGATTTCACCCCACCATCTTGCTCTCTTGGCCTAGATTTTGGCCCCAAACCGCCCGGACCAGATATTACTACGACGGTCGCAGTCCCAGCTGCAGTACCAACACCGCCCCCAGCGGTTGTTTCGACAACTCAAGCACCAGTAGTGGACCCAGCGGTTAACAATGCTCCCCAAGACCGAGCAGCAACATCCCCAATTGATCAGATGGTGGCAACACCACGATATTTAGAGAATGCAGGAGATAATCTTGTTGACTCTAAGCCGGTTTCATGCTCTGAGCCTGCTGACCTTGGTAAGAAGGCATATACGTGTCTTCGCTTTATCACAAAAGAGTGATGGGATGGATGTCTGCTTTTCGAAAACCTTTTTTATGCTTTTAGTTTGATCCTTGTCTATATATTTATGCTCTTTTTATCCTATGTATGGACAACCCCCCCCCCCCCTCACATGTAATGACTTCTGCTTTTGCGTGTGTGCTATGAAATAAACTATGTGTTTTCGTTTCACATTCGCTCTCTTTATTTGTATGTTGTCTCGTCTGTGGATGTATTATATGTGATTATTATTGTTCATTATTCATGTTAACTTTTACTAACATTTGACTGGTAATTATAGTGCTCTACTTTTAGCTGATAATTATAGCGCTCTACATGAAAGATATTGTACCTTCTTTTCTAGCTTACCATTTTATCGTATGGTAACTTTCACCATGATAACCTTTGCGAATTTTGTGCTGGTATTTTTTGTTCTAACTATGTACCTACATGGTTTCATTTTTGTGCTAACTAGTTACTTAAATTGTAACATTTTTTATCACACCCTGATAACTTCTGCTACCACCATGCTGATAACTTCAACCCTTTTTTTCTTTATTCCTGGTAACTTTTACTAACATCTGACTGATAATTATAGCGTTCTACTTTTAACGTATAATTATAGCGCTCTACATGAAAGATATTGTACCTTGTTTTCTAGCTTACCATTTTATCGTTTGGTAACTTTCACCATGATAACCTTTGCGAATGTTGTGCTGATATTTTTTGTTCTAACTAGATACCTACATGGTTTCATTTTTTGTGCTAACTAGTTACTTAAATGGTAACATTTCTGATCACACCCTGATAACTTCTGCTACCACCATGCTGATAACTTCAACCCTTATTTTCTTTATTGTTGCTGGAAATACACCCCCTCCTTTCCCTACACACACACACACACCATTCTAATAAGTTCATGCTGCCCCTTTAACTATCCCGACCCCCTCATTTTCTTCCCTTTTTCTCTCTACAATAATTATATCATCATTCTGTACTATCAATCACCTTTTTCTTTAGCTGTTTTTCCACATATTTGACATTCCTTTTTTCGGTTCGCAAACTGACCTGATTGCAACTTTTTGAAGAGCGTCGAGTTCAAGTTTATGCTGCGGATGTTGAAGATGACGATGCAATTATGTGGGTTGAAGAAGTGGAACATGCCACTGTTAGAGCAAAAGCAAATTACGCTTCTGTAAAAGGTACTGATAGGAAGATCTTTTGTAACAAACTCTTTCCTACTGCCAACCTTGATAACATCATTATGTTCATGTTGATAATTTACTGTTCTAAACTCTGATAAGTTCTTTTCTTTTTGTTTCCCCATAATATTTCTTTTCACCAATCCCAACTCTGATAACTCCCTTCACTTTTCTTCTAGACCACCCCATCAGCCCTGAATTTGTTACACCAGTTATTCAACCTCCCAATGGTAATCATTCAGCCAGTGTGACTCCTAAATCATACATATGGAAAGTTAGGTTAAGTCGCCCATCGCAGTTCCTTCTGCCTCCATATTGTGGCCACAAAACGTCTGCACTCGAAGAGGTTATTTACGCAGAAGTTATCAAGCAGACCACTGATTCAGTTGACTCCAGGATAAAACAGTAATGACATTTACTGTTTTCCTTTTCTCTAGTATTTTGACCCCTCACTGGCAAAACATTGGTGTATATACTATTATTTCTTTTCTTGCTTTCTAGTATTAGGGTTATTGACATCGATGGGCGGTGGGTCACATTGGAGGAGCTTGCTAATAGTGTAATAGAAGGTGGTCATGTTTCGAATAATATTGCGGAGCTCCACATCCGAACTCTTTCTGATTCTGTACCCCCAGGGAAGATCATCTTTCCATGGTTGCTATTAATTAGTATATCTTCTCATATATGATTTCACAAGCAAGTTCCTAATCAAACATTTCCGTCGTGATGTAAACTACATACTTAGTCACCAAAATCAGGTACATTTATTGATGTGAACTACATACTTTTCTGCTTTTAAATCCTACAAGCTATTTTTTATTTGGTATAACAGGCAATTTTTTTAGGCTGTTAATTTGGTTTTGTCACACATCGTACCACTAAAGAATTTTAGCTGGTACCTAGTTATGTTACTTTTCTGTGGTAACTTTCATATATGTCTACTGGTCACATATGTTATTAGTGTTCTGATAACTTTCCTTTTTAACTGTAAATGCATTGGTAACTTCTTGTGTTCATGTGTTCACATTTTTTAACAGCTTCTGTTTCCAACACTGCAAAAGTTGGGACCTCTACCAAAGGATGGGCATTGGTATGTCTTGTACCTTAATCTCAAGGCAAAACTATTTGAAGTTCTTGATTCTCTTCGTCCACAAGATAGCCCTTCACTCATCACACATGCAACGAAGATTATGAATGGTATTAAAAAAGCCTGGTTGATTGCGTACAAGGACTCGAGTAAGCAGATCCAAGACTATGATCTTGTGTACATCGATGTGTTCAAACAGGACAATGGGTTAGTTTTTTTGGCTAGTAATCCATCATTTCTTCCCATCTAAATACCCGGTAACTTAGTAGTGTAGCATTTTAAAAGTTTGTTCACCTTTTTTCATATCTTATTTCGCTTTTAACACTTTTTTTTCTTACAGCACTGATTGCGGTTTCTTTACGTTCAAGATCTTGGAGTTCTGGGATGGTAAAAATATCCCGGCAATAACTCAGGAGCAGATCTCGGCGCTGAGGAAGATATTGACAAGCATGTGGCTGGACCATCCTCTTAACAAATGCACGCTGTGGCGCTATCACTAGTTCAATAAGGAGTAATTGAGGTGAGAAATTTGCACCAATATAATTTTGAATTTAAGTTTAAGAATGATGATAGTTTTATACATTTTTTCTGGGTTGATTACTATCTTTTTTATACATTTTTGGTGATAAGTTATGTTAGTCAGTGCTGATAAAATATTTTATCCGGTGCTGATAACTTTCTATTTCATGGCGTCATAACATTTTGCTTACAAATAAAGAACCATAACTAATCTCATTCTCGGTTCTGAAAATCCCCATTACATTTTGGACGGTAACTTGCCTGTTTCAGTGCTGATAACTTTTCATTACATGGCGTCACGACATCGTTTACCCAATAAAAAGGGTAAAATTGATAAGTAAAATTACATAGCAGAGCGATAACTTGCACTACAGTGCCCATCTAACTTTTTTGCACTTCAAGTTGGTAAACATGTCCCCCTTGCGTTCTTTTCATTTGCTGCAAACTTGAAGATAACTTTGTCTAGCATTTAGCTGGTAACGTACAGAACGCTTGAGCATCTTATTTTTAGGTCTCACGTGTTTCTCAGTGTGGGATGGGTGAGGTACATTTGCGTTAATCATGTTTTGTTGACCCGCAGACTCTACATTTCCTCTCTTTGTTTGGTTTTGCAATGTCAAATGGGTGCTGAAATATTTTCTCTCTTGGACGCCCTTTCGTAGTAGACTTTGGTGGGTCTAGTATCACTCTTGTGTTTGATGATTGGGATCCCTCGGCATGTGAGCACTAGAACTGAAAAATATTGCCAGAAACATGTGTGACAGGAATGCTTCCTTGATGCGTGCTACCTCTTGAGCACTGCGTTGGTTTTCCCTTGAAGAGGAAAGGGTGATGCAGTAAAGTAGCTTAAGTATTTCCCTCAGTTTTTGAGAACCAAGGTATCAATCCAGTAGGAGATCACGCACGAGTCCCTCCCACCTACACAAACAAATAAGAACCTCGCAACCAACGCGATAAAGGGGTTGTCAATCCCTCAACGGTCACTTACGAGAGTGAGATCTGATAGATATGATAAGATAATATTTTTGGTATTTTTATGATAAAGATGCAAGGTAAAATAGAAGGCAATAAAAATAACTAAGTTTTGGAAGATTAATATGATGGAAAATAGACCCGGGGGCCATAGGTTTCACTAGTGGCTTCTCTCAAGAGCATAAGTATTACGGTGGGTGAACAAATTACTGTTGAGCAATTGATAGAATTGAGCATAGTTATGAGAATATCTAGGTATGATCATGTATATAGGCATCACGTCCGCGACAAGTAGACCGAAATGATTCTGCATCTACTACTATTACTCCACACATCGACCGCTATCCAGCATGCATCTAGAGTATTAAGTTTATAAGAACAGAGTAATGTTTTAAGTAAGATGACATGATGTAGAGGGATAAACTCATGCAATATGATATAAACCCCATCTTTTTATCCTTGATGGCAACAATACAATACGTGCCTTGCTGCCCCTGCCGTCACTGGGAAAGGACACCGCAAGATTGAACCCAAAGCTAAGCACTTCTCCCATTGCAAGAAAGATCAATCTAGTAGGCCAAATAAAACTGATAATTCGAAGAGACTTGCAAGATAACCAATCATACATAAAAGAATTCAGAGGAGATTCAAATATTGTTCACAGATAAACTTGATCATAAACCCACAATTCATCGGTCTCAACAAACACACCGCAAAAGAAGATTACATCGAATAGATCTCCACAAGAATCGTGGAGAACTTTGTATTGAGATCCAAAGAGAGAGAAGAAGCCATCTAGCTAATAACTATGGACCGAAGGTCTGAGGTAAACTACTCACACATCATCGGAGAGGCTATAGTGTTGATGTAGAAGCCCTCCATGATCAATGCCCCCTCCGGCGGAGCGCCGGAAAAGGCCCCAAGATGGGATCTCACGGGTACAGAAGGTTGCGGCGGTGGAATTAGGTTTTTGGCTCCATATCTGATAGTTTGGGGGTACGTAGGTATATATAGGAGGAAGAAGTACGTCGTTGGAGCAACATGGGCCCCACGAGGGTGGAGGGCGCCCCCTGCCTCTTGCTCTCCTGGTTGATTTCTTGACGTAGACTCCAAGTCCTCTGGATCACGTTCGTTCCGAAAATCACGTTCCCGAAGGTTTCATTCCATTTGGACTCCGTTTGATATTCTTTTTCTGCGAAACACTGAAATAGGCAAAAAAACAGCAATTCGGGTTGGGCCTCCGGTTAATAGGTTAGTCCCAAAAATAATATAAAAGTGTATAATAAAGCCTGTTAATCATCCAAAACAGAATATAATATAGCATGGAACAATAAAAAAATTATAGATGCGTTGGAGACGTATCAAGCATCCCCAAGCTTAATTCCTGCTCGTGCTCGAGTAGGTAAATGATAAAAATAGAATTTTTGATGTGGAATGCTTACTTAGCATAATTTTCAATGTAATTCTATTAATTGTGGTATGAATATTCAGATCCGAAATATTCAAGATAAAAGTTTAATATTGACATAAAAATAATAATACTTCAAGCATACCAACCAAGCAATTATGTCTTCTCAAAATAACATGGCCAAAGAAAGTTATCCCTACAAAATCATATAGTCTAGCTATGCTCTATCTTCACCACACAAAGTATTTAAATCATGCACAACCCCGATGACAAGCCAAGCAATTGTTTCATACTTTTGGTGTTCTCAAACTTTTTCAATCTTCACGCAATACATGAGCGTGAGCCATGTACATATCACTATATGTGGAATAGAATGGTGGTTGTGGAGAAGACAAAAAAGAGAAGATAGTCTCACATCAACTAGGCATATCAACGGGCTATGGAGATGCCCATCAATAGATATCAATGTGAGTGAGTAGGGATTTCCATGCAACGGATGCACTAGAGCTATAAATATATGAAAGCTCAACAAAAGAAACTAAGTGGGTGTGCATCCAACTCACTTGCTCACGAAGACCTAGGGCATTTTGAGGAAGGCCATCATTGTAATATACAAGCCAAGTTCTATAATGAAAAATTCCCACTAGTATATGAAAGTGACATCATAGGAGACTCTCTATCATGAAGATCATGGTGCTACTTTGAAGCACAAGTGTGGTAAGAGGATAGTAACATTGTCCCTTCTCTCTTTTTCTCTCATTTTTTTATTTGGGCCTTTTCTCTTTTTTTATGGCCACTTTTTTTTCTTTTTTCTTTTCGTCCGGAGTCTCATCCCGACTTGTGGGGGAATCATAGTCTCCGTCATCCTTTCCTCACTTGGGACAATGCTCTAATAATGATGATCATCACACTTTTATTTACTTACAACTCAACAATTACAACTCAATACTTAGAACAAAAATATGACTCTAGGTGAATGCCTCCGGCGGAGTACCGGGATATGCAATGAATCAAGAGTGACATGTATGAAAGAATTATGAACGATGGCTTTGCCACAAATATGATGTTAACTACATGATCATGCAAAGCAATATGACAATGATGAAGCGTGTCATAGTAAACGTAACGGTGGTAAGTTGCATGGAAATATATCTCGGAATGGCTATGGAAATGCCATAATAGGTAGGTATGGTAGCTGTTTTGAGGAAGGTATATGGTGGGTGTATGATACTGGCGAAAATGTGCGGTATTAGAGAGGCTAGCAATGGTGGAAGGAAGAGAGTGCGTATAATCCATGGGCTCAATATTAGTCATAAAGAACTCATATACTTATTGCAAAAATCTACAATTTATCAAAGCAAAGTATTACGCGCATGCTCCTAGGGGGATAGATTGGTAGGAAAAGACCATCGCTCGTCCCCGACCGCCACTCATAAGGAAGACAATCAATAAATAAATCATGCCCCGACTTCATCACATAACGGTTCACCATACGTGCATGCTACGGGAATCACAAACTTTAACACAAGTATTCCTAAAATCCACAACTACTCAACTAGCATGACTCTAATATCACCATCTTCATATCTCAAAACAATTATTAAGCATCAAACTTCTCATAGTATTCAGCACACTCATAAGGAAAATTTTACTAGTCCTGGATGCCTATTACTTTAGGACTAATTTTTCAATTTAAGCAAATTACCATGCTGTTTTGTAGGACTCTCAAAATAATATAAGTGAAGCATGAGAGAACAATAGTTTCTACAAAACAAATCCACCACCGTGCTCTAAAAGATATAAGTGAAGCACTAGAGCAAAAACTATATAACTCAAAAAGTATAAGTGAAGCACATAGAGTATTCTAATAAGTTACGAATCATGTGTGTCTCTCTAAAAAGGTGTGTACATCAAGGATGATTGTGGTAAATTAAAAAGCAAAGACTCAAATCATACAAGACGCTCCAAGCAAAACACTTATCATGCGGTGAATAAAAATATAGCTTGAAGTAAAGTTACCGATGGAAGTAAACGAAAGAGGGGATGCCTTCCGGGGCATCCCCAAGCTTTGGCTTTTTGGTGTACTTAGATTATATTGGGGTGCCATGGGCATCCCCAAGCTTAGGCTCTTGCCACCCCTTGTTCCATAATCCATCAAATCTTTTACCCAAACCTTGAAAACTTCACAACACAAAACATAACAGAAAATCTCGTGAGCTCCGTTAGCGAAAGAAAACAAAACACCACTTCAAGGTACTGTAATAAACTCATTATTTATTTATATTGGTGTTAAACCTACTGTATTACAACTTCTCTATGGTTTATATACTATTTTATTAGCCATAGCTTCATCAAAATAAGCAAACAACACACGAAAAATAGAATCTGTCAAAAACAGAACAGTCTGTAGTAATCTGTAACTAACGCAAATTTCTGGAACTCAAAAAACTCTACCAAAATAGGAAGACCTAGACAATTTTTTTATTGATCAGCAGCAATTGTAATCAATATTTTATCACGTTCTGGTGATTTTTTACAATTGTTTTCGTGAACAGAAAGTTTCTGGAATTTTCAGCAAGATCAAATAACTATCATCCAAGAAGAACCTATAGGCTATATCAAAACATAAAAACAAGTATAACCAGAGGCTATATCAAATATTTATTCCTAAACAGAAGCAAGAAACAAAAAACTAAAATAAAATTGGGTTGCCTACCAAGAAGCGCTATCGTTTAACACCCCTAGCTAGGCATAAAAGCAAGGATAGATCTAGTTATTGCCATCTTTGGTAGGCAATCCATAAGTGGATCTCATAATAGATTCATATGGTAATTTAATTTTCTTTCTAGGGAAGTGTTCCATGCCTTTCCTTCACGGAAATTGGAATATAATATTCCCTTCCTCCATATCAATGATTGCACCAATCGTTCTAAGGAAGGTCTACCAAGAATAATAGGACATGAAGTGCAATCTATATCAAGAACAATAAAATCTATGGGCACATAATTACTATTTGCAACAATAAGAACATCATTAATTCTTCCCATAGGTTTTTTAATAGTGGAATCCGCAAGGTGTAACTTTAAAGAGCAATCATCAAATTCGCGGAAACCTAACAAATGACACAAAGTTTTTGGAATCGTGGAAACACTAGCACCCAAATCACACAAAACATATCATTCATGATCTTTAATTTTAATTTTAATAGTAGGTTCCCACTCATCATAAAGTTTTGTAGGGATAGAAACTTCCAACTCAAGTTTTCCTTCATAAGATTGCATCAATGCATCGACGATATGTTTTGTAAAAGCTTTATTTTGGCTATAAGAATGAGGAGAATTTAGCATGGATTGCAACAAGGAGATACAATATATCAAAGAGCAATTATCATAATTAAATTCCTTGAAATCCAAAATAGTGAGTTCATTAATATCTAGAGTTTTGATCTCTTCAATCTCACTTTTACCAATTTTTGCATCATGATCTAAAGACTCCGAATTTTTGGAACGCCTTCTAGGTAAAGGTGGCTCATATTCAGCCCCATAATTATCAAGATTCATATTGCAAAAAAAAGATTTAATAGGAGACACATCAATAACATTTAGATCTTCATCTTTATTTTCATAGAAACTAGAAGAACACGGTTTCACAAAGCAATCTTTCTTAGCACGCATCCTAGCGGTTCTTTAGTTGCACTCATCAATGGAAATTCTCATGGTTTTGAGAGACTCATTGATATCATGCCTAGGTGGAATAGATCTAAGTTTCAAAGAATCAACATCAAGAGAAATTCTACCAACGTTCCTAGACAATTCATCAACCTTGAGCAATTTTTCTTCAAGCAAAGCATTGAAATTCTTTTGTGAATTCTTAAACTCCTTAACACTAGTCTCAAATTCAGAGGGCATATTATTAAAATTTCCATAAGAAGTTTTGTAGGAATTACCATAATTATTAGAGGAATTACTAGGCTACGGCCTAGGATTAAAGTTTCCCCTATACACGTTGTTACCAAAATTATTCCTACCAACAAAGTTCACATCCATAGATTCGTTATTATTCTCAATCAAAGTAGACAAAGGCATATCATTAGGATCAGAAGAAACACTTTTAGTAGCAAATAATTTCTTAAGTTTATCCATCTTTCCACTCAAAACATTAATTTCTTCTATCGCATGCACTTTTTTATTAGTAGATCTTTCGATGTGCTATTGAGAATAATTAACCATAATATTATCTAGGAGTTTAGTAGCTTCTCCTAAAGTGATTTCCATAAAAGTGCCTCCCGCGGCTGAATCTAAAAGATTTTTAGAAGAAAAATTCAATCCGGCATAAAATTTTTGTATAATCATCCAAAGATTCAAACCATGTGTAGGGAAATTACGTATCATTAATTTCATCCTCTCCCAAGCTTGTGCAACATGTTCATGATCAAGTTGCTTAAAATATATAATATCGTTTCTAAGAGAGATGATTTTAGCGGGAGGAAAATACTTAGAGATAAAAGCATCTTTGCACTTATTCCATGAATCAATACTATTTTTAGGCAAAGACGAAAACCAAACTTTAGCACGATCTCTAAGCGAAAAAGGAAATAGCTTCAATTTAACAATATCATTGTCCACATCTTTCTTCTTTTGCATATCACACAAATCATCGAAGCTATTTAGATGGGTAGCGGCATCTTCACTAGGAAGGCCGACGAATTGATCTTTCATGACAAGATTCAACAAGGCAGCATTAATTTCGCAAGATTCAGCATCGTTAAGAGGAGCAATCGGAGTGCTAAAAAATCATTGTTGTTGGTATTGGCAAAGTCACACAATTTAGTATTATCTTGAGCCATCGTGACAAGCAAGCAATCCAACACACGAGCAAAAAGAAGCAAGCAAAAAAGAGACGAATGGAAAAGAGAGGGCGAATAAAACGGCAAGGGTGAAGTGGGGGAGAGGAAAACGAGAGGCAAATGGAAAATAATGTAATGCGAGGGATAAGAGTTTGTGATGGGTACTTGGTATGTCTTCACTTGACTTGATTTGGCGTGAATCTCCCCGACAACGGTGCCAGAAATCCTTCTTGCTACCTCTTGAGCACTGCGTTGGTTTTCCCTTGAAGAGGAAAGGGTGATGTAGTAAAGTAGCGTAAGTATTTCCCTCAGTTTTTGAGAACCAAGGTATCAATCCAGTAGGAGATCACGCACGAGTTCTGATACGTCTCCAAGGTATCTATAATTTTTGATAGTTCCATGCTATTATATTATCTGTTTTGGTTGTTTATGGGCTTTACTAAACACTTTTATATTATTTTTGGGACTAAGCTATTAACCCAGAGCCCAGTGCCAGTTTATTTTTCTCCTTGTTTCAGTGTTTCGCAGAAAAGGAATATCAAACGGAGTCCAAATGGAATGAAACTTTCGGGAGAGTTATTTTTGGAACGGAAGCAATCCAGAAGACTTGGAGTGTACGTAAGGGGAGCACGGAGGAAGGCACGAGGTAGGGGGGCGCGCTCTCCACCCTCGTGGGCCCCTCGTGGCTCCCCTGACTAACTTCTTTCACCTATATATGTCCATATACCCTAAAAACATCGGGGAACAGAATAGATCAGGAGTTCCGTGGCCGCAAGCCTCCGTAGCCACCAAAAACCAATCGGGACCCTGTTCCGGCACCCTGCCGGAGGGGGGATCCCTCACCGATGTCCATCTTGATCATCCCGGCGCTCTCCATGACGAGAAGGTAGTAGTTCACCCTCGGGGCTGAGGGTATGCACTAGTAGCTATGTGTTTGATCTTCTCTCTCTCTCTCATGTTCTTGAGGTGGTACGATCTTGATGTATCGCGAGCTTTCCTATTATAGTTGGATCTTATGATGTTTCTCCCCCTCTACTCTCTTGTAATGGATTGAGTTTTCCCTTTGAAGTTATCTTATCGGATTGAGTCTTTAAGGATTTGAGAACACTTGATGTATGTCTTGCATGTGCTTATCTGTGGTGACAATGGGATATCACGTGATCTACTTGATGTATGTTTTGGTGATCAACTTGCGGGTTCAGTGACCTTGTGAACCTATGCATAGGGGTTGGCACACGTTTTCATCTTGACTCTCCGGTAGAAACTTTGGGGCACTCTTTGAAGTTCTTTGTGTTGGTTGAATAGATGAATCTGAGATTGTGTGATGCATATCGTATAATCAAACCCACGGATACTTGAGGTGACATTGGAGTATCTAGGTGACATTAGGGTTTTGGTTGATTTGTGTCTTAAGGTGTTATTCTAGTACGAACTCTATGATAGATCGAACGGAAAGAATAGCTTCATGTTATTTTACTAGGGACTCTTGAATAGATCGATCAGAAAGAATAACTTTGAGGTGGTTTCGTACCCTACAATAATCTATTCGTTTGTTCTCCGCTATTAGTGACTTTGGAGTGACTCTTTGTTGCATGTTGAGGGATAGTTATATGATCCAATATGTTATTATTGTTGAGAGAACTTGCACTAGTGAAAGTATGAACCCTAGGCCTTGTTTCCTAACATTGCAATACCGTTTGTGCTCACTTTTACCACTTGTTACCTTGTTGTTTTTATATTTTCGGATTACAAAAACCTATATCTACCATCAATATTGCACTTGTATCACCATCTCTTCGCCGAACTAGTGCACCTATACAATTTACCATTGTATTGGGTGTGTTGGGGACACAAGAGACTCTATGTTATTTGGTTGCAGGGTTTTTTGAGAGAGACCATCTTCATCCTACACCTCCCACGGATTGATAAACCTTAGGTCATCCACTTGAGGGAAAATTTGCTACTGTCCTACAAACCTCTGCACTTGGAGGCCCAACAACGTCTACAAGAAGAAGGTTGTGTAGTAGACATCAAGCTCTTTTCTAGCGCCGTTGCCGGGGAGGTGAGTGCTTGAAGGTATATCTTTAGATCTTGCAATCAAATATTTTTGTTTCTTGTTTTATCACTAGTTTAGTTTATAAAAGAAAACTACAAAAAATGGAATTGAGTTTGCCTCATACGCTTCATCTTTTTAATATCTTTCGTGAGTATGATGGAAAGGAAAATTGTGCGAAAGTGTTAGAAGAAGAATGCATTAAAATGTTTGGCACTAAATCTTTGAATGATGAGCATGATTGCAATGTTGTTAGTATGAACTCTTTGAATATCCATAGTACTAATGATGATTGCACTAGTCATGATGGAGATGTCTCTTATAAGCATGTCAACTTTTGTGGAGAGCATAGAGTTTGCAAGTACACACCAATTAGGGAAGATAGATTTTGCAAGAGGCATAAGTACTTAGAAACTAAATGGTTGCAAGAAAGGCTAGATGTTTGTGCTGAAAATTTAAATTTTCTTAGACGTACTTGTGAACTTTGCAATGAACGTGGTCATTTAACTATCCGATGCAAATTGTTTCATGATCTAATCATTTCCAAAAATTGTGATGACTTGATTTCCCCTGCACATCATAATGAACTTATTTTGCTTATGGATTATGAAGAAATGAAACATATAACTAACTATCTTCTAGTATTTTCCCGTGATAAACTTCTTGATTTTGATCTAGAGGAAATTTATATGTATTGTGCAGTGAATTGCATTGAAATCCTTATATTGCCAATTACATAAAGAAAAGAAAGCAAATATAAGATGAAGAGAACACTAATGGAAGGGAAGAGACTTCCCAATATCCTCCTATTATTTCTTATGATGAATCAGGTAACGAGGAGGAGCTTTCTATTCAACCAATCTCATAAATAAGGAGCTCAAAAAGGAGGGATAAACCCGCACATGATGTGAAGAAGAAAAAGAAAAAACGGAGAGCAAAGGTTAAATGGTATCCCTCCCAAATGATGTTGCTCCTACTACTCATTGTGATGATGATAATTGCTATACTATTGGTGCTATCCATACTATTAATAATGAGAGTGATTATGCTTATGATATGAAAAGGCCCAAGCTTGGGGATGCTATGTTTGATAAGGGTGACACATTTGAGAATATATTTGCTGCAATTAATGTTTTTCCCAAGCTTGGGGATGCTATGTTTAATGAAGATGATATTTTTAGCCTCACAAGTTTTGATATGCAAATTTATAATGATGATAGCATGCCTCCTACTTATGATGATTATATTGATGAAAGTGGGTTTGGAAGAGTGTCAACTTTAGGAAGTAATGATCCCACTATTTTGGAGGGTGTTGAATATTATAATATTTATGAAAGTGGATTTGGAGAGTTCATGACTTTATTATGTGATGAATCCACTATCTCGGAAGAGGTTTCAATTGATTATGATGAGAACAAAGTTGCTACTTATGATGATTATTGTGACGAAACTTATGCTATAAAAAGTAGTGATGATTATATTTATAAAACTTGTCATGATTATGATTACCCTTTTTCTGAACATTACTCTTTTAATGTGGAAACAATTTATAGTATTCAAGTCTCTTATGATACTCCCACTATTCCGAATGAGAAGAATTTTGCTTATGTGGAGAGTAGTAAATTTTCTATGCAAGTAGATCATGAAAAGAATGCTTTAGGTGCTGGTTATATTGTTGAATTCATTCATGATGCTACTGAAAATTATTGTGACGGAGGAATATATGCTTGTAGGAATTGCAATAATATCAAGTTTCCTCTCTATGTGCTTAAAGTTTTGAAGTTATGCTTGTTTTGCCTTCCTATGCTAGTTGATTATTGTTACCATAAGTTGTTTGCTCACAAAATCCCTATGCATAGGAAGTGGGATAGACTTAAATGTGCTAGTTATATTCTTCATGATGCTCTCTTTATGTTTCAATTCTTATCTTTTAGGTGAGCATCATTGAAATCATCATGCCTAGCTAGGGGCGTTAAACGTTAGCGCATGTTGGGAGGCAACCCAATTTTATTTTTGTTCCTTGATTTTTTGTTCCTGTTTAGCAATAAATTTTTGATCTAGCATCTGGTTAGATGTGGTTTTATGTTTTAATTAGTGTTTGTGCCAAGTAAGACCTATAGGATCTTCTTGGATGATAGTTATTTGATCTTGCTGAAAATTCTAGAAACTTTCTGTTCATGAAAACAATTGTTTAAAATCACCAGAATATGATAAAATACTGATTCCAATTGCAGCAGATCAATAATCAAATTATCTAGGTCTTCCTATTTTTGTAGAAGTTTTTGAGTTCCATAAGTTTGCGTTAGTTACAGGTTACTACAGACTGTTATGTTTTTGACAGATTTTGTTTTTTGTGTGTTGTTTGCTTATTTTGATGACTCTATGGCTAGTAAAATAGTTTATAAACTATAGAGAAGTTGGAACAGTAGATATTACTCTGATACAAATAAATAATAAGTTCATTACAGTACCTAAGTGGTGATTTATTTTCTTATACAAACGGAGCTCACGTGATTTTCTGTTAAGTTTTGTGTTGTGAAGTTTTCAAGTTTTGGGTAAAGATTCGATGGACTATGGAATAAGGAGTGGCAAGAGCCTAAGCTTGGGGATGACCAAGGCACCCCAAGGTGATATTCAAGGACAACCAAGAGCCTAAGCTTGGGGATGCCCCAGAAGGCATCCCCTCTTTCGTCTTCATTCATCGGTAACTTTACTTGGAGCTATATTTTTATTCACCACATGATATGTGTTTTGCTTGGAGCGTCATTTTATTTTCTTTTTTTTGCTTGCTGTTTGAATAAAATACCAAGATCTGAAATTCTTAAATGTTAGAGAGTCTTCACATAGTTGCATAATTATTCGACTACTAATCGATCTTCACTTATATCTTTTGGACTAGTTTGTTGTTTGCTCTAGTGCTTCACTTATACCCTTTTAGAGCACGGCGGTGGTTTTATTTTGAAGAAACAGATGAACTCTCGTGCTTCAATTATATTATTTTGAGAGTCTTTAGAACAGCATGGTAATTTGCTTTGGTTATGAATTTAGTCCTAATATGATGGGCATCCAAGAGGGATATAATAAAAACTATCATATAAAGTGCATTGAATACTATGAGAAGTTTGATTCTTTATAATTGTTTTGAGATATGAAGATGGTGATATTAGAGTCATGCTAGTTGAGTAGATGTGGATTTGAGAAATACTTGTGTTAAAGTTTGTGATTCCCGTAGCATGCACGTATGGTGAACCGTTATGTGATGAAGTCGGAGCATGATTTATTTATTGATTGTCTTCCTTATGAGTGGCGGTCGGGGACGAGCGATGGTCTTTTCCTACCAATCTATCCCCCTAGGAGCATGCGTGTAATACTTTGTTTCGATAACTTGTAGATTTTTGCAACAAGTATATGAGTTCTTTATGACTAATGTTGATTCCATGGATTATACGCACTCTCATACTTCCACCATTGCTAGCCTCTCTAATACCGCGCACTTTTCGCTGGTATCATACACCCACCATTACCTTCCTCAAAACAGCCACCATACCTACCTATTATGGCATTTCCATAGCCATTCCGAGATATATTCCATGCAACTTTCCACCGTTCCATTTATTATGACATGCTCCATCATTGTCATATTGCTTTGCATGATCATGTAGTTGACATTATATTTGTGGCAAAGCCACCGTTCATAATTATTTCATGCATGTCACTCATGAGTCATTGCACATCCCGGTACACTGCCGGAGGCATTCATATAGAGTCATATCTTGTTCTAAGTATTGAGTTGTAATTCTTGAGTTGTAAGTAAATACAAGTGTGATGATCATCATTATTAGAGCATTGTCCCAGTGAGGAAAGGATGATGGAGACTATGATTCCCCCACAAGTCGGTATGAGACTCCGGGATAAAAAAAGAGGCCATAAAAAGGCCCAAATAAAAAATAAATAAATAAAATGAGAGAAAAAGAGAGAAGGGACAATGCTACTATCCTTTTACCACACTTGTGCTTCAAAGTAGCACCATGATCTTCATGATAGAGAGTCTCCTATGTTGTCACTTTCATATACTAGTGGGAATTTTTCATTATAGAACTTGGCTTGTATATTCCAATGATGGGCTTCCTCAAAATGCCCTAGGTCTTCGTGAGCAAGCAAGTTGTATGCACACCCACTTAGTTTCTTTTGTTGAGCTTTCATACACTTATAGGTCTAGTGCATCCGTTGCATGGCAATCCCTACTCACTCACATTGATATCCATTAATGGGCATATCCATAGCCCGTTGATACGCCTAGTTGATGTGAGACTATCTACTCCTTTTTTGTCTTCTCCACAACCACCATTCTATTTCACATATATGCTATGTCCATGGCTCACGCTCATCTATTGCGTGAAGATTGAAAAGTTTGAGAACATCAAAAGTATGAAACAATTTCTTGGCTTGTCATTTGGGTTGTGCATGATTTAAATATTTTGTGTCATGAAGATATAGCACAGCCAGACTATATGATTTTGTAGGGATAGCTTGCTTTGGCCATGTTATTTTGAGAAGACATGATTGCTTTGTTAGTATGCTTAAATTATTATTGTTTTCATGTCAATATTAAACTTTTGTTTTGAATCTTATGGATCTTAATATTCTTTCCACAATAAAGAAGATTACATGGATAAATATGTTAGGTAGCATTCCACATCAAAAATTCTGTTTTTATCATTTACCTAGTCGAGGACGAGCAGGAATTAAGCTTGGGGATGCTAATACGTCTCCAACGTATCTATAATTTTTTATTGTTCCATGCTATTATATTATCTTCTTTGGATGTTTATGGGCTTTACTAAACACTTTTATACTATTTTTGGGACTAACCTATTAACCTAGAGCCCAGTGCCAGTTTCTGTTTTTTTCCTTGTTTTAGTGTTTCGCAGAAAAGGAATATCAAACGGAGTCCAAACAGAATGAAACTTTCGGGGAGAGTTATTTTTGGAACGGAAGCAATCCAGAAGACTTGGAGTGTACGTAAGGGAAGCAACGAGGAAGGCACGAGGCAGGGGGCGCGGCCACCCCCTGGGCATATCGTATAATCATACCCACGGATACTTGAGGTGACATTGGAGTATCTAGGTGACATTAGGGTTTTGGTTGATTTGTGTCTTAAGGTGTTATTCTAGTATGAACTCTATGATAGATCGAACAGAAATTCATGTTATTTTACTACGGACTCTTGAATAGATCGATCAGAAAGAATAACTTTGAGGTGGTTTCGTACCCTACAATAATCTCTTCGTTTGTTCTCCGCTGTTAGTGACTTTGGAGTGACTCTTTGTTGCATGTTGAGGGATAGTTATATGATCCAATTATGTTATTATTGTTGAGAGAACTTGCACTAGTGAAAGTATGAACCCTAGTCCTTGTTTCCTAACATTGCAATACCGTTTGTGCTCACTTTTACCACTTGTTACCTTGCTGTTTTTATATTTTCAGATTACAAAAACCTATATCTACCATCCATATTGCACTTGTATCACCATCTCTTCATGAACTAGTGCACCTATACAATTTACCATTGTATTGGGTGTGTTGGGGACACAAGAGACTCTTTGTTATTTGGTTGCAGGGTTGTTTGAGATAGACCATCTTCATCCTACACCTCCCACGGATTGATAAACCTTAGGTCATCCACTTGAGGGAAATTTGCTACTATCCTACAAACCTCTGCACTTGGAGGCCCAACAACGTCTACAAGAAGAAGGTTGTGTAGTAGACATCAAGTCCCTCACACCTACACAAACAAATAAGAACCTCGCAACCAATGCGATAAAGGGGTTGTCAATCCCTCAAGGTCACTTACGAGAGTGAGATATGATAGATATGATAAGATAATATTTTTGGTATGTTTATGATAAAGATGCAAGGTAAAATAAAAGGCAATAAAAATAACTAAGTGTTGGAAGATTAATATGATGGAAAATAGACCTGGGGGCCCTAGGTTTCACTAGTGGCTTCTCTCAAGAGCATAAGTATTATGGTGAGTGAACAAATTACTATTGAGCAATTAATAGAATTGAGCATAGTTATGAGAATATATAGGTATGATCATGTATATAGGCATCACGTCCATGACAAATAGACCGAAACGATTCTGCATCTACCAGTATTACTCCACGCATCGACTGTTATCTAGCATGCATCTAGAGTATTAAGTTCATAAGAACAAAGTAATGCTTTAAGTAAGATGACATGATGTAGAGGGATAAACTCATGCAATATGATATAAACCCCATCTTTTTATCCTCGATGGCAACAATACAATACGTGCCTTGCTTCCCTCGCACACCGGGAAAGGACACCGCAAGATTGAACCCAAAGCTAAGCACTTCTCCCATTGCAAGAAAGATCAATGTAGTAGGCCAAACCAAACTGATAATTCGAAGAGACTTGCAAAGATAACCAATCATACATAAAAGAATTCAGAGGATATTCAAATATTGCTCATAGATAAACTTGATCATAAACCCACAATTCATCGGTCTCAACAAACACACCGCAAAAGAAGATTACATCGAATAGATCTCCACAAGAATCATGGGGAACTTTGTATTGAGATCCAAAGAGAGAGAAGAAGCCATCTAGCTAATAACTATGGACCCGAAGGTCTGAGGTAAACTACTCACACATCATCAGAGAGGCTATGGTGTTGATGTAGAAGCCCTCCGTGATCAATGCCCCCTCCGGCGAAGCGCCGGAGAAGGCCCCAAGATGGGATCTCATGGGTACAAAAGGTTGTGGTGGTGGAATTAGGTTTTTGGCTCTGTATCTGATAGTTTGCGGGTACGTAGGTATATATAGGATGAAGAAGTACGTCGGTGGAGCAACGTGGGTCCCACGAGGGTGGAGGGCGCGCCCAGGGAGGTAGGCGCGCCCCCCTGCCTTGTGCTCTCCTGGTTGATTTCTTGACGTAGACTCCAAGTCCTCTGGATCACGTTGGTTATGAAAATCACGTTCCCGAAGGTTTCATTCCATTTGGACTCCGTTTGATATTCTTTTTCTGCGAAACACTGAAATAGGCAAAAAAAACAGCAATTCGGGCTGGGCCTCCGGTTAATAGGTTTGTCCCAAAAATAATATAAAAGTGTATAATAAAGCCCATTAATCATCCAAAACAGAAAAAAAATATAGCATGGAACAATAAAAAATCATAGATACGTTGGAGACGATAACACGCCATCGACACCTTCATGGCACTAGTCCCCGTGGTGAAGAAAACATTTCGCTTCTTTCCCCTCATCTTTTTTCCTTTATTGCTTTCTTTATCTGCCTCTTTTTTAGCGCATCCATGTCGTCTCTGAAAGCATTAACGTGTTTCCTTGCCAATGCCATCCCTTCATCAGTAGCGCAAGTGTCTTTTGCTTGTTCCTTGAAATCATTCAAAATAGATGTATATCTCATGATATTTTTTCCTTCCTTTGTCATACCCTTCTTAACTGTTGGCTGTTGGTAATCAGGCTCAACAAGATCCTCCTCTGGATCCCATGTCCACCTATCTAGGATATACCTCCTCGATATCTCGTAGACTCCAATCTGTTCCATTAGTCGTAGAATGTGTGCGCACAATAGCCCATCACGATCAAACTTGTAGCAAGTGCATGAGTATACCCCTTCATCCTTGTTCGCCTGCACATGATAGTCCCTATCCCCATACTTTGGTAGTATTCCTCTGAGCGACCACATCCTGAAGGTTCCATCTTGCAAAGTGTCGCATCCGTATGCAGTCTTTAGCTTCATCTCTACCTGGAACTTGGAGAACAGATTTTGCATGTATATCCCTCGCATCTGCAACTTGATTGGGTTCAATGAATACATGTCTGCCTCTTTGTAAATTGTGTCCACTCGCTCTTTCGCCACAACCACCATTACTTTCTCCTGGATTGTAGTGTATTGAGTTGCGAATTCAATCAATGAGTTGTTGGGGTTCACGTACTTCTTGAGCATAGCATTGAATCCCTCGCTCCTTGCAGTTGTCTGCAAGAATGGAAAGAAATGCTTCATGTACACTGGGGCCCGACATTTCCTATTTTCCCACAGCCAGTGAAAATGTTCGTTGTCGATCTGGCCATATTCATCCATCATTGCCCACCATTTGTTTTCAAACTCTTCCTCTGTGATACACAAAATATGAGATAATTACAATATCATACACAATCAATGGTAATTAAAGTACAAGTATGCTGGTAACTTTTCTTAGTTATTAGATGGTAACTTCATGGAACCAATTTTCCAAATCTTTTTTTTGTTCTTTTTGATATGTGAAAGTTTATTTTGTTTGTCTTACACCTAGTCTGGTAACTTTTCTAAACCAATAGTTGGTATCAACATATGTAGTTTTTCCAATACAAAACAACTAGACCCGTTTTTTGCTAATATCAAATGTAAATGTTTTTGTTTGTTATTTTTCTTTGTACCCAGATGGTGATTACATGTCCACACATTTCTTTTCCATTGTAATTTGATGTGGTTCCAATGAAACTGCCCCCTGGTAATTGAAAGTGCAACTATCCCTGGGTGGTTTTGGTAATTACTAACAACCTATAGCTCATTGAACTAATGCTATTTAAAGATGATCATTTCAGAAAGTTCAATGATTGGCATGGCATGTATTAGGAATGTGGACCCCTCAAAATGCTAAGGGATCTTATTGGCTCAAGCTCAAGACTCTACATTTTCATTTTAGTGATCCAAGATCACACTAAGTCCATAGGAAAAGCCAATACTATTAAAAGGGGATGAGGTGTTGCTTAATGGCTTGCTTTTTCAAAATGCTTAGTGATATGCTCCAAAAGCCCTCAACCACTTTCTCATATCCACATATGTCCCAAACCAAAAGTCAAACTCGGCCCTACCGATTTGATCTATCTGGCGCCACCGAGTTTATTTGAGATAGCCACTGCCAGAAATCCTGGTCACTTCGGTCTCACCGATAGGGATCTCGGTCTCACTGAGATGGGATTGCAAACTCTCTGTTTCCCTTCGTAATGTTTCGGTCCAACCGAGATGAGCGATCGGTCCCACCGAGTTTGCAATCCAAACTCTCTGTTTCCTTTTCGTAACGTTTCGGTCTCACCGAAATGAGCGAATCGGTCCCATCGAGTTTGCCTGACCAACTCTCTGTTTGCCTATTACAGAAATCGGTCCTACCGAGTTTATGTGATCGGTCCCACGGAGACTACGTTATGCCCTAACCCTAATGTAATCGGTCCCACCAAGTTGACATGTCGGTCCCACCGAAAATCCTAACATTCACATTTTGAACTAAATCGGTCTGACCGAGTTTCATGATTCGGTCCCACCGAGTTTGGTAAATTGTGTGTAACGGTTAGATTTTGTGTGGAGGCTATATATACCCCTCCACCCAATCTTCATTCATGGAGAGAGCCATCAGAACGTGCCTACACTTCCAGTATGCATTTTCTGAGAGAGAACCACCTACTCATGTGTTGAGACCAGGATATTCCATTCCAACCACATGAATCTTGATCTCTAGCCTTCTCCAAGTTGCTTTCCACTCAAATCATCTTTCCACCAAATCCAAATCTGTGAGAGAGAGTTGAGTGTTGGGGAGACTATCATTTGAAGCACAAGAGCAAGGAGTTCATCATCAACACACCATCTATTACCTTTTGGAGAGTGGTGGCTCCTAGATTGTGTCACTTGGGAGCCTCCGTCGAGATTGTGGAGTTGAACCAAGGAGTTTGTACGGTCAAGGAGATCGCCTACTTCGTGAAGATGTACCCTAGTGAGGCAAGTCCTTCGTGGGCGATGGCCATGGTGGGATAGACAAGGTTGCTTCTTCGTGGGTGGAGCCCTTCGTGGACTCGCGCAGTCGTTACCCTTAGTGGGTTGAAGTCTCCATCAACGTGGATGTACGGTAGCACCACCTATCGGAACCACGGAAAAAATATCCGCATCTACATTGTGTTTGCCCTCTCCAAACTCCTCCCTTTACCTTCATATGCAATGTTTTACATTCCGCTGCTATACTCTTAGACTTGCATGTGTAGGTTGATTGCTTGACTTGTTCTAAGTTGCTAAAATCTACCAAGACTTAAAATTGGGAAAAGGCTAGATTTTTATTTGGTCAAGTAGTCTAATCACCCCCCCCTTAGACATACTTTCGATCCTACAAGTGGTATCAGAGCTTTGGTCTCCATTTGCCTTGATTCCCATAGCTTTTGGTGATCATAGCCTTGGTTTCACAACCTAGGAGAGTATGGCGTCTAGCGAGGGAAATTACCACCGTAGAGGTCCTTACTTTGATGGTACTAATTTTGCTAGTTGGAAGCATAAGATGAAAATGCATATTCTTGGACATAGCCCCGCCGTTTGGGCTATTGTGTGTATTGGCTTGCAAGGTGAATTCTTTGATGGGAGAGAACCAAACCGTGAAGCTACCGCGAAAGAGTTGAGGATGCTGCAATACAATGCTCAATCTTGTGATATCCTCTTCAATGGATTGTGCCACGAAGAATTCAACAAAATCAGCCGTCTTGAGAATGCAAAGGAAATTGGTGATACTTTGATTGATATGCACGAAGGTACCGACTCCGTCAAGGAATCCAAACACTACAAAAAAAGACACATCCGTGACATTTTGGGCCGAACAATTTTTTTTTCTGTCATACATATGACACTTCTATGACGATAATTGTGACAAAACCCGGTATCATCAACAAAACCCGGTATCATCATAGATGTGGTGGGCTCCTACTTCTATGACAAAAAATCATGACAGAAAATGGGCTTTTCGTCTTGGCCGGGCCGGAGACTCAGCTGCATGACATTCTTTGGGCCGTCCATGATGGAAAAAACCGTGGTAGAAGCGAGGGGGAGGAAAATTTCGAGGAGTTGCCGGTTACGGTGGGAGGTCGGGGGCCGAGCGATGCACGTTTCTCTCGTACGTACACGCGTGTGTGCGAGGCGTTGGCTCTAACTGAACCCGAGCGAGGTGTTGGGCTCTAACTGAACCCGAGCGATTGCACTACAGGCTACGCGTTACTGAAGCCGAGAGATCGATGATGGCTGTTAACTGAACCCGATGGAGCGATTCCTTCGCTACTGCTGCTAACTGAAGCCGATCGATGTTGCCTATGGGATGAATAGTGAGCGTTGCCGGGGTTGATGAATAAAGGAGCAAGGGCGTTGCCTCTGGATGAACAGGAACCCGTGGTGTGGAGGGCTGGATGAATAGTAAACGGTGGAGGGGTGGTTGAACAGGACCCCGTGGTGTGGAGGGCTGGATGAACAGTAGACGATGGAGGGGTGCCCGTGGAGGGGTGGTTGAACAGTAGCTGGTGGAGTAGCGCGCGTGGAGGCTGGATGAACAGGAGCCCGTGGAGGCCGGAGGAGGTCGATGGTAGCCCGTGGAGGCTGGAGGAGGTCGACGGTGGAGATGAACAAGATCCGTGGAGTCCTGCTTTGCGGTAAGCCACACCCTCCCGGCGAACAGACCCCGCTTCGACGGTAGCGCCCAACACAAGTCCGTTTCGTCCGCTTTTGCGGCACGCCACACCCTTTCGATCAACAGACCCCGCTTTGACCGTAGGAGGTTCGCTTCTCCGCTTTTGCGGCACGCCACACCCTCTCGATCAACAGGGCCCTCGCTTCAATCGTAGGAGGTCCATTTCTTCGCTTTGGCGGTACGCCGCACTTCGGCGAACAGGATCCTGCTTTAACATGGTCGGTCGAACACAAGGCCGCTTCTCCGCCAGCGGCACGCCAGCCTCGCTTCCATCGCCTGCTCCGGCCCAAGCCTCCCGGCGAACACGACCACGCATTCCGCTCCGACCCAGCCGGTTTGGCTCCCATGAACACGACGACGACGTTGTTTCTCCGTTCCGACCCAGCCATGTACACGAGCCCTCGCCAGACGTATGCGCGAGTAGGCGTTCGAGACCCGCCCGTATGTACACATACATGGTCAGATTTTCTTTCTTGCACCCTGGCCAGACGACGCGTACATGCTACGCGCGCGCTTCTACTACGACATGTGCGTGCCTCTACAACGACCAAGATATGTACGCACATGTTCGCCACCGAATGACAATGCTACGACGCTCGACCAGCTGGGTCCCGACCATCGTGCACTTCCTTGCTCGCGAAGATGTAGCTGGTGGGTCCCAGCAATGGGGCTAATCGCTTTGGTTTTTTTTTGCCCGACGCACTTTCTTGCGCGAAGATGTAGCTGGTGGGTCCAAGCAATGGGGTAATCGCTTTTTACGCACTTCCTTGCGTGTGAAGATGTAGCTGGTGGGTCCCAGCAGACAGGGGGAAACGTTTTTTTTGTGAAATACGATGGCCCGTCCGGTGGGTCCCCGCTGTCAGCTGGAGGAATAATTATTTTGCCCGTAATAAGGAGGCACTTCCTTGCTGCGGCCGTGGACCCAGCTGTCAGCCTCTCCACGACAGACCCACGTCCGATGGAAGCCATTCCTTGACCACGCTGACCACGCCGCGCCGAGAGCACCAGGCGGTGGACGCACGACGAGGCCTAGGAAGGGACGACGTGGAGCCGGGAAGACGCGCAAAGGATGCCCATGCGTAGAGGAGTATGAGGGTTCACTGCTCGGTGCGGTGTGAGGCTGCCATCGCCGCAGAATAACAGGGGTGTGGGTGCGAGAGGGATGGCCTGCCAGCGGTGGGAGTAGTAGGGGGCGGTGAGGCCTCCGCGGCATCACAGCCGGCCACGGGTGGCAGGAGCAGGCGGCACGACCGGCGCTGCTTTGGGCGGCTGGAGCAAGAAGACCAGAGGTTGAAGAAACGCTACGGCCGTTGGATGTACATCGTACGGTCACCGGAGCTAGAATCGTTCATATATTGACTAAAGATGACAAAGGCCTCCGTCCATGTCAACTTAGTAGGCCCACAAGTCAGCCTCCGACCAAGGTTGGTCCCAGCTAGCAGGGGGTATTCATTTTTTTGTGCGTGATAAGGAGGCACTTCCGGCGGGTCCGAGCTGACAGCGGGGGGAACGCTTTTTTGCGAAATACGGTGGCTCGACCTGTGGATCCCAGCAGTCTGGGGGAAACGTATTTTTCGCGAAATACTGGTGGCCCGTCCAGTGGGTCCCAGCTATTAGGTTGAGGAGTAATTATTTTCCGCGTAATAAGGAGGCACTTCCTTGCGGCTGCCATGGACCCAGCTGTCAGCCTCTCCATGTACAGTACTCTTCCGATGGAAGTCGGTCGTTGACCACATTGACCACGCCGCGCCGAGAGCACCACGGCGGTGGATGACGGCGAGGCCTAGGAAGGGGACGATGCGGAGCCCGGGAAAACGCGGTAGTGGAAGCCCGCGCGCAGAGGAGTATGAGGGTTCACCGGTTCGGCTGCGGTGTGAGGCTGCCGTCGCCGCAGAATAACAGGGGGTGTGGGTGAGTAGAGGGATGCCCTGGCCAGCGGTGGGAGTAGTAGGGGCGCCGAGGCTCACAAGGCAAAGACAGCCGCCACGGAGGCGGAGAGGCGGTCCCACCGCGCCGCTTTGGCGGCCGGAGCAAGAAGATCGAGATTGAAGAAACACGACGACCGCTGGATTGACATCCAATGGTTACGCTCGCTAGAATCGCTTGTTGACGAGTATATAATAACTAAAAATCTTGCATACGCTGCAACTAAACAGGCCCACAAGTCGCACCACTCCTCTTTTTTAATAATTTATATATAGCTCATGGCAACTTCTTATGCAATTTATTGCGTCGTTTTTTTGGTTGGCTGGCCAATTTCGATATTTCGTGGGTTCCAAACTATTTTAATACCGAAATGTCGAGCCAGATTTAAAGTACTTTGAAGATATATTTGAATTAGGTTAATGCCCAAAGTGAAATAGGAATCAAAAATGTGAAAAAACATCAGAAATTATAAAGTAATTGCCAATTTGTCATCTGCTTTTATATTTACAACCCATTTCATATTACTTTCAAGATTTGCAGCGCCTTGAAAGAGTTGCAGCCCATCGTATGTGAGAAAATAACTAGGCCTGGATTGGGTATTCTTCGTAAAAAATAAACTCGCTCATTTTCACAAAGAAAAATAGCTGGGCTGGTCACATGGTGAACATAAAATATAAGCTCTGGCTAGACGGGCCATAGCCCGCTCAAACCCTGCTCCATCTCAACAATACCAAACAAAAATAATACTCGCCGAGTAGCTACGCCCCTGTGTGTCGGCCGATCTTGTGTTGTTCTCTTGTCTATTGACTATATATGCTCACAATGTCGTGGGTCCCAGATGTCGAAAACACTAGGAGGAAGCATTTTATTTTTCCATACACCGACGCAGGGCCCTCACCGTCATCATCTCCACGCATTTCTGCCGATTCCTGTTGTTTGTTGACCATGTTGACAACGCGAGAGGGCAGCGCCACGGGCGAAGCGCACTAAAGCGCCGCTGAGGACGCCGTCGTAATGATTTAGGAGACGGTGTGGCGGCGATGCGCGGCGCTTAGGCGCAGCCAGCCGTGGAGGCGGAAGCAAGCGGCCTCACCGGCGCTGGTTTGGTTTTGGCGGCCGGAGGAAGACAGGATCAAGAAACACGATGATCGTAAAAGCAGCAGGAGTACTTAACAACCTTAATCAAAACCAGCAGGGCACTTCACAACCAAAGCTGAAAGCAGATAAGTACTTATACATGTTCAACTGCATAAAGCACGCCTCGACAAAGGCTACTTTGCCTACAGCTAACTAAGGGTGAGGCCGCCAAGGCCCAGCGCCACCCTCGCGATCCACAACCTTCTCGAAGCGGCTTCATCTCGCAACATGGTCAATAAACATGATATTCGCTTTAGAGCCATGGAAAAGCATGAACATAATCTTCTGTCCTATTCTCCAAGATGGACGGGCCTTCATTATCCGAGACCACCCACTAATAAGTATCTTTTCACCTCCAAGGGAATTGAGTAGGTCGACATAAACATCATGTTGTGACCAAGCGCAAGTCCCGACCCGACCATGGTCAGCATCCAGATAGGAACAATAGAACTCGCAGCCTCTGCTTCAAGAAGATCACAGCTGTAAAACTATGTAAGCAATAGTTTATGAACAACATATATAATGAAAACAGCTCGTACTATAAGTTTCTCGGCTACGCTTGGACCTGTTCAACGAGTGCAGCAAGGGGCACACATATCCCACGTGGCCTTCCACCATTGAAACGCCCCACAAGGACCTCAAGACGATCAATAAAGTGTAGGAACTTGTGGATGTCGATCCACCAACTTCAAAGGCCATTAGTAACAGCCGAAGTTATTACAGAGTAACAAATGAGCGCATAGCTTAACTCCAAAAAACCTACATGTGCCACCAATTATAAGAAAATATTAGTTAGAAGTAGCATCTTCGTGAGAGATTCTTTGCTACTTCTAAAGTTAAATTGTGATTAGTTAGACAGAATAGGTGGATTAAGAAGTAATCGAGGCAACAAGCAAGAACCAGATACAAAACTAACATGGATGAACAATTGTAACGACGCCGGGTGGAAGATCGCAGGAAGATGAGAGCAGGTTCTGCTATTTCCATCAACACTGTGCGCCAACTTTCACCAGAACACTTGAGAAAGTTTATCCAAGTTCGCCATAAAAAGCAGCGATCTTCTTGGTTCATGAACCCAACTCGAAGTAATATCCATGGCTTGTCTTCACTGTGACCATTAAACTAGTGTATTCAGTTATGGCAAGGCCGAGCATCTTGAGTACATGTGTTCGGGCAGAGCAAATAATACACCGCAGAAAAATAATATGACAACACAAAGATGTTCAAAAACCCCACCCTCCCGGATAGAGAAGAGGATTCTAGGAACATACTATGCATGTTTCAAAATGTTGTGGTAGGATGAGAAGGAATAAGTGTGGCGTCTCACGAGGGCGCAGAATCTGTAGGGTACTCGACTTTGGGCACCGCAATCAAACACACTAGATTCAAGACGAAGAAAATGCATCAACTAAGGCGGCTGCCATCCTAAGATTACCCGCGACCAAGGGACTTGGATTTATCGGGATGGATGAAGAATTGCACTGGTTCTCCATGAGAAAACCCTATGCAATCGCCGAGCGGGGTTTTTTTGAACAAGCGATGAGGGAGAAGGGATTCAGCCCAAGTGAAATATTGCTGCTTCGTCTGCCTAGCTTATCGCTGAAGCCGGAAGGGGGGTTGTGATTTGACGGCTCATTGGGCATTATCAAGGGCGCCACGACGGGGTGTGTCTACCGTGAAGTTTTGCACTCTAATTTGTGCATATGGCACGTGGACCCGCTGTCGGTTGCCCCACATATCAGCGAAAGGAAGTAGAAAGACAGAGTAACTAGTTACATATAAATATATTTTTGACAGAGAGATACTCCTCCGAAATAAATATACAAATCTTTTATATCACAGTGCTCACCTTGCCGAGAAATATACTCCTCCGCAACGCACGGGCATTATGGGGTTCAGCTTTTTTATGGGGGTTCAGCTGAGAATATAATACTCGATAGGCTCACGGTTCGACTTTGGGCCGCAGTCGACCTGCATGTTTGGGGCCCATGTGTTCTACCTCAGCGCTTTTCATATCGCAGTTTATCGGTATCAAGCTGGTTTTAGATGTTGTCGCAAGGCTTAATACACAAAATTGAATAAAGCACGGCAACTGTTGGAATGAAATCGAACGGCAGTTCCTAACCATCAATCAGAGTTGCAATTCTATCAACGATATACCATGTGATAAATAATACTGTCGTACTACTTATACACACAGGACACTTGTTTCACCATGATAGATTATTACATCAAAATCTCTCGGAGGATAGATCAGTTCGGAAGTTGTGTGCTGCTACTGAATAATTTCAAAGTTGATTTGGACCAGCTCTCCTTGCCGAGAAAGTTCGATTTTGACATCATCCCCTACCGCAAGATATGATTTAGATTTGAACCTTGACCATCCTTTAGCATCAATCATCATGCGACCATCCTTTGTACTTACGGTATATTGAGCAGGTTCATTCACACCAAGGCTGCGCATGGTAAGAGAAACTTGGCCGCGGTCGCCTAGATAGTTGAACGACTCCCTCGTTGCTCTAGGAATTCTCTGTTTGCAAACAAGAAGACATACCCAAACAGTTAGATCAACACAGTGAATCATGGGAAACAACATGGAAAGAAAAAAGAACGAAGCACTTGGGCGGCCAATGCTTACCAAGAAGGTGGACATGTCGGTTTTTGTAAGGACTTTGGTATATGAAGTGCGAACTGCAGCACAGTCTGTTGCCGGTGCAACTGCACGGGCCGGACCAAATGCAAGTGCAAGTGTTGGTGCAGGTGCCGAAGCCGCTACTGCTGCCGGAGATGGTGCTCCTTGTAGAGCTGGTGCCGGTGTCGGTGCCCGATCCTCCGGTAGATCAGACTGATCTGCTGACTCGGTCGGTGCCCAATCCTTAGCTGGATCAGACTGAGCTGCTGCCACTGTCAGTGCTAGAGCAACTACCGATGCTCGATCTGTGCGAGACATCGGCGATCGTGTCTGGTCTGCTATGATCAGCTTTCTAACTTGACTAGGATCCGTGACCGTGATCCAGTTTTTTTCTTCATTTCTTTTAAACGCGAGAAGGACTAATTGTATGCTTTTGTTAAACCAAACTGCAGTTCATCATAGGGATTCAGCTTGTACTCGCACAACAGATCGATCCAATTTTTTCCAAGAATATAAGTGATGGACAAAGTGCCTTCAAGCATCGACACCACATAAGAAGTGAAACTTGCAAAATAGCCATCGAGAGCAAACCAAACGGTTTATTCTGTGATGAATGTCACATGGCAAAACCTGCATCGTAAAATTGCAGGAAAAGAAAGAAAACATGATATTAAATCAATAAGATTTAGACAAGAAATCAATAAGATTTACTTGATGTGACACGAGCGAATCCTTACCAGGAAATCACTATGTTGAAGTACTAAATGTAAGATTGATCGCCTAACTACGCATGGCATGCAGGGCCCCGCCTACTCCCACAAGGTGACAATCCAAAGGTCGTGACAAATCGTATGGACCGAACATCCATGGGACCGAAATCCTGGTGGGTGCGATAAACCCTGCAATGCATACAGATATTGGAGTGTAACCATAATTGATAAACCGTCTCACAAAAAATATGATCTGATACTTCAAAATGTACAGATCAATTGAGTGGACAAACATTAACATAGACCGCTCTCGTGGACTGACCACACACCAAAAGCGGCAGATTAATAAACAATACAGGTTCACAAACACAAATCAAGTAATCGAACAATAGTACTTACTACGCACAAGCAAAGTTGCACTAACTAAACTCGCAGACTATTTCTTGCCACCAACCTACGGATGAACCCGCATAACTGATTAGGCCATGGACTTCGTGTGAGATGTCTACATGCACCATCACCATCTTGTCAACCTTGAGAACCTAACAGAGTGGTCTTTCCACTCATAAACATGATGATGAAGACAGGCCGCATTAGATTTGTTGGGAAGCTTTACAAGAACCACACCCTTCAGAATCAAGGCACGCCAGGAAATTGTTGTGGTCAAGTACAGCCTCAAGAACACGCCGACAACAATGCTACAGGAAAACACTAGTTTAGGACACGTATGACAAGGACACAAGAGCTGGATAGTTCAGCAAGAGAACTCATCATCGGTCTTCCAGTTCACACGGCATGACTTTGAGAACTTCATCTCCACCGCGACCTGGTTCTAATTCAAATGAAACCATATTTCATTACTACCTCCGCTCAGAAATATAAGATTATTTTCGATATTATACTCCATATATGACTACATATACGCACGTAAATGAGTGAACAAAGACACTAGAACATGTCTTCAAAGGCATGAGAGCAGAGGGATTACATGCAATGTCCATAACACAAGTTATTGAGGCAAATATACCTCTTAAAAGGTAGCATTGATAAATTATAGTATTTCCTCCGTCCCAAAATTTTTGTCTTAGATTTGTCTAGATACGGATGTATCAAGTCACATTTTAGTATTAGATACATCCATATCTAGACAAATCTAAGACAAGAAATTTGGGATAGAGGAAGTAGTTGAAAGTAATCTATAAGAAATCAGTGTTAACCTCTCGCATGTTTTGGTCAAAAGAGGAATTTAGAACCGCTATTTGGCACTAAAATCACATGCAAGATCACCCAAAGTTGTACTACCAAGATTAGTACTGCATGTTAGATGAAAAACACGATCAAGATCGAGAAAAGATCGCCAACAAGAGACATTACCTCGACTTGCTTAATGAGGGATCCCGAGAAGGGGCTTGGACAGTATGATGGCTTTGAGCTTGTCTCATGTAGTCTCGGGGGTGCTTGCGCTTCTTCATACCATGAGCCTCGACGGTTTTGGCCAGAGCCATAGACATCACGCCGATCGGTGCTCCGCGCCCATCCAAGAGAGGAAGCTGAGAGAGAAGAGTGAAAGGAGTAACGAGATGAGGGAGAAGCGAAGCGAGTGGGGGTTTTCTTCAAGAGAGGAAGCTGAGAGAGAAGAGTGAAATGATGGTTGCTTCGTCCGTCCAACTTACTGCTGGAAAGGAGGGGGTTTTGTGATTTGACGGCTCATTGGGCATTATCAAGGCGGTTCGATCGAGGTAGTCTACCGTCACTCTACTACGGAGTAATTTAGTGCATGGCTGGTGGACCCAGGTGCTGGCTGTCCCACACATCGGCGAAAGTGAGTAATTTAGTGCATGGCTGGAGGAGGATCCGCACGGTAGAGCGTGTCCACTGTTTTTCATTCTCAAGAAAAAATGATTACAACAAGCGCTTTCCACTCTTACGACGGAGGAGTGCGAACACGCAGCCACTTGAACATACACAGAGCTCCTACTACTAGGCATGTGCAAGTGGTTCATACGTCAAGATTACACAATCTTGTTGCTAGTGTAGTAAGATATGACGATAACAAATGATGTTGTGCGATGTCAACTACTCCTATATGTGACATAGTACCGCTTTTTCGATCGTCCGTCGAGAATGAACAAGTGAGATTAATGTTAATGTAACTAGGTCCACAACAAGACGGAGAGTACGGTGCTACAAGACTCACTAAACATGAACCATATGAAGCACATCCTATAGTGTTAGATAGGTGTATGAAGGGTGCACGGATGGGAGCAAAGTTCCTTCTCGACCCACTTTTGGGTGTTTGGCAGAGTGCATGAAGGGTGCATGAGTCCACACTAGTAGGTTGACAAAAATACACGAAGAGGAAACAACTATATTGAGATGAGAATGCAACCAAACACACCCACACGCTTTGTGCTACAAAGGAGTGATCTGCACCGCCTCGAGTTTGATCCAACGGTCACGCTATGCCGAGACATGGACATGCCCATGCAGAGGGCGCCTAAACACCACCAAGTCCTCTCGCTTCTCGAGGCGCACGACGCAGGTGATGCAGGTGCAACCGCCACAGAGCCCGCTCCCCGTCGACGGGAGCCAGACGCAAAAACGGGCGCCCAATGGCACGTAATGGATTCCGTGACGGAGCCTCGAAGGATTCGCCGACAACGGCGACGGCAGCGCGAACCCTCCTTGTCCAGCTCAGCCCCACCATCGCTACTGAGATGGCTCAGCTCCTCGGAGATATAGGTGAAGAAGGAGACCAGGTCGAAGCTGCAGCTCGCTGAAGTCGACCGGTGTTCGAACGGGTTTAGCCCGACGGCCGGCATCATCGCTACCGCACGACGGTAGGCATCGCGCAGCCGCAACACGCATGGAAACTTGGTTCACCAAGTGGCCGAGGCGATCCTCGACCTCATCACGATCGCCCGCCGCTCCCAGCCGCTCCCCGACGGCCTATCGCTTTCACGCTTTAGCAGCAAAGCCGCCGACGCCGAGCATCTTTGTGGTGGACGCCTTTTGAAGCTCGTGAACTCCCGCACTTAACGGAGGAGGATGGCACTCTCTCCTCCTTGAGCTCACGGAGCTCCACGCCCTGGCCCCGAGCCCGCATCCTGGCATGGAGCTCTGTGTCAGCGCCTCACCTCGGACTCGTGGATCTGCTGCGCGCCATGGCACCGTGTAGAAGCAATGGGGAGAGGAAGCAAAGGGGCGAAACGGCTGAAAGGCAATGCACCTACGGAAGGCGAGGGAGCCAGCCGAGGAGCGGGAATCTTTTGGTTTTCACCACGGTAAAACACCACGACGACTTCTCACATCGTGGAGCAAAGGGTTTTACAGCGGAGTCATCGTGACTAATTGCTACCGCTACCGCTTCCCCGCCAATCAAAAAATTAAAAATCCTGCCGCCGCCGCTCCTGCCAATCAAAAATTAAAAATCCTGCTGCACCCAAACACCAGAGCAACGCCATGTGGATATTTAAATTTACCTACCGCAAGTAGATAAAAAGGTGAAAAACAAATGTGGCGGCGCCTAGCTAATCGGTCGAACTAGCCCAACTAGCTAGCCACCGTGCTTCACTGATGTACCCGGCGGGAAAGGTGGTCTTTCGTGATTTGACAACTCATTTACTTGCTTCGGCGCTACGACCGAGGAGGACCCAGAAAATGCGCGGTAGGGCGTCCCGCGTCAGGAAGAATATATGCGTGCACCACCCGGGAGGACCCCGAAACCGCGCGGTAGGGTGTGCCACGTCTCGTCATGGAGGAAAATGTGTGTAAAATATACAGATCGACGAGCACCTATGGTTCGACCTCGACCCAGCCACCGGGTCGAAAACACCCCACTAGCCACACAACTTCATCCTGCAAACGTGGCACGGTTAGCTCCGTCTCGACCAGCCACAATGTCTCTTGTTCTAGGCGATTCTTCTTTTTTCCAAGCTTTTTTTAGTTGTAATAACACCACGGCAAGCTAGCGCCACTCTTCGTGTGTGCCCGCAAAGGTTAGACGATGGAGAGAAGAGAGATTGATATCGCAGACCGGGACCCACCAGAAGTGAGAAAACGGTCATGCACGTGTTGACGAGGCACTCCTCTACTCTACTCAACGCAAATACTGTATAAAATCAAGTTATGTGACAAAGCCAACAACCGCTCGCTTTTTTCAAGCTATCGATTTACGCTTTGTAGTCCAGGTTGCCGCTCAATCTCGCCTTTCAGATTTGTTAGTTTTAGGTCCAAATTTGATTAATGACAAGTGGGACCCCGTGTGTTGTTCCGATATTTTAGTGTAGGATGGTTTTTTGAACAAACACTTTGCGCGGTTAGACAAGCAACGACACGAAGTTACACGATTTTGCAAGTTTACTTAACAAAAATGACAGCGCATAGAATATCACATCGACCCGCAGCTTAGATACTATGGTGATACGAAGTTTTACACCGCTGGAAGTGAGATCCAATGGCTTGGGAGTAGTCTTTGTAATTATGTGCAATTTCCAAACTCTCCAAAGTTTTTTTTTGCAAATAAAACATTCAGGTTCGCTTGTGCCGCTGCATCTTCGATCCAACGGCTCCCCGGTGCTCATATTAGGTGCTCCCCGTAGCTTAATTACCCGCCACGGTGATATAAGCATCTAGGTCGATGATCAAGGATCGATGGCGATGCATAGTACTTGTACTTTCTGCAAGATTTCCCAAACTCTATCACCGATATTGCAAAAACATTCAAACCTCCTATTGTGGGCCGTTAGATTCATGAACTCAGATCACCATCGAATCTACGGTGCGGAGCACCTCATACTCTCTCGCATGAGAAAACATAAGGTGCTATCGCAGCTTGATGCTACGGTGATACGAGCTTGGAGGTCGCTTGATCCGAGATCCAATGGCATCTCGAGCAGTCTTTGTGCTTGTAAGCAAGGGGCAACTCTTTTGGGGCTTTTCTCAAAAAACCATTCAACCACCGAGGAGGTGTTGTCACAAATCCAACGCCTCAAAGAGCTTGTATCACCAATGCATCTAAGGTGTTGTAGCACATGATATTCTTACATACAGTGAGAATATGATGTCCTCCTTCATCTTAGATGCTACGGTGATACGAGCTTCGAGGTCGCTGGATATGGGATCAAAGGGCATCTAAGTAGTTTTTGTACAAATTGTGTGCAATTCTCAAACTCATCAAGGTTTCTGCAAAAAATTAAGACACATCATGTGAGCTGCTATATCTCAGATCTACAAGCTCCAAGCAACTCAGACGGCATATAGCATCTAAGGTATGGGGCACATGATATTCTCCCGGGAGGAGGGGTGGGGGTGCACAACCAATCGGTGTTTGGGAGGGTGGGGACAAATATAATCTAAACAACCCTAAACAGAGCTCCACAATTTTATCTAAGGTCGAGGGTTGAGCCCGACAATCATAGCTCCGCCTAAACACAACATTTGCATGTACTGTAGTACTAGACTTAATATTCATGTTTCAGTTTCATGTTCATTTTAAATATTGAACTGAGGACCATGGATGTCTTACATCTTACTTTTTCGTTTTAAATATTAGTCTTTTAGAGGCTTCAAATGGACTGGCACATACGGATGTATATAGACATATTTTAGAGTCTAGATTCACTCATTTTGCTCAGTATGTAGTCACTTGTTGAACTCTCTAAAAGACTAATATTTAGGAATAGAAGGAGTATTTTTGAACTCATGTCATACATGCATGGGTTGGAAAAATAGATGCACTATGCTTATTGGATTGTTCTTGTGTTCGTGCGTGTGTGTCTGTGTGTGTGTGTGTGTGTGGTCATATGCTTGATACATACAAAGTTTTCTCACCTCCATATTGTTCATCTTTTAAATTTGAATTTGCATTGAAAACTTACTAGGATACCATGAAATGTGAAATCCACGCTCGAGATCACTATATCACAAATTCACTCTAATTCAAAACTCGTCATAAATCAATTACCACGTTGAGATTAGTATTTGCAAGGAAAATACGGGTATTGTAATACATAGATTCGCTCGCAATTTAAAAGGTTCCTTTCAGATTCTCAAATGGTAGGACCCAACGGCGCACTAACCAGACCTTGGCTCGTGTTGATCCTAAAAACGGGCTCATGTCCTTCGGTGGTGTGCGTGGTACGCACATTAGGCAACCCCAACCAGTCGAGCCTCAAGGTTTCAAGTCGAAATATCCGGCGCCAGAATTCCAGCCCTAGGAAATTCCCTCATGTCCCCGGTCCATAATGACTACCGATGAACAACGGAGGGATGCTTTAGTAACTAGACAACGTTACCTACCGTGTCGAGCACGGTTCAATTCCCTCGTCGCCGTCAAGGTCACCCGTCAACTGCATTGCCTAGTACTACTACTACTACACCAGGATGAGCACGAATTGAGCCCGCTTTGTTCGTGCTTAGTACTTGAGTTAATATATCACGCAATGCACTGGTATGGAGGATTATCCTTTACTCCCTCCTTTCCGGTTTATAGGGCTTATCTCAAAATTTAGTTTTCCCATTTTATAAGTCTCAATTTGGTTGTTCCCATCACATGTTCAGATTTCAAGGTGCAATAAATCATTACATGCAAGTATTAAGAGAAAATTGACCAATGCATGTACTTTATGCATGCATGCATTGCAATTAATGCATTCGTAAACACAATTTTTGAGGAAAACAAGCGCATTAATTGAGTGGTTTTGCAAACTAGAACAATTGTTCCACCACTCACCATCTACCTTGGTTGGTGAGATTTTTGAATTGAGCCCTATAAACCGGAAAGGAGGTTTTACTAAGCAAAATGTTTGACCAAATCCTTTCTTAAGAAATACAACAGGACAGATGTACGGCTTGAAAATTTATTGCATGATGCATGTTATGATATTGTTTCGAATCCTGGATCTTAAATTTCAGAAAATCCAAAAGTGAGCATAAATTCTTGAAACTGAGCATGGTCACGTGATATGGCACAAATATTACTTCATAAGTTTTTTGTTCAATCCGAGACAAGCTGCTTATGACAAGTTGCACAAACGAAGAGCCAAGGTATTTTGGAACAAAGACCTTTCACGTTAAGGCGAACGCTTTCACTATTGAAACCATGGGCGTTTACGTGCCGCCACGAGTCCCCGCTTCTCATCGACAGGTGCTGTCCCAGCAAGTGTGTGAGTCGACGGGAGGCGTGCGAGCAGACCGCTGCGCCGGCTGTTAGGGAGGCGTGCGAGCAGACAGCTGTGCAGACTCACCGGGAGGCGAGCCCTTTGACCAGGCTCCGCCGCCCACCGTCGTCCCAACTGCTCTCACTTTTAATGTCGCCGGTGCCGCAGTTTAAAATCAACCCCGCACTACCAGGTATCGCTACAATCCTTTCTCTTCCTCTCCGATTCTCCCGCCGCTCTACCTCCAACTAGCCTCGACCTAAACGTGACGCCATGCCGCATCACGATGGTCTGCCCTTAGTGTTCCAGCTTCATGAGGAAGACATCCAGCCGAGTCTCAAGAACATAAGGCGCTTTGGGACGAGCTTGAACTGGCCTTGCGGGAAGACGCCGCTACTGTCCCGCCGCCCCTGCTCGCGCCCCTGCCGCCTCGACCACGCCAGCGCCCATCCCTCGGGCATTGATGGGCTGGGAGCCGCACATTGTCACCGAGCTTGATGCCACAGGTTCCACGAGGTCCTCGCCAACTTTCACGCGCCCGCACCTGCCAACAAGATGCGCCGCGCACAGCATCGACGCCAAGACGCTGCGTGCGGTGCCCATGCACTGCCGGCGCATGCGCTTGCTGCAGCATCGACGCGGCGCTGCTGCAGCGGTGCCGTGCACACGAATGTCTCCGCCGCACCGCTGATAGCGCATGTCCTCAAGACGGGTACCAGTGTTTCTTAGCGGCATGGATGGCCCTCGCCGACCGCTTCCTTGCACCAACGCCAGCTTGCCTCCTCCCGCCAGCTGACTTCGCTCAAGTCTGAACATTTTGGCCTTCCTTGAAGCTAGGCTAACGCCCAGAGTACGCCAACAACGGCGCAAGACGCCGCTGCCGCCGGCCGGTCGCTGGCTCGACACACGTAGCACGGCAGAGGAGCCACTTCCCACCGCGAGACGCCCCGCCGCCGCCGCAATCTAAATTTGCCATGAAAACGCTCAGATTGCCATGATTAAAATCCAACGCTTATCATTTCCGCTTATTTTATATCGATCGTCAGATAATTTAAAGTCGGAGTCGACTGAACGAAATGTATGGTTTGATCGATTGAATGTTCTGCCAGAGCCGTATCAAATTAAATATAAAACGCCATCAAGCCACATGTATTCCTTGTCATCCAACGACCTACATTGCTTCAATGTCGAGCGCCAACACGCTTAGCGTGCAGTTAATTTCATGCCAAAATAGTGCTAATCACATGACAACACGCAAATAATATCCTAGTAGTTAATATCCGCATGCACTTAATATACTTCCAAATTAACGGCATTGCACGCATACACTTACTAGTGCTGCTAGTACGTGAAACTGGTGCCGTGACTTGTGAACGCGCCCAGATATGGTCAACGGCAACATCGCCTCATGAAGTTCTTCCTGTTTGCCCGCAAGGCCTAAATGCGAAGGGGAGAGAGAGAGAGAGCACACATGGAACCCACCAGAAGTGAAGGCTAATAGTACTAAAAATAATATTACATGTTATCCATTAATTAGGCTGTGGTAATATAAAACATTATGTGAACAAAGGGGTACAACATTGCTATTCTACGATGTTGCCTATTGACGTCGGCTTGAAGGCCCGGTCGCATGTTCGATCCTCCTCCTTTATTTTTTAATTTGTATATGGGTCCAAATTTGTTTCATGACATGTGGGCCCCTCGTGTGTAGTTTGTAGCACTTTAATTTGTGGGTCGAAATTTGTTCCATTCCAAGTGGACTATCGGTGTGTAGTTTTGTAGCTTATTTATAATAATTAAAGAGAACAACATAGTTTTTTCAATAATACCATGGTGCGACGTTGAAGGCGAGAAAGGACGTGCGAGAGAGCGATGACCGAGCCAGAGGGAAATCAACTAGGGAGTTATGTGGTTGCAACGGCGTTTGGAGTAGTTGTGGGCGAATGCTACGAAAATATAATCTAAACCGATCGGAATAAATGTCTACACAAATTAATCCAAGTTGGACTACCCTCGCAATGTAAATAGCTCCGCTTTGCGAGGATGGAGAGGTAGTATCTTCAACGCGTGGAAGATACGGTATGAGAAAGCGAGGTCAATCGAGAGACATATAGATAGAGAGACAAAGTGAGTGTGGTCCGACATTCATTGAACAAATATATATGCTCCGAGAGATATTGTCCGATTGAGCTTTTGGTAAGGGTGAGGGCTGTAAGATAGAGCTTGAGAGATGATCCATCCACGACATGTAGATATATTTTGTGCGTGGAGGAAGCAAGGTCAACTGATCACATAGGGTCGCTGTATGATCGAAAGAGTGAGATGGGTTGGAGAGAGTGACCTAGATAGACGATGCGTGAGAGAGTATACAATGAATAGGTCGAATTGGGCTCAAACATGGTGATATATCGTTTTTGTCCGAGAAAGAGCGAGGTAAATCGAGACATACGGAGAGAGAGAGATTGAGTGAGCGTGGCCCACCATGAGGTCGAAAGAGTGGCGGCGGCTTGGATGGACTGACCTAGATAGACAATCTGCGTGAGAGAGTATAGAGTGTGTCGATCGAGGCCCGAACAGGGAGATATATCATTTGTGTGTGAAAGAAAAGAAGGTTAAACGAGACTCAGATAAAGAGAGCTAGATTGAGCGAGTGTGGCCCGCCATGCGGAAGAAAGAGTGAGACAATCTCGAGGGAGTGACCTAGATATACAACGTGCGTTCGTGCGCACGAGAGGTTGGGGGGCTAGATAGGCAATGCATGTATTTAGCGCGAGAGGGTGAGAGGGAGAGGGGGGGGGGAGAGAGCTCAACATGGGGTGCAATGGCGGGTGTGTGAGGTAAATACATTTGATAACAGGAGTTCAAAAAGGGGTTGTGTTGTTGAGAGACTTAGAGATCGAAACATGGAGAGAAAGAATGAACGTGTGTTGGAAACCGATAGCTTGCTAAGGTGGTTAGGAGAGGAAGATTGACCGATACAGAAGTATGTAGCGCTTATGGGGGGGGCTAAAACAACATTTGAATGTACATAGTACGAGACTTAATATCGATGTTTCAATTCGTGTACATTGTAAGATTTGAACCGAGGACCAGCATACGGGTAATTATTTCAATTCGTGCCATACTAAGTTTCGAAAAGTTGACATTGGCTCAATTTGTTGTGCTATTTTGTAGGTCATATGTTTGAATCCATCCAAAAGTTTTCTCACTACCATGGTGTTCATCATATACATATGAATTTGTATTAAAAAGTAGCATGGATACAATGAAATGCGAAATCCACGTTAGAATTGGAGATCGCTACGTGACACACACTCTAATTCAAATAACTAACTACGTGACACACACTCTAATTCAAATAACTAATTATGTGACACACTCTAATCCACGTTAGCGTGGGTACCGTTTCGATTTTTTTTTCAAATAACTCCTCATTAATTAATTTATAGTACTCCCTCTGTTCACTTTTATAAGACCTTGAAGACATTTCGCATAATGTGCAAAACAGTTCATTTTAAGTTGTCTCAAACGACTTACAAAAGTGAACGGATGGAGTATCTCGCTTCAATGACTAATTATAGCAAGGAAAACATGGGCATGGTATACATACAGATTCGCTTGCAAATGAAAGAAGATTCGCTTGCATTCTCAAATGTAGGCGCACCAGTGCACTCAGGTCGTGTCGGGTGGATGCTGCTTCGTGCCTTAAAGGCAATCGCCTTAGGATCGACATGTGGGCCAGCCACCTATCGGGCCCACATGTCATGGACAAAAGGCAGGTGCCTTAAGGCACCAAAGCATAGTCCTGCTGGGTGGTAGCATGTGTCGGACGGACGCCAGAGCACCCAGCCACCCACCCCCCCCCCAAAAAAAGGACGACGACAATATAAGTTCACGCTTCCACGCTTCAATTGAAATATCCGCGGCCCCAATTCCAGCCCTGCAAAATCTCTCTTCTCCACCGCCCCTTCCGCGCCAGATTGCTCAAATCCCTAATTCGCCGCCATCCTCGAATCGCCTCGCCTCGCCTCTTTCCCCACCGTTCCCCACCTCTCGCACGGACGACGACGATGAAGACGACGGTCGCGCTTCACCACCGCACCGAGCTACCTCATCTACACCTCGCCCACCGCACCGGTGGTCCATCGACAACGCCGGCCGCCGCAACCGACGTGCCTCACAGACACCGAAGTTCCACCGCATTAGGTGCGCTTCACCGACGCCGCCTCCCAGCTCACCGGGCTAATTCACCGAGCACATCGTCGCACCTCCACCCCCGAGGCCGTTGGGGCTTCACCAATGGTCTCATCCACCGCATCATAGCGCACTAATGCCACTCAAGATCTGCATCCGCGCGCTGCCAGCCAACGCCAACAAGATCACCCTCAACGGCTCAAGTGACTCGCACTCTAGCTAGGCGAGCATGCCCAAACGCCGACCAACTAGGTATCCACACATCACTCCCTTGTGCACTGTTCCGACAATGTTTGGATATCCTTTCACCGCTCTCTTAGCTTACACGCCTATGCAACTCGACTTTAACTCTTATTTCTTCCGAGATATCATCCAAACAAGCAAATCCATTTTTAGCGAAGCATGACGGGCTACGGATCTGGTACACATCCCGCACACCAGATAACCTTGTAAGTATTTGTCCTCCCAGACAACATCAAGGTCGATTCTCTTATTTGATCAACCATTCGCCGTGTCAAAATGCAGAGGGGGATGCAAGGAGCACAAGGCCTGCACATCCAAGCAAGTGGTAACATGGACTTGTACATGGAACATCCCAAGCGCAAGCAGAGCTGCAGTGAGCCTGCATAACGAGCTAGCGTAAGTCCCTACATTTCATTTAATTCAGACTAGCATTCGTGTATGATTTGTGTGCAGTGGCTGATCCACAAATTCAAGTTACCAGGCAAACATTTAACTTAAAAATATGAAGGCACTTGCACCAAAATCAACATAACTTGAGAAATGTGAAGCTACATGCACTTTGAAAACCAGCTAATGATCCAAAGTAGTTTAGATTATAAACACTAAATGATGCAAGCACCAAAAACACAAAATGCAACATGGTGTACAAGGACTACAAACATGGTCTGTACCTGCTTGAATTATTCGCTCTCCGGCTGAAAATATCAAAGTGTAATTACACGATAACCAGTGCGCAAACTGCATATCAATATATCTATCCTGCATAAGTATGCCAATAGTTTCAAACAACATATTAGAAAATATTTATGCTATGTTGTCATGATACGGGACTTTCCGTAGATGGCCTCGACGCTTCCTCAAGCTATGAAAATGCACTATAATTTGCTTGTCATCAATGCGCAAATCTCTGCTCTCTCAACATAGTAGATCATCATTAGACACTAAATCCTTCAATGAGCTTGCAAAATGCTTGCATTAGATCCTTCATTAGACACTATATGTTCATCACCAGGAGCATGTAAAATGTTTGCATCAAATCCTTCATTAGCAGCCTGTTCATTAGACACTTCTGTGCTCAAGAACAACATGAGCTTGTATGTTTGCACCGAAACTTGATTAGATACATCAGATTCAATCGACCAAGATTGATTGGGGAGTTATAGAATAAGTAGAAATTGGTTTCATTTTCTCATAGATTCCCTACATACAAGCAGTTTTACAACACCGTCAGTTTAACTATTGGCCAGAAATTGAAGAGTTGAATTAGATATAATCAGGGATGTGATGTACCTGTCACAAAGATGCTACTCTTGCAAGCTGCGATCGTCTGCTTATGCAAGCTCGATGCCATGCCCGTGCCGCCGCCGCTGCCTCCCGCGTGAGGCTACACCTGTGGTTGGATCTTCATCTTCTTGTCCTCCCGCTCGCTTGAAGCCGGCGACCGCCTCCAACGAGGGCGCGAGGAAGTGCTGTGTCGGTCTGACCAGCGGCGCTAGGTAAGGAGCAAACCAGACCGGAGGTTGGAGCGAATGAATTGGGATTTTTCCTGCTTGTCGATCGATATGGGAGGCGCTGCTTGGGGCCATGAGCCTGCTATAGGGCCTGCCATGCACTTATGTTATTGGCCCATCCAAATTGAAACATTTCATTTTTTACATTGCTCGCTCGTGCGCTGGGACTAACAAAACTAGCGTGGGCCAACCTCGACGACTCAAACTAGGTGCACACTTTCCAGCCACACCGAGGCAGCCGCCCATACCAGCCCCTATGGTGGCGCCGCCTTTTTGCGCAGTATGATTGGATAGTGAAAATATTCCATGGGCGCTTTTGATTTACCCACGAATGGTTGAATTGCTTGTTTCTATGAACTGAATTCGCCAATAATGTGAAGGATGCCATCTTTTCATCCTATTGTAGATTGCTTAGATCTCGATATGCCAAAAGTAATCGCATGAAATATACAAGAAAAGCCAGTGTGATGTGTTTGGCTACAACTAGTCCGACTACACGCCCTCATATAACATATCAAGGATGCACCATCTTACCAGATTAACCATTTAACTTACCCATGCAAAGGTGGGAAGAAAGAAGTATTGGGACTGCGATCCAAGCAATTGATGCCATGGACTCCTTTGTACAACCTTGTAAGCGAAAAAGAAGTTGCAGTGTGCCTGCACAAAGAACTAGCGTAAGTTCGCCACCGCTTCTCGAATTTTAGTTAGTCACTTATTGCAAAATTGTTCAATTACGTTGTTTGGCTTAATTTAGTTTGCTATCGATTACATAATGGCACAGCCGTTAATCATATTGTAGACAGCGCCTATCTATGTGTTTGATACTTACTGTTAAGAATTACCTGTTTGCCTTAACTTAAATATCTACTTGTTTGTTTAACTACTTTGTTGCTGCAACAGCGGTTACAATGATGTTAATAACTATTCCTCCGTCCCCATAATATAGGACGTTTTTGACACTAGCATAGTGTTAAAAACGCCTTACATTATGGGACGGAGGGAGTACTTTTCAGCATCCAATTGAAACTCTTTAATTCCTTGTTTGTTTAACTGGTTTGCTGTTATAACTCCCAGCTTGAGATGTTTTGCTAACTTCAACTTTTCTGAATCCAATCGAACTTTAATGGCAAAACAGGTTAGCCCAAGATCAAAGAGCGAGGTCCCCATGGACGTTGCATCATCCCACAAGAGTGGCACCGCCCAATCGTGCATTATGAATTGCCAACTGCCGATGCTCTAGAGGCTAAACTAGTGGTAGAAAGAGATTCGCTTCTACACTTAGAGATGAAGTTGACATGTTGAGGAAGCAAACAGCACAATCACAAGAAGTACTCAAGACAACCATTAAATATTTGGTGGATTTCAAAACGAAGCAAGTCGAGACTGACCAAATTGTTAAGGTCCTCAAGGAAAAAGGAAATTAAATTCCTACTTGGTAAATCATAGGTGAAATGTTCTTTCCATAGTTGAATAACCTTTGTGTTGTCTGTTCATGTAATCAATCAAACCATTTGTTTTAGAGATCATGTAATAATTATTTTTTTGTTTTTGGTTTGTAATTTTATTTGAGCACAAGTCTGTATTAATTGATAAGACTCGAGACATTTCATTTGGATTGCTGTGCTGCACCTACAAATATGTTAATCGGGCTGAATGTGCATTCAGCAATAGTAGTAGTATAGATGGACCATAAGTGGCACGATCGAAAGGGCCAAGATGTGGCTAAAAAAGGATGTTGTTGTAGCCAAAAAAAGTACAAATGCCTGGCTTATGTATGTTAGTTGATATTATTGATCCATATACTCTATAAGTGTTTATATGTCCGTTAGTTCTGTACATTCTTGGTTGATTGACTCGGTATTTGAATCTTGATACATCACTTGTGTACATATCTAAATGGGAGTACACATTATGCTGCGTGTGACATTTGAGTTGGACATGAAGTGTTCCAAATATTCAATTCACCTTAAACTGGATACTAGTTTCTGAATTTGAGTATCGGCATTTGTAAACCATATTCATATATGACAAAGGAATACATCTTTGTCGCCCTTTTGAAGATATATAAAACACATAGAATGATTTATAAAGATTCATATAGGAATACAAAATGGATTCAATTTAGTTGTCGTGGTAAACGTGGATGCTTATTGTCCCAAAATTCAAAGAAGCAGCAAAATGTCCACTCCCACGCCGGCTCCCCCGAAGCCAAGTGTTTGGAGATGGAAATTACTTTCTACCCATTACACGGACAATCCATCGCCCGATTTCCACGGCTCTAAATAGGGTAGGTTAGTAACTTCAATTAGACGTGACACGACCGCCTCGAGCCCATTCCGACATGGTGGGCGCCAAACATGGGCGGCAAAACACATTTGATTCAAGCTCGTCCGAAAGACCTCTGCTTTCTCCCTCCATTCCCCATTCATACACGGTGGGCGGCAAAACAAACTCGACTCGGCCAAATCGATGTAGGCAAATATTTTCAATAGGGGCAGGTTTGTAACTTCACTTAGACGTGACACAACCGCCCTACCTGTCAGCCCTGCTCATACACCGTGGGCGCCAACCACCTCTCTCGCCTCAAATCGCCTGGGAAAATATTGGCGAGATGCGAGATTACCGCCCTATCCCCAACCGACGAGACGCCCAAATTTTAAACGGGGCTAAGTTCAGAATTTTCCCATATTTCGCATGTGCACGCCCCAAAAACATGGTTCCCTGCATCTCCCTCCATTTTCCCATTCATACACCGCCCATGCTAGAACACCCCATCCCCACACCAGCCTCCGTCCCGCCACCCCATCCATCGCCGCCGCCCTCCACCACATCCATCGACACCGCCCTCCACCATGCCGGAGCGCCTACCAAGACCGCTCGCCCATCGCTAGAGATGGATGTTTTCATCCACGGCGACGGACCAATAGCCTTGCATCGCGCTCCTCTCGCTTCATCGGCGCCGTCGTCCTTTTGTCCGGGCCGCCACACGACCTTCTCTTCCACCGCAACGGACTTATCCCCGATGCACCCGCTCATCGTCGCAGATCTGCTTCAACGCCACCGACAGCCATCGCACTTCGATGCCTACACGGCGCCGCAAGAGAGGTGGTACTTCATATCTCCTCAACTTTTTGATCTCAACCAGAAAATAGATCTTAACTTGGTTACTCTACTTTCTTTTCAGCTCTTAGAATTTAGTTCTTAGTTCAAAGCAAACAATGGATGCTAAATATCATTTCTCCGGTTTGCAGCTTCAAATCTGCCATGGCACAGCCATAATACGGTTTAATTGATCATGCTTAGGGTTTAATTGATCATGTTGGTTCTGTGGTGGTTTCTTTAATAGAAATCGGAGGGGAAACCCTCTTTTGCTAAAAAAAATATGCTTAGAGTTTCCCCCTTTTATGATTACTATACGATTAGAATACGTGCTTCATGTCATAATAACACTGCTCCACGCATCAAGCTAAACAAGCTTAGATGTTCAAATACGAATCTGATATTATTAAAACAAAGTTGTTTAATTGGTCAGCTAAATGTTCCTAAATTAGTTTCGAAAATGCATGTTCAACGCTCGGGTGTGTATCTCTACAGGGTGCCCACGGTGGGCCGCCCACCTGGGATTTTGGGTCGCCCCAGCCCCGATTCCCTCTATTCTCTCACAAGACTTCCGATCTCTACTGCTTCACCGCTTGCCTCGCCGGCGACTTGCCATCCCCGGATGGCATGGCTCTAGGAGGAGACGCCGACTAACAGAGGCCAGGAGCCGCCGCCAACAGATCACCACTGCCGGGCGCGCCACCGTGCCTACCTTCCCAAATTGCTCAGGGCTCGTGCATGCAAGACCCACCAAGCCAACCCGATTTATCCCGAGATACGCCCTCAACACTCAGCAGCCACTCCTCATCACCCATTTTCTAATTGATTCATTACTCATTAGGCAGGACTGTCATTAGGGTTTGTTGTGTGCTCTGCTACCTACACTTAATGGTTCAGATGTATTTCGCAATCTTTAGTACCTCTAAAGTTCACAGAGTTTTCAAAATTCGCCCTAACAGAAACTAGTCATTTTGGATTGTTGGTCGAGTGACATTGACCCAGATTACTACTGCAAGCCAGGTTTATTGACAATTTTACTTGTCTTTCTTACTCATTCGATATAATATCCAATTATTCATGTCGATTAGTTGCAAACAATAAGTGCTAGACAAACTTCTTCATTCAGATTTTGGACGGTCTCTTCATCGCAGCTACAATTCTGCATACATGTCCTAATAAGCTCACAAGAAAATGATTGATTCACTACATCTATGCTTGCCTTGTCATATTTGTTGTCAATATTCTTTTAGGGTGGACCACCCTGTTTCTAGATACCGGAACCGAGACCTGAGTGAATAGTATTTCTATGTGATCTCTTCCATCATGTGTGGGTAACTAACACTGCATTGTATAGAAAGAAAGTGTCATTTCCAGCTTTTACATAGGTTTCGATCTTTTACATGGAATACAATCTGCCTACTTGCTTTGTGTCGCACTACCAACACTCCACCCTTGAAGCTAAACATTACGCCACTCATAATTGCTTAGTTTATTTGTTCAAATACTGAATTTCATATGATTCTAATGTTCCTACTTCAGTTTTGAAATGTGTGCCTCTGTTATAGAGACATAAGGGTTTGTATTTCGTGTGTTGTCCGTCAAGACGGTTGGGGAGGTGAACTTTGCATATGCAGGGTTTATAGGAGACACTCTCCAAGTTGAATCCGCAATGCATTCCATAGATAATCTGACTACTTTTTATGTTTTCATGAATCTCAGATTCTGAACAGCATCATAATGATTATGAGCTTGCGCGCATGAAAAGAATAAAGCAGAACAATGCCATGGCTGTCAAACTTGGCATTAAGGGACTGAAATCAAGTCTGGATGCAATGCAATGCAAACACTCTCCACCTACAAATTCATGCTCGTAATATGATCCTAACAAAGGATTCTCGAGCTAGAAGGAGACCTAAGTTAATGTAGCTCCCTAGTGGAGGAGTCAGAGGAAGATGCCCTATCTTATTCACCCATCAAGGTACTTGCTCTAACTTTCCAAGGTTACATTGCTCGCACATATCTTGCAACCGATGCTTTGCATTGCTTCTACTTTGTTGAACTACCATTAGCTTAGTTTACACATCGTATGTGAATACGCCTACCTATCCATTTTCAAGACATATTCCATCCGTCATCATACCATATTTATCCATTCAAATGTTGTTCTTGTGTATCGACGCTCAAAAGGAAGAGGGCGATTGTTGATCGTGGAGGAGCACAAGCAAAGTATTTGAAAAGGTAGTGGCTCCCGATAAATCAAATAGCCCATTAGGTGTAGTTGCAATATCACCCGACCCACAAAATACCCCAACTCTAGCAGACTCTAGCCCTACTACACCGGTCATTTCTAATGCCCCAACTTAGCGTAACCCAAACCGCAGCAAACAAAGATGATTATGCCGCTTGACATAGCACCAAATGTACGACGCAAAACCCCATTCCAAAGAAAGAGTAAACCAAATCCAGCTTGCCAAATCCTTTTCAAACCGTAGAGAGCCCCAATTGCAGCAAATAGGACCCTGCTCCATTTCTTCCCAGTTTAGAAGACGGCTTATGTTGTTGTCAGAACTTTGTGCGATCTTTCCTTCATGGAAAGATTATACCGCAGACATCGAACAATTTCTAGTCTTCCTCCGCAACTTACGCGTAAGTAATGTACTAATGTTATTCATAGTCATTATGCATATGTTTTCACGATGTAAGACACAAGATTTCATTCTTTAAATAGGCGAGGAGCAAACTGGATTGTGATGACGAGCAAGAGTTGGTTGCGCTTTTCAAGCACTCGCTGATGAAGTATCATTCCTACCGAGGCAAGCGCACTTCAATGGCAAGCCTCGAACGAAATTTATGTAAAGTCTCCGTGCTACATTTATCCGACGGTGATCGGAATAATCTTATTACACATTGGTCTCGCTGCAACGTAAGGTACCGTCTATGATATCACATCACAATTTGAACTACATTTCTGCATTTGCCTTAATGTCTCACTTGTAAGAAAATCATTAGCGTAAGAACATTCGCTCAAGGGACCACGTAATCTCGCAACTATACCGCATAATCGCATTGCTCTTGTGAGTACCTCTTGCCTCGTATGACCATACTTACTTTCATAGTTGTTTGATTATGTAGCATCACCGCACATGTTAGCCTCAGAATCGCCCATTTGGTGGACATTATAAGATCCGTATGGACTCTTACACAAATTTAGAATCAACCCAATGCTTTTGAAGAGGTTTAGCTCTGCAGTCCTCTTGTAAGGACTGAACGTGGTCTATCACTGCATTTACATTAATAGCTACTCCTCCGTCCCATAATATAAGAACGCTTTTGTATAGTACACCAAAGTTGTTCAAAACACTCTTGTATTATGGGAAGAGGGATTGGTTCATTTTGCAGCATTCTGCATCTTATCTCCCTCGCCCACCATTTACTAAAAAAGATCAGATCTACATTTAATCTTACCAAAAAGTAGAATACACAGACAATGTGTCACGACCGGTTCTTCAATAAAAATATTTATTGAACAACCGACCTATGAAGTCCAATATGAGGAAAATCCTCCATACCGGTAGACAAATCTTTGATACAAGAAGCCAGTAGCATTAAAATATTACAGGGTCGGACTGAAGATGCCCAACCAATTATTACAACACGCCGATAATTATACATGTTGGCGGATATGACATAAAGGTGTGGGGTGGAAATACTACTGACTCGAGATATGAGTGGTTGGTGGAATAACACAGTGGGGTGGTTAATAATACTACTGCTCTGGCGGCTCATCGAGCGTCGAGGTGAGGCTTGATGAATTTATTTGGGTAGCGGAAGCGGATATATCACAATGACTAATCCAGGGGTCGCACGAGACTGACTGGGATTCCTCTAGGCGTCGGACTCGCTATCGAACTCTTCATCCATGAGATGGCTTTCACAAGATCCGCCAAATCAACAAGCCGTGAGTACTTTGAAAGTATTCGCAAGACAGTTCGGACAAAAGATATAACAAATGAATGCATGAATGCGACATGATTAATTTATAACAATGTGCTACCAAATCAGTAACACAAGTAAGTAAAAAGGGAATTACGGTAGTCCGCCAACACCCAAAGAAAATAAACTCAAAACCGATCGGGTGTCCGAAGCGATGCCTCGAAGGGTGAACGAATAAGTAAAACATGCCACGCCGGGCGCCCGAGCGACACCTCAAAAAGGGCTTATATTGAAAGAAAATACATGCGTGCCGCAATGGACGCCGAGCTACATCACGTAAAGGGCTTATAACAAAAGTAAATAATAACAATGCCGCAATGGACGCTTGAGCGACATCGCAGAAAGGGCTTATAACAAAAGTAAATAATAACAATGCCGCAGTCGGACGTCTGAGCGACATCGCAGAAAGGGCTTATAACAAAAGTAAATAATAACAATGCCGCAGTCGGACGTCTGAGCGACATCGCAGAAAGGGCTTATAATAAAAGTAAATAACAATGCCGCAGTTGGACGTCTGAGCGACATCACAGAAAGGGGCTTGTAATAAAAGTAAATAACAATGCCGCAGTCCGACGTCTGAGCGACATCGCAGAAAGGGCTTATAATTCATTATTCATAACTGGCAAGTTATAGTGCTCACGGAAAATATTCCTCACAAGGCAATAAGCGGGTTAGCCCATCCACAGGAAAATAAACATATAACACTCATATGGTTATCAGGAGTCTCTGTCACCGAGACTGACACTTGACAAGATAAGATGAACACGGTACTCGGACATGAATAAGGTGAATTCAAGAATTTTGACTCTGCAGAGTTTGTACCAAAATTATCCACAGCCAACGGATTTCCGTAGTCACGAAGGACTAGTTCCGTTTACGGTATTTCGGAGGAAACACAACTAACTAGTACACACCCATCATACCTCACGCTGCCAGAATCACCCTAGACAGCGCTTAAGAAAAACTTTGAGACGGGAGATCACAATCTCGAATAGCATGGGATCAAATTTATATACGCCGCTCTAAGGGTGCCCCCTCTCGCGAATCAAAACACCCATGCCCCCGACCGATGAAAGGCTTTAATCCAGGCCATGGAACCTTCATCCCGCCTCTCGATTTGGTGTGTACCAGAAGTGGTTTGCAACTTACTAAGCCGATACCTTATGGAAACAGTGGTAGTACGAAAGGGAGATGGAAGGAATCGACTGATTTATGTTGACATAGGGTCAACGATCCGCATAAGCCCCGCATGCTACAACACTGCCATCTTACCCATAATCATGCCAACTCATGGCCGCAACATGTTTCCAACAACCCATGGATCTACCGAACTCACTTGCCTCAACTCTTACGAGATAAACTATCATCGAAATGCTCATGAACGTGCTATGATAAAAAATAATGCAAACATGCTCAAACACTCATCATATCAAAAGTTCAAACATTGCTTGCCTGGTTCGGAGTAGTCGGGTCTAGCTCGGCGGTTCATGGTTCCGTCACCTCCTTCTAGATCTCACGGTACACAAAACACATGCGCTAACGTAAATACCGTGGGGTACAGAAAAGTAACCCAAATATTTTTCAAATAAATATGATAAAAAACTAGACAAAATTTTGAAGAGGACAAAAAAAGAATCACTCAAAAATTACTTTCTGTTAAAACATTATAAGGGTTTTGGTCCAAGGACCCATCTGTAATGAAACAGAAAACCCTCAGGGGCTTAAACAGAAAAGAGCAGAAAAACGGTTCAGAGTGGAAAGCGTATTTACCAAAGTACGCTTTCAAAAAACGATTCAAAAAACAGAGAGGCTGACGGGCGGGTCCCACCCGCCAGTTTGAATTTTCAAACGAGAGAGACGGGCCTGCTTTGCGCCGAGAGTCATGGTGGTCGCCGGCATGCGATCCACGGCGAGGGTGGAGATCGGAGGGTACCTCCGTGTTCGTGGCGCCATTCCGCTTCGGTTGGTGGTGGTGGTGGTCGCCGGCGAGCACCACGCCAACGGCGGCTCCTGCTCCGGCGGATGGCGGTTCGTGGTCGGGTCTCGTCGGAGAGTGCCGCGGAGGAGGAATTGAGGAGGGGTTAGACTCGTGGTAGCATGAGAGGGTAGCCGACGGGATTTGGGCGCCGGGTCGACCTCACCAGAGTGAATCGAGGTGGAGGCCGAGGCGAACGGGCGGCCGGAGTCGAGGAAGAAGATCTCTTGAGGCCCTTCCAGGGCTTGGCGAGGACTAGTGAGGTGGTGGAGGTGTGCGGCGAGAGCGCCGCGGGGTGCTATATATAGCCGGCCCGAGGCGGTTGCCGAGAACGGGGTTCTCCGGCGAAGTTTACGGCGGCGCAGGGCATTGATCGGGGAGATTCAGGGGTTTAGCGCCGTCGTGGGGGTTCACTGGTTCCATTTAGGTGCTAAACGAGTCGGGTTTTGGTTGCTTAGGGCGTGCTCGACGGAACGGGCGGCGCGCGTCTGCCGGGCGGCAGGGAGCACGCTCAGGCTTGCCGTACACGGCGACGGTGCCACGGGCATGCGCCGGCAAGGCAGGGACACGCGAGAGCCAGGGGCGATGGGCGGCGCCGGTGGCGTGGCGAGCGGGCTCGGCCACTGCCGCCACGGTGGCGCGCCACCGCAGAAGCTTCCAACGCCGGGCGATGTTTGCCGCCACCGACGCCAGAATTGGCTAAGCGTGTGTGCGGGGTGCTGGCCAGGCAAGAGGTCGTGTGCATCGTGCCAGAGACTGTGGCAGCACAGGATCAAGTCTCACGAAGAGAAGCGACATCAATTCTGAATTCTCTGAATCTCAAAGTGCAATGAAACAAAGTAGGTCGTGTGTTCGATGAATGTTTTTGGTATGGGGAGGCTCTGCTTGAGCTGATTTTTGGTGGAGGGGCCTCTCATTGGATCTAGAGGCTGCCTGAATTTTTGTGGAATTTTTGGAGCAGAGAAGATATGAATTTCACCAAATTTGACAAATCTGGTCCAAACTTGCAGAGACTGAAATTTGAAATTTTTTAAAAGAAGAGGAGTGGATCTTGATTGTTCTAGGTTGTGGGTACCAAGGACTATCCAGGGGAGTTGGTTTGAGGTCAAAGCTCAAATGCATTTGGGTACTTGCTTTGCAAATCTCCTAGGCTCAAAATAATGGACAGAAAATATTTGGGAGGAGAAATAAAAGAAATAAAATTCAGAAAAGGGTTGAACTTGCTGAGACGGAATGTTTGGATTGCCCAAAGTGGAAGGAGAGATTTTTGGGAAGATTTTACCATGTGGTGCATGGTAAAATCATGAGTGAATTTCAATATTGGAGAAGATGCAAAAACTCCTTTTTGAAAGAAAATAAACTCCAAAGATTTTTCTTGTAATTTTTGAGTAGAGGGCAATCAGAAGAAAAATTTAAAAACCAAACACCAGAGTTGAAGGAGATGCAAAAATAAAATATTTGCTAAAGGGAAAAAGCTTTTGAGAGAGATTTTTGGAAGGGTTTAGAAGACCTTCTTCAAATCCAACAAATTTTTTGAAGAAAACCAAAAGAATATTTTTTTGGAGTGTCACACAATGCCAGTGCAGAAGTGTAGCCCATTGCTCTTGTCAGTACATTTTGTCATGTAACGCTTGTACTTCCAGGGATTGGTAGTTGATTATGTAGCATCAATTTGCATCTTATCTTCATTATCCTCTATCCCTTCCAGTATTATCATATCTATAATTACTCTCTACAAAATGTAGAGTACAGGCAATGCTTATGAAGAAGATTCTGTGCTGAAATTCTTGAGTTATCCTTCCCTTGACATGGAGAAGGGCATTATAAAGCCGGTGTTAACTGTTAATATAAGTCATCCTTCTAAAGCCTTTATCCTCAACTGCTGTTTAATTTGCTCATACTCCCTATCGCTTATCGCTGTTTAGTTTGTCGTTTCTACCAAAATGCATGTTCGTAAGAACCGTAAGTTCTAAGATTTACTTGTAAAACCAAATTTCTTATTCATACCATGCACATTACTTAATACTCCCTATATGTATGCTTGGTTTTGTGGATCTATAATCCAAAGGTGTGGTGAAGCAGCCCACGCTTGCACCTTGTCATCTCCTGTTTTATCTTATCGATGTGGTGATGATATGAACAACATGACATGCACATTATCCAAAATAGATACAATGATTTTCTTTGCCCTTCATATATGCTTGTTATGTTGACATGGTAATCCAGTAGTGTGGTGAAGCTCCCCGCATTATGAACAATGCCAAATTATGCTATTGATGTTTTGAACTTACTCTTTATTTTCTAATTTGAAATTGGATAGAATTGACAGAATAGTTATCATCTTTGTTTATACACGTGCAAAACCTGTCACCTCTCTGCTTTGTTTCAAGGTGATATGCCTGATGGCATGCACAAGTCTGTTGAAGGCTGTGAAACAAACCCAACATATATTGCAGCAAAGAAGGCAAAACATCTTGAAGATAGCGAGACAACCCCAAAGTCTTGTCTTGATGCAGTGTTCAAGTTACTTGAGACTAACAATGACAAGCTCACGAATTCATTGTCTCGAATCAGTTCGACTTCTTCATTCCCCAAGTTCTAGCAGTAAAGGCATTCTCGCAACTCAACTTCGACTTGAAGTCCCATTCTAAGAAAGATTATGGAGAACACCAATGAGAACCTCATCGCTAAACAGCCACACTGAAGCTATGACCGACATGCTAGGCCAGTCTCACAGCCTTGCTCAAGAGCTTCTGCAGTAGTTCCTCTGCAAGGCTAACCTTTCTTGAACTGTCTTGGAAGTGGTCTCGGTTCAAGATTATTTTGTTATGCCGCAATGGTGCCTAGTTTTGTAATCTGCTTCTTTGTTGTGCTTTATGATCACCGTGGCGAACTTCATGCCCAGTGGATGTAATATACCTTAAATCATTTATTTTGTAGTGTAGGTTTATTCTTAGTTACTATGCCGTAATTTCTTTATTGTATAGAGTAGGTTTGTTCTTAATTCCTACTAGTTACCGCCATCATTCGCTATCCGGAAAAATTCAGATGTAGTCGATCGGGCGAAACATTCGATAACGGACAGGTTTTAGCGGCCACAAATGGGTCGGCTCGCGTCTTTCTTGGGCCCGAATGATTGGGGCCTTCACACATTGTGTCGTGCCCAAACTTACACCGCCTATATTTTAGTTGGGCCTTTTGTCGACCAATACTTAGTTTGGCCCAGTAGCGTTGGGCCATTAATGTGTTGAATATTGTATCGGCTCGTTACGGCCGAGATGAAACCATCGGCCTTTAGCAGCCAAAATGCATGTTGGGCCTCAATTTTCACTAGTCGTCGACGAGCCTTCAAAGAGTCGAAATGTAGACCGGCCGTTATGGGCCCGATTAGCTCACGGGCCGTTACCAGGCGAAACATATCTCGGCCTTAGTTGGCCCATCGATATCATGGGCCTTTAAGAGGCCGAAGCTTAGTACAGCAACAACGGGTCGAATTACGCGATAGGCCTTTAACAGCCCAAAGTCACGCTGGGCTTAATCATGCCACCTTTAGCACGGGCCGTTAGTGGGCCTGATTTCGCTGACCATATATGGCCCATGGGCAGACGGACCATTCCCCGCCGAAAGTCACACCGGCTGAAATGGGCCCATGTTCACATCAGCCTCTAACAGCCGAAAGTCATCTGGTAGTTGGGCCCAAATATTCAGCTTAACAATTAACGGGCCAGATCGGCTTCGGCCGCAATGGGCCCAAATATTCGCGAACAATTAACGGGCCAGATCGGCCGGGCCGTAAATGGGCCAAATATTGGGCGAACAATTAACGGGCCAGATCTGGTTTCGGTCGTAAATGGGCCTTTATTAAGCGGCCGTTATTGGGCTGGCCCACTAGTACCGATTAAGTTCTACGGGCCTTTGATCGGGCCGCCTTTTAACCTATATGGGCCTCTGTTGGCTCAGCCACGTGTCGACGCACCATAGGCATGTCTCCTCCAATGGATCGGGCGACATCCGCCCATCGACGAGCCGACAGTGTTCCTTCGCCAATCGAATTTTACACGTGGAAATTTCCCATTGGTCGGGTTGTTAACGGTTATCGGATCCAAAATCCGACCCAATAGCTTAACGGCGTTCGCTACGGCGGATGCCACGTGTCGGTCACCCTTGACGAAAGCACTTCGTGACGCCGCGATTTATCGTCATGGAAGTGGACACTTCGTGATGATAATTTTGGTAATGTCATGGAACACTTCTACGACAAAGACAGTATGACTATCTTGATTCTTTGTCATGGATGTACATGCATGACAAAAAATGCGACCTACTTTGACAAACACGTATCATCACGGAAGTGTATTTTTTGTAGTGAAATTGGATGTGCTTCAAAGTCAACTTGACAAGTTCAAAATGAAGGATGGTGAAGCTGTCGCTGAAATGTACTCTAGGCTTGCTCTCATCACAAATGAGATTGCAGGCTTAGGAAGTGAAGAGATGACCGATAGATTCATCATCAAGAAGATCCTAAGAGCCTTGGATGGAAAATATGATACCGTGTGCACATTGATCCAAATGATGCCAAATTACAAAGATCTCAAGCCAACATAAGTCACTGGAAGAATTGTTGCTCATGAGATGTCACTCAAGGATAAGGAAGAGCTTCACAACAAGTCAAGTGGTGCTTACAAAGCCTCATGTTATGCTCCTACATCATCTAGTGAGAAACAAACCTTCAATGAGGAATTGAGCCTAATGGTGAAGAATTTCAACGAGTTCTACAAGAGTAGAAGCAAGGAAAGAAGTTCCAAGTCAAGGTCCTACAATGACAAAAGATCTTCGAGTCGTGAACATAATTGCTACAATTGTGGAAGACCCGACACTACTCCAATGAGTGTACGGCCCCCTACAAAAGAAGAGAAGATTCACCCAAAAGGAGAAGTAGAAGAGAAGAATCACCACCAAGAGAGAGAAGAAGTAGAGATGATCGTTATGAACGAAGAACATCTCGGAGAAGCAAGGATTCGGAAAGGAAGGACAAATCATCAAGGAGCTACACAAAAAGAAGACATCAAGCTCATGTTGGTGAATGGGTATGCGGCTCCGACTCTGACCATCACTTCGAAAGAAGTTATCACTCCAACTCCGAATATACTCAAGATGAAGGTGTTGCCGGTCTAGCACTTGTGTCAACCAACTCCTACGACATATTTGACTCACCAAATGAAGGAATTGGGATATGCTTCATGACTAAAGGCCCAAAGCTATCACACCCCGAGTATGTTGATTTCAATAGTGATGAAGATGATTTGCTAGGTGATGATGCTTTACTTGTTGACAACTCTAGTGATGAAAACTATGAAGAACTTGTTGTTAATCATGCTAATCAAGATAAAACGAATGATGATGATAAGAAGGAGATTGGGCATCTAACTAAATAACTAAACACTCTTAAGTTAGCTCATGAAACTACCTTGGAAGATCATCGAGAACTTTTGAAGACTCATGAGAAGTTACGCTTCGAAAAGCTCAACCTTGAGCAAGAGCATGGGTTCTTAAAAGCAATCAATGATGATCTTCGCAAGAAAAGTTCTTCTTACATTGCCAAGCATTTACTCTTGTCTACTTACATGCCACAAGTAAAATCTAGCAACAAGAGTAAGAAAGATTCTTCCTCTAGTAGTAACTATAATCATGTTAAATCCAATATTGTTGCTTCTAGTAGTTCTCTTGATTCCACTAATGATTCTCTTAGCCAAGTTACACTTGAGCAAGAAAATAGCTTATTGAAGGGAATTATAGAGAAAGGTGTTTACAAGAGCCTTGCCGGGAGTAAGCAATTTGAGGAAATTGTACGCAAGCAAGGAAGGCACCGGAAGAATCAAGGTATTGGTTTTGAACGAAAGTTCAATGCCAATGGAGTTGAGTGGGAAGAAGGTCAATACCCCAAGACGGAGTTTGTTCCTCAACAAGAGAAGTATGATCCTACTTCTTTCCAAGGGACACAAGCTCAAGATGATCTTCCACCACAAGACCACAAGCAAAAAGGCAAGGATAAGCTTCAAGAGGAGATTGATGCATTTGAAGAAGCTAATAAGGCCTTGGTCAAGTGGGTCCCCAAAACTACATCCAGTTCTACTTCATCAAGTACGACTACAACTCCAAGGATTCCCATCAAGATGATGTGGATCCCGAAGAAGAAGAACTAAAGAGTTCTTGAGGGTGACTCCGCCAACACACTTCACTCTAATCATCTTGGCAAGGACAAGTGCAAACAACTTCCACATCTTGCACTAGTTCAAGGAGTCACAAACCCTCTTGTTGGTAAGACAAGGGACAAGGTAACCTAATGCTTTCATGGACATCGTCTTGTGTGTACATCACTCTATGTCTATGGATGTCCTTGTTTGTTCCTTGTGGGACTAACCCGTGTAGGTATTGAAAGTGCAACTCACTCCAATGGATTTCTCCGAATGATCTACATCAACATTGAGCATCCACATCTTCAACATCTACATGAAGTCATCATCGACAAAACCCAAGGTTAGTCATCCCTCTTAGGGGGGATATCACATCTAGGGGGAGCTTTACTCTAATCAATTGAGCTAAAGTAACTCTAATGGTGTGAACACAACAATGCTTTATGTAAAAGTGGTAACCCCACTTGTGCTTAAACGATGAGTATGACCTATGATCAAATGTTCTCATTTGACTCCTAAGTCAATATACTCACATATTTTATTTTCCATTTTATTGTTTGAGCATGTTGATTGCATATTTTACTCATTGAAGGACATCCACTTGTTGCTTTGATTGTTTGGATTATTTTTCTTTTGCCAAGTGGATGGACAAGAATGCCTAAGCCTCCTCTAGCTATCTATGCTTTTCTCGTCTCAAACTCTATCCATGCTACATCACAAAGTTTGATCAAGTTAGATTCGAACCACTCTGTGTAAGGAGCACTCGGAGTCCCCGATTCTTCATAGACTTAAACTTCCAAAACCTCTCTGTGCATTTCGGTTTGACCGATTCATCCACTTCGGTCACACCGAGTTCACTGAGTTGATCTAGGTTTTCAATCTCGGTGCAACCGATTTGAACTTTTTGGTCACATTGAGTTGCAGTAACCACTTGCGATTCTGCATCTCAGTGCCACCGAGTTGTTCCACTCGGTCACACGGATAGGGTCAGGATATATATATATCCACGGGTGAGATTTTGGAAATTTCTTCAAAACCCCTCAGCCCGCTCGTGTCTTGCTCTACCACCTCGGGTCTCCGGATCGTCTTCTCATCGCTAGTGACCTCCCGCCGCTGGTTTTCATCACCGTCAACGGGATTCAACCCCACCGTTGCCGCTGTAGCGAACTCACCGCCGAACTAGGGTATGAGTTCAATCTTTTGTGCTAATCCCTTACTCCGATTCTTAGCACAATGCAATGCCATGTTCTTTACCATGTATGAGATCAATCTATCCAGAGAAAATGTCCTTTAGGTTAGGTTTGATTCAAAAATTTAGGGTTAGGTTTCCGTCGAACTCATCTCGGACCGACCGAGTTGTGGAAACCGGTCTCACCGATTTTGCTTAGGCCATTGCACTTGCACTTTTCGGTCAAACCGAAAGCTGCAAATCGGTGCGACCAAATTCAACTCTCAGTGAAACCCTAGCAATCTCAGAGCCACCAAACTGTGACTCGATCTGACCGAGTTCACTAGTTTAGACTCCAAAAGTTGCTTCGGGGTCACCGAGTTTAACAAATCGGTAGCTCCGAAATGCTTTCTGTGGAGAACTAAATCTAAGTTTTTGACTCATCTGTTTTGCAAAAAATCTGCACTTTGTGATGCTCATCCACTCTATCTCATCTATATCTATTCACAGGGTCTGCTGTTAGTTTGCTTGCCAGAATGTCTGACCAGAGTGATAGCCAGAACAAATCAGAAGAGCAAGTGCACATGAGTGAGGGCACTAGACCCTCAAGCAGCTATGATGAGGGCAGCAGGAGCACTCCAAGCAATTTGCCCAAGGCAGCCACTAGAACAAGGAAGAAGAGAACCTCAGATTCTGAGGATGAGGAGTATGTGGCTACAGAGGAGGAAGTTAGCTCCAAAAAGAAAGTCCTGAAGAAGGAATATGGTACTACTGCTGCAACAAAGCCTGGTTTGCACAAGAAGGCACCTGCTAAGAGAGTTCCAATATCTAAGGCCAGGCCTCCACTCAGGAACCTTCCAAGTGAACTGGAGGAGAGGCTGCTGATGAGGATAAGAAGAAGAAGGAAAGAAAGAGAGGAAGATGGTGCAAGAAGGTGGACCCATGGCAGAATTTGGAAGGCATTCATCTAAAGAAGAAGAAGAGGAGAAGGAAGAGGATGTTGTACCAGCACCCAAGTCTCAAAAGCTAATGGGGGATGCTATTAAGTCTGGGGCTGCCCCTTCGAAGCCCAAGACTGCCCCCAAAGTTACTGCTCAAGCTCAAAAGACATCTAAACGCAAGAGGAGCACTAGGTACATCCCAGCTGAAGAGAAGAACAAGGCCCAGTGCCTGAGATGGAAGAAGAAGATGTTGATGCCCAAGTGCTGAGGAAACTTAAACCAAAGATTTCAGATCATAATGGCAGTCATCCAGTGGTAGAGGATATGAGCATCAGGAAAGATGCAGGTCTCAGAATTTGGAGACAGTCTGATCCATATGCTGTGACAAGGAAGACTGTTGTTGTTGGGGATACAACTACTGAGTGTGAACCGCCCTAGAGGGGCCGGTTTACCCTCGTCCATGATCCAGGCCCACGGAGGAGGCCCGGAGCCCAGAGGCGACTTAAGGTCCATTTATGTGAACCGCCTTAGTGTTGTAACTTGTGTTGTAAGACAAGAGAGGAGAGACCGAGCCGGACACTTGTATGAGCCGGATCGACTTCAGAGACCGCCCAAGGCCAACCCGTATATAAGGGACGACCGGCCGCGGATTAAGGATGATAATTCGAGGTCGAGGCGGCTATTGCTCCCTAGTCGCCAAATCACATCAATCCCATCACAAACTAGACGTAGGCTTTACCTTCATCAAGGGGCGAACTAGTATAACTCACGTGTCTTGTGTCCGCTTTAACCCTCTAGGTTAACCCGCGCGATGGCCCTCGACTAAGTCCTTTCACGAGGACATCTGCCGTGACAATTCCACGACGCTTGGCGCCACCGTGGGGCTATCGCGTGACGGTTTGATGATCTTAGAGGGCAAGTTCTGGCGACTCGAAGGCTATGCGTCAGGCCGGATGACTAAGAGTCGTCGCAAGCTCTACATCGACGATGCGGATCGGGGCCCCGAGGCCGCTCGGTTGAGTACGGATACCGGGTCCCCTTTGGTGGCATACACGTGTTCATCGGCAAGATCGGTGAGCCAGGGCCTGGGCCGGACATCTGCACCGACCTCGTCGAGACGGCTCAGCGGGCGAAGAAGAGTCCCGCCCTGGTTAAACCGCCCGTCAAGCGTGCTTTCGTGGGGGTCGCCCATGGAAACTACGAGGGCGGATCAGCATCCGGCGATGAAACCGTTGTCTACTCTGGCGACGAGTCATCCGCCGGAGAAACGGAGTCTCTCTACCAGCTCCAAGATGGCGGATCGGGGCTGTTCCGACGGTGAGAGTATTCCGACACCTTTGATCTACCCACCGGGTTGGAATTTTCATGGCTGGTACACAAGCGGTGCTTCACTCTTCGACCGCGGCGCCCATCGCCGGCGGTTCAGCGAATGGTGGTGGCGACCGAAGGAGGCCCCGCGCCCCGCCGCTCAAGTTCTATCGAGTTGTTTGACGACACTACGCCATGGCGGAGGCCAATCCGGCGGATCAGACCTACACAACGCAGATTGCGAGGGTAAAGGAACAGATCGCTAAAGCTAAAGCGGATCGGCGGCAAACGCCGACGTGAGGATGGCGGCGAACGGTCGCTGGATGCGCAGCTTATAGGCTCATCCGGATCGAGTGCATCACATGAAGTCGAAAAGGAAGTACAGATCCCGCTTGCCTTCGGTTTTCGAGGAAGAGAGCTTTAATACCCTGTAAGGGGGACGATAATCCGCCACCGTGGCAATCGGCGGAAGCACCGGGACGGCCGCGCGGTTCAGCCCGTGTGATAGATCTGCCCGCCATCACACCGGCGCACCCCTGATCGCGGCACACCTCCGGTCACTACTCCAACCCGACGGATAACCTTGTCGCGGCTGCAAGACGATTGAGGCGATTCGATCGAGGGCGATTCACCACAAAGCGGTAGAAACTTCGCCGGTCAAGGAGCTCCTCAGACGGCCCCGCTCAAAGAGAAGCATATTCATACCGGGATCGGATCCACTCCACCCCCGCCTAAGCCGGAGTTATAGCCGGCGTAGATGAACCGGCCGTGTCAAGCAACGCGCAGCACGGTCCGCCTCGAGGCAACAACCCGGCTGGTGGCTTCAAGACGCCAAGTGGTGGTGGACCGGCCAGGCACGCAGGAGGCCGAGTTGGCAGCGCAACATGAGGACCAGCAGCCCGCGCCGGTTCGTCCGACCATCTTCGAACCGGGGGTCACGTCTGGATCATTGGGGGTGCCTTGTCTCGTCCCCGCTTTACGCAACGTGCGTTTGCCTAAGGACTTCAAAGGACCCCGCAAGGTGCCCAATTACACCGCCGATTTGGCTCCAGAAGCGTGGATAGAAAGCTATGAGATGGCCATGGAGATGCTGGATGTGGACGAAGCTGCGTGTGCAAAGTATTTCACCATGATGTTGGAAGGTACAGCCCGTACTTGGTTGAAAAATTTGCCACCCAACTCAGTTAGTTCGTGGACCCAGTTACGGACCCGGTTCATTCAGAATTTCAAGATACCTGTAAGCAGCCCATGTCTGTGGTGGATTTGGCGGCTTGTGTCCAAGCAGAGGGAGAATCTACAACACATTGGGTGCGCCAAGCTTCGAGGTCTTACATTCATCGACCGGATCAACACGGATTCTGCTATCTTAACCCTAGAAGCCAACCGCCGGTTCGAGCCGCTGAAATTGAAGTCGGGTCGCATGAAGCGTTTTGTAATGACATGGGCACGCCATGGGCGTTTTGGTAAAGTATGCTGACTCGATAGTACCAAGGATCCCGAGTCTCAAGGTGACGAAGTAGGGAAGGGAAAGCGAATGGCAATTCTAGAAGCCAGCAAAGATCATCCGCAGCAATGGGGAAACAAGCGTAAGGCTAACGGTAACATGGGCTTCGTGGCCAACACCAACGACAGGACAAGGGACAGCGGCGCAAAGGTAGGCAATCAAACCGGGTGGTGCACAAGGTCACAATCCGGAGCGCTTTGAATTACTTGTTGAATCAACCTTGTCCAAGCATGGGACGAAGGAGGCACCGCGAATCACCTCTGAAGGATTGTTATATTATGCACGAGTTCAAAAATTCTAATGCTTTCGGTATGATCAAGGGCCGGCGGCGGTTCGAGGTCCGCCCGGTTACGGTGAAGGAAATTCGCCCTGGGTTCGTGGTAATCCGGGCGGCAAGGTAATCAAAACAATCAAAACAATCGAAACTAAGGGGTTACAATCAACAACAGCAGCAATGGGTTACCAAAGTAATCCAAAGCAGTTAAACAAAGGATGATATCATGTCTTTACCACTAGCTTGGACAGACGGGACCGCAAACTTCAGCAGCGGGCGGTCGGTGTTGTTGAACCGGCCGCACCGCATTACTGCTACTGGTCGAGCAACCTATTGTATGGAGCAGAGGATCACCTCCCCGAAGTTTACAATCCGGGTCAGCTGGCCTAGTAGTGGCACCTCGTGGGAGGCTACAAGTTCACCAAGGTGCTTATGGATGGAGGAAGCAGATCAACATCCCGTACTACGAGACCTTCCGATTAATGGGGTTGATGATAGACATCTCAGCCGTCCAAGACAGTATTTCACGGTGTGGTGCCCGCAAGTCGGCATACCCGGTCGGTAAGATAGCTCGAGGTGGCCTTTGGAGATGAACATGACTCGGATCGGAAACATTGACGCTTGAGGTGGTGAAAATCCAAAGCCCTTACCACGCCTCGCTTGGGCGGCCGGCTTATGCTAAGTTTATGGCACGGCCTTGTTATGTTTATTTGCAGCTGAAAATGCCGGGTCACAAAGGGACGATAACGGTTCACGGAGCCGCCGGATTGCTTGGAATGCGAGGAAGGTGATGCGGCTTATGCGGAGTCGGTTTGTGCCACCGAGGAGTTAAAATATTATAAGGACAATGTTGATCCGCCGATATGACCCCGCTGAAGAAGCCTACTACTGAGCATGATCCGGATTTGAAGTTTAAATCGGCAATGAGACTAAGCTTGTTGATTTTGTGCCTGCGATTCGCCCAAGCAGTTCACCATCGCTAACTTGGATCCTAAATAGGAAAGCGCCTCATCGAGTTCATCCGTGAGAACCGGACATTTTGCATGGAAGCCTTCGACATGCCGGTGTACCGAGGAACTCGTGAGCACACTCTTAATGTTGATCCCAAGTACAAACCAGTAAAACAGTTTCTACGCGGTTTAATGAGGAAAGGCGCAAGGCCATTGGAGTGGAGGTTGCGGGCTCTTAGCGGCAGGATTCATTGTTGAAGTTTTCCATCCGAGTGGCTTGCTAACCCGGTGTTGGTCCTTAAGAAAAATGGCACTTGGCGCATGTGCGTGGATTATACAGATCTCAACAAAGCTTGTCCAGCAGATCCTTTTGCCTTCCCCCGTATTGATCAGATTATTGATGCTACGGCGGGTTGTGAGCGTTTGAGTTTTTTGGATGCATATTCCGGTTATCATCATATTAAGATGGCGGTTAAGGACCAGGAGAAGACGGCGTTTATCACCCCTTTTGGAGCCTTCTGCTATGTATCTATGCCTTTTGGGCTCAAGAGCGCCCAAGCAACTTATCAACGCTATGCATGTAATTGCTTGCATGAACAGATCGGTCGTAATGTGCACGCTTATGTGGATGATATCGTGGTTAAGTCAAGGGAGAAAGAAACACTGATTGAGGATTTGAGAGAAACCTTTGACAACTTGCGGGTGTATAAAATGATGCTTAACCCGGCCAAGTGTGTTTTTGGTGTTCCGACAGGCAAGTTATTGGGTTTCCTTGTGTCCAACAGGGGGATTGAAGCTAATCCGGAGAAGATTACAGCTATCACCTCCTGGCTAAGCCAAAGTGTATCAATGATGTCCAACGCTTGGCAGGTCGGATTGCTGCGCTTAAGCCGGTTTATCATCGCTCGGAGAGAAGGCCATCCCTTTGTACCAGATGTCAAGAAGACGGATCGGTTTCGAGCTCACCACCGATGAGGCGTTGAGGACTTAAAGCGGCAGCCGCCAACTCCTTTGTTTCTGCTGCTCCCATTGACAAGGAGCCGCCCTATTATATGTTGTTTGCTAATGCCGTGGCGGTCAGCGTAGCCATTGTGGTAGAACGGAAGGAGGCGGGAAAGGAGTATCCGGTTCAGCGGCCGGTTTATTACATCAGCGAGGTTCTCATTGAGTCCAAACAAAGATATCCGCATTGGCAGAAGCTAGTATATGGAGTTTTTATGGCAAGCCAGAAGCTGAAGCAGTATTTCCAAGGGCGCCCCATCACAGTGGTCAGTTCAGCTCCTTTGGGCGATATCATACAGAACCGGGAAGCGACTGGCCGGATTGCTAAGTGGGCTATAGAACTTGGGCCGCACGGTTTAAGGTATGTGCCTCGGACGGCAAGAAAGTCTCGTGCACTTGTGGATTTCATTAATGATTGGACGGAGTTGCAAGCACCGAAGAAAAGCCGGATCATACCTATTGGACCATCCACTTTGATGGGTCCAGCAATTGAGGGCTCGGGGTGGAGTCGATTAACTTCCCACGAGGTGACAAGTTCTCATTACGTTCTTCGCTTAATGTTCCCTGTACTAACAATGCAGCTGAGTATGAAGCTTTGCTCCATGGTCTACGGATGGCTAAGGAGATGAATCTGAGCCGGTCAAGTGCTTTGGTGACTCGGACTTGGTGGCCCAAAGAAGTATCGTGCACTTGGGATTCCAAATATCCGCCATGGCTGCGCACCGTCGGGAGGTGGATATGGTTGCAGGACACTTTAAGGGATATCAGTGGACCATGTGGATCGCCGGAAGAACGAGGCGGCGGATGCTCTAAGCGGCTGGGTTCTCAACGTAAACCGTCCCGCCTAATGTTTTCCTTGACGATTGCACCATCCGCCGCTTAAACTTCCCGATGAGGTCGATTTGGCTATTCCTGATCCGGAGGCTCACTTGGTGGCAGCTTTGCATGTCATTCGGATTGACGCCCCTTATTTGGCGACATGAACCGGGCGAAGTTACCGTAAGATGAGACGCTGGCCCGACAGATAGTTCGGCGGTCTAAATCCATGACTATACATAAGGGCGAAGTTGCATCATTGCAGCGTGTCCGGGCGTTTCAGCGCCAGTGTCCCCGAGGAAGGCCGTGAGATATTGCGTGAGATCCATGAAGGGATTGTGGTCATCACGCCGGTTCAAAATCCTTGGTGGCCAAAGCGCCCGCCACGGTTTCTATTGGTTGACCGCCCATGCTTGATGCGGAAGATCTGGTCGACGATGTGATGGTTGCCAAAAGTTCTCCAGACGTGTTCATGTGCCACCCAAGAATTGAGGATGATTCCAATTACTTGGCCGCTTTGCACTTGGGGTTGGATATGGTTGGACCTTTCAAAAGGTCCAAAGACAAGAAAACCCACCTGTTGGTGGCGGTTGATAAGTTTACTAAGTGGGTCGAGGCGAGCCCGTTAGTAAGTGTGATGCGCCACGGCGTTCAGTTCATCAAAAGGTGATTTTCCGTTCGGGTTTCCACACAAGATCATCACGGACAATGGCACCAATTTGTCCAAGGGAGCCATGAAGGAGTTTTGTGAACGAGCACATCCGCTTGACGTTTCTTCAGTGGCCCACCCGCAGTCCAATGGTCAAGCGGAACGAGCTAATCAGGAGATCTTGAGGGGTATTAAACCCCGGCTTATGGTCCCTTTAGTAAGGACGCCGGGTTGTTGGGTCGAGGAGTTGCCATCTGTGATATGGAGTATCAATACTACACCAAACAGATCCACTGGATACACGCCGCTCTTTATGGTCTATGGAGCGGAGGCGGTCCTTCCTGTGATATACGCTATGACTCGCTTCGTGGCGGCTATGTTGAGGCCGACAAAGAGGCAGCCCGGCAGGGCGATTTGGATCGACCGGATGAGGAGCGAGATATGGCGGCTGCTCGCTCGGCGATTTACCAAAGAAGATCTTCGCCGGTATCACACCAAGCGGTTAGAACAAGAACCTTTCAGAAGGAGATTTGGTGCTTCGCTCATTCAAGACCGCAGATATGCACAAGCTATCCCCACCTTGGGAAGGGCCCTTTGTGGTCGGTAAGAATCTGTACAACGGGTCATACTATCGATTGATGTTCGAGAGCGGAAAGACTCACGACGCCGAAGAGGAGACCAACAGCCGTGGAACATAGCTCATCTTCGCCTTATTATACTTGAGCCATCGGCTCCACTTATGTACATATTAAGACAATGTATATATTATGAATAAAGCAATAAACCGGATCCTCGGCCAAAGCGGGTATCCGCTCAGATAAAATCCGGTTTGGGTACATGGAGATGTCGCCGTGAAGCGGCCTCCGGTTTAACCCTTTGCCTTGATTTTCAGAAATTTTTGTCACTTGGGGCTTGGTCGTGTCCGAACCAATGCAACACCTCTTGACAAAGAAAAAGCCACCAGATCACTTGGGGACATGGTCACGCCTGAACCATCACGCCTCTTGGTCGGCCTAAGGCCATAGAATCACTTGGGGCTTTGGTCGAACCCAACCATTGCAATGCCACTTGATCGGCATCATGCCACGATTTCATTGGGGACTGGCTGACTTGAACCATCGCAACACCTTATAGGAGCTTGGTCCCGTCCACCATGGTAACACCATCGATCCGCTCAAGAAAGCCTTTTCTTGCAAAACGGTTTTATCATTGCCTTTGCTTCCATGTGGTTTTTATACCAATCATTTGATTTTTGTTTGCCTTCTTAAACCGACAAACCTCTTTAAACCGGATTCAAGTTGTCAGAATTCGGTCCATTTTTAATCCGGCGATTTTATTCCGGTTCGATTTTTCTGTTAACATCCCATTATGGAGTAACAGGGGGCTTATCATGCCTGACACGGTTTACAAGGTAAACTGGCATTTTGAGCACAGGAGTTATTTTCTCCTTTGCCGGTGATGGTTCCTAAACCTCAGCCTCAAGATTGGCTAAGCCAACTGCATGCCCGACGCAAGGTGTATTTTTATATCATAACGCTTTGATCATATACATCCCTATTTTCTTATATAAATATATGGGCGTCGTAAGCCGGCTGGCGACACAAGCCGCCGTGGCGGGTTAAAGAATTTGTGATTGCAGGCAAAATAAGTTGAGGGTTCATCACTCCACAGTATCAGCACCACCATGCAAAAGGTTACAGACTGAGGTTGTAAAGGCATTGTTCAAAACAAAGTGCGGACTATCCTATTACAAAGCCTTTTAAGGCCCGGTGTTTCATGTGGTGTTATGCCTTGAAGCTTCGGAGGCGTCACCCGGCTTGACGGATTACGCTTCTTCGCCGAGTTGACGTGAGGTAGAGGGGGCGCCTGGCGTCGGTTCAACTTCTTCTTCTTCCTCACCCAAAGCCCGGAAGTCATTGGTAGACCACCAATCCGGTTAAGGCCCGAAGACAGCTTCTTCACTTATCACTCAGCCGGATCAACGCCGAGGGCATAAGTGTGCTTACGGATTGGAGGAACAAGGCTCGCACTTCGTGGATGGCAAACCCACCCGCTTGTTGTTTGCGTCATAAAAAGAGCGGTGAACCGCCAGTTGGCTTCACTGCCATTGACTTCGCCAACGGACGATCTCCTTTGTTATCCGCTTGAGCGCCGTTATCAAAGGCCTCACCGTTTTCTTGAGCGCTGGGGAAACCTTTGGCTATGTCCGCCGGATCAAGATCTGCTATCCACGCCTTGGCGCGAGTCAGAGCCAGTAGGGTGCCAGCCCGGGCCGCGGATCGCTTCAACTCTTCAAGCTGCCCCGGAACCATGGACAACCGGTCCAAAGTCTCTCGATCGTGGACGGCGCCTTGTTGTCGTATGATGTGGCACATATGACTCGCTGGGCGCCGGTATACAGCTGCTCAATCAGCGTATAAGCAGCCTTGAGCTTTTTCCGCACATCAGAGCCCATATGCGCAATACGCTTGCCTGCACCGGTTTCAGATAACTCGGGTTAAACCGGCGGAAATATCAAAATTGAGATAATCAGTGCAAATTTTCTTACCAAAGACAGCAGAAGTCATAGCATGTACTTGGCGCTTGAGTCCGGTAAGCTCTTCAGTCACCGGTTTAAGGGCTGCTTCAGCTTCTTCCGCCCGCTTTATTAAACCGGCTTTCTCGGTGTCCCAGTTGACCCGCTCGGATTTATGCCACTCCTTCAGCTGTTCCATAGTGGTCAGGGCAGTTTTTAACTCATCCTTGGCTTTGGTGGCTTCTGCCATTTGAGTTTCCAGATTGGCTCGAAGGTCCTTGAGTTGCACAGTTTGCTGGTATATTTCATTCTGATAACAAAGGGAGCATGTTAGTTGTTTCATTATACAAGTCCCAAGCTCAATACAAGTATTCAACTTGGCACTTGGGGGCTAATGGCTAGTTGATCTCAGTTTGCTATGAGGAGACACACCTTAAGTCCCGGTTTAACTTTGCAAAGTTAAACCGACCCTTGGGGGCTACTATACACTCAAAGTACAAGAAAGGTCAACTCATTACCTCACAGCGGTCCTTCATGCGATTTACGGCACCGGCTTCAAAGTCACGGCTTGTATAAAGCCGGTTCGAAAGCCGGAATGAAGTTCTTGGGCAGAGAAGTTGTCATAAGCCGACAGATCAGTCTTCCCCTTGTCTTTGTTCATAGTAGTGGAACCTTCCTTGAAGCTGTGCTTTGCTAAAGCGACCGGTTGGCTAGGAGCAGTGTAGCCATGCTCGCCACAATAACATCGCCATTTTCGGCGGTCTTCTTTGGGCTTGATGTCTTCTTGCTCTGGCTCGGCGGTTCAACAATCACGACCCGCTCTGTGGACGGGTTTGATGGAGCAGGCTGCGAGGTTTCCACTTGAACCTCCGGTTCAACTTCTGGCGGATCAGCAGTATCGTCTTTGTACAACTCGCCAGAGCTATCTTTGGCGGCTTCAGGATTTTCGTGGGTTTGTTCTGGGGTCTTTTCCGGATCAGCATCCGCAGTAGGGTCAAGGGTTTTCGCTTTCTTACTCAAGCGAGCCTTGGTGCTGCAATATTCAGAATGGAATTAAGACAAATTGGACAAAGCAATTGTAAACCGAATTGACGGGACAGCGATATGCACTCGCAGCAACTTTAAGCGGAGGCGAACGCGTGGTTGATGAACCGCGGACGAGTTGGAAGAGGCCCGATAATTTGGGTCGATGGATTGAGAGGACATCGGAAGAAACCCTTTAAGGGATAACGCCAGAGAGCAAGTCACCTCGGACGACGCTCCGGTTGGTGTGTCTGTAAACCGGATGAGGTAATCCGCTGGCCACTATGCGGGTCGTCGGGCGCTTTCACTTGCTGTGTCTTCAAAGAAAGGTTTGGATTTAAGTAAGCACAGAATGATATTTTTCACTTTCCGGACGGCGCGCAATTCTTTTAACCGCACAAGGTCGGATTCGAAGAAAGAAAGATTACCTCAACAGGGTCGGCATGGCTGGCTTCAGCATCATCCTGGGAAGTAAAGTTGTCAGTAAAAGGAATACAAAGGGACAAATCATAAGCAAGAATGAACACAAAGCGGGAAGCCGGTTTACGGCGGCTCCCTCGTAAGAATGTCAAGTTTTACCTCAGCTTCTGATTCTTCGTCCTCCGGCAGATCAGAGGACTCGGCGGCTTTCTTCTTGCCTGCCTTCTTGGTGGCCTTGGACTTTACACGCGGCGCCCGAACCGGTTTAGTACGTTTCCAGAAGGAGCTGTCAGCCTGAGAAGTAACAAGGATTAATGCATATCAACAAAGTTTTAAGACCCAAGAATGGTGAATAGAGCGGCGGTTTGTTGGCAACACAGAATGGAGCCAACCCGGTTAGGCTGCAGACAGAGATCGGTTCATCAAGCATCTTCTTTACAATCTCGGTAACCTCAAGTTCAGTTATGGGCAGCTCGTGACGTCTTTGAGGGTCTTTGAGGCTGCCGGTGTACTCATGCATCAATCCGGGCCGGCGGCTTAGTGGCAAGATGCCCCAAGAAACCCAACACCGCACAAGGTCCACGCCGGTTAAGCCATTGGCCATTAGAGCCCGGAGCTTGATTATTTGAGGCGCGAAGTTCTTCTGTTCCGCGGCGGTTAAGCGTGAAGGCAGCGGATGCTGGTTGCTGAGCCGGTGAGGACGATAACCCGGCAAGGGGTTCTCGTTGGCAAGAGCAGTGTTCCGGCAGTAGAACCAGGTCTGGTTCCAATCCTTTGGATGGCTGTGGTGTTTGGCGTGAGGAAAATCCACTTCCTTCCTCTTTTGGATTGAAACGCCGCCCAGCTCTGTGTTCGGACCGTCAGAAAATTCGGTACGACGGTTCAAGTGGAAATAAATCCCGGAACAGCTCCACAGATGGTTCTTCCTGAAGATAGACTTCACAGAAGACTTGGAAGTTGCATATGTTTGACACAGAGTTCGGGCCGATATCCTGCGGATGGAGTTTCAAACTTGCAAGCACGTCCCGGAAAAATTTTGAACCGGGCGGGCAGAATCCCCGGTCTAAGTGCTGCATAAACACGATTACTTCTCCCTCTTGTGGTTCGGGAGGAAACTCGCCATCCGGAACACGCCAAAGGAGGACATTTTTGGAGCCAAACCGCCAAAGGTGACATAGCCGTTCAGCTTGCTTTTGATGATTTTGGACCGACCCAATTGCAAGCTGAGAATTGAGGAGCCATTCCGGAAGACTAAGCTGCGAAAGAAAGGAAGAGACGGTTTACCATTAAACGGTTCAGGCATATCATACATTGTTAAACCGGTGATTCAGCATCCGGCTTCCCATTCCGGTTTAACTGAGGACTAATGGAGTGACGGGTTAGCTATCAAAAGTTAAACCGCCAAATAAGGCAGAGCTGAAAAATCTACTAAGTGTGGACAGAAACAGTTTTCACATGCGAATGGAGGTAATCGAGATCTACCGAAGCTCTAGTAAGAAAAACTTTACGACCTATGCAAACCTTCATAAAGAGCAGGAGGGTTCGGGTATTCTACACTCGAGGATCTGAACAAAAGGAAAGATGCGTAAAGAGTTAATTGGACGGCGGGGCAGCCACCTGCATAGGATGCACGGTACGGCTGAGTCGTACGGCCATGGCGGAGCGAGTATGAAGAACTGATATGAGCACCTATGAACTATGAGATGAACAGGGCTTTCAGATGGGATCTAGGGTTTGAGAGGAACCTTACCTGACGAGCAGAAACCGCGGAGGAGCGCCAAAACTCGACACGATCAGGTTGATGCAGCGCCCGGCGTTGAAGCGTTGTTTGAAGGTCGGGGCGACGCGGAGCTTCGTGGCTAGAGCGTCGCGAGGAAGGAGAAGAGCGGAAGAAGAAGAAGAGAAAGGCGACCGGTCTATTTATAAGGGACCGAGCAATCAACGGCGCGAGAATCGAGGAGTCAAAAGCGGCGGACGGTGCAGCGGCCGCCTCGATTTCGGGATAGCATTAAATGAAGGAATCTTACTGTTTGGATTTCTTTATTAAAGATGACGCCAAGGTGCCCCGACATGGAGATCGGAGGATGACGCCACGGCGGTTCAAGCGGATGGCGGTTTACAAAATATGAAAGGAGATCAAGAGTTTCAAGATGTTGAAGATTAACTGAACCGTTCAAGTCAATCTGGGCCTAATGTTGGGGATACAACTATCGAGTGTGAACCGCCTCGAGGGGCCGGTTTTCCTCGCCCATGATCCAGGCCCACGGAGGAGGCCCGAGCCCAGAGGCGACTTAAGGTCCATTTATGTGAACCGCCTTAGTGTTGTAACTTGTGTTGTAAGACAAGAGAGGAGAGACCGAGCCGACACTTGTATGAGCCGGATCGGGACTCAGAGACCGGCCAAGGCCAACCCGTGTGTATATAAGGGGACGACCAGGGCGGATTAAGGACAGAGAATTGAGGTCGAGGCGGCTATTGCTCCCTAGTCGCCAAATCACATCAATCCCATCACAAACTAGACGTAGGCTTTTACCTTCATCGAAGGGGCCGAACTAGTATAACTCACGTGTCTTGTGTCCGCTTTAACCCCTCTAGGTTAACCCGTGCGATGGCCCTACGACTAAGTCCTTTCACGAGGACATCTGCCGTGACAATTCCACGACAGTTGTGGACTACATGTTTCACACCAAAGAACAACAAGATTTCTATGAAACCATTCTGTTGGACAAGAAGCCTATAGTCTGTGATATGAAGTGGGTTGATTGGGAATTCATTGATGAGAATGAAGACTATTTTCCAGGTGTACATGAAAGCTTCAAAGCATGTGGTGTTGATAAGTTTGTAGGTCAAAAGTTGACAAAATGGAATTATGAACTCATCATGCAATTCTACTCCATAGGTCATTTTTATCCTGATGGTAGAATTGTATGGATGTCTGAGGGTACAAGGTACCAGTCAACTGTTGATGAGTGGGAAAGATTGATCAAAGCCCCTGAAGAGCATGAAGATGACTTGGATGTCTATGCCAAGAAGAAGAAAGACCACAACTCTACGGCAAACATGTACAAAGAGATCCCAGACAAAGCATTGGATACACATAGATTTGGATCTATACATTACTTGTTGTCTGGTCTAGCTACAATCAACACAATCTTGAGGCATACATTGTTGCCCAAATCTGGAGATCACGAGATGATCAGAGGCCATTCAATCAACTTGCTGCAAATATTTGATGTACCTCAGAAATTCAAGGTCATGAGTCTGATTGTTGAAACAATCAAGAGAACAGCTGCAGATCAGAAGAGATCTTGTGGGTATGCTCCACACATTCAGGTACTCATCAACTCCAAGATGGGCACAAGCACTTATTTGTTGGACAAGGAGCATTTACCTTTGAGACCAGAATTTGAGGGTAACACTGTTGTGATGAACGAGGATGATCCCACTTCTCTGCAAGCACAAGAGAAAAGAGAAAAGGCAAAGGCTGAGAAGGCTGCAAAGATGCCAAGTGTTGAGGAGGCATCTCAAGTATTCCTAAAGTCAAAACAAGATTAGCTTGCTTATCTGATTCAAGCAACTTTGAGGATTGAGAAGGGCTTGGCCACCCCGACTCAGAATCAGGAGAGCTTGGAGAGGATCATTGAGACCAAGTTCTATGATCTTGATCTGAAATTAACAGAGATGCAGACAACTATTGAGAAGCTCCAGGAGGAAGCAGAGGGGAAGAAAGGGAAGGCTACCACAGATGCTTTTCAGAGAGTGCCTAGAGGTCAGAGGTCTGCTGCAGTGCCCATGGCTGACACTAGAGCAACTACTTTAGCACCAGCAGCAACAGCTTCAGTGCCAGCTCCAGTTGCCATTCCACCAGCTCCAACAACATCTACTGATGCCTTCGTCCTTAGAGTTCTCTCAACACCACCTCCCGAAGACCAACCCTAGAGAGACGCATAGCACTATGCATTTTCAAACTTTTTGGTAACTTGTTGCCAAAGGGGAGGAAATGTATAGATCATAGGCTTCGAGAGAGAGTGTTTTGCTTCTTTATCTCTCTTGCTATTTGCTTGATACTTTTATGTGTGCTTGTTTAATACTCTTCATGCTTGTGCGTGAGATACTTGTATGATCATGTGTTTGATCATACTCAACTTTAATGTTTGCTTGGATGATATTATCCTTTATATCCCTTATATGATCATTCACTTTGCTTGGTGATGAGTGCATGTTTTTAATTTCTATCATTTTGAGTGCTCCACCAAGATGTATGTGACATGGAAGAGTAACCCATGATCTTAATCGATTGTGCATTTGCATTCAAAAGCAAATTTTAAATAATGCAAAAATTTAGGGGGAGCTCTTGCTTATCACATACTTCTCAAAGCGACGATGTATTTCAATCTTATTACCATTTGTCGAAGCTTTGATCTATATGTTGTCATCAATTACCAAAAAGGGGGAGATTGAAAGTGCAACTATCCCTGGGTGGTTTTGGTAATTACTAACAACATATAGCTCATTGAACTAATGCTATTTCAAGATGATCATTTCAGAAATTTCAATGATTGGCATGGCATGGATTAGGAATGTGGACCCCTCAAAATGCTAAGGACTCTTATTGGCTCGAGCTCAAGACTCTACATTTTCATTTTAGTGATCCAAGATCACACTGAGTCCATAGGAAAAGCCAATACTATTAAAAGCGGATGAGGTGTTGCTTAATGGCTTGTTTGCTCAAAATGCTTAGTGATATGCTCCAAAAGCCCTCAACCACTTTCTCATATCCACATATGTCCCAAACCAAAAGTCAAACTCGGCCCTACCGATTTGATCTATCCGGCGCCACCGAGTTTATTTGAGATAGCCACTGCCAGAAACCCTGGTCACTTCGGTCTCACCGATAGGGATCTCGGTCTCACCGAGATGGGATTGCAAACTCTCTATTTCCCTTCGTAATGTTTCGGTCCAACCGAGATGAGCGATCAGTCCCACCGAGTTTGCAATGCAAACTCTCTGTTTCCTTTTCGTAACATTTCGGTCTCATCGAAATAAGCGAATCGGTCCCACCGAGTTTGCCTGACCAACTCTCTGTTTGCCTATTACAGAAATAGGTCCTACCGAGTTTATGTGATCGGTCTCACCGAGATTATGTTATGCCCTAACCCTAATGAAATCGGTCCCACCGAAAATCCTAACGTTCACATTTTGAACTAAATCGGTCCGACCGAGTTTCCTGATTCGGTCCCATCGAGTTTGGTAAATTGTGTGTAACGGTAAGATTTTGTATGGAAGCTATACCCCTCCACTCAATCTTCATTCTTGGAGAGAGCCATCAGAACGTGCCTGCTACCTCTTGCGCACTGCGTTGGTTTTCCCTTGAAGAGGAAATGGTGATGCAGTAAAGCAGCATAAGTATTTCCCTTAGTTTTTGAGAACCAAGGTATCAATCCAGTAGGAGGCCACGCACGAGTCCCTCGCACCTACACAAACAAATAAAATCCTCGCAACCAACGCAATAAAGGGGTTGTCAATCCCTTCACGGTAACTTATGAAAACAGCTAAGTGTTGGAAGATTAATATGATGGAAAATAGACCCGGGGGCCATAGGTTTCACTAGTGGATTCTCTCGAGAGCATAAGTATTACGGTGGGTAAACAAATTACTATTGAGCAATTGACAGAATTGAGCATAGTTATGATAATATCTAGGTATGATCATGTATATAGGCATCACGTCCGCGACAAGTAGACCGACTCCTTCCTGCATCTACTACTATTACTCCACACATCGACCGCTATCCAGCATGCATCTAGAGTATTAAGTTCAAAAGAACAGAGTAACGCTTTAAGTAAGATGACATGATGTAGAGGGATAAACTCATGCAATATGATATAAACCCCATCTTGTTATCCTCGATGGCAACAATACAATACGTGCCTTGCTGCCCCTATTGTCACTGGGAAAGGACACCGCAAGATTGAATCCAAAGCTAAGCACTTCTCCCATTGCAAGAAAGATCAATCTAGTAGGCCAAACCAAACTGATAATTCGAAGAGACTTGCAAAGATAACCAATCATACATAAAAGAATTCAGAGAAGATTCAAATATTGTTCATAGATAAACTTGATCATAAACCCACAATTCGTCAATCTCAACAAACACACTGCAAAAGAAGATTACATCGAATAGATCTTCACAAGAGAGGGGGAGAACATTGTATTGAGATCCAAAAAGAGAGAAGAAGCCATCTAGCTAATAACTATGGACCCGAAGGTCTGAGGTAAACTACTCACACATCATCGGAGAGGCTATGGTGTTGATGTAGAAGCCCTACGTGATCGATGTCCCCTCCGGTGGAGCTCCGAAAAAGGCCCCAAGATGGGATCTCACGGGTACAGAAGGTTGCGGCGGTGGAATTAGGTTTTTGGCTCTGTATCTGGTAGTTTGGGTATGTAGGTATATATAGGAGGAAGAAGTACGTCGGTGGAGCAACATGGGGCCCACGAGGGTGGAGGGCGTGCCTGGGGGGGTAGGCGCGCCCCCTGCCTCGTGCCTTCCTGGTTGCTTTCTTGACATAGGGTCCAAGTCCTCTGGATCATGTTCGTTCCAAAAATCACGTTCCCGAAGGTTTCATTCTGTTTGGACTCCGTTTGATATTCTTTTTCTACGAAAATCTGAAATAGGCAAAAAAAACAGCAATTCTAGGCTGGGCCTTTGGTTAATAGGTTAGTCCCAAAAATAATATAAAAGTGTATAATAAAGCCCAATAATGTCCAAAACAGAATATAATTTAGCATGGAACAATCAAAAATTATAGATACGTTGGAGATGTATCAAGCATCCCCAAGCTTAATTCCTGCTCGTCTTCGAGTAGGTAAATGATAAAAACAGAATTTTTGATGTGGAATGCTACTTAGCATAATTTCAATGTAATTCTTCTTATTGTGGCACGAATGTTCAGATTTAATATGATTCAGGAAAAAAGTTTAATGTTGACATAAAAACAATAATACTTCAAGCATGCTAACCAAGCAATTATGTCTTATCAAAATAACATAGCCAAAGCAAGTTATCCCTACAAAATCATATAGTCTGGCTATGCTCCATCTTCCCCACACAAAATATTCATATCTTGTACAACCCCGGTTTTAGCCAAGCAATTGGTTCATACTTTTTAACGCGCTCCAGCTTTTCAACTCTTACGCAATACATGAGAGCAAGCCATGGATATAGCACTATGGTGGAATAAGGTATAATGGTAGGAGTTATGTGGGAAGACACAAAAGAAGAAAGTATCACATCAACGAGGCTAATCAATGGGCTATGGAGATGCCCATCAATAGATGTCAATGCAAGAAGTAGGGATTGCCATGCAACGGATGCACTAGAGCTATAAGTGTATGAAAGCTCAAACAAAAGAAACTAAGTGGGTGTGCATCCAACTTGCTTGCTCACAAAGACCTCGGGCATTTGAGGAAGCCCATCATTGGAATATACAAGCCAAGTTCTATAATAAAATTTCTGCTACGTCTTGAGCTTGCGTTGGTTTTCCTCAAAGAGGAGAGGGTGATGCAGCAAAGTGTAGCGTAAGTATTTCCCTCAGTTTTGTGAACCAAGGTATCAATCCAGTAGGAGGATCCTCAAAAGTCCCACACACATACACAAACAAACTGAGAACTCGCAACCAACGCAATAAAGGGGTTGTCAATCCTTCACGGCCACTTCATGAAAGTGAGATCGATAAAGATAGTATGATAAGATAAATATATTTTTGGTATTTTATAATATAGATGCAAAAAGTAAAGATGCAAATAAAAGTAGATTGGAAGCAAATATGATAAGAGATAGACCCGGGGCCATAGGTTTCACTAGTGGCTTCTCTCAAGATAGCATAAGTATTACGGTGGGTCAACAAATTACTGTCGAGCAATTGATAGAAAAGCGCATAGTTATGAGATTATCTAGGCATGATCATGTATATAGGCATCACGTCCATAACAAGTAGACAGACTCCTGCCTGCATCTACTACTATTACTCCACACATCGACCGCTATCCAAATGCATCTAGAGTATTAAGTTCATAAGAACAGAGTAACGCATTAAGCAAGATGACATGATGTAGAGGATAAACTCATGCAATATGATATAAACCCCATCTTGTTATCCTCGATGGCAACAATACAATACGTGCCTTGCAACCCTTTACATCACTTTGGGTAAGGACACCGCAAGATTGAACCCAAAGCTAAGCACTTCTCCCATGGCAAGAAAGATCAATCTAGTAGGCCAAACTAAACCGATAATTCGAAGAGACTTGCAAAGATAACTTCATCATACATAAAAGAATTCAGAGAAGATTCAAATATTATTCATAGATAAACTTGATCATAAACCCACAATTCATCGGATCTCGACAAACACACCGCAAAAAGAGATTACATCGAATAGATCTCCACAAGAGAGTGGGAGAACATTATATTGAGATCCAAAAAGAGAGAAGAAGCCATCTAGCTAATAACTATGGACATGTAGGTCTGCGGTAAACTACTCACAACTCATCAGAGGGGCAAGGATGTTGATGTAGAGGCCCCCCGTGCTTGATTCCCCCTCCGGCAAAGTGCCGGCGAAGGCCCCAAGATGGGATCTCGCGGATACAGAAGGTTACGGTGGTGGAAATTGTGTTTCGTGGTGCCCATGGATGTTTTCGGGGTACGTAGGTATATATAGGAAGAAGAAGTACGTTGGTGGCCGCCCGAGGGGCCCACGAGACAGGGGTGCGCCCTATAGGGGGGGGCCTCCTATCTCGTGGAGGCTCCGGTTGCTTCTTGACTTGCACTCCAAGTTCTCTGGATCACGTTCGGTGAGAAAATCACGTTGCCGAAGGTTTCATTCCGTCTGGACTCTGTTTGATATTCCTTTTCTTCGAAATACTGAAATAGGTAGAAAAAACAGCAATATGGGTTGGGCCTCCGTTTAGTAGGTTAGTCCCAAAAGTAATATAAAAGTGGAAAATAAAGCCCAATAAAGCCTAAAACAGTAGATAAAGTAGCATGGAGCAATCAAAAATTATAGATACGTTGGAGACGTATCAGGCATCCCCAAGCTTAATTCCTGCTCGTCCTCGAGTAGGTAAATGATAAAAAGAGATTTTTTTATGCGGAGTGATACTTTGGCATAATTTCAATGTAAATCCTCTTAATTGTGATATGAATATTCAGATCCGAAAGATTCAAGACAAAATTTCATATTGACATAAAAATAATAATACTTCAAGCATACTAACTAAGCAATTATGTCTTCTCAAAATAACATGGCCAAAGAAAGTTATCCCTACAAAATCATATAGTCTGGCTATGCTCCATCTTCCCCACACAAAATATACAAGCCAAGCAATTGTTTCATACTTCAACATTTTCAAAACTTTTTCAATCTTCACGCAATACATGAGCGTGAGCCATGGATATAACACTATATGTGGAATAGAATGGTGGTTGTGGAGAAGACAAAAAGAGGGAAGATAGTCTCACATCAACTAGGCGTATCAACGGGCTATGGAGATGCCCATCAATAGATATCAATGTGAGTGAGTAGGGATTGCCATGCAACGGATGCACTAGAGCTATAAGTATATGAAAGCTCAACAAAAGAAACTAAGTGGGTTTGCATCCAACTCGCTTGCTCACGAAGACCTATGGCATTTGAGGAAGCCCATCATTGGAATATACAAGCCAAGTTCTATAATGAAAAATTCCCACTAGTATATGAAAGTGACAAAATGAGAGACTCTCTATCATGAAGATCTTGGTGCTACTTTGAAGCACAAGTGTGGTAAAAGGATAGTAACATTGCCCCTTCTCTCTTATTCTCTCATTTTTTTATTTTTTTTCTTTGGGCCTTTTTTTATGGCCTCTTTTTTCTAATTTTTCGTCCGAAGTCTCATCCCGACTTGTGGGGGAATCATAGTCTCCATCATCCTTTCCTCACTGGGACAATGCTCTAATAATGATGATCATCACACTTTTATTTTCTTACAACTCAAGAATTACAACTCAATACTTAGAATAAAATATGACTCTATATGAATGCCTCCAGCGGTGTACCGGGATATGCAATGAAACATGAGTGACATGTATGAAAGAATTATGAACCGTGGCTTTGCCACAAATACGATGTCAACTACATGATCATGCTAGCAATATGACAATGATGGAGCGTGTCATAATAAACGGAACGGTGGAAAGTTGCATGGCAATATATCTCGGAATGGCTATGGAAATGCCATGATAGGTAGGTATGGTGGCTGTTTTGAGGAAGATATATGGTGGGTGTATGATACCGGCGAAAAGTGTGCGGTATTAGAGAGGCTAGCAATGGTGGAAGGATGGGAAAAAGTGTGTATAGTCTATGGACTCAACATTAGTCATAAAGAACTCGTATACTTATTGCAAAAATCTAGAAGTTATCAAAGCAAAGTATTACGGGCATGCTCATAGGGGGGTAGATTGGTAGGAGAAGACCATCGCTCGTCCCCGACCGCCACTCATAAGGAAGACAATCAATAAATAAATCATGCTCCGAGTTCATCACATAACGGTTCACCATACGTGCATGCTATGGGAATCACAAACTTCAACACAAGTATTCTTTAAATTCACAACTACTCAACTAGCATGACTCTAATATCACCATCTTCATATCTCAAAACAATTATCAAGCATCAAACTTTTCTTAGTATTCAACGCACTCAAAAGAAAGTTTCACATATCTTGAATACCAAGTATATTAATATTTAAGCAAATTACCATGCTATTAACGACTCTCAAAATAATCTAAGTGAAGCATGAGAGATCAATAGTTTCTTTAAAACAAATATACCACCATGCTCTAAAATATCTAAGTGAAGCACTAGAGCAAAAATTATCACGCTCAAAAGATATAAGTGAAGCACTATGAGCAAAACTATCAAGCTCAAAAGATATAAGTGAAGCACATAGAGTATTCTATAAAATTCCAACTTATGTATGGCTCTCTCAAAAGGTGTGAACAGCAAGGATGATTGTGGTAAACTAAAAGGCAAAGACTAATATAACACACGACGCTCCAAGCAAAACACTTATCATGTGGTGAATAAAAATATAGCCCCAAGTAAAGTTACCAATTAACGAAGACGAAAGAGGGGATGCCTTCCCGGGGCATCCCCAAGCTTACGCTTTTGGCTATTATTGAATATATTGGGGTGCCATGGGCATCCCCAAGCTTAGGCTCTTGCCACCCTTTATTCCATAGTCCATAAAAGCTTTACCCAAAACTTGAAAACTTCACAACACACAACTCAATAGAAATCTTGTGAGCTCCGTTAGAGAAAGAAAACAAAAGACTACTTTAAGGTACTGTAATGAACTCATTCTTTATTTATATTGGTGTTAAACCTACTGTATTCCAACTTCTCTATGGATTATAAGCTATTTTACTAGCCATAGATTCATCAAAATAAGCAAACAACACACGAAAAATAGAATCTGTCAAAAACAGAACAGTCTGTAGTAATCTGTAACTAACGCAAACTTCTGGAACTCAAAAAAATCTACCAAAATTAGAAGACCTAGAAAATTTGTTTATTGATCAGCAGCAATTCGAATCACTATTTTATCTCGTTCTGGTGATTTTTAACAATTCGGGAACTGAGCGCAAAGTTTCTGGAAATTACAGCAAGATCAAATAACTATCATCCAAGAAGATCCAATAGGTTTAACTTGGCACAAACACTAATTAAAAGATAAAACCACATCTAAACAGAGTCTAGATGGATTATTTATTCCTAAACAGAAGCAAAAGCAAATACTAAAAATAAAATTGGGTTGCCTCCCAACTAGCGTTATCGTTTAACGCCCCTAGCTAGGTATTGAGATTTCAATGATGCTCACATGAAAGACAAGAATTGAAGCACGAAGAGAGCATCATAAAACATGTGACAAGCACACTTAAGTCTAACATACTTCCTATGCATAGGAATCTTGTAAGAAAACAAATTATCAAGGCAAGCAAAAAATAGCATATGCAAGGAAGAACAAAGAGATGATAGCAATCTCAACAGGAAGAGAGGTAATTTAGTAACATGAAAACTTCTACAACCATAATTTCCTTTCTCATAATAGTCACATGTAGGATCATAAGCAAATTCAAAAAAATAGCTATCACATAGCATATTCTCAACACGATCTATATGCATGCAAAGTTGACACTCTTCCGAAATAGTGGGATTAATATTAACTAAAGTCATGACCTCTCCAACCCACTTTTATCAAAAACTTCATAAGATTAAACATTATCCAAATATGTGGGATCTAAAGTTAACACCTCTTCCAAACCCACTTTCAATATTATTGCAAACAATATTATCAATCTCATATTCATCATGGGGATTTAAATAAATTTTCAAGATCATAAGAAGAATCACCCCAATCATGATCATTGCAACAAGTAGTAGACATAGCAAAACTAGCATCCCCAAGCTTAGGGTTTTGCATATTATTAGGACAATTTAAATCAATAGAATTTATAATAAAATCATTGCAATCATGCTTTTTATTCAAAGACCTATCGTGAATGTTTCATAAAGTACTTTATCACAATTTTTAGATTCACGAAATTCAGGCAAAACCTCATAAAGATAATCTAGTGCACTCAATTCACTAGCAAAAGGTTCATCATAATTGGATCTCTTAAAGAGATTAGCAAGTGGATGAGGATCCATAAACTCTTAGAAGGCGAAGATCCAAGCAAGAAGAAGGCACATGGTAACACAAGATTGAACGGAGGAAGGGCGAATAAAACGGCAAGGGTGAAGTGGGGGAGAGGAAAACGAGAGGCAAATGGCAAATAATGTAAATGCGAGGGAGATGGGTTTGTGATGGGTACTTGGTATGTCTTGACTTGAGCGAAGACCTCCCCGGCAACGGTGCCAGAAATCCTTCTTGCTACGTCTTGAGCTTGCGTTGGTTTTCCTCGAAGAGGAGAGGGTGATGCAGCAAAGTGTAGCGTAAGTATTTCCCTCGGTTTTGAGAAACAAGGTATCAATCCAGTAGGAGGCTCCTCAAAAGTCCCACGCACCTACACAAACAAACTGAGAACTCGCAACCAACGCAATAAAGGGGTTGTCAATCCCTTCACGACCACTTGCGAAAGTGAGATCTGATAAAGATAGTATGATAAGATAAATATATTTTTGGTATTTTATAATATAGATGCAAAAAGTAAAGATGCAAATAAAAGTAGATTGGAAGCAAATATGATAAGAGATAGACCTGGGGGCCATAGGTTTCACTAGTGGCTTCTCTCAAGATAGCATAAGTATTACAGTGGGTGAACAAATTACTGTCGAGCAATTGATAGAAAAGCGCATAGTTATGAGATTATATAGGCATGATCATGTATATAGGCATCACGTCCATAACAAGTAGACCGACTCCTGCCTGCATCTACTACTATTACTCCACACATCGACCGCTATCCAAATGCATCTAGAGTATTAAGTTCATAAGAACAGAGTAACGCATTAAGCAAGATGACATGATGTAGAGGGATAAACTCATGCAATATGATATAAACCCCATCTTGTTATCCTCGATGGCAACAATACAATACGTGCCTTGCAACCCTTTACATCCTTTGGTAAGGACACCGCAAGATTGAACCCAAAGCTAAGCACTTCTCCCATGGCAAGAAAGATCAATCTAGTAGGCCAAACTAAACCGATAATTCGAAGAGACTTGCAAAGATAACTTAATCATACATAAAATAATTTAGAGAAGATTAAAATATTATTCATAGATAAACTTGATCATAAACCCACAATTCATCGGATCTCGACAAACGCACCGCAAAAAGAGATTACATCGAATAGATCTCCACAAGAGAGGGGGAGAACATTGTATTGAAATCCAAAAAGAGAGAAGAAGCCATCTAGCTAATAACTATGGACCCGTAGGTCTGTGGTAAAGTACTCACAACTCATCGGAGGGGCAAGGATGTTGATGTAGAGGCCCCCCGTGCTTGATTCCCCCTCCGGCAAAGTGCCGGCGAAGGCCCCAAGATGGGATCTAGCGGATACAGAAGGTTATGGTGGTGGAAGTTGTGTTCCGTGGTGCCCCTGGATGTTTTCGGGGTACGTAGGTATATATAGGAAGAAGAAGTACGTCGGTGGCCGCCCGAGGGGCCCAAGAGACAGGGGGTGCGCCCTATAGGGGGGGCGCCCTCCTACCTCGTGGAGGCTCCGGTTGCTTCTTGACTTGCACTCCAAGTTCTCTGGATCACGTTCGGTTAGAAAATCACATTCCCGAAGGTTTCATTCCGTTTGGACTCCGTTTGATATTCCCTTACTTCGAAATACTGAAATAGGCAAAAAAACAGCAATATGGGCTGGGCCTCCGGTTAGTAGGTTAGTCCCAAAAGTAATATAAAAGTGGAAAATAAAGCCCAATAAAGCCTAAAACAGTAGATAAAGTAGCATGGAGCAATCAAAAATTATAGATACCTTGGAGACGTATCAATTTCCCACTAGTATATGAAAGCGACAAAATGAGAGACTCTCTATCATGAAGATCACGGTTCTACTTTGAAGCACAAGTGTGGTAAAAGGATAGTAACATTGTCCCTTCTCTCTTTTTATCTCATTTTTTTGTTTGTGCCTTTTCTCTTTTTTTATATGGCCTCTTTTTTTAGTCCGGAGTCTCATCCCGACTTGTGGGGGAATCATAGTCTCCATCATCCTTTCCTCACTTGGGACAATGCTCTAATAATGATGATCATCACACTTTTATTTACTTACAACTCATGAATTACAACTCAATACTTAGAACAAAATATGACTCTATGCGAATGCCTCCGTGATGTGTAATCGGGATATGCAATGAATCAAGAGCGACATGTATGAAAGAATTATGAATGGTGGCTTTGCCACAAATACAATGTCAACTACATGATCATGCAAGGCAATATGACAATGATGGAGCGTGTCATGATAAATAAAACGATGGAAAGTTGCATGGCAATATATGTCGGAATGGCTATGGGAATGCCATAATAGGTAGGTATGGTGGCTGTTTTGAGGAAGATATAAGGAGGTTTATGTGTGATAGAGTGTATCCTTTCACGGGGTTTGGATGCACCAGCGAAGTTTGCACCAACTCTCAAGCTGAGCAAGGGCAATGCACGGTACCGAAGAGGCTAGAAAATTGCGGAAAGGTAAATGTGTGTATAATCCATGGACTCACATTAGTCATAAAGAACTCATATACTTATTGCAAAAATTTATTAGCCCTCGAAGCAAAGTACTACTACGCATGCTCCTAGGGGAAGGGTTAGTAGGAGTTAACCATCGCGCGATCCCGACCGCCACACAAAGGATGACAATCAATAAATACCTCATGCTCCGACTTCATTACACAACGGTTCACCATGCGTGCATGCTACGGGAATCACAAACTCCAACACAAGTATTTTTCAATTCCACAATTACTCAACTAGCACAACTATGATATTACCACCTTTATATCTCAAAACAATTATCTAGTATCAAATTTCTCATGATATTATAATTAAAGCAAATAGCCATGCTGTTTTAGGACTCTCAAAATAATATAAGTGAAGCATGAGATATCAATAGTTTCTATAAAACAAATCCACCGCCGTGCTCTAAAAGATATAAGTGAAGCACTAGAGCAAAACTATATAGCTCAAAAAATATAAGTGAAGCACATAGAGTACTTTAATAATTTCCAAATCATGTGTGTCTCTCTCAAAAGGTGTGTACAGCAAGGATAATTGTGGTAAACTAAAAAACAAAGACTCAAATAATACAAGACGCTCCAAGCAAAACACATATCATGTGGTGAATAAAATGTAGCTCAAGTAAAGTTACCGATGGAAGTAGATTTAAAGAGGGATGCCTTCCGGGGCATCCCCAAGCTTTGGCTTTTAGGTGTCCTTAGATTATCTTGGGGTGCCATGGGAATCCCCAAGCTTAGGCTCTTGCCACTCCTTGTTCCATAATCCATCAAATCTTTCACCCAAAACTTGAAAACTTCATAACAGAAAATCTCGTGAGCTCCGTTAGCGAAAGAAAACAAAACACCACTTCAAGGTACTGTAATTAACTCATTATTTATTTATATTGGTGTTAAACCTACTGTATTCCAACTTTTCTATGGTTTATAAACTATTTTATTAGCCATAGATTCATCAAAATAAGCAAACAACACACGAAAAACAGAATCTGTCAAAAACAGAACATTCTGTAGTAATATGTAACTAACGAAAACTTATGGAACTCCAAAAATTCATCCAAAATAGGAAGACCTAGACAATTTATTTATTGATCAGCAGCAATTGGAATCAATATTTTATCACGTTCTGGTGATTTTTAACAATTATTTGTGTTAACAGAAAGTTTCTGGAATTTTCAGCAAGATCAAATAACTATCATCCAAGAAGATCCTATAGGTTAAACTTGGCACACACACTAACTAAAACATAAAAACAAATCTAACCAGAGGCTAGATAAAATATTTATTCCTAAACAGAAGCAAAAAGCAGAAAACTAAAAAAAATAAAATTGGGTTGCCTCCCAACAAGTGCTATCGTTTAAAGCCCCTAGCTAGGCATAATAGCAAGGATAGATCTAGGTATTGCCATCTTTAGTTGGCAATTCTTTAATGAGACATCTATCACCCTTAGGAGTTTCTTTCTTTTTATTAATTATCAAACTTCTAGGCACAAAATCGAAAAATTCATTTGTAGCAAATGGTTCCTTAATGATAGCAAAAAGATTGGGATGAATACTTATAGATTTGAGATCCGCAGTTTCCTTGCTAGAGGATTCACCCTTATTTTTAGGAACATACATAAGCTAGGCAATTTTAGTTGGAGGACTTGGAGTATTCTTTACGGAAGAAAAAGCGGTTCCCAAGTTGGTAATGATACCCTCAAGTTTATCGATTCTAGTGGAATCCCGATTTATTCTTTCATTAACTATGGGTTCCTTCTCCTTAATATTTTTCAAAGTGACTCCTACTTTAGAACCATATTGGGTAATTTGGTTGTGGATCTTTTTATCAAAATTTTCAATTAACTCTACGGTAGCAACTTTATTTTCAATAATTTCAAGTCTTTGCATTACATGCTCCAAAGTTAACATAGTTCCATTAACCAAAAGAGGGGGTGAGCCAAACAAATCTATCATAGCATTATAAGAATCAAAAGTATGGCTACCCAAGAAATTCCCTCCGGTGATGGTATCAAGGATATATCTGTACCAAGGAGTAGCGCCTACATAAAAATTGCAGAGAAGAACGGAAGTAGATTGCTTCCTGGTAGATCTTTTTGAGCATTGCAAATTCTATACCAAGCGTCTTTTAAATTTTCTCCTTCCCTTTGCTTTAAATTCTATACCAAGGATTTATCAGCATAGCCCACCGGGCCAGCCCACCGATACCGGCGGCCACGCGCTCTACCTGTGAGCACTTTGTTCTTCGTGCCCATGATTTCATTATGATTATCATGTTTCTTGTTGCTTATGATGATCTCATTGCGCTTATGATGATTCTTGTTGGTTATGCCTTGCAGGATGAGCCGGCAGTAGAATCAATCGATCACAGACTGGGGAGAGGAGCATAAGACTCATGTGACGGAGTGGGACCGACGGAGGTACCGTAAAGACGTGGAGAGGAAAGTGACTGACTGGGATGCTTACCTGGGCCGACACATGAGGTGGTACGATGATGGCCAGAAGCACCGTCTTCGTCTCAGGCCTCGGTGGACGGGGGAAGACATCGCAGAGCTGGAGAGGGATGACCCCGAGGAAGAGGCCTACCAGACCGTCATCAGAGACATGCACAGTGGATTTAGGGATTTTGCACCCCTCATCAATAGAGTGGTAAGTTTGAACCGACGGTTGTATTTAAATTAGTTTATTCGCCCTCGTGACTGACTTATGCCGTTGCAGTCTGGTGAGCTGAACAGATGCATCTTTGAAGCCTCAGATGCACTAGGCGATCTCCCCGGGAGCGTACAATCTGAGAACAAAGTGAGGGGGACGATGAAGGTACAATTTCAGCCTCCTCGGAACAGATGCATCTTGTTCACTTGCAATCAGTCGATCTGATACTTATTATGACCTTGTTTCATTGTGAGTGCAGAAGTTCGTGCAGCGTTGTCCCAAGATGGTAGGGCTACTTGGGTGTGCTGGAGCTGGGTCAGTTGAAGCTTATCAGCCTGTAGCCACACAGGGTCTCATCGGCTCATCGAGCCATGCTCCCTCGTCGTCTAGGTTGGTTGGGGAGGAGGAGGAGGAGGAGGAGGATGAGGATGAGGAGGAGGAGGCCACACATGAAGAAGGGGAGGAGGAGGACGATTAGAGCTACGAGGAGGAGGAGTACGATAAAGATTATGGACCTCCACCAACTCAAACATCTCAAGCATCTCATCTGCCGAAGAGGAATCTGAAGAAGAAGGATTTGCTGAGTCCGGACCCTTTCCAGAGACCGGTTCCTCGACGGCCAAAGAAGAAGAGTGAAGAGACTCGTTCAAAGAGTAATGAGGACCGTACCTCCAAGAGGGGAAGGAGCAACTGATTATGCTCTTCGCTACTTGGCTCTTTTAGTTTGGTTGAACTTGTCTAGTGGTTGTGAAACTACGTGGAACTATGTGTTTGGTATTTTTGGATCTATGTGTTTGCTACTATGTGGAACTCCGTTTACTGATTAGTTGAAATTCGTTTGAAATGTTATATGCAATTCAAGTTATCTAACGTGGGTCTATGTGATGCCCAAGTTTAATTGTTTAAAATCTATGATATTGCTGTCATATTTGTGAAACTTGCTGTGATATTGCTGTTATATAGAATTTGAAAAAAGCAACCAAATGAACTAGAAACAACAAAACAGAGGACCCTACCGCCAGGGTGCCTGGCGGTAGGGTCAGACAGCTCACCACCAACCCCCAGTGGTGGTAGGGTTAACCTACCACCAGGGCCTTTGCATATTTCGTTACAAAACCTTTGTACAGCAGAACACAGGACCCTACCGCCAGGTGCCCTGGCGGTAGGGTCAGACAGCCTACCGCCATGGGGCCTGGCGGTAGGATGTGTGTACGGCAAAACCCTAGCACACCTTACCGCCAGAGAACCTACCGCCAGGGCCCTTGCATCTTTCGTTACAGAATGTGTGTACGGCAAAACCCTGCCACACCTTACCGCTAGGGCTTTGGCGGTAGGATTAGATAGCCTACCGCCAGGGTCCCTGGCGGTAAGGTACTTATCCACGTCAGCACGCGGTGACGGCCGCCGTCCCCCTCCGTCACACCCTACCGCCAGGGTCACTGGCTGTACTCTGTCTAACCCTACCGCCGGAGCCCCTGGCGGTAGCAAAAGGGTCAAATCCCGAAATTCTTTTAAACCGGGGTTAGATATTTATTTTGTTTGTTAAAAGGGTCAAAACACGAAATTTAGCCGCTCTTGTCATTGGTCCAAGTGGTGTCGTTGGAGGTGTAGATGCATCCATAGGGATGTCGTGGAATACTCCGCATCAAAATGTATTTTCTAGCTTGCAAACGAACAGGAGGTTCTGATCCCAGAACGAACTCTATTACCTGTTCGTGTGATTAAGTCATAGATGTAGCAATGTACTCCCTCCATCCCATAATGTAAGACGCTTTTTAACACTATACTAGAGTCAAAAAACATCTTACAATATGGGACGGAGGGAGTACAACACAAGTAAATGGTTCAGTTTCCACCATGTTTCCTTCTTGTGGTTATCAAATACCGTTTGCTTAATTGTATCTTGTACTCTTGTGGGACCATATCACCCTTGCATTACTGTTACTGCTATCAAGATGAGTGTTGGATTCGCTTCAGTTTCCGATGTCTTAATGTTTTTGGCTGTTGCTACTGGAATGTTGAGCTGTTGCTTTTGAAATTAATTATGTGTACCCAAAAAAGATAGAATGATTTTAACTAGGAACATACCATGGCAAGGTAGAAGCTTAGCGGAGAAGGATTTTCAAATATGATTGTGCTACGAGGGCCAGAGTGTTAAGAACTGAAGGATAATGGACATGACAAATCTACAACAGAATATTAGGGATGGAATCTCCAACCAAAGATTAGTAGTGTGAGTTAAAAAAGGTACGGAGTATATCTGAAGAACTGAATGACCTTACCGTGGTGACTTTCCGAGCATTCATTCGTTTTCATATCTCTGGTGACATTCTTTCAAAAAAAAAAAAACTCCGGTGACATGGAATGTAATCGGCAACTGAAATTAAAGACCCGCAACAAAATGCAAGTGTGTCTCTATGATTCGAGTTAATGACTGTCACACTGAAGCGAGAATTTTCCGAAAAGTAGTTCACCACGAAACATGTGTTTTACCAAGTACATCTACTCCAGTTTTGCAAGCATGTACGGGAGAGCAACTAGACAGTACTGTTTAACTGAACCAGTTAGGTCACACTTGAAGCTGCAAAACCACACAAGATGTCATTCAGCAAACATTACTTATTTACAGTACACCACGGTTGAACCCCGAGGGGCACTCCTTGGTTCAAGGGGTTGCACCAGTTGGGGCACAGTAATAGCCATGTCAACGATTCTATTTCACTTCATCTTTCTATACAGAGTTACAATATCTCTGCAATCAGTTGGGCCAATATAACAAGTTTAAAATAGCGGGCTATTGTATTTAGTCCCGGCGATTTCAGCAGCTACAGAAGGCTATAGCAGGCTATACTATATAGCGGTTTTGCTAAGTAATGTAAAAAATTCAAAATTTGGGCAGCATATATATTCGTATATATATATATCATTATTCACAAATGCATGTTAACACGTAGACTACCTGTGTATGTACTTGTACTTGTATTCCTAGATAATAGGATCATGGATCACGCCCTGACCTGCGTGCCACTTCTATCGGGCTGTTTGTTGTAACTCCATCGTGTATATCTTGTGGTGTGTGGGTGAATGCAATACACAGAGAGCATTTCTATCGTACAGCTTGGTATCAGCGACCAGGCCCTCCCCATGGCTCCGGACTCCACCTCCTCCGCCACCTCTCCGGCCACCTCGCCGGGCTCCCTTTCCTCGGCCACCGGCCCAACCCTCGACGGCGGCTCCACGCCTGCCGCCACATCCCCTGCTCCCTTTGTCTTTGGGACTTCTCCGGCTCTCAACAGCGGCTCATCCCCTCCCCCCACCACCCAGTTCGTCCCTCTTTTCTCTTCTTCGGCGCCGACCCCTCCCCCTGCCCGCCTCCCCATCTTCAACGACAGCATCCACAACCACATCAAGTTCCTTCTTAACCCCGACGAGCACAACTACCATAAGTGGAAGTCCTTTTTCCAGCTGGTTCTGATCCGCTACGGCGTCACTCCATTCATCGAGCACCCCCTCCCTGCCAACGCCACCGCCCAACAGCGCGAGCTCGATGCCCATCTCGTGCTCTGGATATACGCCACCCTCGCCGACAACCTTGTTGATCATGTCGTCGGCGCCACCACCACCTATGATCTCTGGAATCGCATCCGGGATTACTTCCTCGCGAACAGGGCGGCACGGTACATGATGCTCAACACGCAGTACCGCAACCTCAAGCAGGGGGACCTCTCCGTCACCGAGTACGCCCGCCGCATGAAGCTGATCACTGCCGGGCTCGCCGACATCGACCACGCCGTCACGGAGGTGGATCTCACCACCCAGTTTCTCCACGGCATCGACAAACGACTCGACACCATCCGCGTCGTCCTCGGAGACACCGTCCCTCTGCCGCCGTTCGAAACGGTGTTCTCTCGTCTGAAGCTTGCCGAGGAGAACCTCGTCCAGCCGCGAGGTCGCCGAGCCGTCACCATCTCGCTGTCACCGGGCGGCGGCCCTGCTGCCACCTTTCCGGTCCTGGCGGCTCCTCCAACACTTCGCGCGGTGACCACGCCGACGCTTCGACCGGGCGCTGATCGCGTCAACGGATCCCAGGCTCGCGGATCTGGCAACCGCAACAAGGGCGGTGACCGCGGCGACCGCGGCGGCCGCGGACGTGGGCGCGGGCGCGGTCGGGGACGTGGTGATCAGGGTGGTCGTGGTCATCTGCTGCCCATGTCCTACAACCCGTACATGGGCTTCTTCGCACCCTACGGCATGGCGCTGCCAAACCCGCGCCCCGGTTGGGTTCCTCCCAACAGCGCCGGTGTGCTAGGCCCGCGCCCTGGGTCGCATGCCCAGGCATACCAGATGCACGCGCCGCCACCGCCCCAGCCTCCTTCATGGGATCACCTCGCCATGCTCCAGGCCGCCTACAGCGCACAAGGCTACCCCACCAGCAGCTCTGCTCCTCATGAGTGGTACCTCGACAGCAGCGCTTCTTCACACGTCACCGGAAACTCTGGTAATCCTGACCTCTCGAATTCTTCATTAAAGCCTCGTTTCTCTAGCATTGTGGTTGGCAACGACACTCACCTTCCTATTCATGCCACTAGTTCCACCACCCTCACCCCTCACAATTTTCAGCTTAGGGATGTTTTATTCTCCCCTCATGTAGTTACCAGTCTTATCTCCATTCGACAATTCACCAAAGACAACTTATGCTCAATTGAATTTTACCCATATGGCTTTGTTGTGAAGGATCTTCGCACCAGGAGGGTCATCATGATCTCCGCTAGCTCCGGCGATCTCTATCCGTTCTTCGGCAATAACAAGACTTGGCACTCCGCTTTCTCCACCACCACCTCCATCGGCGACGTGTGGCATCGCCGGCTCGGTCATCCAAGTCCTCAAATTATCTCTTCACTAGCTGCTAAGGATTTCCTTCCCTCATGTAATAAACAGGTGCATACCCCCATGTAATGCCTGCCAATTAGGACGGCAGCCTCGCCTTCCCTTCCCTTCTTCCTCTAGTCGCACGTTCGCTCCCTTTGAGTTGATCCATTGTGATCTTTGGACTAGCCCCGTTGTAAGCTTTTCTGGTTTCAAATACTATTTGATTGTGCTTGATGATTACACACACTTTTCATGGTCCTTCCCCCTTCGCAACAAATCAGACACATCCGACACTCTCCAACGCCTTTTCTCGTTTGTACGCACTCAATACAACGTCATCATCAAAGCCCTACAATGTGACAACGGCGGCGAGTTCATCAACTCCTCCTTACGTGCTTTCTTCTCCACGAATGGTATTGCCTACCGTTTTTCGTGCCCTCACACGTCCCCTCAAAATGGCAAAGCCGAGCGTCTCCTTCGCACCACAAATGACATCGTACGCACTCTCTTACTCCAAGCCACTCTCCCACCACCCTTTTGGGTCGAAGCCTTACACACGGCTACGTATCTCCTCGATCGACGTCCTTCACGTGCCATCCACGGCTAAACACCTTACTACATGCTCCACGGCGTTCATCCCACCTACGACCACTTAAGAGTGTTTGGATGTCTTTGTTACCCCAATCTATATGCCACATCACCTCACAAACTTTCACCACGCTCTACCCGCTGCATTTTTCTTGGCTACCAACTTGAGCATAAGGGCTACAGGTGCTACGACCTTACACAGCGTCGCGTCATTGTCTCTCGCCACGTCACCTTCGATGAGACAATTTTTCCCTACGCACCACCCTCTCCATCGCCTCCCACACCACCTGCCACAAAAAATCCCACCCGGCCGCTACAGCCAGCCACAGCAGATCCCCCATCTACCTCGTACCAGGACCCACCAGATCCTCCCGATGGGATGCCCCCATGCACGACCAATCCGGATCGCCAAACCCCTCAGCCCGCGTCTCCCTCGCCCACGCGTCACCCGCCCCCTGGCTCGTCCCGGTCCCACGCACCCACCTCCCCACTACCTCCGTCCCCACGCGCTGCCTCGGATTCATCGCCGCCTGTACCCACCGCGTCTGTTTCCTCGGATCACGCCCCAGATTCGCCTGCCACTCGATCTTCCTCGGATCCTGCGCCCTCTGCTCCTATACCCGACCCCACGACATCTTCCTCTCATTCCGCGCCATCCACTCCTATCCAGCCACGTCTCCTGGCTCGTGCAAAGCCCATAACCCCCCCACAACTCACATAAAATGCAAACTCGAACCAAGTCCGGTTTTTGCCAACCGAAACGCCTCTTCCTCGCCAACACCACACCCTCTACTATCTCACCCATCCCCTCAACATACCGTTCCGCACTTAAAGATCCTAATTGGAGCCATGCAATGCTTGATGAATATGATGCTTTAATCAAGAATTCCACTTGGTCTTTGGTTCCAAAGCCTGCAGGTGTCAACGTGGTGACTGGCAAGTGGATTTTTCGCCACAAGTTCAACAATGATGGCTCTCTGGCGCGGTACAAGGCACGTTGGGTGGTACGTGGCTTCACTCAAAAGGAGGGTGTTGACTATGACGAGACGTTCAGTCCGGTCGTCAAGCCGGCCACCATTCGAGTTGTGCTCAGCATTGCCACTTCCAGCTCGTGGCCAATCCATCAACTCGACGTGAAGAATGCTTTCCTACACGGTGAGCTCAAGGAGACGGTGTATTGTGCTCAACCGGCCGGGTTCGTGGACTCCTCGCGGCCAGACCACGTGTGCCTTCTTCACAAGTCTCTCTATGGCTTGAAGCAAGCCCCCCGTACGTGGTTCAACCGTTTTCGGTCCTTTCTCTTGTCACTTGTTTTCTTGGCCTCCAAAAGTGACTCCTCCCTCTTCATTCTACACCATGGTGCCTCTATTGCCTACCTCCTTGTGTATGTAGATGATATAATCCTCACTGCTAGCACACCACGCACCCTCCACCATATCATCTCCTCCCTCAAACACGAATTCGCCATGACTGGTCTCGGTGAGCTTCATCACTTCCTAGGCATCAACGTGACACCCACCACCACCGGCTTGTTCTTGTGTCAACAACAATATGCTCTCGAAATTCTTGATCGTGCCAAGATGCTCAATTGCAAACCCGTCTCCACTCCCGTTGACACACAATCCAAACTATCCGCTCATGATGGTCACCTTCTTGACAACCCCACCCTCTACCGCAGCCTTGCCGGCGCCCTCCAATACCTAACTCTCACTCGACCTGACCTCTCTTATGCGGTTCAACAGGTCTGTCTCTTCATGCATGCGCCACGTGACACTCACATGCAACTCATCAAACGCATCCTTTGGTATCTTCGTGGCACCACCCACTATGGCTTGCAACTCTACAAGTCCCCCTCACGTGATCTTGTGGCTTACACCGACGCCGATTGGGACGGCTGTCCGGACACCCGCAAGTCCACCTCCGGGTTTTGCGTTTTTCTCGGGCACAACTTGCTATCATGGTCCTCCAAACGGCAAGCCATCGTGTCCCGGTCCAGCGCTGAGGCTGAATACCGTGGTGTTGCCAACTGTGTCGCCGAGTCTTGTTGGTTGCGCCAACTCTTGAATGAACTCCGTCATCCACCCACTCAGGCCACTATCGTATATTGTGACAACATCTCTGCCGCATAAATTGCCTCTAATCCCGTCCAGCACCAACGGACTAAGCATATTGAGATCGATCTTCATTTCGTCCGCGACCGGGTGGCTCTCGGTGAAGCTCAAGTCTTGCATGTTCCCTCCAGTTCGCAATTTGCAGATTTGTTCACAAAGGGACTGCCATCACAGGTTTTTCATGAGTTCCGCAGCAGCCTCAACGTCCATCCACATGGAGTTCCGGCTGAGGGGGGGTGTTAACACGTAGACTACCTGTGTATGTACATGTACTTGTATTCCTAGATAATAGGATCATGGATCACGCCCTGGCCTGCGTGCCACTTCTATCGGGCTGTTTGTTGTAACTCCATCGTGTATATCTTGTGGTGTGTGGGTGAATGCAATACACAGAGAGCATTTCTATCGTCCAGCTATGCATAACGTAATAACATAGTCAAATAAGAGATACAAATAAGCATGAGTTTAAGTAGCATCAATTTATAACATAGTTCAGTCCAAATATTATATAACTAATAAAATGGAGATTTGAGGGTTAGGGTTAGCATAGCTATCGAATTGGGCCACGAAATTGGGGCTGTGCGGTCAAATTTTGGGCCAAAATTTTTGGCGCCCCTAGGCGAGAAAATAGCCACTAAGAGGCTAAGTCGGGGCTAAATCCATTTAGCTGCGCTATTAGCGACTATTATTATTTTAGCCTATGAAGGCTCTAGCCGTAGCGCGAAGCCTCTCGAAAGGCTATACTCGGGCTATAGCCAGGCTATAGCGGGCAGTTTAAAACTTTGCCAATTATTATAGTAAAGGTCCCGTTATGATTTCTGCTTGTTCTTCTTTCTTTCTTTCTTTCTTTCTTTCTTGAGATTCAATATTTACCGAGTCGTCACATATATTTTGTTATCGACGTGAACTTCACTTCCCCGTTGAAAAGAATAATCATATCAAGATCTTCTCATGGAAGACTAAGAAACTAGTTGTTGTTAGGGAAAATCTCTTTTCAATGAAACCATCTCAATGTTTGTACACTGACGACTTTCCTAGATAAAAGTTTAGAAAATACCAAAGGGTTGTATATTATTACTTCTCAAAAAATTGGTAGTAGTGATAATTTAACGTGAGACAAGCCGATACAACCATCCCCATAATTAGTATGGAAAAGTCTCGAAATGCGTGAAAAGTTTTTTTATTCTGGTATTCAAACTGTAAGTGATTTAGTAAATAGTCATGGATTTTTTTCCAAACTTTCAATAAATTTCTACTTTTTCTTAGAAAATTAGAATTTATGTTATTTGTTTCCCGGATATCTTGATTAATTTTATTTTAAATTAAGTTATTAACATGTCGACGTTGATGCATAAAAGTAATGCCACATGTGTGTCGGGCGGCGCGAGGATGTTGAGCTCAACAAGATCCCTCGCCTTGTCGACGCTGAGACTTTGCCTCTAGCATTTCGAGCCGCCGATCTCGTTGTTGTGCGCCATGGTAGGGAGAGGTAGAGATGTCAAAGTCGAAGGTGCCCAACCATGGAGAGAGAGGTAGATGCATGAAGAGGTGCGGGCTGAATATCCGAGACATCGCGCCGATAAGGGTAGATGAAGGGTCTATGTTGTTGATTTGGGGAGAGGGGGGCTAGTTCCACCATTTAAAACCGGGCGATATGTCGGTTCAATGCTGCCAACACGTGGGGAAGCATCAGCACCCGCCTGGAGAACTGCAAAAATTGTGGGCTCCATTAAATACCACAGACCGACCATTGTTTTGATGGCAGGTTGGGTTCGCCTTTGGAGTCTTACGTGGCTGGAATGTGTGAGCATTTTAGGACGTGTCTGGGGAGTTTTTCAGACCGTCTGAACCAATGGGAGGGCCACTAGAGGCTATTTTCATGTCCAGAACATCATTGTACCAATTATACTATGGGGGTGCCGGTGTAATTTCTTTTAGGTTGGTCATGCTGGGAAGTATCATACATGTATCATGTGATACTTTGCCTTTATGATGTATAGTCTCATGTAGTAATATCGTGGTCAAAGGATGTGCGGGAGAGAAATTTATGCATGCGCAAGGGCTGCGCCAAGGAGAATCCCTCTCCCCTCTCCTCTTTGTCATTGCTATGGATGTGCTTACTGCGGTGATGATCAAGGCTCAAGAGCGGCAGGTGCTTAGCAAGATTCCTGGCTGCACACCTCTGCAGCGGCTGTCTCTCTACGCGGATGATGTTGTCCTGTTCATTAGACCGACAAGATTTGATCTGTTTTTTGTTAAGGAAGCTCTTGGAATCTTCGGACAGGCATCAGGACTGGTTGTAAATTTCGCCAAGTCCTCGGCTGTCATGATCAGAGCCTCCGAGGGAGAGGAGGAACTGGTGAAGGAGGCGCTTCCCTGGACTATGGAGAAATTTCCGATCAAGTACCTAGGGTTGCAGCTGAGTATCAAGCATCTGAAGAGATCCGACTGGCAACCGATCATTGACACAGTGCTTAAACTGATGCCGGGATGGCAAAGAGGGCTTATCACCAGGCCAGGGCGACTTGCGCTGGTCAATCACGTGGTTCGAGCGCGGCCTACTCACCACCTGATCGTCGCGGAGGCTCCTAAGTGGGCGTTAGAAAAAATTGACAAAGGCTGCAGAAAGTTCTTTTGGGCTGGGACGGAGGAGGTCCATGGTGGCAAGTGCCTGGTTGCATGGGAGCGTGTGTGCAGACCAAAGTACCTAGGAGGTCTCGGCGTGCTGAATCTTTTCAAGCAAGGGATCGCACTCCGGCTGCGTTGGGAATGGCTCAAGCGCACGGACGATCACCGGCCATGGCAAGGACTGAACCTCATGGCCGACAAACAGGTGACCATGGCGTTTAACAGCTTGGTCAAATGGGAGGTTGGCAATGGGAGACGTGTACTGTTTTGGAAGGACAGATGGATTAAATGGAAGCTCCATCGCTGAGGTGGCCCCGATGATTAGAGCCATGATCAAGACACAAATCGCCAACAGGAGAACGGTTATGGATGCTCTACATCTTCATGCATGGACAGCTGACATTGTTGGGGATATGAGCACGGATGCCCTGGTGCAATTCATCCGACTTTGAGATCTGGTCATTGGTATGAACCTGGACCCTGACTTTGAAGACAAACCTCTTTGGCAATGGAGCTCCAATGGTATCTACTCAGCCTGCACCGCCTATAAGATGCTATGCGAAGGAGGCATCAGATTTCAATGCTCATCGGCAATATGAAAATGTTGGGCGCCGCTGACCTGCAAGATATTCATCTGGCTGGCGCTGCAATACCGTGTATGGACATCCCATAAGAGGCAAAGGCATGGCCTTCAAGAACATAGCTCGCCATGTTTCCTTTGTGAGCAAGAAGAGGACACGGTGGATCACATCTTGCTGCAATGCGTCTATGCTCGCCAAGTTTGGTTCATTTGCTTCAGGCGGCTAGGCATTGAGCTTTCTATACTACCAACACAGCAAGATCGCTTGGAGGCTTGGTGGTCTATCTCCAGGAAACGCATCATCAAACCGCACCGTAAGGGATTCGACGCGCTCGTCATCTTGATATGCTGGAATCTCTGGAAGCAAAGAAACGGCAGAGTATTCTCGCACCCCAACAATGCCAACGAGTGGGGAGCTGCGGACATTATTGCTCGAGAGCTAAGACTTTGGATAGCGGCTCGAAGGAGAGGAGTTCAACAGCTTGCCGAGTAGTTGCTTAGAGTGTGGAGTGGAATGGAGTTTGGGTTTGCTCCCAATGTGGGATCGCCACCCGTTGTAATTCTTGTAATTAACCCTCTGCCTTCTATAAAGCTAAGATACGCAATTTGCGTACTCTCAAAAAAGAAAAAAAAGATAGAATCTCTATACAAATATGTGTATAAGATCTATTTGCCATTATATTTTCTTGGTTTACGTGCTATAATATAGTATATATCTATATTACTCTAATCATATTTCTTCCTTAATTAGCTGCCATCTCATTGCTCTTATATATATACATGATACCATTTAAGATACTAGCACTATGCCTAACCTATAGTCTTGTCTTCTTAGATATAACACATCCTAGAAAAAAGCGCGAGCTGTCCTCTTCCAAGCCCCTCCAAGTCTGGCCGCACGCCTGTGCGCCTGGATTTGAGCCATAAGGCCAACCCCACCGTGCGACCCCAAACAGACGTTCGGTTTGGCCGGATTTTGTCCCTTTGGGGCGCCGATGGGTTCGCCCGTGTCCGGTCTTGCCCGTTGGATCGTGCGTGTGCCCACCGCGCGGCCGCACCCCAAATCACGTATGTGTTGGACATGATTTAAAAAACAGAAAACGTAAATAAAATGACTAAAAAAAGTAAATAAGCGCAGTTTAATAAACATAAAAACATAGTTAGGGTCGCCACGGCCACAAAACGGCCAGTTTCATGTCTAACTTGACATAAATAAACATAAAAAAGAAAATAAAAAACGGCCGCCGCCAGCGCGCTCCTGCCCGTGCCCGTCGATGCCGTTGCCGTCGCCGTCTTCAGTGGCCGCCGGCGTCGTCGTCGTCGCTGACGAGGTCCACGTAGGCCGGTGGCGTCCAGAGGTGGGTCGGCGGTGCGTGGTAGACGGGGGCGGGCTGGACGGGGGGAGGTGCCTGCACGACCTCCTCCCGTGGCGCGTGTCGTGCTCGTCCTGGAGCCATGTGTCCCAGAGCACGGAGTCGGGGGCGTACCTGTCGTCGTAGTATAGGTCGTCGGGGAGGAGGCGGCGGCTGCGCTCGATCTCATCGCGGCGCGCACGGCCGCTCGCCGGCACCGGCGGGATCGACACACGACCGACGCTGAGGTGCCATCCGTTGGGAAGGTGGACGTCGCTCCACGGGACCGGCGTCCTCGTATCCCAGTACCGCCGGCACACGTCCGCTGCGAGGTACTGCTGGTCGCGCTCGCCGTCTGGCCTAGGTTGATGGTGAAGGGGGCCGGCGCGGGGGCTCGACGGGAGGAGCGCGGCGATGACGCGGGCTCTTCCTTCCTCACGGAGCCGCGGCGGCGCCCCGAGGAAGAGCCAGCCTCACGGTCGTGCTTCCCCTTGCGGTTTCAGAAGCCCATGGCTTCGAGGTGGCCGGCCGGCGAGCTCAAGGACAAGGGAGGGCTAGGGTTTGGCGCTGTCGGGTTTCGAGGAGGCCGCGGGGTGGCGTGGGGCAGTGTGGACGACGACCGGTCCATGGTTCCCACTTAAAGAAGGACGGCGACCTTTCGATGCGCGGATGACAGGTGGGGCCGTCCGCTCGTGCGCATTGATGTGGGCGGGTGGGAGGTAGGTGGCCGCCTGCCACGCGGCCCCGACGCGGACGAGGTGCGCGTCCGTTTGGTGTCCGCCGCGATCTAAACCCCGCGCAAGTTTGCGCTCGAAATGGGTCGGCCCGGACACAAAACGGACAAGATGGTTCCGGGCCGTCGTGCGCTGGGCCGTTCAATTTGTCCCTTTTACCTCAAACGGACGGGCCCGGACAAAATGGGGTCGCGATGGAGTTGGCCTAATACACTAAGATATTGACACTATGCCTAGGCTTAGTCTCAATCTTGGATATAACACGTCTGACAATTCCAACTTTTTTTTTTTGAACAGAGAAGTGCCCCGAAGGACCCAGACTTACATTAGATAAGCTTCAAAGCACACTTTACAACAGGACCGAAAGAAAAAGAAAGATTACAACAAAGTCCTAGACTTTTGCATGGAGAACCCCTAATCGAAAGATTAAACGCATAATCGGGTCCTTGGCAGCCTTCGCCAGATTGAACCTCGCCGTCCGCCGGGGGCGAAGCACTTGGGCGACGAGATCGCCATGGGTGCAGCACGTGCATCCCGAGCCTCTGAGCAAAATCGAATCGCCTCCCATAAGGCATGCAAGCCAGAGGAAAGGGTTGGCCGCCTTCACTGTAGAAGCAGAGGGTCGATGTAGACCGACAAGCGATCGCAGCGCCGTAGCTCCACCATAGAATCCTCTGCTGATGAGCTCGAACCCGACCATCAATCTTCAGCTCAGTGCTTCCCCACCCCTCTTCATCCACCACCTTGGCGGCATCAAGTGGAGGAAGGTAGCAACGAGGCCTCCTGCAAGTGGTAGGCATGTACATCTCCTGCTGCTCTATCTCTCTTCCCACAACCATGGTGGCAAGAACAGATCGAGGAAGAAGAGCATCTGGCGCACCATATTGGGATTTATTACAGCAAGAAAAGGGGAGAGATGTGGGGACGAAACCGGACGGGCCTAAGCTTTGCCATGGATCCGGCTGAGGAAAGCCGCCGAAGGATCCGCTGCCAGGGATCATCCTTGCCTCCGCCTTTTCGCCACCAGCATGGCCCCAAGGGAGAGTTGAACAACCACCTAGACAAGATTCAAAACGCAGCTCCACTTTATTTGCCAGAGAGAGACACTCACACACTACTAGACCTAGGATCCAGACCTCCTCCCACCAGTGGCCGGCCACCATGGCGCGCCCATGCAGGGAAGGGAGGCCGGATGGGGAAGCTGGAGGTGGAGCTCTCAAGGGATACGGCAGAACGCCGGTCCAAAAATTCACTTCAGACACAAGCTCCAACACTACCTAGTGCTGCCAAGAAACCTCAGATTCCGAGAACAAGGTGTAGACGCGCCAAGCACATGCTTCCTGTCGGGTTGTCCTGGACCCCACACTTCGAGTCAGCTTGGACAGTTGGACTGGTTCGTTGAGTTGTGTTGTTAATGCCAAGATTAGATTCCCTTAAACTATCACTGGCCAGTGGTACCTGTATTCTTACGCCTTCCATAAAAGCAACTCCAACGGGCCGACCCAAACGAACGGCGTTTTTGTCCATTTTTTGTCCATTTGGGTCGGTCCAGCGGACACAAACGTCCGACGCTGTGTTTGGATTGGCGCGAGCGCCCAATGATGGTTCGACCCATTTTATCGGCGCGCCAAAAAAAAGTCTTGCAAGCATTTAAAAAATAAGTATATGCATTTTAATTAAACATAAAAGCCGGCCACGAAGGCCAGTGTAACACCCCGAGGATCATGCTACACTAAACCACCATGATGATGCTAAGCTACTGTGAATTTCAATGATAATCATGTTGGGATAATATCTCAGTTCAAATTCCTCTCTGAAAACAATTCAAAGTCACAATGCAAAATGAGTTTGGTCAAAAGTTGCTGAAAAATGTTCATCATTTGTCAAAAATTCCATAACACTCCTTTGTTAAGGAACACAACATCACTTTTGTGCAGAGGTGAGTATTAGCAATTATAACAGCACCAATTCAGCATTTTTAAATGCTATCCTATTTATGAAAAATACCAAATGAATTCTTCTGGTCTCCAAAATATTTGGGGCACTATCTAATATCACCAGGGAATAAAAGGGGCACTTCCCATGTTTTTCTCAAAGAAAATGACATGCCTAATATTTTCTTATCCATCTCTGATTATAAAAAAAACAGAAAAGTAAAGCTGTTTAAATAAAAGAGAAACCCTTCCCCCTGGGCCACTTGGCCCATCTAGCTAAAGAACCAGCCCACCTCCACCTCCTCCTCCTCTACAGGACACCAGGAGGGCGTGGCGCTCATCCACGGCGCCATGGCCATGGATGGCTGCCACGAGCCCCTCCCTTTGACCTATAAGGGCACACCCCCAAACCCCACCGAAACCCTAGCCCCTCGCATCTCTCTCCCTCGCGCCCCCTCCTCCTTCTGCGCCCGCCGACGTCGCGGCGCCCTGACCGGTCCGCCTCTGCCCCGCCGACCCCTCGTCATCCGCGGCCACCGTCGTCCTCGGCGTGCGGGAGCACGTCCAGGAGGTCCGCCGCGGCCGGATCTGTCCGCTCCGCGGACCACCTCAAGCCGGGACGGTCCGTGTGCTCGCCATCGAGCCCTTCTCCGCCGCGGACGTCACCAACTCGTCGTCGTTGCCACTGCTCCGGGCCGCCTCCAACCTTCTAACCTCGTCCACGAGAACCGGGGTGAGCTTCTCCCTCGGGTCCCCCTTTTAGCCCTTCGATTTGGACGCCGTAGGCCGTCATCTCCGTCGAGCTCGAACCCCCGTGTACGCGTAGGTGCGTGCGCTCGCTGCCGCCTGTTACTTCTTCTGCTGTCGTTGTTGCCGGTGCTGCCGGTTGTCGCTGCTGCTGTCCCGTGCTTGCGCGTCCCTACTGCGCGTGCGTGCCGGCGCTGCTGCTTCGTTTGCTGCTGACCGCTGCTGCCGCGTACCAGTGCCGCCGCACTGCAGATGCTCCTTGCGTGCTTCTACTCTGCCATGCCCCTGTTCTGCTTGCTGCTAGCCACGGCAAAGGCCATGACCGTGATGTGTGAGAGCGCAGCGTGCGTGTGTGTGCGTGAGTTGGGTGTGTGCGCCGTGTGTGTGTGGTGTGTGTGTGGCTGGCTTTTGCCACAGCCATGTGTGGCCGGCCCTTGTTTGGCTAGTATAGATTAGGTTTTAAATTAGTAGATCAATTAGCCTAATGTGCAGATGACATGTGGGCTCCATTTGATTAGGTTAATTTGTTTTATTAATTTGGCTAAGTGTAGCCTATGACATGTGGGCCATACGCCTTGTTGACTGGTCAAAGTTTGACTAAGTCAACCAAGTCGCCTAGCCCCACATGTCAGCCTCTCTGGGTGTGCACACAGTGTGTACATATAGCAATTTCCCTATTTAACTTGAATTAGCAGTAATTCTAGAAAATGTTTAAAACTTTGAAATTCATAGAAAATAAAACATAACTCGGATGGAAATGTTTTCTACATGAAAGCTGCTCAAAAAACGCCGATTTAATCCAGATCGCGACCGTTAATCATCACATGCCCCTAGCATGCTAAACATGGAACTTTCCCCCCGGTCATGTGTCCGACATTAGTCCTAACCGGAAAACATTCCCTTGACTTCCCCTCGCCGATCGTAGCACCGTTAGAACACGCCTAGCTCGCATGTTGTCTGTTATGTTATGTTTGCTTTATATTTATTGTTTCTCCCCTCTTCTCTCCTAGAGACCCCGAGACCGATGTCGCCTTTATGATCAACTACGCCACCGACGACCCCTCCTTGCCAGAGCAACCGTGCAAGCCCCTTTGATCATCCCGATATCGCCCATTCCATTCTCTCATGCTTGCATTAGATTTTGCTCAAGTATTGATTGCTCCTATTCGGTGCATATCCTATTTTTGTACTGTTGTTGTACCTTACATGCTTATCCTAAATCGCTTAGTATAGGTTGGTTAGAGATCCATCGGTGACCCCCACTTTGTCCCGATCGCCTACCGATTATCGAAGACCCATCAACGGATCAAGACCAGCCCCGACACCGCACATCACTTCCCTTAGTTGCTCGACACTCTTTGGGTTACTATCGAGTCCGAAAGTGAGACCTCTACAACACTTCGATATTAACCACGTAGTATAGCTATCCGGCCGTGGTCATCGAGGGTGATTTCCTCTTTAACCACTTCCGATCACGAGTGTCAGGTAACCCTCAAGTTGAACCTCGAGGGTGAATCCTCTTACGCTCACCTTGATGACTACATCGAGTGGAATTCACCGGGTGATTCCTCGGATTTTCCCTTGATGTTTACACACACAGCTACTATGATTACTATGACTTTACACCGAGCCATGTTACTAAAGACGGGTCGACCTTGAGGGTACCCGCCGAGCTTAATTGCGGCGATGTGGAGTCGAGTTGACTGGTGGGTGCCGCGAGATAAATCTGAGGCGTGGTAGGGCATTCCTAGCCCTTGCCGCAAGTCCTCGAGACGGGCAACGGGTCACATCTTCGTGAGTCTCGCTTGTTACCGCTGTTCCTAATCCACTACGATTTGGATATTTGATCCGAGGGCCTCGGCCCGATAGCACTAACCATCACGTGGGCATAGTATGGGCATTCTCGTCGTATGCATCACAAAGCTTAATAGACGTCGGCGATCGAGCGGCCACGCCGGTTGGACCGGTAAGCTCCTCGCTTTTTAGGAAGGTAGCTAGGTCTGCCACCGCCACAGACGCATAACGTCTTGTGAGAGTTCCTGGGAGATGGCCCATGACCCACAGGGCATAGGTTTAGTCCGTCTTGGGCTCTCTATTAAGCCTAGGTCGGGTTATACGTATTTGAAAGTGCAATCATGCCCTTACATTATGTTTTTGTTGTTTATGACAATCTACATGTAGGGGACCCACAATGGTCGCCAAGTAGATTTTAGGTGTTGGTCCCTGGTTAAGTCAAAATTGTGTGTGGATCAAGAGCATACGGTGAGTTCTCTCAAGGTTGAAGTGGTAAAATGATGTTTCATTTATGTTTCTTGAGTTATAGGGATCCCGCACTATTAAGAGGGATCAAAGGGGATAGTGCTAGATTTTCTCAAGTCGACATCTTCTATTTCTACTTCCTCACATCATATTCCAACATAGGCATATTTCACTCCTATCCAACAAAATTCCACTCATATCCTATATACCAAAGAAATCCATGGTCAACTAGGTTCCCCAAAATATATGATCTAACATTTGCATACTTTGCATCCTCCATTTTTTGTGTATCTTGGGTGGTTCTCTAAGTGAGGACCTAGAGCTTTTCCATAGCTTCAAAACGTGCCCAAGATCATCAAAATCGGAGTCCGGATGAGCAAGTTATGGGTGTTCTATTTCGTGGTGGCTCGGGTTTTTTGTTGGCGGATATCCGGACTTGCCGGAAATCCGGTAGATGACCGTAACCGAAGCGAAACCATGGTTTGCCCTCCGGATGTCCGTGATCCCCGATGTCCGGGCTTTCCTCTTCACGGATGTCCGGGCTTGGCCCGAAATCCGTATGATGTCCGAACACAGTAAAATGTTTGGTTTGCTCTCCGGATGTCCGTGATCCCGGATGTCCGGCTTTCCTTCACGGATGTCCGGGCTTGACCCCGGATGTCCGGCTCCCTGCTTCTACTACATTCATCTCGGTCTCCAAGTGGTTCTCCGGCCGGATATCCGCCTCAAATGGATGTCCCTTTGCCCGATCACTTGCACTACAACGGGCATATTTGAGCACACACTATATATACTACCTCTTCTCCCATGAGAGGGTTGACCATTCACTTTGAACAAACCCTAGAACACTTCACTCACTCTCTCTCATCTCTCCACACCAAATCTTAGATCCCCAAGGATTTGAGAGCTTTGATAAGAAGTTGTCCGATCAAGTGATAGATCCACTTCTCCTCCTTCTCTCGCACCCAAGGAATTCGTGATTTGAGCAAGTCTTGAGCAAATCCCCATCGATCTTGTTACTCTTGGAGGTTGGAGACTCCTAGGCGGTAGGAGTCTTTCGGAGGAATCGACCTTTGTGATTACCCCTGGATAAGTTTGTGAGGGTTTGGAGACCACCCAAGGTCTACCACTAGTGGTTGAGAAACGCCTTCGTGGCGTTGTCTCAAAGGGAGAATAGGGTGAGCCTTCGTGGCGCTGGTGTTCCTTCGTGGTAACATCCACCTCTCTAACGGTGACTAGCTTCCTCCAAGGAAGTGAACATCGGCATACATCCTCGTCTCCGGAGTTGCGGTTATTCCTAACCCTAACTCCATACTTGTGGTTACTTGTTTTGGTTTGCACTTACTTACATCATATTGTGCTTGCTCACTTATATACTTGTGCTACTTGCCTAGTACTTCATACTTACTAGCAATTGTTAGGCTCACTTTCATATTCCGCACTATTGCCTAAAATTGCTAAGTAATAATTAAAATTTGTAATTGTACCTATTCACCCCCCCCTCTAGGTCCATCTCGATCCTTTCAATTGGTATCAGAGCCTCGTGCTCTATTCTTGTGTCTTAACCTCCCTAGAGCGAGATGAAACCAGATGGGACTCCCCTGGTTGTAGATCCTAAGGATAAAGGCGGGGCTTCCTCTGAAGTCAAGTCCTTTACGTCGGAGGATCTAGAACGGGCCCTTGCTAAGCAAAAAGAGGAGCATGATGCTTCTCTTGAGGCCTTGGTCCAAATGAGATTAGCCACGTTGTCCTCGGTGCTTGCACCACTCTCGGGTGGTCTTGCCTCAAGGCCAATCTGTGTTTACTCCATCACTTGGTCAACAACCTCCTAACAATGAACACGCCAGTGTTCCTTGGCTTTATGCAAGACCTCGGGTTGAGAAACCAAGATATAATCCTCAAGGCGTCCTCCTTTGCTTAGTGCCACTTCCGATTTTCCTTTGTGGATAGTTGCTATGCAGACCATCTTCGACATGGAAACGATGAGATGTTGGAGATCTTGGAGTATGGCTATCATGTGGTTGATCCAAAGAACCCCACTCCAAGAGAAATATATGACAAGAACCTCAATGACACTGCAATCATGTGGATAAGGAGAGGCTTGGATGAAAAGCAAAGGAGACCGTTCATACACATCACAAGTGCCAAGGAACTATGGGAAACTGTTGTACGATCCAAAACAGGCACTTCTACCCTCCGGAGTGCTCAATATGAAATTTGCAAGGGGCAATTGCAAAACTTTTGTATGGAGAAAGGTGAAACTCCCAATCAACTCCATGAGCGTCTCATGACACTCACTACCGATATTGAGTCATGTGAGTGTGACAAGACACAAGATGGATTCAACATGACTAAGAGGTTCCTTGTGGATAAGTTACTCCATGCTCTTGCTCCATTTCACCATCAAATGGTGTGGGACATAAGACAACACCATACCTTCAAGGAAATGACTACAGATGACATCGTATCCACCTTTCAACTATTTGAAGAGTCAAAGACTAATGCCACAAAACATCTTGCCATGCATGGTTCTCCATCATCAAAGATCAATCTTGCATTGAAGGCCAAGCATGTATGTGAAGATGAATAAAGTGAAGAAGAAGAAGAGGATGACGAAGATGGTGATGAGATTGAATCGACGAGGGCCCTACATATGAAGACATGGCTCTTTTGTCAAGAAGTTTAGCGGGTAAGTTCAAGGAAGATTCCAAAAGAAGAAAGTAAGAAAATGCTACAACTGTGAAGAAACCAATCACTTCTCCAACGAAAGTGCCCTTATGAGAAGAGAGAAGATAAACCAAGGTTTCCCAAGACCTTTCCCAAGAAGAAGTTGCCAAATCCTTTGAACTCCAAGCTCAAGAAGAGAGATGGAAAGGCAATGGTTGCTCAAGAAGAATCTGATCCGGATGATGTTAGTGGTGTTGCTTGAGTTGCTCAAGACTCTCAAAACACCTTGAGGTTAGTGAACAAGAGTGGTGACGTGGTCACCTACAACTACATGAAAGATTACAAGGGCAACGCTCACAAATGCCTAATGGCAAAGGTCATGGTTAAAGAAGAAGAGGACCAAAGCTCTTCTGACAAGGTCAAGGTAACTCCACGATCAAATCCTCCTCTTTTCACGCCTTCTACTTCTAGTGATGAGTATCTTGATGCGGAGGATAGTTATGAGGATGATGATCTAACTGATCCTATGCTTGCTAAACTTAATAAGTTCATGTGCTCTCTCAAAGGAAGGAAGCTCACTATGTTTCAGATGCTTATGGAGATGGTGAGTAAGCACACCATCTCCATTAAGGAACTCAAACCCTCGTCATCGAGGAAAAGGAAAATATGAAATCCTTGAGCGGAAAGTCAAATATGAGGAAGCACGAAATGATGAACTATGCTTAAAAATTGGTGCAAATATTGATGTTCATACTAAAGATCTTGCCTCCTTGAAATAGGCTATTGGCTCTTGTGAAGAGTTGATGAATGATAAAAGTAAGCTTGCAAAGTCTCATGCTTCTCTCACTAAGGATTGTGAGCTTCTATCCGTGTCTCTCAAGACTAAGGAAGAAGAGCTCACCCTTCTTACAAAGAGTTTTGAGACACTCAAACTTACTTATCTTGAAACTCTAGCCAAGGCTTACTCATCTCCTATTATCAATGTTGATGCATGTTCTACTAACTCTAGTAGTGATCTAGCATCCATCCTTGAGGAGAATCGGTTTCTCAAAGCTCAAATCGAGAAAGGGCTCATGACATGTGCTCAAGGGCAAAAGAACCTTAATGAGGTGTTGAGCCAACACAATGAAGCGCTCACCAAAGAGGGACTCGGGTTTGACCCAAGCACTAGCAAGAAGAAGACGCCCTCCCAAAATTGCACCACCCCTTTAAAAGAAACCTTTGTACGAGAAGGACACAAGGAGAAAGGTAAGGTTGTTAGTGGAAGGCCACAAGGGCATGCCCACTCTCAACAAGCCAAAGAGTTCATGCCTCCATCCTATGTAATCATGTAAGACTAAGGATGGAGAAGTTTATCAAAGTTTGTTGGCCCCAAAAGGCATTTCGTTTTATGCTATTTGGGTCCCTAAGACCCTTGTGACTAACTTGAGAGGTCCCATTGTAAAATGGGTGCCTCTAACCAAGTAATAATTGTGTGTAGGTAGCTTTCTCCTGGTGGAGTAAAATGGGTGATTGATAGTGGATGTACCAATCATATGACCGGAGATAGCAAATTGCTCTACGATTTCATGGAAGCTATTCAACCATTTATGAGCATTATGTTTGGTGGAGGATCAAAAGGATGTACTTGGGTTGGGTAAGGTGCCTATCACAAATGACATGTCTCTTGCAAATGTCATGCTTGTCCAATCCCTTAAATATCATTTGCTTTCTCGTCCGCCAATTGGCTTCATTGGTTATGATACACTATTTGGACTAACGGATGTGAAAGTCTTTAAGAGAGATACTCTCGAGTGGCCTTTGTTGGAGAGTTGGATGGCAACCTTTACACTGTTGATTTCTCGAAGAGAGCACGCTCCATGCAACTTGTCTAATGGCCAAGGCCGATAAGGGTGGCTATGGCATCGCCGCCAGCCCATGTCGGCATGAGGAATCTTCAAGATCTCTTAAAGGGGAATCACATCCTTGACTAACAAATGTCTCTTTTGAGAAAGATCGTGTGTAGTGCATGTATAGTCGAAGCAACATCAATCAAAGCACCCACCCAAGAATATTGTGTCTACTTCAAGGCCTTTGGAGCTCCTTCATGTGGATCTCTTTGGGCCTCCTTCATGGGATAGTCTTGGTGGGAAAAAGTATGGACTTGTCATTGTTGATGATTACTCAAGATATACATGGGTGTTTTTCCTCAAGTCCAAGGACTAAACGAAGATCACTTTCATTGACTTTGCCAAGCAAGCACAACGCAAGTTTGACAAAGAAATCTTGGCAATAAGAAGTGACAATGGATCTGAGTTCAAAACTATACCTTGGAAGAATTCCTTAGTGATGAAGGGATTGAGCATCAATATTCAGCTCCATACACTCCTCAAAGAAATGGTGTAGCCGAAAGGAAGAATCGCACACTTGTGGAGATGGCAAGGTCCATGTTGGATGAATACAAGTCACCACATAGTTTCGGGCCAAGTTGCCAACACCGCATGTCATGCATCAAACCGCTTTTCCTCCGCACTATATTGGAAAAGACTCCATATGAGCTTCTAACTGAAACAAGCCAAATGTCAAGTACTTTCGTATTTGGGTGCAAATGTTTCATCCTCAACAAAAGAGAAAGGTTAGGAAAATTTCAATCCAAAACAATTGAGGGTATATTTGTTATTATGGATCAAACTCTCACGATATAGAGTCTACAACAAATCCAATGGATGTGTGGTAGAAACTTGTGACGTGGTGTTTGATGAATTTAATGGCTCCCATGGGGAGCAAGTTGATCTAAGTGATGTAGGTGAAGAAGATTCTTCTCAAGACATTTTGACCATGGGTGTTGGTGCACTTCTTCCTATGGAACAAGAACCTCATGATGATGAAGAAGAAGATAGAAGTCTCACACATCATCAAACTACTTCAACACCCATAACACCACAAGCCCCTATTGCTCAACCGATACCTTTAGCCCAAGTTGAAGAGGATGATCAAGCTCCTCCTCATGACAATCTTCAAGAGCAAGAACAAGAAAGTCCAATCATTGATGATGAACCTCAACAAATGCAATATGAACAAGAAGATCTTCCTCCACACATTAATGATCCATATGTTGAGGATGTGGATGATGGACATGAAGTTGAACCTCGTGAAACCCTTACCTCTATCATGCCACGAGTGGCCGGTCGTGTTGATATTGACAAAATACTCACCGGCATATCGGAAGGTAGAGTCACTCGTAAACACTTGACCAACTTTTGTGCTCACTTCTCTTTGTGTCTAGTTTTGAACCCATCAAGGTACAAGATGCATTGATAGACAACGATTGGCTAGTTGCTATGCAAGAAGAGTTGAACAGTTTTGAACGCAACCAAGTGTGGTCGTTAGTCAAGAGGCCACCTACCAACACAACGTCATTGGAACAAAATGGATTTTCAAGAACAAACAAGATGAGAATGGTGTAATCATCCGTAATAAGGCAAGGTTAGTGGCACAAGGGTACTCACAAGTTGAAGGTTTGGACTTTGGTGAGACCTTTGCCCCGTTGCCTGCCTTGAATCCATCCGCATCTTACTTGCTTATGCTGCTTTCAATGGTTTTACATTACATCAAATGGATGTGAAGAGTGCTTTCCTTAACGGTCCTCTACAAGAAGAAGTATATGTATCACAACCACATGGGTTCGTTGATCCCGATCACAAAGACTATGTGTATAAACTTCATAAGGCTTTGTATGGCCTCAAACAAGCACCTCGTGCTTGGTATGATCATCTTAAGAAGTTTTTACTCGATGATGGTTTTGTGAGAGGGTGATCGATCCTACTCTTTTTACTAAGAGGATAAGGGTGATTTGATCTTATGCCAAATCTATGTAGATGATATCATTTTGGTTCTCCTAACATTCATTTGTGCAAGAAGTTTGCGGCTTCAATGACCAAGAATTTTGAAATGTCACTCAATGCGGATTTGAAGTTCTTCCTTGGTTTTCAAATTCAACAATTTCAAGAAGGAATTTTCTTGTCCCAAGCAAAGTACCTCAAGGATATCCTAGAGAAGTTTGGTATGTCTGATGCTAGTCCATGTAAGACACCAATGCCAACCAAAATAACACTCATCAAGACACAGACGGTATCCCTTCGACCCATCTAAATACCGCTCTATGATTGGTTCATTGCTTTATCTTTGTGCATCTAGACCGGACATCATATTTAGTGTATGCATGTGTGCTAGATTTCAAGCTTCCCTAGGGAAAGTCATCATAAGGCGGTTAAGCATATTCTTAGATACCTTGTTCACACCCCAAAGTTGGGTCTATGGTATCCCAAGGATGCTAAGTTTGATCTCATTGGATACACGGATGCGGATTGGGCCGAGACAAAGTGGATCGTAAGTCCACCTCCTGCATGTCAATTTCTTGGGCGCGCTTTGGTAAGTTGGTCATCGAAGAAACAAAATTGTATTGCCCTCTCTACCGCAGAAGTTTAATACATTGTCGCCGCCAACCAGTAAACTTCGCTTATTATGGATGAGGCAAACTTTGAAGGATTATGGTATCACCTATAGGCATGTGCCTCTTCTATGTGATAATGAAAGTGCTATCAACATTGCGAGAGAACCCCAAGGATCATCTTCGCACCAAACACATTGATATTAGATATCACTTCTTGAGAGATCATGTTGAGAAAGGCGATATTCACATTGATCACATTGGGACAGATTTGCAATCGCGGATATTTTCACCAAACCATTGGATGAAGCAAGGTTACACGACTTAGGCGTGAACTTGGTATCTTGGAGCTTGACAACATTATGTGAAATCTAGTACTCATCCATGCTTAAACTTAATGTCTTGTCTTGATGTAGGCATATATCTAGGGGGAGACACTCAATCCATGAGTCCTCTCACCTTACAAAATGCATAAATTGAACTAACACTCTCAAAGTTATCATAGTTTTTACAAACTAGGATACTTTAATATGATGGAGTAGTGACCATGTGCTCAAAGTCTCTATCTTTGTGGTACTATGTTCCATATACTCAAACATGGTGACCCCAGTCACCGCTTGTGCAATGCTTATGTGGACCTTTCCTTCTAATCATGTTTGGATTATTTATGTATCTTAGCATGGCCTTAGACGTCTCAGGTTGTCCTCCTTCTTAATCTCATGTAACCCACTTGGCGGTGTCTACATAAAATTACTCGGTCGGCCCTCCTTCACATCTCCTCACAGATGCCGTCATCAAATGACCGGACATCCGGTCTAGCGTCGGACGTCCGGCGCCGTGAAACATTCCCGCCCATCAAAACGATGATGAATCGCCATCGGTCGGACATCCGCCTCACCGGACATCAAGCCTCGCCGACATCCGGCGCCGCTTCTCTGTCTCTGTTTCCCACTGCCGGATATCCGGCCTTGTCCGGATGTCCGCCCGTCGCCTCAAAAGTCGCATATACCGAACAGGGGTGGGGGGGGCGATTCCATCTTCTTTCCTCTCGTCCCTTTCCTCATCTCCTCACACCGCCCCTTGCCGACCACCACTCCGGCTCTGCCCGACCATCTCCTCCGACCTCCGCCTTGACCTCCGTCTCTGGACTCTCCTCCTCCCGATCTCGATTCTATCCAATCCATTTCTCGATTGTGGCTTGAGTCTCTCGTGAGGGGCCGTGTTCGGTGGGATTCACCTCCGGAGTTCTTCATGGCTCGTATTAAGAATGCGGTCCCAAGCGCCCCGAGGTGTCTACTCGGGGTAAGGGTGCTATTTCTTCTAATCTCCCTTGCTTGTGACTAAATCTTATTGGGTTGCATTATTCTCAATGTACATCCCGCCATATCTATTGCTCTCGCTTTTAGGTTCTGCTTACCTAAGCCTACAAACACCTCTATATGTACTCTTACTCAACTTAACCATGGGAATGAAATTGTTCATTCCACGGTTTAATTTGGTGTATCCTTGTTCATGCTCTTTGGCTCCTTCTTATTGAAAACCATTCATTGTCCATTCCAGTTGATCGCCAGCAAGGCTCCACCGACGGATGAGTATGCGCTCTCAAGAAAAGAAGGTCTCCACCAAGAAGAAGAAGCGAGCACCATCCACCAAATCCGTCGGCCTCGGATCCGTATGATGCTTGACTATGTTGGAGAGGAAGAGGATGACGGTCGCCACGACGATCCTGCTGGATACCCAAGCCCTAGACTAGGAGGGCACCGATGACTCATGTTCGTGGTTACGCAATACCCATTGCCCATGGTCGTCGATCTCCATGGAGCTCCCGATAGTGGAGGTCGCCCCACTCACGACTTCACAACCGTGGGGGCGGGCAATATCTTCGCCGTCGGGATGTTGATCCCTATGAGATGGTGGCGGATGTCAAGATCCCTGATTAGGACTCGTATGCAGCAGGATCTCTATTCCAAATTTGTCCATGGGCGTGGCCTTGCTCCTCACTCATACTTGGATCTAAACTTCTGCGTGATAATCCTCGCCATGTTCCTCACGATCCGTCAAGATCATTGATGACATGACTCTTGGTCCCGCAATGACCTTCAGCGTGATTGGAGTGAAGCTGCTATTCTACGCTTCTATGCCACTGCTTTTTGGTCCCACAACACCCTCACTTGGATGACCGATGACACTACACCGAGCATCACCTATGACAGTTTGTTCAGATTTTGGGTCTCTCGGTGTTGGCCATTGCATCCACAAGATGGATCCAGAGGGCAAGCCCAAAGGGATTGATGCTTGTTTGCCTCTTGTAAACCTCCTCTCACTAACGGACGAAGAAAAGCATATCCACCCAATGAGGTATCCATCTTCCGTGCACCTTTCTTCATCCTCTTTCAGCAGTGTGCTTCAGACTTTGTATCCTAAGAAGGAGATCGCCGAGGGCTCGCAACTATTGTATTGACTTGATGGTTCATATGCATGAGAAACCCACTGTGCCTCTGGACACCGCCAACTTCATTTGGCATGAGATCCGTCTTTGCGCTTTTATTCAGACGCCGCCAGCCCTCATGCCCCATATATTCAGCTCGATTGATCACACTGCTCCCTTTGAGGTGGTTAAGTCGGTTGTGCACTCCATTTGAAACCTCCTCCTCACATGTGTGTGACAAATAGGGCTTCTACTCACCCTAGGAGGTCTGGCCGGTGAGAGGACAATTGCTCCTACTCAAATTTAATCGGTTCTTCTGCTCCATCTTCCTCGACCGTCCACGAGCTGTTTTGAATCATTCTTGGTAAGGCTCACCGCTATCATGAAGGCAATCACCTTCACCGCCGCCAGAATCATGATGTTCAAGCGCCTTGTCATCTCCAAGAATATACTCAAACAGCGCCTCCGTGACCATGGGAGTCCCGTTAGTGATGATGATCCTCTTCCCGCAGCTCCATCCTCGTCCACTTTCGGTTTTCCATCTCATGCTGACTACCCCGAGTTTCTTGATGTTGATGATGACATCCGTCCAGAGTGATTGAGACTGTTTAGTTTTTTCGCCCCTTTTTCCTTGGTGCTGGCAAAGGGGGAGAAGTAGTATCGTAGTAATATGGTCATGCTATGATATGTTATTTCCTTTCCAACCTATGGTGCATGATTGTACTTGTTCGCTTGAGACTATGTTATGATTATGCGCTTGAGACTATGTTATGATGATTTCATATGTATTCGTCTCTTACTTCTTTAATTCTTTAAGTTACATATGGAATGCACCTTTGTGTTGGTTATCCTAATATATTCATCGCATGCACACAATGAGGGGAGCTAAAAGCAAATTGTAACTAAACATATTCTCAGATCCGTTTTGCTCCCATGATTATCATTGCTAAGACTATTTATTACATCTATGATACTACATGTATGATTGTCATCAACAAACAAAAGGGGAGATTGAAAGTGCAATCATGCCCTTACATTATGTTTTTGTTGTTTATGACAATCTACATGTAGGGGACCCACAATGGCTGCCAAGTAGATTTCTGTGTTGGTCCCGGTTCACAAAATTGTGTGTGGATCAAGAGCATACGAAGTGAGTTCTCTCAAGGTTGAAGTGGTAAAATGATGTTTCATTTTATGTTTCTTGAGTTATAGGGATCCCGCACTATTAAGAGGGATCAAAGGGATAGTGCTAGATTTTCTCAAGTCGACATCTTCTATTTCTACTTCCTCACATCATATTCCAACATAGGCATATTTCACTCCTATCCAACAAAATTCCACTCATATCCTATATACCAAAGAAATCCATGGTCAACTAGGTTCCCAAAATATATGATCTAACCTTTGCATACTTTGCATCCTCCATTTTGTGTATCTTGGTGGTTCTCTAAGTGAGGACCTAGAGCTTTTCCATAGCTTCAAACGTGCCCAAGATCATCAAAATCGAGTCCGGATGAGCAAGTTATGGGTGTTCTATTTCGTGGTGGCTCGCAGTTTTTGTTGGCGGATATCCGGACTTGCCGGAAATCCGTCAGATGACCGTAACCGAGCGAAACCATGGTTTGCCCTCCGGATGTCCGGCGATCCCGGATGTCCGGCTTTCCTCTTCACGGATGTCCGGCTTGGCGAAATCCGGCCGTATGTCCGAATCACAGAAATGCTGGTTTGCTCTCCGGATGTCCGGCGATCCCGGATGTCCGGCTTTCCTTCGCACGGATGTCCGGCTTGACCCCGGATGTCCGGCTCCCTGCTTCACTTGCTCATCACGGTCTCCAAGTGGCTCTCCACCGGATGTCCGGCCTCACCGGATGTCCGCCTGCCTGATCACTTGCACTACAACGGGCATATTTGAGCACACACTATATATCGCCTCTTCTCCCCATGAGAGGGTTGACCATTCACTTTGAACAAACCCTAGAACACTTCACTCACTCTCTCATCTCTCCACACCAAATCTTAGATCCCCAAGGATTTGAGAGCTTTGATAAGAAGTTGTACGATCAAGTGATAGATCCACTTCTCCTCCTTCTCTGCACCCAAGGAATTCGTGATTTGAGCAAGTCTTGAGCAAATCCCCATCGATCTTGTTACTCTTGGAGGTTGGAGACTCCTAGGCGGTAGGAGTCTTTCGGAGAGGAATCGACCTTTGTGATTACCCCCGGATAAGTTTGTGAGGTTTGGAGACCACCCAAGGTCTACCACTAGTGGTTGAGAAACGCCTGTGTGGCGTTGTCTCAAAGGGAGAATAGGGTGAGCCTTCGTGGCGTTGGTGTGCCTTCGTGGTAACATCCACCTCTCTAACGGTGACTAGCTTCCTCCAAGGAAGTGAACATCGGCATACATCCTCATCTCCGGAGTTGCGGTTATTCCTAACCCTAACTCCATACTTGTGGTTACTTGTTTTGGTTTGCACTTACTTACATCATATTGTGCTTGCTCACTTATATACTTGTGCTACTTGCCTAGTACTTCATACTTACTAGCAATTGTTAGGCTCACTTTCATATTCCGCACTATTGCCTAAAATTGCTAAGTAATAATTAAAATTTGTAATTGTACCTATTCACCCCCTCTAGGTCCATCTCGATCCTTTCAATTGGTATCGAGCCTCGTGCTCTATTCTTGTGGCTTAACCGCCTAGAGCGAGATGAAACCAGATGGGACTCCCCAGTTGTAGATCCTAAGGATAAAGGCGGGCTTCCTCAAAGTCAAGTCCTTTACGTCGGAGGATCTAGAACGGCCCTTGCTAAGAAAAAGAGGAGCATGATGCTTCTCTTGAGGCCTTGGTCCAAATGAGATTAGCCACGTTGTCCTCGGTGCTTGCACCACTCTCGTGGTGTCTTGCCTCAAGGCCAACTGTGCCTACTCCATCACTTGGTCAACAACCTCCTAACAATGAACACGCCAAAGTGTTCCTTGGCTTTATGCAAGACCTCAAAGTTGAGAAACCAAGATATAATCCTCAAGGCGGTCCTCCTTTGCTTAGTGCCACTTCGATTTTCCTTTGTGGAGAGTTGCTATGCGGGACCATCTTCGACATGGAAACGATGAGATGTTGGAGATCTTGGAGTATGGCTATCATGTGGTTGATCCAAAGAACCCCACTCCAAGAGAAATATATGACAAGAACCTCAATGACACTGCAATCATGTGGATAAGGAGAGGCTTGGATGAAAAGCAAAGGAGACCGTTCATACACATCACAAGTGCCAAGGAACTATGGGAAATGTTATGCGATCCAAAATCGGCACTTCTACCTCCGGAGTGCTCAATATGAAATTGCCAAGGGCAATTGCAAAACTTTGTATGGAGAAAGGTGAAACCCCAATCAACTCCATGAGCGTCTCATGACACTCATCGCCGATATTGAGTCATGTGAGTGTGACAAGACACAAGATGGATTCAACATGACTAAGAGGTTCCTTGTGGATAAGTTACTCCATGCTCTTGCTCCATTTCACCATCAAATGGTGTGGGACATAAGACAACACCATACCTTCAAGGAAATGACTACAGATGACATCGTATCCACCTTTCAACTATTTGAAGAGTCAAAGAATAATGCCACAAAACATCTTGCCATGCATGGTTCTCCATCATCAAAGATCAATCTTGCATTGAAGGCCAAGAATGTATGTGAAGATGAACAAAGTGAAGAAGAAGAAGAGGATGACGAAGATGGTGATGAGATTGAATCTGACGAGGGCCCTACATATGAAGACATGGCTCTTTTTGTCAAGAAGTTTAGCGCGGGTAAGTTCAAGGGAAGATTCCAAAAGAAGAAAGTAAGAAAATGCTACAACTGTGAAGAAACCAATCACTTCTCCAACGAGTGCCCTTATGAGAAGAGAGAAGATAAACCAAGGTTTCCCAAGACCTTTCCCAAGAAGAAGTTGCCAAATCCTTTGAACTCCAAGCTCAAGAAGAGAGATGGAAAGGCAATGGTTGCTCAAGAAGAATCTGATCCGGATGATGTTAGTGGTGTTGCCGGAGTTGCTCAAGACTCTCAAAACACCTTGAGGTTAGTGAACAAGAGTGGTGACGTGGTCACCTACAACTACATGAAAGATTACAAGGGCAACGCTCACAAATGCCTAATGGCAAAGGTCATGGTTAAAGAAGAAGAGGACCAAAGCTCTTCTGACAAGGTCAAGGTAACTCCACGATCAAATCCTCCTCTTTTCACGCCTTCTACTTCTAGTGATGAGTATCTTGATGCGGAGGATAGTTATGAGGATGATGATCTAACCGATCCTATGCTTGCTAAACTTAATAAGTTCATGTGCTCTCTCAAAGGAAGGAAGCTCACTATGTTTCAGTATGCTTATGGAGATGGTGAGTAAGCACACCATCTCCATTAAGGAACTCAAACCCTCGTCATCGAGGAAAAGGAAAATATGAAATCCTTGAGCGGAAAGTCAAATATGAGGAAGCACGAAATGATGAACTATGCTTAAAATTGGTGCAAATATTGATGTTCATACTAAAGATCTTGCCTCCTTGAAATAGGCTATTGGCTCTTGTGAAGAGTTGATGAATGATAAAAGTAAGCTTGCAAAGTCTCATGCTTCTCTCACTAAGGATTGTGAGCTTCTATCCGTGTCTCTCAAGACTAAGGAAGAAGAGCTCACCCTTCTTACAAAGAGTTTTGAGACACTCAAACTTACTTATCTTGAAACTCTAGCCAAGGCTTACTCATCTCCTATTATCAATGTTGATGCATGTTCTACTAACTCTAGTAGTGATCTAGCATCCATCCTTGAGGAGAATCGGTTTCTCAAAGCTCAAATCGAGAAAGGGCTCATGACATGTGCTCAAGGGCAAAAGAACCTTAATGAGGTGTTGAGCCAACACAATGAAGCGTTAAGCCAAAGAGGGACTCGGGTTTGACCCAAGCACTAGCAAGAAGAAGACGCCCTCCAAAAATTGCACCACCCCTTTAAAAGAAACCTTTATACGAGAAGGACACAAGGAGAAAGGTAAGGTTGTTAGTGGGAAGGCCACAAGGGCATGCCCACTCTCAACAAGCCAAAGAGTTCATGCCTCCATCCTATGTAATGCGTAAGACTAAGGATGGAGAAGTTTATCTAAAGTTTGTTGGCCCCAAAAGGCATTTCGTTTTTATGCTATTTGGGTCCCTAAGACCCTTGTGACTAACTTGAGAGGTCCCATTGTAAAATGGGTGCCTCTAACCAAGTAATAATTGTGTGTAGGTAGCTTTCTCGGTGGAGTAAAATGGGTGATTGATAGTGGATGTACCAATCATATGACCGGAGATAGCAAATTGCTCTACGATTTCATGGAAGCTATTCAACCATTTATGAGTATTATGTTTGGTGGAGGATCAAAAGGACAGTACTTGGGTTGGGTAAGGTGGCTATCACAAATGACATGTCTCTTGCAAATGTCATGCTTGTCCAATCCTTAAATATCATTTGCTTTCTCGTCCGCCAATTGGCTTCATTGGTTATGATACACTATTTGGACTAACGGATGTGAAAGTCTTTAAGAGATACTCTCAAGTGGCCTTTGTTGGAGAGTTGGATGGCAACCTTTACACTTGATTTCTCGAAGAGAGCACATTCCATGCAACTTTTCTAATGGCCAAGGCCGACAAGGTGGCTATGGCATCGCCGCTAGCCCATGTCGGCATGAGGAATCTTCAAGATCTCTTAAAGGGAATCACATCCTTGGACTAACAAATGTCTCTTTTGAGAAAGATCGTGTGTGTAGTGCATGTATAGCCGGGAAGCAACATCAATCAAAGCACCCACCCAAGAATATTGTGTCTACTTCAAGGCCTTTGGAGCTCCTTCATGTGGATCTCTTTGGGCCTCCTTCATGGGATAGTCTTGGTGGGAAAAAGTATGGACTTGTCATTGTTGATGATTACTCAAGATATACATGGGTGTTTTTCCTCAAGTCCAAGGATCTAAACGAAGATCACTTTCATTGACTTTGCCAAGCAAGCACAACGCAAGTTTGACAAAGAAATCTTGGCAATAAGAAGTGACAATGGATCTGAGTTCAAAAACTATACCTTGGAAGAATTCCTTAGTGATGAAGGGATTGAGCATCAATATTCAGCTCCATACACTCCTCGGCAAAATGGTGTAGCCGAAAGGAAGAATCGCACACTTGTGGAGATGGCAAGGTCCATGTTGGATGAATACAAGTCACCACATAGTTTCGGGCGAAGTCACAAGACCGCATGTCATGCATCAAACCGGCTTTTCCTCCGCACTATATTGGAAAAGACTCCATATGAGCTTCTAACTGAAACAAGCCAAATGTCAAGTACTTTCGTGTATTTGGGTGCAAATGTTTCATCCTCAACAAAAGAGAAAGGTTAGGAAAATTTCAATCCAAAACAATTGAGGGTATATTTGTTGGCTATGGATCAAACTCTCACGCATATAGAGTCTACAACAAATCCAATGGATGTGTGGTAGAAACTTGTGACGTGGTGTTTGATGAATTTAATGGCTCCCATGGGGAGCAAGTTGATCTAAGTGATGTAGGTGAAGAAGATTCTTCTCAAGACATTTTGACCATGGGTGTTGGTGCACTTCTTCCTATGGAACAAGAACCTCATGATGATGAAGAAGAAGATAGAAGTCTCACACATCATCAAACTACTTCAACACCCATAACACCACAAGCCCCTATTGCTCAACCGATACCTTTAGCCCAAGTTGAAGAGGATGATCAAGCTCCTCCTCATGACAATCTTCAAGAGCAAGAACAAGAAAGTCCAATCATTGATGATGAACCTCAACAAATGCAATATGAACAAGAAGATCTTCCTCCGCACATTAATGATCCATATGTTGAGGATGTGGATGATGGACATGAAGTTGAACCTCGTGAAACCCTTACCTCTATCATGCCACGAGTGGCCGGTCGTGTTGATATTGACAAAATACTCACCGGCATATCGGAAGGTAGAGTCACTCGTAAACACTTGACCAACTTTTGTGCTCACTTCTCTTTTGTGTCTAGTTTTGAACCCATCAAGGTACAAGATGCATTGATAGACAACGATTGGCTAGTTGCTATGCAAGAAGAGTTGAACGGTTTTGAACGCAACCAAGTGTGGTCGTTAGTCAAGAGGCCACCTACCGAACACAACGTCATTGGAACAAAATGGATTTTCAAGAACAAACAAGATGAGAATGGTGTAATCATCCGTAACAAGGCAAGGTTAGTGGCACAAGGGTACTCACAAGTTGAAGGTTTGGACTTTGGTGAGACCTTTGCCCCGTTGCCGTCCTTGAATCCATTCGCATCTTACTTGCTTATGCTGCTTTCAACGGTTTTACATTACATCAAATGGATGTGAAGAGTGCTTTCCTTAACGGTCCTCTACAAGAAGAAGTATATGTATCACAACCACAGGTTCGTTGATCCCGATCACAAAGACTATGTGTATAAACTTCATAAGGCTTTGTATGGCCTCAAACAAGCACCTCGTGCTTGGTATGATCATCTTAAGAAGTTTTTACTCGATGATGGTTTTGTGAGAGGGGTGATCGATCCTACTCTTTTTACTAAGAGGGATAAGGATGATTTGATCTTATGCCAAATCTATGTAGATGATATCATTTTGGTTCTCCTAACATTCATTTGTGCAAGAAGTTTGCGGCTTCAATGACCAAGAATTTTGAAATGTCACTCAATGCGGATTTGAAGTTCTTCCTTGGTTTTCAAATTCAACAATTTCAAGAAGGAATTTTCTTGTCCCAAGCAAAGTACCTCAAGGATATCCTAGAGAAGTTTGGTATGTCGATGCTAGTCCATGTAAGACACCAATGCCAACCAAAATAACACTCATCAAGACACAGACGGTATCCCTTTCGACCCATCTAAATACCGCTCTATGATTGGTTCATTGCTTTATCTTTGTGCATCTAGACCGGACATCATGTTTAGTGTATGCATGTGTGCTAGATTTCAAGCTTCCCTAGGGAAAGTCATCATAAAGCGGTTAAGCATATTCTTAGATACCTTGTTCACACCCCAAAGTTGGGTCTATGGTATCCCAAGGATGCTAAGTTTGATCTCATTGGATACACGATGCGGATTGGGCGGAGAAAAAGTGGATCGTAAGTCCACCTCCTGCATGTCAATTTCTTGGGCGCTCTTTGGTAAGTTGGTCATCGAAGAAACAAAATTGTATTGCCCTCTCTACCGCAGGTTTAATACATTGTCGCCGCCACCAGTAACCTCGCTTATTATGGATGAGGCAAACTTTGAAGGATTATGGTATCACCTATAGGCATGTGCCTCTTCTATGTGATAATGAAAGTGCTATCAACATTGCAGAGAACCCCAAGGATCATCTTCGCACCAAACACATTGATATTAGATATCACTTCTTGAGAGATCATGTTGAGAAAGGCGATATTCACATTGATCACATTGGGACAGATTTGCAAGCTGGCGATATTTTCACCAAACCATTGGATGAAGCAAGGTTACACGACTTAGGCATGAACTTGGTATCTTGGAGCTTGACAACATTATGTGAAATCTAGTACTCATCCATGCTTAAACTTAATGTCTTGTCTTGATGTAGGCATATATCTAGGGGGAGACACTCAATCCATGAGTCCTCTCACCTTACAAAAATGCATAAATTGAACCAACACTCTCAAAGTTATCATAGTTTTTACAAACTAGGATACTTTAATATGATGGAGTAGTGACCATGTGCTCAAAGTCTCTATCTTTGTGGTACTATGTTCCATATACTCAAACATGGTGACCCCAGTCACCGCTTGTGCAATGCTTATGTGGACCTTTCCTTCTAATCATGTTTGGATTATTTATGTATCTTAGCATGGCCTTAGATGTCTCAGGTTGTCCTCCTTCTTGATCTCATGTAACCCACTTGGCGGTGTCTATATAAAATTACTCGGGTCGGCCCCCTCCTTCACATCTCCCCTCACAAGATGCCGTCTCGTCCCGATGATGGGACATCCGGTCTAGCGCGGATGTCCGGCGCCAGAAACATTCCCGCCCATCAAAACGATGATGAATCGCCATCGGTGGCGGACATCCGGCGCCGCTTCTCTGGTCTCTGTTTCCCTCATGGGATATCCGGCCTTGCCCGGATGTCCGCCCGTCACCATAAAGTCGCATATACCGAACAGGGGTGGGGGCGGGGCGGTTCCATCTTCTTTCCTCTCGTCCCTTTCCTCATCTCCTCACAGCCGCCTTTGACCACCACTCGGCTCTGCCCGGCCATCTCCTCCGACCTCCGGCCTTGACCTCCTGCCTACGGACTCTCCTCCTCCCGATCTACGATTCTATCCAATCCATTTCTCGGATTGTGGCTTGAGTCTCTCGTGAGGGGCCGGTGTTCGGTGGGATTCACCTCCGGAGTTCTTCATGGCTCGTACCAAGAACTGCGGTCCTAAGCGTCCCGAGGTGTCTACTCGGGGTAAGGGTGCTATTTCTTCTAATCTCCCCTTGCTTGTGACTAAATCTTATTGGGTTGCATTATTCTCAATGTACATCCTGCCATATCTATTGCTCTCGCGTTTAGGTTCTGTTTACCTAAGCCTACAAACACCTCTATATGTACTCGGTTACTCAACTTAACCATGGGAATGAAATTGTCCATTCCACGGTTTAATTTGGTGTATCCTTGTTCATGCTCTTTGGCTCCTTCTTATTGAAAACCATTCATTGTCTGTTCCAGTTGATCGCCGCAAGGCTCCACCGACTCATGAGTATCTGCTGCTCAAGAAAAGAAGGTCTCCACCAAGAAGAAGAAGCGAGCACCATCCACCAAATCGGCCTCGGATCCGAGATGATCTTGACTATGTTGGAGAGGAAGAGGATGACGGTCGCCACGACGATCTGCTGGACGGTCCAAGCCCGGTACTAGGAGGGCACCGATGCCTCATGTTCGTGGTTACGCAATACCCATTGCCCATGGTCGTCGCATCTCCATGGAGCTCCCGATAGTGGAGGTCGCCCCTCACGACTTCACAACCGTAGAGGCGGGCAATATCTTGATTCCGTCGGGATGTTGATCCCTATGAGATGGTGGCGGATGTCAAGATCCCGATTCCGGACTCGTGCGGCAGATCTCTATTCCAGCTTTGTCCATGGGCGTGGCCTTGCTCCTCACTCATACTTGGATCTAAACTTCTGCGTGATAATCACGCCATGTTCCCTCACGATCCGTCAAGATCATTGATGACATGACTCTTGGTCCTGCAATGACCTTGAGCGTGATTGGAGTGAAGCTGCTATTCTACGCTTCTATGCCACTGTTTCTTTGGTCCCACAACACCCTCACTTGGATGACCGATGACACTACATCGAGCATCACCTATGACAGTTTGTTCAGATTTTGGGTCTCTCGGTGTTGGCCATTGCATCCACAAGATGGATCCAGAGGGCAAGCCCAAAGGGATTGATGCTTGTTTGCCTCTTGTAAAACCTCCTCTCAGCTAACCGACGAAGAAAAGCATATCCACCCAATGAGGTATCCATCTTCCGTGCACCTTTCTTCATCCTCTTTCAGTGTGTGCTTCGACTTTGTATCCTAAGAAGGAGATCGCTCGAGGGCTCGCAACTATTGTATTGACTTGATGGTTCATATGCATGAGAAACCCACGTGCCTCTGGACACCGCCAACTTCATTTGGCATGAGATCCGTCTTTGCGCTTTTATTCAGACGCGAGCCAGCCTCATGCCCCATATATTCAGCTCGATTGATCACACTGCTCCCTTTGAGGTGGTTAAGTCAGTTGTGCACTCCATTTGAAACCTCCTCCTCACATCGCGTGACATGACTAGGGCTTCTACTCGACCTAGGAGGTCTGCTTTGGTGAGAGGACAACTGCTCCTACTCAAATTTAATCGGTTCTTCTGCCCATCTTCCTCGATGGTCCACGTAGCTGTTTTGAATCATTCTTGGGTAAGGCTCGATCGCTATCATGAAGGCAATCACCTTCACCGTCGCCAGAATCATGATGTTCAAGCGCCTTGTCATCTCCAAGAATATACTCAAACAGCGCCTCCGTGACCATGGGAGTCCCGTTAGTGATGATGATCCTCTTCCCGCAGCTCCATCCTCGTTCACTTTCGGTTTTCCATCTCATGTTGACTACCCCGAGTTTCTTGATGTTGATGATGACATCCGTCCAGAGTGATTGAGACTGTTTAGTTTTTTCGCCCCTTTTTCCTTGTTGCTGGCAAAGGGGGAGAAGTAGTATCGTAGTAATATGGTCATGCTATGATATGTTATTTCCTTTCCAACCTATGGTGCATGATTGTACTTGTTCGCTTGAGACTATGTTATGATTATGCGCTTGAGACTATGTTATGATGATTTCATATGTATTCGTCTCTTACTTCTTTAATTCTTTAAGTTACATATGGAATGCACCTTTGTGTTGGTTATCCTAATATATTCATCGGATGCACACAATGAGGGGGAGCTAAAAGCAAATTGTAACTAAACATATTCTGTATCCGTTTTGCTCCCATGATTATCATTGCTAAGACTGTTTATTACATCTATGATACTACATGTATGATTGTCATCAACAAACAAAAAGGGGGAGATTGAAAGTGCAATCATGCCCTTACATTATGTTTTTGTTGTTTATGACAATCTACATGTAGGGACCCACAATGGCTGCCAAGTAGATTTCTGTGTTGGTCCCGGTTCAAAATTGTGTGTGGATCAAGAGCATACAAGTGAGTTCTCTCAAGGTTGAAGTGGTAAAATGATGTTTCATTTTATGTTTCTTGAGTTATAGGGATCCCTTTTATTAAGAGGGATCAAAGGGATAGTGCTAGATTTGCTCAAGTCGACATCTTCTATTTCTACTTCCTCACATCATATTCCAACATAGGCATATTTCACTCCTATCCAACAAAATTCCACTCATATCCTATATACCAAAGAAATCCATGGTCAACTAGGTTCCCAAAATATATGATCTAACCTTTGCATACTTTGCATCCTCCATTTTGTGTATCTTGGGTGGTTCTCTAAGTGAGGACCTAGAGCTTTTCCATAGCTTCAAACGTGCCCAAGATCATCAAAATCGGAGTCCGGATGAAACAAGTTATGGGTGTTCTATTTCGGGGTGGCTGCGGTTTTTTGTTGGCGGATATCCGGACTTGCCGGAAATCCGGTAGATGACCGTAACCGAGCGAAACCATGGTTTGCCCTCCGGATGTCCGCGATCCCGGATGTCCGGGCTTTCCTCTTCGCGGATGTCGGGCTTGGCGAAAATCCGCCGTAGATGTCCGTAATCACGTAAAATGCTGGTTTGCTCTCCGGATGTCCGCGATCCCGGATGTCCGGGCTTTCCTTCGCGGGATGTCCGGCTTGACCCCGGATGTCCGGCTCCCTGCTTCGTTGCTCATTACATCACGGTCTCCAAGTGGCTCTCCACCGGATGTCCGGCCTCACTGGATGTCCGGCTGCCCGATCACTTGCACTACAACGGGCATATTTGAGCACACACTATATATATGCCTCTTCTCCCCATGAGAGGTTGACCATTCACTTTGAACAAACCCTAGAACACTTCACTCACTCTCTCATCTCTCCACACCAAATCTTAGATCCCCAAGGGATTTGAGAGCTTTGATAAGAAGTTGTCCGATCAAGTGATAGATCCACTTCTCCTCCTTCTCTGCACCCAAGGAATTCGTGATTTGAGCAAGTCTTGAGAAAATCCCCATCGATCTTGTTACTCTTGGAGGTTGGAGACTCCTAGGCGGTAGGAGTCTTTCGAGAGGAATCGACCTTTGTGATTACCCGGATAAGTTTGTGAGGGTTTGGAGACCACCCAAGGTCTACCACTATTGGTTGAGAAACGCCTTGTGGCGTTGTCTCAAAGGAGAATAGGGTGAGCCTTCGTGGCGTTGGTGTGCCTTCGTGGTAACATCCACCTCTCTAACGGTGACTAGCTTCCTCCAAGGAAGTGAACATCGGCATACATCCTCATCTCCGGAGTTGCGGTTATTCCTAACCCTAACTCCATACTTGTGGTTACTTGTTTTGGTTTGCACTTACTTACATCATATTGTGCTTGCTCACTTATATACTTGTGCTACTTGCCTAGTACTTCATACTTACTAGCAATTGTTAGGCTCACTTTCATATTCCGCACTATTGCCTAAAATTGCTAAGTAATAATTAAAATTTGTAATTGTACCTATTCACCCCCCTCTAGGTCCATCTCGATCCTTTCAATTGGTATCAGAGCCTCGTGCTCTATTCTTGTGGCTTAACCGCCTAGAGCGAGATGAACCCAGATGGGACTCCCCTGGTTGTAGATCCTAAGGATAAAGGCGGGGCTTCCTCAAGTCAAGTCCTTTACGTCGGAGGATCTAGAACGGGCCTTGCTAAGAAAAAAGAGGAGCATGATGCTTCTCTTGAGGCCTTAGTCCAAATGAGATTAGCCACGTTGTCCTCGGTGCTTGCACCACTCTCGGGTGGTCTTGCCTCAAGGCCAATCTGTGCCTACTCCATCACTTGGTCAACAACCTCCTAACAATGAACACGCCCGGTGTTCCTTGGCTTTATGCAAGACCTCGGGTTGAGAAACCAAGATATAATCCTCAAGCAGTCCTCCTTTGCTTAGTGCCACTTCCGATTTTCCTTTGTGGAGAGTTGCTATGCAGGACCATCTTCGACATGGAAACGATGAGATGTTGGAGATCTTGGAGTATGGCTATCATGTGGTTGATCCAAAGAACCCCACCCAAGAGAAATATATGACAAGAACCTCAATGACACCGCAATCATGTGGATAAGGAGAGGCTTGGATGAAAAGCAAAGGAGACCGTTCATACACATCACAAGTGCCAAGGAACTATGGGAAATGTTATGCGATCCAAAGCGGCACTTCTACCCTCCGGAGTGCTCAATATGAAATTGCCAAGGCAATTGCAAAACTTTGTATGGAGAAAAGTGAAACCCCAATCAACTCCATGAGCGTCTCATGACACTCACCGCCGATATTGAGTCATGTGAGTGTGACAAGACACAAGATGGATTCAACATGACTAAGAGGTTCCTTGTGGATAAGTTACTCCATGCTCTTGCTCCATTTCACCATCAAATGGTGTGGGACATAAGACAACACCATACCTTCAAGGAAATGACTACGAGATGGCATCGTATCCACCTTTCAACTATTTGAAGAGTCAAAGACTAATGCCACAAAACATCTTGCCATGCATGGTTCTCCATCATCAAAGATCAATCTTGCATTGAAGGCCAAGCATGTATGTGAAGATGAACAAAGTGAAGAAGAAGAAGAGGATGACGAAGATGGTGATGAGATTGAATCGACGAGGGCCCTACATATGAAGACATGGCTCTTTTGTCAAGAAGTTTAGCGGGTAAGTTCAAGGAAGATTCCAAAAGAAGAAAGTAAGAAAATGCTACAAGCTGTGAAGAAACCAATCACTTCTCCAACGAGTGCCCTTATGAGAAGAGAGAAGATAAACCAAGGTTTCCCAAGACCTTTCCCAAGAAGAAGTTGCCAAATCCTTTGAACTCCAAGCTCAAGAAGAGAGATGGAAAGGCAATGGTTGCTCAAGAAGAATCTGATCCGGATGATGTTAGTGGTGTTGCCGGAGTTGCTCAAGACTCTCAAAACACCTTGAGGTTAGTGAACAAGAGTGGTGACGTGGTCACCTACAACTACATGAAAGATTACAAGGGCAACGCTCACAAATGCCTAATGGCAAAGGTCATGGTTAAAGAAGAAGAGGACCAAAGCTCTTCTGACAAGGTCAAGGTAACTCCACGATCAAATCCTCCTCTTTTCACGCCTTCTACTTCTAGTGATGAGTATCTTGATGCGGAGGATAGTTATGAGGATGATGATCTAACTGATCCTATGCTTGCTAAACTTAATAAGTTCATGTGCTCTCTCAAAGGAAGGAAGCTCACTATGTTTCGTATGCTTATGGAGATGGTGAGTAAGCACACCATCTCCATTAAGGAACTCAAACCCTCGTCATCGAGGAAAAGGAAAATATGAAATCCTTGAGCGGAAAGTCAAATATGAGGAAGCACGAAATGATGAACTATGCTTAAAATTGGTGCAAATATTGATGTTCATACTAAAGATCTTGCCTCCTTGAAAAAGGCTATTGGCTCTTGTGAAGAGTTGATGAATGATAAAAGTAATCTTGCAAAGTCTCATGCTTCTCTCACTAAGGATTGTGAGCTTCTATCCGTGTCTCTCAAGACTAAGGAAGAAGAGCTCACCCTTCTTACAAAGAGTTTTGAGACACTCAAACTTACTTATCTTGAAACTCTAGCCAAGGCTTACTCATCTCCTATTATCAATGTTGATGCATGTTCTACTAACTCTAGTAGTGATCTAGCATCCATCCTTGAGGAGAATCGGTTTCTCAAAGCTCAAATCGAGAAAGGGCTCATGACATGTGCTCAAGGGCAAAAGAACCTTAATGAGGTGTTGAGCCAACACAATGAAGCGTTCGCCAAAGAGGGACTCGGGTTTGACCCAAGCACAAGCAAGAAGAAGACGTCCTCCCAAAATTGCACCACCCTTTAAAAGAAACCTTTGTACGAGAAGGACACAAGGAGAAAGGTAAGGTTGTTAGTGGAAGGCCACAAGGGGCATGCCCACTCAACAAGCCAAAGAGTTCATGCCTCCATCCTATGTCTGCGTAAGACTAAGGATGGAGAAGTTTATCTAAAGTTTGTTGGCCCCAAAAGGCATTTCGTTTTTATGCTATTTGGGTCCCTAAGACCCTTGTGACTAACTTGAGAGGTCCCATTATAAAATGGGTGCCTCTAACCAAGTAATAATTGTGTGTAGGTAGCTTTCTCGGTGGAGTAAAATGGGTGATTGATAGTGGATGTACCAATCATATGACCGGAGATAGCAAATTGCTCTCGATTTCATGGAAGCTATTCAACCATTTATGAGCATTATGTTTGGTGGAGGATCAAAGGGCATGTACTTGGGTTGGGTAAGGTGGCTATCACAAATGACATGTCTCTTGCAAATGTCATGCTTGTCCAATCCCTTAAATATCATTTGCTTTCATCCGCCAATTGGCTTCATTGGTTATGATACACTATTTGGACTAACGGATGTGAAAGTCTTTAAGAGAGATACTCTCGAAGTGGCCTTTGTTGGAGAGTTGGATGGCAACCTTTACACGGTTGATTTCTAGAAAGAGAGCACATTCCATGCAACTTGTCTAATGGCCAAGGCCGACAAGGGGTGGCTATGGCATCGCCGGCTAGCCCATGTCGGCATGAGGAATCTTCAAGATCTCTTAAAGGGGAATCACATCCTTGGACCAACAAATGTCTGTACTCAGATATTGTTGCTTCCGCTGACTCTTGTGTTTTCGAGCTTATGTATTCGAGCCCTCGAGGCCCCTGGCTTGTAACATAAAGCTTGTATTATTTTAATTTGTGTCTAGAGTTGTGTTGTGATATCTTCCCGTGAGTCCTTGATCTTAATCGTACACATTTGCGTGTATGATTAGTGTACGATTGAATCGAGGGCATCACAACCAGCGAAAGTCCACATTACATTAATTAACATAAAACACTAAAAACTAGACGACGCGTTGCCCTAGTCATGCGGCAGCGTCGCGTCGGGGTACGGCAGAGGCACGCGATGGTGCCAGTGCTACTCGGCCTGGTGCAATGGCACATTGATGCGCTGCCTCTGCCGGGGGCTTGCGGCCTGTGAGGGCGAGGAGGAGGAATAGCGGGCGGGGCCTTGCCCTTGCGGCTGCTGCCGATGCCGGAGAAGAAGCCCATGCTAGCGGTGGCTAGGGTTGTCGCCGACGTGGGGCAGTGGTGGCCAGATGAGGACGGGGGGCGAGTGGCAGTGGATGAGGACGGTCCCGCCGCACGCTCTGCTTAAAAAAGGACGACTGCCGTCGCTGACACGTGGGCTCAAGGTGGGCGGTCGTCATAAATAATGTTGACCGTCGTAGTTGGACGGCCGCCAGATGGGGACGTGGCGGACGGCGAGGAGACGCGCGGCACGTCCGCGCCGACGCATTCCAGGCGCAATTTTGGGCCGGAAATGGGTCGGCGCGAACGCCGGGCAGACACGATTTGAGTTTGGGTCAGCGCGTTGGGCCGCTACTTTTGTCCGCGCCAACCCAAACGAACGCGGGCGGATGAAATGAGTCGCCCCATTAGAGTTGCTCTAATTTATTTAAAATATACAAGGGGAAACTCACAGTTCAGCTCCAAAAAGAACAAAGAAATTTAATGAATTAACCCCGTGCAGGTTGTTGTCTTTATGTTGTTGGAAATAAGGTGTGCCGCAAACCGGAGAGAAGAAGATGGTTTGGCGGAAGCCAGATTTTGCACGATTCCTGGCGTCACATTTGTGACCACGGAGTGCGACTCATTCTTTTGCCCGTTAACACGGCGGGGATGTACATTGGCTCCAACGTCAATTAAAGGTTGGCGACAACAGTGACATACTGGCAAATTATATCTTCAAGTTTGGCGCACACCACACGATATCTTCAAGTTGCTTCCCTGATTTCAGTTGATCGCTGGTTCTGATATTCTGTTGGCTGATCCACTTGATCTATCTCATATTTAAGCGAGACCACCAGACTAGCCAGAACTCCACACGACACAGCCAAAATAACGAGGAGCTCTTGCATGTGCCTCTTCCTCGTCCTCCTGTGATATTCTCATGGCCGTCCAGCCCCCCAACCCGGCTTCTCCTGTTCCCCTCGTCCGGGCAGCCAACCTCGGCGGGTGGCTCGTCACAGAGGGCTGGATCCTGCCCTCCCTCTTCGACGGCATCCCCAACAACGATCTGCAGGTAATGAATTCACCAAGCTGTTTCGTTCGTCGTCCGTGTAGAATTAATGCCATGCTCATGGTCGATCGATGGAGCAGGATGACACGCAGCTGCAATTCAGGTCCGTCACGCAGAACGCGTTCATAGCCGCGGAGAATGGCGGCGGGGCGGCACTGGTCGCCAACCGGGCCTCGGCCTCCGGCTGGGAGTCCTTCAAGCTCGGGCGAATCGACACGAACACGTTCAACTTCAAGGTGTTCAATGACCAATTCGTTACCATCGCCGGTGTTAACGCGGTGGCCACGGCCGCCATGGCCGGGAAGACAGAGACGTTCCAGCTAATGCGCAACGACATTGACAAAAATAGGATGAGGATTAGAGCACCGAATGGGTCCTTCTTGCAGGTAAGTAACTTAATACTAAAATCACTGGTAGTATTTTATATCATTCAAGTACAGTGGCAGACCTAGGATTTTAACACACGGTATACAGCTCCAAAATTTTGACTTCATTTCGGTAAAATTCATGTTTATAATTTGGAAAACGTTTGCAAACGGCGCACTGGCCGAAGCTTCGGCCGGTCGCTCGCTCGCGCATCACACTACGCACTGGTCCCACGTCCTCTCACTTCTCTTATATTTTTCTCTCTTGATCTTCCTCCACCTCTCCCCCGTCACTCATCCCATCCCATCTATGCGCCTTTCCCTCGCCGCTCATCTGTCGCCGGCGGTGTGTCGGAGACAAGCCGCCATTCGATTGAAGGTCCCCCGCGAGTAAGGATTGAAGGATGCTGCAGACACTCGCGTCCGCCGTCGCCCCTGTGTTGTGAGAGCGCCGTTGCGAGGCCATGGCGAGCCGCAGGAGGGTTGGGACCAGTGTGGCGACCTGCTGCACCCCGGCGATGTTGTGATGCTAGCGAACTGGATCCCGGCATCAAGCGGTGATAGCCAACAACGGGTGAGCTGCAACCGGCCCAGGCCGTGCTACAACTGGCGGCCGACGAACTGCAACCGCCCGTTGCTGTCGATGCTGGAACCAACGGTACAAAAAGCTGGAACCAGCGCTCGCAGAAGCTTCAACGACATGGGGCGGTGCTACATCCAAAAGCCAGCGCGGACAAGACATGGGTGCGGTGCTACAACCGGCAGAGCAAAAAGTTGGAACCAGTGACACAAATAGATGGAACCAGCCAGGTCATTTGTTACTAGGGTGGAGAGCGGACTGCGCCATTGCTGTCATTTTTGCTGGAATCAAGAACACAAAAGTTACAACCGGCAGAAGAATTGCTGGAAGCAGCATCTGTAGCAGCTGGAACCTGTGATTATTTTTGCTACATGTCAGGGATTGGTACGGGGAGACGTAGTGGCGCTCCATTTTTGCTGCAACTCGGGAACGAAAAGCTACAAACGACAAGTTGTTTTGCTACAACGGCCAGACGTTGAATTGGGTTGCCCAGGGAAGAAGAAGACGATGGTGCGTGTAGTGTGCACCCTGCGGCGAGCGTCGACGGCGCGTACAGAGGGGGGTGGCGCACCAGATGCTGCAAATGCAGGCGGAGAGAGCTACAACCGCTGTTGGCAAAGGCTTCGTGCCAGCCATGGCCGAGCTGGGGCGGGGATACGACGACGACGTAGCGCGAAATGAGGGAGATGGCAGTGGTGGGGGGCGGACAAGTGGGCGCTGCAGCGGGGGGGATTCCGGCTAGCCGGTGGTGCTCTCCCGCTGCAGCCGCCTGGGGTCCGGTTTGCATCAAGGAAGAAAGAAGAAGAAATCTGACGATTGACAGCGTTCTAATCGGAGGGCCGGTGCGTCGGCGCCTAATACTGGCCTTATAATTTCTTCAATTGCCCTCTCTTTGCTTGCTCTTGAGTGTGCTCTCCGCCACGGTTTCAATTGTTGAAGGATTTGAAGTAGAAGTTTTTTTTTTAGGATTAGGCATTTTTCCTCAATTCTTCTGGTGTCCTGATGTTTAGGCCAATCTTTGAAAATTTGGGATTTTGTTGACCGATCATATCAAATATATATATCAGATGGTGGGATTTAGATATGAAATCATTGACTATCTTATTAGCAACTCTACTTTTTTATGATATTTTGTACTGATGTATTTTCAATATACAGGAGGTATATGTAATTATGTACGGATTTCTAATATAGTATACTAACCTATGGCCCAATAGCCGGCTAAGTAGTAAAAAAAAAATATCCCGTCTAGGACGTCCCGCCTAGGACGATAGCGACCGTACCGGCTAAGCTGGACGCCTCACGCGGGGTATGCCGGGGCATACTTGGCATACCCCGTATGTCCGCCGCGCCGCTATTGATTGTCCGACGGATAAGCAGGAAAAGCTCCTTTATCTTGAATGACTATGACAAGTACGAGAGTTTACAACCGCAAGTTGCATGGAAGGGTACTTATCGTTCCTAATTGAACAACTACGAGTCATCAATATGTTCCTTTGCTGGCACTGCAGGCAAATAAAGATGGTTCGGTGATGGCAAACTTTGGCGAGAGCACGACCTGGGGAGACGATGATCCATCCGTGTTTGTAGTGACCATAGTCAATTGGGTGCCCTCCATCTTCGGTGGCATCCCCAACAAAGATCTCCTGGTAATGAGTTAACCTTGATGATGTTTCCTCCTTGTGGGTTGAATTTAGGCCAGGCTCATCCTCTTTCTTAATTTATCTCGGTTGATCGATGGAGCAGGATGGCACACAGCTGCAGTTCAAGTCCGTGACGCAGAACGCGTTCGTGGCTGCCGAGAATGGCGGCGGCGCAGCGTTGGTCGCCAACCGTCCCTCGGCTTCTGGCTGGGAGAGCTTCAAGCTCTGGCGGATCGACCACAACACCTTCAACTTCAAGGTGTCCAACAACCAGTTTGTGACCGTCTCCGGCGTTAACGTGGTGGCCACGGCCTCCGCGCCAGGGCAGACTGAGACGTTTCAGCTAGTGCGCAGCTACGCTGACAAGAATAGAATGAGGATCAGAGCATCAAATGGGTCCTTCCTGCAGGTAATTAAATTAATATTCCACTCAGTAGTACTCGTATTTTATATATTTCGAGGTTAGACTATTGATTGTATGAAAAATCATACATAGCAAGCAAGAAAAGTTACTTTGACTATGACTAATAAAGTTTACAATCACAATCGTTCATGATTAAACATCTACTATGTTCCATGGCTGGCACGTCAGGCAAATAAAGATGGTTCGGTGACGGCTAACTTCGGCGAGAGCACGACCTGGGGAGACAATGATCCGTCTGTGTTTACAGTGAACATAGTCAACGGGCCACATGGGGAGTACCAGATTTGCAATGGCTACGGCAAAGATATGGCTACACAGGTCATGAATGTATGTATGCCGAAAGACATCTTAATTTTTCTCCATAATTTTCCGAGATATAGGGTAGAAACATTAAAGCTAGTTTATATATTAGGATGGCAGAAAGTTCAACTGATCTTGGTGTAGAATTTTCTTAAACACGAAACATGAGTGTCAATCATTTTTGGCAATTCAATTTCGGTAACTCCATATATATGTTTGGCAGAACCACTGGAGCACATATATCGTGGAAGCCGATTTCGCGTTCATGGCAGCAAACGGTCTGAACGCCGTGAGGATCCCTGTGGGCTGGTGGATCGCCAGCGACCCCAACCCTCCAGCTCCATTCGTGGGAGGCTCTCTCCAAGCATTGGACAACGCGTTCACATGGGCAGAGTACGTACATACAAACATGTGTAGTCTTTAACAAACTAGAATGTTTTCATTGGACTTTTTTTATATGTTTTTTAACCCATGTGTAGGAGGCACAACATTCACGTGATAATAGACTTGCATGCCGCACCTGGGTCGCAGAACCCCAACGAGCATAGCGGTGGTAGGGATGGTTCGCAGACATGGGGAGACTCCCAAATCGCGCAAACTGTGCAAGTCATTGATTTCCTCGCCGCAAGGTATTTGTCTAACAATCTGTTACTATAATTTTTACTTAATAAATTATTGTTTTCATGTATTAGATCGCACAAAGAAGCCATGTAATTCGATCACCTTGCTATCCTTCATTGCATTTGACGTACATACAGGTACGCCAAGAGATCAAGCCTCCTGGCCGTGGAGTTGATGAATGAGCCGGTTGCTCCTGGCGTGTCCTTAGATAGCCTGAAAACATACTACCAACAAGGCTACAATGCCGTTAGGAGGCACTCACTTACAGCCTATGTGATCATGTCCAACCGTCTTTCAGGATCTTCGTTGGAGCTAGTCGACTTTGCCTCACAGTTCGACAGGGTCGTCCTCGACATGCACTACTATGCGTTGTTCGATAGCAAGTTCGATAGTTACACTGTGCAGGATAACATTGATTATGTCAACAACTTCATCGCCAGTGAAATCAAAGCTATAAATAGGCCAGATGGCCCTCTCACATTTGTTGGTAAGTTTGTGATAGTTAGATCATCCTTTGATAAAGGTTCTAGCCTGAACTTTAGTGTCCCAATTGGAACCTAGGTCCAAAATAATTGATGCATGTCATGTTTTGTATAGGTGAATGGGTGGCTGAGTGGCAGGTAAAAGATGCAACAAAAGAGGACTTCCAACGTTTTGCAAATGCGCAGATGGCTGTGTATCGGAAAGCCACATTTGGATGGGCTTACTGGACGTACAAGAATGTTAACAGCCACTGGAGCATGCAGTGGATGATGGACCCCTATATCTCCTTAGGAAATGCTTGAGGCAAATAAAATTACAATAGTGAATGGAGGAGCTGGCAACAACTTGAAAAAAAATGTATGATTGAAGTGATGAGGAATTGGCCCCTTTGCAAGATGAATTATTGATGTAGTATGATTTTTCTGGACGTGTGATGTAAGTTGTATTTGTAAGTTTATTTGACACATAAGCGATTTATTTATTTCACGCTAGTTATTTATCTGGTGCTTGTGTACTTGACTATTAGCTCTATTTTACTTGTAACACATCTATTTTTCCGTGACCTTGCTCTTGACACCTAAGCTCACAGGGGCATATCTATGAATGTCTTGATAAAAAAACTATACTATATAGACATTTCGTCAACTTCTACAGATTCCTTCGGCGGCAAAAAAATTGTACCAGGTTATCTGTGAACAAACCCTAGCTTGTAAGAAGAGTGCAATGTGAGATGACCTTTGGACTCGTAGTATTATCTATTTTTTCAAGTGTGCCTGGAGGTGGTGTTTTGGCTTATAGGACTGGACACACCCATTATGTAAAATGCATTAAGAAAATATTTTAGAATGTCAAAAAGATATGACAAAATAATTTTGGTGTACATCCGGACATTTTATCTTCACGCAACAAGTATCGCGAGAAAAAGACATGTTTAGTCACTTGTGTAAAAAGACAAAATGCGGTACTCCAAAATGAGTTTTCATGAGATATTTTGTCTTTTTAACATAAGCCAAAAATAATATCTTTTTTCATGAAATTTGTTGTGCGAAGATAGTATACCATGATGTACACCCTAATATTTTTTCAGAATATTTTAAAATTTTAAAAAATGCATTTTTGTCCAGTGGGAGCATACGCTCCTATGACCCGAAGTGGATTTCCCAGTCTGCATTTCCTATTTCCACCCACTTGTGCCCTCCCACTTGTGTCCTCTACGTGCCATGTTCCCACAGTCGTAGCACATGCCAGCAGGCAGCCAACGGCTACATCATCGGTCAATGCCAGCAGGCAGCCAATGTATTTGGTCATGTAGCCCTCATCAACACGAACCCCACTACGACCAACTACTAGTGTTGATGATTGGTCTAGTGACGAATGTGTATGATGTATGAATGGTTTATTTGAATGTCTTGATGATTGTTTAGTCAACATTGAGGGCTCATTTAATTCAAAGGAATTCCATGGGACTTTTGGAGGGTTAAAATCCTTAGGATTTTTTTTTCTACATTTGTTGTTTGATTCACAAGATTGAATCCTATAGGATTTTTTCCTATGGAATCAAGTGTACTATATTTCACTGGAAATCTAGCATCCACTCCAACCTTTTTGTTCAATTCCTTTGTTTTTCCTGTAGCATCAAACACTCTACGCTAATTCTATAGGATTCAAGTAGACATGCCACTCAAATCCTGTATTTTTCCTATTCCCGCGTTTTTAAAATCCTGCAAATCAAAGAGGGCCTGAACATGCTAAAATATAAATGCCGAGATGGGTATTTTTACCCGTGGGTATTACCCGTACCCGGCCGGGTACGGGTATGAAAACAATTTGAAACCCGGTGTGCGGGTACAGGTACGAGTTTGGGCGAAAAATATTGAGACGGGTGCGGGTCTGGACAAGCATTACCCATACCCATACCTTGCAGGTGCCATGTTGACCAACTAGACGCAAATAGGGATGATGACGTGTCAACGACTGAGTAAAAAATGTGATGCTAGACATCGTGCAATTGATCGAGTTTGCAGCTTTTCTTGGTTAGAACCCCACGTTTTTTTTCCGAGTAAACATTACGAGCTCTGACTTTCAATTCGATGAATAGTCACTTGCTGTTACGTCTTCGAGACCGGGTCAAGAAAATTACACAAACCGTGTCTCTAGGATACAACTTGCGATGTGGGACGAACATGCATGCATCAGTAAGAGTGGTCTGGTAAGCAATCATGGATTATGGCAACTAGCGTGCACAGCATAAGCACAACTATCCCCGTCACCGCCAACTAAGAAATGGACAAGTTGTGCTTAAATAAGAGTGACTTGTACGCGTGGTAGTTTGACCACTGCCAAGTGGCCAAAACCCATTGGGTGGAAACCACTTTGGCTACGACATGTTGCGGCCCACCATCATGATACGTCTATACTGTGGCGTGTCATACTACAACTGACACTCTCTAGCTTTGCCCCGACCTGATAAATCAGCGCTACGGTCATCGCATCATCATGTCTAGTATCACAGTGGATGATTATTACCGAAAACAATGGAATCCAATAACTTCCGAACGTTCGGATTTTGAGCATTTCGTTCCGAATGTTTTTACATGATAACTTTAGTTCATAAGGGATGGCAACTTTAATTGACAGGGGATGGCAACTTTGTCCTTTTTCGTTTTTTCGTCAGAAAATTGTCATGTTTCTTCAATCTCATGCAAACTAAACTTACCATCTAAATCCGTTCGGGTTGTCATGCTTAACTCCCGAACATTCGGGAGTTATCATTACCGAAAACAATTTAGTCCTACTACTGCTATGTACTCCCTCCGTCCAAAAATAGTTGACTTATCTTTGTCTAAATATAGATGTATGTGTACACTAAAATATGTCTAAATACATCCATATTTAGACCAATCCGAGACAAGTATTTTGGGACGGGTGTAGTATGTAGCTGGTTGCATAGGTGGATTGATCGCTGACACCGAAAAACGGCCGCATAGATTAATCCTCTAGTCTGGCTTGCTTTGGCGAGTTGTTTGGCACCCGAATCAATCGACTTGTTCCATCCATATAGTCAGCTTCGTGCAGTACTTATCAACCAAATTGGTCAAAAAGAGTCGATCCGATTCTAGCTAGTTTGGGCGTGTTGGCGACAGTTCTCATGTTCGGGGTGTTTCTAGTTGCTAGTGAGCTTTTGTGACTATCTTATGGGCTTTCTCGCGACTAGTTCAGCCGCCCCAGTGCTAAGAGCATCTTCAGCCGTTGGCCCTTTCAGAAGGCATAAAAATCGCGGCCTGGGGGCAAGCCGGCGGTAAAATCGGCGCTGGGGCGGTTGAGCATCCAGTCATCGCCCCCAGGCGCCAATATCGGCCCAATCCTCGCCGCTTTTAGGCCCACTTTCGACGAAAAATGGCCCAATATCAACGAGAAATGGCCCATATTCGGGGTGGTTCGGCGATGAATTCTCAACATAAATAATTTTTTTATCACATAGTTCATCACATAAAATCAAATAGTTCAACAAAATAGTGCAACAACAAATAGTTCAATACAAATTATATAGTTCAATAAATAAAAACTCATATTTCATCACACCTCGAGCTAGGCGTCGCTTGATCCTCCATAGGTGCTCCACCAGATCCTGCTACAGTTGATGATGCACCTGTGGGTCTCGGATCTCCTGACACATACTGAGGTAGGCGATCCAGTTGCCGGTAGCTGGTGATCAACTTCGCTAGAGGACACTGCTCATAGTATGGTTCGATGTCAAACATCGGCTCTTCTGCTCTCTCGGCGATCATGTTGTGCAAGATGACACAACAAGTCATGATCTCCCACATTTGATCTTTCGACCAGGTGCGAGCAGGTGCGGACAACAACAAATCGAGATTGGAGCACACCAAATGCCCGCTCGACATCCTTCCTGCAAGCCTCCTGCACCTTGGCAAAGTGGGACTTCTTGCCTCCTAGCACAGCGTTTGAGATAGTCTTCACAAATGTAGACCATCTCGGATAGATGCCATCAGCTAGTAGTACCCGTTGTTGTAGTGCCGCCCATTGACCTCAAAGTTCACCGGAGGAGAATAACCTTCAACGAGCTTGGCAAAGACAGGGGAGCACTGCAGCACGTTGATGTCATTGTGAGTTCCTGGCATACCAAAGAAGGAGTGCCAAATCCAGAGGTCCTGTGTGGCCACCGCCTCAAGTACCACACTACAACCGCCTTTGGCGCCTTTGTACATCCCCTGCCAAGCAAATGGGCAGTTCTTCCATTTCTAATGCATGCAGTCGATGCCTTCAAGCATCCCAGGAAATCCTCTTGTTGCATTCTGTGCTAGGATCCTACCAGTGTTTTCCGCATTGGGTGTTCGCAAGTATTGCGGTCCAAACACTACCACCACTGCCCGACAGAACTTGCAGAAACACTCAACGGTGGTGGACTCGGCCACGTGCCCATAGTCATCGAGTGAATCACCGGGAGCTCTCTATGCAAGCATCCTCATCGATGTCGTGCACTTATGAATTGAGGTGAATCCAAGTTTGCCGGTGCAATCTTTCTTGCACTTGAAATAGCTGTCGAACTCCCGGATGAAATTCACAATCCTGAGGAAAAGCTTTCGGCTCATCCGATAACGGCGCCGAAATACTTTGTCGCCGTCCAGTGGAGCGTCGGCGAAGTAGTCGAAGTAGAGCATGCAGTAGCCTTCGAGACGATGCCGGTTCTTTGTTTTCATCCGCCCTGTTGGGGAACGTAGCAGAAATTCAAAATTTTCTACGTGTCACCAAGATCTATCTATGGAGAAACCAACAACGAGGGGAAGGAGAGTGCATCTACATACCCTTGTAGATCGCTAAGCAGAAGCGTTCATGTGAACGAGGTTGATGGAGTCGTACTCGTCGTGATTCAAATCACCGGAGATCTTAGTGCCGAACGGACGGCACCTCCGCGTTCAACACACGTACAGCCCGGTGACATCTCCCATGCCTTGATCCAGCAAGGAGAGAGGGAGAGGTTGAGGAAGACTCCGTCCAGCAGCAGCACAATGGCGTGGTGGTGGTGGAGGAGCGTGGCAATCCCGCAGGGCTTCGCCAAGCACCAAGGGAGAGGAGGAGGAGGAAGAAGAGACGCAGGGCTGCACCAACGAGAGATAGAATCGCGTGTTATGGGCAGCCCCTAGGCCTCATATATATAGGGGAAGGGGAGGAGGGTGCGCACCCTCTAGGGTTCCCACCCCTAGAGGGGCGGCAGCCCTAGATGGGATCAAGGGGAGGCGGCCAAGAGGGGAGAGAGGGGGAGGCGCCCACTAGATGGGCCTTAGGGCCCATCTGCCCTAGGGTTTGCCCCCTCCCACTCTCCCTTGCACCTTGGGCCCCTTGTGGGGGGCGCACCAGCCCACCTGGGGCTGGTTCCCTCCCACACTTGGCCCATGCAGCCCTCAGGGGTTAGTGGCCCCACTTGGTGGACCCCGGGACCCTCCGATGGTCCCATGCGTTCTCGAAAAACCCAAACTTTTCGGTGACCAAAACAGGACTTCCATATATAAATCTTTACCTCCGGACCATTCCGGAACTCCTCATGACGTCCGGGATCTCATCCGGACTCGAACAACATTCGGTAACCACATACAAACTTCCTTTCTAACCCTAGCGCCATCGAACCTTAAGTGTAGACCCTACGGGTTCGGGAACCATGCGAGACATGACCGAGACGTTCTCGGTCAATAACCAACAGCGGGATCTGGATACCCATGTTGGCTCCCACATGTTCCACGATGATCTCATCGGATGAACCACGATGTCAAGGACTCAATCAATCCCGTATTCGATTCCCTTTGTCTAGCGGTATTGTACTTGCCCGAGATTCGATCGTCGGTATCCCGATACCTTGTTCAATCTCGTTACCGGCAAGTCTCTTTACTCGTTCCGTAACACATCATCCCGTGATCAACTCCTTGATCACATTGTGCACATTATGATGATGTCCTACCGAGTGGGCCCAGAGATACCTCTCCGTTTACGGAGTGACAAATCCAGTCTCGATTCGTGCCAACCCAATGACACTTTCGGAGATACCGTAGTGCACCTTTATAGTCACCCGATTACGTTGTGACGTTTGGTACACCAAAGCATTCCTACGGTATCCGGAGTTGCACAATCTCATGGTCTAAGGAAAGATACTTGACATTAGAAAAGCTTTAGCATACGAACTACGATCTTTGTGCTAGGCTTAGTATTGGGTCTTGTCCATCACATCATTCTACTAATGATGTGATCCGTTATCAATGACATCCAATGTCCATGGTTAGAAACCGTAACCATCTGTTGATCAACGAGCTAGTCAATGGAGGCTTACTAGGGACATGGTGTTGTCTATGTACCCACACATGTATCTGAGTTTCCTATCAATACAATTATAGCATGGATAATAAGCGATTATCGTGAACAAGGAAATATAATAATAACTAATTTATTATTGCCTCTAGGGCATATTTCCAACAGTCTCCCACTTGCACTAGAGTCAATAATCTAGTTCACATCGCCATGTGATTAACATCGATAGGTCACATCGCCATGTGACCAACATCCAAAGAGTTTACTAGTGTCTTAAACTAGTTCACATCACCATGTGATTAAGACTCAATGAGTTACGAGGTTTGATCATGTTTTGCTTGTGAAAGAGGTTTTAGTCAACGGTCTCAACCTTTCAGATCCGTGTGTGCTTTGCAAATTTCTAGGTCATATTGTAAATGCTGCTTCCACGCCCACTTGGAGCTATTCCAAATGGTTGTTCCACTATCGTATCCTGTTTGCTACTTAGAGTCATTCGGATAGGTGTTAAAGCTTGCATCGGCGTAACCCTTTACGCCAACTCTTTATCACCTCCATAATCGAGAAACATGTCCTTATTTACTCCAAGGACAATTTTGACCGCTGTCCAATGATCCATTCTGGATCATTCTTGTACCCTAGTGACTCATGGCAAGGCACACTTCGGTGCGGTACACATCATAGCATACTATAGAGCCTACGTCTGAAGCACAGGGGACGACCTTCGTCCTTTCTCTCTTTTCTGCCGTGGTCGAGCTTTAACTCTTAACTTCATACCTTACAACTCAGGCAAGAACTCCTTCTCTGACTGATCCATCTTGAACACTTTCAAGATTATGTCAAGGTATGTGCTCATTTGAAAGTATTATTAAGCATTTTTGATCTATCCTTATAGATCTTGATGCTTATTGTTCAAGTAGCCTAATCCAGGTTTTCCATTGAAAAACACTTTTCAAACAACCCTATATGCTTTCTAGAAATTCTACATCATTTCTGATCATCAATATGTCAACAACATATACTCATCAGAAATTCTATAGTGCTCCCACTCACTTCTTTGGAAATACAAGTTTCTCATGAACTTTGTGTAAACCCAAAATCTTTGATCATCTTATCAAAGCGCACATTCCAACTCTGAGATGCTTACTCTAGTCCTTAGAAGGATCGCTGGAGCCAGCATACCTTTTAGCATCCTTAGGATCGATAAAACTTTTCTGATTGTATCACATACAACCTTTCCTTACGAAAACTGGTAAGGAAACTCGTTTTGATATCCATCTGCCAGATTTCATAAATGCAGCTAATGCTAACATGATTCCGACGGACTTAAGCATCGCTACGGATGAGAAAATCTCATCGTAGTCAACTCCTTGAACTTGTGAAAAACTCTTCGCCACAAGTCGAGCTTCATAGACGGTGACATTACCGTCCACGTCCGTCTTCTTCTTAAAGATCCATTTATCTCTATGGCTTGCCGATCAGCGGGCAAGTCCACCAAAGTCCATGCTTTGTTACGATACATGGATCCTATCTCGGATTTCATGGCTTCTAACCATTTGTCGAATTTGGGCCCACCATCGCTTCTCCATAGCTCGTAGGTTCATTGTTGTCTAGCAACATGACCTTCAAGACAGGATTACTGTACCACTCAAGCAAGATCGCATCCTTGTCACCCTCGAGGTGCGGTAGTGACTTGATCCAAGTTTCATGATCACTATCATAAGCTTCTACTTCAATTGGTGTAGGTGCCACAGGAACAACTTCACGTGCCTGCTACACACTAGTTGAAGTGACGGTTCAATAACCTCATCAAGTCTCCACCATCCTCCCACTCAACTTTTGAGACAAACTTTTCCTCGAGAAAGGACCCGATTCAAGAAACAATCCCTATTGCTTTCGGATCTGAATTAGGAGGTATACCCAACTGTTTTGGGTGTCCTATGAAGATGTATTTTATCCGCTTTGGGTTCGAGCTTATCAACCTGAAACTTTTTCACATAAGCGTCGCAACCCCAAACTTTTAAGAAACGACAACTTAGGTTTCTCTAAACCATAGTTCATACGGTGTCATCTCAACGGAATTACATGGTGCCCTATTTAAAGTGAATGTGGTTGTCTCTAATGCCTAACCCATGAACGATAGTGGTAATTCGATAAGAGACATCCTCGTACGCACCATATCTAATAGGGTGCAACTATGATGTTCGGACACACCATCACACTATGGTGTTCCAGGCGGTATTAGTTGTGAAACAATTTCCACAATGTCTCAATTGTGTACCAAACTCGCAACTCAGATATTCATCTCTATGATCACATCACAGACATTTTATCCTCTTGTCACGAAGATCTTAAACTTCACTCTGAAATTACTTGAACCATTCAATAATTCAGACTTGTGTTTCATCAAGTAAATATACTCAACATCTACTCGAATCATCTGTGAAGTAAGAACATAACGATATTCACTGCATGCCTCAGCACTCATTGGACTGCACATATCAAAATGTGTTACTTCCAACAAGTTGCTATCTTGTTCCATCTAACTGAAAAATGAGGCTTTTCAGTCATCTTGCCCATGTGGTATGATTTGCATATCTCAAGTGATTCAAAATCAAGCGAGTCCAAACGATCCATCTGCATGGAGTTTCTTCATGCGTATACACCAATAGACATGGTTCGCATGTCTCAAACTTTTCAAAAACGAGTGAGTCCAAAGATCCATCAACATGGAGCTTCTTCATGCGTTTTACACCAATATGACTTACATGGCAGTGCCACAAGTAAGTGGTACTATCATTACTATCTTATATCCTTTTGGCATGAAAATGTGTATCACTACGATCGAGATTCAATAAACCATTCATTTAGGTGCAAGACCATCGAAGGTATTATTCAAATAAATAGAGTAACCATTATTCTCCTTAAATGAATAACCGTATTGCGATAGACATAATCCAATCCTGTCTATGCTCAACGCAAACACCAAATGACAATAATTATGGTTTAATACTAATCTTGATGGTAGAAGGAGCGTGCGATGTTAGATCACATCAAAATTGGAAACACTTCCAACACATATCGTCAGCTCTCCTTTAGCTAGTCTCTGTTTATTTCGTAGCTCTTTTATTTCGAGTTACTAACACTTAGCATCCGAACAGGTATCTAATACCCTGGTGCTACTAGGAGTACTAGTAAAGTACACATTAAAATAATGTATATCCAATATACTTCTATCGACCTTGCCAGCCTTCTCATCTACCAAGTATCTAGGGTAATTCTGCTCCGATGGCTGTTCCCCTTATTACGAAGCGCTTAGTCTCGGGTTTGGGTTCAACCTTGGGTTTCTTCACTTGGAGCAGCAACTGATTTGCCGTTTCATGAAGTGTCCTTCTTGCCCTTGCCCTTCTTGAAACTAGTGGTTTCACCAACCATCAACAATTGATGCTCCTTCTTGATTTCTACTTTCGCGGTGTCAAACATCGTGAATACCTCAAGGATCATCATATCTATCCCTGATATGTTATAGTTCATCACGAGGCTCTAGCAGCTTGGTGGCAATGACTTTGGAGAAACATCACTATCTCATCTGGAAGATTAACTCCCACTCGATTCAAGTGATTGTTGCACTCAGACAATCTGAGCACAAGCTCAACGATTGAGCTTTTCTCCCTTAGTTTGTAGGCTAAGAAAATCGTCGGAGGTCTCATACCTCTCGACATGAGCACGAGCCTGAAATCCCAATTTCAGCCCTCAAAACATCTCACATGTTCCGTGACGTTTCATAACGTCTTTGGTGCCTTAATTCTAAGCCGTTTAACATTACCGAACTATCACGTAGTCATCAAAGCGTGTGTGTCGATGTTCGCAACATCCACGCACCACGTTTGAGGTCCAAAGACACCGAGCGGTGCATTAAGGACATAAGCTTTCTCTCGACCGCATAATTGCTATCGTCAACTTTCAACTATATTTTCTCTAGGAACATATCTAAGCAGTAGAACTAAAGCGTGAGCTATGACATAATTTGCAAAGGGTTTTTGACTATGTTCAGGATAATTAAGTTCATCTTATGAACTCCCACTCAGATAGACATCCCTCTAGTCATCTAAGTGATTACACGATCCGAGTCAACTAGGCCGTGTCCGATCATCACGTGAGATGGACTAGTCATCATCGGTGAACATCTTCATGTTGATCGTATCTACTATACGACTCATGCTCGACCTTTCGGTCTCTGTGTTCCGAGGCCATGTCTGTACATGCTAGGCTCGTCAAGTTAACCCTAAGTGTATTGCGTGTGTTCCGAGGCCATGTGCATACATGCTAGGCTCACAACACCCATTGTATGTGAACGTAAGAATCCATCACACCCGATCATCACGTGGTGCTTAGAAGCGACGAACTTTAGCAACGGTGCACAGTTAGGGGAGAACACTTCTTGAAATTGTTGTAAGGGATCATCTTATTTACTACCGTCGTTTATAAGTAAACAAGATGCATAAACATAATAAACATCACATGCAATTATATAGTAGTGACATGATATGGCCAATATCATATAGCTCCATTGATCTCCATCTTCGGGGCTCCATGATCATCATCGTCACCGGCATAACACCATGATCTCCATCATCGTGTCTTCATGAAGTTGTCTCGCCAACTATTACTTCTACTACTATGGCTACCGGTTAGCAATAAAGTAAAGTAATTACATGGCGTTGTTTAATGACACGCAGGTCATACAATAAATAAAGACAACTCCTATGGCTCCTGCCGGTTGTCATACTCATCGACATGCAAGTCGTGAATCCTATTACAAGAACATGATCAATCTCATACATCACATATCATTCATCACATTCTTCTTGGCCATATCACATCACATAGCATACCCTGCAAAAACAAGTTAGGCGTCCTCTAATTGTTGTTGCATGTTTTACGTGGCTGCTATGGGTTTCTAGCAAGAACGTTTCTTACCTCATAAAACCACAGCGTGATATGCCAATTGCTATTTACCCTTCATAAGGACCCTTTTCATCGAATCCGTTCCGACTAAAGTGGGAGAGGCGGCACCGCTAGCCACCTTATGCACCAAGTGCATGTCGATTCGGTGGAACTCTGTCTCACGTAGAGTGCGTGTAAGGTCGGTCCGGGCGCTTCATCCCACAATACCGTCGAAACAAGATTGGACTAGTAACGGTAAGCATATTGAACAACATCAACACCCACAACTACTTTGTGTTCTACTCGTGCAAAGAATCTACGCAATAGACCTAGCTCATGATGCCACTTGTTGGGGAACGTGGCGAAATTCAAAATTTTCTCGTGTCACCAAGATCTATCTATGGAGAAACCAGCAACGAGGGGAAGGAGAGTGCATCTACATACCCTTGTAGATCGCTAAGCGGAAGCGTTCATGTGAACGAGGTTGATGGAGTCGTACTCGTCGTGATTCAAATCACGGAGATCTTAGTGCGAGCAGACGGCACCTCCGCGTTCAACACACGTACAGCCGGTGGCGTCTCCCATGCCTTGATCCAGCAAGGAGAGAGGAGAGGTTGAGGAAGACTCCATCCAGCAGCAGCACAACGGGCGTGGTGGTAGTGGAGGCGTGGCAATCCCGAGGCTTCGCCAAGCACCAAGGGAGAGGAGGAGGAGGAAGAAGAGGCAGGCAGGCTGCACCAACGAGAGATATAATCGCGTGTTATGGGCAGCCCCTAGGCCTCATATATATAGGGAAAGGGGAGGAGGTGCGCCCTCTGGGTTCCCACCCCTAGAGGGGTGGCAGCCCTAGATGGGATCAAGGGGAGGCGGCCAAGAGGGGAGAGAGGGGGAGGCGCCCACTAGATGGGCCTTAGGGCCCATCTGCCCTAGGGTTTGCCCCCTCCCACTCTCCCTTGCACCTTGGGCCCCTTGTGGGGCGCACCAGCCCACCTGGGGCTGGTTCCTCCCACACTTGGCCCATGCAGCCCTCGGGGTTAGTGGCCCCACTTGGTGGACCCCGGGACCCTCCGGTGGTCCCGTGACGTTCATCAAAAACCCAAACTTTTCCGATGACCAAAACAGGACTTCCCATATATAAATCTTTACCTCTGGACCATTCCGGAACTCCTCGTGACGTCCGGGATCTCATCCGGGACTCCGAACAACATTCGGTAACCACATACAAACTTCCTTTATAACCCTAGCGTCATCGAACCTTAAGTGTGTAGACCCTACGGGTTCGGGAACCATGCAGACATGACCGAGACGTTCTCCGGTCAATAACCAACAGCGGGATCTGGATACCCATGTTGGCTCCCACATGTTCCACGATGATCTCATCGGATGAACCACGATGTCAAGGACTCAATCAATCATGTATTTGATTCCCTTTGTCTAGCGGTATTGTACTTGCCCGAGATTCGATCATCGGTATCCCGATACCTTGTTCAATCTCGTTACCGGCAAGTCTCTTTACTCGTTCCGTAACACATCATCCCGTGATCAACTCCTTGATCACATTGTGCACATTATGATGATGTCCTACCGAGTGGGCCCAGAGATACATCTACGTTTACACGGAGTGACAAATCCCAGTCTCGATTCGTGCCAACCCAACAGACACTTTCGGAGATACCTGTAGTGCACCTTTATAGTCACCCGATTACGTTGTGACGTTTGGTACACCCAAAGCATTCTTACGGTATCCGGAGTTGCACAATCTCATGGTCTAAGGAAAGATACTTGACATTAGAAAAGCTTTAGCATACGAACTACGATCTTTGTGCTAGGCTTAGTATTGGGTCTTGTCCATCACATCATTCTACTAATGATGTGATCCCGTTATCAATGACATCCAATGTCCATGGTTAGGAAACCGTAACCATCTGTTGATCAACGAGCTAGTCAATAGAGGCTTACTAGGGACATGGTGTTGTCTATGTACCCACACATGTATCTGAGTTTGCTATCAATACAATTATAGCATGGATAATAAACGATTATCGTGAACAAGGAAATATAATAATAACTAATTTATTATTGCCTCTAGGGCATATTTCGGCGCCGAGCCACCTCGCTGCGGCTTTTCATTGCTCGCCAGCAGACCTGTGAGGGCGGCAAGGACAATGAGATGTTCCTCTTCCTGGACGTCGGCCTTTGCTTCCTCCTCCAGCAGCGCGGCGAGCGCCTCCTCGTCGTCCGAGTCAATTGCCGAGGCAGGAAAATCGCCGAACACCTTGCGGGCGCGGTGGGCGCGCACCCGCCGCTACACTGCCCCTCCACGGCCGGAACGCCGGAAAAATCGCCCAGCCGGTGGCTGCCTCGGTGAAACCTCTACTCTTTTTCCGGCGGAGAATGGCTATCTAGCGGTGGTGGGCGGTGGGCGGCGCCGGGATCAGCCGGTTAGCGGCCGAGCGCGCGGGGGGAGGGAGGCCAATCTGGAAGATAGGCTTGACTTTTCGCCTGATGGTGTGGGCCAGACGTGCTTTTTCCCTCATGCCGAGCCCGGCGCCCTAATCTTGCCGGGTTCGCTCTCGATCGCCGCCCAAAAAGCAGGTCGAGCCGGGCGATGTTCGGCGTCTGGGCGTGTTGGTGTGTTTTTAAGCGTGCCGAAACCAGTCCCAGGGGCCTGTTGGGGGTGCGGCTGGAGATGCTCTAATTCTTGTTGCGAATATGCTTGGGCATCGCTGTCTTGGTGCTCTTATACCAGAAGGCAAGGAAAGGGACATGGAATTAGAAGAAAATATTTTCTAGGCGGGCTTTATGTAAAATATTATCATGTGGCATTGGTCCACCTGTTGAGCATGCAAGTCAAAGCTTATCTGGCGTGCATAGAACCATGGGTGACACACATAAGAAACTTATAGGAGTCAGATATACATTTTCATAGAATTTGGATCAACTTGACACCTCTCAAATAGTTATAGTGTACTTTATTCTTAAATATACGTCTTATACAGCTGTGGAGTAGGTATTTTGTCGACATCGGCGATGATGGATCTTAATCTTAATAATTAGTAAGAGAATAATTGAAGTCCAACTAGCATTTCCGGCACAACGACTGCACATGCAATCCGGATATGTACAACGTACCTTCTTTGGATGCTTCCTTGCGCATCTTTCCTCTAACATAACTCGGTTGATCTGTCGTTGTGGTCGGGCTTAATTTAATCAGGTCCTAAATTCTCCATTTTAGTAATTTTGCGAGTGGAATCAATTTGCCCGGCCATGAAAATATGTGCTACTTTGCTAGGGTCGTCTATACGGAGCATTATTCAAATACTTTTTTTTGCGCTAGAAGTATCCAATATTCAGCTTGGACAACAAGGAGAGTAATAGCGCATTTGATATTCTGCTGCTTCGTCTGTTTTTTTATCGCTTTGTCTGTTTTTACTTTAAACAGAAACACAATGTCAAAAACAAGTAATCAAGAAGATATGCACTACGGGAAAACCAAAAAACGCCGACGGCCAAATGTCGGGGCCGTCGGCGTGGACCCCGACCAGGCCACCAAAAAAATTTTGGAGCTACGCCAATGGCATGCCGTCGGCCTAGTTATTTTTAGCTACACCGATGGCATGCCGTCGGCCTAGCTCTTTTTTTTAAACTTAATCATTGTTCTGAGCATGATTTTTGCATTCGAACTCGGATTTCGATTATTTTTAGCTCGTTTCGAAGAGGAGAAGCAAATCTACATCATCATACATATTGTTCAAGCTATTTAAAAAGCCATGAGCAAAGACGAAACCAACAATAAAGGGTGAAGGCCTTTTCTCCAGCGGGGTTAGGGTTTCGCCGAAGAGGGGCTCCGGAGCGTCGGAATCCAACCAAAAGTTAGGTGGTGCCATATGAAGTGGGTACAAGTGTGTTTTGGGTTGTACATGTCCAAAATTTTACTCTAAGATGTTAGCGGCTTCACCGTCATCAGTTTCTCCCTAGTGAGTTTCTAGACTTACAACTGGAAACTCCCACTTTGGTCGAAGCGGAGGGAATCTTATGGAGAGTTTGGGTATAACTTTGTTTTGGGTGTTCCTAGGGGCTACCATAACACAACCAAGCAAATATTTGCACTTTTCTACCCCCTTTTGGCGCCGGTACCGGGTGTAGACGTATAAGCCTCATTTTTCTCCAGCGGGACTAGGTTTTCACCGGAGAGGGGCCCTGGAGCGTCGGGATCCCACCACAAGCTAGGGGGTGCCATACCATGTATGTACAAGTGTGTTATGGGTTTTGGATGGCAAAGATTGCAGTCCGGGGTGTGACCTGCTTCACCGGCTTTGACTTTTCTCTAGGGAGTTTCATGACTTATAGCCTGAAAATCCCAGATCGGACAAACATGAGGGAATCTTGTCAAGAGTTGGGTTATACCTTTGTATTGTGACTTCCTAGGGTCTAGCCTAACACAACCAAACAACTAGTTACACTTTTCTACCCCATTTCGATGCCGGTACCGGCATTAGTCGTATAAGCCTGGTTTTTCTCCAAGAGGGCTAGGTTTTCACAGGAGAGGGGCTTCGAAGCGTCGGTATCCCACCACAAGCTAGGGGGTGCCATACCATGTGTGTACAACTGTGTTATGGGTTTTGGATGGCAAAGATTGTAGTCCGGGGTGTGACCTGCTTCACCGGCTTCCACTTCTCTCTAGGGAGTTTACATGCAGTTATAGCGTGATAGTCCTCGCACTACTAGGAAAAGGGCTATAGCTGATATGGACATTAATGACGCACCATGTATGTGGTGCGCCACTGCTATAGCGATGGGCGCACTGTCTGAAATCGCCATTATGTCCTCATTACTAATGGCGCCACCTGCACACAGTGCGCCATTACTAACAAATTTTATTTTTTATTTTTCCAAAACTATTAATGGCGCATTGAGCAGCACAAAGCGCCATTACTAGTTTTAACTAGTAATGGCGCACCACACGCCTGCATGCGCCACTACTGACAATTTTTTTTACTTTTTTTTTCAAAAGTAATAATGGCGCACCACAACCACGGTGCGCCACTACTATTTAATTATATATATATATATATATATATATATATATATATATATATATATATATATATATATATATATATATATATATATATATATATTGCAAAACTAGTAATGGCGCACTTTTAACTGGTGCTTATTAGTAATTCAAGGTTACTAATGGCGCATGTTTAGGTAGTGCGCCATTAGTAACTTCGAGACCAACTAGATATTTTGGACAGCCACCTACCACACTCACTTTCCCCACTTCATTTCCTCCACCTCCTCCTCCAAGATTGTCTCGGCTGCCTCCTCCTCCTCACCTCATTTGCACCATAGATTCACCCAAATTAAGTGGTTGAGTTACCTTTTTTTTGATAGGTAAGTAAGGGGAAGCTTTCTATATGTTCTAGATCTACTTTTATCTCCCTCCAACAACGTGCACATACACTTTTTATGGCCTAGCTAGATCTACGTATGTTTGTGGTGTTGCATATGTTTGTGGTGTTGCATATATGTTTGTGTGTGCAGGTACCGGTATTTGAAATGCGATAGTTGCCAATATTTTGCCGGAATGTTGATTCATTTCCGTTTCGGCGAGAATTTGGCACTATGCATTCTTTTTGGTCCTATTTTTAGGCAAAGTCATGCCAAATTTTTTCTTGGTTCTAAAGTATCGTTTTGCTCTACCCCGCAGGCGACCATGGTCCGCACGATGACCGAAGGCATCGTGAATAGGTTTTTAAGCTCCGCGAAGGCCGAGATGCTTCAAAAGAAAGAGACGGAGATAAGATGTCCGTGTCGAAGATGCAAGCTGTAGAGCCTTACTGCGGACCCGGATTCCGGGCGCGGACCACCTGCTCTTGCGTGGTTTCATGGATGGCTATCGGTGGCAAGGTGATGAAGATGACTATGAAGTCGTCCATGGGGGCCGGGCAAGAAATGAGGAAGGTCAGCAAGACAACAACCGCGGCGAGGGCGGGCGAGAAGACGAAGAATCTTTAGGACATGATCACGATGGTGATGCTGTACACAGTCATCATGTAGAAGATGTAGGACATGATGATGAAGATGAAGATGCCGGAGCAGACGACGATGGATCATCGATGGGCTTGGTGCAGGACCCTCATATTCAAGAACTGCTTCTCAAGCAGACGGATATCGCAAGAGCTGCCGGCCGAGAGAAAGCCAAGCTGGATCAACTGGAGATAGACGCGGTTGTTGGGGAACGTTGCAGAAAATTAAAATTTTTCCTACGGTTTCACCAAGATCCATCTATGAGTTCATCTAAGCAACGAGTCAAGGGAGTGAGTTTGCATCTACATACCACTTGTAGATCGCGTCGCGGAAGCTTTCGAGGATGGTGATGATGGAGTCGTACTCGGATCACCGATGACCAAGTCTGAGCGGACAGCACCTCCGCGTTCAACACACGTGCGGTTACTGAACAACGTCTCCTCCTTCTTGATCCAGCAAGGGGAAGGAGAGGTTGAGGAAGATGGCTCCAACAGCAGACGACGGCGTGATGATGATGGAGTGACAATTCTCGGCAGGGCTTCGCCAAGCGCCGCGAGAGGAGGAGAGGTGTTGGGAGGGAGGGCTGCGCCTTCAAGTTGTGTATGCAGCCCTCCCTCACCCCTCTATTTATAGGGGAAGGGAGGAGGGGCGGCCCCTCTAGATGCATCTAGAAGGGGGCGGCCAAGGGAGGGGCGCCTCTTAGGATTCCCTCAACCCTAGGCGCATGGGCCCAAGGGAGGGGTGCGCCCAGCCCACCAGGCTGGCTGCCTCCCACGCAGCCCAAGTGGCCCCGGGAGGGTGGCCCCTCCCGTGGTCCTCCGGAACCTTTCCGGTGGCCCCTGACAATACCGATATGACCAAACCTTTCCTGTCCGTTTGACAACTTCCCATATATAAATCTTTACCTCCGGACCATTCCGAACTCCTCGTGACGTCCGGGATCTCATCCGGACTCGAACAACATTCGGTAATCACATACAAGTCTTCCTAATAACCCTAGCGCCACCGAACCTTAAGTGTAGACCCTACGGGTTCGGGAGACATGCGAACATGACCGAGACGCTCTCGGTCAATAACCAACAGCGGGATCTCGATACCCATGTTGGCTCCCACATGCTCCTCGATGATGTCATCGGATGAACCACGATGTCGAGGATTCAAGCAACCCGTATACTATTCCCTTTGTCGACGGTATGTTACTTGCGAGACTCGATCGTGGTATCCCAATACCTCGCTCAGTCTCGTTATCGCAAGTCACTTTACTCAGATCAGTAATGCATGATCTCGTGACCGGACACTTGGTCACTTTGAGCTCATTATGATGATGCACTACCGAGTGGGCCCAGGTGATACCTCTCCGCAATACGGAGTGACAAATCCTGTCTCGATCCGTGTCAACCCAATGACACTTTCGAGATACCGTAATGCACCTTTATAGTCACCCAGATTACGTTGTGACGCTTTGGTACACCCAAAGCACTCCTACGGTATCCGGAGTTACACGATCTCACGGTCTAAGTAAGAGATACTTGACATTGGAAAAGCTCTAGCAAAACGAACTACACGATCTTTGTGCTATGCTTAGGATTGGGTCTTGTCCATCACGTCATTCTCCTAATGACGTGATCCCGTTGTCAATGACATCGATGTCCATAGTCGAAACCATGACTATCTCGTTGACCAACGAGCTAGTCAACTAGAGGCTTACTAGGGACGTATTGTAGTCTATGTATTCACACGTGTATTACGATTTCCGGATAATACAGTTATAGCATGAATAAAAGACAATTATCATGAACAAGGAAATATAATAATAATGCTTTTATTATTGCCTCTAGGGAATATTTCCAACAGCGGTTACTCCATTGTATGAAGGATGCAGGCCCGAGGATACCCGCCTGAAAGTAACGCTCATGGCTCTGGAGATGAAGGTAAAACACAAAATGACCGACGCATGCTTCGACGAGAACATGTCATTCTGGCACGAACGCCTTCCCAAGGGGAACAAGTGCCCGACCAGTTTCGAGGAGGCGAAGAAAATCGTGTGTCCTCTGGATTTACCGCACGTGAAATACCATGTGTGCATGAACAATTGCATCATTTATCGGGACGAGCACGCGGAGTCTACCATATGTCCGGTGTGCGGCGTTACTCGATACAAGCTCCTTGATAAGTGGTGTGGTACTTTTCGATCACTCCTCGTCTGCAGCGGTATTTTGCGGACCCTAAGCTAGCAAAGCTCCTGCGTTGGCACGCGGATAGGGAGGAGAAGAAGCGAGAAGATGGCGGAAATGATCCGGAGATAAGTAAAAAAGACAAGATGCTGAGTCACCCTATGGATGTGAGCCAGTGGCAAGCGCTGAACTTCGAAGACCCAGAATTTGGGAACGACCCAAGGAACATCGTGTTGGGCGCGAGCACCGATGGAGTCAATCCGTTTGGCAGCCAGAGAAGCACACATAGCACCTGGCCTGTGTTTGTGTGGATGTACAACCTTCCCCCCTGGTTGTGCATGAAGAGGAAGTACATTCACATGAGTATGCTAATTGAAGGGTCGAAACAACCAGGAAACGACATCAATCTCAGATCCGGGGCTGCTTTGAAGAGGAGCTAGACACGCTGGAAAACGCCACCAATACGTGGGGCGCCGCAGAAAGAATATTTCCCTATGACAGCCGCGCCTTTGCCACGACGGTGCACGATTATCTCGGTTACGGATATCTCGCGAGGCAGGTGGTCCACGGATTTTCTGGATGCGTCAGGTGCATGGATGACACAACGTATCGCCAGCTAGATAGAGATCTCGGGTCTTCAAAAACCGTGTTCATGTGACATCAAAGGTGGCTTCGCGATGATGACCCATGGAGAAAACACAAGGGTCTGTTCGATGGTGAAACCGAACCCCGAAGACGCCCGCGTACGAGGAGCGGCGAGGAAATAGACGAGCTGATGAAAAATTGGAAAGATTGCCCACTGTCGGGAAAGAAGCAAAAGGCGCCAGATCCGGGAAAGAAGCGAAAGGCGCCAGAGCAGCTGCTGAAGGTATGGAAAATGAGGTCTGTTTTCTAGGACTTGTCGTACTGGAAGATCCACTGTGTGCCTCATAGCCTTGATGTCATGCATATCACGAAGAACGTGTGCGAGAGTCTGCTTGGTACCCTGCTCAACATACCAGAGAGGACCAAAGATGGGCCGAAAGCAAGGGCAGACTTGAAATCAATGGGCATCAGGGAGGAGCTTCACGCTAATGATGATGATGATGATGATGAGGCGAAGCAGGACACGGAAAGTCGTCGCAAAGGCAAAAAGGCCAAGAAGACCGGAAATGACTACCCTCTCGCGTGCTTCACTCTAAGTCAGGAGGAGATCGAGCATTTTTTCACCTGCCTCATAGGAGTAAAACTTCCTTACGGTTACGCGGGGAAGATAAGCAGATACCTAGACTCAGCGAAGCAGAAGTTCAGCGGGATGAAGTCTCACGACCGCACGTCTTCGATGATGCGAAACTTCCGCTGCAATTCGTGGGATCATGGACGCGCACGTCCGTGAAATGCTATTTGGCCTATGCAAATTTTTCGACGTCATCTCTCGGAAGTCGGTTGGCGTGAGGCAACTCAGAAGGCTACAGGAAGAGATCGTGGTGATACTATGCGAGCTTGAGATGTACTTCCCGCCTGCATTCTTTGATGTTATGGTGCATCTGCTGGTCCATATCGTGGAGGATATCATCCAACTCGGTCCGACGTTCCTGCACAGCATGGTGCCATTCGAAAGGATGAATGGTGTCATCAAAGGATACGTTCGCAACATGTCACGTCCAGAGGGAAGCATAGCCAGGGGGTTTCCGACCGAAGAGTGCATCTCCTACTGCACGAATTATCTAGGCATCGAGAACCCCGTTGGTCTGAAGGAAATATGCCCTAGAGGCAATAATAAATTTATTATTTATTTCCTTATACCATGATAAAGAGTTCATTTCCGATCTAGGTGTCATACCTAGTACATCGGGACCGATGAAGATCTTCTGTGACAATACTGGTGCAATTGCCTTGGCAAAGGAATCCAGATTTCACAAGAGGACCAACCATATCAAGAGACGCTTCAATTCCATTCGGGACCAAGTCCAAGTGGGAGACATAGAGATTTGCAAAATACATACGGATCTGAATGTTGCAGACCCGTTGACTAAGCCTCTTCCACGAGCAAAACATGATCAGCACCAAGACTCCATGGGTGTTAGGATCATTACTTTGTAATCTAGATTATTGACTCTAGTGCAAGTGGGAGACTGAAGGAAATATGCCCTAGAGGCAATAATAAAGTTATTATTTATTTCCTTATACCATGATAAATGTTTATTATTCATGCTAGAATTGTATTAACCGGAAACATAATACATGTGTGAATATATAGACAAACAAGATGTCACTAGTATGCCTCTACTTGACTAGCTTGTTAATCAAAGATGGTTATGTTTCCTAACCATGAACAAGGAGTTGTTATTTGATTAACAAGGTCACATCATTAGTTGAATGATCTGATTGACATGACCCATTCCGTTAGCTTAACACTTGATCGCTTAGTATGTTAATGCTTTCTTCATGACCCATACATGTTCCTATAACTATGAGATTATGCAACTCCGCTTACGGAGGAACACTTTGGTACTACCAAACGTCACAACGAATCGGGTGATTATAAAGGAGTACTACAGTGTCTCCAAAGGTACTTGTTGGGTTGGCGATTTCGAGATTAGGTTTTGTCACTCCGATTGTCTGGAGAGGTATCTCTAGGCCTTCTCGGTAATACACATCACTTAAGCCTTGCAAGCATTACAACTAATGAGTTAGTTGTGAGATGATGTATTACGGAACGAGTAAAGAGACTTACCGTAACGAGATTGAACTAGGTATTGATACCGACGATCGAATCTCGGGTAAGTAACATACCGATGACAAAGGGAACAACGATGTCGTTATGCGGTTTGACCGATAAAGATCTTCGTAGAATATGTAGGAACCAATATGGGCATCCAGGTTCCGCTATTGGTTATTGACCGAGAATGGTTCTAGGTCATGTCTACATAGTTCTCGAACCCGTAGGGTCCGCACGCTTAACGCTTCGATGACAGTTCATTATGAGTTTATAAGTATTGATGCACCAAGGTTGTTCGAGTCCCGGATGTGATCACGGACATGACGAGGAGTCTCAAATGGTCGAGACATAAAGATTGATATATTGAAGCCTACATTTGGACATCGGAAGTGTTCCGAGTGAAATCGAATTTATCGAGTACCGGAGGTTACCGAACCCCCGGAAATACATGGGCCATAGTGGGCCTTGGAGGAAAGGAGAAAGGGCCAGCCCTAGGTGTCGCTACGCCTTCTTCCCTAGTCCTATTAGGACTAGGAAAGGTGGGCCGCCCCCTCTCTCTCTTTCCCCTCCTAATCCTAATCCAACTAGGATTGAAGGGGAATCCTACTCCCGAGGAGTAGGACTCCTTGCGCGCCCCCCTTGGGCCGCCACCTCCCCTTGGCTCCTTTATATACGGGGCAGGGGCACCCCATGATACACAAGTTGATCTACGGATCTTTCCTTAGCCGTGTCGGTGCCCCTTCCACCATATTCCACTTCGGTCATATCGTCATGAGCTTAGGCGAAGCCTCGCGCCGGAGAAGTCATATCGTCATGAGCTTAGGCGAAGCCCTGCGTCGGTGGAGCATCAACATCGCCACCACGCCGTCGTCTTGACGGAACTCATCCCCGACACTTTGCTGGATCGAGTCCGGGATCGCCATCGAGCTGAACGTGTGCGTAACTCGGAGGTGCCGACGCTCGGTACTTGGATCGGTCGGATCGTGAAGACGCATTTACTACATCAACCGCGTTGTTATAACGCTTCGCTTTCGGTCTCACGAGGGTACGTGGATGGATACTCTCCTCTCGTTGCTATGCCATCACCATGGTCTTGCGTGATCGTAGGGAAATTTTTGAAATTACTACGCTCCCCAGCAGGGTATCGAGCCTGGTTTTATGCGTTGATGTCATGTGCACGAATAGAACACAAGTGAGTTGTGGACGATACAAGTCATACTGCCTACCAGCATGTCATACTTTGGTTCAGCGGTATTGTGAGATGAAGCGACCCGGACCGACATTACGCGTACGCTTACGCGAGACTGGTTTCACCGCCCGAGCACTCGTTGCTTAAAGGTGACCGGCGGTGTCTGCTCTCTCACTTTAGTTGAACCGAGTATGACTACGCCCGGTCCTTGAGAAGGTTAAACGGAGTCTATTTGACGAAGTATCGCTGTGGTTTAGATGCGTAGGTAAGAACGGTTCTTGCTCAGCCCGTAGCAGCCACGTAAAACTTGCAACAACAAAGTAGAGGACGCCTAACTTGTTTTTGCAGGCATGTTGTGATGTGATATGGTCAAGACGTGATGCTATATTTTATTGTATGAGATGATCATGTTTTGTAACCGAAGTTATCGGCAATCGGCAGAGCCATATGGTTGTCGCTTATTGTATGAAATGCAACGCCATGTAATTGCTTTACTTTATCACTAAGCGGTAGCGATAGTCGAGAAGCAATAGTTGGCGAGACGACAACGATGCTACGATGGAGATCAAGGTGTCGCTACGGTGACGATGGTGATCATGACGGTGCTTGGCGATGGAGATCACAAGCACAAAATGATGATGACCATATCATATCACTTATTATGATTGCTGTGATGTTTATCCTTTATGCATCTTATCTTGCTTTGTTTGACGGTAGCATTATAAGATGATCTCTCACTAAAATTATCAAGAAGTGTTCTCCTCGAGTATGCACCGCTGCCAAAGTTCAGAGTACCCGGACACCACGTGATGATCGGTGTGATAAGTTCTACGTCCATCTACAACGGGTGCAAAACAGTTGCACGCGAATACTCAAAGTTAAACTTGACGAGCCTTGCATATAACAGATATGGCCTCGGAACACGGAGACCGAAGGTCGAGCGTGAATCATATAGTAGATATGATCAACATAGTGATGTTCACCATTGAAACTACTCCGTCTCACGTGATGATCGGACATGGTTTAGTTGATTTGGATCACGTGATCACTTAGATGACTAGAGAGATGTCTGTCTAAGTGGGAGTTTTAATATGATTAATTGAACCTAAATTTATCATGAACTTAGTACCGATAGTATTTTGCTTGTCTATGTTTATCGTAGATAGATGGCTCGTCTTTGTTGTTCCGTTGAATTTTAATGCGTTCCTTGAGAAAGCAAAGTTGAAAGATGATGGTAGCAATTACACGGACTGGGTCCGTAATTTGAGGATTATCCTCATTGCTGCACGTAAAAATTACGCCCCGAAGCACCGCTGGGTGACGAGCCTCGCTGCGAGATGCCGAGCCGAAGTTGTGAACGTCGCAAAGCAAAGCTGATGACTACTCAATAGTTCAGTGTGCCATGCTTTACGGCTTAGAACCGGTCTTCAACGACGTTTTGAACGTCATGGAGCATATGAGATGTTCCAGAGTTGAAGTTAATATTTCGAGCAAATGCCCGGATTGAGAGATATGAAGTCTCCAATAAGTTCTATAGCTGCAAGATGGAGGAGAATAGTTCACAAGTGAGCACATACTCAAAATGTCCGGTATAACAATCACTTAATTCAGCTGGGAGTTAATCTTCCGGATGATAGTGTCATTGATGAATTCTCCAATCACGCCACCAAGCTACAAGAGCTTCGTGATGAACTATAATATGCAAGGATGACTAAGACAATTCCTGAGCTCTTCGCGATGCTAAAAGCAGCGGAGGTAGAAATCAAGAAAGAGCATCAAGTGTTGATGGTCAACAAGACCACTAGTTTCAAGAAAAGGGCAAAGGGAAGAAGAAGGAAACTTCAAAAGAACAGCAAGAAAGTTGCTGATCAAGAGAAGAAACCCAAGTCTGGACCTAAGCCTGAAATCGAGTGTTTTACCGCAAGCGACCGGACATCGAAGCGGAACTGCCCCAAGTATTTGGCGGATAAAAGGATGGCAAGGTGAACAAAGGTATATGTGATATACATGTTATTGATGTGTACCTTACTAGAGCTCGTAGTAGCACTGGTATTTGATACTGGTTACATTGCTAATATTTGCAACTCAAACAGGACTACGGAATAGACGAGCACCGCAAAGGACGAGGTGACGATGCGCGTGGGAAATGGTTCCAAAGTCAATGTGATCGCGGTCGACACGCTACCTCTACATCTACCTTCGGGATTAGTTTTAGACCTAAATAATTGTTATTTGGTGCCGCGTTGAGCATGAACATTATATTTGGATCTTGTTTAATGCGAGACGGTTATTCATTTAAATCGAGAATAATGGTTGTTCTATTTATATGAGTAATATCTTTTATGGTCATGCACCCTTGAAGAATGGTCTATTCTTGTTGAATCTCGACAGTAGTGATACACATATTCATAATGTTGAAGCCAAAAGATGCAGAGTTGATAATGATAGTGCAACTTATTTGTGGCACCGCCGTTTAGGTCATATCGGTGTAAAACGCATGAAGAAACTCCATACCGATGGGCTTCGGAATCACTTGATTATGAATCACTTGGTACTTATGAACCGTGCCTCATGGGCAAGATGACCAAAACGCCGTTCTCCGGAACTATGGAGCGAGCAACTGATTTGTTGGAAATCATACATACCGATGTTTGTGGTCCAATGAATGTTGAGGCACGCCGGGTATCGTTATTTTCTCACCTTCACAGATGATTTGAGCAGATATGGGTATATCTACTTAATGAAACACAAATCTGAAACATTTGAAAAGTTCAAAGAATTTCAGAGTGAAGTGGAAAATCATCGTAACAAGAAAATAAAGTTTCTACGATCTGATCCTGGAGAAGAATATTTGAGTTACGAGTTTGGTTTACATTTGAAACAATGTGGAATAGTTTCAAGAACTCACGCCACCCGAACACCACGAGAAATGGTGTGTCCGAACGTCGAATCGTACTTTACTAGATATGGTGCGATCTATGATGTCTATTTCCGATTTACCGCTATCGCTTTGGGGTTATGCTTTAGAGACGGCCGCATTCACGTTAAATAGGACACCGTCAAAATCCGCTGAGACGACGCCTTATGAACTGTGGTTTGGCAAGAAACCAAAGTTGTCGTTTCTTAAAGTTTGGGGCTGCGATGCTTATGTAAAGAAACTTCAACCAGATAAGCTCGAACCCAAATCGGAAAATGTGTCTTCATAGGATACCCAAAGGAGACTGTTGGGTACACCTTCTATCACAGATCTGAAGGCAAGATTTTCGTTGCTAAATTCGGATCCTTTCTAGAGAAGGAGTTTCTCTCGAAAGAAGTGAGTGGGAGGAAAGTAGAACTTGATGAGATAATCAGATCTACTCCCTTATTGGAAAGTAGTTCATCACAAGAAATGGTTCTGTGACAACTACACCAATTAGTGAGGAAACTAATGATGATGATCATGAAGCTTCGATCAAGTTACTCTTGAACCTCGAGGTCAACCAGAATAAAATACGCACTGAGTGGTACGGTAATCTTATTCGGAAGTCATGTTACTTGACCATGGCGAACCTACAAACTATGAAGAAGCGATGGTGAGCCCAGATTCCGCAAAATGGCTGGAAGCCATGAAATCTGAGATGGGATCCATGTATGAGAACAAAGTATGGACTTTGGTTGACTTGCCCGATGATCGGCAGGCCATTGAAAATAAATGGATCTTTAAGAAGAAGACTGACGCTGATGGTAATATAACTGACTACAAAGCTCGACTTGTTGCGAAAGGTTTTCGACAAGTTCAAGGGGTTGACTACGATGAGACTTTCTCACCCGTAGCGATGCTTAAGTCTGTCCGAATCATGTTAGCAATTGCCGCATTTTATGATTATGAAATTTAGCAAATGGATGTAAAAACTGCATTCTTGAATGGATTTCTAGAAGAAGAGTTGTATATGATGCAACCAGAAGGTTTTATCGATCCAAAGGGTACTAACAAAGTATGCAAGCTCCAACGATCAATTTATGGTCCGTGCAAGCCTCTCGGAGTTGGAATAAACGCTTTGATAGTGTGATCAAAGCATATGGGTTTATCTGAGACTTTTGGAGAAGCCTCAGATTTACAAGAAAGTGAGTGGGAGCTCAGAGCATTTCTAATATTATATGTGGACGACATATTATTAATTGGAAATGATATAGAATTTCTGGATAGCATAAAAGGATACTTGAATAAAAGTTTTCAATGAAAGACCTCGGTGAAGCTGCTTACATATTGGGCATCAAGATCTATAGAGATAGATCAAGACGCTTAATTGGACTTTCACAAAGCACATACCTTGATAAAGTTTTGAAAAAGTTCAAAATGGATCGTGCAAAGAAAGGTTTTTACCTGTTTGCAAGGTGTAAGATTGAGTCGACTCAATGCCCGACCACAAAGCAGAAGATAGAGAGAAATGAAAGATGTTCCTATGCTTCAGCCATAGGCTCTATCATGTATGCAATGCTGTGTACCAGACTGACGATGCTTAGCTGTAAGCTTGGCAGGAAGGTACCAAAGTAATCCAGAGTGGATCATCGGACAGCGGTCAAGAACATCCCGAAATACACGAAAAGGACTAAGGATATGTTTCTCGATATGGAGGTGACAAAGAGCTAGTCGTAAATGGTTACGCCGATGTAAGCTTTGACACCGATCCGGATGATTCTAAATCGCAAACCGGATACGTGTTTTATTAAACGGTGGAGCTGTCGGTTGGTGCAGCTCTAAACAAAGCGCCGTGGCGGGATCTACATGTGAAGCGGAGTACATAGCTGCTTCGAAGCAGCAAATGAAGGAGTCGGATGAAAGAGTTCATTTCCGATCTAGGTGTCATACCTAGTACATCGGGACCGATGAAGATCTTCTGTGACAATATCGTGCAATTGCCTTGGCAAAGGAATCCAGATTTCACAAGAGGACCAACCATATCAAGAGACGCTTCAATTCCATTCGGGACCAAGTCCAAGTGGGAGACATAGAGATTTGCAAAATACATACGGATCTGAATGTTGCGGACCCGTTGACTAAGCCTCTTCCACGAGCAAAACATGATCAGCACCAAGACTCCATGGGTGTTAGGATCATTACTTTGTAATCTAGATTATTGACTCTAGTGCAAGTGGGAGATCAAGGAAATATGCCCTAGAGGCAATAATAAAGTTATTATTTATTTCCTTATACCATGATAAATGTTTATTATTCATGCTAGAATTGTATTAACCGGAAACATAATACATGTGTGAATATATAGACAAACAAGATGTCACTAGTATGCCTCTACTTGACTAGCTTGTTAATCAAAGATGGTTATGTTTCCTAACCATGAACAAGGAGTTGTTATTTGATTAACAAGGTCACATCATTAGTTGAATGATCTGATTGACATGACCCATTCCGTTAGCTTAACACTTGATCGCTTAGTATGTTAATGCTTTCTTCATGACCCATACATGTTCCTATAACTATGAGATTATGCAACTCCGCTTACGGAGGAACACTTTGGTACTACCAAACGTCACAACGAATCGGGTGATTATAAAGGAGTACTACAGGTGTCTCCAAAGGTACTTGTTGGGTTGGCGATTTCGAGATTAGGTTTTGTCACTCCGATTGTCGGAGAGGTATCTCTAGGCCTTCTCGGTAATACACATCACTTAAGCCTTGCAAGCATTACAACTAATGAGTTAGTTGTGAGATGATGTATTACGAACGAGTAAAGAGACTTACCGTAACTAGATTGTACTAGGTATTGGATACCGACGATCGAATCTCGGGTAAGTAACATACCGATGACAAAGGAACAACGTATGTCGTTATGCGGTTTGACCGATAAAGATCTTCGAGAATATGTAGGAACCAATATGGGCATCCAGGTTCCGCTATTGGTTATTGACCGAGAATGGTTCTAGGTCATGTCTACATAGTTCTCGAACCCGTAGGGTCCGCACGCTTAACGCTTCGATGACAGTTCATTATGAGTTTATAAGTATTGATGCACCAAGGTTGTTCGAGTCCCGGATGTGATCACGGACATGACGAGGAGTCTCAAATGGTCGAGACATAAAGATTGATATATTGAAGCCTACATTTGGACATCGGAAGTGTTCCGAGTGAAATCGAATTTATCGAGTACCGGAGGTTACCGAACCCCCGGAAATACATGGGCCATAGTGGGCCTTGGAGGAAAGGAGAAAGGGCCAGCCCTAGGTGGTCGCCCCCTTCCCTAGTCCTATTAGGACTAGGAAAGGTGGGCCGCCCCCTCTCTCTTTCCCCTCCGAATCCTAATCCAACTAGGATTGAGGGGAATCCTACTCCCGGAGGGAGTAGGACTCCTGCGCGCCTCCCCTTGGGTCGGCCACCTCCCCTTGGCTCCTTTATATACGGGGCAGGGGCACCCCATGATACACAAGTTGATCTACGGATCTTTCCTTAGCCGTGTGCGGTGCCCCTTCCACCATATTCCACTTCGGTCATATCGTCATGAGCTTAGGCGAAGCCCCGCGCCGGAGAAGTCATATCGTCATGAGCTTAGGCGAAGCCCTGCGTCGGTGGAGCATCAACATCGCCACCACGCCGTCGTCTTGACGGAACTCATCCCCGACACTTTGCTGGATCGAGTCCGGGATCGCCATCGAGCTGAACGTGTGCAGAACTCGGAGGTGCCGTGACGCTCGGTACTTGGATCGGTCGGATCGTGAAGACGACGACTACATCAACCGCGTTGTTATAACGCTTCGCTTCGGTCTCACGAGGGTACGTGGATGGATACTCTCCTCTCGTTGCTATGCCATCACCATGGTCTTGCGTGATCGTAGGGAAATTTTTGAAATTACTACGTTCCCCAACATGGTCTGCCCGTCAACAGGCACCACGGCAGGCTCGCTGGATGGGGTCACCCTGAGGGTCTGCCGTTCAGTTCTCAGGAGACGCCTCCAGCTGCCGCCTTCACCGAGCCTCAGATAGCCGAGGTGCGAAATATTATCAGCCCCAACACACTCAAGAAGGCAGTCTCTAAGCAGAACTCGATCCCATTACATCAGAAGAAGAAGGGAAGGAAAAAAAGACTAACAAGGGTGCGAGCCAGCCGGCACCGAGTACGATCCGTGCTCAAGACGGTCCACCTTCACCTAAGGATGTCTCGAGGAGGGTGCATGTGGCGGGTAGGCCGATGCTACCGACTAATCTGCTCAATGCTGCAACCGGTGCTATGCGGAGTCTCCATGATAGTGTTCTTTCTTTGGAGAAGCGGCGTCTCTCCGAGAATGATGTGGCATACCCGGTTTTCGTGGCCAAGGTGCCAGAGGGCAAGGGCTTTGTGGATAACTCCATCTGGGGTACGATCGGCCTGCGGTTTGATGACATCTTTGCTATGTTTAACCTTCATCCGCTGCACTACACTTTCGTTCGGCTATTTTCGCTGAGTATGGAGATGCGGATCATTAGAGACAAGACCCCGGACATCGTGATAGTCGACCCCTTCTACATGCGTGCCAAGATCTTGGGCAGCGCTGGGGACCGGCAAGTCGCGAGTTCATACCTCGAAGGCGTCATTCTGGCAAACCCAGATAAGGATAACCTCCTCGTGCCTTACTTTCCCGAGTAAGTCATCCCCTCACCGCCCCGTAACATATGATTTCTTAGATTTTGATCGTTCTTTTTTTTCTAACACTCTGTGTTTTGTGCAGTGACACACATTGCACACTCATCCTCTTAAGCCCGAAATACTCTATGGCCACGTATTTTGACTCGGACCGTCAGTCGAAGAAAGACTACACAAATATTAAGAAAGTTCTTGATGATGTTCTCCCCGGCTACGCCAGATCTGGAGGCACCTTCAGCAGGCTAGTTCGTAGGTACGGCAAGCACGTGTTCACCCACAATACGATATTCCCCTGCATCAAGTAGCCACCTGTCAGTCAGAAGCATGCCCTATACGCCCTCCATCACATGCGGGCGATCGTACGGGACCATAATCACCTTCTGCTACCAAATAATCTCAAAGATTGGTCCGCACACTTGTCGGCAATCCAGGACGCGGACATCAGACAAGAATTCTTTCGCATCCAGTCGGAGTTTGCGGAAATCATCCATCAAGATGTCCTTCGTACCTCGGGGCAATTCTACCTCAGATATCAACCATCCAACAGTGAGATAGAAACAACGCTACAAATGCAGGCTGACAACGCCCGCGATTTCATGACCATCACGATAGACGGCGGCTTCATCCACGCTCCGGTCCCTGAGTCGAGTCGAAAGTAGTGATGCTATGTAGTTCTGAAATATCGATTAGCTCATGTTGTAATTAAACTTTAATGAACTTGTATGTCTCTTTGGTTTGGACAGTCGCTCAACTTATATGTAATCGATGCTATTTATTAGTAGGACCATGAATCGTGCTATTAATGTCTTGCTTTTCTCTTCCGATCCTTTTGTTGCATACTTATATATTGCTTATGTATTGTCTGTGAATTTCTACTAATGTTTTGTTTAGCTAGTGCATAGAGATGCCGTCGTATGTCGTGTACAAGGGTAAGGTTCCCGGAGTCTACGACGACTAGGAGGAGTGTCGGAGACAGGTTCACCGTTTCAGCGGTAACAGTTACAAAGGGTACACCACTAGGGCCGAGGCAGAAGCTAGATACGCGTGCTATCTAGCGGGAGAGAGGAGGGAGCAGAGGAGGAACCGTATGAAGACCAGTTTCGTCGCGATGATGCTCATCGTAATGACCGTAGCTCTCTTCTATGTGACGGTAGTTTAGATGATCGATATCGACTTGTAATGTGAAGACAAACTTGCTACTCGCGGTCTCGAGATTTGTAATGTTCTAACTTTGTTCGGTATTTTGAATTCAGAGACTAGCTAATATGATGAATTGTATTCGGAGACTAATCTTCTATTGTATTCGATGAATCTGCTGTTTATATGTTTTGCTGTCTATATTCTGTGCAGTAATATAGTTTGTAACCTGTGCAAATATCAGAAAAAAAATCCTAATATTCATACTAGTGGCGCACCATACAGCACATTAGTGGCGCACAGCTGTAAAAAAATACTAGTGGCGCATTATCTGTTAGTGCGCCATTAGTAACCCAGAGCACAAGGTAAATATGGCCCCCTGGGACATACTAATGGCGCACTGCCTGGTGCGCCACTACTGTCTGGTATACTAATGGCGCACCAGGGGTGTGCCATTAGTATTAGTTACTAACGGCGTGATGCTAGTGGCGCACCTGTGGTGCGCCATTAATGGCCAAAACAGGTGCGCCACTAATAAGCCTTTTCCTAGTAGTGTCAATGGGACAAGCCGGAGGGAAACTAGTCAAGAGTTGTGTTATACCTTTGTCTTGTGACTTCCTAAGGCCGAGCCTAACACAACCAAGCAACTATTTACAGTTTTCTACCCCATTTTGATGATGTTACCGACTTTAGTCGTGTAAGCCTGTTTTTTCTCCAACGGCGGTTAGGGTTTCATCGGAGAGGGGCTCCGGAGCGTCGGGGTCCCACCACAAGCTAGGGGGTTCCATGCTATGTGTACAAGTGTGTTATGGGTTTTGGATGGCAAATATTGCAATCCGGGTGTGACTTGCTTCACCGGCATCCACTTCTCTCTAGGGAGTTTCACGACTTATAGCCTGAAAGTCCCAGATCGGACAAACATGTGGGAATCTTGTCAAGAGTTGGGTTATACCTTTGTATTGTGACTTCCTAGGGCCTAGCCTAACACGCCAAGCAACTAGTTACACTTTTCTACCCTATTTTGATACCGGTACCGGCTTTAGCCGTATAAGTCTGGTTTTTCTCCAACGGGGCTAGGTTTTCACCGGAGAGGGGCTTCAGAGCGTCGGGATCCTACCAAAAGCTAGGGGTTGCCATACCATGTTTGTACAACTGTGTTATGGGTTTTGGATGGCAAAGATTGTAGTCCGGGGTGTGACATGTTTCACCGGCTTCCACTTCTATCTAGGGAGTTTCATGACTTATAGCCTGAAAGTCCCGGATCAGACAAACATGAGGGAATCTTGTCAAGAGTTTTGTTATACCTATGTGTTGTGACTTCCTAGAGCCTAGACTAACACAACCAAGCAACTAGTTACACTTTTCTACCCCATTTTGACGCCGATACCGGCATTAGTCGTATAAGCCTGGTTTTTTTCCGGTGGGGCTAGGTTTTCACCGGAGAGGGGCTCCGGAGCGTCGGGATCCCACCACAAGATAGGGGGTACCATAACACGTGTGTAAAAGTGTGTTATGGGTTTTGTATGGCAAAGATTGCACTCCGGGGTGTGACCTGCTTCACCGGCATCATTTTCTATATAGGGTGTTTACATGCATTTATAGCGTGATAGTCCCTTATGGGACAAGCCGGAGGGAAACTTGTCAAGAGTTGTGTTATAACTTTTTCTTGTGACTTCATAGGGCCTAGCCTAACACAACCAAGCAACTGGTTACACTTTTCTACCCCATTTTGACGCCGTTACCGGCTTTTGTCGTATAAGCCTGTTTTTTTCTCCAACGGGGCTAGGGTTTCACCGGAGAGGGGCTCCGTAGCGTCGGGATCCCACCACAAGCTAGGGGGTGCCATACCATGTGTATAAAAGTGTGTTATGGGTTTTGGATGGCAAACATTGCACTCTGGGTGTGACCTGCTTCACCCGCATCCACTTCTCTCTAGGGAGTTTCATGACTTATAGCCTAAAAGTCCCAGATCGGACAAACATGAGGGAATCTTGTCAACAGTTGGGTTATACATTTGTCTTGTGACTTCCTAAGGCCTAGCCTAACAGAACCAAGCAACTAGTTACACTTTTCTACCCCATTTTGACGCCGGTACCGGCTTTAGTTGTATAAGCATGGTTTTTCTCCAACGGGGCTAGGTTTTCACCGGGTAGGGGCTTCGGAGCGTCGGGATTCCACCACCAGCTAGGGGGTGCCATAACATGTGTGTAAAATTGTGTTATGGGTTTTGGATGGCAAATATTGCAGTCCGGGGTGTCACCTGCTTCACTGGCTTCCACTTCTCTCTAGGGAGTTTCATGACTTGTAGCTTGAAAGTCCAGATCGGACAAACATGAGGGAATCTTGTCAAGAGTTGGGTTATACCTTTGTGTTGTGACTTCCTAGGGCCTAGCCTAACACAACCAAGCAACTATTTACACTTTTCGACCCCATTTTGATGCTGGTACCAGCTTTAGTTGTATAAGCCTGGTTTTTCTCCATCGGGGCTAGGTTTTCACCAGGGAGGGGCTCTCGAGCGTCCGGATACCACCACAAGATAGGGGGTACCATAAAATGTGTGTAAAAGTGTGTTTTGGGTTTTGGATGGCAAATATTGCACTCCGGGTGTGACATGCTTCACCGACATCCACTTCTCTCTAGGCAGTTTACATCTAGTTATAGCGTGATAGTCCACGATGGGACAAGCAAGAGGGAAACTTGTCAAGAGTTGAGTTATACCTTTGTCTTGTGACTTCCTAGGGCCTAGCCTAACACAACCAAGCTACTAATTACACTTTTCTACCCTATTTTAATGTCGATACCGGCTTTAGTCGTATAAGCCTGGTTATTCTCCAACGGGCTAGGGTTTGCCGGAGAGGGGCTCCAAAGTGTCGGGATCCCACCACAAGCTAGGGGTTTCCATACCATGTGTGTACAAGTGTGTTATGAGTTTTGGATGGCAAAGATTGTAGTCCGGGGTGTGACTTGCTTCACCGGCATCCACTTCTCTCTAGGGAGTTTCATGAATTATAGCCTAAAAGTTCCAGATCGGACAAACATAAGGGTATCTTGTCAAGACTTGGGTTATAACTTTGTCTTGTGACTTCCTAGGGCCTATCCTAACACAACCAAGCAACTAGTTACACTTTTCTACCCCATTTTGATGTTGATACCAGCTTTAGTCGTATAAGCCTGGTTTTTCTTCTACGGGGCTAGGTTTTCACTGGAGAGGGGCTCGGGAGCGTCGGGATCCCACCACAAGATAGAGGGTACCATAACATGTGTGTAAAAGTCTGTTATGGGTTTTGGATGGCAAAGATTGCACTCCGGGGTGTGAACTGCTTCACCGGCATCCACTTCTCTCAAGGTAGTTTACATGAAGTTATAGCGTGACAGTCCCCGATGGGACAAGCCGGGGGGGGGGGAACTTGTCAATAGTTGTGTTATACCTTCGTCTTGTGACTTCCTAGGGCCTAGCCTAACACAACCAAAAAACTAATTATACTTTTCTACCCCATTTTGTCGTCGGCACCGGCTTTAGTCATATAAGCTTGGTTTTTCTCCAACGGGCCTAGGGTTTCACCGGAGTGGGGCTCTGGAACGTCGGGATCCCACCACACGCCAGGGGGTGACATACCATGTGTGTACAAGTTTCTTATGGGTGTTGTATGGCAAAGATTGCACTCTGGGTGTGACCTGCTTCACCGGCATACACTTCTCTCTAGGGAGTTTCATGACTTATAGCCTGAAAGTCCACGATCGGACAAACATGAGGGAATCTTGTCAGAGTTGGGTTATACCTTTCTATTGTGACTTCCTAGGGCCTAGCCTAACACAACCAAGCAACTAGTTACACGTTTCTACCCCATTTTGATGATGATACCGACTTTAGTCGTATAAGCCTAGTTTTTCTCCAAAGGGGCTAGGTTTTCACCGGAGAGGGGCTCCGTAGCGTCGGGATCCCACCACAAGCTAGGGGGTCCTGGTGGGTTGTGCCCACCTCGGGTGCCCCCCGAACCGCCTCTTTGCTCTATAAATACCCCAATATTCCAGAAACCCTAGAGGCATCAACGAAATATTCATCCAGTCACCGCAGAGTCCAGAACCACTAGATCCAATCTAGACACCATCTCGGATGGGGTTCACCACCTCCATTGGTGCCTCTCCGATGATGCGTGAGTATTTCTTTCTAGACCTTCGGGTCCGTAGTTAATAGCTAGATGGCTTTCTCTCTCTCTCTCTCACTGGATTCTCAATACAATGGTCTCTTGGAGATCCATATGATGTAACTCTTTTTGCGATGTGTTTGTTGGGATCCGATGAACTTTGAGTTTATGATCAGATCTATCTTTTTATATCCATGAAAGTTATTTGAGTTTCTTGCATCTCTTATATGCATGATTGCTTATAGCCTCGTATTTCTTCCCAGATATTCGGGGTTTTGTTTGGCCAACTTGATCTATTTATATTGCAATGAGAAGAGGTGCTTTTTAGTGGGTTCGATCTTACGGTGCTTGATCCCAGTGACAGAAGGGGAACCGACACGTATGTATCGTTGCTACTAAGGATAAAATGATGGGGTCTATCTCTACATAGATAGATCTTGTCTACATCATGTCATCGTTTTTATTGAATTACTCCATTTTTCCATGAACTTAATACACTAGACGCATGCTGGATAGCGGTCGATGTGTGGAGTAATAGTAGTAGATGCAGGCAGGAGTCGGTCTACTAATGTTGGACGTGATGCCTATATAATGATCATTGCCTGGATATCTTCATAATTATTTGAAGTTCTACCAATTGCCCAACAGTAATTTGTTTACCCACCGTTTGCTATTTTTCTCGAGAGAAGCCACTAGTGAAACCTATGGCCCCTGGGTCTTCTTTCTCATATATTTGCCGTTGCGATCTACTCTTTTTGCTTGCATTTATTTTCAGATCTATTAAACCAAAAATACAAAAATACCTTGTTGCGTTTTATTTCTATTTATTTTATTTGCAATCTATCTTTCAATCTACTACAAATTTATCTCACGTTTGTTTGCTTATCTTGAGACGCCGTTACCCGGAAGGGATTGACAACCCCTTTTACACGTCGGGTTGCGAGGATTTGTTATCTGTGTGCAGGGGCTGTTTACGTTGTGTTGCTTGGTTCTCCTACTGGTTCGATAACCTTGGTTTCATCACTGAGGGAAAAATACCTACCATCACAGTGCTGCATCATCCCTTCCTCTTTGGGGAAATACCGACATAGTTCTAGCAGACAAGAACTTTCTGGCGCCACTGCTAGGGAGTCATCAAAAGGGATTTCTCGCGTCGTTGCCGGGGAGGATCTTCAACATATACCAGGTTCCTAATCACAAATCTCATCTCTTCGCAATTTACATTATTTGCCATTTTCCTCTCGTTTTCCTCTCCTCCATTTTACAAAAATTTGCCATTTTATTCGCCTCTCTTTTCCGTTCGTCGTTTTCTTGCCGGATCTGTTTTTGTGTGCTTTCTTGTTTTTTTAGCCATGATGCCTCAAAGAAAATATTATGATGTTCCTTACCCAAATATTTTGCTTGAAATTGAAAAAAGTACTAAGGAATATATGACTACACAATTTGAGCACAATAAGTATTCTGCCGAAGAACTTAAGGAGCACTCCATTGTGCTAGATGCTATTACAAAACAACTTCATGATATTAGTTGAAAAGTTTGCAATCTTCAATCTAAGTATGCCTTTGCTGAAAGTTTGTTGGAAAAAATATCCGATGCACAAGCTACCTTGGTAAATCAAATGGCTGCTAAACCAATCTCGTTAGAAGATAAAAGTGATGAATATCTTAAAATGATTGGTGTTTCTTCTATTGATTCCTTGTTTAGTAAAGTTAAGATTGATGAAAAAGGGACTGGAGAAGAGTCAACTTTAGGTAGAAGGCGTCCCAATATTTCGGAGGGTGAAAACCTTGTTGAGAAAATTGATGAAAGTGGGTTTGGAGAGGTCAAAACTTTAACTAGTGATGTGCCCACTCTTTTGGATTACAAAGACTTTAATTATGATAGCTGCTCTTTGATTGATTGTATTTCTTTGTTGCAATCCATGATAAATTCACCCCATGCCTATGAACAAAATAAAGCTTTTACTAAACATATTGTTGATGCTATGATGAAAGCTTTTGAAGAAAAATTGGAATTAGAAGTTTCAATTCCTAGAAAATTGCATGATGAGTGGGAACCTACTATCAAAGTCAAGATTAAAAAATATGAATGTTTTTCTTTGTGTGACTTTGGTGCTAGTGTTTCTACAATCCCGAAATCTTTATGTGATGTGCTTGGTCTTACTAATGTTGAGGAATGTACTTTGAATTTGCACTTGGCGGATTCTACTACTAAAAAGCCTATGGGAAGAATTAATGATGTTCTTATTCTTGCAAATAGGAATTATGTGCCCATAGTTTTTATTGTTCTTGATATTGATTGCAATCCGTCTTGTCCAATTATTCTTGGTAGACCGTTTTTACACACTATCGGTGCCTTGATTGATATGAAAGAAGGCAATATTGAGTTCAAATTTCCTTTGAGGAAGGGTATGGAACACTTTACTATAATAATAATTAAGACACCTTATGAATCAATCATGAGGGCATCTTATGTATCTCGAACCAAAAATGACAAAATTTAGATCCTTGCTTTATGCCTAGCTAAGGGCGTAAAACTATAGCGCTTGTTGGGAGGCAACCCAATGAATAAATTTTATTTTTAATTTTTGCTTCCTATTCTTGAGTGTTTACACAATTATTCTACTTCTATGATTGTGTTTTTTGTGTTTTAGTTAGTGTTTTTGCCAAGTAGAACTGATAGGATCTTCTTGGGTAATAGTTGTTTGATCTTGCTAAAAAGACAGAAACTTTGCGCTCACGAAAACAATTCTTATTTTTTATCAGAAAGAGATTTTTCCCTGATTCTTTTTTCGGAAGATTAATATACAAATTTCCTTGGTCGTCCTAGTTTTTCAGAATTTTTGGAGTTCCAGAAGTTTTCAAAAAAGTCAGATTGCTATAGACTGTTCTGTTTTGACAGATTCTGTTTTCTTTGTGTTGTGTGCTTATTTTGATGGCTCTATGGTTTTCTTTGATGAGTTTTTGCCATAGAAAAGTTGGACTACAGTAGATATAATACAAAAAAAAATATGAATTGGTTTGATACAATACTGATAGTAGTGGTTTGCTTTCTTATACTAACGGATCTCACGAAGGTTTTGTTGAGTTTCGTGTGATTGAAGTTTTCAAGTTTTAGGTTATCTTACGATGGATGAAGGAAGGATAGAAGAGCCTAAGCTTGGGGATGCCCCGGCATCCCAAGCTATTATCCAAAAATGAGCAACCAACTAAGCTTGGGGACGCCCCCGAGTGGCATCCCCGCTTTCTTCCAATGACCATCGGTATTTTACTCGAAACTATATTTTTATTCGTACATGATATGTGTTTTGCTTGGAGAGTCTTGTATGATATGAGTATTTGATTGTTTTATTTTGTTTTTTAAGTCATCAATCCTTGCTGGATACACCTATTTGAGAGAGCCAAAATTATTTCATGAATTGTTAGAATTGCTCTCTATGCTTCACTTAAGTTTTTATGAGCAATGGACTTGCTCTAGTGCTTCACTTATATCTTTTTGAGCACGGTGTGCTTCGTATTTTTTAAGAAATTCTCTCTTGCTTCACTTAAATTATTTTGAGAGAAATAAAAAATTAAGCTCATGATCTTCACTTATATTTGTTTGAGCTTATGAAAAGCAACACATGAAAATTAGTCCCAAAGTGATAGATATCCAAGAAGGATATAATAAAAACTTTCATCAAGATCATTGGACAAAATAAACTTGATTCTTAGTAATAGTTTTGAGATATGATGATGTGATATGTGAGTTATGCTGATGAGTAATTATGCTTTAGTAAGAATATTGGTGTTAAGGTTTGTGATTCCCTATGCAAGTACGAAAGTCAATAGTCATGCAATGAAATTATATCCTACTTGTGGTGCATTATTCGGTGTTAATTATGCTTAATGCTTGCTTATGAGATTATCCATTTCTTGGTTGGTCGCTTTTCAATCTTTTTGCTAGACTTCATTTTGCACGAAGTATGATCTCTACTTATGCATCCAAAATTCTTTAGTTTTGCCACATGAGTCCACTATATCTACCTATATGCGGTATTCTTTTGCCGTTCTAAGAAAATTTGCATGTGCCATCTCTAATTTTCAAAATAAACTTCTCTTTTGTGTGTTTGTTTTGCTCGCGGAGCGGTGAGGGGTGGCTAATATTTTCCATGCTAGATGTGTTATTCTCACGATGAGTGTTTATTCACTTGTCATTGCACGAGAGTAAGGTAAAGGTTTTAGGGATGCCCAGTCCCGAAATGCAAAAATGAATTTACTTTATGTTGTCAAATAATAAATTCCTTGGAAAGTGTTGGTATGTGCTACCTCTTGAGCACTGCGTTGGTTTTCCCTTGAAGAGGAAAGGGTGATGCAGTAAAGTAGCGTAAGTATTTCCCTCAGTTTTTGAGAACCAAGGTATCAATCCAGTAGGAGACGATGCTCAAGTCCCACATACCTACACAAACAAATAAGAACCTTGCAACCAACGCGATAAAGGGGTTGTCAATCCTTTCACGGCCACTTGCAAAAGTGAGATCTGATAGAGATGATAAGATACTATTTTTGGTATTTTTTATGATAAAGACTAAAAATAAAGAAAGCAAAATAAACGGTAATAGAAATAATGGTAGATTAATATTATAGAGAATAGACCCGGGGGCCATAGGTTTCACTAGTGGCTTCTCTCAAGAGCATAAGTATTACGGTGGGTGAACAAATTACTGTCGAGCAATTGATAGAATTGAGCATAGTTATGAGAATATCTAGGTATGATCATGTATATAGGCATCACGTCCGTGACAAGTAGACCAACTCCTCCCTGCATCTACTACTATTACTCCACACATCGACCACTATCCAGCATGCATCTAGAGTATTAAGTTCATAAGAACAGAGTAACGCTTTAAGCAAGATGCATGATGTAGAGGGATAAACTCAAGCAATATGATATAAACCCCATCTTTTTATCCTCGATGGCAACAATACAATACGTGTCGTTTCCCCTTCTGTCACTGGGATTGAGCACCGCAAGATTGAACCCAAAGCTAAGCACTTCTCCCATTGCAAGAAAGATCAATCTAGTAGGCCAAACCAAACTGATAATGCGAAGAGACTTGCAAAGATAACAAATCATACATAAAATAATTCAGAGGAGATTCAAATATTGTTCATAGATAATCTTGATCATAAACCCACAACTCATCGGATCTCGACAAACACACCGCAAAAGAAGATTACATCGAATAGATCTCTAAGAGAATCGAGGAGAACTTTGTATTGAGATCCAAAGAGAGAGAAGAAGCCATCTAGCTAATAACTATGGACCCGAAGGTCTGAGGTAAACTACTCACACATCATCAGAGAGGCTATGGTGTTGATGTAGAAGCCCTCCATGATCAATGCCCCCTCCGGCAGAGCGCCGGAAAAGGCCCCAAGATGGGATCTCACGGGTACAGAGAGTTGCGGCGGTGGAAATAGGGTTTCGGCCCCTGTTCTGATGTTTCCAGGGTATATGAGTATATATAGGCGAAAGAGGTCGGTCAGGAGAGCTACGAGGGGCCCACGAGGGTGGGGGCGCGCCTCCCTACCTCGTGGCCTCCTTGTTGATTGCTTGACGTCCACTCCAAGTCCTCTGGATCACTTTTCTTTTGAAAATCACGTTCCCGAAGGTTTCGTTTCGTTTGGACTCCGTTTGATATTCCTTTCCTTTGAAACACTGAACTAGGCAAATAAACAGCAATTTGGGTTGGGTCTTCGATTAATAGGTTAGTCCCAAAAATAATATAAAAGTGTATAATAAAGCCCATTGAACATCCAAAACAGATAATATAATAGCATGGAACAAGCAAAAATTATAGATACGTTGGAGACGTATCAGTATGGAGGGCACCCGTGGATACGGTTAGCCATGGAAAGTGAAAGTATGGTGGAAAATAGGAATACACTTTATTTTCTGTTTGGGAACTGCCTATGATATATCTAGCATGGAAAGTGTTGGGAACTCTAAGTCATTTTTGTTGGTGGATTGGATACACCTCCCAAAATGTTTTTATCTCTAAGTTTTTCGCTTTGAGCTCTGGCACCTCTACAAATCCCTACTTCCCTCTGTGAAGGGCCTTTCTTTTACTTTATGCAATTTTTATTTTGAATTTGAGTCTCCATCTTCTCTTATAAAAGCACTAACTAGGAGGCAATATGATCATACTTAAGTATTGGGTGTAGCTAATATTTGAGTGTGTTTCATGAATGGATCAATGGTTGAGCATGATGGGCTAGGGATAACTTATTTTAGCGTTGATATTTTGAAATACATGGTTGCTTGTTAATATGCTTGAGTATCTAAATTATTATGTCAGAACTAGACTATTGCTTTGAATCACATAAAAGTCCAAATGTCCATGCTATAAAGAAAAGAATATGATATGACATGTTAGGCAACATTTCACATCAAAAATTCTGTTTTTATCACTTACCTACTCGAGGACGAGTAGGAGTTAAGCTTGGGGATGCTGATACATCTCCAACGTATCTATAATTTTTGATTATTCCATGTTGTTATATTATCAATCTTGGATGTTTTATAATCATTTTATAGTTATTTTATATCATTTTTGGTACTAACCTATTGACATAGTGCCAGGTGCCAGTTGCTGTTTTCTGCATGTTTTTTACATCGCAGGAAATCAATATCAGACGGAGTCCAAATGAACCGGAAACTCCACGGAGAATTTTTATGGACCAGAAGGAACGTAATGGGCCCTGGCTGCGCTTGGGGGGTGCCACGAGGGGGGCACAACCCACCAGGGAGCGCCAGGAGGCCCAGGCGCGCCCTGGTGGGTTGTGCCCACCTCGGGTGCCCCCCGAACCACCTTTTTGCTCTATAAATACCCCAATGTCCAGAAACCCTAGAGGCATCGACGAAATATTCATCCAGCCGCCGCAGAGTCCAGAACCACCAGATCCAATCTAGACACCATCTCGGATGGGGTTCACCACCTCCATTGGTGCCTCTCCGATGATGCATGAGTAGTTCTTTGTAGACCTTCAGGTCCGTAGTTAGTAGCTAGATGACTTTCTCTCTCTCGCTGGATTCTCAATACAATGGTCTCTTGGAGATCCGTATGATGTAACTCTTTTGCGGTGTGTTTGTTGGGTCCGATGAACTTTGAGTTTATGATCAGATCTATTTTTTATATCCATGAAAGTTATTTGAGTTTCTTTGATCTCTTATATGTATGATTGCTTATAGCCTTGTATTTCTTCTCCAATATTTGGGTTTTGTTTGGCCAACTTGATCTATTTATCTTGCAATGGGAAGAGGTGCTTTGTAGTGGCTTTGATCTTACGGTGCTTGATCCCAGTGACAGAAGGGGAACCGACACGTATGTATCGTTGCTACTAAGGATAAAATGATGGGGTCTATCTCTACATAGATAGATCTTGTATACATCATGTCATCATTCTTATTGCATTACTCCGTTTTTCCATGAACTTAATACACTAGATGCATGCTGGATAGCGGTCGATGTGTGGAGTAATAGTAGTAGATGCAGGCAAGAGTCGGTCTACTAATCTTGGACGTGATGCGTATATAATGATCATTGCCTGGATATCATCATAATTATTTGAAGTTCTATCAATTGCCCAACAGTAATTTTTTTACCCACCGTTTGCTATTTTTCTCGAGAGAAGCCACTAGTGAAACCTACGGCCCCCGGGTCTTCTTTCTCATATATTTGCCTTTGAGATCTACTCTTTTTCCTTGCATTTATTTTCAGATCTATTAAACCAAAAATACAAAAATATCTTGTTGCGTTTTATTTCTATTTGTTTTATTTGCGATCCTTTCAATCTACTACAAATTTATCTCACGTCAGTTTGCCTATATTGAGGTGTCGTTACCCGGAAGGGATTGACAACCCCTTTTAGACGTCGGGTTGCGAGGATTTGTTATCTGTGTACAGGGGCCTGTGTACAGGTGCTGCTTATGTTGTGTTGCCTAGTTCTCCTACTGGTTCGATAACCTTGGTTTCATCACTGAGGGAAATACCTACCATCGTTGTGCTGCATCATCCCTTCCTCTTTAGGGAAATAAACAAATATGTCCATGCGTTGCAACGGGAGAACAAAACAAGAAACCGTCAAGAACAAAACATGAAACCATCAAGGATCAAACTGCTGGCCCCTTGCTTTCTGCTGGACATGTCGTGGGCCGTCGGATAAGATGCATGATGGTCGACCTCGCCGTCCGTTGGCCATGTGGGAATATCTTGAGCCTTGCTTCCAGTGGCGGAGCTACGTGTTAGCTGTGGGGTCAGCTGACCCCACAGCTTTTCAGCAAAATAGCCTAAAAATACTGTACAAACACTCTGTCGCTCCCCAGGCCGCTCCATGGCGTGCCGGGGCGAATTCAGCCGCCGCCAACAAGCAGCTCCACCGCCTCCTCCTCCTCCGGCGCCGGGGGGGGTCGCCGGGCAAAGCCCACGCGGCCCGGCGGCGGCGGGGCGCTTTGCTCCTCCCGTCTGAGCTGTGACAGCGCGGGTTGTTTGTCTCGGCGGGATCTCAAGTGTTGCGCTGGCAGCCGGTTCTCGCACTGGCTGGGGTGGCCGCGTTTGGGCGCGAGGAGGCGCACGCAGGGCGGTGCAGCATGGTTGCGTCGGGGTGACCGTGTATCTGGCGGTCTCGATGGGGTGGCTTCGGGCCAGCGGCTTGATCTGCGGCGACAGCTCCAATTTCGCGGGATCCGGTGCTGGGGAGGGCGAGGCGGAACGTGGTGGTCGCGCCGGGCGTCCAGGCGTGGCCGAGCATGGTGGCGTTGCAGGCGCGTGCTGGGCGCGAGGGAACTCCGTGCTGCGCGGATCTGGATCTTAGAGGTGCACGGTGCAGCGGGAAGGTGGAGCAGGTGGACGTCGACCATGGAGATTATGTGCTGTGTAGTGCTTCAGATCTGCTCGGATTCGGAGGTGAGGAGCTCCGGGCGAAAGCCCAGCACTGACCTTGGGTCGGTGCCAGCAACAATGGTGCCATGGCCATGATGTCGTTCCCCTTCTTGAAGGTGTTGCAGTCGAGCTCCATTACACGACTCTCCGGGAGAAATCACTAGCTTCGGATGGTCGGAGCGGGTGATGACAGCGGCTACGTGTTTCCTTCTTTGAGGCATCGTCTTTGAGAGTCAGCATGCTGCATTTTTCATGAATCTCTTCGTCGTCGGGGACAATGGATGTCGGGGCGGCGGCTCCGGGTGGTTTCTGATTGTGCGTCGAGATGGCGATCTCGGGAACAATGTGAGTGGCAGCTCTATGAGGCGGGGCTCTATCTCGACACTTGTTGGGTGGCATCCTTGTCCCGCTTGGGCGGTAGGGGCGTCGGCTCGGTCGATGCGCCCCAGAGGGGGCGATCTGACTTTACGTTGGGGCGGTGGCCCCGGATGTGGTGCGACGTTCGTGGTCTGCGAGCGGTTTTCCTGAGCAGTGTGGGTTGCGGGCAGCTGGGTTGTGCGGCGTTGCTGCTCGAGGAGAGCGGTGATATGTCGGGGCGGCGGCCCCGGAAGGCGGTGCCGGTTGATTGCGCTGGGCGCGACGGAGCGGTGGATGTCGGGGCGGCGGCCCCGAGAGAATCATTGTGGCGACCAGACTTCTGTGGCAACAATGATAGTGGGATCGATGCCGGCGACGGGCAATGGTTGCGGTAGTCGGCTCTTCTCCGGCGTGTCCACGGTTTTGCCTCTGTTTGCTTGTTGCTGTGGAGTCGAAACTACGGCGGCAGGGCCCTGTGGTGTACGATGACTGGCTGCATGTAGCCTGTTCGGCGATCTTCCTTGGCGCCAGCTATGCCTGGTTTTTTTCTTCTGAGTTCTCCGTCAGAGTCGGAGTTGTGTTGTCTGGCTGTAGGTCAACTTGTCGTCGATGAGGGTGGGCTTTGCCCTGTGTGTTTCAGTTTATAGGAGTGGGCTTGGCCCTTGTTGTTCCGGTTTTTGCCCGGTTTTCCGTAATTATCTGGGCAATTCTCTTCCGCTTAATTAATAGATGAGGCAATCTTTGCCTCCTTTTCGGAAAAAAAATACTATACAGTCACTGTTCATTGTGAAGAAAAAATTTTAGAAAACTAACGATGAACCCACAGATTTTTTAGGCTGGCTTCGTCGCTGCTTGCATCTATGGAGAACACACCCCCACATAGAAGAGTTACAATATGTCCATCGTATGCGGGTGTAAAGCAACGATGAGTTGTCGTCATTGGTCGCCTCGTCGACCATCGACCGGTTTTCATGGTGTTCGGGTGCAGAACAACCATATAGTTATTAACATTGGTGGCCTCATCGACTTGTTCCTCTCGTTGTGGAGTAGTCATTCCCGCTCAGATTCTTCCTTCTCGGACACACTATATGTGTGAATAAATGTGCAGCCGGCCGGTTCAAAATTAATAGTAGGTCATATGATGATGAAATATTAATATATCCTGTAGTTTCACATTGATAGTATTTAATTAATATTTTTACACATGCATAAAAATTTATATTATATATTTTTCTTACTGAAAGCACAAGTGCTCCCTGGGTGCTCCCTGGGTACTTTCATCTAGTATGTTTCAGACAAGTTCAACAATGGAGTGGCATGGACTAAAGGATGTGGAACCCCTTCAAGATGCTAAGGACAAAGGATTGGCTCAAGCTTCAAGATCAAGACTCTACATTTTCTATTTTAGTGATCCAAGATCACATTGAGTCTATAGGAAAAGCCAATACTATCAAGAGGGGATGAGGTGTTGCTTAATGGCTTGCTTGCTCAAAGTGCTTATTGATATGCTTCAAAGCCCTCAACTACTTTCCCACATCCACATATGTCCTAAACCCAAAGTCTAACTTGGCCCCACCGATTCTTTCTATCCGGCGCCATCGAGTTCAGATGTCATAGCCACTGCCACAAACCCTAGGCAAATCGGTCTCACCAATAGAGATCTCGGTCTCACCGAGATGGGATTGTAATCTCTCTATGTATGTCCATTACCAAAATTGGTCTCACCGAGTTTGAGCAATCGGTACTACCGAGATTACAATGCAAACTTTCTGGTTAGCTTATTACCAAAATCGGTCCCACCGAGTTTGTGTAATCAGTCTCACCGAGTTTGCCTGACCAACTCTCTGGTTAGCTTATTACCAAAATCGGTCCAACCGAGTTTGTGTAATCGGTCTCACCGAGATTACGTTATGCCCCTACCCTAACCATATCGGTCCTACCGAGTTGCATGTCGGTCCCACCAAAAATCCTAACGGTCACTGGATTGCTAAATCGGTCTGACCGAGTTTCTCAATTCGGTCCCACCGAGATTGGTAAATTGTGTGTAACGGTTAGATTTTGTGTGGAGGCTATATATACCCCTCCACCCACTCTTCATTCATGGAGAGAGCCATCAGAACGAACCTACACTTCCAATACACATTTTCTGAGAGAGAACCACCTACCCTTGTGTTGAGGCCAAGATATTCCATTCCTACCATATGAATCTTGATCTCTAGCCTTCCCAAAGTTGCTTTCCACTCAAATCTTCTTTCCACCAAATCCAAATCCTGTGAGAGAGAGTTGAGTGTTGGGGAGACTATCATTTGAAGCACAAGAGCAAGGAGTTCATCATCAACACACCATTTGTTACTTCTTGGAGAGTGGTGTCTCCTAGATTGGCTAGGTGTCACTTGGGAGCCTCCGACAAGACTGTGGAGTTGAACCAAGGAGTATGTAAGGGCAAGGAGATTGCCTACTTCGTGAAGATCTACCGCTAGTGAGGCAAGTCCTTCGTGGGCGACGGCCATGGTGGGATAGACAAGGTTGCTTCTTCGTGGACCCTTCGTGGGTGGAGCCCTCCGTGGACTCGCGCAACCGTTACCCTTTGTGGGTTGAAGTCTCTATCAACATGGATGTACGATAGCACCACCTATCGGAACCACGACAAAAACATCCGTGTCTCCAATTGCGTTTGAATCCTCCAAACCCTTCCCTTTACATTCTTGCAAGTTGCATGCTTTACTTTCCGCTGCTCATATACTCTTTGCATGCTTGCTTGAATTATGTATTGTGATTGATAAACTTGTGCCAAAACTCCACTTGAACTTAAAGAGTTAAAAAACTGCAATTTTTGGTACTTAGTGTGTAATCACCCCCCCTCTAGACACCTCTTCTCGATCCTTTCAATTGGTATCAGAGCTTTGGTCTCCATTGCCTTGGTTTAAACACCTTTGGAGGAAGATGGATGTGTCTAATTTAGGGAGTCTTAGACATAGAGTGCCTATCCTTGATGGAGAATATTTTCATGAGTGGAAAAATGAGATGCTTGTGATTTTCAGTCAATATCATTTGAACAAGTACATTGCTAGCCCTTGTGCACCTCATATTGATCCCTTGCATCCCACACCCGAAGAGGATCTTGACATGATTCGCAATCTTAGAACCATCAATCTTATCATAAGAGGATTGCCCAAAAACTTGATTGCTAGTTTGCCTACTCTTGATTGTGCCTATACTATATGGAAATTTCTTGAGGAACGATTTCCAGATTATTCCTTGAAAAATTTAGATGAAATTCTCCATAAGTCTGTTGCCTTGAGTAAGATGCATTCTAGTGATCCTAGCTTTGGTGATTGTCTATTTGAGCTTACAAATCTCATGTGTGCCACAGGAGATGTTGGAATCATTAGCAATATCATATCCGAAGCTATTAGAATTCATAAATATGACCATTGTGATGATCATTTATCTAATGAATTACCCTCTCTAGGAATTGATCAATCACAAGATGATGTTGAACATGGATACTATGATGAGGATGATGATAGTGAATATGATCTTGACGATGCAATGAAACACTTTGGTCTTATGGCAAATCTTCGCGGCTACATGGCTGGAGGAAAGGAATGGGTTCTTGATAGTGGATGTACTGATCATATGACCGGAGATAAAGACATGTTCCGTGAGCTTGCTGAAAACGACGGCCCTCGAAAATATGTCACTTTTGGTGATAATTCAAAGGGTAAGGTGGTTGGCCTTGGTAAGGTGGCCATCTCACATGATAGCTCCATACAAAATGTCATGCTCGTTGAATCTCTTGGCTACAACTTACTTTCAGTATCTAGACTTGCTGATTTCGGTTTCAATGTCCTATTTATCAAGTAGATTGCCAAGTGTTTCAGAGAGATAATCATAAAATGGTCTTTACCGTGTACGTGAGGTGATCTATACATTGTTGATTTCATTAAAAGGCTCAACCTAGAACTTGCTTTATTGCTAAATCTTCTAAAGGCTGGTTGTGGCATAGAAGACTAGGTCATGTTGGTATGCGAAACCTTGACAAGCTTATTAAAGGAAATCATATCCTTGGCGTTAACGATGTCATATTTGACAAGGATAGACTTTGGAGCGCTTGTCAAGCAGGTAAACAGGTTGGAGGAAGGCATCCCGTGAAGAACATCATGACCACAAGGAGGCCACTCAAGCTACTTCACATGGACCTCTTTGGTCCCAACGCCTACAAAAGTCTCGGTGGAAATTCTTTTGGTCTAGTTATAGTTGATGATTTTTCAAGATTTACGTGGGTGTTCTTTCTCGATGATAAATCGCAGATTCAAAAGATCTTCAAAAACTTCGCTAGGAAGGCCCAAAATCAATTTGAAGTGAAGATCAAGAAGGTTCGCAGCGACAACGGAACGGAGTTCAAGAACGCAAATGTGGACATCTTTCTTGACGAAGAAGGGATTTCACATGAGTTCTCGGCTACGTACACACCTCAACAAAATGGAGTTATTGAGAGGAAGAACCGGACGCTCATCGAAATGGCGAGAACGATGCTTGACGAGTACAAGACGCCGAAGCACTTTTGGGCGGAAGCGGTTGAGACAGCTTGTCATGCAACAAATCGTTTGTATCTTCACAAGCTACTCGGCAAGACAGCATACGAGCTTCTCACCGGTAACAAACCCCAAGTTGGATACTTTTGAGTATTCGGCTCAAAGTGCTACATTCTTGATAAGCATCATCGTTCTAAATTTGCTCCTAAGTCTCATGAAGGTTTCCTACTTGGTTATGGATCAAACTCTCACACATACCGTGTCTACAACAATTTCACCCGAAAGGTTGAAGAAACGGTAGATGTGAAGTTTGATGAATCTAACGGCTCGCAAGTAGAGCAATTGCCAATTGATGTAGGAGACAAAGACCCCTCGGAAGCAATTCAAGACTTGTCTATTGGCAAGATTCGTCCAACGGAGGTGAAGGAGAGTACCTCATCCGTCCAAGTGGAAGCTTCTACCTCACGACAAGGTGAACCAAGAGTTGATATGGAAGCATCCACAAGTGGGACACACCAAGATGAAGAAAACGAGGAACTGCACCAAGACGAACGTTAACAACCTCCTTCTCCACCACGACAAGAGAACGACAACGCCAACAATGAAGAAGGCCAAGAAGAAGAACAAGATGAAGATGATGTTCAACCAAGACCCGAGCAAAAGCTTTCGCGAGTTCGAGCAAGAATTGCTAAAGATCATCCCGTCGAGTAAATCTACAATGATATCCAAACCGGGAGAATCACTCGCTCTAAAACTCGTTTAGCTAACTTTTGTGAACACTATTCATTCATCTCTAGCATTGAACCTATGAAGGTTGAAGAAGCATTGGAAGATCCAGATTGGATAAACGCCATGCACGAAGAGCTACACAACTTTGAGAGAAATCAAGTGTGGACATTGGTTGAGAAGCCCGACAACAACCACAACATCATCGGTACCAAATGGGCGTTTCGCACCAAGGAAGATGAAGATGGGCAAGTAGTTCGCAACAAAGCACGTCTCGTCGCCCAAGGCTACACACAAGTCGAAGGTATGGACTATGGTGAGACTTATGCCCCCGTTGCTAGACTTGAGTCCATTCGCATCTTACTTGCTTATGCTAATGACCATGATATCACCTTGTACCAAATGGACATTAAAAGTGCTTTTCTAAATGGTGAAATTGAGGAGGAAGTTTATGTTAATCAACCTCCCGTCTTTGTCAATCCTAAGAAACCTGATCATGTCTACAAACTTCACAAAGCTCTTTATGGTCTTAAACAAGCTCCTAGAGCGTGGTATAAATGCTTGACCAAGTTCCTTATTGAAAAAGGCTTTGAAATTGGAAAAATAGATTCTACTCTTTTTACAAAAAGGGTTAATGGGGAACTATTTGTATGCCAAATTTATGTCGATGATATTATATTTGGTTCTACTAACCCTCATTTTAGTGAAAAGTTTGGGAAGCTAATGTCGGAGAAGTTTGAGATGTCTATGATGAGTGAACTCAAATTCTTTCTTGGTTTGCAAATCAAGCAAACTAAGGAAGGTACCTTTGTCTCTCAAACGAAGTACACCAAGGACTTATTCAAGAAGTTCAATATGCAAGAATGCAAAGGTATGACTACACCCATGCCTACTAGTGGACATCTTGATTTGACCAAAGATGGTGAACCGGTTGACCAAAAAGTTTATCGCTCTATGATTGGTTCATTGTTATATCTATGTGCTTCTCGTCCTGATATAATGCTAAGTGTGTGCATGTGTGCACGATATCAAGCTGCTCCTAAGGAATGTCATCTTAAGGCCGTGAAAAGGATAGTGAGATACTTAATCCATACACCAAATTTTGGCATTTGGTATCCTAAGAGGTCCTCTTTCGATCTTGTTGGCTACTCCGACTCGGACTATGCCGGTGACAAGGTTGATAAAAAGTCCACTTCGGGTACTTGTCAATTTCTTGGTAGATCTCTTATATCTTGGTTTTCCAAGAAACAAAACTCGGTATCCTTATCCACCGCCGAAGCGGAATACATTGCCGCTGGTTCATGTTGTGCTCAATTACGATGACCCAAACTCTTAAAGATTATGGGATATATGTGAAACATGTTCCATTACTTTGTGACAATGAAAGTGCTATCAAGATTGCTCACAATCTCGTGCAACACTCTCGAACTAAGCATATTGAAGTTCGTCATCATTTCATTCGAGATCATGTTGCTAAGGGCGACATTAATCTCAAGCATGTTTGCACCGACAAGAAATTAGCGGATATATTCACTAAACCACTTGATGAGAAAGTGTTTTGCAGGTTAAGAGGAGAATTGAACATCATTGATGCTTCAAACTTGGAGTAGGAACTCCATTGGATACATGCAAGACTTGAGCTTATGACTAATCCTTGATATTTCTCTTATGATGATAATCTTATGTCTTGGATATATTTGCATCTTGCATGTTATCTAACCCTTGTAGGTACTTGGATGAATCTAAATCTATGAGATCGCAACTCACTCTCGTCTTGAGCAATCTCTACATCACCAAGTCTCTACACAATGGTGGTTGAAGACAAGGAAGCACGAAACCATTCAAACATATCCTTTGACAAAATCTATGTTGAGTTCCATGTTGTCATTTTGGATACACAAGTGCTCTTCCTCGCAAGAACTAACCCATGTAGGTAGATGAACTCAAATTCCAAGTGGTGCTCCCAACTCTTGATGAGCTACATCAACCTTGAGCAACCCACACAAGTTCAACTACATGAACACGATCAACACCACCACCCAAGGTATGTTATTCCATCTTAGAGAAGCTTTACTCCAAGTCATGAGTCAAAGCAACTCGACAAGATGTGAATACATCAAGATGCTTAAACGAAAAATGGCAACCCCGTTTTGAGCTTAAACGATGAGTATGACCCATGATCAAGTGATCTCACTTAAACTCCTAAGTCAATATACTCTAACATAGGTGACTTTGTCACCGCCCAATCCTAGATGAAGTTCTCTTGAGTTTCCTTTTGCATTTGTCTCATGCATATTTGTTTCCCCTTTCAAAAAAAACTTCATCTAGATTTCTTTTTTTTCTATTTGTTCTGCATTCCCTGCATCCAATTCATTGCAAATTCTTCAGTTAATTCCTTGCAAATCCTTGTGAGATCTTAAATGTCCTGTAAGCTGAGGTGACAAGTGTTTTTCTCTGTGATGAACTCGGCTACACCGGTTTCTTGTTTTCGGTCTAACCGAAGTTGTTCAGTGCAACCGAAGCATACCAATCGGTGACACCGATTTCGCAACAGGAAAAACATTTTTCCATTTATTCCTGCACTACTCTTGATCCAGCTCCACTTAATAAATCTTGTCCTCTACAAGCATCACATTTTTATCAGTGCTTTGTGCTGTGACTCAAGGACCAAACCCATCCATGCCAAATTCCAGAAGACCCTTCTTGGAAATTGATGTCAAAGGGGAGAGAGAGAGATCACATCAAAGCTTATCACTTCAACAGGGGGAGAGAGATATCTCTAGGGGGAGAGAATACTCAAGGAGAGAGTAATCTTCTAGGATCCCAGATGCTTGGTGTTCAAAGAGGAGAGATGCCACATGTCTTCTTGAGGGGAAAGACATGTTCATATGTGCTTATTTGCATTAGCTCTGTTCATTTGTTTCCTTGAGCTCTGATTTTGCATTTTGCTCTGATTTTCTGTTCCCTATCTTCTCCCAGTATCCCATGCTAGATTCAGGGGGAGCAAGACATCTAAGGGGAAAGAAATTCTTTAAATTCATTGCACATCTTTACCTTCGGGGACATGTCTATGTTAAATGTGGTACTTAGTACTCACTCTCTACATGTCATCTCAGTCTTGGTACTCGTGTGGTTTCTTTTGTTTGCTCTGGCTAGTAGGTGTATCTGTGTTATCTAACCCTATTTACGCAGGTTCATTTCATCCTAAGCCAAATCAAGACCACAAGGTAAGTATATGCATCACAATCATGTGTATGAGAAATTCTTGCTGATGTATATATTGTTTGCAAGAAGGACTCATGAGCATGAAGGTACATTTCCCATATTCACATCATTTTCTCTGATGCATATAGCCAAGATACATGTAACACATTGCCTTCTCTGTCATGGTTATGCTCTCACATGCTTCTAATTTCCATATTCACATGATTGCATACATGTAGGGGGAGCCTAGGCTTGTTACATGTCTTTCCAAAGCTTTACTTGGTATTCTTTATATCTATCTAAAGCTTTGATGTATGTTGTCATCAATTATCAAAAAGGGAGAGATTGAAAGCACAAGTGCTCCCTGAGTGGTTTTGGTAATTAATGTCAACAAATCTTTTGTTGGACTAACACTTTCATCTAGTATGTTTCAGACAAGTTCAACAATGGGGTGGCATGGACTAGAGGATGTGGAACCCCTTCAAGATGCTAAGGACAAAGGATTGGCTCAAGCTTCAAGATCAAGACTCTACATTTTCTATTTTAGTGATCCAAGATCACATTGAGTCTATAGGAAAAGCCAATACTATCAAGAGGGGATGAGCTGTTGCTTAATGGCTTGCTTGCTCAAAGTGCTTAGTGATATGCTCCAAAGCCCTCAACTTCTTTCCCACATCCACATATGTCCTAAACCCAAAGTCTAACTCGGCTCCACCGATTCTTTCTATTCGGCGCCACCGAGTTCAGATGTCATAGCCACTGCCACAAACCCTAGGCAAATCGGTCTCACCGATAGAGATCTCGGTCTCACCGAGATGGGATTGTAATCTCTCTGTGTATGTCCATTACCAAAATCGGTCTCAACGAGTTTGAGCAATAGGTACTACCGAGATTACAATGCAAACTTTCTGGTTAGCTTATTACCAAAATCGGTCCCACCGAGTTTGTATAATCAGTCTCATCGAGTTTGCCTGACCAACTCTCTGGTTAGCTTATTACCAAAATCGGTCCAACCGAGTTTGTGTAATCGGTCTCACCGAGATTACGTTATGCCCTAACCCTAACCATATCGGTCCTACCAAGTTGCATGTCGGTCCCACCGGAAATCCTAACTGTCACTAGATTTGCTAAATCGGTCTGACCGAGTTTCTCAATTCGGTCCCACCGAGATTGGTAAATTGTGTGTAACGGTTAGATTTTGTGTGGAGGCTATATATACCCCTCCACCCATTCTTCATTCGTGGAGAAAGCCATCAGAACGAACCTACACTTCCAATACACATTTTCTGAGAGAGAACCACCTACCCTTGTGTTGAGGCCAAGATATTCCATTCCTACTATATGAATCTTGATCTCTAGCCTTCCCCAAGTTGCTTTCCACTCAAATTTTCTTTCCACCAAATCCAAATCCTGTGAGAGAGAGTTGAGTGTTGGGGAGACTATCATTTGAAGCACAAGAGCAAGGAGTTCATCATCAATACACCATTTGTTACTTCTTGGAGAGTGGTGTCTCCTAGATTGGCTAGGTGTCACTTGGGAGCCTCCGACAAGATTGTGGAGTTAAACCAAGGAGTTTGTAAGGGCAAGGATATCGCCTACTTCGTGAAGATCTACCCCTAGTGAGGCAAGTCCTTCGTGGGCGACGGCCATGATGGGATAGACAAGGTTGCTTCTTCGTGGACCCTTCGTGGGTGGAGCCCTCCGTATACTCACGCAACCGTTACCCTTCGTGGTTTGAAGTCTTCATCAACGTGGATATACGATAGCACCACCTATCAGAACCACGACAAAAACATCCGTGTCTTCCAATTGCGTTTGAATCCTCCAAACCCTTCCCTTTACATTTTTGCAAGTGCTTTACTTTCCGCTGCTCATATACTCTTTGCATGCTTGCTTGAATTATGTATTGTGATTGATAAACTTGTGCCAAAACTCCACTTAAACTTAAAGAGTTAAAAAAACTGCAATTTTTGGTAATTAGTATCTAGTCACCCCCCTCTAGACACCTCTTCACGATCCTTTCGCTTACACATGTATAAACTCTGCAATGGTAAATTACATTTGATTGTACACAAAATTTCAACTACTACATCTCAGTAGGAACATTTTACTTTACCAAAACAAAAATAGGATGAAATCATTCACACGATGGGAATACATAAATATTGTACGACATTTTTTCTAGTGGAGCTCATTCTCACGTATAAAATCCCTTCAACATAGAGACCGGAGCTGTACATATTAGTATCATCTAGCTCGTGTAGGAAGACTGACTTACTACCGCTCAGACCGAGTCTTTTCTTTTACAACACACATTCGTACATATTGGTCATATTGGTTCTCTCTCACGTACAAAGGTTTCATACGAATGAAAATCCGTGCTTACTACAAAGAACAGCAGCACACCGGAGAGCCTCTGTCTTGGCATAACAACAAAGTTAAGCATAACAACAAAGTTAACTACAAATTAACTCACTGTAAATTTTAGCATTAAAGAACCATGATGTAAAGTGCAATATCATGCTGCGGAATGTTACTAACTGCTTCTGATTTTCAGAATAGGTAGTATATGCATATGTTAATGTTTATCATCAACAACAGAAGGAAATAATCAAAATTCTAAAAATCAGAACTGGAAAACACCGTGTGTAATTATTTATTATATTCACAGCATTCATTGTTTGCTCATTATTAAATATAAGCTAATCTTGACTAAATGTTTGATCCGCTGTCCCCAATAATTATTTGTTACATTATATTCACAACGTGTATTGTTTTCTCATTATCAAATATAAGCCAAATCCGGCCAAATGTGTTGATCTGGTACGAAAAATTTCAATGATCCAGATTTGTAATGTTAAAGAACTATCAAAAACAACATCCTAGTTCTAAATTTGTAGCAGTGCTTTCCTTCTACCACCTAAAATCAACTGTACCTATTTAATCAACCATGACAAAGTTTATGTCGTAAACAACATTATCAATCATGGTGCTTGTGGATCATGAATATTGCCAAAACAATACAACACCTACTTCTCACTCATATTTCCAAACGACTTTCATAAGGCACGGAGAGCTGTTCCGGTGAGAAAACAGATAAAAAGCTTCTATAATCCTGGGAGATCAGTGGAACATGTGAAACATTAAAGTAACAGTGAATGACAGACCGAAATGCAAAAGAATGAATTAGAATGACAATTTACAGTCCCTAGCAACTGCAACAAACTGTAGTTCTACAAGTGTGTACATCTATCCTCTTATACTGATACTGAAGCCAAGAATAAAAACAACACTATGAGGTCTATCTAAACTGACACCATACATGTTAGCAAAGCCAAGACTGCATGTGAAAGCATATATCTATAGTTTTTAATTAGCAGCAAGTATATACTACATATTGGAATAATTTCGGGCATTTAATTGATGAATCATAAATTGAATTGTTACCAGAAAAAGTATTGTCTATGTTGATCTTTAAAGCTTTTTTTTGCTGTGGTCATGTTCTATAAACTTCGAATATTACGCATAATTTGTATTCTATCTCAAACAAAACTGAACAATAGGTCTATACCTCATTGTTATGACATACCTGACTGCCATACAAAATAATAGGCTACATCAAATTTTGTGACAGAAGCTAAAAAGTAGAAATCTTACATCTTTCTCAAAGCTCTGGTGTTTGTTGACTTGGAGCTCCTGAACCTGCTTTTCGCATACAGTCAGGTGAAATCTTAGCCTGTTGTTATAGTCAAAGTACGATCTCCACTGAAATCCTCCTCTTCGGCCGCCATCTCCAAACCTTCATGGGTCAGAGGAAAACATAACAAAACATGCCAAATGGATTGAGAAAAGTGACATAATAAGTAGTATCTATTTTTAGTTGCAGTAGAAACATCAAGCCTAGGATTAACTATTTTTTCCGTTGTGCATTGCATCTGCTACTGCACACAAAAATGATCATTGCATTCTTCCAAATCCAGAATGTCCAGTCTTTGCCAATCTAGCTCATTATAATCATCATATGGGGAAGCTCAACATTGAGAAAAGAAAAAAGACAAATAGACAAAGAAGATATTATTGCCATATTTTTGCTAGAAGATAACTCGGCCTATATGACTACATCGATTTAGACAAAGATATTTACCCAAGAACCTTCGCTCTAATTATCAAAAATCATGCTTGGAGTCAAAACCAAGCAAACTTGCATCTTGATCTGCCTACACTTTATACTTACAACAGCAACCGTATAATGCACACATTATCAACAATACAAACTGAAAGACATGCAGTTCTTGTTTGAGAACTGCCTACAGGCATATCATCCACTTTATGCTTACAACACCGACTGTACACTGCACATTATCGTGCAGTTATTGTTTGAGAACCTCTTGTTTGAGAACCGAAGAGAGTTGTGATATACTCCCTCCGTCCGAAAATACTTGTCATCAAAATGGATAAAAAGAGATGTATCTTTAAACTAAAATACGTCTAGATACATCCCTTTTTATTCATTTTGATGACAAGTATTTCTGGACGGAGGGAGTACAATATATAGCAAAGCTTGCAACGTGGAAGATCGGAACACAGAATTCAAGTTAATTTGGTGAATGAATGATACTTACACAATCTGAATCTGATGCTGCCGATGCGGGTCGTGCTCACTGCTGTAGAAGGTGTAGCACCTCTGAACGGGAACGGCAGCCCCTTCACCTACTCATTGCACAGATCACAATCATACCTTGCTCCACCAGCTCAGGCATCTGAATACTGGAACAAGAACGGCCCAGCAAGGTGAAGAAGGGTTAATTTGCATACCGAGGTGCCAGGTGACCCGGACGGCGGAGGAGTCGTGGCCATAGATGTCGTGGATGATTAAGCAGAGATGAGGGACTGATGGAGCCCATGAAGCCGCCGAAGAAGGGCACAACAAGGTCCTCCCCCACCATGGGCTGCGGGAAGCCGGGAACACCAGGTCCTCACACACGCACCTCCGCGATCAGCTTCGCTAGCGGCGTCACTGCTACAAATCGGGTCACCAGCAAGATGCGGATGGGACTGATAGAAGGCCGGCGTGTGGATCTGGCCAAGTCGATGCTGAGCCGGAGCGGCAGCGTCGAGGCCCAGACAGAAGGGGGCGGCGGCGACGGCGTCCATCTAGGCTAGGGCTAGGGGCTCCCTCAAAAAAAGTCTAGGGCTAGGGGCGGCTCACTCGCTTGGGGGTAGGGCTGCAAGAAAAGCTCGATGCTCGTCAGCCGCTCCAGATCGACTCGTGTTTTGACTCGACTCGAGATCGACTTGAAAAGAAACGAGCCGAGTTTAAACATTTTATATAGCTCGATCGAGAAACGAGCTAATCTTGAGTCAATGTTGGCTCGCTCGATTTTAGCTTGATAGCTCAACAAAATATCATTATGTTAAATGGTCATGCCATATATTAAATGGAAATAAAATAATTTATTACCATATATGTTGTTCATAATTTTTTTTCCATTTTATTTACCAACGAACATGAAAACTTAATTAAGTGCAGAAAAGATTTAGGCCTAATTATAGCACGTGGTCGACTATGTATTAAATATTCTATATTTTTGTCAAAGGTTCCCAACATATTCACCTTAGTTTTTTTGTTTTTCATCCATAGATTTATAATTTTTACCATCTCTTAGCTCGAAACTAGCTCTAGCTCGAGATCGACTCGAGATCGTTACAAGCTGAGCACAAGTCTACGGCTCGGTCACGAGCTTCACTCAGTTTGAGCTCGCTCGAATTTTCATATGAGTTGAGCTGAGCCAACTCCAACTCACTCGAGGTCGATTCGTTTACAGCCCTACTTGGGAGAGGAGACTGAGATGCGCCCTGTTTTGCGGGAGAGAGGAAAAAACAATATTAATGTTTTTTCCTTTTTGCAATTGAGGAAAAACAATTTGGGATGGATGGACGAAGACGTGTGTTCTATTCAACAACGCTACGTGAAGACCCAATTAGACAAAAGTTGATTAACATTGATCTTCCTTTTTTATGGACTTTTATAACTACCGAACGTTTGGATTTTAGTAATAGGCAAGAATGATCCTTCATTCTAATTATATACATGCATGTATTAGAATGACTAATTTTCTTTTCACCTACTCTTTTCAATTTTTTTTCCTTTCACCTACACTCATCCCTCTAATTACATGCATATATGTATTAATATTAAATGACAAAAAGCTGATGTCATCCTAGATCCTTTCCTTTTTCAAACTTTAAAATGTTTTCTAGCTTAAACCGTCGCTCCGATTGAAAAACTGTCTTCACAAAAAAATTGACTCGACTCGATCTTCGAAAGTAGATCCCATGTTGATATGTGTTGATGACTTCTTTTTTTGGACCACCACATCTGGGCTATGTAAGTTATCACGTCTGTCATACATAAGTTACCGTGTCATTTACACAGAAGTTATTGGGGTATATTTTTCATCAAACTTTTATCTCGGAGTCAAAAGTGATTGTGGTGTTTGTAGTGAGTTGTCACCTTTATTGTGTATGTGTTACCATGTTGCATAAAAGTTATCGGAGCATGTTTTTCAATCATTTTCGTCCACCCAGTCAAAAAATTATCGTGATGTTTGTATATGAATCATTAGCTCTCCTGTGTGTGTATTATCATGTTGTTACATATGAGTTAATGGGAGGAATTTTTCAACAACTTTTTTCCCTTGGTGAAAAAGTTACCACGGCTGGATTGAGTAAGTTATCAGCTCTGTTATACGTATTTTATCATGCTATTAACACAGAAGTTATCTCAGGGTATGTTTTTCAGTAAACTTTTATCCCGGGGTCAAAAGTTATCGTGGGATTTGTAGTGAGTTATCAACTTTGTTGTGTGTATAAGACCGTGTTATTTGCACAGAAAGTATCGAGGGTATGTTTCTCAACAATTTCTTTTCTCGAGTCAACAAAATTATCATACTTAGGCTAAGTAAGTTATCAGCTTCATTGTGCATATATTATCATGATAATTACACATGAGTTATCAGAGGATGTTTTCAGCAACTTTTTTCTCACGGAGCAAACAGTTACCATGCCTGTTGTGTGTACATTATCATGCAATTTACACACAAGTTACCACAGGTATCGAGCAAGACATTCAACAGTGTTCCAAAAAATAGGAACATTTGCCAAATAACCTTTAAAAACCAAAGGGGTGAACGGACGAGCTAGGTTGCTGGTTCGCCGATCACTAGCTTCGATGGGTAACAATCTAATTAAGTGCCAAAAAATCAGAAACTGGACTAACTTGTTTTTGTGCAAACGTAGTAGAGTAGACAGGTTAAATAGCATGTTTGTTTTAATTCTTTGAAGAAACGGAAGTTAGGCGTGGTGGTTGGCTAGCTCGGCCCGAACCTAAGAGGTGCAAGGCTCGAAACCTGCAGATCGCACTAATCGTTCGGATCTAATGACAAAAAACAGAACGTTCAGAAGTTATAAATTCTCTTTTTTTTTTTTATACTAGTAAGCTTGTACGTGCGCAGCTGATATATATAAAAATATAATACTCCTCCCCCCACCAAAAAAAAGATATCGGATATCCTTCTTGGAATTTTGAATTTCACACGAAGTGTATAGTACTTAATTCTTGTCTCATACATAATTCAGAACATCATTCTTCATGAATCAAATATCACACATATTTTATGTACATATCAAGAAACAGAGTTATTCCATGTATAAGCTTTCTCATCTCAGGAATTAATCATACAAAAAAATCTTAAGCTTTACTCCACTACTCTAACTTTATGTACCTGAACATTCCAAACGGAAATCAACCATTGTGAAATACAAAAGGTAAGAGCTTAAACAGAAATTACCATGTTCCAAGTTGCGTCTCCTCACCCCCTCGCATCACCTCCCTTGGGCGACGCCAGGGGACCCCAATCCTAGTGCCGCCAGGTCCCTCCCATCTCCCCTCCTGCCGCCGGCCTAGTCCGCGGTGGCGGCGGGCCCAACACCAAAGGGTCTACATATTTATGAACATACATGGTAGTCCATAACCATGTTGATATCACGTCCATCACCCAATTCTCTTCTATTGAAGCAAGGTTACTTGCAAATTGCAATGCAACACGTAGTTGAGCGTGAACACTTGGATGAACTGGCATGGCCTGACTCAAAGCAGAAAGCGGTAAAAAAGAATCAGAGGTTCATATGGAAGTCCTAAGAGAACAATAGTACCCCGAAGATGGAAAAGCAATCAGCATATTGTAGATATGAATATTTGATGCATACTTATATATACACCATGTTGTCTTGTCTTCTTGCGCAATGCATGTCTCGAACTCTTGACCAATAAAAAAATCAATAAAAATGATTTACAAGCCTATTAACAGTACATTGGTTATGATCATGCCCTTGAATGGTAGACTAACAGCAGCACTGCTCTCAATTTTTATTAATTTTCCTTTGACCAACAACTATTTTGTTTCTTCCTGTCTGGGCAGCAATCCGTTTCCACATTAATGTTAATCACACCACTACTTCATTTATTTTAGGAATACTGGAAACACATTACCTTACTGATTCCTTTGGACTGGTTGCCTCTGCAGCTTTGTGTGCTCGCTTTCTATGGTTCAACCTGAATAGGATTTGAACAAAGGCCAATGTTAAATCTAGCAAAAAACTGAAACAGAATAAGATCATATATGGATGAACAAGGCACGGAGTATAGGATCAGGGAGAGGCTACACCGTGTGTATCACCGTCGCGTAGAGGAACAACGGCAGCGGCTTCCGTGTCCTCGGCTTTGCGTTACTGATCACGAACGGCCGCAGGGGCATATGCGTCCCTAACACGAGGTTGAGGAACAGAGGCCAGGATTCGTCGGCACATCGGCAAAATGCCCCACCGGATAAATCCATCTTCGCGGCCCAGCCCGCTGTGTCCCACGCCACCACCGCTGCTCGAGAAGGAGGAGATGGACCCCGCCGCCGCTGACGCAGGCCAAGCCCGTAGCGTCCGAGCTGTCGCCGCTGCTCTACATGTATCAAAATGAAATTTGCACAAGAAATTGGAGTAAAATCTAGCACGTATTGTTTACTTCAGAAATCACAAGCTTCATCTCGTCAATACGTTTTTCTAGAATCACACTACATCTCGCTAGTAAATGAGGAGAAATTCTTAGGAAGAGGCAGACTCGGCTAGCTAGTGATCTGTACCACCCACCGTCTGAATGGCTACACATAAATCAAAGTGTTGCTTGCTAGTGAATGCAGAGAAATTCAGAGGAAGAAACAGACTCGCTAGCTAGGGATCCAAAGCAAGAAGAAGCAGAAGACGCCTGGAAATTGCGACCACGGGCAGACGATTCGAGCTCTTGTGGGAGGACGGTATTCTTGTGGGAGGAAGCGAAAGCAGGAGAGCGGTGCAGCGAAGGGAGCGCGGGGCCTCTCGTGCCCGTGCCCCGTGCTCGATCTGGATGGCACCCATAGCGCACCAGGATGTGGGGCAAGCGGCAGGAGGGGAGGAGAGAACGGCGGGCGGCGACGGCGCGGGAGGACGCCCGGGGGGGGCGAACGAAGTTCCCGTCCGTGCTGTCGTGTCGGATGGGAGGATGAGGAGGGGGCGAGAGGTCGTGTGGGGGCGGGCGGGCGTGCGTTGTTGGCAGTTTTCTTCTTTCTTTTTCGAACGGCAGCGGGGGGTTGTTTCCACGGGCAGAGTTTTCGTCCGGCTTCGTGAAGTTCTCTTGTTTATTGATAGTAGTGTAGAAGTGTAGATTGTTTAATACTTTGTTCAACTGTTCACTATAATCCATGGTCAGCCTTTAGGGTATTCATCCACTCAGTGTCCTGTATCTGAATTTTGTGGTCTGGAAATTTTTACCGTTTATTTCATAATAAGATTATAGAGTTTTTCTCCCTCTGTTTTGCTAATCTGCTCACTTGCTACAGTAAATAAATAATTAAATTATCGGGAGTGGTAATTTCAAGGAAAGAAACAAGAGCACTTTGAGGTCTCTGCTATCGCACCAGTACTGGCAGTACATGGGGACATTTGTTGGTTTTGTATTCGGATCAGTGGAGATTGCTCCTTCAGTCACCATGCCAATTCATGTCTAGCATGTTTAGTCACATTGAGCTCTTCCAACTTTTCTTAAGCAATGTTGTACAGACACACAAGTTTGCAGCTGAATATGAATTAATTTATTGTGATTTTTCATTATCATGTAATGTCTTCTTTTATCTGATGAACAATAGTATAATTCCAAGCCTAAAATCATAGTCTGGGAATGTATTTCTCTGCCATCTAATTTCCCTCAATTATTAGTTGAAGAGACAGTCGATCAACCCCTCTCTATTGTATGATTATTTCGTGCACGTGATTACGTGAATGTTTCGGTTATATATTTGATATTTTGACGCAGAAACCCATTTTTTTCATGTGCGAACGTTGCATACTCTACACCGGGTAGGAGGAAATATTTACATTTCTAAAGGGTCACTGGATTGTTCTAAATGAGTTCCCATCAAAGAGGTTCTCACATTTTCTTTTGAAAGTAGTGGCTCAAGCTATCTCATAAAGCTAAATAGTAGATGACGCACAACTCAGAGAGACGGAGATGTGGGGTGGTGGTAGGAGTAACTCAACACTCAACAGTAAAAAAGGTAGACAATGATGCCCGATGTAAGAGTCCTAATGAAAACATCTGATACACAAAATTCGTATTGAACCATAGAATATGCATCTTCAAGATATATGTTACACAAAATTGGTATTGGACCATAAATATTTATGCCCGTTGCAACACACGGACTCATTTACTTTATATGATAGATAGTTCAACTTTCTTTGATTCTACATACGATGATTTTTCATTGAAACCATGTAAGTATTTTATTTGCTAGCCGTTGGTTTCATGTATTTCCCTTTTTGCTTTTACTATGTCAAGTGCACTGTGAGTTTCTATAGAAAGGGAAAATAATATGCATGGTTTGTTCACGTCATTTCTTCATCATGTGACAAGCTTTTGGATGTTGCTCTATGTTGGCAACGTGGTGGGTGCAGTCATCCCTCTAAAAACTTTCTAAAGACTTGTCAAACATGGAGGAGCGGGGTGAGCGGGGCATTTGGTGGCTGAGCTTGGGATTGACTATGTCCAGATGTATTGTGATTGGGTGGACACCACGAGCACTATCGGCAAGGGCCAGAAGAAAAATAAGCGGCAACACAGGTGGGGCTCCGTGTTGAAATACATGACATGGATCTATGGGTCACGACTCATACTTATTGGGCTAACGACATGTGATTTCTTTTCCCCCGTTGCAACGCACGGACATTTTTGCTAGTTAATAATAAAGCAAATTGGGTTTCTTTCGTCCGTCATGTCGTTTTTCAAAAAAGTCCCTCTATTTCAAAGAATTCAACCCGCAGTTCTGTTTTAAGTTAAAACGAATCGTTATTTTCATATTTTACATAAAAGTCCCTGTCTTTTCTTGAAATCAACCCGGCGTCTGGATTTAAGTCACACTCAAACCGTTATTTTACATTTTTCGAAACCCTCCCTGATGTTTTAGATAATTTATCTGCGTATCATATTTAAGTCAAACAAATGCTTTTTAAAATCATCCATATCTTTTAAACCGTAACTCCAATTTGAACAAGTTATATATGAAATTTGATTAGAAAAATATGTAGAATACGAATATGAGATTATTTTTACCTCTTAAGTATTTTTAAATATTATTTTGGAATATATTTGAGTCAAACCAAATAATTTTCTAAATTATCTGTATCTTTTAAACCGTAACTTCGATTTTAACATATTATATATGAAATTTTATTAGAAAAATGTGTAGAATCTAAATATGATGTTAATTTTATCTGTTAAATATTTTAAAATATTATTATGGAAGCAAACTTATAATTTATAGTGCAATATTCGTTTTTTTCATACCGGCGGCGATCCGGATTGCAAATAAACACCCCACTATAACCATATCGCGAGAGTGAGAGTAAGTGTGAGAGAGAGAGAGTAAGAGAGAGAGAGGGAGAGGGAGAGAGAGAGACGCCTTAGGATTAACCATATTCAACACACATTTTTTGTTGTTTTGTGTGAACACCGAGGCCATCGCCGGCGAGGGTGAGAAGAAGGATAAGCGGCAACACAAATATTATGCCTCGCAAAAATAAAGGAGATGGACCTATTGTGGTCTTGAGTGATGGTTGTTGAGTTAAGAGCGTGTGTTATGTTTTCTCTTCCGTTGCAACGCACGGGCTCTTTTGCTAGTAATAATAAAGAAAATTGGGTTTCTGGTCGTCCGTAATCGACAATTTTGCAAAAAAAGTCCCTACTATTTTTTAAGATCAACCCGCGCTCCATGTTTAAGTCATAGTATAGAAAAATGCTCCGTTTTTGCAGAACAGCCCCTGCGGTTACTAGAAATCAACCCGCAATACGTCATGCACTGTTAGGGAAAACTGAAGTCTTCCTCCCGTCGCCCGCGCTCCCTTATCCTCTCTCTTCCCCCAACTAACGCAAACGCGTAGCCGCCGTCGGCCTTCGTTCAGGAGGAAGGTGAGATATGGTGCGCCGCAGCCCACTGGAGAGGGAGATGTCGCTGCTGATCCTGCCAGGGCGCCTCCATCTCTCCTCGCCGCGGCCGAAGATCCCGGGCAACCGCATGCACCGTGCCTCCATCTCCCCTGGTCCGCCCGCTGTTCTGTCCGAAGGAAGCAGGGCGGTGTCGGTGGCAGCGGAGCACTGGGTCGACATACAAACCAGCGGAATACCAGGTCCGCTCGCGACGGACCACGAACCGGATCCCCGCGCTCCCTCTCAGATGGTTTGGACTAGCGCGCTGCGCCAGCTATCCCACCGTCGGCCGGAGGACCACTGCTAGCCCGGCTACTCCACCACGCCCCCCACCTTCCTCCTGCACTCCACCACCGGATCCCTCTGATGTAGCAGCAAAGAGTGCAGAGACGATGAGAGGCGGTCGAGGCTAGTGCGGGAGATGCTCGTGTTGACGCGCGCATGCAGGGTCGCGACAGCGGGCGTCGGTGAAGTTTCTATCAAATGATGCGGGCGTGACGTCGACAGTTCTGAGATACATGGGGCGGCGCCATTGTTATGGTGGAGTTGCTGCTTCCTGTTCAAGAGATAACAGAGTGGGTGAGGAGAGAGAGGAGATCGGGAAAAAGAAGAAGCATGGGGAGGAGCTGGCTCACGGCTCACCGGCAGATTCCTGCTGCAGATCGCTGCTGGGGGGTGGCTCGACCCACTCAGGTTCGAGCTTGTGGGAGATGGCACCTAGAAGTTGCCTGCTTCATGGATGAGGATGAAAGGAGGGACTCGGCTGCAGTGGGATCTGGGAGGAGGGGCTTCGCTGAGATGGGGAAAGGGAGGGGTCCGAGCTGTGGGAGATCACCGCCGTGGGGTTGGCTCGACCCACCAGGGTTCGAGCTGTGGGAGAGGGCGTCTGGGACTTGCCTGCTTCATGGATTCAGGCACGGTGGGATCTGGGAGGAGAGGGAGGCTTCACTAAAGATGGGGAATTTTTCATCTAATGCAGCCTGCTGTAAGCAGTGGGCACATGCGTCCACTACTACTCCCTCCGTTCCCAAATAATTGTCTTTCTAGCCATCTCAAATGGACTACAACATACAGATGTATGTAGACATGTTTTAGAGTGTAGATTCATTCATTTTGCTCCGTATGTAGTCACTTCTTGAAATCTCTAGAAAGACAATTATTTAGAAACGGAGGGAGTATGTCCCACGCACCCCTACCTCATCTCTCTTCTGGTCCAGTCGTTTGTTTCCATCGATCCATATCCACACACGACCTTATCTCTCCTCCATAGCACCTGTACACACCATGTGACACACATGTTTTATTTTGAACAAGTAAAGTGCCCCGGAAGCTGCATTAGATTATGACTATGGTGATACAAGTTACACAGAGGTCTTAAAAAAATACAGTACAACACTTACATTTTACTAGAAGGACTCTAACGTAAAAGTGGGAAAAGAATTCAGGTCCTACACCACAAGTCTTGCATTGAAGCTCCAGAACACGCGCGATGCCAGTGTTGCGAGGAGCACCACCTGCGGGCCTGCGATGTTGCAATGGTGTCTGGAAAAGCTATGACGGGGCATTTCCCAAGGCTAGCGGCGAGCAAGACGAGCCGACTGCTGTGATGGGATATTGCAGCAAAGGTGGTCAATGACGAGCTGGCTCAAGCAACGGGGGATGCAACAGCGGTGACCGGTGGTGGTGGGTGACGGCGAGTTGGCTACAACAATGCCGACAGCTGCGACAATGGGTTGTAGCAGTGGTCGTAGGTGTCGGCGAGCCGGCTGCAGTGACAAGGCGCGTGGGGATAGATAAGGAACGACAAGTGCATGAGGTGGATAGCTATGTGAAGGGGAAAACTCGATTGACTCGATTAACAGCTACAGGAAGACACATCAGACATTTGCAAAGAAGCTTTTCTTTTTTTCCTCCCTATATCTAAATGGCGTCTAAGAGATATCATGGTCGTGTGAATTGTAATTAAAATGGGATTATAGGTTGTGCATAATAATATACTGGTAACGCACTTGGGATTAACACGCACTAGCATATTGAATTACTCCCAGCCTAATAATAAATAACGGACATATGAAGTAATAGCATTAAGTGTGATGACCTGTCCGGAACCTAGAACCAAAGTGTTGATGCACATACAGCTCTCACTAAGTTCGAATGCATGTTAAATTTTATTACCGTTGCAACTACGGGCCTATTTGCTACCATTGCATTTTGATAGATACCATGGCACAGTGCAGCTTTTGACAGAATTTTTATCTCGTCGCAATGCACGAACCATTTTCGTAGTTTTTACTTACCAGTGGATGTACGCAAAACCAAAGAACAAAAAGAAATAAAAAATTAATAAACGTATGAAGAACTATGAAAGTCTCCGTCTTTTAATATTAGGTAAAGATAGCGCCGTAGTTCTAGCAGACAGGAACTTTCTGGCGCCACTTCTAGGGAGTCATCACCATACCATGTGTGTACAATTGTGTTATGGGTTTTGGATGGCAAAGATTGCAGTCCGCGGTGTGACCTGCTTCACCGGCTTCCACTTCTCTCTAGAGAGTTTCAAGACTTATAGCCTGAAAGTACCAGATGGGACAAACATGAGGGAATCTTGTCAAGAGTTGGGTTATACCTTTGTGTTGTCACTTCCTAGGGCCTAGCCTAACACAACCAAGCAACTAGTTACACTTCTCTACCCCATTTTTACGCCGGTACCGGCTTTAGTCGTATAAGCCTGGTTTTCTCCAACAGGGTAGGTTTAACCGGAGAGGGGCTCCGGAGCATCGGGATCCACCACAAGCTAGGGGGTACCATGGGTTTTGGATGGCGAAGATTGCAGTCCGGGGTGTGATCTGCTTCACCAGCATCCACTTCTCTCTAGGCACTTTACATGCATTTATTGCATGATAGTCCCCGATGGGACAAGCCGGAGGGAAACTTGTCAAGAGTTGTGTTATACCTTTGTCTTGTGACTTCCTAAGGCCTAGCCTAACACAACCAAAAAACTCACTTTTCTACCCCATTTTGACGCCGGTACCGACTTTAGTCGTATAAGCCTGGTTTTTCTCCAACGGGGCTAGCGTTTCACCGGAGAGGGCCTAGCCTAACACAACCAAGCAACTAGTTACACTTTTCTACCCCATTTTGACGCAGTTACCAGCTTTAGTCATATAAGCCTGTTTTTTCTCCAACGGGGCTAGGGTTTCACCAGAGAGGGGCTCCGGAGCGTTTCAATCCCACCACAAGCTAGGGGGTGCCATACCATGCGTGTACAACTGTGTTATGGGTTTTGGATGGCAAAGATTGCAGTCCAGGGTGTGACCTGCTTCACCGGCATCCACTTTTCTCTAGGGAGTTTCATGACTTATAGCCTGAAAGTACCAGATCGGAAAACATGAGGGAATCTTGTCAAGAGTTGGGTTATACCTTTGTCTTGTGACTTCCTAGGGCCTAGCCTAACAAAACCAAGCTACTAGTTACGCTTTTCTACCCCATTTTGATGATGATACCGACTTTAGTCGTATAAGCCTAGTATTTCTCCAACGGGGCTAGGGTTTCACCAGAGAGGGGCTCCAGAGCGTTGGGATCCCACCACAAGCTAGGAGGTGCCATACCATGTGTGTACAAGTGTGTTATGGGTTTTGGATGGCAAAGATTGCATTCCGGGGTGTGACCTACTTCACCAGCATCCGCTTCTCCATAGGGAATTTCATGACTTATAGCCTGAAAGTCCCAGATCGGACAAACATGAGGGAATCTTGTCAAGAGTTGGGTTATACCTTTGTCTTGTGTATTCCTAGGGCCTAGCCTAACACAACCAAGAAACTAGTTACACTTGTCTATCCCATTTTGATGCTGATACCGACTTTAGTCGTATAAGCCTGGTTTTTCTCCAACGGGGCTAGGTATTCATCGGAGAGGGGCTCCGGAGCATCGGGATCCCACCACAAGCCAGGGTTGCCATACCATTTGTGTACAACTATGTTATGGGTTTTGGATCGCGAAGATTGCAGTCCGAGGTGTGACCTGCTTCACCGGCTTCCACTTCTCTCTAGGGAGTTTCATGACTTATAGCCTGAAAGTCCCAGATCGGACAAACATGAGGGAATCTTGTCAAGAGTTGGGTTATACCTTTGTGTAGTGGCTTCCTAGGGCCTAGCCTAACACAACCAAGTAACTAGTTACACTTTTCTACCCCATTTTGATGCCGGTACCAGCTTTAGTCGTATAAGTCTAGTTTTTCTCCAGTGGGGCTAGGTTTTCACCGGAGAGGGGCTCTGGAGCGTCGGGATCCCACCACAAGATAGGGGTACCATAACATGTGTGTAAAAGCGTGTTATAGGTTTTGGATGGCAAAGATTGCACTCCGGGGTGTGACCTGCTTCACCGGCATCCACTTCTCTCTAGGGAGTTTACATGCAGTTATAGCATGATAGTCCCCGATGGGAAAAGCCGAAGGGAAACTTGTCAAGAGTTGTGTTATACCTTTGTCTTGTGACTTCCTAGGGCCTACGTACCACAACCAAGCAACTAGTTACACTTTTATACCCCATTTTGACACCGTTACCGGCTTTAGTCGTATAAGCCTGGTTTTTCTGCAGCAGGGCTAGGTTTTCACTGGAGTGGGGCTCCGGAGTGTCGGGGTCCCACCAAAAGCTAGGGGGTGCCATACCATGTGTGTACAAGTGTGTTATGGGTTTTGGATGGCAAATATTGCACTCCAGGGTGTGACCTGCTTCACCGGCATCCACTTCTCTCTAGGGAGTTTCATGACTTTTAGCCTGAAAGTCCCAGATCGGAAAAACATGAGGGAATCTTGTCAAGAGTTGGGTTATACCTTTGTGTTATTACTTCCTAGGGCCCAGCCTAACACAACCAAGCAAATAGTTACACTTTTCTACCTCATTTTCACGCCGGTACCAGTTTTAGTCGTATAAGCCTGGTTTTTCTACAGTGGGGCTAGGTTTTCACCGTAGAGGGGCTCCGGAGCGTCGGGATCCCACCACAAGATAGGGGGTACTATAACATGTGTGTAAAAGTGTGTTATAGGTTTTGTATGGAAAAGATTGCACTCCGGGGTGTGACCTTCTTCACCGGCATCTACTTCTCTCTAGGGAGTTTACATGCAGTTATAGCATGATAGTCCCCGATGGGACAAGCCCGAGGGACACTTGTCAAGAGTTGTGTTATACCTTTGTCTTGTGACTTCCTAGGGCCTAGCCTAACACAACCAAGCAACTAGTTACACTTTTCTTGTTGGGGAACGTAGTAATTTCAAAATTTTCCTACGAACACGCAAGATCATGGTGATGCATAGCAACGAGAGTGGAGAGTGTATCCACGTACCCTCGTAGACCGAAAGCGGAAGCGTTAGAACAACGCGGTTGATGTAGTCGTACGTCTCCACGATCCGACCGATCTAAGTACCGAACTTACGACACCTCCGAGTTCAACACACGTTCAGCTCGATGACGTCCACGAACTCCGATCCAGCAGAGCTTCGAGGGAGAGTTCCGTCAGCATGACGGCGTGATGACGGTGATGATGATGCTACCGACGCAGGGCTTCGCCTAAGCACCACTACGATATGACCGAGGTGGATTATGGTGGAGGGGGGCACCGCACACGGCTAAACGATCAATGATCAATTGTTGTGTCTTTGGGGTGCCCCCTTGCCCCCGTATATTAATGAGCTAGGGGGAGGCGGCCGGCCAGGAGGAGGGAGTGCCAAGGGGGGAGTCCTACTCCCACCGGGAGTGGGACTCCTCCTTTCCTAGTAGGAGTAGGAGAAGGGAAGGAAGGGAGAGAGGAAGAGAAGGAAAGGGGGGAGCTGCCCCCCTCCTTGTCCAATTTGGACTAGAGGGGGAGGGGGCGCGCGGCTGCCCTGGTCGCCCCTCCTCTTCTCCCAATAGGGCCCATTAGGCCCAATTTACTCCCCGGGGGGTTCCAATAACCCCCCGGTACTCCCGTAAATGTCTGAAACCTCCCGAAACACTTCCGGTGTCCGAACATACACTAGTAGAAAAACACCTATTAGTCCCGGTTCGTAAGGGCCTTTAGTCCCGGTTCATGAACCGGGACTAATGGGTCGTTACTAATACCTCCCCCCTTTAGTCCCGGTTCTAACACGAACCGGGACATATCAATCCTCCACGTGGCGGTGCGCCAAGCCCAGCGGGGGCCTTTGGTCCCGGTTGGTGGCACCAACCGGGACCAATAGGCATCCACGCGTCAACATTCGAAAGGCTGGGGTTTTTTAAAGGGGGGGTTGGGGTTGGGGGTTTTGGGGTTAATTTAGGTGTTTCATATATTGTGTTAGCTAGCTAATTAATGGAGAGAAGTGTCCTCTCTTTCGTCCGTGCTTGGTCTACGCTACGTACTATATACATATAGCCCTCGACACGCTAGCTAGTAAGAAAATGAAGGAACCATCGAGTACAAAAGTTAAGTCATGCATACCGAGAGAAATGATCGATCGACCTCTCCTTCTCCGAGAGATTGGTCGAACAATTTAAAACAGGTTTTAAGATCATGTACGTCCGACGCTCTGGCTACATACATGTACAATATATAAGATCTCTCAATTACAGTCCCTAGCATTTGAAATCAACTTCCACATGGTATTCTCGGCTTTATTGATGGCGTGGTCAAGAAAGAATCCCGCCAATTCCTCTTGAATTGCTTTAATGCGATCTGGTTCTAGGAGTTCATTCCGCGTCGCCACGTCTAATTTGAAGAAGGGGTTAATTAATACATATATATGAATGAAACTCAACAGAAATGATGGTGTAATAAAATGAAATTGTGAATATATTATTAATTGCTTACGCACTTCATATTGTCTTGGAGAGTAGCCCCGCTTGTTTCTCAAAGTCGCGTTGTAGATGAACTCGCACACGTAGTATCCACAGAAATCATTCCCTTGTTCCTGCCACAAGCACTTTATGAGAAATAGAGGTCAATCAAACTGATAATGAAGCATTATAAATGGCATTGACGAAAGTATAGCTATAGAATCAACGGGAGATGCGCACAACTAGCTAACCAGTAGTACTTACTTTCGGATATATATATCGCAGCTCCTTCGGCAGTCCCGGAGCTTTTGCGGTGAACTGTTCCAAACCCTGCAAGACAAAGAAAATAATTATTATTACTTGAGGTATCAGGAAATGAACAAAAAGTTGCCGCTATGGTGCGATAATGATCGGTTAATTGAACTTACTTGCTGAGCATTTCAGTCATGTCCGCATAGGTGCTGGGATCTTTCCGTCTCGAGTCTAAGGCGGTTACTAGTCCACGCTCAAGCTTAATCTCGAGAAGAATATAGTGGAACCTGCGCGCATGCATAACTCATCAATTACATTACTATAACCTCGCTCGAGTAATAAGGAAACCGAATATGCAAGCGATCAATAACACTCACTTGCCGTTATAAGGAAAGAGTATGGTATCTTTGTTTTGATTTTTCATCAACGATTGTAGCAAGTTGTCCTCGGCCTCTTTGGCGTGCTTTTCAACCAGAATACATCTATGATATTTGTGTTAATGAACCCAATATCATAGATTTCATTTTTTTGCACTCGATGATCTTCAATCTGCATAATATATTGAGGATAATTAATTATAAATACATGCAACGAAAGAGCCGAGCTATATATAGAGACTTAATGACAGAAATAGTACTTACAGGCAGTAGCAAAAGACCGTTAATTTATCGAGGGCCTTTTGATTGAAGAACTCGAAGAACTCCTCAAATGGAACACACAACAGATCAGTTCCAACGAGGTTGTGCTCCTCTTTAATGTTCAGATACAAACAATTCGTCCCCCCAGACTCTTTGCAGGTTTTCATGTACCAAGTATGGAATCTTCGCATCATCGTTGTTAGAGATTTTCATCTTTGACGAGAGGCTTCCGTACTCAGATATCGTGTTCGCCCACCTTCATGTATTCGGAAGTGCATCGTCGAGCGGGTAATCTTCTAGATTGCCATAACCGCCACCATCCCGGAACATTAGCGATTTATGTTGCCGCTAGACACATTGAGCGGGGGCACGATTGGTTTGCTTGTTCACCGAGCTGGTCAATTTTTTCTTAGCTGCTCGTTCTTTTGCTCTTTGATGTCCGACAAGACTTCGGCGGTCTTTCACGGATCCACTTGATCTGCGCGATCTTCGCGTTTTCCTCCTCGGTCCTCTCGTCAAGAACTTCTCCGAGTCTTGAGAGAAGGACCGTATCAGATTTCCTCCGCCTTTGGCTGTCTGCTAGACGCCGGCGAGCGCACGGGCGGATGTCTTCTTTTTGCTTGCTTACGAGGCGGAGGAGAAGGACTACGACGCCGGAGCAGCCGGAGCGGCGGGGTCTCTTCCGCCCTTGCCGACGAGGCGGAGAAGGAGGAGGCTGGCTGCTCGGCGCGCGCGCGCAGCGGAGAAGGAGGAGGCTGGCTGCTCGGCGGCCGGGCGCAGCGAAGAAGGAGGCGGAGTGCCGCCACGCTACTGGAGAAGGAGGCGGAGTGCCGCCACGCGTGCCTGATCGTCACTCGCCGGAGGAGGAGGCGGTGGAGGAGGCGGAGTGCCCGACTCACGCCGGAGGAGGAGGAGGAGGAGGCGGAGGCGTCGATTCGGAAGGTTGATGAGCTCCTTCCGCCATAGGCATGGAGTCTTCAGCGAGAACCCGCCTAGTCTCCCCTTCACCGGTAGGGTGGTCAAGCAGGAGGTCCTCAAATCCTCCGTTATTTCATCCACCATCACCTTAGAATATCCTACGGAATCGGTGGCGGTGATAAGTTGTGCCAGTCCACTAGGATAAACTTGGCCAACACCGCCTTGACCTTAAAAGTCATCCATCGCGCCATAATGTGGCAACTTTTAGACTCGTGATACCATCCACGGGATAGCCGATGAGAGCCGTCAAAACATGCTCCGGCTGAAGCAGCTCGGTGGAAGCCACACTGCTTCTCGGCCGAGATGGCGGGGTAGCTTGGGGAAGCTTGGCGGGTCGTTTGCTGCGATCTGCTGCTTCTCGTTCCTCTTCTCGTTCCTCTAGCCCCATTACCCTTTCGTGCAGCGCTGCAGTTGGTCCTGCTCCGTTTGTTCCTCCTCCGTGGGTTTTGTAACCCCTTGCGTCCGGAAAACCAACCTTCCACGAAAGGGAGCTGGCATGCCTCGTGTCCGTCCGGGTGCTCGGGATTCCCAAAGGGCCATTGTGAGCTCGTCCTTCTCCTGTTTGGAAGGAGCGTCCCTCGCTTCGCTGCATTGATATAGTGTCGAAGCTTCTTGACTGGTATTTGCGGTTGCTCGTCAGTCCACCGGCACTTCCATTACGGGGTCCAAGGTTCCGCCAGCCCGAAGAACCAAGTCCGCAGTGCAGCGATACATTGTCTCGGTTCGATCCCTTTATCAAGCGAGATCATGCTCAGCCTTGGACCACTTAGGCGGGCTTTGAGGTAGCCACGACCCGTGCGATGGTGAAGCTTCTTCTTCGCAGCATTTTTCTTGTTTGTCGCCGACATCTTCTTACTCTTTTCCGATGTCTTGTGGGCCACAAATGCGGGCGATGATCTTTGATCTTCTCATATTTGCCGATGAATTCTGGTGTCTTATCTTTCTCGACAAACTGGTTCAGCTCTTTCCTCCACCTCCTCATTAGGGTTGCCATCTTCTTAAGAGCACAAGACTTGATTAATTGCTCTTTAACTGGCTTCTCCGGATCCTCCTCTGGCGGTAGGGTGAAATTTGCCTTCAGCTCAGTCCAAAGATCTTCTTTCTGCATATCATTGACATAAGACACCTCAGGGTCTTCCTCCTTAGGCTTATACCATTGATGGATGCTGATCGGGATCTTGTCCCTAACAAGAACTCCGCACTGAGTATAAAATGCCTTCCTTGTCCACATGGGTTCAATCGGTTCGCCGTCGGGCGTGATTTCTATGATCTCAAACTTTTCATTCGAGCTCAACTTTTTGTTCGGGCCTCGTCTCCTTACCGAAGTTGTGCTCGATTCGGACGGCTAGAAATTATAAGGAAGAAAGACGAGAGTAATTAATATGTGTACATATACCAAAACAATGGATGCATCAATTAACTAGTCAGCACGGGCTTAACTAATTAATATATACCTGGCTGGACTCGGTTCGGTCACCGGAGCGATCAAGACGGTCTCCTTCCTTGTACCTCCATTGTGTCACCGGAGCCATCATGAACATAGTCCTCTTCTTGTACCGGCATTAACGGATCGAAGCCATCATGAACATAGCCCTCTTCTTCACCCAGTCCGGTGTCGTTGAGAAATGACGCAACTTCATCACTTCCTTGTGCGATTATGTGCCCCAACATCGCTTCTGTTTCTTCGTCTCGGGAGTGCTCCATAGTTTCTGCAAATATTTACAACATGTCAATTATTATTCAAACATGGTACAGATGGATATATATATACATATATATATATATATATATATATATATATATATATATATATATATATATATATATAGTATTAGTGGCAAGCGTAGAACTAGCTAGCTAATCACAATAAGGAATCATGTTAGTTTGGGTGGCCTCGAGAGAGTTAATTTGTCGGGTAGGGGCGCGGAGGGAGGGGGTAGGAGACCAACATCGTTTTCTCTCTAGGGTTTGGGGTCGCCTCGACACAACGCTTCAAGGTTTAATTTGGGTGGCCTCGAGAGAGTTAATTTGTCGGGTAGGGGCGCGGCGGGAGGGGGTAGGAGCTACCAACATCGTTTTCTCTCTAGGGTTTGGGTGTCCTCGAGAGTTTTGGTCGAGCGAGAGGGCCGAGGGGGGTGCTGCCGTTGTATAAGTTATCACGGTCGAGAGGGGGTATATATATCGACCGCCCCTCATGTCGAAGTTCTCTCGAGGGGGTTATATCGACAACGACACGACATACATATACATGGGAAAATAATGTTATCGGGGAGGGGGTATCGGTACCCCCCCACTCGTGTTGAAGTTTCTTCTTTCTCCTCTATTCCTTTCTTCTTCTTCTACTCTTCTTTTTCTTCTTCTCGCGAGAAAGGAAAATAAGGAAAAGGAAGAAAAGAGGAAGAAAATTTCTATTTTTCTTCTTCTCCTCTATTCCTTTCTTCTTCTCCTCTTCTTTTTCTTCTTTTTTCCTCTTCTTATTTATTTCTCCTCTTCTTCTCCTTTCTTCCTCTTCTTATTTTCCTTTTTCCTCTCATTCTTTTTCTTCTTCTTCCTTCTTTCTAGCTAGATATATAAAAATTCTCTAAAATGTAACTTTTGCATATATAAAACTTTTCCTTCTTCTTCCTTCTTCCTTCTCTTCCTTCTTCCTAAATATATAAAACTTTTCTAACAATGAAACTAACCTAAAATACATACATTCATACAAAAACATGTAAAAAAATACATAAATACATATATGAACATACATAAAAATACGTATATCTAAAAAATGCATATATGAGCATACATAAAAATACATATATCTAAAAAATACATATATCTAAAAAATGCAGGCGGCCGGCTCAGGTGGGCCTGCCAGTGCTCTCAAGGGCGTCGTCAGGCAGGCAGGGCGGTGCGGCGTCGAGGCGGCGGCGGGAGTGGCAGCAGGCGGCGTCGAGCGTGACGATGGGCGGCGGCAACATCGGGTGGCGTGAGGAGATGACCGTGATGGCGCAGGGTGGCGGCGCAGGCGTCGAGGCGGCGCTGGGTGGTGACGGCCTGGCGCGGCGGCGACGAAGCGGCGGCGACGTCGGTGGGGTGTGAATTGGGCAGCTGGTGGCGTCGTCGGCGCTGGCAACTGCAGAGATGAAGTGAAAAACTCTAAGTGTTTGCTTATATAGCAAGGGCATTAGTCGGTTCGTGGCACCAACCGGCCTAATCGCGCTTTAGTCGGTTGGTGCCACCCACCGACCAGAGGCCAATTTTCAGCAGCCCAAAGGCGGAAGCGGCGACCTTTGGTCGGTTGGTGACACCAACCGACTACAAAGGGGCATTAGCCCGGTTGGTGCCACCAACCGACCAATCTGCTTTTAGTCCCTTGGTGCCACCAACCGGGACCAAAGGCCTTGTGCTGCCCCGCGCCAAATGTTTAGTCCCACCTCGCTAGTTGAGAGGGAGCCGCACCAGTTTATAAGGTGCGGTGCGCCTTCCCTCTCGAGCTCCTCTCTAATGCAGGATTTCGGGCCTAAACGTGCAATATGTGCCTGTGGGCCTACTGGGCCTCCCGCGGGCCTGAATCCTGGCCCATGGTAGGTTTCTAGTCGTATTCAGGCCGTGGGTGCCCAGTAGGTGGCACTTTTTTTTTGTTTTATTTTTTGCTTTATTTAGTTTATTTTGGTTTTGGTTTATTTTTCTTTTGGTCTTTTGCTTTATTTTTTAATTCTTTTTGCTTTTAGTTTTAGAAAATTATAAACTTTCATTAGTGCCATTAGTTTTCAAATTTGAAAACTCTTTTTTGTTTTCTTTGTTGCTTTATTTATTTTATTTTGTTTCTACTTACAACAAAATACTTATTGTTGCTATTTTTATTTTTTTCAGTTTTTGTTCATTTTACGCATTATTTAGTTTTGTTGTTTTTTTTGCTTTATTTTTTAATTCTTTTTGCTTTTAGTTTTAGAAAATTATAAACTTTCTATTAGTCCCATTAGTTTTCAAATTTGGAAAATCTTTTTTGTTTTCTTTGTTGCTTTATTTATTTTATTTTGTTTCTACTTACAACAAAATACTTATTGTTGCTATTTTATTTTTTTCCAGTTTTTGTTACATTTTCGCATTATTTATTTGTTGTTGTTTTTCCTTTATTTTTAATTCTTTTTGCTTTTAGTTTTAGAAAAATTATAAACTTTCTGTTAGTGCCATTAGTTTTCAAATTTGAAAACACTTTTTTGTTTTCTTTGTTGCTTTATTTATTTTATTTTGTTTCGCTTACAACAAAGCGGTGTGTAGAGGGACGGGCTTATAAACCGGTGTGGCGCCCTTCGGTTGGCGAGGTTTTCAAATTCATAGTTTTCAAATGAACTCTGAAAAAGTTGGCATAGCATGTTCATGTACAAAGCGGACAATGGTATCATACTAAATCATTACAAAGTTGGCATGGTATCATCATAATAGTTGCGGGAGAAAGTCTTCACTTTTCTTCGCTTGTGTCGTTGCTTATTGCGCCGTAACCATGGATAATCTTCATCGTTTATCGGGATGCTTGGGTCAGCCTTGACTTTGAAGGGGGAATTTCATGAAACTTTTCATACTCTTGAGACATGTCATCTTGCCCTCCACTCCCGGGATGTCCCTTTTCCCGAAAGAACTATGTGGCGCTTTGGCTCATTGTATGATGTATTCGCTTCCTTATCTTTTCTTTTCCTCGATCCGGTAGACATGTCCTTCACATAGATAACCTGTGCCACATCATTGGCTAGGACGAGCGGTTCGTCGGTGTACCCAAGATTTTTCAGATCCACTTGTTGTCATTCCGTCTTGTGGGTCTACACTGCACCCGCCTCGACAGATTGACCCACTTGCACTTAAACAAAGGGACCTTAAAATCTACTCCGTAGTCAAGTTCCCATATGTCTACTATGTAACCATAATATGTGTCATTTCCCTTGTCGGTTGTTGCATCAAAGCGGACACCGCTGTTTTGGTTGGTGCTCTTTTCATCTTGGTCAATCGTGTAAAATGTATTCCCATTTATCTCGTATCCTTTCCAAATCATTACAATCGAAGATGGTCCCTGGACAACAAGTACAACTCATCACAAACAGTCTTGTCACCTCCGAGGCGTGTTTCCAACCAACTGCTGAAAGTCTGATGTGTTCACATGTAATCCGATCGTCGCCTTTGCTCGGGGTGTTTGGGCGCAGAATGTTCTTGTGTTCATCGACATACGGGGTCACCAAGGTAGAGTTCAGTAGAACTGTGTAGTGTGCTTGAGACCAAGAATATCCGTCCTGCATATTATTGAGTCTCTTCCAAGCGTGCCTTTTCCGGTCAGTCTCCCCTCATACCGCGATTTAGGGAGACCTATCTTCTTAAGGCCAGGAATGAAGTCAACACAAAACCCGATGACATCCTCTGTTTGATGGCCCATGGAGATGCTTCCTTCGGCCTAAGCGATTCTGAACATATTTCTTTAGGACTCCATGAACTTCTCAAAGGGGTACATATTGTGTAGAAATACGGGCCCTAGAATGACAATCTCGTCGACTAGATGAACTAGGGCGTGCGTCATGATATTGAAGAAGGATGGTGGGAACACCAGCTCAAAACCGACAAGACATTGCGCCACATCACTCCTTAGCGTTGATCGATTTGTGGATCGATCACCTTCGAGATATTGCATTGAGGAATGCACATAGCTTCACAATGGCTAATCGGACGTTTTCGGTAGAAGCCCCTCAATGCAACCGGAAGCGATTGCGTCATAATCACGTGGCGATCATGAGACTTTAGGTTCGGAACTTTTCTCTCGGCATATTTATTATTCCCTTTATATTCGACGAAGCGGTCGGGACCTTCATCTTGAGCAGGCATTGAAAGAATATTTCTTTCTCTTCTTTAAATAGAGCGTGCTGGCGGGACCTTCATCTTTGCTTGGAGGCATGCCCTCTTTTTCGTTACTGGCGTTGCAGGTCCTCTCGTGCCTCGGTGTATCTTTTGTCTTCCCATACACGCCCAAGAAGCCTAGCAGGTTCACGCAAAGGTTCTTCGTCACGTGCATCACGTCGATCGAAGAGCGGACCTCTAGGTCTTTCCAGTAGGGTAGGTCCCAAAATATAGATTTCTTCTTCCACATGGGTGCGTGATTCTCATTGACCATAGCAAGTACGTGATCACCGGTACGCATGGAGGGCTTCTTCTGGTGATCTGCCTCGCCTTTGAAATGCTTGCCTTTCTTTCGACATTGATGGTTGGTCGGAAAAAATCGACGATGGCCCGGTACACATTCTTCCCGCAGCTTCCTGTATATACTATCGGTGTCAAGTAAGCAGTGCGTGCATCGTGGTATCCCTTGTTTGTCCATCACGAAAGGTTCTTGAGAGCGGGCCAATCGTTGATGGTCACGAACAACAACGCCTTTAGGTCAAATTCCTCCTTTTGTGCTCATCCCACGTCGTACACGTTTCCATTCCACAACTGTAAAAGTTCTTCAACTAATGGCCTTAGGTACACATCAATGTCGTTGCGGGTTGCTTAGGGCCTTGGATGAGAACGGCATCATAATGAACTTCCGCTTCATGCACATCCAAGGAGGAAGGTTATACATACATAGAGTCATGGGCCAGTGCTGTGATTGCTGCTCTGCTCCCGAAAGGATTAATGCCATCCGCGCTTAAAGCAAACCATACGTTCCTTGGGTCCTTTGCAAACTCATCCCAATACTTTCTCTCGATTTTTCTCCATGCGACCCGTCGTGGGTGCTCTCAACTTCCGTCTTTCTTACGGTCCTCAACGTGCCATCGCATCAACTTGGCATGCTCTCCGTTTCGAGCAGACGTTTCAACCGTGGTATTATAGGAGCATACCACATCACCTTCGTAGGAACCCTCTTCCGGGAGGCTCGCCGTCAACATCACCGTGGTCATCTCGTCGATCTTATACCGCAATGCACCGCATACCGGCCTGCGTTCAGATCCTTGTAGGCACCACGGTAGAGGATGCAGTCATTAGGGCATGGATGTATCTTCTCCACCTCCAATCCTAGAGGGCATCGACCTTCTTTGCTGCGTATGTCTTGTCGGGCAATTCGTTATCCTTTGGAAGCTTCTTCTTCATTATTTTCAGTAGCTTCTCAAATCCTTTATCGAGCACACATTCTCTCGCTTTCCACTTTGCAGCAATTGAGTACGGTACCGAGCTTTGTGTTGCCATCTTCGCAATTGGGGTACAACCCTTTTTGTGATCCTCTAACATGCGATCGAACTTCAACTTCTCCTTTTGACTTTCGCATTGTGTCCTTGCATCGACAATGACCCGCGGAGATCATCATCATCGGGCACATGGTCTGGTTCCTCTTGATCTTCAGCAGCTTCGCCTGCTCCAAACCATCGTGCACATCATCCGTGCATCTTGATGTTCAAGAGCATAACCGTATTCAGGGGGCACATAGTTGTCATCGTACTCTTCTTCCTCGCCGTCTTCCATCATAACCCCTATTTATCCGTGCCTCGTCCAAACATTATAGTGTGGCATGAAACCCTTGTAAAGCAGGTGGGTGTGAAGGATTTTCCGGTCAGAGTAAAACTTCGTATTCCCACATATAGGGCATGGACAACACATAAAACCATTCTGCTTGTTTTCCCCAGCCACTTCGAGAAAATCATGCACGCCCTTAATGTACTCGGAGGTGTGTCTGTCATCGTACATCCATTGCCGGTTCATCTGCGTGCATTATATATAATTAAGTGTGTCAAAAATCATTACAGAACATCATGAATAGATAATTAAGTGACCAAATTAATAGAAGTTCATCATCACATAAAAACCAAAGTACATACATAGTTCTCATCTAACAACATAAAGCTCTGCAGAGCATCTAAATTAATTAAACCATACATTGAAACTATGTAAAACATTTCAATGCGACAAATGCGATCATAATCGCAACCAAGGTAACAACTGATCCAACGGCATAATGATACCAAGCCTCGGTATGAATGGCATATTTTCTAATCTTTCTCATCTTCAAGTGCATTGCATCTATCTTGATCTTGTGATCATCGACGACATCCGCAACATGCAACTCCAATATCATCTTCTCCTCCTCAAGTTTTTTTTATTTTTTCCTTCAAGAAATTGTTTTCTTCTTCAACTAAATTTAACCTCTCGACAATAGGGTCGGTTGGAATTTCGGTTCAACAACCTCCTAGATAAATAAAATCTATGTCGTTGGTCGGCATAATTTTCATAAATAATAAATGAACCAATAGTTATGAAAAGATAATATATACCACATCCGAATCATAGACAGGAACGAGGGCCGACGGGGCGGATACCAAAACCATCGCACTATATAAGATGCAATAATAAAAGTAAGAAAATAATACAAGTATCTATCTAAACAAACAAGTAATAATATTTTCCTTTCGTAAAGAAGATAAGAACAAGAGGCTCACCACGGTGGTGCCGGCGATGAGATCGGCGCGGGTGATTGACGGCGATGAAGACGGGACGGGCGTGATGGACCGCTAAACCTAGATAAATATTGAGGAAAATGGAGCTTGGCGGTCGAGCTTGGAGAGGAGAAACCTTAAGTAGTGTGGCTCGGGCATTCCATGAACACCTTGTGTGCATAGGAGGTGAGCTAGAGCACCACCAAGCCCTCTCCCCTCGGCGAGAAAAAAGCAGGCAAAGTGTGCTCTGCTCTTGCTGAGGGGCTATATAGGCAGCACCATTAGCCCCGGTTGGTGGCTTGAAGCGGGACTAAAGGAAGCCTTTGGTCCCGGTTCATGCCACCAACCGGGACCAATAGTGGCGGGCAGAGCCAGGACCATTGGTCCCGGTTCGTCCCTCAAACCGGGACCAAAAGGTCCGACGAACCGGACCAATGGCCCATGTGGCCCGGCCCCCCCCTGGCTCACGAACAGGGCAAATAGCTCCATTGGTCCCGTTACGATTGAACCGACTAATGGGCTAAACTGGCCTGGGCCGAAAGCCCTGCTTTCTACTAGTGATATAGGGCATGGACAACACATAAAACCATTTTGCTTGTTTGCCTCAGCCACTTGAGAAAATCATGCACGCCCTTAATGTACTCGAAGGTGTGTCTTGAACCGTACATCCATTCCCGGTTCATCTGCGTGCATTATATATAATTAAGTGTCAAAAATCATTCTGAGAACATCATGAATAGATAATTAAGTGACCAAATTAATAGAAGTTCATCATCACATTAAAACCAAAGTACATACATAGTTCTCATCTAACAACATAAAGCTCTGCGAGCATCTAAATTAAGATAAGATAAGAACAAGAGGCTCACCACGGTGGTGCTTGGCGGCAGATCGGCGCAGAGCGATCGGCAGCAGTGAAGACGGGACGGGACGGCGACGGACCGCTAAACCTAGACAAATATTAAGGAAAATGGAGCTTGGAGGTCGAGCTTGGAGGAGAAAGCTTAAGTAGTGTGGCTCGGGCATTCCATCGAACACCTCGTGTGCATAGGAGGTGAGCTAGAGCACCACAAGCTCTACCCTCGCCGCCACGAAAAAAAAAGAGCACTCAAGTGCTCGCTTTCGTGGGCGAGGGGTATATATAGGCAAATAATTGGTCCTGGTTGGTGACTTGAACCGGGACTAAAGGGCAGCTTTGGTCCCGGTTCGTCCCTGCAATGGGGACCAATGGTGAATGAGCGAGGCGAGGCCCATTGGTCCCGGTTCGTCCCACCAACCGGGACCAAAAGGTCCAGACGAACCGGGTCATAAGCAGACTTGAACCGGGACTGAAGGTTATACAAATATTTCCTTCTCTTCTTTGGTAAGAGCGTAGCTGGCATGACCCTGATGTATGCCGTCTTTTCCGTGCATACGTTGTTGGTCCTCCCGTGCCTCAGGTGTATATTTTGTCTTCCCATACACGCCCAAGAAGCCAAGCAGGGTCACGCAAAGATTTTTCGTCACGTGCATCACGTCGATTGCGGAGCGGACCTCTAGGTCTTTCCAATAGGGCAGGTCCCAAAATATAGATTTCTTCTTCCACATGGGTGCGCGTCCGTCAGCGTCATTCAGAACAGGTTGTCCGCCAGGACCCTTTCTAAAGAATACCTTCAAATCCTTGACCATATCATGTACATCAGCACTAGTACGGTGGCGAGGCTTCGTCCGGTGATCCGCCTCAACTTTGAAATGCTTGCCTTTCTTTCTTACGGGATGCCTGCTCGGAAGAAATCGACGATGTCCCAGGTACACATTCTTCCTACAATTGTCCAAATATATCTTGTCGTTATCATCCAAACAGTGTGTGCATCGCGCGTATCCCTTGTTTATCATCACGAAAGGTTCTTGAGAGTAGGCCAATCATTGATGGTCATGAACAACAACGCCTTTAGGTCAAATTCTTCCCGTCGTGCTCATCCCGCGCGTACACTGTTCCATTCCTCAGCTGTAAGAGTTCTTCAACTAATGGCCTTAGGTACACATCAATGTCGTTGCCGGGTTGCTTAGGGCCTTGGATGAGCACTAGCATCATAATGAACTTCCGCTTCATGCACAACCACGGAGGAAGGTTATACAAACATAGAGTCATAGGCCAGGTGCTATGGTTGCTGCTCTGCTCCCCAAAAGGATTAATGTCATCTGCGCTTAGACCAAACCATACATTCCTTACGTCACCTGCAAACTCCTCCCTATACTTTCTCTCGATTTTTCTCCACTGCAACCCGTCAGCGGGTACTCTCAACTTTCCGTCTTTCTTACGGTCTTCTCTGTGCCATCGCATCGCCTTGGCATGCTCTTTGTTTTGGAACAAACGTTTCAACTGTGGTATTGTAGGAGCATACCACATCACCTTGGCAGGAATCTTCTTGCTTGGGCGCTCGCCTCGACATCACCAGGTCATCGCGGCTGATCTTATAGCGCAATGCACCGCATACCGGCAGCGTTCAAATCCTCATACTCACCGCAGATGAGGATGCGATCATTAGGGCATGCATTTATCTTCGCACCTCTAACCCTAGAGGGTAGACATCCTTCTTTGCTTCGTACGTACTCTCGGGAAATTCGTTGTCCTTTGGAAGCATATTCTTTATCATTACCAGCAACTTTCCAAATCCCTTGTCAGATACACAACTCTCTGCCTTCCATTGCAGCAATTCCAGTGTGGTGCCCAACTTTTTCTTGTCAGCTTCACAATTCGGGTACAACAATTTCTTGTGATCCTCTAACATGCGCTGTAACTTTTTATTCTCCAATTCACTTGCACAATTTATCTTTGCATCGGCAATGGCCCGACCTAGATCATCAGTGGGCTCATCTGATGCCTCTTCTTCAGCTTCTTCCCGCATTGCCGGCTTAGCTTCTTCCCCCATTGTTGTATCATCGTATTCAGGAAACCCATGGCCAGGATAGATGTCGACGTCCTCTTCTTCTTCATTGTCTTCCATCATAACCCCTCTTTCTCCGTGCTTGGTCCAAACATTATAGTGGGGCATGAAACCGGACTCAAACAAGTGGACGTGAATGGTTCTTGACTTAGAGTAATTGTGATCATTCTTACAGCCATCACATGGACAGGGCATAAAACCATCCGCCCGCTTGTTTGCCTCACCCGCAAGAAGAAAAGTTTGCACGCCATTAATGAACTCGGGAGAGCATCGGTCATCGTACATCCATTGTCGACTCATCTTCATTACACAACACCGAAAAGACCAAATTAATACAAGTTCATACATAAAGTTCATACAACACTTAAATGCAACAAACAAATAACTCTCTAGCTAAAGCATTTAAATGCGACAACAAATGCGATCAAGATCGTAACTAAGGTAACAATTGATCCAACAACATAATGATACCAAGCCTCACTATCAATGGCATATTTTCTAATCTTTCTAATATTCAAGCGCATTTTCTCCATCTTGATCTTGTGATCATCGACGACATCGGCAACATGCAACTCCAATTCCATCTTCTCCCCCTCAATTGTTTTCAATTTTTCTTTCAAATACTCGTTTTCACTTTCAACTAAATTTAACCTCTCGACAATAGGGTCGGTTGGAATTTCCGGTTCAACAACCTCCTAGATAAAAATATCTATGTCAACTTGATGGGCATAATTTGTCATGAACATGAAATGCAACAAATAGTTTTAAAAGAGAATATACCACATCCGAATAATAACGCAGGCGAGGGCCGGCGGGGACAGATATCAAAACCATGACACTATGTATAACAAACAACGTATGGGTAAGATAATTATACGAGTAACTATATATCCAAATCACACAAACATGAATTTTTTATATAAAAAATATAAGAACAGTAGGCTCACCACAAGGTGGTGCCGGCAACGGGATGGTGCAGGCGATCGACAGTGGTTACGACGGAGATTTAGAAGGCACTAAGTAACCACACCTACATATGCAAACTAAGTGTTATTTTGACCTCAGATTGCATATAAATCAAATACTACCGCATATAATTCCTCCCAATTTACTAAAACCCACAATTAATCACTATATAAACCAATGCAAGAGCTAATCTAGCAATGAGAGATGAAAGGACAAAGTTGCTAACCTTTGTGATCATTTGAATGGATGGGGGCCTGCAAATCTTGACAAATTTTGGGCAAAATTTGTAATGAGCTCGAGAGGAAGAAGGGAAGAATAGAGGAGAGGGAGAGGTGAAAGGGGGAAGAACAGAGTGCGGGTGGACGATGGGTTTATATAGGACGACCTTTAGTACCAGTTCGTGCCTCGAACCGGTACTAAAGGTGCTGGAGGGGCCCAGTCTGACAACATCCTGCCACCACTCTCTTTAGTACCGGCTCGTGGCACGAACCGGTGCTAAAAGTTCGGCACGAACCGGTACTAATGAGGGACGCCCGCTACCCGTTGGAACCGGCACTAATGGTCACATTACTGCCGGCTCAAATTCAAACCGGGACTAATGAGCTAAACACTTGACCCTTTTTCTACTAGTGCTTATGGGCAAGATGACTAAAACTCCGTTCTCCACAACAATGGAGCGAGCAACTGACCTATTGGAAATAATACATACTGATGTATGTGATCCGATGAGTGTTGAGGCTCGCGGCGGGTATCGTTATTTTCTGACCTTCACAGACGATTTGAGCATATATGGGTATATCTACTTGATGAAACATAAGTCTGAAACATTTGAGAAGTTCAAAGAATTTCATAGTGAAGTGGAAAATCATTGTAACAAGAAAATAAAGTTTCTACGATCTGATCGCTGAGACGAATATTTGAGTTATGAGTTTGTTCTTCATTTGAAACAATGCGGAATAGTTTCGCAACTCACGCCACCTGGAACACCACAGCGTAATGGTGTGTCCGAACATCGTAACCGTACTTTATTAGATATGGTGCAATCTATGATGTCTCTTATCGATTTGCCACTATTGTTTTGGGGTTATGCATTAGAGACAGCTGCATTCACGTTAAATAGGGCACCATTTAAATCCGTTGAGACGACACCATATGAACTGTGGTTTGGCAAGAAACCAAAGTTGTCATTTCTTAAAGTTTGGGGTTGCAATGCTTATGTGAAAAAGTTTCATCCTGATAATCTCAAACCCAAATCGGAGAAATATGTCTTCATAGGATACCCAACGGAGACAGTTGGGTACACCTTCTATCACAGATCCGAAGGCAAGACATTCGTTGCTAAGAATGGATCCTTTCTAGAGAAGGAGTTTCTCTCGAAATAAGTGAGTGGGAGGAAAGTAGAACTTGATGAGGTAACTATACCTGCTCCCTTATTGGAAAGTAGTCCATCACAGAAATCTGTTCCTGTGACTCCTATACCAACTAGCGAGGAAACTAATGATGATGATCATGTAAACTTCAGATCAAGTTACAACCGAACCTCGTAGGTCAAGCAGAGTGAGATCCGCACCAGAGTGGACGGTAATCCTGTTCTGGAGGTCATGTTACTTGACCATGACGAACCTACGAACTATGAGGAAGCGATGATGAGCCCAGATTCCGCGAAATGGCTTGAGGCCATGAAATATGAGATGGGATCCATGTATGAGAACAAAGTATGGACTTTGGTTGACTTGCCCGATGATCGGCAAGCCATAGAAAATAAATGGATCTTCAAGAGGAAGACGGACGCTGATAGTAGTGTTGCCATCTACAAAGCTAGACTTGTCGAAAAAGGTTTTTGACAAAGTTCAAGGTGTTGACTATGATGAGATTTTCTCACTCGTAGTGATGCTTAAGTCTGTCCGAATCATGTTAGCAAATTGCCACATTTTATGAAATCTGGCAAATGGATGTCAAAACTACATTCCTTAATGGATTTATTAAAGAAGAATTGTATATGATGCAACCAGAAGGTTTTGTCGATCCTAAAGGTGCTAACAAAATGTGCAAGCTCCAGCGATCCATTATGGACTGGTGCAAGCATCTCGGAGTTGGAATATACGCTTTGATGAGTTGATCAAAGCATATAGTTTTATACAGACTTGCGATGAAGCCTGTATTTACAAGAAAGTGAGTGGGAGCACTACAACATTTCTGATAAATATATGTGAATGACATGTTGTTGATCGAAAATAATGTAGAATTTTCTAGAAAGCATAAAGGAGTATTTAAAAGGAGTTCTTCAAAGAAAGACGTTGGTGAAGCTACTTATATATTGGGCATCAAGATCTGTAGAGATAGATCAAGACGCTTGATTGGACTTTCACAAAGCACATACCTTGATAAAGTTTTTGAAAAAGTTCAAAATGGATCAAGCAACGAAAGGGTTCTTGCCTGTGTTACAAGGTGTGAAGTTGAGTCAGACTCAAAAACTCGACCATGGCAGAAAATAGAAAGAGAATGAAAAGTCATTCCCTATGCCTCAGTCATAGGTTCTATAAAGTATGCTATGATGTGTACCAGACCTATCGTGTACCTCACCAAGAGTTTGGCAAAGAGGGTACAATAGTGATCTAGGAGTAGATCACTGGACAAAGGTCAAAATTATCCTTAGTGGAATAAGGAAATATTTCTCGGTTATGGAGGTGATAAAGAGTTTGTCGTAAAGAGTTACGTCAATACAAGCTTTGACACCGATCTGGATGACTCTAAATCTCGATCTAGATACATATTGAAAGTGGGAGCTATTAGCTCGACTAGCTCCATGCAGAGCATTGTAGACATAGAAATTTGCAAAATACTTACAGATCTGAATGTGACAGACCCGTTGACTAAAATTATCTCATAAGAAAAACAACATCACACCTTAGTACTCTTTGGGTATTAATCACATAGCGATGTGAACTAGATTACCGACTCTAGTAAACACTTTGGGTGTTGGTCACATGTCGATGTGAACTATGGGTGTTAACCACATAAAGATGTGAACTATTGGTGTTAAATCACATGGCGATGTGAACTAGATTATTGGCTCTAGTGCAAGTGGGAGACTGAAGGAAATATGCCCTAGAGGCAATAATAAATTTATTATTTATTTCCTCATATCATGATAAATTTTTATTATTCATGCTAGAATTGTATTAACCGGAAACATAGTACATGTGTGAATACATAGACAAACAGAGTGTCACTAGTATGCCTCTACTTGACTAGCTCGTTGATCAAACATGGTTATGTTTCCTAACCATAGACATGAGTTGTCATTTGATAAACGGGATCACATCATTAGAAGAATGATGTGATTGACTTGACCCATTCTATTAGCTTAGCACTTGATCGTTTAGTTTACTGCTATTGCTTTCTTCATGACTTATACATGTTCCTATGACTATGAGATTATGGAACTCCCGATTACCGGAGGAACACTTTGTGTGCTACCAAACGTCCTGGCATCGGGTGATTATAAAGGTGCTCTCAGGTGTCTCCGATGGTACTTGTTGAGTTGGCATAGATCGAGATTAGGACTTGTCACTCCAATTGTCAGAGAGGTATCTCTGGGCCCTCTCGGTAATGCACATCACTATAAGCCTTGCAAGCAATATGACTAGTGAGTTAGTTACGGGATGATGCACTACGGAACGAGTAAAGAGACTTGCCGGTAATGAGATTGAGCTAGGTATTGAGATACCGACGATCGAATCTCAGGCAAGTAACATACCGATGACAAAGGGAACAACGTATGTTGTTATGTGCTTTGACCGATAAAGATCTTCGTAGAATATGTAGGAACCAATATGAGCATCCAGGTTCCGCTATTCGTTATTGACCGGAGACGTGTCTCGGTCATGTCTACATAGTTCTCGAACCCGTAGGGTCCGCACGCTTAAAGTTTTGTGACGATCGATATTATGAGTTTCCGTGTTTTGATGTACCGAAGGTAGTTCGGAGTCCCGGATATGATCACGGACATGACGAGGAGTCTCGAAATGGTCGATACGTAAAGATCGATATATTAGACGACTATCACTAGTAGAAAACAGGGCAATGGTCCAGGCCCGGCCAGCCCATTAGTCCCGGTTCAATCCAGAACCGGGATCAATGGGGGCATTGGACCCGGTTCGTGAGCCCCGGGGGCCGGCCGGGCCACGTGGGCCATTGGTAGTGATGCTTAAGTCTGCTTATGACCCGGTTCGTCTGGACCTTTTGGTCCCGGTTGGTGGGACGAACCGGGACCAATGGGCCTCGCTCCTGGCCCACCACCATTGGTCCCAGTTGGTGGGACGAACCAGGACCAAAAGCTGCCCTTTAGTCCCGGTTCAAGTCACCAACCAGGACCAATTATTTGCCTATATATACCCCTCGCCCGAAGCAGAGCACTTTCGGAGTGCTCATTTTTTAAATGGCGAGCGAGGGTAGAGCTTTGTGGTGCTCTAGCTCACCTCCTATGCACACGAGGTGTTCGATGGAATGCCCGAGCCACACTACTTAAGCTTTCTCCTCTCAAGCTCGACCTCCAAGCTCCATTTTCCTTAATATTTGTCTAGGTTTAGCGGTCTCACACGTCCGTCCCGTCTTCACTGTCGCCGATCGCCTGCGCCGATCTCGTCGCCGGCACCACCGTGGTGAGCCTCTTGTTCTTATCTTATCTTAATTTAGATGCTCTGCAGAGCTTTATGTTGTTAGATGAGAACTATGTATGTACTTTGGTTTTAATGTGATGATGAACTTCTATTAATTTGGTCACTTAATTATCTATTCATGATGTTCTGTAATGATTTTTGACACACTTAATTATATATAATGCACGCAGATGAACCGGGAATGGATGTACGGTTCAAGACACACTTCCGAGTACATTAAGGGCGTGCATGATTTTCTCGAAGTGGCTGAGGCAAACAAGCAAAATGGTTTTATGTGTTGTCCATGCCCTATATCACTAGTAGAAAACAGGGCTTTCGTCCAGGCCAGTTTAGCCCATTAGTCCCGGTTCAATCCAGAACCGGGACCAATGGAGCTATTTGCCCAGTTCGGAGCCTGGGGGCGGCCGGGCCACATGGGCCATTGGTCCTGGTTCGTCCGGACCTTTTGGTCCCGGTTTGAGGGACGAACCGGACCAATGGTCCTGCTCTCTGGCCCACCACTATTGGTCGGTTGGTGGCATGAACCAGGACCAAAGGCTTCCCTTTAGTCCCGCTTCAAGCCACCAACCGGGCTAATGGTGCTGCCTATATATAGCCCCTCACAAGAGCGAGCACACCGCTCTGCTTTTTTCCGGCCGAGGGGAGAGGGCTTGGTGGTGCTCTAGCTCACCTCCTATGCACACAAGGTGTTCGATGGAATGCCCGAGCCACACTACTTAAGGTTTCTCCTCTCCAAGCTCGACCGCCAAGCTCCATTTTCCTCAATATTTATCTAGGTTTAGCGGTCCGTCATGCCCCGTCCCCGTCTTCATCGCCGTCAATCACCCGCGCCGATCTCATCACCGGCACCACCGTGGTGAGCCTCTTGTTCTTATCTTCTTTCTGAAAGGAAAAATATTATTACTTGTTTGTTTAGATAGATACTTGTATTATTTTCTTACTTTTATTATTGCATCTTATATAGTGCGATGGTTTTGGTATCCGCCCCCGTCGGCCCTCGTCCTGTTTATGATTCGGATGTGGTATATATTATCTTTTCATAACTATTGGTTCATTTATTATTTATGAAAATTATGCCGACCAACGTGACATAGATTTTATTTATCTAGGAGGTTGTTGAACCGGAAATTCCAACCGACCCTATTGTCGAGAGGTTAAATTTAGTTGAAAGTGAAAACGAGTATTTGAAAGAAAAATTGAAAAGAATTGAGGGGGAGAAGATGGAATTGGAGTTGCATGTTGCCGATGTCGTCGATGATCACAAGATCAAGATGGAGAAAATGCGCTTGAATATTAGAAAGATTAGAAAATATGCCATTGATAGTGAGGCTTGGTATCATTATGCCGTTGGATCAATTGTTACCTTAGTTACGATCTTGATCACATTTGTTGTTGCATTTGAATGCTTTAGCTAGAGAGTTATTTGTTTGTTGCATTTAAGTGTTGTATGAACTTTATGTATGAACTTGTATTAATTTGGTCTTTTCGGTGTTGTGTAATGAAGATGAGCCGACAATGGATGTACGATGACCGATGCTCTCCCAAGTTCATTAATGGCGTGCAAACTTTTCTGCTTGCGGGTGAGGCAAACAAGCGGGCGGATGGTTTTATGCCCTGTCCATGTGATGGCTGTAAGAATGATCACAATTACTCTAAGTCAAGAACCATTCACGTCCACTTGTTTGAGTCCGGTTTCATGCCCCACTATAATGTTTGGACCAAGCACGGAGAAAGAGGGGTTATGATGGAAGACAATGAAGAAGAAGAGGACGTCGACATCTATCCTGGCCATGGGTTCCCTGAATACGATGATACAACAATGGGGGAAGAAGCTAAGCCGGCAATGCGGGAAGAAGCTGAAGAAGAGGCACCAGATGAGCCCACTGATGATCTAGGTCGGGCCATTGCCGATGCAAAGATAAATTGTGCAAGTGAATTGGAGAATAAAAAGTTACAGCACATGTTAGAGGATCACAAGAAATTGTTGTACCCGAATTCGAAGTTGACAAGAAAAGTTGGGCACCACACTGGAATTGCTGCAATGGAAGGCAGAGAGTTGTGTATCTGACAAGGGATTTGGAAAGTTGCTGGTAATGATAAAGAATATGCTTCCAAAGGACAACGAATTGCCCGAGAGTACGTACGAAGCAAAGAAGGCTGTCTACCCTCTAGGGTTAGAGGTGCAGAAGATAAATGCATGCCCTAATGACTGCATCCTCTACTGCGGTGAGTATGAGGATTTGAACGCTTGCCCGGTATGCGGTGCATTGTGCTATAAGATCAGCCGCGATGACCCTGGTGATGTCGAGGGCGAGCGCCCCAGCAAGAAGATTCCTGCCAAGGTGATGTGGTATGCTCCTATAATACCACAGTTCAAACGTTTGTTCCAAAACAAAGAGCATGCCAAGGCGATGCGATGGCACATAGAAGACCGTAAGAAAGACGGAAAGTTGAGATTACCCGCTGACGGGTTGCAGTGGAGAAAAATCGAGAGAAAGTATAGGGAGGAGTTTGCAGGTGACGTAAGGAATGTATGGTTTGGTCTAAGCGTAGATGACATTAATCCTTTTGGGGAGCAGAGCAGCAACCATAGCACCTGGCCTATGACTCTATGTTTGTATAACCTTCCTCCGTGGTTGTGCATGATGCGGAAGTTCACTATGATGCCAGTGCTCATCCAAGGCCCTAAGCAACCCGACAACGACATTGATGTGTACCTAAGGCCATTAGTTGAAGAACTCTTACAGCTGAGGAATGGAACAGGTGTACGTGCGTGGGATGAGCACGGACAGAAAGAATTTGACCTAAAGGCGTTGTTGTTCATGACCATCAATGATTGGCCTACTCTCGAACCTTCGTGACGCACAAACAAGGGATACGGCGCATGCACACACTGTTTGGATGATACTGACAGTATATATTTGGACAATTGTAGGAAGAATGTGTACAGGACATCGCCGATTTCTTCCGAGCAGGCATCCGTAAGAAAGAAAGGCAAGCATTTCAAAGGTGAGGCGGATCACCGGACGAAGCCTCGCCACCGTACTAGTGCTGATGTACATGATATGGTCCAGAAATCATACCAAGGTTAGAGAATGATTTGGTGCAATGTCTTGTCAGTTTCGAGTTGGTGTTCCCACCATCCTTCTTCAACATGATGACGCACGTCCTAGTTCACCTATGCAAAGAGATTAACGTTTTGGGTCCTGTATTTCTACACAATATGTTCCCCTTTGAGAGGTTCATGGGAGTCTTAAAGAAATATGTTCATAACCGTGCTAGGCCATAAGGAAGCATCTCCAAGGGCCATGAAAATGAGGAGGTCATTGAGTTTTGTATTGACTTTATTCCTGACCTTAAGCCGATTGGTGTTGCTGAATTGCGGCATAAGGGCAGACTGGATGGAAAAGGCACGCTAGGAGGGAATCAAATAATATGTATGTACGGACATTCTCTCACCAAGCACACTACAGTTCTCTACGTATTCCGCCTTGGTGGCTCCGTATATGGACGAACACAAGAATTTTCTACGCTCCAAACATCCGGAGCGGTCTGATGACTGGATTACACGTGAACAAACCAGTAGTTTCACCGGCTGGTTGCAGACATGTACCATGCATGACGCCTTTATTGTAGATGACCTGTACTCGCTGTCCCAGTTACCATCTTCGAATATAATGACTTTCAAAGGGTACGAGATAAATGGTAATACATTTTACACGATCGCCCAAGATAAGAAGAGCACCAACCAAAACAGTGGTGTCCGCTTTGACGCAACAACCAAGACGGGAAAGGAAACATATTATGGTTACATAGAGGACATATGGGAACTTGACTATGGACATGGTTTGAAGGTCCCTTTGTTTGGGTGCAAATGGGTCAATATGACATGAGGCGGGGTAACGAAAGACCCGCAATACGGAATGACAATAGTGGATCTCAACAATCTTGCGTATGAGACGAACCTTTCGTCCTAGCCAATGATGTGGCACAGGTTTTCTATGTGAAGAAAAAGTCTACCAAGTCGAGAAAAAGAAAAGATAAGGAAGTGAATGCATCATACGATGAGCCAAAGCTCCACATAGTTCTTTCCGGGAAAAGAAACATCGTGGGAGTGGATGACAAGACAGACATGTCAGAAGATTATGAAAAGTTTGATGAAATTGCTCCATTCACAGTGAATATTGACCCGAGCATCCAGTTAAATGATGAAAATTTTCCATGGCTACGGCGCAAAGGGACACACGCGAAGAAAAAGTTTCACACCCAAAGATCTGGGATGTGATCGGCTTCACTATCATCACTTTCTTCTGTGTTTCACACCTAGGAGGGAATCTCTGTAATAGTTAGGGTAGTTATGTGTTTTGGCATTAGAAACACGAAGAAATAATATGTGCAAACAAATTCTTTCATGCATTTACAGATTTTTCAGCTAAATGACCCTGAAATTGAAAAGCACTTCAAATCTTCGAAAAGGTTGAAAGTTGGCATGGTATCATAATTTCACCCACATAACATGTGCAAAAAAGTAGAGAGGGTTATGGCAAAAAATGGATGCACTTCGTGTACAAAATGAACAATCTCTTTCAGTATCAGGGTTTCGGACGAAAAATCATCTGTTACAAAGGCATTTCATTTTTTAAATAACCTAAGCATTACCAACTTGAATATAATGATAAAACACACTAATATTAAACATAAGAAAAAAGAATCACTGAAAAATGTATTTTTAAAGTTAAGTTATTCACAAACTAGTGATTCACACAAATTTCAAATAATTCAAAATTTAAACTATTCAAATTTGAAAAGTTTAAGTACTAACAGAAAGTTTGTAATTTTTTGTACCTAAAGAAAAAATATTCACAAAGAAACTCTAAATACAGCAAAAAACAACTTAGAAATAAATGAAAGAAAATAAATAAAGCAAAAAATAAAAAAATAAAAAAGCCCACCTACTGGGCCTGAGCGGCCTGCATATGACTAGAAACCCAACTTGTTGTTGGGCCAGGATGCAGGCCCACAAGGCCCAGTAGGCCCACATGGCAGAATAGAACAGGTAGGCCCAGAAGGCCTGCTTTGGAGAGGAGCTCGAAGGAGCAGCTGTGGTTGGGTTTATAAACCAGTGCGTCTGCCCTTCGCTAGGCGAGGTGGGACTAAACTTTGCACCCCTCGCCTGGCAGCGCACCCTCCTTTAGTACCGGGTGGTGGATCCAGCCGGTACTAAAGGGGGGGAGGGTCTTCAATACCGGTTGGAGCCACCACCCGGTACTAAAGGGGGTCGCTTCCCGCCACTCCGCCTGGCCAAATTTGACCTTTAGTACCGGTTGGTGGCTCCAACCGGTACTAAAGGCCCATCCTATATAAGCAGCACTTACAAATTTAATGAGTTTTCATGTGCTTCTTCTCCTCTGCCCTTGCGCCTGCTTCCCGTCGCTGCCCCCTGCCGACGCCCCATCGCCATCCCCTGCCGCCTGTCCTGGCTGCTGCCGCCCAGCGTCCCGTCGTCGCCGCCCGTCCCGTCCCTCGCCGCCATCCGCGTCGTCACCGCCCGTCGTCGTCCCCGTCGCCGCCCCCCGTCGCCTCGCCTCGCCGGTGAGCTCCTGCCCCGGCCGCCATGTCCACACACACACACACACACATTGTTAATTAGTTGTAAAATTGTTAGTATTTTTTTTATGTTTTTTAGTTATAGAAATATTTATAGAAATGTTAGAAATTTTTCTGTTTTTTTAGTTATATAAATATTTATAGAAATGCTAGAAACTTTTCTATAGTTATAGAAATATTTATAGAAATGTTAGAAAATTTTCTGTTTTTTAGTTATAGATAGAAATGTTAGAAAATTTTCTGTTTTTTAGTTATAGAAATATTAGAAATGTTATAAATTTAGTTATCACAATCCAATAATTTAAAATATGTTACTTTTTGCGGGCATATAGTATTTGTTTTCGACGATGCCCGGCCCGCATCCTCGCCGTCGACCCGTCCGCGACGATGTCCTGCTTCAGCGGACCCATGTCCGGGACTGGGCTCCGCCAGGCTGGCACTAGGAGGTGCTACCTTCAGGGGCATGCCGCTTGGTGAGGAACCCGGCCCCGGGTCCCGTCGTCGACCCTGATCTCCTTTGGTGGCGTTCGCGTGGGCCACATTCGGTGCAGAGGGAGCCGACCCCGCCGGAGATGGTGCGACGCCGTGTCAGGGAGGAGGACGAGCACGCCCGTCGCTACATGGCTGCTATGGACGTTAGGTTCTCCAATACCTAGCAGGTTCCTTGGGTAGATGACCTGAGTTATGATCCTGTGATGGTTCCTTCTCTTTGGGTGTCCACCGCCCGCGCCTCAGGAACCGCGAGTGGCCTAGATTCTTCTATAGTATTCGATCTTTATTAGCTAGCTAGCTAGTGATGTATTTGATATATAATATTCGAGATGATGCATATTATGTACTATGATTTAGTTTATCCTTATTGATTGCATCCATGCATTGTAATTTGAATACTAAATTGTTTTATATTTCTTCTAGATTAGTTAAATAAAAGCTATGGCGGACAATACCGGCAGAGAGGTAGAAGATACCCTGTTCGAGATCATACGCAGCCCTCGCGGGCCAGATGATCAGAATGAAGACTATGACGGCTCCCAATATCTGAACAATACCGGGGAGTGTGATGATATGATATTCGACCGCGACGACCGAACTGATGAATTCATGAACTATGATTATGATTATGATGACGCTGACAATGTTGATCTTGAAATAACAGAGACCGGCGAGGTATATTTATATAAGCAGGCATCTGGTGATCATCACATGATTTTTTGATTTGAAGATATATTAACGAACCGATCTTTCTTCTTTCAGCCCTCCGGATCAAACAAATCTGCTTCTACAGACAGCAGGACAAAGCGAGGCCCGGGTAAAAAGTTGAAGGAGGGTGTAAAGTGCAACATAGATGCCATCAAAGCTAATGGCGCACCAAGCACGCCTAAGAACATTGCGAACAAGTTCATTCGTCAGTGCGGAGTTCTTGTGAGGGACCAACTCCCGATCTCCATTCAAGAATGGAAAGAGCCAAAAAGTAAACGTCCAGATGTTACTTGGGTCGACGACAGAGCAAAAAAATGCTTTGGGAATCTCTCGTGGAAGATTTCACCCTACCATTTCATTTCACTGATGCAGATGTGCAGAAAGTCAAGGACGCTGCTGTTAGGAAGATGGCAATTGCATTCAATACCCACAAGAAAACATTATGGGCCAACTACGTCGAAGGAGGAAGAAAGACTCCAGAATTCAAGGGAACACTGGAGAAGAAAAGAGAACACTGGCTCGCTTTTGTGAAATTCAAGGAATCAGAATTATCTAAGGAACGGTCGAGAAAAAACAAGGCCAATGCCGCAAAAAAGACGCAGTTCCATAGGCTGGGGCCAGGTGGCTACGCGGTGGCAATGCCTAAGTGGGATAAGTCTGAGCAAGAGATGGTGGATGCAGGGGTCACTCCAGTTACTAGGAGTTGGCCCCCCAGGTGCAGAACTTGGTTCTATGCGCGTGTGGGGGCGTTGGACCCGGAGATAGGCCTGGTTTCGAAGAAGGCAAGTCTAAAAGGAGCCGAAGAAAAGTTACCTGAAGCAATAGAAGATGCTCGAAAGGGGGTGTTCATGCCCAACAGAGAGAACGATGAGCTTACGTGCACACTGGGAAATCCTGAACACCCGGGAAGAACACGAGGCAAGGGCGTTGTTCCGTGGTATGAGGGATTTTTGGACTGGAACACCGACTACAGAAGCCGTGCAAGAAGGAAGATGGAGGAGGAGAAGAAGAGGAAGCTGGAGGAGGAGCAGAGGAAGCAGGAAGCAGAACGCCTTCTAGGCCTAGAATCAGCGCACGCGGACTTGGCACTCATATTCCAGCGGCACCAACAACAGATCGACTAACTTAGCCAGGAAAGGGGGTCTCAGCAGCGGCAGCAGCTAGCGGATGATCCATCATCGGATAGCACCGTCCCATCCATGCCGAGAAGCAGCGTCGGTTCCGCCCCGGGCGACGCACTGCTGGATAGATACCCTGTGGATGACATCATGGAGAGCACTAACTGTGAGCTACACTTCAAAATGAAGAACATATCCATGAAGGTGGCGGACGCCATTGGTTATACAAATCCCCCCGATGCAACCTTCCATTGCAACCCGATTCCAGCAGGCTATGCTCGTGTTGTGGTTGATGAGGTGGTGGACCAATATTCGGGGCTAGAGGTTGACATTCTTGTAGGTTTTGAGGGGCACACACTGGGAGAGGCCATACATCGCATCATCCTATGGAGAAAGGATTGCATCATCTTTCGAAGGCCACCGACACCACGTCGTCATCCGACTCCTCCTCGATGTGAGGCCACTCCTCCTCCTCCAAGTCGGGCACAATAGCAAGCCACTCCTCCTTCTTCAAGTCCAGCACAGCGTGAGGCCACTCCTCCTGCTTCAAGTCCGACACCGCGTGAGGCCAGTCCTCCTGCTTCTAGTCCGGCACAACGTGAGGCCACTCCTCCTGCTTCAAGTCCGACACCGCGCGAGGCCACTCCTCCTGCTTCAATTCCGGCACAGCGTGAGGCCACTCCTCCTGCTCCAACTAAGCCACGCCAGCCGTCTCCACCGCCTCAGCAATCGCGGAAGAGAGACGACGCAGCTATGGTGCATAGCGGTACGAGTCGAGGTAGTACAGAAGGTACATGCGGAGGCAAGTGATATAAATATGGTCCAAGCCTCGAGATCGAGCCCATGTCTCCCCTCAGGAAGGTACATCGAGCACGAGTACAGAAGTAATCGAGCTCGAGCTAAGGAGCTAGCAAAAAATGCGGGAAAACCGTTCCCCAGTTGGGAGAACAGGCGGCGCAATCGACCCCCCCCCCCCGCTTGTTGTGCCATCAACACATAAGAGTACCGGCGCCCTATATATATGTGGGCAAACCGTTAACGTTCCCCAGCTGGTTCAATCTGATAGTAACCGAGGAGCATATAATGCAGGCTGAAATGCTCAAGATCACTATTGGACAACTCCTCGAGATCGAGCCCATGTCTCCCCTTAGAGAGGAGGAAGTAAAACGGAAATATGTCCGCGGAAAACCTTTGGTCGAGCCCGAGGAGGTCAAGAACCTCCCAACGAGAATGTATGAATTGCATGATTGGTACATGAAAATTACCAAGAGTTCCAATCGAGAGTCCCTCATGGTGCAAGTCAAGGAAGAGCATGACTTCCATAAGAAAACTCTGTCCGTTGAGTATTCAGAACTATTTCAGTTATTCAATCAAGATGCACTCGACAAATATATCGTCAGTTGCTATTGTGTGTAAGTGATTTCTTTTTGTAATTTAAGTCTCAAGCTAGCTGTAGTGCTCATTGATTGATCATTAATTACCTGTAATTATATATCCTCACTATATATTCTTTCTATGGTATTATGCAGGATGAAGATGCATGAAATGAAAAAAGCTGGACGCTATGGCATTGGGTTCATTGACCCAAATACCATTACTGAACACACATGGAAATTGGAATGGTGTAAAGCAGATGTAGAGAACAAAATGTTAGAGTTCTTGAAGCGCCTCAATATCAATGAAGATATACTACTTCCTTACAACTTCCTGTGAGTCACACTGTCTTGTACTACAAATTCTGTTTTTGCTTATACTAGCTAGCTAGATGTTGATTAGTGTTATGCACATGCCCGCTTAATTAAGACATGCAAACGTGTGCGCATGCAGTTACCACTGGATCTTGTTAGTCATTAAAGTTGAAGAAGGAACAGTTGAAGTACTCGACTCACTACTTAAAAAAGAAAGTGATTTCACCATCTTGAAGGGGATAGTCAACATGTAATTTCAATCATTATTAACTGTATCTCGGTCTATTTAGTTCGTCATTTTCCTGATATCAACTATTTAATAACCCTTATTCATTTTCTTTGCCAGCGGGAAGGGCTTGGGTAAAGTTCATCAAGGTGACTCCAGGCCAATGGCGACAAAAGCTGTTTTGGTATCGACCCAAGGTAAGTAATTAAGTAGTACTAGCTAGCTACCATCTCTTTAATTCTTGTTTCAATACCATTAATTAATTATCATGCTTGATTAATTATTACCTGATTAAATTCAATTCTCGTAAAGGCCCTAAAGCAGGCGCCGGGGACTGATGTGTGTGCATTCTACGTTTGAGAGAACATTCGCATGATGGCGTCCGAAATGAGCAAATCTGATAGACACCAATGGGTACATTTGACAAAACACTATTCACAATTTTTACATGATTATCGATATCTAGTCACACAACTAATATAGACATGCATGCATATTGATCTGCTTCTTAACAGTTCAAAGACGTGCGGGAGAAGCTCCTACCAACGGAGCGCATACGAGCACTTCAAGAGGAAATAGCGGGATTTTTGCTCGACCAGGTCATAGATCCCAAAGAAGAATACTATTACCCGCTACCGCCCCCATGAACCACTCCCAATTGTCATCGTGCTCCGAAGGCACCAAGGCAACATGTAGGAGAAATTGTATATATATACATGTGTATGTGTGAATAATGGTGATTGCGAGACATTCGATGATATATATATATATATATATATATATATATATGATCGGTTCTACGAGAAATTCTATATATTTATATATATATACACATAACGTGTACAATATGTAGTATCGTAAAATACCAGCAAACGAGAAAGAATTAAATGGAAAATACAAAATTAAAGAAAAAGAAATCATGAATCCAAACACCCCCAACATTTTAGTACCGGTTGGTGTTACCAACAGGTATTAAAGTGCTCCCGCCCCCCGACGCTGGCTCGTGCCACATGGTGGCCCTTTAGTGGTGGTTCGTGCAGAACCGGTACTAAAGGGGGGGACCTTTAGTCCTCACTCTTTAGTGCCGGTTGTAGAACCGGTACTAAAGGCCCTTACGAACCGGTGCTACAGCCCGGTTTTGCACTAGTGAAGGCATGGTTCGCAAGCATCAAGTGATTCCAAAATCCCATCAGCATGGAGTTTCTTCATGTGCTTTACACCAATATGACCTAAACGACAGTGCCACAAATAAGTTGCACTATCATTATTAACTTTGCATCTTTTGGCTTCAATATTATGAATATGTGTATCACTACGATCGAGATCCAACAGGCCATTTTCATTGGGTGTATGACCATAGAAGGTTTTATTCTTGTAAACAGAACAACAGTTATTCTCTAACTTAAATGAATAACCGTATTGCAATAAACATGATCAAATCATATTCATGCTTAACGCAAACACCAAATAACATTTATTTAGGTTCAGCACTAATCCCTAAAGTATAGGGAGTGTGCGATGATGATCTTATCAATCTTGGAACCACTTCCAACACACATCGTCACTTCACCCTTAACCAGTCTCTGTTCATTCTGCAACTCCCGTTTGGAGTTACTAATCTTAGCAACTGAACTAGTATCAAATACAGAGGAGTTGCTATAAACACTAGTAAAGTACACATCAATAACATGTATATCAAATATACCTTTGTTCACTTTGCCATCCTTCTTACTTGGGGCAGTTCCGCTTCTAGTGACCAGTCCCTTTGCAGTAGAGGCACTTAGTCTCAGGCTTAGGTCCAGACTTGGGCTTCTTCACTTGATTAGCAACTTACTTGCCGTTCTCCTTGAAGTTCCCCTTCTTCCCTTTGCCCTTTTCTTGAAACTAGTGGTCTTGTCAACCATCAACACTTGATGCTTTTCTTGATTTCTACCTTCGTCGATTTCAGCATCACGAAGAGCTTGGGAATCGTTTCTGTTATCCCTTACATATTATAGTTCATCACGAAGTTCTAGTAACTTGGTGATAGTGACTAGAGAACTCTGCCAATCACTATCTTATCTGGAAGATTAACTTCCACTTGATTCAAGTGATTGTAGTACTCAGACATTCTGAGCACATGCTTACTAGCTGAGCTATCCTCCTCCATATTGTAGGCAAAGTACTTGTCTAAGGTCTCATACCTTTCGACATGGGCATGAGTCTGAAATACTAATTTCAACTCTTGGAACATATCATATGCTCCGTGGCGTTTCAAAAAACATCTTTGAAGCCCCGATTCTAAGCATGGTGCACTAAACTATCAAGTAGTCATCATGTCGAGCTTGCCAAACGTTCATAACGTCTGCATTTGCTCCTGCAATCGGTCTGTCACCTAGCGGTGCATCGAGGACATAATTTATCTGTGCAGCAATGAGGATAATCCTCAGATCACGGATCCAATCTGCATCATAGCTACTAACATCTTTCAAGTTAGTTTTCTCTATGAACATATCAAAAAATAAAATAGGGGAGCAAAACGCGAGCTATTGATCTACAACATAGATATGCTAATACTACCAGGACTAAATTCATTATAAATTAAAGTTCAATTAATCATATTACTTAAGAACTCCCACTTAGATAGACATCCCTCTAGTCATCTAAATGATCACGTGATCCAAATCAACTAAACCATGTCCGATCAACACGTGAGATGGTGTAGTTTTCAATGGTGAACGTCACTATGTTGATCATATCTACTATATGATTCAAGCTCGACCTTTCGGTCAGTGTTCCGAGGCCATATCTGCATATGCTAGGCTCGTCAAGTTTAACCCGAGTATTTCTGCGTGTGCAAAACTGGCTTGCACCTGTTGTAGGTAAATGTTGAGCTTATCACACCCGATCATCACGTGGTGTCTCGGCAGGACGAACTTTGGCAACGGTGCATACTCAGGGAGAACACTTGTACCTTGAAATTTAGTGAGAGATCATCTTATAATGCTACCGTCGATCTAAGCAAAATAAGATGCATAAAGGATAAACATCACATGCAATCAATATAAGTGATATGATATGGCCATCATCATCTTGTGCCTTTGATCTCCATCTCCAAAGCACCGTCATGATCACCATCGTCACCGGCGCGACACCTTGTTCTCCATCGTAGCATCATTGTCGTCTCGCCAACTATTGCTTCTACGACTGTCGCTACCGCTTAGTGATAAAGTAAAGCAATTACAGGGCGATTGCATTGCATACAATAAAGCGACAACCATATGGCTCCTGCTAGTTGCTGATAACTCCGTTACAAAACATGATCATCTCATACAATAAAATATAGTATCATGCCTTGACCATATCACATCACAACATGCCCTGCAAAAACAAGTTAGACGTCCTCTACTTTGTTGTTGCAAGTTTTACGTGGATGCTACAGGCTGAGCAAGAACCGTTCTTACCTACGCATCAAAACCACAACGATATTTCGTCAAGTTAGTGATGTTTTAACCTTCAACAAGGACCGGGCATAGTCACACTCGGTTCAACTAAAGTTGGAGAAATTGACACCCGCCAGCCACCTGTGTGCAAAGCACGTCGGTACAACCAGTATCGCATAAGCGTACACGTAATGTCGGTCCGGGACATTCAACAATACCGCCGAACCAAAGTATGACATGCTGGTAAGAAGTTGACTTGTATCGCCCACAACTCACTTGTGTTCTACTCGTGCATATAACATCTACGCATAAACCTGGCTCAGATATCACTGTTGGGGAACGTAGTAATTTCAAAATTTTCCTACGAACACGCAAGATCATGGTGATGCATAGCAAGAGAGGGGAGAGTGTGTCCACGTACCCTCGTAGACCGAAAGCGGAAGCGTTAGAACAACGCGGTTGATGTAGTCGTACGTCTTCATGATCCGACCGATCTAAGTACGGAACGTACGGCACCTCTGAGTTCAGCACACGTTCAGCTCAATGACGTCCCACGAACTCCGATCCAGCAGAGCTTCGAGGGAGAGTTCTGTCAGCACGACGGCGTGATGACGGTGATGATGATGCTACCGACGCAGGGCTTCGCCTAAGCACCGCTACGATATGACCGAGGTGGATTATGGTGGAAGGGGGCACCGCACACGGCTAAAAGATCAATGATCAATTGTTGTGTCTTTGGGGTGCCCCCTTGCCCCCATATATAAAGGAGCTAGGGGGAGGCAGCCGGCCAGGAGGAGGGCGCGCCAAGGGGGGAGTCCTACTCCCACCGGGAGTAGGACTCCTCCTTTCCTAGTAGGAGTAGGAGAAGGGAAGGAAGGGAGAGAGGAAGAGAAGGAAAGGGGGAGGGGAGGGGGGCGCCGCCCCCCTCCTTGTCCAATTCGGACTAGAGGGGGAGGGGGCGCGCGGCTGCCCTGGTCGCCCCTCCTCTTCTCCCACTAGGGCCCATTAGGCCCAATATACTCCCCGAGGGGTTCCGGTAACCCCCCGGTACTCCGGTAAATGTCCGAAACCTCCCGAAACACTTCCGGTGCCCGAACATAGTCGTCCAATATATCGATCTTTACGTCTCGACCATTTCGAGACTCCTCGTCATGTCCGTGATCATATCCGAGACTCCAAACTACCTTCGGTATATCAAAACACAAAAACTCATAATACCGACCGTCACAGAACTTTAAGCGTGCGGACCCTACGGGTTCGAGAACTATGTAGACATGACCGAGACACGTCTCCGGTCAATAACCAATAGCGGAACATGGATGCTCATATTGGTTCCTACATATTCTACGAAGATGTTTATTTGTCAAACCGCATAACAACATACGTTGTTCCCTTTGTCATCGGTATGTTACTTGCTCGAGATTCGATCGTCGGTATCTCAATACCTAGCCCAATCTTGTTACCAGCAAATCTCTTTACTCGTTCTGTAGTGCATCATCCCGTAACTAACTCATTATTCACATTGCTTGCAAGGCTTATAGTGATGTGCATTACCGAGAGGGCCTAGAGATACCTCTCTGACAATCGGAGTGACAAATCCCGATCTCTATCTATGCCAACTCAACAAGTACCATCGGAGACGCCTGTAGAGCACCTTTATAATCACCCAGTTATGTTGTGAAGTTTGGTAGCACATAAAGTGTTCCTCCAGTAATTGGGAGTTGCATAATCTCATAGTCATAGGAACATGTATAAGTCATGAAGAAAGCAATAGCAGTAAACTAAACGATCAAGTGCTAAGCTAACGGAATGGGTCAAGTCAATCACATCATGCTTCTAATGATGTGATCCCGTTTATCAAATGACAACTCATCTCCATGGTTAGGAAACATAACCATCTTGATCAACGAGCTAGTCAAGTAGAGGCATGCTAGTGACACTCTGTTTGTCTATGTATTCACACATGTACTATGTTTCCGGTTAATACAATTCTAGGATGAATAATAAACATTTATCATGATGTGAGGAAATAAATAATAACTTTATTATTGCCTCTAGGGCATATTTCCTTCATTTCTACCCCATTTTGATGCCTTTACCGGCTTTAGTCGTATAAGCCTTTTTTTTCTCAAACAGGGCTAGGGTTTCACCAGAGAGGGGCTCCGAAGCGTCGGGATCCCACCATAGGATAGGGGGTGTCATACCATGTGTGTACAAGTGTGTTATGGATTTTGGATGGCAAATATTGCACTCCAGGATGTGACCTACTTCAGCAGCATCCACTTTTCTCTAGGGAGTTTCATGACTTATAGCCTGAAAGTCCTAGATCAGACAAACATGAGGGAATCTTGTCAAGAGTTGGGTTATACCACTACAGAAAAATACACTTCCGTGATGATACATGTTTGTCACAGTAGGTCACGTTTTCTATCATGCATGTACATCCATGACGATTTTATGACATAATCAAGATAGTCATACCTGTGCTGTCGTAGAAGTGTTCCATGACATTACCAAAATTATCATCATAGAAGTGTTCACTTCCATGACGACAAAATGCCGCATCATGGAAGTGCTTTCGTCAAGGGTGACCGACACGTGGCATCCACCGTAACGGGTCACCCTTAAGCTATCGGGTCCGGTTTTGGATCTGATAACGTGTTAACAGCCCGGACTGAGGATTTTCCACGTGTAAAACTGTCATTGGCCGGAGGAAACACGTGTTGGCTCACCGTTAGGACAGATGTCATCCATTCGTTGGACGAGAGGCGCCTATGATAGGTCGACACGTGGCACGGCCCAACAGAGGCCCATTCTGGTGAAAAGGCCGGCCCATTTGACTTGGTCAAAAGGTAACGGGCCAGCCCACGGGAAGCCTGTTAACGACTTGTTCATATATAGCCCATTTACGGCCCGCTAACTCACGACCTGTTACGGCCTATCGGAATTAAGCCCAGTAGCTTCATCTGGGCCGTCCAATATGATTCCAGCCCGTTGTAACTTCTGGCCCATGTATGGCCCATGATGTCTTTCGGCCCATACGAGGCCATTTGTAACTCTTGGACCAATAACGGCCCGTGGTGAATCTGGCCGGCAATGAACATATTATCACCCTATAGCCATTAACGGCCCATTATTCCATTGGGTCGTTTCCAACCCGTGTTATCTTTCGGCCTTCTCAGGGCCCATTTATTCTTGGGCTTATTTCAAAGATTCGCTACTTACGGCCCGTTCGGCCTTTTTCGCCAGGGCTAAATTCAGCCCGTGGTTACAATCGGCCCATTTGTGGCCCGTTAATCCGTTGGGCCATTTTCATAGCATCATCAAATATGGCCGATTAACGACGGCCCGTTATGGTCGGCCCATGAACGGATGATTCCAAATCTAGCCCGTTTACGGCCCATAATGTGGTCTATTATTGGCCCATGTTTGGCCGATCGATCATACGGCCCGTTGTTTCTATGGCCCTTAGAAGGCCCATTGTTTCTACGGCCCATAGGAGGCCCATGGTAACTACAATAAATATGTAGCCCATGGTTATTGTGGCCTAGTTTTAAAAAATAGGTTATTGCGGCCACTAGCGAATGGCGGAAAAAGAACTGCACTGACTATAAGCAAACAAATAAACAAGACAACAAGGAAATAAATAAGAAAGCAACTTACGCTAGGCTATCACGGCTATTACACATATTACATCCACTGGGCATCAAAGTTCGCCACCAAAGGTAATATAGGGAACAAAGCCGATATCATATACATGGTTGTCGAGTTGGCGACCAAGGCAAATAAACGCCGCAACAAAACAAGTCCGTAACTGAAACCACTTGAAGAGCTCAAGAAACAATATCTTGGGTACCCATAATGTCTGGCAAGATGCTTAGAAAGCTTATTAACTTTCTCTTGTTTGGCGCTTAAATCCTCCAGTAATATTGTCGTTGCACCGTAAAAGTATGCATCTGAATTCAAGGACTTCCTCACCCTTCACTTCTGTCAAAAGACATCTGATCGATGTCTTTCAACTTGAAGTTGATACTCAAGAAGACGAAGTGATTTAGGCAGCGAGTTCGAAGAGCTTGTGCTAGAAGTAGTGGCCAGTAACTCGAACACTACATCAAGATAGGACTTTTGGGTTCTCTCACTGTTGTCAAGATAGTTTTTATCAGCTTTCTTGGAGACCAACAGGGATGTCTCACTATCTTGAACCTTGTCTGCATTACTTCCTTTACCATTGCATAGTGGGGTACTCTTCTCCAATTGTTTGTCCGCATTCTAAAAGAGAAACAAGCAGACACATCATAGGTTTACCATGTTGTATATGAAACTCATTTTGGTAAATTAGTTCAGTAGTAAAGTGGACAGGATAACAGCATGAAACAAACATATTTCTATGTACCATGGTCACTTTATGGTCTCTATCATTCTAGTTTTTTGTTGCCAAATCAAGATAGAGACACAGTTCAAATAATATTTGTTCAATACAAAGCAGAATAGACATAATATAAGTGGGAAACTATAGAGCAATAACAACACTTGTAATGTGCATGACATGAGAACATAATTGTTTATTCAATTGAAACTGAAATCAACATAGAGCAAGTTACAACAGCAAACCAGTTAAAGAAACAGGTTCAAAACATACCTGTTGCGCCATTGGAGTTTCAATTCCATCCTTTAAATTTGAAAATAGTTGGTATGAGTAAATACAGTGATGCAAGAGCAAAGGAGTATGAACCATAGCTACAGAACCTGACCTAAAAACAATTCTTCTTCTCCTTTAAGCGTTGAGTTGGGATTCGGAGTGGTGGTCCTCGTGCTTTGGGCACTTCAGTTCCCTTACTAACTGCTCGTGTTTGGGTGCTCTATGGTGGAGACGGTGCTGTGTCAACTGGAACTGGGTTATTATCTGCTGGGGTTGGGGTTAGAAGGGGTGTAGCTAGTTCTCTGTCCAACTGGGTAGGGGTACAATCTGCGAGAGTCTGGGTTATGTGTGGTGGGGCTGTTTCTTGGGCAAGTACAACCGTGGTTCTATCTGCATCAACTGGTAGCACTATCTTTTCTGAAGACCGTGTTGTTACTCCCTTAGATACTTCCATCACCCTCTCCAATTCAAATGGCTGATAAACAAGAAAAGTAATTGAATGTACATACATTGTATGATAGATAGGTGCAATGGATAGTGGGGAATAAAAGAGGGCATGAAATAATTCACATTATGATGGCTAACTAAAAAAGATGGAAATACATAATTCAAAATATGATGACTATGTAAAGAGGATGACATGATATAACTATATAATGTCTTTATTAAATAGGTTGGCATGCCATAATTCACATACATGCCCCCTATGGAAACATGATAGCATGATATAATTCACGGATAAAATGACATAATTAAAAATATGATGACTGTAAACACTCAACAGGATGAGATGATATAACTATATGATGTCTTTATTAAATGGGTTGCCATGCCATAATTCAGATAGATGTTGTGTATGTAAACATGATGGCATGATATAATTCAGATATATGATTTATATAGTAAGCAAGTAAGCAGATGGCAATCCATATATGATGTAAAAACTAAGCAATGCAAGACAACATGCATGACATGGGTAATATAACCCTGCCAAGTTTGAGCATAGACCTCGGGGGGAAATAGGACTGGTCATCAGTCTCTAAATCCTCCTCTGAGGAGCTCTCTGTAACCAGCAAGATGTCCGCTTCAGTAGGTAGCATTGTCTGAATACCTTGTTTTCACTCCAGATACTTCCATCACCGCTTCAAATGGCTGATGCACAGGAAGAGTAGTTGAATATACAAACGTTCTCGACAAATGGAACATGTAATACAAAAAAATGATAGCATGATATAATGCACATACATGATGAATGGCTAAACAACATGCATTGCATAATTCACATATATAATGCCTTTGCAACAAGATAGCATTGCATAATTCACATATATAATGTATTGCAACAAGATGGCAATGCATAATTCACATATATGGTAATTAGACACTAAACAGGTGGCATTCACACAAAGCATGTCTAAACTAATCAAATGACATAGCAATGCAAGACACCATACGCATGATATGAGCAACATAACCCTGCCAAGTTAGAGCATACACCTCGGGGGGGGGGGGATAGGACTGGTCATCTATCTCTGAATCCTCCTCTGAGGATCTATCTGTAACCAGCGAGATATGCACTTCATTATATAGCATAGTCTTCTCTGAAGACCTTGTTTTCACTCCAGAATTTTCCATCACCATGTCAAATGGCTGATGCACACGAAGAGTAGTTGAATGTACTAACATTGTTGACAAATGTAATACGTAACGAAAAAAAGGATGGCCTGATATAATTCACATATAAGATGACTTGCTAAGCAGGATGGCATTGCAAAATTCACATATATGATGCCTGGCTAAACAAGATGGCTTTGCATAATTCACATAAACAATGAATAAACTGAATAGATGGCATTCACAAAAAGCATGTCTAAACTAAGCAGATGACATATTTGATGTATAAAGTAAGCAATGCAAGGCACCATATGCATGATATAACCAACATCAGCATGGCAAGTTAGAGCGAAGACCTCAGGGGGTAAATAGGAGTGCCCTTCTCCTTCTGAATCCCCCTCAGAATAGATATCTTCCTCTCGATTACAATCCAAAATGGGTGGAGGGGGGGCTGCCTTTGCACCTACCATGGAGCGACGTCTGCATGAAATTTTATTGCCACGCAAGGCTCGTCTCTTTTTCTCTACATGTTCAGTTCCATTGTGTACAATAACTGACATGCATAGGAATAAAACATAGTGAGATTATGTAAGGAATGCATGCAAAAATCCAGAGTGATGGTAGCTGATGTCTACTACGCAACCTTCTTCTTGTAGACGTTGTTGGGCCTCCAAGTGCAGAGGTTTGTAGGACAGTAGCAAATTTCCCTCAAGTGGATGACCTAAGGTTTATCAATCCATTGGAGGCGTAGGATGAAGATGGTCTCTCTCAAACAACCCTGCAACCAAATAAAAAAGAGTCTCTTGTGTCCCCAACACACCCAATACAATTGTAAATTGTATAGGTGCACTAGTTTGGCGAAGAGATGGTGATAAGTGCAATATGGATGGTAGATATAGGTTTTTGTAATCTGAAAATATAAAAACAGCAAGGTAACTAGTGATAAAGTGAGCGTAAATGGTATTGCAATGCTAGGAAACAAGGCATAGGGTTCATACTTTCACTTGTGCAAGTTCTCTCAACAATAATAACATAATTGGATCATATAACTATCCCTCAACATGCAACAAAGAGTCACTCCAAAGTCACTAATAGCGGAAAACAAACGAAGAGATTATGGTAGGGAACGAAACCACCTCAAAGTTATTCTTTCCGATCAATCCATTGGGCTGTTCCTATAAGTGTCACAAACAGCCCTAGAGTTCGTAGTAAAATAACACCTTAAGACACACATCAACCAAAACCCTAATGTCACCTAGATACTCCAATGTCACCTCAAGTATCCATGGGTATGATTATACGATATGCATCACACAATCTCAGATTCATCTATTCAAACCAACACAAAAGTACTTCAAAGAGTGCCCAAAGTTTCTACCAAAGAGTCAAGACAAAAACGTGTGCCACCCCCTATGCATAGGTTCATGGGCGGAACCCGCAAGTTGATCACCAAAACATACATCAAGTGGATCAATAGAATACCCCATTGTCACCACGGGTATCCCACGCAAGACATACATCAAGTGTTCTAAAATCATTAAAAGACTCAATCTGATAAGATAACTTCAAAGGGGAAACTCAATCCATTACAAGCGAGTAGAGGGTGTCCGTGTACAAAAAGAGGGGTGCGCTTTTTGTACCCCTATAACTGTGCACAGGCAGTCTAAGCCGCGGGCACCACCGCACTGAGCAAGGCAAGGGAGGTGAGCCAAGGTAAGGCCGAAGCTCGAGAGGAACAGAACGACGCCAAGACCAAGACCACAAAGAGCAAAGAGGACGAAGCGGACTCTCCCGGCAAGACCCTTGCCGGGAGGCGGTTTTAGCAAACCCGGCAAGACCCTTGCCGTGGCAGCTCGTCCCACACCTACGGAGCGAATCACCCTTGAGTCCACTGCCCCCATGGGGCAAGGATTCAGGAGACATCCCCGTGGTTGCATGCAGATCTTTGTGAAGACATTCAAGATCAGATACACACTATAGAAGATGACGACCCATGGCGGGATCCCAGCCAAGGAGGACCACAAGGCCCCCGGCAAGAGCCTTACCAAGGATGACAGCAGGCACCACGGCAAGACCCTTGCCGGGGCCCCGGCAAGACCCTTGCCGGGGCTACGGCGAGGCCCCTTGCCAAGGACACCCGTAGGGCCACCATCGGGCCCACGCCAATCAAACCTTCACCGCTGTTCGCATGCAGCTGCTGATCCAACCAGTTGGGCAGACACCTGCGTGGCGGCAAGCGGATCTTCGTGGAGACCCACCATTGCGCCACCTCAGCTACCTACCTGCCTACATGGCACCGCGGGCACCGCTGGCCAGGGCGCGTGTCAACACGAGAGGGAGCGGCGACGGACGAGACAGGGCTCTCCCCCGTCCCCGATAAAGCAAGGACACCTAAGCAAGATGCATTTAAGGCGCCTTGTCATGTAATGCGAGGGATAGACTCGCATCACTATACCCTTTCCACCTCCTGTGTGCCACTGTGGCAACCCCTTTCCCTATAAAAGGAGGCCCAAGGCGACCAGGAGGAGGATTCGGCTTTTTGGAGCTCCTCACGCCCCATTGCTAGTTCAAGAACACCAGATAAACAAACCACCAAAGCAGAAGTAGGGTTTTACGCATCCTCGCGGCTCGAACCTGAATAAAGAGACCGTGTGCTATCTGTTTGATCTGCTCTTCTCACGACTCCGCGCCCCGCAACCGTAGTAGGGATTCATGTGATCCCGTTGGTGTCGTTCCTACACCGACATCTTTGGCGCGCCGTAGGGGCGCGAGCCAGAGAATCGGCTCTAGCAGTTAGTTCGACGCTTCTTCATCGCTCATGGCGCCTAAGAAGAAGATGACGGTGGCGGTTGGCCCGTCGAAGCCGTGCATCCTGCCCCGACGCTGGCGAGCAGCGGACCGGTCGCAGAAGGACCCGGCGCCGTTCGCGAACACCAACACCGCCCCAAAGAGCCAAGTTTGGGAGGCGGCGATGTTCGTCTTGCTCGTAACGGGCCGCATGCCGCCAAATCCCAAGACGGAGCCAGGCCCTCCGCGGGTGGCGTGGGGCCTTCCAAAACGCTGCCACCCTCCCGGCGACGCGAGGGCTTCAAGACTCACGCCGGCGCCCGACGGCGCGCTCCTCTCAAGCGGCGTATGCGACGAACGGCGAATCACGCCGAGGACCCCGCGCCGCCATGAAAAGTCCCGAGCGCCACTCCCGGATCTAGAAGACCTGCCCGCCGCCGAGGCGCCGGTGAAGGTGGCATGCGACCGCTGGTCGGATAGAGCTCCTTCGACATGGTCAAGTCGGGCGCATCACGATCCGTGCAGGTTTCGCTGCCACCAACGCCGCCAGAAGCCTCGCGCGCAAGACGCAGCTGCTCGATTTCCCTCCCACTACGGGAAACTCGGACGAATGGAGAGCCACTATCCAAGCCTTGTTGCGGTGGCCAACAAAGACGAACCGGTCCGTGGAGCCCCGGTCGGCGCCCGACGGAGTCCCACGCACTGCTGGCGGGAGAGCCGGCGGCGCCGCAACCACGTGCACTTCGCCTCCTCCTCGCCCGTACCGCGGGACGCCAGCCCGCTGCGACGTTACGGGCGACGAGATCTCCGTAGCATCGTCCGACCATGGGCCCACCGTGACCAGCGCCAAGTTCTTCGAACGAGAACATGAAGACGCTCGAACCACTATCGAGCGCCGGCGCGGAGCGCGCCACCAATCAGATAGGCGAGCAGGGCCTGCTATGAGCCACCCAGCACCGGGGAGCCCTGGAGGCCTACCTTACGAGGTAGGCTGTCTGGCTTTTACCCGTGAGCTGCGGCAGTTCCAGTGGCCCACTCACCGCACCTTCAAACCCGACGTGGGCGAAAAGTACAGTGGCAAGACCCATCCGTCCGAGTTCCTCAGCGTCTACACCATCGCGATGCAAGCTGCCGGAGCCCGTGACGATAAGGTGCTCGCGAATTAATTTCCGTTGGCTCTTAAACCCAACGCCATGTCGTGGTTGATGCACTTGCCGGTAGACTCTATTTCCTCCTGGTCGGATTTGTGCCATGAGTTCGTGGGCGCCTTTACTGGAGGCCACCAAGCCCATGGCCAAGCAAGCGACCTGCACGTCATTCCCCAGAAGGGAGGCAAGAGTCTCCGCAAGTATATACAGAGGTTCAGCCGGCACAAGACAATATCCTCGATGTTCACCCCGCCATCATCAGCGTGTTCCATCAGAACATGCGTAATCGCAAGATGCGCGAAGAGCTGGCAATGAACAAGGTGAGAGATGTAGCAGAACTCTATGTTCTTGCTGACAAATGTGCCCGAGCTGAAGAGGGAAGGAAGTACCCCGACGAAGATGCCGGCGTGGAAACCGACTCCTCGGATGAGGATATTGCCGCCCCGGCGAAGAAAGGCCGACGCCGCAACAGGAAGCGCAAAGGAAAAGCCGTGCTTGCCGTTGAGGGATCTGATGATGCTGGCTCCACCAAGAAAACCAAGGCAGACGATCCCGGCAAGGAGGTTGCCGGATGTGTCGCCTGCCGGGCCTTGGTGGCTGCTGAGAAGCCAGGAAACTCTGACAAGCGATACTGCAAGATCCATCGCATCAAAGGCCATGCTCTCCGTGATTGCCGACAGGTTGAGCTCTCGCTGAGAAGCGAGAGGGCTGAGTATGAGAGGCGGACAAGGAGAAGGGCCCAGACGGTGCCGAGGGTCGGCAAGAAGCGTGACGACCAAAGCGGGCCGTCGCGGCAAGGATAAGCAACAGAGAGGCCGCCTGGGCCGTGATGAAAGCCGTAAGACGACGATCACGAAGAGGATGACGAATCCGCGACCAAGAGTTTCAGAAGCTACAGAGGCCATGTGCGCCGACACATGGCGCCTCGCTGCATACTTCTCACCGCCGGCTTAAACAAAGGGCGCGAGAGATTACAGCGGCAGAGCCGCTGCTTGATGCCCAAAGGTCACCAAGTGGTCAAGCACACCTATCATTTTTGACATCGAGGACCACCCCGATCGCACTATCATGCGGTCGGTGCTTGCCATTGTTGGTTTCACCAACAATACACAACCTCAAGGTGATGAAGATGCTAGTCGATGGCGGGGCGGTCTGAACTTGATCTCTTTGCCGTGATCGAGAAACCGAGATTCCTCGATGGAGACCTCAAGAGACGGGCACATTTCGGGGGTCAACCCGGAAGAAGCCAACCCAAGGGAAAGGTCACGCTGCCGTGACTTTTGGAAGCGACCTGAACTACGTGACGGAGAGGGTCGTGTTTGATGTTGCCAAGATCCCTTGCCCTACAACGGATCCTTGGCGCCAACACAGCTGTTCATGGCAGCGCCACACTACGCCTACAACACCCTCAAGATGCCAGACCTGTGACGATCATCACCATCCCTCCGACGAGAAAGATGCACTAATTTGCCGACCAACTATACCAGAAGCAATTGCAGCAGCTGCCACCACTAGGGCGCTTGCTCCCGCTACCGGGACCCCGGAGGGAAGAAGAAGAAGAAGACCGGTGCGACTCGGGCGCCCACTCCGCAAGCGCACTCTTCTGAGTAGCGCCGCCGCCGAGGACGTGCTTGAGAGCTCCGCCGGTGGAAGCAAGAAGCCCAGGGCCATACCGCCAGGAACCAAGAAGGTTTCTGTCAATGAGGATGGCACGGGAGGAGCTTTTACCATAAGCTCCACCCTTGACGACAAATAGGAAGACACACTCGTCACCTTCCTGCGGGCGAATGTCGATGTGTTTGCATGGCAAGCTTCCAACATCCCCGGTGTTCCCAGGGAGGTGATTGAGCACCACCTTGCTGTCCGCCCCTCATGCGCGCCCATCAAGGTAAGGTCGAAAGCAAGCTTTGGAACGACAAGAGTTCATCACAGAGGAGATCCGAAACCGGAAGCAGCGGGTTTGGTAAGAGGAGTGCTCCATCCAACGTGGTTGGCCAATCCGTCGTGGTGCGCAAGGCAAATGGGAAGTGGAGACTGTATTGATTACACAGATATCAATAAGGCTTGCCCTAAAGACCCTTCCCGCTGCCAAGATCGACCAGATTGTTGACTCCACGGTGGGTGTGATCTGTTGTCATTCCTGGCGCCTACTCCGGCTACCACCAGATCTTCATGACAAGAGAAGACGAAGAGAAAACATCATTCATCACCCCATGTGGTACGTATTGTTTCATGCGTATGCCTTTCGGGTTGAAGAGTGCTGGTTCAACGTTTGCAAGGGCGGTCCAGATTGGTTTTGAACCCTAGCTCCATAGAAATATGGAAGCTTATATGGACGACATAGTGGTCAAAACCAAGGACAAGGCAACCTCATACCAGATTTGCAAGAAACATTTGCAAACCTGCGCAAGATCAATCTCAAGCTGAACCCCGAGAAGTGCGTCTTTGGCATCCCGTCCGCAAGCTTCTCGGGTTCTTGGTGTCACAACGTGGATAGAGGCCAATCCGACAAAATCAAAGCTATAGAGCAGATTGAAGCACCTAAGAGGATCAAGGATGTGCGCCGGCTTGCTGGTTGCGTCGCCGCCATGGGCAGGTTCATGTCCAAGTCTGCCGAACGCGCCCTTCCCTTTTTCAAGATCCTGAAAAAGCGGGCCCATCGAGTGGACGCCGTGAAGTCAAGCAGCATTGCAAGGTTTGAAGAAATACCTCTTCCGCGCCAATACTAGTTGCGCCTAGGCCACAGGAGCCGTTGTTGCTATACTCCGGCGGCAACGGACTGTGGGTCGGCCAGACCGGTGGCACAGAGAGAGGTTGACGACGAGGTTATGGCAGCGGCAGAGCCCGACACCACCAATGCAGAGACGACACAGCCAGTTGACGTGCGGCCGAAGAAGAAAATGATGCAGCACCCGGTCTACTTTGGTAGTTCCCTCCTGCAGGGGGCTAGATCAAGGTACTCCGGCATGCAGAAACCGCTCTTCGGCCTTCTTATGGCCTCGAGGAAGCTGCGTCACTACTTCCAGGCACACGAGATCACTGTTGTCACTCACTTCCCCCTGCAACGGATTTTGCACAATCCGGATGCGACGGGAATAATTGTGGAATGGGCACTGGAGCTGTCCAGCTTTGGCCTCAAGTTTGAAAGTACTTCGATGATTCAGAGCCGAGTCCTAGCAGAGTTCATTGCATAATGGACCGCAACGCCTGACGAAGAAGCCCAAGAGACTGCTCTCCCCGGCAAGGAGGCAAGTTTTGATTGGATCATGTACTTTGATGGAGCTTTCTCCTTACAAGGCATCGGGGCTGGCGTACTGCTTGTCGCGCCCACCGGAGAGCACCTCAAGTACGTGATCCAGATGCATTTCCCTAGGCAGGTGTCAACAAACAATACGGCAGAGTAGGAAGGGCTGCTTGCCGGTCTTAGGATCGCGGCGGACCTCGGAATCAAGAAACTCATCGTCAGGAGGGGACTCACAGCTTGTCGTCAAGCAAGTCAACAAGGATTACCAGAGCCCGTTGATGAAGGCCTACGTCGATGAAGTGAGAAAGCTGGAAGAGCGTTTCGACGGTATATAGGCTGAACATGTTCCCGAGCGAGAACGATATCGCCGACACTGTCAAACGCTGCTGCCCTCAAGTTACCTGTGGAACCAGGTACCTTTGTGCTTCAGCTAACTCAGCCATCCGCTGATCCGTCCAACGAGCAGAATAAGAGGAGGAAATCGGGGCCGGCAGTACTTTCCCGCCGAGCTCCCGGAGCCGCCGACAAGGATGTTGCTGGGGATACTGAGCCCGCCACGGGATGACTGGCTCCGGCGGAGCGTCAAGCTCTTGCCGTCGAGGCAGCCGCTCCTATAGCGGACGAGATGCCTTTAGTCCTCGCCGTCGAGCCCCAGGCTCCAGCGTGGGCACAACATATCGTCCGATTCCTCCAAACAGGGAACTTCCTGAGGAGTAGGAAGAAGCGGAAAAAGTAGCCCGTCGCTCTACCATGTACCAGTTCGTTGATGACGTCACTGCATAAAGAGAGGCGAGCGGTGTGAAATTGAAGTGTATCTCTCGAGAGGAAGGATCGGAGCTATTGGCGAGATACACAGAGGCATATGTGGATCCCACATCGGTCAAGGGCCCTCGCCGCAAGGCATTCCGGCAAGGCTTCTTCGGCCCACCGCCCTCCAGATGCGACGACACTAGTCACCGGTGTGAAGCGTGTCGGTTCCATTCAAAGAAGCTTCATCAGCCAGCTCAAGCCCTTCAAACCATTCCTCTCTCCACGGCCCTTCTCGATGCAGGGGCTCGACATATCTGGGCCCTTTCCCCCGCGCCGTCGGGGGCTTTGAGTACTTGTACATTGCAATCGACAAGTTTTCACAAAGTGGCCGGAGGTGGAGGCAGTGAGGAAGGTCACAGCTCAGTCAGCCGTCAAGTTCTTCAAGGGACTAGTGTGCCGTTTTGGCGTACCCAACAGGGTTCTCACCGACAACGGCACACAGTTTACAAGCCGCACCTTCATGCAATATACCCAAGACCTCGGCAGCAGAGTCGGTTTCGCTTCCGTTGCTCACCCACGAAGCAATGGTCAAGCTGAGAGGGCAAATGCTGAAGTACTGCGAGGATTAAGGACCAAGACCTTTGACAGGCTGCACAAGAGTGGAAGGCACTGAATTGATGAGTTGCCGGCGGTTCTTTGGTCGATCAGGACGACGCCAAATCGAGCCACCGGCCAGACACCTTTTGCCACGGTATACGGGCGAAGCGGTTCTGCCCATCGAACTCATATCTGGGTCACCTCGAGTGCTCGCTATAATGAGCTTGAGCAAGAGAAATCATGGCAAGATGACGCAATGCTCCTTGAGGAAGATCGTCTTGGCGGTTGTGAGAGCAGCACGCTACCAGCAAGCCTTACGCCGCTACCATAGCTGCAAGGTTCGTGCCCGAAGCCTTGAGGAAGGCGACCTTGTCCTTCGGCGTGTTCAATCAGCCAAGAATTCCAACAAGTTTACGCCGAAGTGGGAAGGCCCTTATCAGGTAATACGAGTCACCAGGCCTGGCGCAGTCCGCCTGGAGATCAAGATGCCGCCCGTGAGTAACTCCTGGAACATTGAGCATCTTCGCAGTTTTACCTGTGAGGCGCGGCTTGCCGCCCCGGCAAGCCACCTTTGTACAAGCATTGCCGAGGATGCATGTAACCCTTTGGACAAAGCCAGTATGGACCTCGAGCATAAATAAATGAAGCGCTGGCGCCCTAAGTTATAGCATGCATGCTAGGTCGAGTCTCGTCCTTGGTTAGGGTTGATAGTGCTTAGAAGCGACTAACCCCTAGCTTAGAGGTCGAGAGTGCGTCTCTTTGCCATTCTTTTGTCTTCTTTGGTTCGCAGGACTCACAGATATCCTTGCCGGATCACTTGAGGACGAAAAAGAAAAGAGGGACAGACCGACATCTAGACCCTGGCAAGCCAGTATTGCCGGGGGCTGCAAGTACAAAGATTCACCCACGGCAAACCAGAGTTGCCGGGGCTACAACTTCAGATAAGTTCTTCATCCCTTATCATGCATTCCCTTATGGACTGAGGTATGTGAAACCTCATTTTTTCCCAAAGCTACCGTGCTCCCTAAAACTCTAGGCCCTAGGGCTCGCTCACGGGCCAGGTTTGGTCGAGTCATGGCAGCAAAAGGATGAAACGAGGAGCTCTGAACCCACCTCATCCCTGCCTCCATGAAAGCGTGAGAAAGGTCGGCGAAGTGGGAAGACGGCAGGGCCTGTTGTCGGGCAAGGAAATGTTTATCTTGGTGATATCAAGGATTTACTCCTTGTCGGGGTTCTACCCGCAAAAATGACCCGCAAGCATCCCTTTTTCATTAAAAACATTCCACTCAGGTACAACCCATGGGGAATGAAAACATGAATGATGGGATTGCAAGTTTTAAATTCAGCTAAGGCCTAAAGGCTTACAAGCTAAAAAGAGATAAGGTGCCGTAATCCTTTTCTTGTCCCTCTCCTCGGGAGGCAGGTCAAGGAGGCGAAAGGGCAAAGGGACGCCAGGCAAGCTACGGGTGGCGTGGAGGCACCAAGAGAACATCTCGGTGGCCGTCCGGCTGGATGGTGATGGCGGCGCCGAAGCAGAGCTCAAGACGAGGCGGCAGGACGCCAAGACGCGTCGAAGGCGCCGGTGCCACAGATTGATTTGACGGCCTTGCCGCCTGCCCTCTTCCTCTTCCGCAGCCTCCCAACGCCAAATTACCCAGCAGCATAACCCCGAGAAGTTCAGAAGCCGGCGACATGATGATGGGATCGCCCGGTGCCGACGGAGCGGAGCCCGACACCTAGTCGGACCCGTCCATCCTGCCGCCGCTACCCTCGTCGTCGCTGTCGCTGTCCTCCTCGCCACTCCTGCCGAGGAGGAGTTCGCCATCGAAGAGCTCTCCACGCAGCACCTTGCCCGAGTCCCGGCACCAAGACCTTGACGGAGAGGAGGCCGCCCATCGCCTTGAAATGGAGAGTGAGCCCCGCCGTCAAGCGGTGGATATGAGCGAACGCCTTCCATCCTCGACAAAGATACATCACGTGAGGGGCTGGGAAGTCGACGGAACTCGCGTATCGCTGATCCAACAGCCCTTCATGTGCAGCCGCAATGACTCGGCGGATCCAGCTCCATCTCGCCGCGAATGGAGTCGGGAGACGGCGATGGCGAGGCGGCGGCGCAGCCCGATGAAGAACTCGCATGGATCATCCCCAACATGGCCTCCATGGGGAGGAACTACGGAGGAGGCGAGACGCGCCGCCTCGACCTCCTCTACCCCGGCGCCTCGGCCTCGCCCCTCCCCTTCCCTCGCGTCGCTCGCTTACCGCAGTGCAGGAGAAGGAAGGACGTGTTGTTGAGCGGCGACCCTCGCCGCCACCATTGAAGGGAATTCCCTCTCCATGCCGATGCCGAGGGGGAGAGGAAGTGAAGGAAGAAGAAGATGGAAGAATGCGGACGCCATCCCCGCTCTTTATAAAGGAACGGGTGGGGGCTCGCCGCCTCTCAGCCAATCAAGACGCGAAGGCACAGGAACTGGACCAACCTGCTGCCCGCCCGCGATGGCCCGGTTTCCCACCGCCGCTTCGCCACCCCAAGCGCGCAAGAACCACGTGGCGACATGCGGGACGAGGCGACGGTGAGGCGACCTCTCCCACCCCGTGACCGTGGGGAGTGGACGCTATGAAGACCATGCCTTGGCCCCGTTCAGTAAATGGGCCGCGCCTCCACACCTCCCTCCGTTTATGGGGAAGGCGCGGGCCGCCTCCTTTCACATTTACTGCGACATGACGCATGTGCGCAGAGCTCAACCCCACGCATGCCGCCCACGTCACGCACGCCTCCCCACGCCGAGCCACGCGCGGGAGGCATGGGAAGCGTAGGGCGCGAAGAAACTTACCACGGTAAAAACCACCCCGCCTGCCCGCGCACCGTTTTTGGGCCTAGCCCAACGACGCGATTGCGCTTACGTGTGGCCCAGGCCCGAGGGCTCCTGTCGGTGTACAAAAAGAGGGGTGCGCTTTTTGTACCCCTATAACTATGCACAGCAGTGATGAGCCAGCAGGCACCACCGCACTGAGAAAGGCAAGGGAGGTGAGCCAAGGTAAGGCCGAAGCTCGAGAGGCACAGAACGACGCCAAGACCAAGACCACAAAGAGCAAAGGGGACGAAGCGGACTCTCCCGGCAAGACCCTTGCCGGGAGGCGGTTTTAGCAAACCTGGCAAGACCCTTGCCATGGCAGCTCGTCCCACACCTACGGAGCGAATCACCCTTGAGTCCACTGCCCCCATGGGGCAAGGATTCGGGAGACATCCCCGTGGTGGCATGCAGATCTTTGTGAAGACATTCAAGATCAGATACACACTATAGAAGATGACGACCCTTGGCGGGATCCCAGCCAAGGAGGACCACATGGCCCCCGGCAAGAGCCTTGCCGGGGATGACAGCAGGTGCCATGGCAAGACCCTTGCCGGGGCCCCGGCAAGACCCTTGCTGGGGCTACGGCGAGGCCCCTTGCCAAGGACACCCGTAGGGCCACCATCGGGCCCACGCCAATCAAACCTTCACCGCCGTTCGCATGCAGCTGCCGACCTAACCAGTTGGGCAGGCACCTGCGTGGCGGCAAGCGGATCTTCGTGGAGACCCACCATTGCGCCACCTCAGCTGCCTGCCTGCCTACATGGCACCGCGGGCACCGCGGGCACCGCTGGCCAGGGCGCGTGTCAACACGAGAGGGAGCGGCAACGAACGAGACATGGCTCTCCCCCGTCCCCGATAAAGCAAGGACACCTAAGCAAGACGCATTTAAGGCGCCTTGTCATGTAATGCGAGGGATAGACTCGATCATCTGTACTTTTCCACCTCCCTGTGCCACTTGTGGCAACCCCTTTCCCTATAAAAATAGGCCCAAGGCGACCAGGAGGAGGATTCGGCTTTTTGGAGCTCCTCACGCCCCATTGCTAGTTCAAGAACACCAGATAAACAAACCACCAAAGCGGGAGTAGGGTTTTACGCATCCTCGCGGCCCGAACCTGAATAAAGAGACCGTGTGCTATCTGTTTGATCCGGTCTTCTCACGACCCCGCGCCCCGCAACCGTAGTAGGGATTCATGTGATCCCGTAGGTGTCGTTCCTACACCGACAGAGGGGGAGAAACATCATAAGATCCAACTACAATAGCAAAGCTCGCGATACATCAAGATCGTATCACCTCAAGAACACGAGAGAGAGAGAGAGAGAGATCAAACACATAACTACTGGTACATACCCTCAGCCCCGAGGGTGAACTACTCCCTCCTCGTCACGGAGAGCGCCAGGATGATGAAGATGGCCACGGTGAGGATCCTCCGCAGGTGCCTAAAAGGGTCCCGATTGGTTTTGGTAGCTCTGAGAGGCTTGCGGCGGCGGAACTCCCGATCTATTCTGTTCCCCGAAGGTTTTAGGGTATATTGGTATATATAGGAGGAAGAAATATGCCAGGGGAGCCACGAGGGGCCCACGAGGGTGGAGGGCGCGCCCAGGGGGGTCGGCGCGCCCCCTGCCTCGTGCCTTCCTCGTTTCTTCCCTTACGTACACCCCAAGTCTTCTGGAATGCTTCCGTTCCAAAAATAACGCTCCCAAAGGTTTCATTCCGTTTGGACTCCGTTTGATATTCCTTTTCTTGGCATCAAACAAGGAAAAACAGAACTGCACCTGGCTCGGGTTAATAGGTTAGTCCCAAAAGTGATATAAAAGTGTTTAATAAAGCCCATAAACATCCAAGATGGATAATATAATAGCATGAATACTTCATAAATTATAGATACGTTGGAGACGTATCAGTAGCAACCTTTGGATAACCAAAACCAATGATAGCAGGCAGATAATGGCTTCAGTAAAAAAATACAGATAATGTCTTCTTTACTGTTTATTTCCCACCCAACATGAAACTCATATTAGACACCAGAGATTAACCAGATAGTAGATAGATACTATTGATTGCGGCCCCGATATGTACCCCACAACCATTTAAAAACTCAAGTTTGACCATTAGTTTGGAGCTGACTCAGAGTCTAATCGATGAACAGGATGATAAAGTAGCATGTAATATTAAGCGATGCATAACATAAGCAGATACGAAAGAGGGCGACCTCTCTTGTGGACCCGTGTAGTCCTCGAGGACATCTGCTCGGTTGATGATGGTAATGCAGTTGTCATGGCTGCTAGCGGCGGGGAAGAAGATCTGAGGTGGCGAAAGATAGTTTGGAGGCCGGATCCTTGCTGTGCTGGACCCTTCTGTCGTTGGAGCAGCTGAGCTGGGGTGGACAACGACGCATCAGGAGCGGGACAAACCACACAAGGTTTTCTTTGAAAACTATCTGTAAGAGAAGTAATTCTGTAAGGGTTCGTTTGAATTGGAGGATTATAAAAACGCAGGGATAGGAAATACACAGTAATAGGATAGGAATGCACGTGCAAAATAGAGAATTTAAATACATAGGATTTCTGCCAATCTGGGTGTTTGGTTCACAAGAATTGGAAGATCACAGGATGAAAAGAAGCATGGTGAGATTAGGTCAAACCACAAGAAAATGTATGGTTATAATGCTATTATGCTACTATCTCTTAGTCTTGTGCTTCATGAATAGGAATTTTAAAAGGAGGACAAGTGGATATTAAAATTCCTACGGTTTTTCTTTCAAGGAGATACTAAAGGAACAAATTCTACAGTTTTCCTTTGCTCCATTCCATTGAACCAAATGCATGAATAGTAGTGCCATAGGAAACTTTCCAATTCCTATGTTTTTCCTTCAGTTTTCCTTTCAAGCACTAGCGATTCTAGTAGGCAGGCTTGAGCAAGGAAAAGCCTACACTCAAAAAATATTTTTGTGCTACTTCTACTACTTTGGACCTAGGTCACTGCCCTACTAGCTCAACTCCTAGGCCCATCGACAAATGCACAGCTCAAACGCGCAGAGATAAATAATGATGGCGTTTAAGAGAGTCCAACACGGATAGCTAAGTTGCCTGGTACCTCACTGCTTGTCATATAGTAGGAGAAACTAATCGTATTTCACGTTCTACGTGTGCTCAGTGGACAATATATATATAACATGTAGAGTAAAAAAGAGATGCAACAAGTGTACAACCTCTTTGCCGAAGCCATGTCGATCTCAGTGTGATTGGGTTGGTCGGTGAGGATGCTCCGGCTGACTTGGCTGTCAGAGGAGGGGAATAAGATCTTAGGCTTCTGGAGATGGATCCCGAGGTACTGCTCCGCTGTGATGGAGGATTTCATCGTTGGAGCAGCTCTGGTGAGTTGTACGACGCCGAGGCTGTCAGGACAAGAGAGACAACGTTAACCCGAGTGGAATTCTAATAGCATCTCCAATAGATGACGTAAAATACATAACCACAAAGTGCGAGATGTAAAATACATCAGCCGCTCATCTCTGAACTTAAGTGTCGAAATTTAATTTAACTGTTAAAACTAAAATTAACTGTCGAAACTGAATTTTTCTGTCGAAACTGAATTTGACTGTCGAAACTGAACGTACTAGTAGCAGAAAATCAGTAGCAGCAGCGCGTGCGAGAGCTGGGGCAGCTGGTCGTGTAGCAGCATCAGGGTGAGGCTAAGCATTAGTCGACTAACTTTTTCATCTCTCATCAGTTGATTTTCCAGCCGTTGGATACGAAATCAAGGGCCTGCAGTTCATCTTCAACCTCCACTCCCCTTAGCCGCCAGCCACCATCAACCAAACCGCCGCCCCCGCTGCCCGTGGCCGGCGGTGCACCGCCCCGCCCGCCCCGAAACCACAACCCCACTTCCGGTCCGCCGCTGCCCCGACCATCCCTCTAGGCCCCCCCGTGCCAAGCTTTTTCTGCGGAAATCCCCACGCCACCGCCCCACCACCGCCGGCAACCACCGCCCCACCCTGAACCCTAAGATAGATAGTGGGGTACCTCTCCGGTGAGCCCCTCCTCCCCGCTGCGGCTGGTTCTTCCTTAACTCCGGCGAGCCCCCCACCCCCTGTAAACCGACTGACCCAAAAGTCGATTCAATCGACTAAAGTGTAGCCAAATCAGAGCAGCATCGCAAGCAAGAGCAAGAGCGAGAGCAGCAACACAAGCAAGAGCAAGAGCAATAGCAAGAGCAGACCAGGCAGAAGACCGAGAGCAAGAGCAGAGCAGCAGCGCAAGCGAGAGCTAAAGCAGCAGCAGCTCCTACTGATGTGGACGTCGCCACCGAGGGAGCGACGCCGTGGAGGAAGTGGTCGGCGACGCCGCCGTGGATGGAGCCGCGCCATGTCGGCTCGGGACCGAGCGCCGGCAGCACCGTGAGATCAAATCAAGAAGAAAATGCGGCGATTTGTGTACAACCTCTTTGGTGGTGCCGATTAGGCCTCAGCTTCATCCGAGGAAATGGTGATGATGCTGCTCTTCTGGTGGTGCAGGTGAAGACGGTGGTGTGGGAATGGAGGTGGCCTGAAATACGAGGGGAACGTCAGGGCAGCTCCTTGGAGGTGGAGGATGGGGGGGGGGGGCTGAACCGGCAGGACGATGAGATCGACGACGGATCCTCATATGGAATGGTGGATGAGGGACGTCGAGGTGTTGCTGTGGACGACGTCGTTGGGGAAGAGGCTCTGGCTGGGTGGCGGATGGAGGAGGGTGTGGGGCTTCACGGGTTTTCGCGGCCTCGGTGTATGAATGGGTGGGCTGATGCGATGGGAGTGGGGAACCATGGCTTACAGACGCGCTTGTCCGAAATGTGGGGTAAGTTATGAAAGGACCCCCACCGATTTGAGCTAGGCGGTTCTTTCGATTCAGGTGTATAACGGGCATTTCGCGTGTCTGGATTTCGCAGGAGGTGGGAGTTTTCATGCGTGTTGTAATTTTGGGATAGCAAGGCGCGGGTTGAGATGGAGGGAGTTTTTGGAGCACAACGAGACAAAGATATATCTTAAATATTTCGGGGTAACAAGGTGCGGGTTGAAATTTCCGAACAAGCTTAACGTGTATTGTACCAAATCAATTCACACTACAAATGCCATTCAAAACTTTGAATTCATGTTATGTTCAATTAAAATATTTCGCTACGTATATAATGCATGCAACCTGCTACTCAAATGAACGTTTTAGTGCATTCCAAACGTATATACTACCGCTTCAATATGAACTAAATTTGAATTCGTTTCTCTATTTGAATAAGATCTACAATAATGATTGTTGTGAAGTCAAACCATTTGAATTCGTTTCTCTATTTTAATAATATCTACAATCATCATTATTGTCAAGTTAAACCATCATTTGTGTATTATCTTCACAGCACACCACATGATTACTGTCGAGTTAGATATGAACTATGTGTACTATATGAACTCGAACTCGATTTTTGAATCCACTTTATGTTGATTTCAAATCACAGTACATTTCAAGCTCTAGCTAGATCTTCATAATCTAAACCATGTCTCATATGTATAATGTGTTTATCACATAATGTATGGTGCCCGCCCCCTACGCCTACAAGTATTTAAATGTGACTTGCAAACGCCACACATTACCACAAATTCAAAAAAAAAGTGAGATTGTTTGATATATAGTATTGTTTAGATTGTTCGATATTTAGTTGTAAGCTGCAAACGCCACACATTATCACAAATTCAAATAGAATGTGAGATTGTTCGATGTATAGTATGGTTTAAATTGTTCGACATTTAGCTGTGAGTTGCAAATGCCATGCATTATCAAATTATGGTATAACTGTGCAAAACCATAGCACGCGTATCATCGCTATATTCATGCATGCATATGTTTATAACACTATGATATCCTACTAAAATATATGAATCCACTTTCATATCAAATTATGATCTTTGTTAGTCTCTTACACCCACACAATCCTCTAACGTTTGTAGCTAGCACTAACTTTCTCTCGTGCATGCACACGCCCTCCTCGCTCTCCCACTCCCTCAGCATTCTATCCATCGCGCACATTCATTTTTTTCTTTAGGTCGTTCTCCCACAGTCTCCACAACTCCTTTCCGACACACACAGATCGATAAACCTCTCCAGCGATGTCTGCCTACAACATACACACGCACCTTCCATCTCCTCCTTTCTGTGTCCATGTCTCGTGTCTCTCAAATGGTCCCACACACGTTTAAACTCTCGCCCCTCTTTTCATTGATCTCACAATCGCACACTCCTCCCCCTATCTAGCTAGTAGCTCGGCCTCTCGCACCACCTCCTAGATCCATTCTGTCTGTCTATCCATCTCGCTGGGCCTTATTTTCCTCTAACAAATGGATGTACACCGACCGATCTCCTGCTATACATATATCTAGCTAGGTCCTTATAACTCGTTTTTTCCCATGCGTCGATCGATCTACCTCATTAGTTATGTCTCTCCCTTCCTCTGACAAACAACAATTGATCTACCGATATAGTTAGGTTTGCTTACCAAACACATGGTTCCCTTTCATCATCCATGCATGCGTCCCGACACATCTATCATGCACAGGCACACACGGAAACACATCCCCACTCTTATTGATAATATTGCAGTTCTACTCTCAGTTTGTCTAGTAGGCCTCTCCCACCATCTTCGAGAAGCAACTCCATCACCCATCCAACACTCTACCCCTCTCCCTCCCTCCCTCTCTCTCCTCTCTCTCTCTCTCTCTCTCTCTCTCTCTCTCTCTGTGTGTGTGTGTGTGTGTCCCAACCTATTTCCCGTCCTTCAGTTATGTATGGATGTCGACCGATCTCCCTCAAGACAGAGCTGGGTCTCTCCTTCTCAACCCATATATGAGTCGTTCTACCTCTATAGTTAGGCCTCTGCCTCCCCCCTCCCCCCACACACACTGATACATCGAGCACTCTAGTCTTGTCTCCCTACCACACACAAACTAGCCATGTGCCCTCTGACCTTCCGGTAGGTCAGTCGCCCTATATCTTTGACTTGCACACACACAATTTCAATGGCTCTCTTCATCGATCTCGCACCCACCCACTTGATCCTCTCTTCGACTCTATCGATATCTATGACCCCTCCCTCTCTTCTCGTGGATCACCCCCTCTATATATGATATAGATATGCCTCTATTTCACACACATTGCATGTGTCAATTTTTGTTTGAGATGTCATCGACACATATACCCACAAATACATTCACGAAATTACACCCCACCCCCCCCCCCAACAAAAAACACTCACAAACGCACACGCCATCTGTCTAGGTTTGTATCTCTCTCTCACACACACCCACGTAGGTGGGGGACGTGCACGAAGAGAAGAGGTGCACGCACGGCGCACGTACTCCCGTGTCTTTCGAAACCACACCGCGCGGGTACACGATGGAGCTCATTTATGTACGAAAAGGCAGCCCACGTGGTAATTTGACATGCGTACTGGTTGTCTACTTGATGGACGATCATCTACCATGGGTGAACAAACAAATTGCGACTTGATGCGTTATGTTAAAAAAGAGGCAAACCATGTGGGGCCTACCTTAGAGGCAAGGCTGTATACACTCGAGATGCTTTGTACGTATTGCGTACTTTTGATGTGTCCCGTCAACTCGCAGAACGAGGAGAAGCTTGGTTAGTACGCCGTCTCCCCCGCCCACGGGCGCTGTGGCTCGTAGGACGAGGAGAAAATTTTACTACTCCCTCCGTTTACTCCTCGTCCCTACCTTGGTTAGAGAGATTATCATATTGTTTGGAATATATGTCCTTTAGTAGATTTCAATATGAACTACTAGTACATACTCCAAATACTGATGTATATAGACGTATTTTAGAGTGTAGATTCACTCATTTTGCTCTGTATGTAGTCCATATTGAAACGGACGTAATAGTACTCACTCTCCCTCGCCCCTCGACCCTCGCCCACGTGGTGGACGTGCAGCAATTCATTCGGTCTCATATAGCTAGAACGATATATACTGCAGTACCATTATTGCTTGACTTCCCGAAGAGGCGAAGAGCCAATCGCAAGGTTAATATTTTGGAGATGCCAAGCGCAAGGTTTATAGGAGAACGAGTAGTAATCACTACAAAAAAAGACACATCCGTGACATTTTGGGCCGAACGAAATTTTTTCCTGTCATACTTATGACACTTCTATGACAATAATTGTGACAAAACCAGGTATCATCATAGATGTGGTGGGGTCTACTTCTATGACAAAAAATCATGACAGAAAATGAGCTTTTCATCCTGGGTGGGCCGGAGACACAGCTGCATGACGTTCTTTGGGCCGTCCATGACAGAAAAAACCATGGTAAGCGAGGGCGAGGAAAATATCAGGGAGTTCCCGGTTATGGTGGCTGGTCGGTGGCCGAGCGATGCACGTTTCTTTCAGACGCGTCTGCAGCGTGTGTGCGGCGTTAGCGCTCTGGCGAACCGAACAAGGTGTTGGGCTCTAATCAAGCCGAAGCGATTGCAATGTAGGGCTACGTTCTCGAACCCGGCGATCGATCGATCCTTGTTGTTAATCGAACCGAGTGTGATTCGCCGATACTCCTCGCTAATCAAGCCGATCGATGCCGCTCTGGATGAATAGTGGCGTTGTTGAGGGGTTTGGATGAACAGTTCGGTGGGGGTTGGATGAACAGACCCCGTGGTAGTAGAGGCTGTTGTCACTGGATGAAACGATACCCGATCGATGGGCGGTGGATGAACAGGACCACGTGGAGGGCTGGATGAATAGGACCCCATGGAGGGTTGGTTGAGCGATGGCGGTGGAGGGCTGGTTGAGCGATGGCGGTGGAGGGCTGGATGAACATTAGCCCATGGAGGGTGGTTGAGCAGAACCCGTGGAGAGGGCTGGTTGAGCGATGAGCCGGTGGAGGAGCGCGCGGTGGAGGCTGGATGAACAGGAGCCCGTGGATGAACAATCACAGGTGGAGGCTGGAGGAGGTTGACGGTGGATGAACAGTAGCCCATGGAGGCAGTCGACGATGGAGATGAACAATATCCCGTGGAGTCCTGTTTTGCGGTATGCCACACCCCTACCGATGAACAGGACCCCCGTTTTGATCGTAGCGCTCCAACACAAGTCTGTTTCCTCCGTTTTGCGGTACACCACACCCCTCCCGATCAACAGGACCCCGTTTCGACCGTAGGAGGCCCGCTTCCTCCTTTTTGCGGTACGCCAGACCCCTCCCGGTGAACAGGATCCTGTTTCGACCGTGCCCGGTCGAACACAAGGCCGTTTCCTCCGTTCTGCGGTACGCTAGGCCTCGTTCCATCGGCTATTCCGTCCAAGCCGGTTGGCTCTCGATGAACATCATGCTTTCCGTTGCCTCCCGATGAACATGACGCATTCCGTTGCCTCCCCATGAACATGACGACGACGCAGTTTCTCCGTTCCGAACCAGCCATGTACATGAGCCCTGGCCGTACGTATGCGCGAGTAGGCGTTCGAGAACCCGCCCGTATGTACGTACGTGGCCGTATTTACTTTCTTGCAACATGGCCGTTGTACGTACATGTACATGCTACGTGCGCGCCTCTACTACAACACATGCCCTTCCTTACACGGCCACGGTTCATCGCTGCAGCCTGCAGACAGATCAATCGACCAGTATGTAAGTCCATGTTCGCGACCAGAATGACAATGCTACGTACGCTTCGACCAGGTGGATCCCGACTGTGAGTCACTTCCTTGCGTGTGAAGATGTAGCTGGTGGGTCCCAACAGTCAGGGGGCGAATCATTTTTTTGCCCGTAATATGGATGCACTTCCTTTCGTGCGAAGATGTAGTTGGTGGGTCCCAGCAGTCAGGGGGCGAATCATTTTTTTGCATGTAATATGGACGCACTTCCTTGCGTGCGAAGATGTAGCTGGTGGGTCCCAGCAGTCAGGGGGGAAACGTTTTCTTCGTGAAATATGGTGGACTGTCCGGTGGGTCCCCGATATCAGGTGGAGGAATCATTATTTTCCATGTAATAAGGAGGAACTTCCTTGCTGCGGCCGTGGACCCAGCTGTCAACCTCTCCATGTATGGTACTCTTTAGATGGAGGTCATTCCTTGACCACGTTGACCACGCCGCACCGAGAGCACCAGGGCAGTGGACGACGGTGAGGTCTAGGAAGGGGACGACATGGAGCCGGGGAAGATGCGACAGTGGATGCCCACGCGCAGAGGAGTACGAAGGTTCACTGGTTCGGTTGCGGTGTGAGGCTGTCGTCACCGCAGGGCCTAGCCAACGGTGGGAGTAGTAGGGGGCGGTGAGGCTTCCGCGGCAGCACAACCGGCCACAGGAGGCAGGAGCAGGCAGTCTTGCCGGCGCTGGTTTGGGTGGCTGGTGCAAGAAGAGCAACGATTGAAGAAGCAGCAGGACCGTTCGATTCAAATCCAACGGTCACTGCTGCTAGAATCGTTTGTTGACTAAGTTGACAAGCCCTGCGTACGCGTCAACTTAGTAGGCCCATAGGTCAGCCTCCCAACCGGTGCGCCCCACATGTCAGTGGGAGGAATCATTTTTTCGCGTAATAAGGAGGCAGTTGATTGCGTGCGGCCAGGCCAGCGGAGGGAGTAGGGTTTGCCGGTGAAGCCCGCGCGGCATCACCGCAAGCCACAAGAGGTGGGAGCAGGCTATCCGACCGGCGCTAGTTTAGGCGGCTGGAGCAGGAAGATCAGATATTGAAGAAGCACGTCGGCCGTTGGATGGACATCCAACAGTCACTTCTCCTAGAATCGTGTGTCGACTGACAAAGCCTTGCGTAAACAAGTCAGCCTCAAAATCTATGGCGTGTACAACCCATTTGCTATTATTTTTATAAATTTTACTCATTTTCTAATTCATATGGAATTTATTCAGCCCATTTTCCATTTTTAGAATTGCTGCCCATTTTCTGGTCAGTACCAGGGTTAAAAAATTGAACTAAATATGTGTGAAATTTTGAAAATTTGCAAATTTTTGCTAGGGAACAAAATATTCTTAATCCAAAAATTAGTAGCCATACTAAAAAAATTTAAAAATAAATTAATACTATGTCATGTTAAATCCAATGAAATATAAAATATCAGTGAAGAACAAAAACAAAAATAGAAACTAATTTCCCATTTGCTATAATTTTTTTGGAATTTTCAACCCCTTTGATATTACTTTTAATAGACACTGACCATACTCTTTGGCCAGGCCGGAATGCATCCCTCCCCGTCTTAAATGATTTGTAGCCCAGTAAGTCGGAGAAAACAAATAGGCCTTGCTTGGGTATTCTTCAAAAAGAAATACTGGGCTACCTATTTTCCCAAAGAAAAAACTGCCGGGCTGGTCATGTTGTTAGATGGGCCGCAGAGACCGCACAACCCAGTTTATAGCCTGCTCCTCCGAATTACTACTCAAAAGAAAAGTTGTGCAATTCTGTCGTTAATTGACTATACGTTGAAAATGATGTGGGTCCCAGATATCAGCAGGGTGGATTAGAGTAAAAACGAGGGGTGCATCTCAGCAGTAAAAGAGGCACTTTCTTGTGTTCGGGAGTGGACCTGGTGGGTCCGCACTGTCATACTCACAACTACAGTCCTCTCCCGATTCACTATGTTGACAGGGCCGGGCGCCGAGGCCGCGGCGAGCGCACCAAGGCGGAGGATAAAGTGTTGTCGCCAATGTGCTGGGCTGGGTTGGACATTCTTATTGAAAAATAAAAATGGTCCGAAACTATTTACGACGTTGACTACGATTTGCATGGGTCCGCTGGTTGCAGGAAGAAAATGTTGGGAGAAAGAAGACTGGTCACTATCTTTGCCTAAGAATAATATCGACAAAATGTAACGACACTATCATAGGAAATAATATCCTCCTGTTAAATCATGAATTTAAAGAACTGGTGCATGAGCATTTAGCTTTATTTATTTATTTACTTATTTATGTTTAAGGGACCATGAGCATGTACCTAGGCCGGATTCATGTGGGAGCCTCCTTCCGATTAATTATGGGCTCCTCTATTGGGCCTTCATCGATGGGCTGCATGTTATCAACAAGTGGAAAATGTGTTCCGTCAAAATAGTATGCGCTTCACGTCGATGCAGGGCACTAAAGGATCGGGCCGTGCAACGACTTCCAAAACATTTTGTTTGTCATTCTAACAACACATTTATTCAACCAACAGACTAAATATACTACTGATTGTACATTGAAAACAGCAGCAGCAGCAACCAGGGCTGGGGGTGCAACAGAAGCAGTAGGCAGGCCAGAAGAGTAAAGACGCAGCTCTCTCTTCCAAACCAAACATCAGCCGTCATTACAAAAAGGCTACCTAAAAATAATAACTGTATGCATCAAACTAAATAAAGATCCTTCTACACCAAGTGTACGCATCTAACTAACTGGCTCAGTTAGACGTGACTATTTAGTAAGTTGTGGAGATTGGCTGACGGCTTGAACCAGATGGGTGCCTGATGGGGGAAACTCCAGCCAGCTGGTCGAAGTCTGATACTGGCGACCCTCTGTCCTACTTTGGGCTGCAGAGCGTGGCGGCACATATCAGGGTATGGTGCATGCAGAGACACATGGTACGCTGTGTACACACAGTTTTGCCCGATGAACGAAACCGCGCTGCCATCATGATCCATGCCGTCGGTTATCTCTTGTTAATCGGATAATTCAGTCCGAGAAACAAAGAGCATGTACCAAGGCTACTTACTAGCCTCCAGTCAAAAATTCCTGAAGGCCCAGAGAAGCTGGGATCCTGCTCAAAGACCATACAGTGACTGTGAATGTATTCCGCAAAAAAACACATCCGGTAGGTGCGAACGGTCATAAATCATTCGCCGTGATCTGGTCGAGCCAGGAACCACCTGCAACTGCCATGCCGCTTTTCTTTGAAAGGTTCTGGGATTAGGAAGGGTAGGGACACCAGGCATCCTACAACATCATATCAAGTTGGAGTCAAATAAAAAGGGCTCTTAATGTAGTCCATCTTAAGAACAGCATGTTATGAGCATGTATATTTTTCAGTAAATGTTGACAGTAATATAAGCAAGCCATCATGATATCGTAGGAAAGTAACATACTGCTGTAACAGCCGCTTGTAATGATGACCGGAGTAGGCCAGCAATACGTCCATCCATAGGAGTCGACAGCGTAAATGAAGCCCTTGTGTTCAATGGCATCATAGAACCATGGAGGATGTATGATTGTTCGATGGACGTGCAGATTTATCCACTTACCGCAGTGACCTGTCAGATAGGCGAGACCGTGGTTGAAGAACGCAATTAGCCTGAAGTCTTTATAATTTGCAGATCTTGTGGGCACTTGGCAGATTACAACCTTGAGCAAATCAAACTTGGTATCATGTTGGCTACTGTAAGATTCTGAGTATTCTAGGCCGTGGTGCCAAAGCAGTGCAGTGTTAATTGAAGGAAGGGGGATCAATCGCCGGGTGTAGACCTCCATGAGCTTCCAGCTGCCGCGACCATCGATGAGCACCATCCAAGACGTGTTCATGTCGACCCAGTACATACTGTTAATGTAGTTGAGGGTGACGGGGATCGGATCGCAGTCAAGGGGGTTGATACTCGCCACCCTACGATCGTTATGCTGCGTGACACGCCGGATTGTCCACATGCAAAACAATGAGCTTGATTACCTCTGTGGGGAGCAAATTCCAGCCATTCTTTCGGCGGACGCTGCTCGGTTCTGCCATTGTTAGTGCTTGGGTTTTGAATGAGGGGGGGGGGAGGCTCCTTAGTGGGGATGGAAGATTGGCAAAGATGGAGAAGTGAATATGTGCTGCGGGAAGTGGATAGGTGATGATGACTACAACACGCCGCTTGACTTACGAGACACATACCAGCATCGTAGGGTCATATCGATGACAGACAACTTGCTTGAGTGATCACAGTACTGGTACTCCCTACAGTACCTACTACTATGCCCTAACTTGCTTGAGTAGAGTATTAGTGGAGTAGGACTGGAGGAGTATTATATTCTAATCTAAAAATAGTTACAATGTTCAATGCCCGAGCATGGAACGACTACGAACCGCCATCGGTGCTAACTCCAATCCCCAACAAACTTTCGCTGCGAGACATGGTAGTTGCAAAAGCCCGCGACGCAGTTACAGTACGTGTGTAAGGGTGGCGGTTTTATCAAATACTATGGATTAAAAACAAGCCACCGTCGGATGGAAATCTGACGGTTATGTGGGATTCACCAGGATTGAGCTCGTGGCGAACAATCGCTAGATATCATTACTAAAAAAAGGTTAAAACACCGGGGGCTATAACTTGCACCGGCTGACCAGTAACAATGATACTAACATAGTTGTAAAATGGTCAAAGACCATGTCTACGTGGTGTTTGGAATTATATGCAAAAAAAATTAGCAAGATGCTCGTGCATTGCATGGAACATCAAGATGCATTCTTGTACAAAACACCTGTTGTGATTGACCCATGCAAGAGTAATCCCATGTGTAAAAACTAATGATATCTTGAGAATTTTATTGAAAAATGGTATGTCAACGATTTCATCGAAAAAATGATATCTCGAGAAAGATGATAGAGGTGAGGAGTGGGGCATGGTGGTGACTGGTGGTCGGACTGGGCGGAGGCATGGGGATGGACGACGCCGGCAGCGGCCACCATGCCAGATTATTCCAGAGACTTCCTTTTTTAATTTCTCAGCAATGAGGTTGTGGGAGATAAGGATGAACGAGGCAAGGCCTTATCTGTAAATGTGGAGAGAGGTTCGGGTATATTTTGTAAAATTGTCATAGTTTGCTTTCTATCCGTCAGATATAGATTAGAAAGTATATATTATAAGATGGCAGGCACACCATCATCACCAACTCGATTTTTTCTCTACCTCTACTCCTATAAAAGACTCAGTTAGTGATGATGGTGTGTCTGCCATCCGCCATTTCTGACCATTAGATCTTCATCTAACGACTGTGATGTAAGTTGAGGCCTTTTGCAACAATTCCCACTTCTCTGCTCCAGTTTACACAAAACCCCTTGCGAAGGAGTTCACGGCAAAGGAAGGGGCTCGGGTGGGGACGGTGGTTGTGGGGCGGTGGTGGGGCCTCACCGAACGAAGAAAACTCAACGCTGGTGGGGGCAGGGGTGGGGGGTGGGGTGGCGAAGGAACACAAGCGGTGGGGGCCGGTGGTTCGGCCCGTCTGCAAGGTGTGTTCTCATGGGAAGCCTGATATGTTCCTTGTCAGGAAGGGGAGTAGGGACATCTGCAGTCAACAGCTGATAGAGCTGGCCTGTACGTGATCGATAGGCTTTTAATTAGTAGCGGCAATACAACACCGTAATTTCCAGCCAGTTCCACTTTCCCGATTTATATATCCTGGTTATGGTGTACCCCTTTTATGTACACTACGATCTGCCTAGTTGTTGTGTGCTCTTGTTATCATGGTTTGGCAATAAACTCTCTATACAGTATATTATGAACCTAATGACTATTTTGACCTCGAGGAGTCAAAGGCAGATGGGCTGTCCCGCTCACCCATCAAGGTGCCTGTTCTAATTTGGCAAAGGTTTTATTGATTGCACGTATCTTGCATAAGTTGTCTTGCATTTCTTTTACTTTGTAGCACCACCATTTGCTTAGTTTACTCATCATATATGTCAAGATGCCATGCCCATCCATTATCAATACATATTCCATCTGTCATCATACCATGTTTTTCCACTCAAATGTTGTTCTTGTGCATCAGACATCAGAAAGGAAGAGGGTGATTGCCGAACCTGAAGGAGCAACAACAAAGTCCTTGAAAAACGTGGTGGTGCCGGAGATATCAGATAGCACCCCACTTATATTGGCTCTACAACCAATGACACAAAACGTAGGACCGACTCCAGCAGACTGTACCCATACTTCACTGGCCACACCACTAGCCCCACCACACAGGACCTGCACTCCAAAGAAAAGGTATGCCGATTTCAGGTTGCCATAGCACCAATGTACCACGAAAAGTCCCACTCCAAAAAAAAGTACAGCAAGTCCACCGGCGAAGACCTATCCCAACTACAGAGACGGCCAATTCTTGCAGATTGGAACCCCATTCCAGTTATTCCTAGTTTAGAATACAATGCTTTCAATGTTGTTAGGGACTACGTGCATATATTCCCATCATGGGAAGATTATAGTGAAGACAAACACCATTTTCATATCTTCCTGTCCCACTTACATGTAAGTGCTATTATTCATGGTGATTATTTTCCTGTTTTCTGCTGATTGAACACATCAATGATTTACATTACATTGTTGTAAGTAGGTGAGGGTCAATCTGGATAGTCATGACGAGCAAAGCTTGCTTGCGCTTTTCAAGGAAGCATTGCAGCTGTATCGATGTTACCTGAGGAAATCACACTTTGATGGCAAGTCTATAAACGAATTTCTGGTGAAGTCTCCTGTGCTAAATTTAGAAGACATTGAATGGAAAAACCTTGTTATGCACTGGTCTCGTTCCCAGGACGAGGTACTGTCTATGATATCACAGGACAATTTGAACTTCTACTTTTCTGCATGTGCCTTAAGGATCTTTTTTGCAGGAAATCTGCTGGAAGAAGAATTCCGGTTTGAAAAGGACGACAAGATATCGCAAATATGTTGGCTGCTGCTTTGCTCTTGTTAGTTCCTGTTGTCCTGTATCACTGTACTTGCATACGAACCTGGTTCATTATGTGACAGCAGTATGCATGATAGCTTGCTTATCAATTGTTCGCTCCAAATTATCTGATCTGTATGAATGGTTACATTAGTGTAGAATATATCCAATGCCAGTGAAATTGTTTAGCTCTGCATTGTTCTTGTAAGTACCTGCTGTCCTTTATTAGTGTACTTATATTGACAGCTAGTTGTACATGTACCATCACTCTGCAGCTTATTTTCCTTTGCCCTCCATTTTCTACACATCAGATCTATATTTACTCTTACCATAAGGTTGGATAACACCGATGGTACTGAAGAAGTTTAGCTCTGCATTGTTCTTGGTTGTACCTTTTGCGTGTATCGCTGTACTTACATTTATAGCTACTTGGTTATGTAGCATCACTCTTCATCTTATCTTAAACATTCTCCATTTTTTCTTATATTATTACATCTATATTTACTCTTAACAAAATGTAGAATACAGGCAATGCTTATGAAGAAGATTCTGTGGTAAACTTCTTGAATTGCCCCCCCCCCCATCAGCATGGACAAGGGCTTTATAGAGCCTGTCTTCACCAATAATGTAAGTTTGTCCTTCTCAAGCCTTCAAACTTTGTTGTGTATATTTGGTTAGGCATGACTGCAACAACTGTTTATTTTTGGTGTTTGCATCAAATTGCATGTTTAAAGTTTATTATGTAGTTCATAAACAAAAGTTTGTCCTTCTCAATTTAAGTTTTCAGTTGTACAACCAAGTTCCTTCTTCATACCATGTAAATTAAACTATATAGAGCAAGTGATCTTCTTTTGCACTTCATGTATGCTTCTATTCTTGATCCGTAATCCAGTGGTGTGGTGAACCTACCCACTACAACACAATGTCATATTCTGCACTGTCTTAATTATGAACAATGTCATATCATTCTACTACTATTTAAACCGTCTCTTTATTTGCCAATCTGAAATGGGATAAATTGACAGCACACTAACCATTGATACTTATGAGTTCTTGATCTGTAATCCAGTGGTGTCATGAAGCTGCCAACTCCTTTACAATGTCATTTCCTGCCATGTCCTGACTTGAACAATACCATATTGTGTCAATGCTATTTTAAACCGTGTCACTTTATTCGCCAGTAAGAAATGTGATGAATTGTCAGCACTCATACTTATATGTGCAAAACCTGTCATCTGTCTACTTATTTATCTTTCAGAGTGAGGAGGATATAAGTGTCAAACAAGCGCAATCTCATCAACTTGCTCAGCTGCTTGCGCTGCAGCTCCCGAGCAGGGCTAACCTTTCTTGAACTCTATTGAATGTTGACGATTTTGTATATTATTTTGTCGGCGTGTTTATTTTTCGCCACAATTATTTTGAGTTGCTGATAAAATAATATACAAAATCGTGAAGATTATTTGTCGGCGTCTTTATTTGTCGCCACTATTATTTGTCGCCACTATTATTTAAGTGCTGATAAAATAATTATTTTGTCGGCGTGTTTATTTGCACAATTATTTTGAAGTGCTGATAGAGCTCGCCTGTACGTGATCGATAGGCTTTCAATTAGCAGCTCATGAGAACGTCGTGCTGACAATTATTTGTTGCCACTATTATTTTGTATATTATTTCTGTTGCTCGTCCTGCATCTGCACAACAAGAACGTCGTATGATAATTCATGAGCCTGCTTCCCCAGAGGCTCCTGAAGCTGAAGACATTCCAGCTATTGACCCCACCGCAGCTGAAGACATTGGTCACCATGACAATGTAGAAGATGATGAAGTCCTTCCTCAGATCGAGCACAAATGTGGTATCATCGCCTGTTCTCACGAACAGCGAACTCATTAGCATTGGTCGTCCTTTGACGCCAATTTCTCAGGGTGAATCATGGGCTGATTACCCTCAAGACTTCCCCCGTCAAGAAGAAACACCAGCTACTCCCCCAACTCAAGTCACCACTCCGGTGCTTGAAGATGATGACTTTGAGGCCCAACCTACTCCATCTCCACAAGCGTCGCTAGTGTTCTGAAGGCTTCGTAAAGGACCAAGGCCACAAGTCACTCTGTCGAGTGTTCCAGAAGGAGAAGAGTGCCAATCAGTATCACGTCAAGTATTTCCTGAAGCCTCTCCTACTGCGAACATCCCCGAGTCTGAAGCCAAAGCGGCTGAAGATATTCCGGCTGCATCAGCTGATGAACAAGCAAAACCAAGAATTGAAGAAGAACGTGTTGCTACACCCCCAACCAACCCTAAAGTTATTCTCGAGGAGAACGTGTCCGACCCTCCAGCTACTCAAGTGGAGGTTGATAACATTGAGGCGACCACCAACACCAACACTGAAGCCAATGACGTTGTTATGGCTGAAGCTAATGTGGCGCCTGAAGTTAATGTGGTGCCTGAAGTGATTGCACCTGAAGCCAATGCCGCATCTGATGCAAATCTGCAGCCTGAAGTCAATGCCAGTGCTCCATTACCGCCTCCAAGGCCACACACAATCGAGCAAACATATGATCATTGTCAGCTGGTCACTGTCAGATGGCCCATTCTGGTTCCTCCGCCTGCTGCTGGTCCTCATTTTGATTATCACGTCGAGCACAGGCCTCAGGTCCAGAAGCCTAAGCCAAGACTGCCCAGGTTTCCAAGTACTGCCACATCACCAGGGTCATTCAATGCCAATGGCTTCATTGCGCACAACACTTTCTTTGATAGCGCCAAGAACCCCTATTCCAAGCCAATGATTTGATCAGATCGGTTCTGGAGCTATCAGCAGCGCAGTTATTATTCTTGTGTTCTTTATGACCAAGGGCACATCTTTCCACATATGCGTCTAGACTGTGAAGCCATTGCTGGACTGCCCTGCCTAGAAGAAGCCCTTTACTGCTTCGATGATGCTGGACTGCTGTACTTTGTGACTGATAAGGAGCATTGGAATGAAGAGCTTCTGCTACAATTTTATGCTACCCTCCACATTCGCGGCTACAACAGGGATCGGAGACTTGGGTCCTTGAGTGAATGACAGGCAATGTCCACCATGAAGCCAAAGCTCTTGATATCATTGAGCTAACTGGCCTGCCCACTCCAGGTGAACTTTTCGAGCCTGGTTGTCAGCTTCACCGCAATGCATTGGAGAGTATCTTCCATAAGCCAGAGCCCAACATGAGCCAAATGCTAAGCATGATGAAGCCTCTGCCACGCGACGCTGAATACCCAAGAGAATTCTTTGTTGAATACCTAGAGTATCTGGCCCGCACGATCTATCATATCATAAGGCGAACTCTATGGCCCATCAAAGGACATTCTTCTATAGCGAAGCTTGAAGGAGCAATGAAGACTTTGGTCTTTTACATGTTCAACGACATCAGCTTCAATGCTCAAGACTTCTTTATCAGGCATTTGGCTGCATCATGCTTTGATCTCTTTGGTCTGAAATTCTACGCTCCATGGGTTATGCGCCTTATCAGGCTTCATTCAGCTGTCAACTACCAGCCTTCTGCTCGCAACCATCTGATTTTTCTGCCAGAGGTTGATATGTCAGTTGAAGCCATATACCCAGAGCCTGCCAAGGAGCCTGTTTGTCTTCACAATGCTGATCACCAAAGTTTCACACAGCCCATTGAAGGAGTCCAGGCAGTCACTCGTGTTTATCCTCTGGCTGGCAATACACGTGGCCCTCATCGTGCCAATGCTGAAGCCACTGAAAGCACCATTGCGCAAAGGCCTCGAAAGAGATCTCATGTTCTTAATGACTGAGAGCTTCTCGCCGCCCTTCATCAGAAACATGATAAGCATCACTACTGGCTGAAGCGGCAGATGCAAAGCCTCTTGGTGGACGTAAATCACATTCGCAATCTTGCCACCAAGAATGCATTTGTCACTCATGAAACCTGTCGAAGGTCATGGAAGAGTTTGACATTGCTGAGTGCTGAAGCCGATCTTCAAGACAATGGCTTCATCAAAAGATTCAAGTTTGACTCCACTCCTCCAAGGAATGCTGTCTTGCGTCGAACTCCCTCTCTTGAAGACTCTGACTATTCCTCCTCAGCTGCAATGGTGAATGCCAGTGTCATAGATGACCAAGATGATTCTACCTCACCACCTCCTACTTCGGCGCGTATCGACACTGCACCAAGTTCTTATGCACCACCAAACCCCGACGCCGACCCTGCAACTTCACCTACTCCTTCTGGGAATGAGTAGAGACTCTATGTCTTCAAACCTTTTTGGTCCTTACTGACAAAAGGGGGAGAAGCATATGAGTTGATAGTCTTCAAGCGGGTCCATATGGGCAGATGCTTTATATTGTGCCTAGTGTTTACAACTCTCGCTTTTGATACATTTGGTTCCTTGAGTTGTAGATGGTCGTCTGCTACTTGTTTGCCATTCTGTGATGCGATGATAAATTCCGCACGAAGTCATATTGCAGACGTCCATTTTTCATTATGCATGTCATTATATTTGTTATATCAAATCATGCATGATGAATTTTCTTCATAAGTTGAAGAGGATCTCCACAAGTACAACATGCCATGTGCATTTGCATTCCAAAAGCAAATTACTTATATGCACATCTTCAGGGGGAGCCTTTTGCTACTTATGAAGACAATACCTTTATCCTTTACAATTTTACATACTTTTATCCCCGTTGAAAACTTCAACCAGTTTGTCATCAATCACCAAAAAGGGGGAGATTGTAAGTGCATCTAGTGCCACCCCTAGTTGGTTTTGGAGTATTGACAACAAACCTGGTTGTGGGACTAATGTGTTTGTGAGAATTGCAGGATAACATAGGTAGTAGTCCCTCATTGATTAGGTTTACCTACCGAAGATGACCCCTAAAAATGTATGAAGACATTGAAGATAATGGTGGTATGTGAAGATATTCACATTGAAGATTATGACAAGAGAAGACATCGCGTGAAGACTATGGAGCGCGAAGACTTAGTTGTTTTGCTGTTTCATTTTCTTCTTTGTTGAGTCATAGGAACCACTGTACTGTTAAGTGGGGTCCCAGTGAACAAAGTCAGAGTGACTGAAGTGATGCTCAACCAAATCCTATGTCTTCGAGTGAAGATAATGAGAGCAAATATTATCCAGAGCTGGATGAGTCAGCTTTACTTGTAGCCCAAGTCAAGTTGACGTGTGTGTTTGAAATCTGACCATTGGAACACGTGTCAGTTCCTTAGTGACCGAAGGTCATTTCGGACAAATCAGGTCGGGTTGCCTAGTGGCTATAAATAGCCCACCCCCTACACCATAAATTGGTGGCTGCTCAGAGTTAGTGCACGACTTTTGTCGTTTGAGAGTAACCCACCTCCGAAGCTTTTGAGAGAGAGAAATCCTTGCGAGGACAAAGCCCAAACATCCAGAGCCAAAGAGTGTTAGGCATCACTCAAGTCTTTCTGTCTGCATGACCTGAAGACTTGTTACACTTGAGGACTGTGAATCCTCCAGCCGGTTAGGCGTCGCGTTCGAGCATCCAAGAGTCATTGTGGATCGCCGTGAGCGAAGTCTGAAGGTTTGAAGTCTACCTTGAAGACTTACGAGTGATTGGGCGAGGACTGGGTGTCCTTCGCTCAAGGGAATAAGGTGAAGACACGGTCTTCTAAGTTAAATCTCAGCCTCCCTAACCCGGGGCGTCAGGTTGTCACAAAGCTGGAACTGGTCCAACAAATCCTTGTCCTCACCAAGCGACTTGCTCTATCGTCTCCCTCTCTTTACTTATAGTTTGTCTTCATGAAGTCATTGTCTATTTGCACTACATGTTTGACTTCATTCTGTGACTACTATTGTTGTTTGGCTTCATACTATCTTCCATCCTGATCTTTACTACCTAGCTACTATTAGTCTTCGTGCTTTCACTTCGTTGAATACTTGACTATGGCTTGCTTAGTGTAGTCTACCTTCCGTTGCACATCAATAGGTACATTTCTATTGTTTGTCTTCGAAACTCTCATGTTCTTAAGACTTTCATAAAAATTGCCTATTCACCCCCCTCTAGTCGATAACTAGCACTTTCAGATAAAATTCTCAAGATATCATTAGTTTTTACACATGGGATTACTCCTGCATGGGTCAATCACAACAGGTGTTCTGTAAAAAAATGCATCTTGATGTTCCGTGCAATGCACGGGCATCTTGCTAATCTTTTTGCATATAATTCCAAACACCACGTAGACACGGTCTTTGACCATTTTACAACTATGTTAGTATCATTGTTAGTGGTCATCTGGTGCAAGTTAAAGCCCCGGGTGTTTTAACCATTTTTTAGTAATGATATCTGGCGATTGTTCGCCACAAGCTCAATCCTGGTGAATCCCACGTAACCGTCAGATTTCCATCCGACGGTGGCCTATTTTTAAGCCATAGTATTTGATAAAACTGCCACCCTTACACATGTCTTTGTAATGCGTCATGGCGTTTACAATCGCCATGTCTCCCAAATGAACGTTTGCTGGGGATTGGAGTTAGCACCGATGGCGGTTCGTAGTCTTTCCACGCCCGCATTGAACTTTGTAACTATTTTTAGATTAGAATATAATACTCCTCCAGCCCTACTCCACTACTACTCTACTCAAGCAAGTTAGGGCATAGTAGTAGGTACTATAGGGAGTACCAGTACTGTGATCACTCAAGCAAGTTGTCTGTCATCGATATGACCCTACGCTGCTGGTATGTGTCTCGTAAGTCAAGCGGGATGTTGTAGTCATCATCACCTGTCCACTTCCCGCAACACATATTCGCTTCTCCATCTTTGTCCACACATAATCTCGTCCAATCTTCCATCCCCGCTAAGGCGCCTCCCCCCTCATCCGAAACCCAAGCACTAACAATGGCAGAACCAAGCAGCGTCCGCCGAAAGAGTGGCTGGAATTCGCTCCCCACAGAGGTAATCAAGCTCATTATTTCGTGTGTGGAAAATCCGGCGTGTCACGCAGCATAACGATCGTAGGGTGGCGAGCATAAACCCCTTGACTATGATCCGATCCCCATCACCCTCAACTACATTAACAGTATGTACTGGATTGGCATGAACACGTCTTGGATGGTGCTCATCAACGGTCGCGGCAGCTAGATGCTCGTGGGGGTCTAGGGTCTACACCCGGCGATTGATCCCCCTTCTTTCAATTAACACTGCACTTCTTTGGCACCGCGGCCTAGAATACTCGGAATCTTACAGTAGCCAACATGATACCAAGTTTGATTTGCTCAAGGTTGTAATCTTCCAAGTGCCCACAAGATCTGCGAATTATAAAGACTTCAGGCTAATTGCCTTCTTCAACCGCGGTCTCGCCTATCTAACAGGTCACTACGGTCAGTGGATAAATCTGCATGTCCATCGCAGGATCATACATCCTCCATGGTTCTCTGATGCCATTTAAAACAAGGGCTTCATTTACGCTGTCGACTCCTTCTATGGCTGGACGTATTGCTGGCCTACTCCAGTCATCGCTACAAACGGCTGGTACAGCAGTATGTTACTTTCCTATGATATCATGATGGCTTGCTTATATTACTGTCAACATTTACTGGAAAATATGCATGCTCATAACATGCTGTTCTTAAGATTGACTACATTAAGAGCCCCTTTTTATTTGACTCCAACTTGATATGATGTTGTAGGAGGCCTGGTGTCCCTACCCTTCCTAATCCCAGAACCTTTCAAAGAAAAGCGGCATGGCGATTGCGGTGGTTCCTGGCTCGATCGAACGACGGCGAGCGATTTATGATCGTTCGCACGCACGGACGTGTTGTTTCGCGGAATACAATTACAGCCATCCTTTGTAGGTCTTTGGCAGGATCCTAGCTTCTCTGGGCCTTCAGGAATTTTTCACTGGAGGCTGGTAAGTAGCCTTGGTATACGCTCTTTGTTTCTCGGACTGAATTATCCGATTAACCAGGAGATAACCGACGACAAGGATCATGATGGCAGCACAGTTTCGTTCATCAGGCAAAACTGTGTGTACACAACATACCATGCGTATCTGCATGCACCATACCCTGATATATAATAACCGCGTGGTAGTACAGTAGTGGGCTATACTTTTAATAACCATGCTCGAAGAGAAGAGATGCACGCACCCACGCACGTAGTGTACTAGTAGCACTCTTTATGTCTTTTGCGTCTTCCCCAACCACACACGTGACACGGTGGAGCTCATTTCTGTAAGATGATGCAGCCCACGTGATAATTTGACGCGTCTAGTAGTAGTTACTCACTTATAAATAATGGAGGGTCGGGAACCACGCATGAACGGTGCCGTGTCATTTATAAATAAAGTTTTTTCTTCAGTGGCACGTATGTAATATAAATAGGTTCATATGGAGAGAAAAGGAAACCTCCCATGTATACATAGCCGGAACGAGCCTACGGTTGCTTGCTTGGGGTTGCTCTCTTCACACTCTCTCGCACAAAACGATCGTGGCCACATCTCTAACATCCAGTGAATCACGCCTGGGGAAGGGTGGATGCTTAGTGTAGATCTTGATCGCCCTCGCCGGGCGAAAACCTTGTCGGCACGTCCCAATCAGGGGTCCCTGTCGTTCTCTCTCACAAAGCCAGTGAGGTTGCCTTCGTCCGTTGCTCACTGCCGCGACGTGGGCAGTTGCCGCCTCCCGCTGCCCTCCTCTAGGTTGAGCTACGTCCCGACATCCCTCAGGTACAACTTCCTTTACAGCCGGCTTGCACCACTCCTCCAGCTTCCCACATCACTCCATGTGGATATTTCTCTACTTCTTTGCCACACACATACCTCTACTCACTACAAAAAAATACACTTCCGTAATGATACATGTTTGTCACAGTAGGTCACGTTTTCTGTCATGCATGTACATCCATGAAAAATTTATGACAGAATCAAGATAATAATACATGTGCTGTCGTAGAAGTGTTCCATGACATTACCAAAATTATCATCACGGAGTGTCCACTTCCATGACGATAAATCGCTGCGTCCGTAAGTGCTTTCGTCAAGGGTGACCGACACGTGGCATCTACCTTAACGGAACACCGTTAAGCTATCGGGTCCGGTTTTGGATCCGATAACCCGTTAACAACCCCGACCAATGGGGATTTTCCACGTGTAAAATCATCATTGGCTGGAGGAAACACGTGTCGGATCACCGTTGGGACAGATCTCATCCATTCATTGGACCCAAAGCGCCTATGATACATCGACACGTGGCACGGCCCAACAGAGGCCCATTCCTGTAAAAAGGCTGGCCCGTTTGACTTGGTCAAAAGGTGGCGGGCCGGACCACGACAAGCCCGCTAACCCAGGGCCTGTTTACAGCCTATCCGAGTTAGGCCCAGTAGCATCATCTGGGCTATCCAATATAATTCCTGCCCGTTTTAAATTATGGCCCATGTATGGCCCATGACGTCTTTCGGCCCATATGAGGCCCTTACTACTCTCGGCCCATTAACGACCCGTGGTAAAACTGGCCCGTAATGAACAGTGTATCACTTTATACCCATTAACGACACATGGTGAAACCGGGCCGTAATGAACATTGTATCACTTTATACCTATTAACGACCCATTATTCCGTTGGGCCGTTTCCAGCCCATGTTATCTTTCGGCCTTCTCGGGGCCCATTTATTCTTGGGCTCATTTCCACATTCATATACTTACAGCCCGTTACTTTCATTTTCTGGTTGTGGGCCAAATTCAGCCCGTGGTTATAGTCGGCCCGTTTGTGGCCCGTTAATACGTTGGGCCGTTTTCATAGCGTCATCAAAATACGTGCGATTAACGACGGACCGTTATGGTCGGCCCATGAACGGACGATTTCATTTCTAGCCCATTTACGACCATAATGTGGTCTGTTATTGGCCCATGTTTGGCCAACCGATCATATGACCCGTAGAAGGCCCATTGATGATACGGCCCATAGAAGGCCCATTGTGTCTACGGCCCGTATAAGGCCCATTGTTTCTACACCACATAGAAGGCCCATTGTTTCTATGGCCCTTATAAGGCCCATTGTTTCTACGGCCTGAGGAGGCCCATGTTAACTATAGCCGGTGGGCATCAAAGTTCGCCACCAGTGCAAATATAGGGAACACCCTACACTATGCAAAAATGGCTTGCTGTTTTCTTCAGCCGGTGGCTGCACGTTAAGAACAAATTTTGTATCACACCAAAACAAATTACAACTATAAAACAAAAGGAACATTGGCATAAAAGTTAACAGTCCAGCAGATAAATGCACCACCAGAAGTTCAGAAGCTCAGTTCATTTGACCTGAATGTTACATTTTCATGCTGTATTTTCCGATGGAGCACCATAACCTTCGCCTTCAGTTCTCCTAGGCTCCTGAACAACATAGCAAATGTCTGATAGTCTGGTTTCAAAACCATGCATATCTTGACAGCATTGAACAATGTCTCTCCTTGTTTCACAAAGGGTCTCTGTTAGGAAATGGACTTGTGTCTGGAGCGCAGATACAACATTGTTTTGAGCTTGCATATCTTGATCATGAGGCAGTTTGGACGAGATTGCCTTAACAACCAAGCCAGTATTACGCAAGAACATGCTTTTGGCACCGTTAGTGGACATGTCTTGACCCACCGCAAAGAAGAGCCGACATTGCGGTTATAGTTGCCTCGCCACCTTGAGAAGGTGGCGGTTCCACCATTTTTTCCATAGCTCGCTGAAAAGTTGAGGTTTTACATTAGTAGTACCAGAACAGAAGATATTGAGGAGGTAGCCAAACCAAATGAAATAGCTTTGGTCTATATACAGAACTTATTCTGGTGAACCCATGTAAAATAATAGTTGTATTTTATTGCAAAGTACATAATAAAACCAGGTTCCAAACATATGACCATGTACCATCGCTAATGTACTGTCTATTTCTTCACATTGTATTGAGGGCTAAGGATAAAGAGACGAAGTTTATAATACGGTAAGCATAGTATGACATCATTCATATCGCAAAACAACTGAGAACAGAAAAACAGGCAATTGTAACGTTGTGTGGGCAAGTCCAGCACGGAACTAGATTACAGGTCAAGATCAAAGGAACATCACTCCTCTCTTTTAAACCTTGTAAGGTGCAATGATACGCTAATAAAATTGTGTATAAAATTGAAAAGAGTAATGGACATTGGCTGCAAACCATGCAGTTCAAGGCACAAGTCAGAGTAAGTAGTAGTTAAAAGGCATGAGGATTAAGGACTTACAACATCGTCTTTGACTTGTGTAGTCATGCCCTTCTTCTTGCTGGTGTGACAGTCCTTGAAGATTTCCACAGCATTTGGTTCAGGTACTTTTTGGTCCTTGCGGGCTTTCCTCTACATTTGGAACAAGTCAATATAGATCTGATAATATGGTACAACGAAAAGAGTGAAACAATAGCTAATTACAAGAGCCTCGCAGTGTGCAATATAGCTACGAGATCACGTAAATGCATTGGAATTTCACTTTAAATGCGGTTGGCCTTGTTCTTTGAACAGTCCACCTACAAGAAGATAGATTTGTGTGGCACATGCGTAAATAGGACTTCAACATATGATCTGATCACATATATATAATGTACCTGATACTTCAGATCGGACCAGTGTTTAACGAGGCCTCTCCAGTCTTCATTAGATATATTTTCCGCTGGAGATGTTTTGGCAAGTTCACTGTTAGCCTTGCCTTCAAAGTGAGTTTTCCTCAAGTTATACTGATACTGTTGCAGAGCAGACTTGAAAACATGGGCGAAAGCTTGTCTGGTTGCATCATCTTGGCTATCCAACTTGATCCTCATCTGTTGAAAATTATGGCAGTCTCATTATCAGCAACCTAGAAAGTATTGGACAGAGCAAGACGATATTACTAGTTTCCATACATAACCATACTTACAGATAAATGGTCGAGGAAGGTGTTGAACTGGGTTTCGTCTTTTTCATTCCTGTACTGAATCCATGTTGGGAGGATACGTACATGACACCTAACAGCAACCGCTTCCTCTAATACTAACTTGGTTGACTCTGTAGCATCATGTGGCCTTTTTAAACCTGCCTCAAAACAGATCTCCATTCTTCCTCCTCTAGATTTAGTTAACCTATCGAGCATTATCCCTGATGTTTGTTTCCTCTTGCGCCTAGGTGCTAGTCCAACAACAAACATAGGAAGTGTTAGTGTACATCAAACTATGAGACTACATATAAAGAAGCATGCAATTGTAACTTGACTCCAGCAACTACCTTCTTGTTGTTGAAGCTCACAAAGTTCATCTGATCTTGCCAACTCATCTTGTGTCAAGAGTGCTTCGGAAGTAGTGTCAGGTGGCAAGGGAGCTTGGGAATGTGCTGCTAGCTGAGTTGACCAACGAGTAAATCGTGCAGCTAGTGGTACTGTGGAAGGTGTTGCAACAACTAGGGTTGTCTCTGCTTGTTTGGTGGCAGCTATTTGTTTCTGTTTGGCTTGTTCTGCAACTCGTTTAGCACGGGATACCCTGTTGGTACAATTTTCCACTAGACTTTCACCTTCTATTGCACCATCAGTACCAGCAGAATCTGCAGGATTCTTTCGCTTCCCTTTCCCTGTCGTTCTGTCTTGCTTCCTCTTTCTCTGTGCCATGTTAAGTCAAGCCGGCAAGAAAAACAAATAACAATTTAGTTCTTCAGAACAAATTGATGCGTGATAAAGACGAACTGAACTTTGATGTTAGACAACCACATGATAGGAGGGTTTAATATGTAAGAAAAACAGGACGACATGAGATAACCAGAACTATGATGTGTAAACTAAGCAGAAGACATTTCACTAAATTAGAAGCAATGCAATGGAAGGCAGACACCATATGAAAGATGCTACAAATATCGCTCTGCCAAGTTAATAGTGTCTCATCATAAATGTCGTTTAAACAAATGTGAAGCAGTACAAGAAATAAATCATATGCAAGATGCAAACAACATCACACTATCAAGTTAAAGGTCTCTCGTCATTAGTGCCATTGCATATTCACAGCTTATGATGTGTAAACTAAGGAGAAGGCATTTCAACAAATTAGAAGCAATGAAAGCTAGAAACCATATGAAACATGCAACAAATATCACTCTACCAAGTTAAAACTGTCTCATCATAAGTGCCATTCCAACAAATTAGTAGTACAAGCTAGAAAAGAATGCGAGATGTAACCTATATCACACTCCAAAGTCAAACGTGTCTTATGATAAGTGATTGTTGCAGGTTACACAACAATAGTAATTTGATGTAAGAACATGGTATGATAGACAGATATTGTATGTTCTAGAAAAAGGAACACATGTCTTATTCAAGTATAATGTGTAAAGTAAGCAGATGGAATTCAACAAAATTAGAAGCAATACAAGCTAGACATCACACATAACATGCAACCACATATAACACTGCCAAGTTAGAGGGAGCACCGGTGATGGTGCACTAGGGGAGACGTGCTCATCATAAACACAGCTATGTTGAGTGTCTATGCATGTGTTGTCACGGAAATCATCTTGGGGGGATGGAGGAGTAGAAACTGTAGAGGCCCTCCGTTTGGAAGGAGCACCTTTATCCGCTGCCTTGCTAACTTCCTTCCGCTTTATTGATTTTGAATTGTTAAGTAAAACCGACAAGAAAATGAAATAAAATTATCTCTTGAGAACTCATTCATGCATGATACTGACAAACACTACTTTGATGTAAGGCAAACACATGATACCAGGATGGAATATGTACAAAAAACAGGATGACATGGCATGTTCACAACTGTTTGTGTAAACTAAGCAGAAACCATTCCAACAAATAAGAAGAAATGCAAGCTAGATACCACATGAGAGATGCAACCAATATGACTCTGCCAAGTTAAAAGCATCCCATCATAAAAAGGAATTTCAACAAATTAGAAGCAGCGCATGCTATAAATCATATGAAAGATGCAACTAATATCACACTGCATATACTAAAGGTGTCTCGTCATATTGATTGATGCGGGATAAAAAAAACAATAATTTTATGTAAGGACATGCTTAATAGACAGATGTACTATGTACTAAATACAGGAAGGCATGTCACATTAACAGGTATAATGTATAAGCTAAGTAGAATAGCACATGCAGTTTAACCAGATTGGAAGAATTACAATCTAGACACCATATGCAACATTCAACCACATATCACGCTGCCAAGTTAGAGCAAGCACCTGCGATCCTAGTGTAGGGGAAATGCGGTAATCAACTCTGAGCTACGTTCACTATCTTCATCTAGCCTTCTGTTTCTTGAGAATCATGTCGGAGGCCGACGCTGCATTCTTTAAATGAGGAGTAATCCGGTTGCTGACTGCCTCATCATAAGTGATTGATGAGGGATACACAAGAACATTAGTTCGACGTAAGAACATGGTTAATACACGATGTACTAGTATGTACTAAAAGCGAAAGGCATGTCATATTCAAAGGTATAATCAGTAAGCTAAGCGGATGCAATTTAACCAAATTGGAAGCAATACAAGCTAGACATCCGGCTGGAGTGGTGAGCATGATCATCTAGGACACGAGAGCACGGTGGGAGGCGGGCTGCTTCGCCACCATCGCGGCTTTTAGTTGGCTTCGGTGATGCCTCTCTTTCTTTGGGCTTGTCCTTTGGCTCGGCGGCTGCGACTAACTATTTGTCTTCTAGTGCTCACGGGATGGTGGTTCATGTAAAAAATATCTTTCCTTATCTTAATAAAGACCGACTTGACCTTTGAATACAAGCTAGACACCATATGGAACATGCAACCACATATGACAACTTGAAGTTAAAGCAAGCACAGGATGGTGGTTCATTGCGAGCAAGGTCATCAACTCGAGCTCGTTTACCGTCTCCATCTGCGACATTGCACCTATTATAAAGGCTGAAGCGTGTGCGCCTATCCAGCGTCTGACACTGGGCGACTTCTCCCTTTTCTTTTTTGCTTCTCCCATAGCAGCAGAGTCTAAAATACCCTTGCATAAAAACACAATAGTGAGAGTATGGGTGAAGTGTGTGTAGAACTAGTGCATGTAAAAGTAGCAAATAGCAGGTGGCTGAAAAATAAATGACAGGAGACATATGATAGCTCTACAACATTGCATGGCAAACAAAATGAGATTCTACTCCGTATGATTTTGTAATATATGAGCACAGAAATGCAGTACTCCTCCAAAGACACCACCACATGTGGTCATATCAAGATAACGATGATTGAAAATAAAGAGGTCGATCGATTTTTTATGAACCGTCCGATCTATAAGGAATGGGTAGATGGCCTTCTCTACCTCCCGCCAGTCACTGTTGACGATCTTTCTTGACCCTTGCCGACCACCGCCCAGGACACCTGCCTCCGCCGCCCGCCCTCCTCGATCTCACACCACCGTGCTTGGCGGCGCCCAGTCCATCCCTTTAATCCCGATCGACCTCCGGATCGGGCACCAAGAGCTCTAGGCCCCACACGCCCCTAAGATAAACACCGAGGCGCTGCTTCCCCGGTGTAATAGGCGGACTAGTGCCTGTTACGCCGGGGAATCACTACAAAAAAAAGACACATCCGTGACATTTTGGACCGAATAATTTTTTTTTCTGTCATACATATGACACTTCTATGACGATAATTGTGACAAAACCCGGTATCATCATAGATGTGGTGGGCTCCTACTTCTATGACAAAAAATCATGACATAAAATGGGCTTTTCGTCCTGGGCGGGCCGGAGACGCTGCTGCATGACATTCTTTGGTCCGTCCATGACGGAAAAAACCGTGGTAGAAGCGAGGGGGAGGAAAATTTGGGGAGTTCACAGTTACGGTGGGAGGTCGGGGCGAGCAATGCGCGTTTCTCTCATACACGTACTGCGCATGTGTGCGAGGCATTAGGCTCTAATCGAACCCGGCGGCGTTGGGCTCTAATCGAACCCGGCGATTGCCTTTGCAGGCTGTCGTTCTCGAACCCGGCGATCGAACAATGGTTGTTAAGCTGAACCAGATCGGCGATTCGCCATCTCATCGCTGCTAATCGAAGCCGATCGATGCTGCCTGCGGATGAACAATGAGCATTGCGGGGTGGATGAGCAGTGGCGGTGGCATTTGCCTCTGGATGAACAGGACCCGTGGTGTGGTGGAGGGCTGGATGAGCGAGACGGTGGAGGGTGGCCGTGGAGGAGGTTGAACAGGACCCCATGGTGTGGAGGCTGGATGAGCAGTGAGCGGTGGAGGGTGGTTGAGCGATGGCGATGGAGTAGCACGCGGTGGAGGCTGGATGAACAGGAGCCTGTGGAGGCTGGAGGAGGTCGACGGTAGCCCGTGGAGGCTGGAGGAGGTCGATGGTGGAGATGAACAGTATCCCGTGGAGTCCCGTTTTGCGGTATGCCACACAGCTCCCGATGAACAGGACTCCCGTTTCAACTGTAGGAGGTCCGTTTTGTCCGTTTTGCGGTACGCCACACCCCTCCCGATCAACACGACCCCCGTTTCGACCGTAGGAGGTCCGTTTCGTCCGTTTTGTGGTATGCAACACCCCTCCCGATCAACAGGACCCCCGTTTCGACCGTAGGAGGTCCGTTTCCTCCGTTTTGCGATCGCCACACCCTCCCGATCAACGGGACCCGTTCTGAGCGTGGGAGGTCTGTTTCCTCCGTTGTCGGATGCGCGGACCTCGTTCCATCGCCTGTTCCGTCCGAGCCCTCCAGATGAACACGGCCACGCATTCCGTTCCGACCCAGCCGGTTTGCTCCCCATGAACATGACGCCGACGCTGTTTCTCCGTTCCGACCTAGCCATGTACGTATGCGCGAGTAGGCGTTCGAGACCCCGCCCGTATGTACACATACGTGGCCGTATTTTCTTTCTTGCACCCTGGCCGCTGTACGTACGTGTACATAGTACGTGCGCGCCTCTACTACGACACATGCGCGCTTCTACATCGACCAGTATATATGTACATACACGTTCGCGACCAGAATGACAACACTACGTACGCTTCGACCAGGTGTGTCCCGGTATCGAGCACTTCCTTGCTCGCAAAGATGTAGCTGGTGGGTCCCGGCGGTCATGAAGCGAATCGTTTTTTTGCCCGGACGCACTTCCTTGCGTGTGAAGATGTAGCTGGTGGGTCCTAGCAGTCAGGGGGGAAACGTTTTTTCGTGAAATACGGTGGCCCGTCCGGTGGGTCCCTGCTGTCAGGTGGAGGAATAATTATTTTGTGCATAATAAGGAGGCACTTCCTTGCGGCCGCCGTGGACCCAGCTGTCAGCCTCTCCATGCACAGTACTCTTCCGATGGAACTCGGTCGTTGACCACATTGACACGCTGCACTGAGAGCAGCACGGCGGTGTCTTGACGGCGAGGCCTAGGAAGGGGCGACGAAGCCGTGGAAGACGCAGCGATGGATGCCCACGAGAAGAGTACGAGGGTGAGGCTGCCGTCGCCGCAGAATAACAGGGGTGTGGGTGAGTAGAGGATGGCACGGCCAGCGGTGGGAGTAGTAGAGGCGGTGAGGCCTCCGCCCGCGCCATAACCGGCCGGCGACGGGAGGTAGGAGCACGAGGCACGACCGGCGCTGGTTTGGGCGGCTAGAGCAAGAAGACCAGAGGTTGAAGAAGCACTACGGCCGTTGGATGGACATCGTACGGTCACTGGAGCTAGAATCATGCATATTGACTAAGTTGACAAATCCCTCCATCCCCGTCAACTTAGTAGGCCCACAAGTCAGCCTACCACTATACTGGGTCCCAGCTAATCGGCGGAGTATTCATTTTTTTTGTGCGTAATAAGGAGGCACTTCCTTTCGTGCGAAGATATAGCTGGTGGGTCCGAGCTGTCGGTAGCGGTAACGCTTTTTTCGCGAAATCTGAGAGGCCCTTCGGTGGGCCCCGACGTCAGTGGAGGAATCATTATTTTGCGGCGTAATAAGGAGGCATTTCCTTGCGTGCGGCCATGGACCCAGTATCGGCCTCTCCACGTCTGATCAATTCAGATGCATGTCGGTCATTGACCATGTTGACCAGGGCGCGCGAGAGCACCAGGCGGTGGACGACGGCGAAGCCTAGGAAGGAACGCAACGAAGGCAGGGAAGACTCGGCAGCTTGTTTCCCAGCGGAGGAATCTGTTGTCTGAGGTTTACTGGTTAAATCTACCGTCGCCGGAGAATAACAAAGAGTGTGGGTGAGTAGAGGATGGCTAGGCCAGCAATGGGAGTACGGTGGAGCTGTGAGGCTGCGTGGCAGCAGAGCCGCCACGGGAGGAGGGAGCGAGCAGTCCCTTGGCGCTTGTTTGGCGGGCCGAGCAGGAAGAGCAGAGATTAAAGAAGACGACGGCCGTTGGATGGCCATCCAACGATCCTTTGCTTGTCGTCAACCTTTTTAGGAAAGCCTCAAATCCGTGGAAAACAGCATACAACCCATCTGCCATTATTTCTAATAATTTACAGCCCATTTGCTAATTCTTAAGGTTTTTTGGAGCCCATATTCTTTTTGTTAGCATTACAACCCATATTGTGGCCATGGTTAAAAAAATATACGAAATTTTGCATATTTCGGTGCGGTCCGAACTGTTTTTAATCCCGAAATTTCGACTCACATTCAAACTGATTCTAAAAATAAATGTATATTAATATAAAATCCAACAAATTCTCCACGCATAAAAATTAATGTAATTTAAAATCTAAAAATGAAAAAAAGATATTTGAAACTAATTGCCGGTTTGATGTGTTTTAAAATGTACAACCCATTTCTCAATACTGATGGGCCATTTTCTCGGCTAGCCGAATGAAAGCTCTCCTTGTCTTGAAAGATTTGCATCCCAACAGGCCTGACAAGGCGACTTACTTGGCAAATCACAAAAAAACTGGGCTGTGACCATGGACGCAGCTGTCAACCTCTCCATGTACAGTACTCTTCTGATGGAAGTCGTTCCTTGACCACGTTGACGACGCCGCGGAGAGCACCACGGCGGTGGACGACGGCGAGGCCTAGGAAGGGGACGGCGCGGAGCCGGGGAAGACGCGACAGTGGAAGCCCGCCAGGAGAGGAGTACGAGGGTTCACTGGTTCGGCTGCGGTGTGAGGCTGCCGTCGCCGTAGGGCCTGGCCAGTGGTGGGAATAGTAGGGGGCGGTGAGGCCTCCGTGACAGCACAACCGGCCACACGAGGCAGGAGCATGAGGCACGACCGGCGCTGGTTTGGGCGGCTGGAGCAAGAAGACCAGAGGTTGAAGAAGCACTACGGCCGTTGGATGGACATTGTACGGCCACTGGAGCTAGAATCGTTCATATTGACTAAGTTGACAAAGCCTTTCGTCCCCGTCAGCTTAGTAGGCCCACAAGTCAGCCTCCCCCAAAGGTGGGTCCCAACTAGCAGGGGGAGTATTCATTTTTTTTTGCGTAATAAGGAGGCACTTTCGGTGGGTCCGAGCTGACAGCGGGGGGAACGTTCTTTTTTGCGAAATACGGTGGCCCGTCAGGTGGGTCCCAGCAGTCAGGGGGCAAATGTTTTTTTCGCAAAATACGGTGGCCCGTCCAGTGGGTCTTTGCTGTCAGTTGGATGAATCATTATTTTCCGCGTAATAAGGAGGCACTTACTTGCTGCGGCCGTGGACCATGCTGAGACTCTCCACGTACAGTATACTTCCAATGGAAGTCGTTCCTTGACCACGTTGACCTCGCCGCGTTCCGTTGCATGCATGCGTCCATGGGTGTGGTGCGTCCCCACTGTCAGCCTCTCACGTACAGTCATCTTATGATGACTCTCGGTTATTGACCATGTTGACCACACCGTGCGGCGCGCAGACTGGAACGACCGGAGATGTGGAAGGCGGGCGGTGGAGTCGCAGATGGAGAGGAGGGAAACTTCACTTGTTGGTCTTGGCAAGAAGACAGCCAGCGTGCATACCACGGGAGACAGGAGCAAGAATAGAGGTTGAAGAAGGAGCACGGCTGTTGGATTAACATCCAATGGTCCAGCTGCTAGAATCATTTGTTGATTAAGTTGACAAAGCCGTGCGTACCGTCCGCTTAGTAGGCCCACAAGTCGATCCACCAACGACGGGTCCTAGGTGTCAAGGGATGAATATTTTTTGCAAAACAAGGAGGCACTTCCTTCCGTGCGAAGATACAACCGGTGGGTCCCAGCTGTCAGGTGGAGGAAACATTTTTTCAGCTTAATAAGGAGGAACTTTCCTTGCGTGCGACCATGGACCTCGTGGGTCCCGGCCGTTAGGCTCTCCACCTACAATCCTCTTCCGACGACTCTCGTTTTTTTACCACGCCGCACCGAACACAGCGAGGCGGTGGACGACGGCGAGGCCCCGGACGGGAATGACTCGGAGATGGGAAAACGCAGCAGTCGAGTCACAGATTGAGAGGAGGAGAAGGGATATAACTGGTTATGTTGCGGCGTGGGGCTGTAGTCTGTGGAGAATAACATGAGGTGTCGAGGGGTGGCGGGATAGCCTGGCCGGCGGTGGGGTAGCGCTTCGCAGCGATGCATGCTAAGTAGAGCCGCTAGCCGCCGGAGGCCGGACCAGGCGGTCCCGGCGACGCTGGAGGAAGAAGACGAGAGATTGAAGGTGCATGCCGGCCGTTGGATATAAATCCAATGGCTGTGGAGGACACAATCATTTGTTGACCAAGTTCACAATGCCCTGTGTAGGCTTCGACCTATTGGCCCACATGTCAGCCTGCAAAAATGTGGCATATATTTAACCCATGTTTTCTAGAATGTACAGTCCATTTGCTGGGCTGGGTGAACAAATAATTTCGCGTCAATCAGGCCCATTTATATCTTCTAAGAAATCCCAGCCCATTTGCACTTCCTTGAAATACACGTATTAGGTGGGCTCGTTATATATATAATGTTATGTTAGAAGGAGCAATTAATATCAAATAATAAACCGGAGAGGCACATTATATATATATATATATATATATATATATATATATATATATATATATATATATATATATATATATATAATTACTAGCACAAATGCCCGTGCGTTGCAGCGGGAGACAAAAAACACCACGTCACTAACCCCATGACCCATCATGAGACATGATGACATCAACAAACTCCTTGAAATCCTTCACGCCGCCACAAGAGAAACAACATGAAAAGATGTGTTGTGCAATAAACATAAACGTGGAAGTGTTTCATAAGTGTACTAAAGGTGCATGCAATTTGAACCTTAGAAATATCTACCTGGTCGTGAGTATCTCCTCCCACCTTTGTTGGCATTGCTTAGTGATGCCCAACTAATATCAGATTATATCAAAAATGGTAAAGTGCATTTTAGTACAACATCCTTGCTTTACTATGGAGGCCAATTTCCATGAACCAATGTCGGTGAAGTTGATGGACTGGGTAGTGGAGCACAGTTCATGTCCAATGATATTAGGTGTACAAAGATCCTCCATCTCTGGCTAATATAATAGAGAAAAGTGCGGAAACACACAACTGGGACTCTGAGTCCGACTCCTTGTACATTGGCGAGGGGCGCTAGTGGGTCGAGCAGAAAACTAAGAGAAAATATTTGTTTGTTGTTAGGAAAACATAGCACATGACAATAAATGAAGACCTTTTTCATGATTTAAACATATTTTTGTGGGGTGTTACAATTAATATTTTGCTCTTGAGTTAAAACATTCCAACACGTCGAATATTAGTATCACAATATCGCATCTTAGTTCTTGACATCAACAATTCAGATGTATAGAAATAGCTCACCCATGGCATGTGCACCTAAACACAAGACCTAACAATTCAGATACAAAGAATCAGTTCAACAAATTTACAAACGAAGAAAAAGTCATCAATTCAGTAATTGAATAAGCCCCGGACCGTGTAGGAAAACTACGATATTTTTGAGGCATAATTACCAATGGTCTTCAGTTAAACCACCAAAGAAATCAATCGTACGCTTAGTAGAGATGAACATCCATATTTTAAGAATTAACCTATGAGGTCTGTATGTTATAGGCGCGTGGGATGATAATCCCGCGGCAGAAGATGGAATCAAATAGTCAAAAATTACAAATTTGTCAGGTGTCATACAAAATTAGTTCATGTTTTTACTGAAAGCGTTCTAATTTGTCCCATAGACTTAATGCTTCTGGTTTTAACAATTAGGGGTAAATGACCATTAGTAAACATTTGGTATAGTTGAAGTTCTGAACACACTAAAAGGCGGAAAATATAATTCTTCTCAAGAAAACTTCACTTCAATATTTTTACCATTTAACACAAAGCCAAAGGCGACTGCAAGATTTGTTCCTTTAAAGAAGTTTACTTGCCTGACACCGTGTGTGCAGACTTTCCGTCTTTATTTTTCCTTCTACTTTCTTTCTCTCTCCTTCTATTTTCTTCCTCTTTCCTCTTTATTCTTTCCTTCCTTTTTCTTCCTCTCTCATTTATTCTTTCCTTCTATTTCCTACGCATGCATCCCACTTTCCATCTTTATCTTTCCTTCTATTATCTCCCCCTTTCCTTCTATTTTCTTCCTCTTTCCTTTATTCTTTCCTCCTATATCTCCTTCTGAATTTTCCTGTCACACCTGAAATCCTTAATTCCTTTTTTATTCTTTCTCTTTCCTTCCTTATTATGGGACGATTTATTTCCTTATTACTTCCCGAGACGCCTTCTTAATACCTAGAAAAATCCAAGACATATATAAATTAGAAAGATTGGATTTAAGCAAGCAATGTGGGACTATTTAATAGGCTTATCAACGTTTTATTATCACACATCATGAGCTTTATGGGTCGGTTGTGACATTTGTTGTTGCATAGGAGGTTGAGAGTTCGAACCACACATCAGGAACTAATTTTTTGCACCGGGCCACCTTGCTGGGCTGAAACAATTCAATTTTTCTGCACCAGGCCGCCTTGCTGGGCTGGAACAATTCGGCATGTCCCAATAAAAGCACCTGCACATGGAAAATCATTGACACAAAATTAGTACCACCTCGGATAATAAAAATTCTCTGAAAAACATAAATAATAATATAGGTGAACGGATTAAAAAGTTGGAGAAACGCACCTTGCTTTATTAGTAGGTATAGAAGAAATTAGCGAGTTATTGCTCAAAATAAAAATGAGCGCGTTATTATTAAATTGGTCCTTCAAAATCTTCGCAAGCTTTTATGCATAATCACCAGGATTTTCCTTGCACGTGAGTCAAAAACAACCAGGATTTTCCATTAAACATTTACTTTTATAAGTTAATAACAAGTGGGATGTTTTTATAATGTATATATAAGTCTCTATAAAATATAAGATAATAGTAATAATATAAATATATATGTGGTTAGAAGGAAAACATAAATTGGACACATCATTACTTTTATAAGAGACCTGCGTTTTATACCCCACAAGAGGCATACTAACAAGTTCACACACAAATACAACAGAAAAGGTAAACATTCATATCAAACTCAGGTTCACGAGGACACGTTCATATTCATAGCCAACATTCACTATCAACAACTCAAAAGATTCATATATACACAAGCTCAAAGCATATCTATGCATCCAAATGATTGATAGATCACACGACAATATTCATACATAATTCACAAAAATATTCAGATATACACATGTTCAAGATGTTTATGCATCCAAATGATTGAGATCACAGCCAATATGATCCATGGACGAACTTTAATTACCTAGGTGCAGATGGTAAATGGTGTTGAATCGGAGGTACTTCTTGCTAAAATTAGTTCTTATGCGAGTAAACTTTCGAGTACATAAGAGGCAACATAAACAATCTGAACTTAAGCTTGTAGGTTTATCCTCAAATAGTGGCCTCGTGTCGAGGAGGTTTGAGCAACTTGGCCACTACTTTCATCCAACTAGTTCTTGGCTCATCTTGGTCCTGTATCTCGCCAAGATTCTACATTGCGAGCGAGAAAGGAGGCGGTTGAGAAAATGAACCACCCAAATTTTTGTGCAGTTCAACTGAAATGGAGCATCCTTGGCGTGCGTAATGATTAAGTGCCGAGATGAATATCGCGTCAACCAACCTGTCGGAATCTTTAGACTCCATGCCATATAGTTCGCTACCATATGTGCCGATAACAAAAAGGCACAAGTTGGGACCAAAGATCGGACTGCGTTTTTACGGGCTATGCACCAAGCAATATTTTTGGCGTTCACTCTCCTAATACTTGGAGTTTGACAATTGGTTGACGCCGGTTGATACTCGAATGAATATAGGCACTTCTTGTCAACATCGATGCTTGTCTGAGTGAACTTTGGGGTACATTGCAGCAACATAAGTACCTGTCCATCTGATCATTTTGTGCAATTCTACTGAAATCACCCGATGTAATGATTTGCCTACGAGTTCAGGCTCCAAATTACTCCTTTATGAAATCGGCAAACAGTAGCACAATACCAAATTACCAATACATATGACAGGCACAATAATCAGGATAAAGACCAGTACCAACCTATGTGAGGTAGCATATCAATTACTATTTCCTTTGACTGGAAGCCGAGATAAGCCATGCGACTGACAGCAAAGGAAGAAAGAAAGTGGAGATTAGCGACTGACAGGAAAGGGCGGAAGCTGTCGAGGCAATGAAGCACCCAAAGTTTTTGTGCAGTTCCTCCAAAATCAAGCATCCCTGTTGGCACATATATTGAGAGAGTGAGATTACTCTAATAGTGGGACTAGTTGATGAAACATACACTAACAAATAGAAGCACCCTCATCATCTTAATGGGTAAAGTTAGCAACATAGTAGTCTTGCTTAAAGAGAGGTATTAGTTTATTTAATCAGTGCCAATTAGTTCAACTCAACACTCAAAGCATTGCCATTTATCATAGGTTGCAAAACTTAAAAGTGCAATGATAAAGGAGTTTCTCATGACAGTAGCTGTCACAGCCCCAGAATTGTTTGTAATTAGTTGCATCTGCATCCATGCATCATGTTTGATTTCAAAGGAAACTTTGAAATGGGAATGACCAAGCCCTACCACTAAAGCAATTCAAATAGGTTCAACTAAAAACATTTTTCAATGAACCCAAATGGCCTTCAAAAATGTTCACCATTTTTGGAAAAATGCTGGAAACAGTAACCAGAGATATTGCACATTTTTCCATGACATTTGGATTATTGAATTAACTCATATTGTATTTGAATTGGGGCATTTAAATCCTATAAATATTTTTAAATGCTCTAATAATTCTGAAACTAGTTTTGGGTTGTTAGGAATAATCCCAATAGAGCCCACAATTATTTTCAGGATTTCTAGAAACGTTTTAGTATTTTTAATAAAGCCCAACAGTTGCAGAAAATTAGAAAACAGAAAACAATTTAGTAAGAGAGAGAGAGATAGGCCAGAGGCCACTTACCTGGCTCGCCCGTCCCATCTGGCCTGTGCCAGTCATCACCTACCTCTGCCAGTAGGCAGAGGAGGGACACCGCGATGCCGCCACGCTCGCCACGCCACCACCCTGCCTGCCTGCCGTTGCCCGCGCCAGCGCGACGCCTCGAAGCGCCTCTGTGGCACCGCCCCGACCCCTGGACACCACTCTCCCCTCCTCTGCTCTCCCCCTCGTCCTCTCCCCATCATGCCCGAACGGGTCCGTCGTCGTTGTTCGCCATAGCCGCGGCCACTGCCTCCCCCTCGCCGTGCCTGCGAGCTCCGTCTCGACGTCCCCGACCTCCTCGACGACCCACGAGGCCCCGGACGCGCTGCAACGCCGCCACCGATGCTTTTCCCCTCCTCAGCCGCCGGAGATCGACCTCGCCGCCCCGCTCAGCTCCGGCCTTCCCCGAGCCCGCTCAGACCGTCGCCGAACTCCCTGTGAGCTTGCCGGTTTTCCCATCTCTTCCCCGTGTCATTTTCGCCCCATAGCCGCCGTCGCCATCGATGCCGAAGCTCACCTCCGCTTCGCGCTGCCGCCCGTGGCGCTCGGTGACCATTTGGTCCCGCCGTGCGTCCCAACGTACTCACCGCCAAGCAGAGTCTCCCTAGTGCCTCACCGCGCTGCTTGCACACCGCACCACCACTTCCGCATGTGCCCGAAAGCGCCTGCCGCCCAGCTCGACGCCGTCGGCGATTCCGGCCACCCCGCGACCAACTGATGGCACCGTTGGATGTGGCTCACTCCCACGACCCCGTAGCACCCACCCGCGCATCAAACTGTGGCCGGAGCAGCGTTTCCGACGCTCTCCGCCGTCTCGGCCTCGCCGGCAACTCAACGCCGGCGGGATTGACCCTGCTGACTGGGGGTTTGACCTTCATCGACCAAGTTGACCGGGTGGGCCGGTTTGACCCTCCGGTCTATGACAAATGGGACCGTCGCTAATTAAGTTAGGATTAGGACTAACTAAAAATTAGTTAAACTAATTACACTGACACACGGGACCCACTGTCAGGTTTGACCTGGACCGTCCCCGTTGACCACTGACGTCACCACGACGAATCTTGACGATTAACTCAATTACTGGAATTATTCTTATACAGGAAATTCCAGAAAATAGTACAAACTTCTAAAAATCATAGAAAATCAACCGTAGCTCCAAATCAAATAAGTTATATATGAAAAATGATCAGAAAAATCCAATCTTTCCATATGTACTAGTTTGGTGCATGTCAGAACACTTTAACCCTGTTGTTTAGGTGAAACAAGCTAATGCACTTATACCACTTATTGTTTTGGGTGATCATTTGAATCCTTGGTTCAAATGGACTCAAACCTTTCTGTCCCAAGTTGCATTAGACCTATCACACATCATATTGCCATGTCATAGCATGCATCATATTGTCGCATTGCATTGATTGTGTCCTTCTATGTTTGCCGGTAACCGTCCCCTCTTAGTAGACGATGTTCCGACGACGAGATCGATGACACCAATGAAGAACTATATTATCTTCAGAAGTGCCAGGCAAGCAAAACCCCCTTGCTCATTCTGATACAATCCCACTCTCTCGCTCCTACTCTCTTTTACTGCATTAGGACAACAACGAATCATCTGTTACTTGTTGCGGTAGTTGAACCCCTTATCCTTTGCATGACCTGTCATTCCACAGTAATTAGATGAAACCCACTAGCATGAGTAGGAGTTGTTTGAGCCCTGTTGTGCCTACTCATTCATGTTTGTTTGTCATGCCTGCTACTGCTTAGAGTTGAGTCAGGTCTGATTCATCGGGGATGAATCAGAGGTGTGTGAACATGTCCTACTGTGTGTGAGCTAAGTGTGTGAACACGATTTGGTAAAGGTAGCGGTGAGAGGCCATGTAGGAGTACATTGTGGGTTGTCTCATTGAATCCATCCTCAGGAACTGAGTTCTGTGTTTGTGATCCATGAATAGTTACTACAACACATTGGGATCCTTAATTGACTCTCTCGGCTTCTTAAACACCCTTGTTCTCTGTCCAGGAGTTGCAACTAGTTTCTGGTGTTTGTAGGATATGTGTTGGAGGCCGTGCGTAGCGCTGACCCTAGGGGTGGGCTATGATGCGGTAGATACACCGTGGCCCGGTGTACCGATTCGCCTGCTTGGTGTCTCGGGAACCTGCACACATCGTTCGGGGCCGTTAGTGGAAACTTCGGCCAGACTCCCTGCGGATGGAACCCGAATAGGCGATAAACCTGGACTAGGGACTTGAGTGTTTAGGTAGGCCGTGGCCGACACCCTCGCCAGGCTTCCGCTTGAAGGTTGCCGAGATACATGACGCGTACATGGCAGTAAGTGGCGAGAGCGTGTGTGAAGAAGTACACCCCTGCAGGGTTAATATGATCTATTCGAATAGCCGTGTCCGCGGTAAAGGACTTCTGGGTTGCCTATAACAGCTCATAGACAAGTGAAAGTGGATACTCTAAAATGCGCAAGATAAGCGTGAGTGCTATGTATGGCGTTCTTGTAGGAAGACGGGATCGAGTCCATAGTGGTGTATTGATTGGTGAATATGTGGACTCGTGTGCGCCACCTCAAAAGAGTTACTTGCAGTCGTAGTTCAGGATAGCCACCGAGTCAAAGCTGGCTTGCTGCAATGAAACTCCACCACCCCCCTTTGTTGATAATGATGCATATGTAGTTAGTTCTGATGTAAGTCTTGCTGAGTACATGTGTACTCACGTTTGCTTATTTTATGTTTTGCAGAGAGACGTCAGTCTCGCTAGTAGTTCCGCGTGGACTTCGACGTTTAGCTTGATACCTCAACTACAATCTTGTGCCCTCGGCAGGATCTGGTAGATAGTCAGGCTTCTCAGCCTTTTTCATTTGTAGATGTCTGTACTCAGACATGTTAAGGTTCCGCTTGTGTTCGACTTGTATGCTCTGAATGTTGGGTCATGAGACCCATGTTGGTAATATCTCGCTCCTCGGAGCCTAATGAATAAATACTTGAGTCGTAAAGTTATGTTGTGATGCCATGTTGTATTTACTCATATCGAGCATATTGTGTGTATGATTGAAATGCTTGGTATGTGTGGGATCTGACAATCTAGTTGTTTATCCTTGGCAGCCTCTCATATGGGGAAATGTAGTCTAGTGCTTCCCGAGCGATAGTAGTCCGCTTCATGCCCGGTTCACGGAGTCCTACTAGCCCAAAGACTACTGCTCGGACACTTGACTGGCGGGCATGTGATTCACTTCGTTCGTGGTACGTCCCTTCGGGAAATGTCACGCAGTGACATCCGAGTCCTGCCTAGCTCACTACAGCCCGGGTTCCCTGAGTCCTGTTAGCCAGTGCTTACAGCCCGGATTCACACGTCTGCTGACCGACATGCTCGATGTGATTCATGTATGCCTATCCCCATGGGTTAGTGCCGCTTTGGGTTCACGATTAGCCATGTCGGCCCTGGTTCTCTCATCATATGGATGCTAGTGACACTATCATATCGTGAGCCAAAAGGCGTAAACGGTCCCGGCCATGGTAAGGCGACACCCGTGGGAATACCGTGCGTGACGCCGTAAAGTGATATGAGGTGTTACCGGCTAGATCGATGTGATCTAGAATCAGGGTCCTGACAGTAGCACGATACAAATAGAGATGACAACAAACTAATATGGATGAAGGCCTTAGGCCCGTACCAACCTGAGAAAAAAAGCTTATTCATGTAGTCCCATAAGAGATGATAAAGCACTCACTGGAATCACACAATAGTATATATTTTTGTGCACTTCAAATGTATGGTTGAAATCACTCTTGTTTACCAAAGGTCTGAGATTATATCGAAGATTATCAAGAACTTCCAGCAGAGTTAAAGCACTGGCTGAGATACAGTTCATTGTATTGTCGTGTGTAGGTCCACTAAAATGTATGATTGGCACAACATGATCCCTGTTTGCACAAGTAGGAACAAGGTGAAACCTTCATTAGCTCAGTGAGAAAGGATAGGAAGACATTAGCATATTACTCAAACAGTAGCATCAAATTCATGATGGAAAATACGCAAAACATTGCCTCATTGAACCAATGGCAATAAATTGACATGCAAAACAATAGCACTATTATGTCATGACACTAATAATATTCCCTCCCTGCTCCACCACATGATTCACCTCCATAGACAAACATTCACACGTACATGATTCAGCATAGGGTCCTACTAAAGAATTGTTTAACTCCAACAGGAAAATTAGGCAGTAATAAATCAGTGGTACTTAAGTACTCCTAATTAATTAAGTGAGACATCAGAAGTGGAAGGGCTCCCTGGAGGATCGTCTCACATGTAAGGTAGTCGTTGCCGGAGCCCTTGAATGGCCTCGACTGAGGCCTCTGGCTTCAGCAAGATCGCCTTGGCACTGTTTATTCTTCTTCTTCTTCCTCTTCATGCTCTGTTTCTCCTTCTCCTCACCAGTTGGTGAAACCAAGTACATGATTGGCCTTCTAATTCAGAATTGGTTTTGTCAGTGAGGGAGTACAAGTGTACTAGTAAAAACAGCATTATTTTCTCATGGCAGTCAGAAAATAGAGATGAACACATGCATTAAATATCATTCTTACCTAAAGGAAGGTTATGGAGCCAATATGGATCATGAGGATTGGAACACAGATCTCCCTTTGTGCAGTTCCACCAAAATGAACCAACTGTTCCATTCTGACATTCCAGTTAAACAGCACAAAAGTCACTTCTTTTAAGAAGAGTTTTGTGCAGTGCACCAAAAGGTCACAACAACAACCAGGTGAATTGGATATCCCTGTTTGCACAAAAAGGCACAGAGGAAATAGTCAGAGTCTCAAACAATTACAGGCAAAAACATTTGGCTGAACTTGTCAGAGTCTCAAACAATTACAGGCAAAAACAGTGGCATGGCTTCATTTTTACCAGGTACATTATATTAAGAACAACTAAGGTTGCGTTCGGTTCATAGGTTTGGTGCAGGATTTTCGTAGGAACACAATTCCTATGGTATTCTTTCCCTTCCAACCGTTCGGAACACGGGAAAGGTGAATAGTGTTTCGTACGAAAGCTGGTCTAGTAGTAATGATTCCATAGGATTAGAAACATCCACGCGTTGCTCATGTTTTGAGCAGAAGCCCGAGGCAGGCGCTCGCTGCCATGCGTTAGACAGGTTGATGTGCTGTCTTTGCCGGAATAAAAAAATCGACCTATGTGTGGTACGTGAGGTGAGGACAAGAGTAGTCACTATGGAGCTGAATAAACAAATAGCGTCTCATACTGCCAAGCATGCTACTCTAAAAAAACAAATCTGTACATTTCGTAGTCCATCCGAACACATTCTCTTGAGAGTTTCCTCCGGTTCGCTGTTCCGTAGTTTTATACCTACATTCCTTTCCTATTCCTCTATTTTCATCAAGATATATGTTTTCTACCCCTTTATTCCGACCGGAGCCTAAATATTTGGTATAAGGGCATGGGACAGTGGGTGCACCAGCAGTACAACACCATGTACGTTAACAGGGGCATAAAGTGGTGATTCATAGTTTGTTGCCCCGAGAAACAAACATCCAAGAAACATATCTGGGTTGGTCCCATTTTTGTTCACGCTAACCACCTACTCCTATGTGTGGATAGCAAATCTAGTCCTGGTCATACCACTTGTGTACAGCGTTACCCCTATATTTCCTTTTTCACCAAGAGACCGGTTGGATGACTAGTCTGTACTACTTTCACCCCTTTCCTTCCTGTTTGTATCAAGTCCGATGTACATACTAAATTCCCCACCCCACTTTATTTCTTGTTTGAATTAAGTACTCCCTCCGTCCGAATTACTTGTCATCAAAATGGATGTGTCTAGAACTAAAATACATATAGATACATCCATTTCAATGACAAGTATTTTCGGACGGAGGGAGTACAAGATTCGACTCCATGAAGTAGCTTTACCTCTAACAATAGAAGAAAAAAATAGGTGATGTTGGACCATCCGATCGAGAGGGGCTGAGAGGTAGAAAATGATGCACATGCAGCGACGTAGAGAGCTGGGGAAGTAGAGCTAAGGCGGTTTCGAACAAAGATATACCTGAAGGTCGTCGGGATGTGGATAGGTGGGCGGCGGGAGGCCGGATCCGCCCACAGGCAATGACGAAGGGATCGGAGGACCTCCCACGTCGGCGCTCAGCTAGAGATAACGATGCGGCCGGCAGTGGGTCTCCTCCCTCGCTGTCGACGACGGCCTAAACGCTGCCCCTCCTCCCCTTCACCGGCGGAGGGGGATACGTCCGGATGTGTAACCAGCGGTGAGGATAGAAAGCCAGTGTTTTTTGAAGGGAGAAAGACAGTGTTACTACCCCTATCATATTTAGATCTGGAGAGGATGAGAGTATGTGAATAGAGCAACCCTAGCAAGCAAGCGCGGAGGCTCCGGCCTATATATAAGTAGTGGGGTAGTTTTCCTCTTTCACTCCATCAAAACAATCGTTTAAAATTGTGTACTACTATATGCCAGGTCGCGGTTTTTCTTAGTTGTTGATTGTTTTTTGAGATAGCTATCCGCTTGTTCCAAGTGGTGTTACGGTGTGCCAGGTCGCACTTTGTATCGTTCAAGTCTGTTACTACAAGTCCCTCCATTAAATGAACAACCACCCCCTCGTAAAAATTGTGAACATGCCCACGGCTAAAATTAGCGGAAACGTGGGTTGCCCCAACATGCATTATTATTTATATTTTCTACTCCCTCCGTTCCTAAATATAAGTCTTTTTTATTAGCCACACCTAAGACAAGAATTTTTTTATTAGCAGTGAACCCCACATGTCATAGACACAGAAATTGTGGCAAGATTCCCTTAGGCAAGCCAAAGTGTGTCTAACAATTTGAGCAACTCAGGTTAGGCAAGTGTGGCAAGTGTGAGAAAAATAATGTGGAAACATAAGACAAACATAGTCACAATCCAAACAGACCCGTAATTTTTTGTGACATGCATGAAATTTTGGTTAGTTAAATTTATAGTCAAAATTTGGCAAGGTGCATCAAATCAACACATGCAAGTATCAAAAGGAAAGTCACGGCATGCATGCATGCGTTGTACTCCCTCCGTTTCCAAATAAGTCTTTATAGAGATTGCAACAAGTGACTACATACGAAGCAGAATATGTCTATTCCTACATACGAAGTAGCCCATTTGAAATGTGTAAAAAGACTTTTATCGAGTGCAGTGCTTTTATGTGTCGCGTCAACTCATACAAGACCGAGCACTACAAGAAATATGTCAACTTGTGACCACCACTATTGGTCACTGAAAGGTCATTGTTTTTCATTTGCGACCTTTTTTTGACCAAAAACAAAAGGTCAAAAGCTGAGGGTCGTTAACTGACTATAGCGACCTTTCTTCTGGAATGGTCGAAGACGTTTATGACCAAAATGTGTCCACTGTGGCGTTTTGGTCACTAGCAACCTCCCTAGGCCACGTAGGCATCCAGCGTGGCAAGCTGATGTGGCACAAGATTCAGCCCGGTCCAATTCGGTTTTCTACATGGGCCTAGCCCATTTATTCGGCCTTTTAATATTTATTTATTTTTTGTAAGTTACAAGGGCTAAGCCCATTTCAGCCTTTTATTTATTTCTGGGCCGAGGCCTTTTAACATTGTTTGGGCCATTATATTTTGGAGCTGGTTCCACTTGTCATCTTCTCACACATTGGGCCCACTTGACAAAAAATTCAAAACTGCTTAGATTATTTTCATAAGTGAATCCCACAAGTTAGGTTTCCATTCCACACGTTTTCAAATCACTTACATAATCAATATTTCAAACAGAATAAAGACAAACATAGTTCATCAAATAAAACTAACTAAGTCTACTACAATATGTATATAGTTATTACAACCCAGATATGCCTACTATTACAATATTACAATATTTACATTCTATTACAATCAAATGAAGAGACAACTCTTTGCTGAGTAGAGCTATATGGTTTGAACTTCAAATTTTGTAGACCTGGAGCTCCCGAACACAAAGACAAACATCATTAGAGATTAGAGTGTACACATTCGGCATATCCTTGAAGGAACAATTCTCATAACAGGAACACAAGAGAGGGCTGTTGATTTTGATGAGAACTAAATCAGAGCACTACTAATGCTATTCTGTTATAATTCAAACGGCACATAAAACTAACCACCAATCCAAAGGCAAAAATTGCATGTACAGATCCAAAAAAAATGTATCATCTATTTAGCTGTGAATGTACAGGTTTGTATTTTAAGAAAATAGTGTATATACAGATCCAACCCAAATAAACTTTAAGCAATTTTGTTATTTCCTGTGAATTTACAATACTTCTCTATGATTTTTGCAGAAAACCACTTGGCCTCTTGAGAACAAATGACAGGGTGCAACACTATGCAAAAACTATCATCACACATGCAGCAGGCAAAAACAGAATCCAAGAGGGCATGCAATCAATTAATATAACACAATCTTATCTACGCTTCATTACTAGGATAATGGCATCATCCACAATGTCAGAATCTGTTGAATTTTTGCATATGCAAGCAACAGCCCCAACTCAACATTAACCTAGCAAAATCTGTTGAATTTTTGCATGTGAGATCTATTGGCTTGTATTGCCATCGATGAGCGTAACAACTCAACTTAACCCAGCCTTGTTTAAGTGACTAATATAAATGTGAAAACTAGGATAATGGCATCATCCACAATGCTGTAAATAAAATGGCAAGCCACCAAAATGACAAACAGGAAGTAAGCTACATGAACTAGCCCTCCTGCCCTCTGCACAACCAGATCGACGACACCACGACGGCGCCCGCCGACGACGCCGCGAACCGGAGGATCTCCTCCATGGCGATGGTGACCAGGTAGCGGCTGCTCCTGCGACCCACGAGATGTAGACAGACAGAGAGCAGGAACGATGTTCAGACACTCGAAATTACAGATCGTCCATACCGACTGATGCATATGGTCTCTCTGAAATGGCAAGGATGGTGGGCGCGTTGTGTGCGTACCTTGAAGAGGTGGTCCTTGGCGGCGGCGGCGCCGCAGGCCACGACGCAGGCGTTGCCGGTGGCGGCGGTCTGGGTCTGCAAGTGGTTGGCGAGGATGGGCTGCAGCTCGTGGAGGAAGATCGCGGTGAGGCCAGCGAGCGCGACCCCGGCGTGGTCAGCGACGCGAAAGACCTTGCGCTGGTCTGGAAGATCCCTGCCGGCGGCGGAGGCGGGTCTTGGACTTGGCGGCGGGGCGCCTACCTGCCGGCCGCCGATCTGGAAGATCCCAGCGCCATGTGAGATGCGGTGAGGAGGAGGAAAGGGTGGTGGCGGAGCATGGATACGGCCGTCCTTGAGGAGGACATGGGCGCCAACCGCGAGGACGACGGAGATGGATCGATCTGGGGCGCCGCTGCTCGATCTGGTGCGTGGATGCGACGTACGCTGCCTCCCCTTCTCGATCTGGAGGTGGATTCGCCACGGCGGAGGGTGGAGGGGAGGAGGAGAGGGCGGTGGCTGAGCGGAATGCGGGGGAAGGCGGAGGACGGCGGCGCGTCGGGAGGTGCGGACGGCGGCGCGTCGGGAGGTGCGGACGGCAGCGCGTCGGGGGAGAGAGAGCGGTCGCATCGGGAGGGAGGGATGGAAGACGGAGAATGGGTGCGTCAGGAGTGGGTGGGTGGGGGGTGGCGGCGGCGGGTATCGAGGAGGATGGGTGGGTGGGTTAGGGTTTTGTTACTCGGGAGAGGCTCCACCGTTGGATGGGTGCGCCATAGACGGCTCATATTGCGTCCAATCTGATGATCCGCGTGAAGGTGATTCCTCGCGTCTCATTGGTCGGCTGTCTCGCGCTTGAATTTCAAAAAAAAATGGACTCAAATCTCTCATTCTTTTTAAAAACAGAACGATGGCATAGTTCGTGAAAATGATATCGTATTTGCATAAGTGTGCATATTGAAATGGCAAACAATGTTGCCAAATAGAGCTTTAATTTTTATTGCATAAAAAATATTTTTCTATTTTCCGAGTGCATAAATGCTTTTTTTAAGAACCTACCAAATATTTGTTCCAAAATAGCACCACTCCATTTTTTTTAAATATTAGACCATATTTTATGTAAAATTGACCAAATAGTTGCATGTCAAAAGCTTTTGATCCACCTCTTCTAAAAAAAAACAATTTCCATTTTTCGAGTGCCCAAAATGAGTCTTTTTGTGAAGGAGATACCATATATTTGTTGCAAAATTGGACCAAATAATTTTTCTAAAATATTAGGCCATATTTAATGCACTATTGACCAAATGGTTGGGTGTCAAAAACTTTGATCCACCTTTCGTGAAAAAGACAAAAAAATTCTGATTCAGCTGGAACCGGGTCAAAGTTGAACAGCAGCTGCCTCATAGTTTGCTCTTTATTTTTTCCAAAAATCATTTTTAGGTACTTAAGTATCTATTTAATAAGAGAAACACCAAAAGTTTTCCAAGATTCAACCACTAGCTAGGAACGGTCAAGCCCGCCGTTTTGACCGCATTTTGAAACGGGCATAAAAAATTCAAAAAAATCAAAAAATTGGAAAACCTTCGCATTGTGTCATTATATGTGACCAAGTTTCCAGGAAAAATAATAAACTTGTAATACAGTAATTATTTTAAAAAAGTGTTCTCATAAATGAGCTATCATGCGTGAAGATTCATGGCTTTCAAGCCAAATGATCAATCTTATGGCCACATTCATGGCATAGTTTGTTCAAATGATCTCATATTGTGCATAAGGGTGCATCTTGGAATTCCAAACAATTTTTCCTAAGGAAGTTTTCATTTTCTTTGCACGGAAAATTCATTTTTCATTTTCCGAGTGCCCAAAAGGAGGTTTTTTTGTGAAGGACCTACCAAATAATTGTTGCAAAATTGGACCAAATCATTTTTATAAAATACTAGGCCATATATAATGCACAATTGACAAAATGGTTGGGTGAAAAAAGTTTTGATCTACCTCTGGTGAAAAAGACAAATTGCCGTCGATTAAGTTGGAAATGGGTCAAATTTGAACTGTAGCTGCCTCATAGTTTGCTCTTTATTTTTTCCAAAAATCATTTCTAGGTACATAAGTATCTATTTAATCATAGAAACACCAAAAAAATTCCAAGATTCAACCACTAGCTAGGAACGGTCAAGCCCGCCGTTTTGACCGCATTTTGAAACGGGCATAAAAAATTCAAAAAAAATCAAAAAATTGGAAAACCTTCGCATTGTGTCATTATATATGACCAAGTTTCCAGGAAAAATAATAAACTTGTATTACAGTAATTATTTTAAAAAAGTGTTCTCAGAAATGAGCTATCATGCGTGAAGATTCATGGCTTTCAAGCCAAATGATCAATCTTATGGCCGCATTCATGGCATAGTTTGTTCAAATGATCTCATATTGTGCACGAGGGTGCATCTTGGAATTCCAAACAATGTTGCCTAAGGAATTTTTCATTTTCTTTGCACGGAAAATTCATTTTTCATTTTCCGAGTGCCCAAAAGGAGGTTTTTTTGTGAAGGAACTACCAAATAATTATTGCAAAATTGGACCAAATCATTTTTATAAAATACTAGGCCATATATAATGCACAATTGACAAAATGGTTGGCTGAACAAAGTTTTGATCTACCTCTGGTGAAAAAGACAAATTGTCGTCGATTCAGTTGGAAACGGGTCAAATTTGAACTGTAGCTGCCTCATAGTTTGCTCTTTATTTTTTCCAAAAATCATTTCTAGGTACATAAGTATCTATTTAATCATAGAAACACCAAAAAAATTCCAAGATTCAACCACTAGCTAGGATCGGTCAAGCCCGCCGTTTTGACAACATTTTGAAACGGGCATAAAAAATTCAAAAAAAAATCAAAAAATTGGAAAACCTTCGCATTGTGTCATTATATGTGACCAAGTTTCCAGGAAAAATAATAAACTTGTAATACGGTAATTATTTTAAAAAAGTGTTCTCAGAAATGAGCTATCATGCGTGAAGATTCATGGCTTTCAAGCCAAATGATCAATCTTATGGCCACATTCATGGCATAGTTTGTTAAAATGATCTCATATTGTGCACGAGGGTGCATCTTGGAATTCCAAACAATGTTGCCTAAGGAAGTTTTCATTTTCTTTGCACGGAAAATTCATTTTTCATTTTCCGAGTGCCCAAAAGGAGGTTTTTTTGTGAAGGAACTACCAAATAATTGTTGCAAAATTGGATCTAATCAATTTTATAAAATACTAGGCCATATATAATGCACAATTGACAAAATGGTTGGGTGTCAAAATTTTTGATCCACCTCTGGTGAAAAAGACAAATTCCCGTCGATTCAGGTGGAAGCGGGTCAAATTTGAACTGGAGCTGCCTCATAGTTTCCTCTTTATTTTTTCCAAAAATCATTTCTAGGTAAATAAGTATCTATTTAATCAGAAATACATGGTTTGATGGCGAGACATTGAGGTTTGGACGGTGGCCGAGGGCCCCAACTCTAGAGCGCGAAAGCTCGCATGCCCGCCGCGTGGTCACCGCGTGACCGTGGCGTTGCCATGTGTTCTGGGCGGCCTAGGCATGTCTAGTGGGTTGGGCACTCCCCAGGTAGGTGCTAGGAAGAAAATCACAACATAAGATTCTCACGAGGAGACCTATCGATGCTCAAACATGAATAAGCAGCCAAGTGTTTGATTAGCGGTACGGGAAATGCACATGGCTAATGGGCGTGAGTTTTGGCTGAGGATGATCAGTTACTAAGAAGACCGTCTTCACAAATTTTCAGCTCAAAAGGAGGAGCCTAGGTGGTACTTGCTTTACAAACTACCACACTGGACATAAATACGAATGTTGAAGCTCGGCTCAAAATAATGAATGGATTGAACTGGCATTTGGTGGAGGATGGTTATTTGGGCATAGGAAATCATCAGAGAAATGGATACCATTTGGACATGCCAAAGTGGTACTTCCTTCACAAAGTGTCTGCTCTGAATGAATAGGAAAATGAATATTTTGAATTATTTTGAACTAAGAAAGGAATGTTTTTACATATTTGACGAAGATATGACCCAAAGAATTTATGAGATTTTTTAGGAATTTTGGGAATGATAGAAATATAGGTTGCTTCACAACCTAGGGCAAAACTGCCACATGGACATGACACATAGGCAAAAGCTGATGAGGTGGCGCCTAGTCATAGCAACCCACCACAATTTACAAGGCTATGACCATCTATATTGGTCGTTAACAACTAGAAATAAGGCAGCGGACTAGCGTTGTTTGCTTTATGACCTTTTCGTAAGGAAATTACGACCTTCCGACCAAAATGGTCGCAATGGTTTAGGGTTTGGAGCCCCTCGAACAGCTTTTGACCAATTGGTCTGAAATGGTCATAGATCTATGACCAATTCTTCCAGGTCACTGATAGAAGGTCACTAGTTGACATATTTCTTGTAGTGGAGAAATTTGATTACTACGACGCCTCTCCCTCATGGGATCGAGCTCGGTGCCTTATCAAGACTGCTTTGGCTGCATGACAGAGGGCCAACCACCTGTTGGGCCCACCTGTCATGGACGCAAAGGCAGGAGCAGATAGAAGCTTCCACACGCTATCCCTCCCGCACGAGGTGGACGGACATGCAGCAAAGGATTCGATCATCGTAGAAGTAGGAGTAGCATCATTGTTCGTCTTCTCAAGATGCGAAGAGCCAAGCGCAACCCGAAAGTGGCGATTCTTGCACGCGGTTCCTTGGAGCACGATATACTAGCCAGCTCTTGCATGAGACAAAATTGCTACTCCTCCTTTCCGGTTTATAGTGCTCAATTCAAAAATCTCACCAATCAATGTAGATGGTGAGTGGTGGACTACAGTTTGTAGTTTTGCAAAAGCACCTAATTAATGCTCTTGTTTTCCTCAAAAAATTATGTTTATCAATTCATTAATTGCAATGCATGCATGCATAAAGTACATGCATTGGTCAAATTTCTCTTAATACTTGCATGCAATGATTTAATGCACCTTGGAATCTGAAAATGTGATGGAAAACAACCAAATTGAGCCTTATAAAATGGAAAATATAAATTTTGAGATAAGCCCTATAAACCGGAAAGGAGGGAGAATTCTTTAACAATTAAACTCCATTATCCATTGGTTGATACTCATTCTGCATAGGTCCACGCGCTTAGCACCGTTTCCTCCTGGGGTCACCAATGTTTATTTCCTAATTAATAGCATTGCATGCAATGAACTAGCCATTGCAAGTCATTAAAAGCATGCACACCTCTCATCTCTTATTGGTTGATATGTCAAGAAACAAGAAACAAGGTAGAAGTTAATGCACCGCGCCTAAGTGTTTTGGGACTATTTGGTTTTTGTAAGATGACTTACACACCTAGACGGAGGGAGTAGTATAGACCTGTAAACCGGAAAGGAGTACTCCCTCCTTTCCGGTTTATAAGGCTCAATTCAAAAATCTCACCAACCAAGGTAGATGGTGAGTGGTGGAATACTTTTTGTAGTTTGCAAAAGCACCCAATTGATGCTCTTGTTTTCCTCAAGAAAGTATGTTTACCAATGCATTAATTGCAATGCATGCATGCATAAATTACATGCATTGGTCAATTTTCTCTTAATACTTGCATGCAATGATTTAATGCACCTTGGAATCTAAACATGTGATGGGAAACAACCAAATTGAGCCTTATAAAATGGAAAAACTAAAATTTTGAGATAAGCCCTATAAACCGGAAAGGAGGGAGTATTTGCCTTTCTAGAGATTTCAACAAGTGACTAGACTACACCGTGTGCAGTACCCCCTCCCTTCCGGTTTATAGGGCTCAAATCTCAAATCTCATGAACCAAGGCATTTTTCGATTGGAGGAATGTATCTCATACTTTACAAAACTACCCTAATTAAACTCATGCATTAATTACGTAGTTCTCTCGTTTTCCTCTCCGCCTTGGTCGCGGTGCACAATATTGAGCACTCCTATATGACTAGCCGCTCTATCTACATGCGGGACATTTCAAAGCATCCGGGCCCGCGTGCCATCCACCAAATCACAGCGGGTGCTACAATGAGACTCACTGTCACCCCGGTGTGGCCGTCATGACCCATCATATCACAAAACCCACACCTTTACCAGATGTGGTAAGGTGGCCTCAAGTTGGACTGGACGAAGCAACCATCATTTCACCGAACGCTCGCTCAAGCCCTTTCTTCCCTTTCTTGAAGAAAACCTCACTCCGTGCTACTCACTTCGCCATTTTACTTACATCGACGAAGGAAAGGTGGGTGAATCAGTTATGCTGCTATATTTTCATTCCAAGAATCTTCTTTTTGCGAAGCACCGACCGGTTCTCACATCTATTCTTTTCCTGTTTTCATTGCGATTGTGGTTTCCTTTCGATTGCTTTTTGTTTGTCAGTTCATTGATGGATCCTAGAGCACTAGGCAAAGAGTTGCCGGCGGACAACCCACTGGAGACAGTGATCTCCAGGAAGCGAGCACCGACCAACGAGTTGACCATGTTGGCGGGCCAACCCATGGAGACGAAGAACTCCAAGAAACAAGCACTGGCCCAAGAGTTGAGGACGTTGGCGGACGAACTCCTCAAAGAAAGTTGGACGAACAGCAAGGGCCCCACCATGCCTACCCCAGGAACTCTGATAGCCACCTATGTGAGGCTCAAGACCGAGTTTGAGTTGATAGTCGCCGTTGAGAAGCAGTATTCCCCTGGCAAGGTGATGGCCCCATCGAGGACGAGGAGATGGCCCCTGGAGGGATGAGATCCCCCGGTGAGCTGCACAAGGTAAAAAAAGGCTTATTACCATAGTTGTGGTTTTTGATTATTTGCAATGTGCTTGCTAATATGTTAGGGTTGTGCAGTGCGGTGGACGCCCTTGATGATTCCGGCGTCGTGGCCCGTCCTGTTGGCATCGCCGGAGATCGATTCCGATGTCGCTGTCCATCCTGTGGACATCGCCCCGTAGATTGATTCCGATGTCGCGGTCGGTCCTGCGGACATCGCCCGAAATTGATTCCCATGCCGCTGTTGCCGTCTGTGGTCATTGCCCGAGAGATCGATGACAAGAAATAGTTGGTCGCGCTAATCCTTCAGGGTAGTTTGCATTGCCCTGTGTTTAATTACCAGAACGACGCGTGTTATGAAACCATCTTAGGGCTAGTGCACTGTCTTGTGTGGGCGGATCTTGCTACTTTTGTTTGATAGTAAATCATGCGAACCCTCTCCGAGTTATGGAAAAAGATGTATCCTCACCAGCTTTTGATGTAATATATGGCATGCTTTGATGTAAGTTTGAACTGTTTATCATATCAGCAGGGCTTGGTTGATGATTCTTGGTGTTAGTAGGCTAGCTACTGTGTGAGCTATAGTACTTGCAAAACACTCACCGAAGAGAAACGTTGGGGCTGATGAGCTCGTGGTACGCTTATACTTATCCCTCGTCGATCGACCAATAGCCCTAGCTCCTAAATTGTAGGCTTAGCGATCGATCAGACAATAGTAGACATACATTCAGGCCTCATTTGGTTCATAGGGTAGGAAAATCGTAGCAAAAGTACATAGAACGTGCAACACAAAATCATAGCAAAGGTCAGAGGCGTACTCCTCCGCTCCAAAAGAGATGACCTAGGCGGCTAGTTTGGCCTAGTGGGTTTCAAGTGATATGACGTGGTACAGTTGTCGCCCGCCTTCTTGGCGGTAACAAAGATTGCGGTACGGTAAGTTTTCTTGAAGAAGCGGAATTCAACGAAGTCATGATGGTTCCTTCGTTCGAACAACTTACAGTGGGAAAGGTTGGGCCTGCGATACGACCGGGGTAGACCAGGATAATTTTGTGCATGGCGGTGGACCAGGATGGTCGACGTCCCACATGTCGGCAAATGAAAGTATTCTTTCCGAAATAGAGGACGAGCAACGAGTATTCATTGTTTATTTTTTATGAAAGCTATTGTCTCCACTGTTACGACGGAGGAGTGTGAAACACGGCAGCCCAGTGAACTTGGCATGTGCACCACTCCCTCCTTCCTCATGTAATGCCCATGTTACAACTTCTTCTCACTTTCTCTATATCTATTTCCTCTCAAATGTTTTTTACCTTTCTTTTTTTAAGACAGAATTGTTTTTATGCCTTTTTTAGAATTATTTTTATACCTAGGAGCATCGTAGAGACGGGCTCTTGCAGAGCCCACTCCTTGACTTTGTCAATGCCTCTCTCCTCCACATAAGGAGTACTAGCTATGCATGCATGCGGCGGCAGTCAAGGCGCCTTGAGTGGCAGGCGGTGAGAGCGGGCTCCTAAGCGGTCAAGACTCCAGATGGCCCACCTCACATTATCAAGATATATTTATTGAGTCCGTGCACGGCAAGCGGCAATCTCTTCTCCTCCCCGCTTTCTCTCTTCTCACCGACGCCCATCGAAGCGATTAGATTTCGCTCTATCGACGGTTTATTCAATTACGGTCCCACATGTCGCTGAAATTGCAAGACAACGCATGTCCCTCCGGTGAGCGGGCGTGCGGCCGGATCGTCGTGGTTGCGACGCGTCACGAGTCGTAAGTGTGCCGCTTTTCCTTTAGAACTTGCGGTTTAACATTTTCGCGATCGATCGATAGAAATCCGAACAAAATGACGAGGGCAATGCTTTCCCGCTCGTTAGGCGGGCTAGTTCGAGTGATATGACGTGCTACAGTGCCGTCCACTTGCTCCATTTTTATGTAAGCAAGAGTTTACACTCTTACGCGGGAGGAGTGCGAAACACCACAGATCTGATTTTGATCGAGGGATAACTGTTCCCAGCCGAATAATGGAGGATTGTTAGCGATTATAGCATGATAGTTAGGGCATCTCCAGTGCTGGCCCACAAATGTACACCGGCATCTGTCCGAGGACACTGATGGATGCCATCCTATGCTGCCCGCATACGTTTCGACAACTATATGAACTAACCGGACGAAATTCATGCAAACAAAGCAAATTTCAAATTGACCGGATGAAATTCATTACATTTCGAGAACTTTTCCTATAAACAGGATGAAATTCATTACATATTTCGCACAAACCGTACTAAAACCTACTGTAAGCCTAATCTAAACGATCGCCGGGCCCCGACCACCATGTCCGGCCATGAACCCGAGAAAGCCGGCCATTGCCTTTGCCTCCTCCTTATCCGCCTCGATAACCTCCTCCTTCGGAGCACAAGGTTACACTACAAAAAAAAAGACACATCCGTGACATTTTGGGCCGAACGAATTTTTCTCTGTCATACATATGACACTTCTATGACGATAATTGTGAGAGAACCCGGTATCATCATAGATGTGGTGGGCTCCTACTTCTATGACAAAAAGTCATGACAGAAAATGGGCTTTTCGTCCTGGGCGGGCCGGAGACGCAGCTGCATGACATTCTTTGGTCCGTCCATGACGGAAAAAACCGTGGTAGAAGCGAGGGGGAGGAAAATTTCAGGGAGTTCCCGGTTATGGTGGGAGGTCGGGGGCCGAGCAATGCACGTTTCTCTCATACACGTACACGCATGTGTGCGAGGCATTGGCTCTAACTGAACCCGAGCGAGGCGTTGGGCTCTAACTGAACCCGAGTGATTGCACTGCAGGCTACTGTAAGTGCATCTAGTGCCCCTTAGTGGTTTTGGTGTATTGAAGACTTATAGGTTAAGGGACTAATGTGTTTATGAGTGTACACAGGTCTATAAGTCGATGAGGAGTTTGATATTTACAGAGAAAGTCGACCCCTTAAAATGAAGTTCTTCGACTGAAGACTTTGATATTCTGAAGACTTTCTGAAGACTTTGAAAGTGAAGAAATTGGTGTGACCTTGAAGACTTGGTATTCATTTGGGAAACATGAAGCGTGAAGACTTTTGTTTTCGTAGTTTCGTTTTCTCTTTCTTGAGTCATAGGAAACACCGTACTGTTAAAGGGGGTCGAGGAAATACTAAGGAAAATTTCCATGTGATGCTCAACTCAAAATCCTACACCTACCAATCCTTCGAGTGAAGCCTTTGGAAATCTCATACAGTTCACTCAATTTCTTCAAAGGATGAGACGAAGTTCTTCCGTCACGAGAAATTTGTTCGACCGAGGAGTTAGGAATTCGCCAGTGCGGATTGCCTACACAGTGAGGATCATGATAGCCCTGAGGAATTTGAGAGTCAAATTTCCGACCGTTGCTGTGCTGCGCGCCAACTGTCCCAAAATAGCTTATCCACCTAACGGTCATATCATTGAAGGGCATTTATGTCTTATCATGTCGGGCTGCTCCCTAGGCTATAAATAGTCGCTCCTACAACCACGAGCTAGTTGGTTGCTCCGAGAGAACTTGACACTTGTCATTTGAGAGCAATCCATCCTCCGAGGACTTCGAGCGAAAATCATCGAGTGAGGAAAAACCCAAAAACCAAACCCCTACAAACCCAAAGTGATTGAGCATCACTGAAGAGATTGATCCTGCGTGGATCTGACGCTGGTTACCATTGAAGACGGTGCTTCTTCCAGACAGTTAGGCGTCATGGTCTAGAGCATCCAAGAGGAATTGTGGATCGCCTAGTGACCAAGTTTGTGAAGGTTTGGAAGTCGCCTGAAGACTTACCACGAGTGATTGGACGAGGTCTGTGTGACCTTAGTTCAAGGAGAATATGGTGAGGACTTGGTGTCCCGAGCTGCGTGCTCAGCGACCGGGTGTCCGGACTGTGTGTCCTCGAGTTTAAATACTCACCGCTCCAACCAGACGTACAACTCGCACAACAGCTTGGAACTGTTCTACCAAATCATTGTCTTCACCAACCTAATCTGGTTCTATTTCTGAAACCATCTTAGGGCTAGTGCACTGTCTTGTGTGGCGGATCTTGCTACTTTTGTTTGATAGTAAATCATGCGAACCCTCTCCGAGTTATGGAAAAAGATGTATCCTCACCAGCTTTTGATGTAATATATGGCATGCTTTGATGTAAGTTTGAACTGTTTATCATATCGGCGGGGCTTGGTTGATGATTCTTGGTGTTAGTAGGCTAGCTCTTGTGTGAGCTATAGTACTTGCAAAACACTCACCGAAGAGAAAGCGTTGGGGCTGATGAGCTCGTGAATGCGCTTATACTTATCCCTCGTCGATCGACCAATAGCCTAGCTCCTAAATTGTAGGCTTAGCGATCGATCGGACAATAGTAGACATACATTCAGGCCTCATTTGGTTCATAGGGTAGGAAAATCGTAGCAAAAGTACATAGAGCGTGCAACACAAAATCATAGCGGTCTGAGAGGCGTACTCCCTCCGTTCAAAAGAGATGACCTAGGCGGGCTAGTTTGGCCTAGTGGGTTTCGATGATATGGCGTGATGCAGTGTCGTCCGGTCTTGGCGTGTAGTATGATATTGCGATGCAGTAAGTTTTCTTGAAGAAGCGGAATTCAACGAAGTCATGATGGTTCCTTCGTTCGAACAACTTACGATGGGAAAGGTTGGGCCTGCGATCGACCGGGGTAGACCAGGATAATTTTGTGCATGGCGGTGGACCAGGATGGTCGGCGTCCCACATGTCGGCAAATGAAAGTATTCTTTCGAAATAGAGGACGAAACAGCAGTATTCATTGTTTATTTTTTATGAAAGCTATTGTCTCCTTTATTCTGACGGAGGAGTGTGAAACACTGCAGCCAGTGAACTTGGCATGTGCACCACTCCCTCCTTCCTCATGTAATGCCCATGTTACAACTTCTTCTCACTTTCTCTATATCTATTTCCTCTCAAATGTTTTTTACCTTTCTTTTTTTAAGACAGAATTGTTTTTATGCCTTTTTTTAGAATTATTTTTTATACCTAGGAGCACGTGTAGAGACGGGCTCTTGCAGAGCCCACTCCTTGACTTTGTCAATGCCTCTCTCTCCTCCACATAAGGAGTACTAGCTATGCATGCATGCGGCGGGCAGCTGGCGTCTTGAGTGGCCAGGGCGGTGAGAGCGGGCTCCGGAAGCGGTCAAGACTCCAGCATGGCCCACCTCACATTATCAAGATATATTTATTGGAGTCCGTGCACGGCGGGCGGGCAATCTCTTCTCCTTCCCCCGTTTCTCTCTTCTCGGCCGGCGCCCATCGGCGATTAGATTTAAATCTGTCGACGGTTTATTCAATTACGGTCCCACATGTCGGTGAAATTGCAAGACAACGCATGTCCCCTCCGGTGGCGGCGTGCGGCGGACTGTCGAGGGTTGCGGCGTCTGAGTCGTAAGTGTGCCGCCTTTTCCTTTAGAACTTGCGGCGTAACATTTTCGCGCGATCGATCGATAGAAATCCGAACAAAATAGCGAGGCAATGCTTTCCCTTTCGTTAGGCGGGCTAGTTCGAGTGATATGACGTGCTCTGATGCCGTCCACTTGCTCCATTTTATGTAAGCAAGAGTTTACACTCTTCGGCGGGAGGAGTCACGAAACACCACAGATCTGATTTTGATCGAGGATAACTGTTCCCACCAATAATGGAGGATTGTTAGCGATTATAGCATGATAGTTAGGGCATCTCCGGTCTTGGCCCACAAATGTACACGGCATCTGTCCGAGGACACCGATGGATGCCATCCTATGCTGCCCGCATGCGTTTACGACAACTATATGAACTAACAGGACGAAATTCATGCAAACAAAGCAAATTTCAAATTGACGGATGAAATTCATTACATTTCGAGAACTTTTCCTATAAACAGGATGAAATTCATTACATATTTACACAAACCGTACTAAAACCTCATCAGAAGCCTAATCTAAGCGATCGCCGGGCCCCGACCACCATGTCCGCCATGAACCCGAGAAAGCGGCCATTGCCTTTGCCTCCTCCTTATCCGCCTCGATAACCTCCTCCTTGAGCACAAGGTTACACTACAAAAAAAGACACATCCGTGACATTTTGGGCGAGCAATTTTTCTCTCATCATACATATGACACTTCTATGCGATAATTGTGAGAGAACCGGTATCATCATAGATGTGGTGGGCTCCTACTTCTATGACAAAAAGTCATGACAGAAAATGGGCTTTTCGTCCTGGGCGGGCCGGAGACGCAGCTGCATGACATTCTTTGGTCCGTCCATGACGGAAAAAACCGTGGTAGAAGCGAGGGGGAGGAAAATTTCAGGGAGTTCCCGGTTATGGTGGGAGGTCGGGGGCCGAGCAATGCACGTTTCTCTCATGCATACACGCATGTGTGCGAGGCATTAGCTCTAACTGAACCCGAAGCGAGGCGTTGGGCTCTAATGAACCAGTGATTGCCTTTGCGAGCTCTTGTAAGTGCATCTAGTGCCCCTAGTGGTTTTGGTGTATTGAAGACTTATAGGTTAAGGGACTAATGTGTTTATGAGTGTACACAGGTCTATAAGTCGATGAGGAGTTTGATATTCTGAGAGAAAGTCGACCCTTAAAATGAAGTTCTTGATTGAAGACTTTGATATTCGAAGACTTTACGAAGACTTTGAAAGTGAAGAAATTGGTGTGACCTTGAAGACTTGGTATTCATTTGGGAAACATGAAGCGTGAAGACTTTTGTTTTCGTAGTTTCGTTTTCTCTTTCTTGAGTCATAGGAAACACCGTCTTTGTTAAAGGGGTCGAGGAAATACTAAGGAAAATTTCCATGTGATGCTCAACTCAAAATCCTACACCTACCAATCCCTTGAGTGAAGCCTTTGGAAATCTCATACAGTTCACTCAATTTCTTGATGTGAGCGAAGTTCTTCCGGTGTTGAGAAATTTATTCGACCGAGGAGTTAGGAATTCGCCGGTCTTGGATTGCCTACATGAGGATCATGATAGCCCCGAGGAATTTGAGAGTCAAATTTCCGACCGTTCTTTGTCTTCTTGTAACTGTCCCAAAATAGCTTATCCACCTAACGGTCATATCATTGAAGGGCATTTATGTCTTATCATGTCGGGCTGCTCCCTAGGCTATAAATAGTCGCTCCTACAACCACGAGCTAGTTGGTTGCTCGAGAGAACTTGACACTTGTCATTTGAGAGCAATCCATCCTCAGGGACTTGGCGAAAATCATCGAGTGAGGAAAAACCCAAAACCAAACCCCTACAAACCCAAAGTGATTGAGCATCCTTGAAGAGATTGATCCTGCGTGGATCGACGCTGGTTACCATTGAAGACGGTGCTTCTTCCAGACGGTTAGGCGTCATGGTCTAGAGCATCCAAGAGGAATTGTGGATCGCCTAGTGACCAAGTTTGTGAAGGTTTGGAAGTCGCTGAAGACTTACCACGAGTGATTGGGCGAGTGCATGTGACCTTAGTTCAAGGAGAATATGGTGAGGACTTGGTGTCTGAGCTGCGTGCTCAGCGATTGGGTGTCCGGGATGTGTGTCCTCGAGTTTAAATACTCGGCCGCTCCAACAGACGTACAACTCAGGACAACAGTTGGAACTGTTCTACCAAATCATTGTCTTCACCAACCTAACTGGTTCTATTTCCTCAACTCTTCCATTTCCTCATTCTTGTGTTGAGTGTTGGTTCATATCTGTGTTTGAAGACTTTGTTGAAGACTTTCTCAATTTCCTCAGTTCAATTTCTTGATCTGTTTGTCTTCATCTTGTGTTATCCTGTGTTTACGCTTTACGTACTCTTTGATTGTCTTCATTTCATCATGATGACCATGCCCGCATTCTCTTGTGCTTACTTCGAGTACTTATTCCGCTGCAAGTAGTTCTTCACTTAGGAATTTCCTCACGGCAAATTCCTCATTGAAGAATTCATAAAATCGCCTATTCATCCCCCTCTAGTCGATATAACGCACTTTCAATTGGTATCGAGCAAGGTACTCCTTTGTTACGTGTGATTTTAGTTTAACCACAGAGTTTTAGTTATGTCGACCGCAGGTATGAAGAAAGTGACATGCCCTATCTTTGACGGTCATGATTATCCCAAGTGGAAGGCCATGATGAGGAGCGCCTCATGGCAATGGACAGCGAGCTGTGGACCGTCACTGAAATTGGTCTTCTTGATCATGCAAGGCAATGACGCGGATGATATTCATAAGTACACTCGACTTGACATCATGGCGAAGGATATCTTCTGTTCCTGCCAATCTAGAAATGAATTCAAGCGCATTATGCATCTTTGCAATGCACGAAGCTTATATGGGACCGAATCTCGATGTCTATGAAGGTCATCGAACCCGTCATGATCCCTGGTTTGAGGACTTCAAGGAATCTCTCAAAAGCGATGACTTTCGAACCAGAATCATCATCTTACGCATCATGTCTCACGGCAAGGGGACAAGGTAACGAATGTTCCTCATCCGAGTATAGTGATGATGAATCGATGATGATGGATCGATGATGATATTGAACCTAGCTATACCAAGCTTGTTTGTATTGCCACCAAACAACATTCCTTGGAAAAGGTTCAAAACATGTTAGGTAAAAGTGATGATATGTTGGGTGAAGAAATGGATCGCACTAAAGCCTGATGAAAATCTTGAGAGACTTGATCTAGGCTTGACGATCTTCAAGGTCATCATAACACTCTCTTATCGATCATGAGAAACTTTCTTATGAATTTCTTCAAAAAAGCAAGATCTTGAGAAGCTAAGAGTGAGTTATGAAGATCTTGAAGGAGCGCGATTCATTACTTGCTCAACAAATCAGCGCTTCTCGAGGAAAATTTGTTCCTCCATGCTTAAAGTGCATTAAGCGTGAATCTGCTAATTCTTCACTGAATGTTCAAATGCTTCAACTGTTACAAATTCTTCACCTGCCTCTGCTATCACTAATTCCTCATCGAGGACATTGCTAGTATCACTTGACGATCAGGGGGCTGAAGGAATTGTACATGACAGCATGTACAAAAGCCTCAAAGGGCATCAGACTCTTTGTGATGTGCTTAAAAGCAGATCCTCAACAGGAATCCTAGGAAAGAGGTATTGCCTTTGAGAGGAAACTCAATCTTGATGGAACATATTGGGCTTTGAAAAGTACCCCAAAACCTCATGGGTTGCTGCAAAGGGACCTCGATTGATCCATCTAACTTATCTGGCTTTACATGTGAATCTCCTCATTCTTCCGATGAGTCATTTGACTCAACTATAAACTGTTCAAACATCAGAATGGTGAAGTATTTGCTAGATATGTTGGCACTAAGCTGAGAGCAGTTCCCCTATGAAGAAAATCTGGGTTCCCAAGAAGTGCCTTGAAAGTCTTCGGTGAATGTCCTCATGACACCACACGTGAAGAATAGGAACCCCAGATCAAACTCTTCATATGGACCAAATTCTTCATATGGATCCAAGTCCTCATACGGACCAAATTCCTCACGTGGATCAAATTCCTCAAAAGGATCAAAGTCCTCATATGATTATCATCGTGCTAACAACTCTGTTTACATGCAGGTAGAGCTAAGGGCTATGAATATGTGCATTATTCTTCAAACCAATATGTTCATAAGTCCTCGAAGAATTTCTACGCTTATTCATATGCTTACCTAACCCCTCTTATGTGAAACGAAATGGATTGACCTCTATGCCACCATTCTCATATGGAGCTCGTGAGTGATGAACTCTTTGCCACCCCTTGAGATGTTGGTGGTGAAGAAAAGGAACTAATCTCTTCTGCGGGTCAGGCCTCGGGGCGTGCTTTAACGTCTGAAGAATTTCTAGGGGCACGACAAAATTGCTGAAAGGGCCTTGAGCTAATCATGAAGAAATGAACTTTCATTTCACACGTCCTCATCTTGCTTATCTATTATACCGCTTTGATGAAATTCATCGATGAAATTGATATCATATTCTTCAGCGATGAAGTATATGAGTTAAGTAAGTTGCACTAATTCATCTGCAGGATGATCAACCCAAAGCCAATGAGTGGGTCCTCAATAGTGGATGTACAAATCACATATTTGGTGACAAGAATCTATTGATGGATGCTCCTTATCACCGTCACATCTGAAGCATATCATCTTTGACAAAGGCAAAAGTCAGGTATTGGGTCTTGGTAAGGTTGCGATCTCTAAGGACATACACATGGACAAAGTCATGCTTGTTGAGTCCTTAGGATACAACCTCATGTCAGTCTCAATGCTTTGTGATCTTGATATGGTTGTTGTCTTTGGCAAGTATCATTGTGTTGTGATCATGGAAGCTGACAATTCCAAAGTCTTCGAAGGCTTTAGGAGAGGAGACTTGTATATTGTTGATTTCTCTACAGGACCACAACCAGCCGTGTGTCTACTTGCAAAAGCTTCAGAAGGCTGGCTATGACATCGACGACTTGGTCACGCAGGCATGAGGAATTTGCACACGCTTGCGAAGAAGAAGCATGTCATTGGCATTGAGAATGTCAAATTCCTCAAGGATCACTTGTGTGGAGCCTGTGAAGTTGGAAAAATGACCAAGGCCAAGCATCCAGCGAAGACTATCATGACCACTACTCGTCCATTCGAATTGCTTCACATGGACCTCTTTGGTCCTAATCATTACTCAGCAGTCACTAATGATGCATCTCTCTATGGATTCGTTATTGTTGATGATTACTCTCGTTACACATGGGTACACATTGTTACATTGTTACTTACAAACATGAAGTGCAGGAATCTTCAAACGATTTTCCTCGAGGGTTTCAACCAACTTTGGTGTGAAGATCAGGCACATCAGGAGTGACAATGGAACTGAGTTCAAGAATTCCGGTCTTGATGACTATCTTGATGAACTTGGTATTACTCATGAGTTATCTGCTCCTTATACTCCTCAGCAAAATGGCGTCGTGGAGCGCAAGAACAGAACTCTTGTTGAGATGGCTCGCACTATGCTTGATGAATACAAAACGCCTCGTCGTTTTAGATTGATGCAATTGATACCGCGTTCCACATCATCAACAGTATATGTTCACAAATTCTTCAAGAAGACTGCCTATGAACTCCTCAACGACAAGAAACCCAATGTGAGTTATTTCAAAGTCTTGATTGTAAAATGCTGGATTAGAGATCCTCATCACAATGCTAAATTTGCACGAAAGCACATGAAGGCTTTATGCTTGGTTACGGAAAGGACTACGCACACCTCTGAGTCTTCAACAATGTTCTTTACAAGATTGTTGAAACTGTAGATGTCTTGTTCAATGAGACTAATGGCTCGCAAAGAGAGCACCTACCGTCTATGATAGATGAACCAGCACCTGAGGAATCTATCAAGTTCAAGGCGACTGAGGATGTCATTCGTAATGAAGAATCTGCTGAAGAATTCATTCCTGTACGCGAAGAACGTCGAGATGATGCACCTGAAGATAAAGCTGAAGAAAATGGCGCTGAAGAAAATGCTGATCAAATTCCTCGACGACAACCAGCTCATCCTCGCGTTGCAAAAGAAGTGCAAGTTGACAATATCATCGATGACATTGAAGCGCCGAGTCCTCTCACACGCTCAAAAGCTTCACATTTATCTAACTTTTGTGGGCACTATGCTTTTGTCTCTATCCAGAGCCCACTAAGGTAGATGAAGCATTTACGGAGCTGAGTGGATTCAGGCAATGCAAGAAGAATTACATCGTTCGAGCTCAACAATGTGCAGGAACTGGTCAAGCGTCGAGATCCTCGCAAGCATAATATCATTGGCACAAAGTGGATCTACCGCAACAAGAAAGATGAAAATGGCCTTGTGGTGATGAATAAGGCACGACTTGTAGCTCAAGGCTACACACAGTTGAAGGAATTGACTTGATGAAACTTTTGCACTGTTGCTAGACTTGAGGCTATTAGCATATTACTTGCTTATGCTAACCATCATAATATCACTTTATATCAAATGGATGTGAAAAGTGCATTCCTCAATGGTAAGCTTGAGGAAGAAGTATATGTTGCTCAACCCCGTGTTTTGAAGATCCAAAGAATCCCGACAAAGTCTTGAGACTCAACAAGGCCCTCTATGGTCTCAAACAGGCCCCACAGGCGTGGTATGATACATTGAAGGAATTCTTCGTGAAGAATGGCTTCACACCAGTTCACTCGACCCTACTCTCTTTACTAAATCATATGATGGTGAACTGTTTGTGTGCCAAATATATGTTGATGATATTATCTTTGGCTGTCTTGACCAACGTTATAGTGATGAATTTGCCTATATGATGAGTGAAGAATATCAAATGTCTATGATGGGAGAATTGAAATTCTTCTTAGGTCTTCAAATTAAATCAACAACACAATGGCATATTCATATCTCGGAAATACCTCAAAGATGTTCTGAAGAAATTCGGCATGCAAGATTGCAAAGGCGTCAAAATTCCTATGCCCACAAATGGCCATCTATGCACTAATGAAAATGGTATTGACTTTGATCACAAGGTATACCACTACATGATTGGTTCTCTATTGTACTTATGTGCATCTAGGCCAGATATAATGCTTAGTGTTTGCATGTGTGCCCGATTTCAAGCTACACCGAAGGAATCACACCATAAGGTTGTGAAGCAAATTCTTCACTTTTGATCTCATTGGATATTACGACTCGACTATCTTTGGTGATCGTGTGGACCGCAAGTCAACATCTGGTACTTGTCATTTCCTCGGACGATCTTTGGTGCATTGGTCCTCGAAGAAAGCGAACTGCGTATCCTTCTCTGCGGAAGCTGAGTACATTCTTCTGGCTCTTGTTGTGCTCAATTGCTGTGGATGAAGCAAACTCTCAAGGACTACGGCATCAACGTGAAGAATGTGCCTCTCTACTGTGACAATGAGAGTGCCATCAAGATTGCTCACAACCCAGTTCAGCACTCGAAGACAAAGCACATTCAGATTCGTCATCATTTTCTTCGTGATCATGTGTTGAAGGCGACATCTCCATCGAGCATGTGAAGATCAAGAACAGCTAGCCGATATCTTCACAAAGCCCTTGGATGAGAAGAGATTTAGCAAGTTGCGGTGTGAGCTAAATATCTTAGAATCTTCGAATGTTCTTTGAAAAGGACACACATCCTGACACTTATGCAAAATTGATGACTTAGATGTGCAACACATGAAGAAACCTTGTTCTTCAATCAATGAAGAATAACACTCTAAGTGTGAAGATATTAATGAAAAATTTGATTCTTAGAACCCTACGACAATTGTATGCGGTGTCTGAAATCATCATTCTTATACGGTGGGTCACGCCACCACCAAAATTGAAAATCTTCAATTTGAGTTTTTCCTCAGTTTTGAAATTCTTCACTTTTTCAAATTCTTCAACCTTGCAAAATCTTCACTGTTTCCGTTGTCCTTCTTCATTGACTATATATATATATATATATATATATATATATATATATATATATATATATATATATATATATATATATATATATATATATATATATATATATATATATATATATATATATATATATATATATATATATATATATATATATATATATATATATATATATATATATATATATATATATATATATATATATATATATATATATATATATATATATATATATATATATATATATATATATATATATGGGTTTATGGGTTCTATGTCAACATTCACTTATGGCTATTTCTTCAAGTTGCTTTTTACGCTAAGTGAATATGATGGACCCTTCCCCCTCTATGCTATACTCAACCCAATCTATTCACAAATTCTTCATGTGCGTTCTATTTGAAACTCGTTCCAAATCAAATCTTCACTGTGTCCTTGTCAGCTGAAGAAATTGTGAACGGAACTTTTAACTTATCTTATCAAAAATTTCGGCTTTGCCGCTCAAACCGTTCTGCATCCCACGATAAACTTATCTATTCACCCACGATCTAACACAATCTCCACTTTTCAGTACGTGGGTGACACATGTCAAGCGAATGAGAAGGGTCAGGGGCACGTTTGTCCAAAATCTTCGGGCGAATGGTTTTTCACCGTGGCTATATATACCCCCTCTCCCCTTCCTCACTTCCCTTACTCCGCTCGACCGCTCTCTCTCTCGCTCGAGCTTCTCAAACCCTAGCGCCGCCGCTACTCCATCATCGCCGGTGAGGAAGAGCTTCACTGCCTCGACCTCGTCGCCGTCGTACTCGCGCCGACCGCGGAAATCTTCACTCCGCCGTCGCCGTAGCTATCTTCCTCTGCCGAGTTAGGGCGTGGGAGATTTGAACTGACGAACTTCTAATCTACACCTCTCGGTTAAATCGTGTTCTTGATTCGGAGTAATTAAAGTTACTTTTATTACTACGCTTTGATTCTCAAACCTTCCTGAAAATCTTCAAAGGTGTTTATTCTTCAAATCTTCACACATATGAACACCTCAAACAGAACATGCTCTTGATTCGTTTCTCTAAGCCATGATTTCTCTTCAAGATTCCTCAATTGTGTGGATCCTCGATCTATACAACTCTGGAACCTAAGACAAAGATAAACTTAGTGAAATTCTTCAAGGCTCATCTGGTCAAATTCCTCAAACTAGTTCTTTTCGAAAAACCTTCTAAGAACGGATATGACCTCTCCAAATTCCTCGCAACTATACTCTGTTCACAGGTACTCATGTCCGCTGCTGAATCACTAGGTTCTCATCAACTTAACTCATTTTCAGCGCTCCTCAAAGAAAAGTTGCATACTTCTTCAGAGAATTCGATTGTTCAAATTCCTCAGCTGAAGAATATGGCAGAAGGAAAGAAGCCATAGAAAGGAGGAAAGAGGCATGAGGTCATGACTGCTTTTGAGATACCTGAGGACTTATACGCTGACTATTGCACACCTAATGAAGCCAAGTTTGGCAAGGAAAACAAAAATCAGCGCAAGGTGCGCATTCAGAGGATTGAAAGGAGATGGGCAAGGGAATGGAGGGAGTACAGATATGTTACTCCAAAGTACATGAAGAAATTCGCACTGAATCCTCCATGCCCAAGAGCTCCATTGGCACCTGGCTAAGAAGCTGACCCCACCAGCATCAAGCGTGGTGAGGACTTTCCTGAAGAATGGGCCAAGCGCCAAGCCAAGTTAACGAGACAAGCCAAAGAAGCAGTGAGGAAATTTAATGAGGACTCTGCTACTGCTGCTGCCACTGAGGCCTCTGTCAAGCCAAGAAAATCTACGGCAAAGAAGCCCGCACACAAGCCAAGTGCTTCAACAGCAATGCCCTCACGGCCAGAATCTTTAATGCCCTCACGGCCCAGTTCCTCATGCTGCTCCTGCTCCTCCCAAATCCTCAGCTCCTACAAAGTCCTCAGCAGCTCCTCCAAAGTCCTCAGCACCTGTGCATCTGGCCTCGTGCCAAAGGATTGCAGGCATCTCAATTGCCTCTGGTGTCTCAGCAAGTTCCTCAGTTGCGCCAAATTCTTCATCTGGCCCAACTATGCTGAAGACTAAGGCAACAGCTAGACGAGGTCCTCGGCCAAGTCCGAAGAAGAAACAAGTTGCTTTTCACGTGCCATCTGAGGATGATGAACTTGCAGAAATCATCAGAGACCGACAAGTTAAGTCCGCTAGAGCCAAAGGCACACCTGTGCCACTGCTTTTGGATCCCAAGAAAATCCTCGATTACATTGATCTCCGGCACAAGGATCCAGACACCCCTATGCCTGATTTTCATCTGACACCTGGCCAAAGTCACATGCTGACTCATTTCATCCAAGAGGAGAAATGGAAATATGAGAAGGCCAGAGAGATCAAGAAACCGCAGTACAGAAAAGAAAAACTGCTGAAGAAAAATGTTGTCAAGATGACAATGAAGAACTTGTCAAGATGCGGTGACATCAAAGCCCTCGTGACAAATTTGACTCATACTATCTTGACCGGAAAGGAGCGAAGTCAGGTTTGTGAAACCCAGCGGAGAAGTTCACCAATGTTGCAGCCCCATCGCCACAAGAAGTTCCTCATCTTTGAATCTTACGCTCCGCTTTTGAAGAACATGCCAGCACGCCGATGAAGTTCAGACTCTTGATGAAAATGCTAGTTCGAGGCTGATGACTCCATTCCGGCCCTTGAAGAAATTGCTAGGGCATCCACTAGTGGTGCTTTGAAGAAGCCCGAAGAAGTTAGGGCAAGCTGCATCGATTGCGCTGAGAAATTCAACCAGATTCCTCAGCTCCTCCTGCTCCTACACAAACTCCAATCCTTCCATCAGCATCTGATGTGAAGAAGACCAAGGCTGCAGAGCGAGCTGCTGTGAAGAAAAGGAAAGCATCAGCTGCTTCAAATTCTTCAGCCCCGAAGAAAATGAAGCCTATGACAAGCTCTTTTGAAAATCCAACCAATGTTGTTCCAATTTCCTCCATGCCATCAAAGGACCTTGTTCCTTTTGATGAAGAGTATGAGATCCCAAGCTGATCTGAAGAAGAAAATCATTCTGCTGCTTCGTCAAAGCAGATTGATGAAGAAATTGAAGTGGAAGCAATCCCTTCAACACCAATCATTTCCTCTCCTATGCCTCAGTTCACAGCTGAAGAGGCTGGTGTTGAGGAAATTGAAGACGAAGACGTGGATATTGGAAGCACAACGCCTGTGATGAACGATGACTTTTGGGAAAGTCAGCATCCCAATTCTCCACTCTTCACAATTATCCACTCTTCACCCCAATCCAACAAATTCCTCAGTCCCCTGCACCAACTGTTCAACTGGGCTCTGAAGAAACTCATCCCACTCCCTCTGTGCATGAAGAAATTCCAGCCACTAGTGCTAAAGAACCTGCTGCTGCTGACCCTATGAACACGCAGACTGCATATGAAGAGGAACCAGAAATTCCTCAGCCTGAAGAACCTAAGATTGTGATTCCAGAGGTCGTGATGCAACTCACTGACACTCCACTGCCAAAGCCAAAGAATCCATTCTCAACAAAGCAAAAGTTCAAGGCTGAAGATTTCTTCAGCGAGCATGTGTTCTTCACTAACTACAACCCATATGACTCTGCTCGCATAAGGAAGAGGCGTTTCTGGACTGCTAGTCAAGCCAACTTCTATTCCTCTGTGCTATTCAACAAAGACAAAGTCTTCGATCATGCACATATTCCTCATGTGGACATGGAATCTCTGCCAGGCTTTGAGCCAGTCCTCAGTGTTCTTCATGATGCAGGACTCCTAAATTTCTGCACTGACATCTGTGATTGGAATGAAGAACTTATTCTTCAATTCTATGCGACGCTGCATATCACTGGAGACGCTGAAGATGTGAACTCATGGGTGTTGGACTGGATGTCTGAAAATACTCACTACAAGGCACCAACAATGAATTGCCGTGCCCTCCCACTCGATCCTCCCTTGGCGGTGCACGTTGCATCTCAAATGAACCTGGTGACAAATCACTATATGCAAGTGATGATGAAGCCTTTGAAGCCAGGGCAGGCCCCACGAACCAAATTCCTCGTCAAGGAATTATTGTATGTGCCTCGGACTGTCTATCGCATTCTGACGAAGACAATGAGTCCTATCAAAGGCCACGACTCAAATGATGAAGAGGTCGTTGGCATCATGAAGAATATGTTTTTCAATATCATTCATGGTGTTCCCGTCAACTTCCATGATTTCTTCATGAGGACTCTGGCAAACATTGCTATGTCACCTTTTGAGCTGAAGCCTTATGCGCCTTGGATTATGAGGTTCATCAGGACAAGGTCTTCACTGAAGGAAATATGCCCTAGAGGCAATAATAAAGTTATTATTTATTTCCTTATTATTCATGCTAGAATTGTATTAACCGGAAACATAATACATGTGTGAATACATAGACAAACAGAGTGTCACTAGTATGCCTCTACTTGACTAGCTCGTTGATCAAAGATGGTTAAGTTTCCTAGCCATAGACATGAGTTGTCATTTTATTAACGGGATCACATCACTAGGAGAATGATGTGATTGACATGACCCATTCCGTTAGCTTAGCACTCGATCGTTTAAGAATGTTGCTATTGCTTTCTTCATGACTTATACATGTTCCTATGACTATGAGATTATGCAACTCCGTTTACGGAGGAACACTTTGTGTGCTACCAAGCGTCTGGCGTAATCGGGTGATTATAAAGGTGCTCTACAGGTGTCTCGAAGGTACTTGTTGAGTTGGCGTATTTGAGATTAGGATTTGTCACTCCATTGTCGGAGAGGTATCTCTGGGCCCTCTCGGTAATGCACACCACTTAAGGCTTGCAAGCATTGCAACTAATGAGTTAGTTGTGGGTTGATGTATTCTGAGCGAGTAAAGAGACTTGCGATAACGAGATTGAACTAGGTATTGAGATACCAGCGATCGAATCTCGGGCAAGTAACATACCGATGACAAAGGGAACAACGTATGTTGTTATGCGATCGACCGATAAAGATCTTCGTAGAATATGTAGGAGCCAATATGAGCATCCAGGTTCCGCTATTGGTTATTGACGGAGGCGTGTCTCGGTCATGTCTACATAGTTCTCGAACCCGTAGGGTCATGCAACAAGGTTTCGATGGCGGTTATATTATGAGTTTATGAGTTTTGATGTACGAAGGAGTTGAGTCCGGATGAGATCGGGGACATGAGGAGGAGTCTCGAAATGGTCGAGGCGTAAATATCGATATATTGGGCGACTATATTCGGACATCGGAAGGTTCAGTGATTCGGGTATTTTAAGAGTCTGGGGAGTTCTGAGAATTCGTATTGGGCCTTAATGGGCCATACGGGAAAGGAGAGAAGGCCTCAAAGGGTGGCGCACCCTCCCATTGGCTAGTCCGAATTGGACTAGGGAGGGGCCCCCTTCCTTCCTTCTCCTTTTCCCTTCCTTTCCTTCCCTCCTACTCCTACTACTTGGAAGAGCTCCTAGTTCTACTAGGAAGGGAATCCTACTCCGGTGGGAGTAGGACTCCCCTAAAGGCGCGCCATAGAGAGGCCGGCCCTCCCTCCTCCACTCCTTTATATCTGAGGGCAGGGGCACCCCATAGACACACAAGTTGATCTTCGTGATCGTTCCTTAGCGTGTGCGGTGCCCCCTCCACCATATTCCACCTCGGTCATATCGTGGCGGTGCTTAGGCGAAGCCTGCGTGATAGAACATCAAGATCGTAACCACGCCGTCATCTTGTGGAACTCCTCCCGACACTTTGCTGGATCGAAGCCGGGGATCGTCATCGAGCTGAGCGTGTGCTACAACTCGGAGGAGTCGTAGTTTGGTGCTTGGATCGGTTGGATCGGGAAGGCGTCGACTACTTCCTCTCGTTGTGTCAGCGCTTCGCTTCGGTCTCACGAGTGCGTAGACAACACTCTACCCTCTCGTTGCTATGCATCACCATGATCTTGCGTGTGCATAGGATTTTTTTGAAATTACTCGTTCCCCAAAAGTGGCATCGAGCCTAGGTTTTATGTGTTGATGTTATATGCACGAGTAGAACACAAGTGAGTTTTGGGCGATATAAGTCATCTTGCTTACCAGCATGTCATACTTTGGTTGGCGGTATTGTTGGATGAAGCGGCCGGACCATTACGCGTGCGCTTCTTGAGACTGGTTCTACCGCCGTGCTTTGCACACGGTGGCTGGCGGGTGTCGGTTTCTCCAACTTTAGTTGAACCGAGTGTGGCTCGCCGGTCCTTGCGAAGGTTAAAACAGCACCAACTTGACAAACTATCGTTGTGGTTTTGATGCGTAGGTAAAACGGTTCTTGCTAAGCCCGTAGCAGCCACGTAAAACTTGCAACAACAAAGTAGAGGGCGTCTAACTTGTTTTTGCAGGGCATGTTGTGATGTGATATGGTCAAGACGTGATGAGATATAAGTTGTTGTATGAGATGATCATGTCTTGTTGAAGTTATCGGCAACTGGCAGAAGCCTTATGGTTGTCTCTTTATTGCATAAGATGCAAGCGCCAAATAATTGCTTTACTTTATCGCTATGCAATAGCAATAGTTGCAAGAGCAATAGTTGGTGAGACGACCATGTGATGACACATTGATATAGATCAAGATGATGGAGATCATGGTGTCATGCCGGTGACGATGGAAATCATGACGATGCTTTGGAGATGAAGATCAAAGGCACAAGATGATGATGGCCATATCATGTCACATATTTTGATTTCATGTGATGTTTATCTTTTATACATCTTATTTTGCTTAGTTCGGCGGTAGCTTTATAAGATGATCTCTCACTAAATTATCAAGGTATAAGTGTTCTCCACGAGTATGCACCGTTGCGAAAGTTCTTCGTCTTTGAGACACCACGTGATGATCGGGTGTGATAGGCTCTACGTTCAAATACAGCGGGTGCAAAACAGTTGCACACGCGAATACTCGGGTTAAACTTGGCGAGCCTAGCATATAACAGATATGGCCTCGGAACACGGAGACCGAAAGGTCGAGCATGAATCATATAGTAGATATGATCAACATAGTGATGTTCACCATTGAAACTACTCCATCTCACGTGATGATGGGACATGGTTTAGTTGATATGGATCACGTGATCACTTAGAAGATTAGAGGATGTCTATCTAAGTGGGAGTTCTTAAGTAATATGATTAATTGAACTTAAATTTATCATGAACTTAGTCCTGGTAGTATTAGCATATCTATGTTGTAGATCAATAGCTCGCGTTTAGCTCCCTGTTTTATTTTTGATATGTTCCTAGAAAACTAAGTTGAAAAATGTTAGTAGCAATGATGCGGATTGGATCCATAATCTGAGGTTTATCCTCATTGCTACCTGAAAAATTATGTACTTGATGCACGCTAGGTGACGGACCTATTGCGAGGAGCGGATCTGCGATGTTATGAGCGTTTGGCTAGCTCAATATGATGACTACTTGATAGTTTAGTGCACCATGCTTAACAGCTTAGAATCGGGACTTCAAAGGCGTTTTGAGCGTCATGGACCATATGAGATGTTCCAGGAGTTGAAGTTAATATTTCAAGCAAATACCCGAGTTGAGAGATATGAAGTCTCCAACAAGTTCTATTGATAAAAGATGGAGGAGAATAGCTCAAGCAGTGAGCATGTGCTCAGATTATGCAGGTACTACAATCGCTTGAATCAAGTGGGAGTTAATCTTCCAGATAAGATAGTGATTGACAAAATTCTCTAGTCACCATCACCAAGTTAGTAGAACTTCGTGATGAACTATAATATGCAAGGGATAACGAAAAAGATTCCCAAGCTCTTCGTGATGCTGAAATCGACGAAGGTAGAAATCAAGAAAAACATCAAGTGTTGATAGTTGACAAGACCACTAGTTTCAAGAAAAGGGCAAAGGGAAGAAGGGGAACTTCAAGAAGAACGACAAGCAAGTTGCTGCTCAAGTGAAGAATCCCAAGTATGGACCTAAGCACGAGGCTAGAGTGCTTCTCTTGCAAAGGGACTGGTCACTAGAAGCGGAACTGCCCCAAGTATTTGGCGGATAAGAAGGATGGCAAAGTGAACAAAGGTATATTTGATATACAGATTATTGATGTGTATTTTACTAGTGTTCGTAGCAACCTCTCGGTATTTGATACTGGTTCAGGTTGCTAAGAGTAGTAACTTCGAAACAGGAGTTGCGAATGAGCAGAGACTAGTTAAGGGTGAAGTGTGATGTGTGTTGGAAGTGGTTCCAGATTGATATGATCATCATCGCACACTCCCTATACTTTCGGGATTAATGTTGAACCTAAATAAGTGTTATTTGGTGTTTGCGTTGAGCATGAATATGATTTGATCATGTTTATTGCAATCGGTTATTCATTTAAGTAAGAGAATAAATTGTTGTTCTATTTACATGAATAAAACCTTATATGGTTACACACCCAATGAAAATGGTTCGTTGGATCTCGATCGTAGTGATACACATATTCATAATATTGAAACCAAAAGATGCAAAGTTAATAATGATAGTGCAACTTGTTTGTGGCCTTTGCCGCTTAGGTCATATTGGTGTAAAGCGCATGAAGAAACTCCATGCTAATGGACTTTTGGAATCACTTGATTATGAATCACTTGATGCTTGCGAACCATGCCTCATGGGCAAGATGACTAAGACTCCGTTCTCGGAACAATGGGCGAGCAACAGATTTGTTGGAAATCATACATCTTGATGTATGTGGTCCGATGAATATTAAGGCTCGCGACAAGTATCATTATTTTCGACCTTCACAGATGATTTGAGCAGATATGGGTATATCTACTTAATGAAGCATAAGTCTGAAACATTTGAAAAGTTCAAAGAATTTCAGAGAGAAGTTGAAAATCATCGTAACAAGAATAAAGTTTCTACGATCTGATCGTGGAGAAGAGTATTTGAGTTCTGAGTTTGGTCTTGATTAAAACAATGTGAAATAGTTTCACTACTCCGCCACACGAACACCACAGCATAATGGTGTGTTCGAATGTCATAACCGTACTTTATTGGATATAGTGCAATCTATGATGTTTCTTACCGATTTACCACTATCGTTTTGGGGCTATGCATCAAAGACAGTTGCATTCACGTTAAAAGGGCACCATCTAAGTCCGTTGAGGCGACACAATCTGAATCGTGGTTTGGCAAGAAACCAAAGTTGTCGTTTCTTAAAGTTTGGGGTTGTGATGCTTATATGAAAAAGTTTCATCTGATAAGCTCAAACCCAAATCGGAGAAATATGTCTTCATAGGATACCCAAAGGAGACTGTTGGGTACACCTTCTATCACAGATCCGAAGGCAAGACATTCGTTGCTAAGAATGGATCCTTTCTAGAGAAGGAGTTTCTCTCGAAAGAAGTGAGTGGGAGGAAAGTAGAACTTGATAAGGTAACTGTACCTGCTCCATTATTGGAAAGTAGTTCATCACAGAAATCTGTTCCTGTGACTACTACACCAATTAGTGAGGAAGCTAATGATGATGATCATGTAACTTCAGATCAAGTTACTACCGAATCTCATAGGTAAACCAGAGTGAGATCCGCACCAGAGTGGTACGGTAATCCTGTTCTGGAAGTCATGTTACTAGACCATGATGAAATTGTGAACTATGAGGAAGCGATGATGAGCCCAGATTCCGCGAAATGGTTTGAGGCCATGAAATCTGAGATGGGATCCATATATGAGAACAAAGTATGGACTTTGGTTGACTTGCCCGATGATCGGCAAGCCATAGAAAATAAATGGATCTTCAAGGGGAAGGCGGACGCTGATAGTAGTGTTACTATCTACAAAGCTAGAATTATGCAAAAGGTTTTCGACAAGTTCAAGGTGTTGACTACGATGAGAGTTTCTCACTCGTATCTATGCTTAAGTCTGTCCGAATCATGTTAGCAATTGCGCATTTTATGAAATATGGCAAATGGATAAACAAAACTGCATTCCTTAATGGATTTATTAAAGAAGAGTTGTATATGATGCAACCAGAAGGTTTTGTAAATCCTAAAGGTGCTAACAAAATATGCAAGCTCAATGATCCATCTATGGACTGGTGCAAGCATCTCGGAGTTGGAATATGCGCTTTGATAAGATGATCAAAGCATATAGTTTTATCTGAGACTTGAGGTGAAGCCTGTATTTACAAGAAAGTGAGTGGGAGCACTACAACATTTCGATAAGTATATGTGAATGGCATATTGTTGATCGGAAATAATGTAGAATTATTCGCAAAGCATAAAGGAGTGTTTGAAAGGAGTTTTTCAAAGAAAAACCTCGATGAAGCTTCTTACATATTGAGCATCAAGATCTATAGAGATAGATCAAGGCGCTTGATAAGTTTTTCAATGAGTACATACCTTGACAAGATTTTGAAGTAGTTCAAAATGGAACAGTCAAAGAAAGAGTTCTTGCTTGTGTTACAAGGTGTGAAATTGAGTAAGACTCAAAAACTCGACCACGGCAGAAGATAGAAAGAGAATGAAAGTCATTCCCTATGCCTTGGCCATAGGTTCTATAAAGTATGCCATGCTGTGTACCAGATCTATTGTATACCCTACACTGATTTTGGCAAGGGAGTACAATAGTGATCTAGGAGTAGATCACTAGACAGCGGTCAAAATTATCCTTAGTGGAATAAGGATATGTTTCTCGATTATGGAGGTGACAAATGGTTCGTCGTAAAGGGTTACGTCGACGCAAGTTTTGACACTGATCTAGATTACTCTAAGTCTCAATCTGGATACATATTGAAAGTGGGAGCAATTAGCTAGAGTAGCTCCGTGCAGAGCATTGTTGACATAGAAATTTGCAAAATACATACGGATCTGAATGTGGCAGACCCGTTGACTAAACTTCTCTCACAAACAAAACATGATCACACCTTAGTACTCTTTGGGTGTTAATCACATAGCAATGTGAACTAGATTATTGACTCTAGTAAACCCTTTGGGTGTTGGTCACATGATGATGTGAACTATGGGTGTTAATCACATGGTGATGTGAACTATTGGTGTTAAATCACATGGCGATGTGAACTAGATTACTGACTCTAGTGCAAGTGGGAGACTGAAGGAAATATGCCCTAGAGGCAATAATAAAGTTATTATTTATTTCCTTATTTCATGATAAATGTTTATTATTCAAGATAGAATTGTATTAACCGAAAACATAATACATGTGTGAATACATAGACAAACAGAGTGTCACTAGTATGCGTCTACTTGACTAGCTCGTTGATCAAAGATGGTTAAGTTTCCTAGCCATAGACATGAGTTGTCATTTGATTAATGGGATCACATCATTAGGAGAATGATGTGATTGACATGACCCATTCCGTTAGCTTAGCACTCGATCGTTTAAGTATGTTGCTATTGCTTTCTTCATGACTTATACATGTTCCTATGACTATGAGATTATGCAACTCCGTTTACGGAGGAACACTTTGTGTGCTACCAAACGTCTAGCGTATCTGGGTGATTATAAAGGTGCTCAACAGGTGTCTCGAAGGTACTTGTTGAGTTGGCGTATTCGAGATTAGGATTTGTCACTCCGATTGTTGGAGAGGTATCTACGAGCCCTCTCGGTAATGCACATCACTTAAGCCTTGCAAGCATTGCAACTAATGAGTTAGTTGCGGGATGATGTATTACGGAGCGAGTAAAGAGACTTGCGATGCGAGATTGAACTAGGTATTGAGATACCGACGATCGAATCTCGGGCAAGTAACATACCGATGACAAAGGGAACAACGTATGTTGTTATGTGGTCGACCGATAAAGATCTTAGTAGAATATGTAGGAGCCAATATGAGCATCCAGGTTCCGCTATTGGTTATTGACCGAGGCGTGTCTCGGTCATGTCTACATAGTCCTCGAACCCGTAGGGTCCGCATGCGCTTAAGGTTTCGATGGCGGTTACATTATGAGTTTATGAGTTTTGATGTACCGAAGGAGTTGAGTCCCGGATGAGATCAGGGACATGACGAGGAGTCTCGAAATGGTCGAGGCGTAAAGATCGATATATTGGGCGACTATATTCGGACATCGGAAAGGTTCAGTGATTGGGTATTTTAGAGTACCGGGAGTTACAGGAATTTGTATTGGGCCTTAATGGGCCATACGGGAAAGGAGAAAAGGCCTCAAGGGTGGCGCACCCTCCCCATTGGCTAGTCCGAATTAGACTAGGGAGGCGCCCTTCCTTCCTTCTCCTTTTCCTTCCCTTTCCTTCCCTCCTACTCCTACTACTTGGAAGAGCTCCTCGTTCTACTAGGAAGGGGAATCCTACTCGGTGGGAGTAGGACTCCCCTAAAGCGCGCCATAGAGAGGCAGCCCTCCCTCCTCCACTCCTTTATATCTGAGGCAGGGGCACCCATAGACACACAAGTTGATCTTCGTGATGGTTCCTTAGCCGTGTGCGGTGCCCCCCTCCACCATATTCCACCTCGGTCATATCGTAGCGGTGCTTAGGCGAAGCCCTGCGACGGTAGAACATCAAGATCGTCACCATGCCGTCGTGCTGAAGGAACTCCTCCCCGACGCTTTGCTGGATCGAAGCCCGGGGATCGTCATCGAGCTGAACATGTGCTAGAACTCGGAGGTGCCGTAGTTTCGGTGCTTGGATCAGTCGGATCGGGAAGACGTACGACTACTTCCTCTATGTTGCGTCAACGCTTCCGCTTCGGTCTACGAGGGTACGTAGACAACACTCTCCCCTCTCGTTGCTATGCATCACCATGATCTTGCGTGCGCATAGGAATTTGTTTGAAATTACTACGTTCCCCAACATTCACTCAATTACAAGGCTGATACTCTGAACCACTGCAGCTACTTGCCTCCAATTGAAGTCCTCAAACGGACATTTTCCTCAGCTGATGACAAGGGCAAGGCAACTGCTGTGATAAATAAAGGCATTCGTCCATTGGATGGTCAATTTCGCAAAGTTGCATCCTACCCCACCAATGATGACTCTACCACACATGACTCTGCCGCCAATACCACAGACAAGCAAAATCCTCAAGCCACAGCACCCAGGGTGATGACTGATCGTGAGTTAGTCCTCAGTCTTCATCAGAAGGTTGATCGCAATCATAAATGGGTCAAGCGTCAGTTTGGTTCAATTCTTCACAACATGACCTCAACACACAATGCAGTGAAGAAAAACCAATACTACCTCCATGAAACCTTCAACCGCACCTGGGCTATTCTTTCTAATGTCTACAGCGCAGAAGAACTGAAGACAATGGGTCTCAAGGAAGAATTTGACTGGTCTGTACCTCCACCGAAGAAATACAAGAAGGTCAAGGTTCCTTCCTTGGTGGCCAGCTCCTATTCTTAATCGCGCGACACAGATGAAAATGAATTCTTGGACGACACTGCAGCAGGCCCTACTACGACAAACGACCCCGACAACGCTGGCGCTCCTTCATCAACTTGAAATTCTTCAGGGGCGTTAGTCCTCAGTTTCAATCCTTTTGGTCATTCGATGACAAAGGGGGAGAAATTTGAGTTAGTCTTCAAGCGGGTCTATTTTAACGCTCATATACAACGTTTTTTTGCTAAGTTACAACTCTCTTTCTTCTGAAACTTTTATTGGATCGAGTTGTAATCTTAAACCCGATGGTGCTCTGATACTTTTGATGTGTTCCTCTGCATGCTTATTCCTCATTATATGTTAATACACGCATGCTTTGAACTACATCGATCACCATATTCATCATGCATTTCAAATTCTTCATATTATATGTCAAATCGTGTATGAATTACAAGATATAGGGGAGATCTCCATGATTCAACTCTTCAAATGTGCAATGCCTCAAAAGCAAAATTCCTCACTATGCACATCTTCAGGGGGAGTTCTTCTATATCTTGCCATCAAATTCCTCAATATCAGTATTTACACTTCATATGTTTATCCCCGTTGAAAACTTAACCTGTATTGCCATCAATCACCAAAAGGGGAGATTGTAAGTGCATCTAGTGCCCCTTAGTGATTTTGGTGTATTGAAGACTTATAGGTTAAGGGACTAATGTGTTTATGAGTGTACACAGGTCTATAAGTCTATCAGGAGTTTGATATTCTGAGAGAAAGTCGACCCTAAAAATGAAGTTCTTGATTGAAGACTTTGATATTATGAAGACTTTACGAAGACTTTGAAAGTGAAGAAATTGGTGTGACCTTGAAGACTTGGTATTCATTTGAGGAACATGAGCGTGAAGACATTTGTTTTCGTAGTTTCGTTTTCTCTTTCTTGAGTCATAGGAAACACCGTCTTGTTAAAGGGGTCGAGGACATACTAAGGAAAATTTCCATGTGATGCTCAACTCAAAATCCTACACCTACCAATCCCTTGAGTGAAGCCTTTGGAAATCTCATACAGTTCAGTCAATTTTTCGATGTGAGAGGCGAAGTTCTTACGGCGTGAGAAATTTGTTTTGACTAAGGAGTTAGGAATTCGCCAGTCGGATTGCCTACAGATGAGGATCATGATAGCCACGAGGAATTTGAGAGTCAAATTTCCGACCGTTCTTGTGTTGCGTGCCGGCTGTCCCGAATATCTTATCCACCTAACGGTCATATCATTGAAGGGCATTTATGTCTTATCATGTCGGGCTGCTCCTAGGCTATAAATAGCCGCCCCTACAACCACTAGCTGGTTGGCTGCTCGAAGAACTTGACACTTGTCATTTGAGAGCAACCCATCCTCAGAGGACTTTGAGAGAAAATCATCAGTGAGGAAAAACCTAAAAACCAAACCCTACAAACCCAAAGTGATTGAGCATCATTGAAGAGATTGATCCTGCGTGGATCCGGCGCTTATTACCTTTGAAGACTGTGCTTCTTCCAGACGGTTAGGCGTCATGGTCTAGAAACATCCAAGAGGAATTGTGGATCGCCTAGTGACCAAGTCTGTGAAGGTTTGGAAGTCGCTTTGAAGACTTACCACAGTGATTGGGCGAGTGCATGTGACCTTAGTTCAAGGAGAATACGGTGAGGACTTGGTGTCACGAGATCGTGCTCGATGGTCGGGTGTCCGGACTGTGTGTCCTTGAGTTTAAATACTCGGCCGCTCCAACCAGACGTACAAGCGAGGCAGCAGTTGGAACTGGTCTACCAAACCATTGTCTTCACCAACCTAAGCGGTTCTATTTCCTCAAGCTGTTCCATTTCCTCATTCTTTGTGTTGAGTGTTAGTTCATATCTGTGTTTGAAGACTTTGGTGAAGACTTTCTCAATTTCCTCAGTTCAATTTCTTGATATGTTTGTCTTCATCTTGTGTTATCCGTGTTTACGCTTTACGTACTCTTTGATTGTCTTCATTTCATCATGATGACCATGCCGCATTCTCTTATGCTTACTTCGAGTACTTATTCATGCAAGTAGTTCTTCACTTAGGAACTTCCACGGCAAATTCCTCATTGAAGAATTCATAAAATCGCCTATTCACCCCTCTAGTCGATATAGCACTTTCATTCGCATTACTAAACCCGGCGATCGATCGATGGCTGTTAACTAAACCCGATGGGCGATTCGCCGCTCTGCTGCTAATGAAGCGATCGATTGGATGAGCGATGGCGTTGTTGGGGGGGTTGGATGAGCGATGGCGGTGGCGTTGCCTCTGGATGAACGGGACCCGTGGTGTGGAGGGCTGGATGAGCGATAGATGGTGGAGGGTGGCCGTGGAGGGGTGGTTGAACAGGATCCCGTGGTGTGCGGGGCTGGATGAGCGATGGGCGGTGGAGGGTGGTTGAGCGATGGCGGTGGAGTAAGCGCGCGGTGGAGGCTGGATGAGCAGGGCCCGTGGAGGCTGGAGGAGGTCGACGGTGGAGATGAGCGGTATCCCATGGAGTCCGTTTTGCGATCGCCACACCCTCCCGATGAACAGGACCCCGTTTCGGCCGTGGGAGGTCCGTTTCCTCCGTTTTGATGCGCCACACCCTCCCGATCAATAGGACCCCGTTTGACCGTGGGAGGTCCGTTTCCTCCGTTCTGCGATGCGCCACACCTCCCAATCAACAGGACCCCCGTTTCGACCATAGGAGGTCTGTTTCCTCCGTTTTGTAGTACGCCACACCCCTCCCGATCAACAGGACCCCGTTCCGAACGTGGCCGGTCGAACACAAGGCCGTTTCCTGGTATGCCTGGCCTCGTTTCCATCGCCTGTTCCTTCCAAGCCGGTGTTCTCCCACACGTTCCGTTGCCTCCTGATGAACACGACGCATTCCGTTGCCTCCCCATGAAAACGACACATTCCGTTGCCTCCTCATGAACACGACGCATTCCGTTGCCTGCCCATGAACACGAGCCCTCGCCATACGTATGCGCGACTAGGCGTTCGAGACCCCGCCCGTATATACACATACGTGGCCGTATTTTCTTTCTTGCACCCTGGCCGCTGTACGTACGTGTACATGCTACGTGCACGCCTCTACTACGACACGTGCGCACCTCTACATTGACCAGTATGTACGTACACGTTCGCGACCAGGATGACAACGCTCGTGCGCTTCGACCAGGTGGGTCCGTATCGAGCACTTCCTTGCTGCGAAGATGTAGCTGGTGGGTCCCAGCGATCGGGGGCGAATCGTTTTGTTTTTTTTTGCGGACACACTTCCTTGCGTGTGAAGGTGTAGCTGCTGGGTCGATGGTCGGCGAATCGTTTTTTGCGGGCGCAATTCCTTGCGTGCGAAGGTGTATCTTGGGTCCCAGCGATCGGGCGAATCTTTTTTCGGACGCACTTCCTTGCGTGCGAAGGTGTAGCCGATAGGTCCCAGCGGTCGGCGAATGTTTTTCGGATGCACTTCCTTGCGTGCGAAGATGTAGCTAGTGGGTCCCGGCGATCGAAGCGAATCGTTTTTTGGACGCACTTCCTGCGTGCGAAGATGTAGCTCGTGGGTCCCGGCGATCGGCGAATCATTTTTCACGAAATATGGTGGCCCGTCCGGTGGGTCCCCGCTGTCGTGGAGGAATAATTATTTTGTGCGTAATAAGGAGGCACTTCCTTGCGGCTGCCGTGGACCCAGCTGTCGACCTCTCCATGTACTGATCCACGTCGATGGAAGTCGTTCCTTGACCACGTTGACCACGCCAGCCGAGAGCACCACGGCGGTGGGCGGCGACAAAACCTAGGAAGGGGCGGCGGGCAGGGAAAACGCGGCGATGGATGCACCAGCGGAGAAAATACGAGGTTCACTGGTTCGGCTCTGTTGTCGTCGCCACATAATAACGAGGGTGTGGGTGGCGGAGGATGGCACGGCGATGGTGGGAGTAGTAGGGGCGGTGAGGCCTCCGCGCACCACAGTGACCATGGGAGGCGGGAGCAAGCGGCACGACCGACGCTGCTTTGGACGGCTGGAGCAAGAAGACCAGAGGTTGAAGAAGCACGATGGCCGTTGGATGGACATCGTCACAGTCCTTTGCAGCTAGAATCGTTTATATTGACTAAGTTGACAAAGCCCTTGATACGTCAAATTAGTAGGCCTGAGTCGACTTCGAAGCAGTGCGCCCGGATGTCGGGGAGGAATCATTTTTGGCGGATGAAGCTAGAATATCGAGATTGAAGAAGAAGCCTGGCGTACGTTGGATGGACATCCAACGCCCTTCGCTACTAGAACCGTGTGTTGACTATAAGTTGACAAAGCCTTGCATCTGCGTCAACTCTGTTTTTTAGGGGCGCATCAACTTAGTAATGCCGAAGTGTGTGGCAGAGAACTTATAGCCCATTTGAGATTTGTAAGAATGTGTAGCCCATTTTGTGAATTCTAATGGAGTTTACTACAGCCCATTTACAGTTTGTTAAAAGTACAGCCCATTTCAACCAACCGTTCAAAACATAATTCAATAAAATTTCCCACATTTTGATGGGATCCGAATATTTTTATCCCGAAATTTCTAGTCAGATTAAATACAATTTCAATATAAATTTATTTACGTAAAAATCCAATGAAACATTGCACTCGCAACAATTAATGAAATTAAAATTTTCAATATTCCAAAATAATATTTTATAAAGTAATCACTGTTTGGTGCATTTTTTATAGTTACTACCAGTTTTATAATTACATCCCATTTAATATTTCTTACAACCCATTTTCTTGTTAAGCCTAATGCATCCCTCCTAGGAAAGATTTGCAGCCCAGCGGGGCGGAGAATAACAACTTGACCTTGCCTGGGTATACCTAAAAAGTATAGCTGGGCTAGCCATTTCAACTTGAAAAAATTAATATCTGGGCTGGATATCGGCTTTGGCTAGGCAGGCCACAACCCGCCTATTAATACACTGGCGATGTTTTCGTTGTTGTTCAGGAGGAGAAAAATTAATATCTGGGGTAAACATCGAAAAACTCTGCAGTTCTCACACCTCAAAAACACAAATACTGCTCGAGCTGCTTGGTCCTAGCTGTCGGCCGCGTCTTGTGCAATTCTCTCGTTTATTGACTACTCCCTCCTTTCCGGTTTATAGTGCTCAATTCAAAAATCTCACCAATCAAGGTAGATGGCGACTGGTGGAATACTTTTTGTAGTTTTGCAAAAGCACCTAATTAATGCTCTTGTTATCCTAAAAAAATTATGTTTATCAATGCATTAATTGCAATGCATGCATGCATAAAGTACATGCATTGGTCAATTTTCTCTTAATACTTGCACGCGATGATTTAATGCACCTTGGAATCAGAACATGTGATGGAAAACAACCAAATTGAGCCTTATAAAATGGAAAAACTAAAATTTTGAGATAAGCCCTATAAACCGGAAAGGAGGGAGTACATAGGTTGACAATGGTGTGGGACCGTGATGTTAGGAAACCAGGAGGAAGCAAAACAAGTTATATATATATATATATATATATATATATATATATATATATATATATATATATATATATATATAGTGTTACTATTCATCACCTAGGGTGCAGAATAAGGTATTCTTCACCCAAGGTAATCTTCGATTATTTCATAAATATAAATTACATTTGAAATACAAATAGTTACATTCATATTGATTTACTGCATAAATTTGGCATAACAAAAATATATAGGTTAAAATTGTATTTTACGTTACATTTTACACTATGTTTTTACATTTGTAATTTTACGTAACATAAAATATTTTTATGACGAGTATAGGTTTTCTTACGTTCTCTTTTTATGTCTAAAATAATACAAAATTTACGAAACGTAAAATTACGGTGCATAGATGTTAAAATAAAGGTGGGTGAAGAATAACTATTCCTCACCTAGGGTGATGAATAGTCAATCCCTATATATATATATATATATATATAAAATAAGGAGGCACTTGCGTACGTGAGGCTATGGACCTGGTGGGTCCCCATTGTCATCCTATCCAAGTAAAGTCATCTCCTCGCCCGCGCGCGCTTTCTGTCCGAAACAGTCAGCACCGGCCGCCCCGCTTCCCGGTGCAGGCGATTGCTTGACCTTCAAACGACACAAGTGCCGTCCGTCCGTCCATCTGCCGCACACATTAATGATACGCGGTTGCCGTGGCGGCTACTCCGGCGCCACAGTCCGTCCCTCCGCCCGCCCACCATTGCTATATAAACTGCTTCGCCGGCCATAGCCGCAGTCATCCGCATCTGTTCCCTTTCCCCTGTCCACACCACTACTGACCACCATGGCTTCCTCGCGCTCCAGCGCTCTTCGGGACGGGCGGAGGACAGACCACAAGGAGATGGCAACCATTGCTGCCGACCGGCTGGCCGGCAGGCAGCCGGAGGACAACGATGTCCCAATGGAGAACATGGTAGTCGACGATCCGGCGCCAACCCCCTCCTCCACGCCATCCTCGCCGGTGCATTGCACCATGACCATCGGCGAGGCCTGTGCCCAATATATGGACAGGGTGAGGTCGATGCGTGAGGAGCAGTTCCGGGAGGCGCAGGCCGCCGCCGCCTACAACCACCATCTCCGCCGAGAGCACTGCGGCGAAGTAACAGATCGCAGCGGGCGGGCGGAGCAGGGGCGCTGCTCGACTCGTCTTGCTCCGCCCGCAAGGAACCGCCTCGGCCTGGCGGTACCGCATGCGGGTGGCGGAGCTGCGACCGCCTACAAAGAGGCTAGCAAAGAGGCGATGAAGCGGGCGAGGCGCTGTTTGGCGAGACCGAGGGCGAGTAGAGAAAATGCCGGCTCAAGCGAGTCCCGCTCGGCTGGCGTCGATGGCGCCCTGCTCCGCCGAGCCCGTGGCGCCAACAACGAGGCGAGAGGACACCGCCCGGCTCCGCCGAGCCCCGCCCGCCAACAACGAGGCGAGAGGACATCGCCGGCTCAGCCGAGGCCCCACCCGGCAACGTGGGGAGGATTTCACCGCTCGGCTGGCGCCGCCCGCCGACGCGAGACGAAGGACATCGCCCGGCTCGCCGAGCCCCGCACCGCTGCCAGCGAGCGCCACACATAAAGCGAGGAAGAGTAGAACACGTTAGGTCGCCGCGCTCGGGTCCAAGTAAGGCCACCGCTGCTACCCTCCGGTTGAAGCCAAGCTAGGCGGGTTGACCATTGACGGCCGGTTAGCTTCTTGGCGGCGACATGGAGTCAGAGAGCTGCGCTAGAGAAGAGCGTTGCTTCTACTTAACTGCTAGTGTAGTTGGCTGACTGACACGTGGGCCCAACAGGCCACATGTCAGTTACGCAACTGCACCTGTAGTCAAGTGACTGAAGCTTCTGTTCGGCTCAGCGGGACACAGGTGGGTAGCTTCGGTTAATTAATTATACCTCCAGCGCACCCCTTTTTAGTTATTTTAGAAAAGGAGGATGACCCCCGGCCTCTGCATCTGGGAGATGCATGCGGCCACAAACACCCCTTTTTAGTTGAAGAATGTATGAAATGTAATGAAATCCGGCATGTTTATATGAAATCCGACCGTGTATGAATGAATTTATTTTGATTAGTTTGAATTCCTGTATCACTGGCATTGGATGAACATGCAAAACAATACGTACTAGCATTATTCCCAAGGTGATCACCACGTTTGCAGCAATTTCACATGTACTCCCTCCGGTCTTTTCTAGTCTGCATACAAGTTTTGTCTGCAGTCAAAGTATCTCTACTTTGACCAATCTTATAGAAAAAAGTATGCACTTTCACAATGTGCGAAGTAAAAAAGGAACAGAAGGAGTACAAAGAGTTTGAGCAGCTTTTTAGCGTTTCTTTACATTGCAATCAAAAGCACGGGCCTGGTAATTGCGTGAAGATGAAAATTCAAACCTCCTCACAAAGGAACTAGTGAGATAGTGGCACTGACGGCACTTTTCTGCCTCGAAGCTCACAAGATTAGTGTTACGCAAATATGCATTAAATTCTTCCTTGATTCTAGCTTGATCCATGAAGTCCTTTGAACGCCATTCACAAGGCCGTACTGGAGCATCCCTTGGTGGTTCATCATCAGCATCACGAATTGCAAGCCTGGGTCCTTGCTTCCTTGAAGGACCACCTTGGTACATTTTCCTAAACATATTTCTTCCTCTGAAAAGTTTCTGAAATTTTTAGTAACTTCAAATAAAAGTGAACCAAGCTCAACAAAATTGATAGCAACTAATCCTACAAGTGGCTAGAGCCTATATCATGCAGTAGAACTACTTGGAACCATATAAATTTGACATGCAAGCTCAAGAACATGGTCACCTAGGCAGCAAAAATTTGCAATGAATAAAGCACTAGAACAAAAACAAATTGGACCAATGGAGGAGTCACATACCAAGGAACAATCCCCCAAACCAGTTTTGTGAGAGGTGCTTTGAGCAAGGAGATCTAAAATCGCAGCAAAATGAGCTAGAACTCGTGCTTGAGCTGGATGGTGATTTTTTTGGGAGGAAGAAGAAGTGTGTGGGTGCAGGAATAAGTGGAGGGGAGCCACCATGGGCCCACGAGGCGGGGGCAGCGCCTGGACCCTCGTGTCAGTGCTGCTCCCCTGCTGTGTTCTCAGTGCGAGATATTCTCAAATATTCGAGAAAAAATCATATTTCATTTTCAGGGCATTTGGAGAACTTTTATTTTCGGGGTATTTTTATATTGCACGGATAATTCAGAAAACAGACATAAAATACTATTTTTACTTTATTTCAACTAAATAACAGAAAGTAAAAAGAGGGTGCAGAAGGTTGTGCCTTCTAACTTCATCCATCTCATGCTCATCAAAAGGAATCCACTAACAAGGTTGATCAAGTCTTGTTAGCAAACTCATTCCGAATAACATGGAACCGGAGAAATTTCGAATAACACTATGTTACCTCAACGGGGATATGAACATACCCAATAATAAGAATATCATATCTCTTTTTGACAGTAGGAAGTGGAAATTCAAAACTCCAATAATAATCGATGGAATTTTTCCAATAGAATTGATACTGTGGACTTGAGGTTGTTTCCTTGGAAAGTGTACCGTATGCTCATTACCATTAATATGAAAAGTGGCATTGCCTTTGTTGCAATCAATAACAGCCCCTGCAGTATTCAAAAAGGGTCTTCCAAGAAAAATAGACATACTATCGTCCTCGGGAATATCAAGAATTACAAAGTCCGTTAAAATAGTAACGTTTGCAACCACAATAGGCACATCCTCACAAATACCGACAGGTATAGCAGTTGATTTATTAGCCATTTGCAAAGATATTTCAGTAGGTGTCAGCTTATTCAAATCAAGTCTACGATATAAATAGAGAGGCATAACACTAACACCGGCTCCAAGATCACATAAAGCAGTGTTAACATAATTTCTTTTAATGGAGCATGGTATAGTGGGTACTCCTGGATCTCCTAGTTTCTTTGGTATTCCTCCTTTAAAAGTGTAATTAGCAAGCATGGCAGAAATTTCAGCTTCCGGTATCTTTCTCTTATTAGTAACAATTTCTTTCATATACTTAGCATAAGGATTCATTTTAAGCATATCAGTCAAACGCATACGCAAGAAGATAGGTCTAATCATTTCAGTAAAGCTCTCAAAATCCTCATCATACTTTTTCTTGGATGGTTTGGGAGGAAAAGGCATGGGTTTCTGAACCCATGGTTCTCTTTCTTTACCGTGTTTCCTAGCGACAAAGTCCCTCTTATCATAACATTGATTCTTTGATTGTGGGTTATCAAGATCAACAGCAGGTTCAATTTCTACATCATTGTTATTACTAGGGTGAGCATCATCATGAACATCATCATTAACATTATCACTAGGTTCATGTTCATTACCAGATTGTGTTTCAGCATCAAAAATAGAAATATCATTTTGATTCTCAGGTGGTTCATCAATAGGTTCACTAGAAGTATGCACAGTCCTATCATTTTTATTTTTCTTCTTTTTAGAAGGACTAGGTGCATCTATATTATTTCTCTGAGAATCTCGCTCAATTCTCTTAGGATGGCCTTCAGGATACAAAGGTTCCCGAGTCATCTTACTAGTTCTAGTAGCCACTCTATCAGCAAAATTATTATTCTTACTATTCAATTCATTGAGCAAATCATTCTAAGCTTTAAGTACTTGTTCTACTTGAGTGGTAACCATAGAAGCATGTTTATTAATGAGTTTAAGTTCACCTTTAACTCTAGACATATAATCACCCAAGTGTTCGAGCATATAAGAATTGTGTTTCAATTGTCTACCAACATAAGCATTGAAGTTTTCTTGTTTGACAATAAAATTATCAAACTCATCTAAGCATTGGCTAGTAGACTTATAACGAGGAATATCACCTTCATCAAATCTACAGAGAGAATTTACCTTTACTACCTGTGTCGGGTTATCAAGATTATGAGTTTCTTCAATAGGTGATGAATTAAGACCATATATTTCTTCAACAGGCGGTAAACTAAGACCATGTATTTCTTCAATAGGAGGTAAATTCTTAACATCTTCAGCTTTAATACCCTTTTCTTTCATAGATTTCTTTGCCTCTTGCATATCTTCAGGACTGAGAAATAGAACACCCCTTTTCTTCGGAGTTGGTTCAGGAATTGGCTCAAGAAGTGTCCAATTATTTTCATTAGTCAACATATTATTCAATAGAATGTCAGCTTCATCTGGTGTTCTTTCCCTGAAAACAGAACCAGCACAACTATCCAGGTGGTCTCTGGAAGCATCAGTTAGTCCATTATAAAAGATATCAAGTATTTCATTTTTCTTGAGAGGATGATCAGGCAAAGCATTAATTAATTGGAGAAGCCTCCCCCAAGCTTGTGGGAGACTCTCTTATTCAATTTGCACAAAATTATATATTTCCTTAAAGCAACTTGTTTCTTATGAGCAGGAAATATTTAGTAGAAAGTAATACATCATATCACAGGGACTACGCACACAACCAGGATCAAGAGTAGTGCTCCCGACAGCGGCGCGAGAAAATAGTCTTGATAACCCACAAGTATAGGGGATGCAACAGTTTTCGAGGGTAGAGTACTCAACCCAAATTTATTGATTCGACACAAGGGAGCCAAAGAATATTCTCAAGTATTAGCAGTTGAGTTGTCAATTCAACCACACTGGATAACAATATCTGCAGCAAAGTATTTAGTAGCAAAGTAGTATGATAGTAATGGTAACAGTAGCAAAAGTAATATTTTTGGGTTTTGTAGTAATTGTAACAATAGCAACGGAAAAGTAAATAAGCAAAGAACAATATGTGAAAAGCTCGTAGGCATTGGATCGGTGATGGAGAATTATGCCGGATGTGGTTCATCATGTAACAGTCATAACATAGGGTGACACAGAACTAGCTCCAATTCATCAATGTAATGTAGGCATGTGTTCCGAGTATAGTCATACGTGCTTATGGAAAAGAACTTGCATGACATCTTTTGTCCTACCCTCCCGTGGCAGCGGGGTCCTAACGGAAACTAAGGGATATTAAGGCCTCCTTTTAACAAAGTACCGGACCAAAGCATTAACACATAGTGAATACATGAACTCCTCAAACTACGGTCATCACCGGGAGTGGTCCCGACTATTGTCACTTCGGGGTTGCCGGATCATAACACATAGTAGGTGACTATAGACTTGCAAGATAGGATCAAGAACTCACATATATTCATGAAAACATAATAGGTTTAAATCTGAAATCATGGCACTCGGGCCCTAGTGACAAGCATTAAGCATAGCAAAGTCATAGCAACATCAATCTCAGAACATAGTGGATACTAGGGATCAAACCCTAACAAAACTAACTCGATTACATGATAAATCTCATCCAACCCATCACCGTCCAGCAAGCCTATGATGGAATTACTCACGCACGGCTGTGAGCATCATGAAATTGGTGATGGAGGATGGTTGATGATGACGATGGCGACGGATTCCCCTCTCCGGAGCCCCGAACGGACTCCAGATCAGCCCTCCTGAGAGAGTTTAGGGCTTGGCGGCGGCTCCAAATCGTAAAACACAATGAATCTTTCTCTCTGATTTTTGTCTCCCGAACACGAATATATAGAGTTGGAGTTGAGGTCGGTGGAGCTTTAGGGAGCCCACGAGGCAGGGCCCCCCACCCTCGTGGAAAGGGTGTGGGCCCCCTGGCCTTGATTCTTTTACCAGTATTTTTATATTTTCCAAAAATAATCTCCGTGAAGTTTCATGTCATTCCGAGAACTTTTGTTTCTGCACACAAAAAACACCATGGCAATTCTGCCGAAAATAGCGTCAGTCCGGGTTAGTTCCATTCAAATCATGCAAGTTAGAGTCCAAAACAAGGGCAAAAGTGTTTGGAAAAGTAGATACGACGGAGACGTATCACTGCCAATACAACAATAGTTTCAGTTTCTGATTTATAAATGAGGCTAAAAATACTCAGCAAATTCTTTTCTAAATTTTTTCTCCAAGTGACAGTAACTTCAAGTGAGTCACTACAGTAACTTCAAGTGGGTAACTCCATTTTCTGAATTTTTACTCAAAGTGACAGTAACTTGCAATGATGCTAGCCAGCTAGAGTGGCATCTACTGCCTTAGTAATCAAGAATGAGCATTGTTTTTTGCAAGCGAAAGAAAGAAACAGAGCATGTATGCATGAGTGAGCAGTTTGCATAGAGATAGAGGAGAGGAAGGGGGTGGCACACCACGCGTCAAGGCCAGGCTCGCCAGGGCTGAGGGGGCAGCGTCGGGGTTGAGGACGTCGGCGTCGTGGTCGGCATCGCCGGGGCTGAGGGCGTCCTTCTCCTCCTCGCTGAGCACTGTCGATCTGCAGAGACCAAATTTGGTCAGAGAGAGAGAGAGAGAGAGACCTGCCAGCGGAGAGGATGGCGCCGGTGGTGGGGACTACATGGGGGAGCGGCGAAGCAGGGGAGGGCGGGGGCGCCCAGAGAGGGAGGGCGGGCGGCGGCGGATGGCACGGGGGGCGGCAGGCAGGCGGAGGGTCAGGTGCGGCGCGCATCGATGGTGGCGGGGGCAGGTGCGGCGTCGGCGGTGGCGCGCGTCACAGAGAAAGGGGATCAAATCGAGCGAGACTGAGAGAGAGGAAAGAGATGTGTGGCTATCTAGGCGACTTAGCTACAGCATGGGGCAGCAAAATGCGTTATAGCTAAGTTAGCTATAGCGCGGGGTAGAAAAATGCGCTATAGCTAAGTTAGCTATAGCGCGGGGCAGCAAACGTGCTACTGCTTATTAGTTCCTTTTTTCTTTTTCTTTTTCTTTTTCTTTTTATTTTTCTTTCATTTGCACTTTTTTCTTCATATTCCACTAACTTCCTTCCTTTCTTTTTCTATTTTTCTTGCATTTCATTTTCCACAACTTATTAGTTCCTTTTTCTTTTTATTTTTATTTTCTTTCATTTGCACTTTTCTTTTCTTATCTTTCATTTGCATTTGTACAAAGTTTGTATAGCAGGGTATATATAGCTCTAGCTAGCTAGGGTTTAATTTGATGCATCATTGGAGCAATACCACTTTGTTACCCTCCGGATAATAATTAGTATAATATATATTACATCATTTGACCGGCCGCTATCGGCGGTATACAAAATAGCTAGACACACACAAAATTTGTGGATTAGTTTGTCAGCTTGGGCGACGATGACGCTTCAGACTGATCTTCTTCCCTCTTTTATTCGTTGTCAAATAATTGAGCCAATGGTCGTGACTTTTCCTTCTCCAGGGATTACGATCTTTCGTAGGTAATGTAGTCTTCATTCTTCTTTTGACGTATGTTTCATCGTCATCAGCATCATCTTCCCTCATCGGATCACCGTACTGGTCGTAGTCTTCCTCATTGGCGACTCCATCCATTCCGGCGATGCTCCTTTTGCTTCTCCTCACGACAACACGGCTAGGATTGATCGGATCAGTTATGAAGAAACATTGTGTCACGTGTTTAGCGTGTACCCATGGCTCATTTTTGGCGATGGCGTTGACGGTACCACTATCAGAGTCGGGTATACACATGGTAGTGAAATGTCGGTTTTTCTCTGTACATTCTTAGCCCATCTGACACGGAACATCGTCGCGCTATGCAATCCAGAGTAGTTAAGCTCCCATATCTCTTTGACCCTTCTGTAATATATGTCAATTACATTCCTGGTCATGGCTTCCATCGTCACCCCTGAGTTTTGGTTATCACTGTTTATATCTTTCTCCTTCGTGTATAATGTGTATCCGTTGATATCGTATGCTTGATAAGTCGCGAGGTTGGTCGAGGGGCCATGTGCTTAGGCGTATATGAGCGTTCCGTTTGGACAACCCTCTTTCGAGGGATTAGCCAGAACTCGCTCTTTGAACCAACGCAAGAAAGTGGAGTTGTGCTCTCTAATAACTTCAGTGTCCGTCTTGTGCACCCCACGGTCACGTTACTTCTTTGCGATGGTCTCTTTGTGCAGTGTCATGAAATCTTGTAGCACATCTAGGTGTTGTAGCACTACTAAGTTTGCCCTGTCAAGGTCATTTTGTCGGCCCGAGCGTAACACATTCACATACCTATGACCGTTTGTGTGACCTTCGCCTTCGAGCCTTCCACAGTGCTTGTTGACGGGCAAACCAACAACAAGGTCTCCAGTGCCTACTAGATAACTCTTACAGAAAGAGATGCACTCTTTGGTCAGATATCCCTAGGCTATGCTTCCATCTGGTCGGGACATGTTACGAACGAATCCTTTGATGACGCCATTCATCCTCTCGAACGGCATCATGTTGTGCAGGAATGTCGGCCCTAGGTCGATGATGTCGTCCACGATGTGGACACATAGACATCAAAGAACGTGGGCGGGAAGTACATCTCTAGCTCATTCAGTATGACAACTATCTCTTCCTGTAGCCTATGGAGTTGCTTCACACTGATCGACTTTCGAGAGATAGCATCAAAAAAGTGGCATAGGTCAGTAAGCGTCTCATGCACATGTGTGTCCATAATCCCTCCAAGTGCACTAAACAGTCGTAAGACTTCATAACACTAAACCTTTTTTTCTTAGTGTCTAGATATCTGCTTATCTTCCCACAGTATCCAGAACTAACTTTGATTCCGGCAAGGCACTTGAACAATTGATAGACCTCCTTCGGATGTAAGGTGAAGCAAGAGGGGGGAAATATTGTTCTTCCTTCTTGTTTACTTTTTTGCCCCTATCTTCCGTCTCCGTCTCTGTCTCGGTCTCCTCTGACGACCTTTTACCGGGCATATGGAGATCTTTCCTGATATTCAAAAATTCCCAAGTCTTTTCTTGCCTTCGGCCCATCCTTGGTCCTCTCCGGCATGTTCATCAATGTTCCAACCAAACTCTCAAGGATATTTTTTGTGATATGCATGTGATCAAGGCTATGAGGCGTGTCGAGAATGGGCCAGTATTCCAAGTCCTAGAAAACAGATCTCGTTTTCCATACCTTCAACAGGGGCTCCGGCGCCATTTTCTTCATCTTTCCCGGTGAGGGGCACTCTTCCCAGGTCTTCAATAACTTATATATTTCTGCACCGCTATGCTTACGTGGAGGACCTCGATGTTCAGCCTTACCATTGAATAGATCTCCACGCTTTCTCCACGGGTCATCCTTCTCGAGCCATCTTTGATGCCCCATGTAAACGATTTTCGAAGACCCACCATCTTTCGATAGCTGCAGAGAAGTTGTATCATCCATGCACCTCGTGCATCTGCAATATCCGTGGCACACCTGGCCGGAGAGACAGCCGTAACCGAGATAGTCCTGCACCGTCGTGATCAGCGTAGCTCTCATGTAGAAATACTCTCCTTTGCTTGCATCCCAAGTCTTGGCCGGCGTTGTCCATAAGGTATGTAGCTCCTCTTTCAGTAACCCGAGATACAAATTTATATCATTTCCCGGTTGTCTCGGCCCTTGAATAAGCATAACCATGTGTATGTATTTTTCCTTCATGCACATCCAGGGGGGAGGTTGTACATTGATAACCCACAAGTATAGGGGATCGCAACAGTTTTCTAGGGTAGAGTATTCAATCCAAATTTATTGATTCGACACAAGTGGAGCCAAAGAATATTCTCAAGTATTCGCAGTTGAGTTGTCAATTCAACCACACCTGGATAACTTAATATCTGCAGCAAAGTATTTAGTATCAAAGTAATATGGAAGTAACGGTAACGGTAGCAAAAGTAATATTTTTGGGTTTTGTAGTGATTGTAGCAGTTGCAACGGAAAAGTAAACAAGCTAAGAACAATATGTGAAAAGCTCGTAGGCATTGGATCGGTGATGGAGAACTATGCCGGAGGTGGTTCATCATGTAACAGTCATAACATAGGGTGACACAGAACTAGCTCCAATTCATCAATGTAATGTAGGCATGTATTCCGAATATAGTCATGCGTGCTTATGGAAAAGAACTTGCATGACATCTTTTGTCCTACCTTCCCGTGGCAGCGGGGTCCTAATGGAAACTAAGCGATATTAAGGCCTCCTTTTAATAGAGTACGGACCAAAGCATTAACACATAGTGAATACATGAACTCCTCAAACTATGGTCATCACCGGGAGTGGTCCCGATTATTGTCACCTCGGAGTTGCCGGATCATAACACATAGTAGGTGACTATAGACTTGCAAGATAGGATCAAGAACTCACATATATTCATGAAACATAATAGGTTCAGATCTGAAATCATGGCACTCGGGCCCTAGTGACAAGCATTAAGCATAGCAAAGTCATAGCAACATCAATCTCAGAACATAGTGGATACTAGGGATCAAACCCTAACAAAACTAACTCGATTACATGATAAATCTCATCCAACCCATCAACGTCCAGCCAGCCTACGATGGAATTACTCACGTACGGCGGTGAGCATCATGAAATTGGTGATGGAGGATGGTTGATGAAGACGACAGCGACGGATTCCCCTCTCCAGAGCCCCGAACGGTCAGCCCTCCCGAGAGGTTTTAGGGCTTGGCGGCGGCTCCATATCGTAAAACGCGATGAATCCTTCTCTCTTATTTTTTTTCTCTCCGAACACAAATATATGGAGTTGGAGTTGAGGTCGATGGAGCAACAGGGGGCCCACGAGGCAGGGGCGCGCCCAGGGGGCAGGCGCGCCCTCCACCCTCGTGGACAGGTGGAGGCCCCCTGACGTGGATTCTTCTTCTAGTATTTTTAATATTTTCCAAAAATATGTTCCGTGGAGTTTCAAGATCATTCCGAGAACTTTTGTTTCTGTACATAAATAACACCATGGAAAGTCTGCTGAAAACAACGTCAGTCCGGGTTAGTTCCATTCAAATCATGCAAGTTAGAGTCCAAAACAAGGGCAAAAGTGTTTGGAAAAGTAGATCTGACGGAGCGTATCAACTCCCCCAAGCTTAAACCTTTGCTTGTCCTCAAGCAATTCAGTTGATAAACTGAAAGTGATAAAGAAAAACTTTTACAAACTCTGTTTGCTCTTGTTGTTGTAAATATGTAAAGCCAGCATTCAAGTTTTCAGCAAAGATTATGACTAACCACATTCACAAAAACTCTTAGGTCTCATGTTTACTCATATCAATGGCATAATCAACTAGCGAGCAATAATAATAAATCTCGGATGACAACACTTTCTCAAAACAATCATGATATGATATAACAAGATGGTATCTCGCTAGCCCTTTCTGAGACCGCAAAACATAAATGCAGAGCACCTTTAAAGATCAAGGACTGACTAGACATTGTAATTCATGGTAAAAGAGATCCAGTCATAGTCATACCCAATATAAATTAATAGTAATGAATACAAATGACACGGTGCTCTCCAGCTAGTGCTTTTTAATAAGAGGGTGATGACTCAACATGAAAGTAAATAGATAGACCCTTCGCAGAGGGAAGCAGGGATTTGTAGAGGTTCCAGAGCTCGGTTTTGAAATAGAGATAAATAATATTTTGAGCGGAATACTTTCATTGTCAACATAACAACCAAGAGATGGTGATATCTTCCATGATACACACATTATAGGTGGTTCCCAAACAGAATGGTAAATTTTATACTCCCCCTCCACCAATAAGCATCAATCCATGGCTTTCTCGAAACAACGAGCGCCTCCAACTAACAACAATCCCAGGGGAGTTTTGTTTGCAATTATTTTGATTTGATTTGCATAAAGCATGGGACTGGGCATCCCGGTGACCAGCCATTTTCTCTTGAGTGAGGAGCGGAGTCCACTCCTCTTGAGAATAACCCGCCTAACATGGAAGATACGGACAACCCTAGTTGATACATGAGCTATTCGAGCATACAAAACAGAATTTCATTTGAAGGTTTAGAGTTTGGCACATACAAATTTACTTGGAACGGCAGGTAGATACCGCATATAGGATGGTATAGTGGACTCATATGGCATAACTTTGGGGTTTAAGGAATTGGATGCACAAGCAGTATTCCCGCTTAGTACAAGTGAAGGCTAGCAAAAGACTGGGAAGGGACCAACTAGAGAGTGACAACAGTCATGAACATGCATTAAAATTAATAAACATTGAGTACAAGCATGAGTAGGATATAATACACCATGAACATAAATATCGTGAAGGCTATGTTGATTTGTTTCAACTACATGTGCCAAGTCGAGTCACTTAAATCATTCAAAGGAGGATACCACCTTATCATACCACATCACAACCATTTTAATAGCATGTTGGCACGCAAGGTAAACCATTATAACTCATAGCTAATTAAGCATGGCACAAGCAACTATAATCTCTAATTGTCATTGCAAACATGTTTATTCACAATAGGCTGAATCAGGAACGATGAACTAACCATATTTACAAAAACAAGAGAGGTCGAGTTCATACCAGCTTCTCTCATCTCAATCAGTCCATCATATATCGTCATTATTGCCTTTCACTTGCACGACCGAACGATGTGAATAATAATAATAGTGCACATGCATTGGACTAAGCTGGAATCTGCGAGCATTCAATAAACAGGAGAAGACAAGGCAATATGGGCTCTTGGTTAAATCAACAATAATTCATATAAGAGCCACTTCAACAATTTATCATAATCTTCTCCTATCGACCCCCAAAGAAAACAACAGAAATAAAAACTATTTACACGGGAAAGCTCCCAACAAGCAAAAGAAGAACATGAAATATTTTTGGGTTTTCTTTTTAATTACTGCTACTACAGCATGAAAAGTAAACTAGCTAAAAGCTATTACTAATTTCTTTGGTTTTTCTTAAGATTTAACAAACACACAATAAGAAAGCAAGAAAAAGAAAATAAAGTAGCATGGATAGTACAATGAAAGAGTATGAGCACCGACAACTAGCAATGAGTGTGTGAACATGAATGTAATGTCGGTGAGAAATACGTACTCCCCCAAGCTTAGGCTTTTGGCCTAAGTTGGTTTATTGCCACGGATGGCCTGGCGGATATCCAAAGTTGTAGTTGGGGTCGTACTGAGATGCAGCGGCTATTGCCTCCTGAGCTGCAGCGTGACGGCGAGCTGCCTCCGCCCTCCTCTCGTACTCATCTGCCTCCTCTCTAGTGATAAAATGTCTTCCTTTTGCCTGATAATCAAAGAAGGCAGGAGCAGGGAGAGTAATATGGACAGCACGACGTATGTCAAAGATTAAGTGATACTGGAGGGACTGTTCGTTCCTCTCAAGAAAATGATGATGAACCATGGCATTATAATCTAAATAAACATTAGGCAGCTCAACATCATAGTCACGTATAGGTACCTCAAGAAAATTAGCTAGACGGGTTGCATAAATTCCTCCAAAGAAATCTCCATTAATTTTATTATTATGCAACCTACATGCAACAATAGCTCCCAAATTATAAAATTTATCTCCTAACACAGCACTCCTAAGAATACTGAGATCAGGGACACACATGTGACATGCTTCATCCTTACCATTGATGCACCTACCTATGAAGAGAGCAAAATAATGTATAGCAGGAAAATGAATACTCCCTATGGTAGCTTGTGTTATGTCTCTAGATTCACCCACAGTTATACTGGCAAGAAAATCTCTAAATTCAGATTTGCGAGGTTCACTAGCACTACCCCATTGTGGAAGTTTGCAAGCAGTGGTAAAATCCTCTAAGTCCATGGTATTAGAATTTTCATAAAGATCAAACAGGACAGTTTGAGAATTACGTGAAGATGAATATTCTAACCTCCTCACAAAGGAACTAGTGAGATAGTGATACTGGGGGCACTTTTCTGCCTCGAAGCTCACAAGATCAACGTTACGCAAATATGCGTTAAATTCTTCCTTAATTCCCGCTCGATCGATGAAGTCCTCTGAAGGCCATTCACAAGGCCGCACTGGAGCGTTCCTTGGTGGCTCATCATCGGCATCGCGCATTGCGAGCCTGGGTCCTTGCTTCCTTGAAGGACCACCTTGGTACATTTTCCTAAGCATATTTCTTCCTCTGAAAAATTTCTGAAATTTTTAGTAACTTCAAATAAAAGTGAACCAAGCTCAACAAAATTGATAGCAACTACTCCTACAAGTGCCTAAAGACTAAATCATGCATTGGAACTACTTGGAACCATATAAATTTGACATGCAAGCTCAAGAACATGGTCACCTAGGCAGCACAAATTTGCAATGAATAAAGCACTAGAGCAAAAACTAATTGGACCAATGGAGGAGTCACATACCAAGGAACAATCCCCCCATGCAGTTTTGTGAGAAGTGCTTTGAGCAATGAGATCGAAAATCGCAGAAAAATGAGCTAGAACTCGTGCTTGAGCTGGATGGTGATTTTTTGGGGAGGAAGAAGAAGTGTGTGGGTGCAGGAATAAGTGGAGGGGAGCCACCATGGGCCCACGAGGCAGGGGGGCGCGCCCTGGACCCTCGTGGTCAGGTGCTTGCTCCCCCTGCTGTGTTCTCAATGCCAGATATTCTCAAATATTCTAGAAAAAGTCATATTAAATTGGCAGGGCATTTGGAGAACTTTTATTTTCGGGGTATTTTTATATTGCACGGATAATTCAGGAAACAGACAGAAAATACTAATTTTACTTTATTTCAACTAAATAAAAGAAAGTAAAAGAAGGGTACAGAAGGTTGTGCCTTCTAGTTTCATCCATCTCATGCTCATCAAAAGGAATCCAATAACAAGGTTGATCAGGTCTTGTTAACAAACTCATTCTGAATAACATGGAACCGGAGAAATTCCGAATAACACTATGTTACCTCAACGGGGATATGCACATCACCAATAATAAGAATATCATATTTCTTCTTGACAGTAGGAAGAGTAAATTCAAAACCTCCAAAAATAATTGATGGAATTTTTCCAATAGAATTGATACTGTGGATTTGAGGTTGTTTCCTCGGAAAGTGTACCGTATGCTCATTACCATTAACATGAAAAGTGACATTGCCTTTGTTGCAATCAATAACAGCCCCTGCAGTATTCAAAAAGGGTCTTCCAAGAATAATAGACATACTATCGTCCTCGGGAATATCAAGAATAACAAAGTCTGTTAAAATAGTAACGTTTGCAACCACAACAGGCACATCCTCACAAATACCGGCAGGTATAGCAGTTGATTTATCAGCCATTTGCAAAGATATTTCAGTAGGTGTCAACTTATTCAAATCAAGTCTACGATATAAAGAGAGGCATAACACTAACACGGCTCCAAGATCATATAAAGCAGTTTTAACATAGTTTCTTTTAATGGAGCATGGTATAGTTGGTACTCCTGGATCTCCAAGTTTCTTAGGTATTCCACCCTTAAAAGTATAATTAGCAAGCATGGTGGAAATTTCAGCTTCCGGTATCTTTCTTTTATTAGTAACAATTTCTTTCATATACTTAGCATAAGGATTCATTTTGAGCATATCAGTTAATTGCATATGCAAAAATATATGTCTAATCATTTCAGCAAAGCGCTCAAAATCCTCATCATCCTTTTTCTTGGATGGTTTCAGAGGAAAAGGCATGGGTTTCTGAACCCATGTCTCCCTTTCTTTACCGTGTTTCCTAGCAACAAAGTCTCTCTTATCATAACATTGATTCTTTGATTGTGGGTTATCAAGATCAACAGCAGGTTCTATTTCTACATCATTATCATTGCTAGGTTGAGCATCATCATGAACATTATCATTAACATTTTCATTAGGTTCATGTTCATTACCAGATTGTGTTTCAGCATCAGAAATAGAAATATCATTTGGATTCTCAGGTGTTTTAGCAATAGGTTCACTAGAAGCATGCAAAGTCCTATCATTTTTCTTTTTCTTCTTTTTAGAAGGACTAGGTGCATCTATATTATTTCTCTGAGAATCTTGCTCAATTCTCTTAGGGTGGCCTTTAGGATACAAAGGTTCTCGAGTCATTTTACCAGTTCTAGTAGCCACTCTAACAGCATAATCATTATTCTTACTATTTACTTCATTGAGAAAATCATTTTGAGCTTTAAGTACTTGTTCTGCTTGAGTGGTAACCATAGAAGCATGTTTACTAATGAGTTTAAGTTCACCTTTAACTCTAGACATATAATCACCCAAGTGTTCAAGCGTATCGGAATTATATTTCAACTGTCTACCAATATAAACATTGAAGTTTTCTTGTTTAACAATAAAGTTGTCAAACTCATCTAAGCATTGTCTTGCAGACTTATATTGGGGGATATCACCTTCATCAAATCTATAAAGAGAATTTACCTTTACTACCTGTGTCGGGTTATCGAGACCATGCGTTTCTTCAATAGGTGATGGATTAAGATCATATGTTTCTTCAATAGGCGGTAAATTAAGACCATGTATTTCTTCAATAGGAGGTAAATTCTTAACATCTTCAGCTTTAATACCCTTTTCTTTCATAGATTTCTTTGCCTCTTGCATATCTTCGGGACTAAGAAATAAAACACCCCTCTTCTTTGGAGTTGGTTCAGGAATAGGCTCAGGAATTGGCTCAGGAAGTGTCCAATTATTTTCATTTGTCAACATATTATTCAATAAAATTTCAGCTTCATCCGGTGTTCTTTCCCTGAAAACATAACCAGCACAACTATCCAGGTAATCTCTGGAAGCATCGGTTAGTCCATTATAAAAGATATCAAGTATTTCATTTTTCTTAATAGGATGATCAGGCAAAGCATTTAGTAATTGGAGAAGCCTCCCCCAAGCTTGTGGGAGACTCTCTTCTTCATTTGCACAAAGTTATATATATATATATATATATATATATATATATATATATATATATATATATATATATATATATATATATATATATATATATATATATATATATATATATATATATATATATATCCTTAAAGCAGCTTGTTTCTTATGAGCAGGAAATATTTAGCGAGAAGTAATAAATCATATCACTGGGACTACGACACAACCAGGATCAAGAGAATTAAACCATATCTTAGCATCACCCTTTAATGAGAACGGAAATATTTTAAGGATATAAAAGTAGCGAGTTCTCTCATCATTAGTGAACAGGATGGCTATATCATTTAATTTAGTAAGATGTCCCACAATAGTTTCAGATTCATAACCATAGAAAGGATCAGACTCAACCAAAGTAACTATATCAGGATCAACAGAGAATTCATAATCCTTATCAGTAACACAGATAGGTGAAGTAGCAAAAGCAGGGCTGGTTTCATTCTAGAATTAAGAGATTGTTTCTTCCATTTAGCTAATAACTTCTTAAGATCATATCTATCATTGCAAGCTAAAATAGCTCTAGCAGCTTCTTCATCCCTAACATAACCCTCAGGAACAACAGGTAATTCATATTTATTAGGGGGAGAGTCTTCATCATCACTATCTTCAATATTATCAGTTTCAATAATTTCATTCTCTCTAGCCCTAGCAAGTTGTTCATCAAGAAATTCACCAAGTGGCACAGTAGTATCAAGCATAGAAGTAGTTTCATCATAAGTATCATGCATAGCAGAAGTGGCATCATCAATAACATGCGACATATCAGAATGAATAGCAGAAGCAGGTTTAGGTGTCGCAAGCTTACTCAAAACAGAAGGTGAATCAAGTGTTTTCGCGTCTTACAAGTTCTTCATAGTGACCAGAAGATATAAATCCCAAGTGACTCAAAGAATAGAGCTATGCTCCCCGGCAACGGCGCCAGAAAATAGTCTTGATAACCCACAAGTATAGGGGATCGCAACGGTTTTTGAGGGTAGAGTATTCAACCCAAATTTATTGATTCGACACAAGGGGAGCCAAAGAATATTCTCAAGTATTCGCAGTTGAGTTGTCAATTCAACCACACCTGGATAACTTAATATCTGCAGCAAAGTATTTAGTAGCAAAGTAATATGGAAGTAACGATAACGGTAGCAAAAGTAATATTTTTGGGTTTTGTAGTGATTGTAACAGTTGCAACGGAAAAGTAAATAAGCTAAGAACAATATGTGAAAATCTCGTAGGCATTGGATCGGTGATGGAGAATTATGCCGGATGCGGTTCATCATGTAACAGTCATAACATAGGGTGACATAGAACTAGCTCCAATTCATCTATGTAATGTAGGCATGTATTCCGAATATAGTTATACGTGCTTATGGAAAAGAACTTGCATGACATCTTTTGTCCTACCCTCCCGTGGCAGCGGGGTCCTAATGGAAACTAAGGGATATTAAGGCCTCCTTTTAATAGAGTACGGGACCAAAGCATTAACACATGGTGAATACATGAACTCCTCAAACTATGGTCATCACCTGGAGTGGTCCCGATTATTGTCACTTCGGGGTTGCCGGATCATAACACATAGTAGGTGACTATAGACTTGCAAGATAGGATCAAGAACTCACATATATTCATGAAAACATAATAGGTTCAGATCTGAAATCATGGCAATCGGGCCCTAGTGACAAGCATTAAGCATAGCAAAGTCATAGCAACATCAATCTCAGAACATAGTGGATACTAGGGATCAAACACTAACAAAACTAACTCGATTACATGATAAATCTCATCCAACCCATCACCGTCCAGCAAGCCTACAATGGAATTACTCACACACGGCGGTGAGCATCATGAAATTAGTGATGGAGGATGGTTGATGATGACGACGGCGACGGATTCCCCTCTCCGGAGCCCCGAACGGACTCCGGATCAGACCTCCTGAGATGTTTTAGGGCTTGGCAGCGGCTCCGTATCGTAAAACGCGATGAATCCTTCTCTCTTTTTTCTCTCTGAACACGAATATATGGAGTTGGAGTTGAGGTTGGTGGAGCAACAGGGGGCCCACGAGGCAGGGGGGCGCGCCCAGGGGGGCAGGCGTGCCCTCCACCCTCGTGGACAGGTGGAGGCCCCCTGACGTGGATTCTTCTTCTAGTATTTTTAATATTTTCCAAAAATATGTTCCGTGGAGTTTCAGATCATTCCGAGAACTTTTGTTTCTGCACATAAATAACACCATGGAAAGTCTGCTGAAAACAGCGTCAGTCCGGGTTAGTTCCATTCAAATCATGCAAGTTAGAGTCCAAAACAAGGGCAAAAGTGTTTGGAAAAGTAGATACGACGGACACGTATCATTCATCCATACAAACACGGGCCATGTGCTATGATTGGTGTTCTGGTTGCCAAATGGATTGATGCCATCACTACTAGCGCCAAGCACGATGTTCCTTGGATCATTTGTGAAAAAATAAAATTCAGCATTTAATGCTCTCCACTGGCTAGCATCTGCGAGGTGTCTAAGCTTGGGCTCATCTCCATCATCTGGCTTCACCCTCTCCATGTGCCAGCACATAAGCTTTGCTTCCTTAGGATCTACGAAATACCGCTATAGACGCGGAGTGATCGGAAAGTACCATACAAATTTTTGTGGAGCTTTCTTTCCGTCCTTTTTATATCGTGAAGCATTGCACTTTGGACAGATGGTTTTTTCCACGTGCTCGTTCCGATATATGATGCAATCATTGATGCATGTGTGATATCTAATGTGTGGCAGATCAAGAGGCATGATTTTCTTTGCCTCCTTAACACTAGTAGGACACAGGCTTCCCGCGGGAAGAACCTTCTTTAGATACTTCATAAGCTCATCCAGGCTTGTATCTGTCCATTTGTTTTTTGCCTTCGTATTTAGAAGTTCTAGTGTGAAACTCAAGCGGGTCACCTCGGGATTGCAACCATCATACAAAGGAGTCATTGAGTCTACCTCCAGCTGCGCCAGTTTGGCCTCCTCTCTAGAAGTAGCTCTGTCGCTAGTCGTCTTCTTGCGAAGCAGGTCTCGAATATGCGGGTCCCGCATGGCTGAACTTAGTAGCGACGAAGACGGCGGCGTGTACGCGTCTTCTCCACCTTGAATGGCCTCTTCGCCATCGACATTTCCGAGGCCGTCTGCCTCTTCAGGCACATAATCGGTCATCTCTTCGTCTGGTGGCCCCACGTCGTTATTTCCTGCCCCGTCGACATCCTCATCATCATCATCTTCACTTATCCACGAGTATGGCCATGCATGAAACCATGCATGAGCAGGTCGCTTGAATGTGCCACCCTCAAAGGGTCGAGCCTGACTATTCCTTTGCATTTTCGAGACGGACATAAAACATCCTTGATCTTTTTTTCATACATGTCGTCCACAGCGGATTGCCAAGATCTTTCCACCATCCTTCCATTGACCTTCATGATCACCTGCCTTGAGCAAATATTATAACCACGTATATATGCATGCATGGATCAAATTCATACAAAAATTCGGCATGACCTTCCCTAAACATAGGACATATTGAGTTTGCCCGAAATTTGCCGAAACGGAATTGAATCGACATTTCGGCAAAACATAGGCAACTCATGTCACCCACATTATTTCATCAAATACACAATGTAGGCAACTCAAATTATGCCACTGTAACATCCCAAATTTTCAATTTGGAATGTTATACATTAGGTCATCATGCATATCATATTTTTCTCGCATTTTACGATCCTAGAAAATTTCACGCAACTCAAGGACCCTCGGAGAGAGTTGGAGATTTCATTATTTTCATATTTGAGATTTCTCAAATTTGGAAAATTGGATCATTTGGATTTATTTATTTATCTTCAAAAGTTTTTCCGATATAAAAAGTTAAGAGAGGGAATAATATGACTTTCCCAACATTTAGGAAAAATGAAGATATTATAAATAAATCAAAATTTAACTTTGAGGATTTATTTGCCTTAGGCAAAATGAGCATTTAAAAGAATATGCATATTTGCCCGTTTTTAAAGTTCATTTTGTTCGACTCATTTTTAGGAGTCGGGGAAAATTAATTTTATTAATTTTGGAGTCCGTTTGGTTTATTTTTATTTCGTTTAAGTTTGTTTTAAAAAAACATGCGCCGCCCTTTGGGCTAAGGCCCAGCCAGCCCACCGCCTGCCCACCTCCTCTCCCCTCGCGACGCCTGGAGGTCTCCGCCGCCGACGCCGCCCCAGCCGCCGTGTCCGGTTCGGACACCGCCGCCGCCGCCACAGCTTGCCCCTCCCCAAGCCGCCGACCCCCCCCTCCTTTTATACCCAGCCACCCTCCCCCCTTCCTCATCCCGCCGCGACGCCTAACCGAGCCGCCGCCGCCGCCCTCCCAGCGCCACCGCCGCCGCCGTTCTCGCGCCGCCGCCGCCGTCGTCGCCACCGCCGACCCGCCGCCCCTCGCCCGAACCCGCGCCACCGCCGCCGCCCGTCTCCAGCGCCCGCCGCCGCCGTCGTCGCCACCGCCGACCCGCCGCCCCTCGCCGACCCGCCGCCACCCACGGGGCCGGAGCCCGCGGCGAAGCCACGGTAGTAGGCGCCGCCACAACCCCCCCGGTCCGGTTTTTTTTTAGAAAAACCCGATCCGGTTTTTCTCGTAATGTTCGGTTTTTTTTCAAAAACCTAGATGGTTTTTATTTTTTTTCGGTTTTCTTATTTAGTGAACGTTCACCGAACCGTTCGTTTCAATGAACGTGTTCGTTGGATTAGTTTTGTTAACGAACGTCCGTTGTTTAAACCGTTCGTTGTTTTCTTTTAATCGGATTTAATCCGTTATTTTTCTGATTCGATTTCCGATCCGATTTTCAAATCTGTTTATTTTCTCGCTCGTTTATCGGAATCAGGTGATTCAAGCGCCTGGAGTTTCGTTACGAAACCGCCGTTCCGACTCACCTACTTACACAGAGTTTTGCTACTGTAAAATTTTGACCTAGTTTCAGATTGCTAAACCGAGTCGTTCTCTCTCGAGTTTCGACTTTCGATGCTTTATTTGATTCGATTCTTTTGCAACCAGGGTTCTTAAGTTGAACTCTCTGGTTAGATCTTTTATTCGAGATTTCCCTGTGCATTAGATGAGTACTTATTGTATGCTTGTTGTTTGTCTGCGTTAGATCACCCGGAGTGCGCCGCTTGTTACTTCGAATCTCTAGGTCTCGCGGATCATCAGCAAGGCAAGTAACACTTGATCATACCTTTTCTACTACCCAGTTTTTATGCATTAGATCAAATCCTCAACACCTGCATGTTTAGGATCTAATTAAATTGTGGGTTTGGGAAGTAGATTGAGGTAGTACCTATTACCTGTTTTACTTATGAAACCTTGGGAGTTACTTCTACGTTTGCTTTTATGCCATGCTATGCTAGTAGACGTGGATTGGGTGAGTGAATATCCATGACAGATGTGAGATTGTTAATTAATGGTTTATCTAAGGTGGCAACCTAAACACACGTCTGGGTGGATTGAGGCACCTGGTTTCCATCAGACTTGCATGTATTTCTTGGACCGCCACCTGTGCTCTAAGGGATCATAAGATTATTCAAACTGGAAACTTCCGTGTGCAGCCACAAGCCAATTATGGGCTCTGGCGTAGTTGACTAAGTTGTGCGAACTCTTACGGGTAGGCTAGCTGATGTAGGGATGTAGGTTGGTACGGTCTACCCATGTAAGGTGCTAGCGCTTCGAAAGACTATGTCTCGGTCATCCGTTTCTCAAACACCATGAAGTCACGAGAACCAAGCGGAGGCGATCGAGTCTTGTGGGGAAAAGTCATAAACCTCTGCAGAGTGTATAAACTAATCATGATTAGCCGTGTCCTGGTTATGGACGTTTTGAGTATCCGTAATTGAATATCATGTGAATCTCAACATGTTACTTCTAATAAATGTTATTGGGATTTTGATGAGTACTTTTTAATTGGGATTGAGGATGCTGTCAACCATTCTCAATGTTTAACAACCACCATGATAGTTAAATAAAATTATTCCTTTGGTGTAGGGAAAAACTAGCTTTATGCAAAAATATAACCGTAGAGCCTTACCACCAGCCATATATGCATGTAGTATAGGCTTATTTCTTTCATTGCTCTTTATGTGTTACATTGCCAGGATATTCCATGTGCTGACCCATTTTCGGCTGCAACTTTCACGCTTGCAGACTTTTCAGCGACAGTAAGGTGTTAGGTCGTGGTTCTATACTCGGTGATGCCGTTGGAGTTGATGGACTCACTTATCTTCCAAGCCTTCGCTGTTATTATTAGATGGCCTTAAGCCATATTATTGTAATAAGTTCCTTTGTGGACAACGATGTAATAAGTGTGTGATTGCTACTCGCTATAAATCCTTGAAGTCTTGTGTGGTGTCGGCATTCTTGATCCAGGATGACACCGAGCACGAGACTTGATCCATTCGGTATGGTCGCTCTGAGAGAATGGTATCAGAGCACACGCTGACTGTAGGACACGACCACTAAGATAAAACCATAGATCACTACTCTCTTCTCATTTTCTAACTCCTCATCTTTTCTACTCTCTTAGGATGACGGACGAGAAGATCAAGTACACCCAACCAGATGAAGGCACACCTTTTGGATTTCACTTGAAGGAAGTCACCAAGTACCTGAACATTGGACTACCAAGTTTCACCGGAACTTTCAACGCCACTCTGCCTGAAGAGGAGCGCTGGAAGATTCAAGCTCACGTTCCAGGAAGGACATTCGCCCCAATCACCAAGCCTATAGATAGTGTTTTCAGTGCACCAACTTGGAGTCTGGGAAAGAGCATGGCAGCTCACATCACCATGGGACGCATTGGAGAAGTTTATCAAGAAGACCTCAAGGACACTATCTACCAGATTTGTGGACGCCGAGATGACAAATGGGACATAGTCAACACCAAGAAGGATAGGTCCATTGCAGCTTTCATCCAGGAGTTAAATCAGCACATTCGACGCCAGGAGAACCAAATGTGCAATGATATGTTGGAGTTGCAAAATGCAAAGGGAAGGATCATCGAACTGGAAGGAGAACTAAAGACTACACGCAAGGACTACATGGACGAGATCGTAGCTCTGGCAAGACACAATAACGATCTTAAGTACGAGATCGAAGAACTCAAGAAGAAGTTGGCGCTCAGAATGAAGACCAAGATGTCGGTTGCCCAAGCGACTACATCAACATCGACGACATCGATTCGGATCCAAGTGAACCCGACTTTGAAGACGAAGCTGAGCGGACATCATGGAGTCTTCCACCGTTCAAATTAGTAGAAGTCCCCCACATATTAGTAGTATTCCCTCCATGTAAACATTATAGTACACGCACTTTGCGATAGTTAGATCGTTGTAAGCCCTTTTGTTTGATTGAATGAAGTGATTTTGTGTGCATTTGCTCATGTGCATTTGGGTAGTGATTCCCCTTAGACCTCATTCTATTCTAAATTCTCATCTTTTCTAAACCCATCAGATGCCTCCGAGACGCGACCCCGGATTCGTTTTCCCGCCAGAGATCACCCAACTGATTCAGCAGCAGAATACCCTGATTCAAACATTGGTGCAGAACCAGGGCAACAACAACAACAACAACAACAACAACCCACCGCCACCACCACCTGCGGATCACTTGACTCGTTTCCTTAGATGAATCCGCGGTGTATTCCAAAGAGCACCGAGCCGATTGTGGCGTATGATTGGCTCCGCAAGATAGGAAGGAGTTGACCACGCAGGATGCACAGATGGTGAAAGAGTGAAGTTTGCAGCACATCAGCTTGAAGGACCCGCGACAAGATGGTGGGAGAATTTTATAGCCACTTACCCGTAGACACCGCCACATGGGATCGGTTTCAACAAGCTTTTCAGACCGCCCATGTTTCAGCAGGAGCTATGGCCATGAAGAAGCGTGAGTTTCGCAACTTACGCCAAGGAGGAAGGACTGTTGGCGATGACGTGGATGACTTTAGTAAATTAGCACGTTATGCCCCAGCTAGACGTTACTCTGACGCTGCTAAACAGAGAAGTTTCTAGAAGGACTGAATGATGAGTTCAGATGCCGTTGATGGTAGCAAGTTTCAACAACTACCAGGAGTTGGTAGATCGAGCCCTCATGATTGAAGGAAAGCAGCAGCAATTGAGAACTGCAAGCGGAAGTATGGACAGGGAAGTATAACTCGGAGCCCAAAGCAGAAGCCTCGTTATACCCCTAAATCAGGAATTCAGTTTCAGCATACCCATGGAGGAGGTAATTCGCACAACCATAATGGCACTAAGAATGGGAACGGAATGGAGGAAGCAATGGACGAACCGCACCAACCCGTCAACACCATCCAAGGTAGACCTGAGTCACATCACTTGTTTTAAGTGTCGCAAGATCGGGCATTATGCCAATGATCGCCCGTAAGGCGAACGGAAATGGCAATGGAAGCTCGAAAGAAGCCCAACCCTTTCAACAGGTGCAGGTGAACCACATTGATGTGGAGGAAGTTGAAGATCAGCCCGATGCGATGAATCGGTAAGTTTTTGGTTAAGTCCTTTCTCGCAGTTGTTCTTTTCGATCTTGGTGCATCGCATTCATACATATCAAGGGATTTGTGGATAAGTACAAGTTACCGACCCAAGCCCTTAGGTCACCCATGCTAGTAACCTCACCCGAGCAGCGAGTACATGGCTAGTAAATGGTGTGATCGACCGCCATTAAGGATTGGACACTATGTTTTCCCCTCGGACCTAATAGTTCGGAATCCCAAGGATTGGATGTGATATTAGGAATGGATTGGTTATCAAGGTATGGAGGAAACATAGATTGCTCCACTAAGTCAATTTTGCTCACCACACCGTAAGGAAGAAGGATCATATGCATATCACGGCACGAGCCGAGGAGAGCACAAGTTAATTGCTTATCGAGAGTGGTGCAGGAAGAAGTACCAGTGGTGAAGGATTTTCCGATGTATTTCCTAAGAGTTGCGGTGAATGCCACCGGATAGAGACATTGAGTTTTGATCGAGTTGTTGCCGAGAACAGGCCCGATATCGAGCGACCGTCTGAGATACCAAAGACAGGATTTGGCGGAAATCAAGAAGCGATTAAGGAACTATTGGATAAAGGTTTTATTTGCCCAAGTTCTTCACCTTGGGGATCACCCGCTTTGTTAGTGGAGAAGAAGGATGGATCGTTAAGAATGGTTGTTGATTATCGTGGATTGAATGAAGTCACAATCAAGAACAAGTACCCACTACCTATGATAAATGATCTATTTGATCGTTTGCAAGGAGCTAAGGTGTTTTCCAAGATCGATTTACGATCAGGGTACCATCAGTTGAAGATTCGGGAGCGAGACATACCCAAGACAGCGTTTACCACTTAGATATGGATCTGACGAGTATACCGTTATGTCATTTGACTGACTAACGCACCAGCCTATTTCATGAACCTGATGAACAAAGTGTTTACGGAGTTTTTGGATAAGTTCGTCGTGGTGTTCATTGATGACATTTTGATATTCTCGAAGAATGAAGAGGAACACAAGGAACATTTGCGATTGGTTTTGGAGAAACTGAGGGAACACCAGTTGTATGCCAAGTTTAGCAAGTGTGAGTTTTGGCTAAAGGAAGTTGGATTTCTGACATGTTATATCCGGAGAAGGAATAGCAGTTGACCCCACAAAGGTTGAGACCAGAACCAAATGGGAAGCACCAACGACAGTTGGAGAGATTCGAGTTTCCTTGGACTCGCAGGATACTACCAAGATTCATTGAGAATTTCTCAAGGATTGCAAAGCCTATGACAGAATTGTTGAAGAAGGAAAACAAATTCATATGGACCGAGGACTGTGAGGCAAGTTTTCAGGAGTTGAAGAAAAGATTGGTTACCTCACCAGTTTTGATATTGCGGATCGGACCAAGGATTATGAGGTGTATTATGGCGCTTCACGTCGAGGACTTGGAGCAGTGCTTATGCAGGAAGGAAGAGTTGTTTTGTATGCTTCACGACAACTTAAGCCCCATGAGTTGAATTATGCCACACATGATTTGGAATTAGCAGCCGTTGTGCACGCCTTAAAGACATGGAGAAATTTTCACATTGGTAATCATTGTGAAGTATATACGGATCACAAGAGTTTGAAGTACATCTTCACACAAAAGGAACTGAATCTCAGACAGAGGAGATGGTTAGAGCTTATCAAGGATTATGATATGAGATTGCATTATCACCCGGAAAGGCTAATGTCGTAGCAGGGCGCATTGAGCCGTAAGAGCCACGCCAATACCCTAAGGATGGGAGGGATACCCAATGAGTTAGCCGAGGACCTTCGAGAGCTATGTTTGGAAATAGTTCCAGAGGCTATGTAGCAGCATTGGAGATTCAATCAACACCGATGGACAAAATCGAGAAGCCCAAAAGGCAGATAAGGAAGTTGCCTCTATAAAGGAGAAAATGAGCAAAGGAAAGGCTAAATGATTTCGTGAGGATGAGCACGATACCCTATGGTTTGAAGACTGTGTTTATGTGCCCAATAACCCGGAGATCAGGAAGTTGATTTTTCAAGAAGCCCATGATTCACCCTATTCGATTCACCCAGGAAATACCAAGATGTATTTGGATTTGAAGAATACTTTCTGGTGGACCGGAATGAAAAAGGATATTGTGGAGTACGTAGCAGTTTGCGACGTATGTCAGAAAGTAAAAGCAGAGCATCAGAAGCCAGCAGGATTGTTACAACCATTGCCGATACCCGAATGGAAGTGGGATAAACTAGGCATGGATTTCATCACAGGTTTGCCAAAGACTCGTTCAGGTTATGACTCGATTTGGGTTATAGTCGATCGCTGACTAAGGTAGCTCATTTCATTCCAAATCAAGACTACCTATAGCAGTGCTAAGTTGGCAAAGATATACATGACCAGAATTGTGTGTTTACACGGAGTTCCGAGGAGCATCGTGACGATAGAGGAACCCAGTTTACCTCGAAATTTTGGAACCAATTGCATGAAACATTGGGAACTAGATTGAATTCAAGACAGCTTTCCATCCACGTACCGATGGATGACCGAGAGAGTCAATCAGATTTTGGAGGATATGCCGAGAGCTTGTGCACTAGATTATGGATCTAGTTGGGATGATAATTTGCCGTATGCAGAATTTTCCTACAACAACAGCTACCAAACCAGCTTGAAGATGGCACCTTTGAGGCTCAGATGGAAGAAGGTGCAGGACACCGTTGTCATGGGACTAAACCGAGATCGCCGATTGTTTGGACCAGATTTGATTAAGGAGTCGAATGAAGGTTGTTGATTCGAGACAGCTCAAGGTAGCCCAGTCCGCATAAAAGAGCTATGCCGATTCAAAGCGCAAAGCGGTTGAGTATGAAGTTGGAGACAGAGTATATCTTAGAGTATCCCCGCTTGAGGAGTTAAGCGCTTTGGAGTTAAAGGAAAGTTAGCCCCACGCTTCGTTGGACCATATAAGATTTTGCAACGCATGGGAGAAGTTGCTTATAAGTTGGAATTGCGGAAGGACTGTCAGAGTTCATGATGTATTCCATGTTTCTCGCTTGAAGAAATGTCACCCGAGATAGCAGAGGTACCGTTAAGAGACACAAGTGCACCGAAGCAATTCAGTTGAAGGATGATTTAACATTGAGGAGAAACCAGTTAAGATTCTCGACTATGCCAGCAGAGTTACTCGCAGCAAGGTTATCAAGTTTTGCAAAGTTCAGTGGAGCCACCACACCGAAGATGAAGCCACCTGGGAAAGAGAGGAAGTTTTGCTTAAGGACCACCTCACCTATTTTCTAGTTAACCCGAATCTCGAGGGCTAGATTCATCTTAAGAGGTTTGTAACATCCCAAATTTTCAATTTGGAATGTTATACATTAGGTCATCATGCATATCACATTTTTCTCGCATTTTACGATCCTAGAAAATTTCACGCAACTCAAGGACCCTCGGAGAGAGTTGGAGATTTCATTATTTTCATATTTGAGATTTCTCAAATTTTGAAAATTGGATCATTTGGAATTATTTATTTATCTTCAAAAGTTTTTCCGATATAAAAAGTTAAGAGAGGGAATAATATGACTTTCCCAACATTTAGGAAAAATGAAGATATTATAAATAAATCAAAATTTGGCTTTTGAGGATTTATTTGCTTTAGGCAAAAATGAGCATTTTAAAAAAATATGCATATTTGCCCGTTTTTAAAGTTCATTTTGTTCGATTCATTTTTAGGAGTCGGGGAAAATTAATTTTATTAATTTTGGAGTCTGTTTTGTTTATTTTTATTTCGTTTAAGTTTGTTTTAAAAAAAACGCACCGCGCCGCCCCGGCCCACCTCCCTCTCCCTCACAAGACGCCTGCTGGAGGTCTCCGCCACCACGACGCCCTCAGCCGCGCCGTGGTCCGTTCGGACACCGCGCCGCCGCCTGGCTTGCCCTCCCCAAGCCGCCACCCTCCTTTTATACCCCCACACCCCCTCTCCTCATCCCGCCGCCGCCCCAACCGAGCCGCCGCCACCTCAACCTCACCACTCACCGCCCATCGTCGCCACCACCGACCTCGCCGCCCTCGCGAACCTCGCCACCTGCCCGCCGCCGCCCGTCGCCATCACCGCCCGCCGCCCCTCGCCCCCGCCGCCACCTCACGGAGGTCGAGCCCCGGCGGGCGCCACCGGAGGTAGCCGCCACAACCCCCGGTCCGTTTTTTTTAGAAAACCCGATCCGTTTTTCTCGTAATGTTCGGTTTTTTTCAAAACCTAGATGGTTTTATTTTTTCGGTTTTCTTATTTAGTGAACGCTCACCGAACCGCTCGTTTCAATGAACGTGTTCGTTGGATTAGTTCTGTTAACGAACGTCCGTTGTTTAAACCGTTCGTCGTTTTCTTTTAATCGGATTTAATCCGTTATTTTTCGATTCGATTTCGATCCGATTTTCAAATCTGTTTATTTTCTCGCCGTTTATCGGAATCAGTGATTCAAGCGCCTGGAGTTTCGTTACGAAACCGCCGTTCCGACTAACCTACTTACACAGAGTTTTGCTACTGTAAAATTTTGACCTAGTTTCAGATTGCTAAACCGAGTCGTTCTCTCTCGAGTTTCGACTTTAGATGCTTTATTTGATTCGATTCTTTTGCAACCAGGGTTCTTAAGTTGAACTCTCTGGTTAGATCTTTTATTCGAGATTTCCCTGTGCATTAGATGAGTACTTATTGTATGCTTGTTGTTTGTCTGCGTTAGATCACCCGGAGTGCGCCGCTTGTTACTTCGAATCTCTAGGTCTCGCGGATCATCAGCAAGGCAAGTAACACTTGATCATACCTTTTCTACTACCCAGTTTTTATGCATTAGATCAAATCCTCAACACTTGCATGTTTAGGATCTAATTAAATTGTGGGTTTGGGAAGTAGATTGAGGTAGTACCTATTACCGGTTTTACTTATGAAACCTTGGGAGTTACTTCTACGTTTGCTTTTATGCCATGCTATGCTAGTAGACGTGGATTGGGTGAGTGAATATCCATGATGATGTGAGATTGTTAATTAATGGTTTATCTAAGGTGGCAACCTAAACACACATCTGGGTGGATTGAGGCACTGGTTTCCATCAGACTTGCTCAGATTTCTTCGGACCGCCACCCAGTGCTCTAAGGGATCATAAGATTATTCAAACTGAAACTTCCGTGTGCAGCCACAAGCCAATTATGGGCTCTGGCGTAGTTGACTAAGTTGTGTGAACTCTTACGGGTAGGCTAGCTGATGTAGGGGATGTAGGTTGGTACGGTCTACCCGCATGTAAGGTGCTAGCGCTTCTGAAAGACTATGTCTCGGTCATCCGTTTCTCAAACACCATGAAGTGCGAGAACCAAGCGGAGGCGATCGAGTCTTGTGGGGAAAAGTGCGCAAACCTCTGCAGAGTGTATAAACTAATCATGATTAGCCGTGTCCCCGGTTATGGACGTTTTGAGTATCCGGTAACTTAATATCATGTGAATCTCAACATGTTACTTCTAATAAATGTTATTGGGATTTTGATGAGTACTTTTTAATTGGGATTGAGGATGCTGTCAACCATTCTCAATGTTTAACAACCACCATGATAGTTAAATAAAATTATTCCTTTGGTGTAGGGAAAAACTTGCTTTATGCAAAAATGTAACCGTAGAGCCTTACCACCAGCCATATATGCATGTAGTATAGGCTTATTTCTTTCATTGCTCTTTATGTGTTACATTGCCAGCATATTCCATGTGCTGACCCGTTTGGCTGCAACTTTCACGCTATGCAGACTTTTTCAAAGCACAGTAAGGTGTTAGGTCGTGGTTCTATACTCAATGATGCCGTTGGAGTTGATGGACTCACTTATCTTCCAAGCCTTCCATTGTTATTATTAGATGGCCTTAAGCCATATTATTGTAATAAGTTCCTTTGTGGACAACGATGTAATAAGTGTGTGATTGCTACTATGCTATAAATCCTTCAAGCTTGTGTGGTGTCAAGATTCTCGATCCAGGATGACACTGAGCACGAGACTTGATCCATTCCGTCCTGGTAGCTACACCACACACAATTCGGTATATATATTCTCATATTGCCCATATATATATAGTTGCGGTCCTATCCACACAAACACCTTTTTTTGCTCACCTATGTGTTGAGAGGGATATCAAGCACCTTTCTTCTTAATTACCTAGTAGCTCTAGATATATAGCTCTAACTAGATAGCTAGCTAGCTAGGGAGAGAGAGAGAGCTAGCTAGGGAGATAGTGGGAGAGGAGAGGGAGAGAAGAGGGAAGGCATTAATGGAAGGGGGTGGAGGGAAAAGAAGAGGGGGATGGAGGGCATTAATGGAGGGGGTGGTGGTGGAGGGCACAAAGAAGAGGGGGTGGTGGAGGGCAAAGAAGAGGGGAGGGAGGGCTCTAATGGAGGGGGTGGTGGAGGCAAAGAAGAGGGGGTGGTGGAGGGCAAACAAGAGGAGGAGGGAGGGCTCTAATGGAGGGGTGGTGGAGGGGGAGCATTGAAAGGAACAAGCAAGGTGAAAGGAAAGGGGAGAAAGGAAGGGGAGAGGAAGAAGAAAGGGGAGGAAGGAGGGGAAAGGTGGTAGGTGGCTGGCGACCATAGCAGTAGCGCGGGGAGCCAAAGCACGCTACTGCTATGTGTGCCAGCCAAATATCTACTGGTACGTAAAACTAGCTACAGCGCTTGTACAAAAACAACGCTACTGGTATAAGTTTACCCATAGAAGAAATAGCAGTAGCTCATCTAGGTGCACTTGCGCTATAGCTACTTCCTTAACAGTAGCGCTGGTTAGACTACAAACGCTGCTAACATTTTTTGGTCGGGTGATGTGTTGTGGCAAACTTACCAGTAGTGTGGCCTCCAGAAACCCACGCTGCTACTATGCTGTACCAGTAGTGCGCTTTATAACAGACGCTACTGGTAATTATCAGTAGCGTGGGGTCCATAACACACGCTACAGGTAACCTTCTATGTATAAGCCTTTTCCTAGTAGTGTATGGCCGAGGCATAGGGAATGACTTTCATTCTCTTTTTCTATTTTCTGCCGTGGTTGGTTTTTGAGTCTTACTCAACTTTACACCTTGCAATACAGGCAAGAACTCCTTCTTTGACTGTTCCATTTTGAACTACTTCAAAATCTTGTCAAGGTATGTACTCATTGAAAAATCTTATCAAGCTTCTTGATCTATCTCTATAGATCTTGATCCCAATATGTAAGTAGTTTCACTGAGGTCTTTCTTTGAAAAAACTCCTTTCAAATACTCCTTTATGCATTCCAGAAAATTCTACATCATTTTCGATCAACAATATGTCATTCACATATACTTGTCAGAAAGGTTGTAGTGCTCCCACTCACTTTCTTGTAAATACAGGCTTCACCGCAAGTCTGTATAAAACTATATGCTTTGATCAACTCATCAAAGTGTATATTCCAACTCCGAGATGCTTGCACCAGTCCATAGATGGATCACTAGAGCTTGCACATTTTGTTAGCACATTTAGGATTGACAAAACCTTCTGGTTGCATCATATACATCTCTTCTTTAATAAATTCATTAAGGAATGCAGTTTTGTTGTCCATTTGCCAGATTTCATAAAATTCGGCAATTGCTAACATGATTTGACAGACTTAAGCATCGCTACGAGTGAGAAAATCTTATCGTAGTCAACACCTTGAACTTGTTGAAAACCTTTTGCGACAAGTCGAGCTTTGTAGATAGTAACACTACCATCAGCGTCCATCTTTCTCTTGAAGATCCATTTATTCTCAATGGTTTGCCGATCATCGGGCAAATCCACCAAAGTCCACACTTTGTTCTTATATATGGACCCTATCTCAGATTTCATGGCCTCAAGCCATTCTGCGGAATCTGGGCTCATTATCGCTTCCTCATAGTTTGTAGGTTCGTCATGGTCTAGTAACATGACTTACAGAACAGGATTACCATACCACTCTAGTGCGGATCATAATCTGGTTGACCTACGAGGTTCGGTAGTAACTTGATCTGAAGTTTCATGATCATCATCATTAGCTTCCTCATTGATTGGTATAGGAATCACTGGAACTGATTTCTGTGGTGAACTACTTTCCAATTCGGGAGAAGGTACAACTACCTCATCAAGTTCTACTTTCCTCCCACTCACTTCTTTAGAGAGAAACTCCTTCTCTAGAAAGGATCCATTCTTAGCAACGAATATCTTGCCTTTGGATCTGTGATGGAAGGTGTACCCAACAGTTTCCTTTGGGTATCCTATGAAGACACATTTCTCCAATTTGGGTTCGAGCTTATCAGGTTGAAGCTTTTGTGCATAAGCATCGCAGCCCCAAACTTTAAGAAACGACAGTTTAGATTTCTTGGCAAACCACAGTTCATATGGTGTCGTCTTAACAGATTTAGATGGTGCCCTATTTAATGTGAATGCAGCCGTCTCTAAAGCATAATCCCAAAACGATAGCGGTAAATCAGTAAGAGACATCATAGATCGCACCATATCTAATAAAGTATGGTTACGACGTTCAGACACACCATTACGCTGTGGTGTTCTAGGTGGCGTGAGTTGTGAAACTATTCCACATTGTTTTAAATGAAGGCCAAACTCGTAACTCAAATATTCACCTCCGTGATCAGATCATAGAAACTTTATTTTCTTGTTACGATGATTCTCCACTTCATTCTGAAATTCTTTGAACTTTTCAAATGTTTTAGACTTGTGTTTCATTAAGTAGATATACCCATATCTGCTCAAATCATCTGTGAACCTTAGAAAATAATGGTACCCGCTGCAAGCCTCAACTCTCATCGGACCGCATACATCGGTATGTATTATTTCCAATAAGTCAGTGGTTCGCTCCATTGTTCCGGAGAAAGGAGTTTTAGTCATCTTGCCCATGAGCATGGTTCGCAAGTATCAAATGATTCATAATCAAGTGATTCCAAAAATCCATCCGTATGGAGTTTCTTCATGCGCTTTACACCAATATGACCTAAACGGCAGTGCCACAAATATGTTGCCCTATCATTATCAACTTTGCATCTTTTGGCATCAATATTATGAATATGTGTATCACTACGATCGAGATTCAATAAACCATTTACATTGGGTGTATGACCATAGAAGGTTTTATTCATGTAAACAGAACAACAATTGTTTTCTGACTTAAATGAATAACCCTATCGCAATAAACTTGATCCAATCATATTCATGCTCAACGCAAACACCAAATAACTTTTATTTTGGTCCAACACTAATCTCGAAGGTAGAGGGAGTGTGCGATGCTGATCTTATCAATCTTGGAATCACTTCCAACACACATCGTCACCTCGCCCTTAACTACTCTCTGTTCATTTTTGTAATACTTGTTGCGAGTTACTAATCTTACCAACTGAACCGGTATCAAATACCTTGGGGTTACTATGAACACTAGTAAAGTACACGTCAATAACATGTATATCAAGTATACCTTTGTTCACTTTGCCATCCTTCTTATCCGCCAAGTAATTGGGGTAGTTCCTCTTCAGTAACCATTCCCTTTGCAGTAGAAGCGCTCAGTTTCAGGCTTAGGTCTAGCTTTGGGTTTCTTCACGGGAGTGGAAACTTGCTTGCCATTCTTTCCTAAAGTTCCCTTTCTTTTTCCTTTGCCCCTTTTCTTGAAACTAGTGGTCTTGTTAACCATCAACACTTGATGCTCTTTCTTGATTTCTACCTTCACCAATTTTAGCATCGTGAAGAGCTCGGGAATCGTTTTCGTCATCCCTGGCATATTATATTTCATCATGAAGTTCTAGTAACTTGGTGAAAGTGACTAGAGAACTCTATCAATCACTATCTTATCTAGAAGATCAACTCCCACTTGATTCAAGCGATTGCAGTACTCAGACATTCTGAGCACATGCTCACTGGTTGAGCTATTCTCCTCCATCTTGTAGGCAAAGTACTTGTCAGAGGTCTTATACCTCTCGACTCGGGCATGAGTCTGAAATACCAATTTCAGCTCTTGGAACATCTTATATGTTTTGTGGCGTTCAAAACGTTTTTGAAGTCCCAGTTCTTAGCCGTAAAGCATGGCGCACTAAACTATCAAGTAGTCATCATACCGAGCTTGCCAAACATTCATAACGTCTGCATCTGCTCCTGCAATAGTTCCATCACCTAGCGGTGCACTAAGGACATAATTCTTCTGTGCAGCAATGAGGATAATCCTCATATCACAGACCCAGTCCGCATCATTGCTACTATCATCTCTCAACTTATTTTTCTCTAGGAACATATCAAAATAAACGGGGAGCTACATCGCAAGCTATTGATCTACAACATAGATATGCAAATACTGTCAGGACTAAGTTCATGATAAATTAAAATTCAATTAATCATATTACTTAAGAACTCCCACTTAGATAGACATCCCTCGAGTCATCTAAATGATCACGTGACCCAAATCAATTAAACCATGTCCGATCATCACGTGAGATGGAGTAGTTTTCAGTGGTGAACATCTCTATTCATCATATCTACTATATGATTCACGTTCGACCTTTCGGTCTCATTGTTCTGAGGCCATATCTACATATGCTAGGCTCGTCAAGTTTAACCCGAGTATTCTGCACGTGCAAAACTGGCTTGCACCCGTTGTATGTGAACGTAGAGTTTATCACACCCGATCATCACGTGGTGTCTCGGCACGACGAACTGTAGAAGCGGTGCATACTCAGGGAAAACACTTATACATTGAAATTTAGTGAGACATCATCTTATAATGCTACAGTCGCACTAAGCAAAATAAGATGCATAAAAGATAAACATCACATGTAATCAAAATATGTGACATGATATGGCCATCATCATCTTGTGCCTTTGATCGCCATCTCCAAAGCATCGTCATGATCTCCATCGTCACCGGCTTGACACCTTGATCTCCATCGTAGCGTCGTTGTCGTCTCGCCAACTATTGCTTCTACAACTATCGCTACCGCACAGTGATAAAGTAAAGCAATTACATGGCGATTGCATTTCATACAATAAAGCGACAACCATAAGGCTCCTGCCAGTTACCGATAACTCTTACAAAACATGATCATCTCATACAATAACTTATATCACATCATGTCTTGACCATATCACATCACAACAAGCCCTGCAAAAACAAGTTAGATGTCCTCTACTTTGTTGTTGCAAGTTTTACGTGGCTGCTACGGGCTTCTAGCAAGAACCGTTCTTACCTATGCATCAAAACCACAACGATTTTTCGTCAAGTGTGTTGTTTTAACCTTCAACAAGGACCGGCCGTAGTCAAACTCGATTCAACTAAAGTTGGAGAAACAGACACCCGCCAGCCACCTGTGTGCGAAGCACGTCGGTAGAACCAGTCTCATGAACACGGTCATGTAATGTCGGTCCAGGCTGCTTCATCCAACAATACCGCCGAATCAAAGTAAGACGTTGGTGGTAAGCAGTATGACTATTATCGCCCACAACTCTTTGTGTTCTACTCGTGCATATCATTTATGCATAGACCTGGCTCTGATGCCACTGTTGGGGAACGAGCATGCAATTTCCAAAAAATTCCTATGCTCACGCAAGATCTATCTAGGAGATGCATAGCAACGAGAGGGGAAGAGTGTGTCCACGTACCATCATAGACCGAAAGCGGAAGCGTTAGTTTAACGCGGTTGATGTGGTGGAATGTCTTAATGATCCAACCGTTCAAGCGCTGTACGTACGGGACCTTCGAGTTCTACACACGTTCAACTCGATGACGTCCCTCGAACTCTTGATCCAGCAGAGGGTCGAGGGAGAGTTTCGTCACCACGATGGTGTGGTGATGGTGATGGTGATGTGATCCGCGTAGGGCTTCGCCTAAGCACTACGTGAATATGACCGGAGGAGTAAACCATGGAGGGAGACGCCGCACACGGCTTAGAACAATTGTTCTGTCTCCAAGGGGTGCCTTTCCCATGTATATAAAGGAGGGAGTGATGGTGTCCTGGACTAGGGGATACTCACCACGTCATCTCCCGACCAGGTAGGTCGGGCCGAGGACCCCCGTGGTGGTTCACTAATGGGCCACTTTAGGCAGCCCATGCCGCATATAAGGAAGATTCCACAAGACATGGTGATCAAGACAAGGACTCCTCTCCACGAACGTATTCGACTAGGACTCTTGTTATCCTAGGCCTCTGGTGCATTATATAAGCTGGGGCCTGGCTAGTCGATAGGGCATTATGACATTATCCATCATACCCTCAGGTTTCAGACCACAACATATGATCTCGAGGTAGATCAACTCTGTAACCATACATATCAAATATAATCAAGCAGGAGTAGGGTTTTACCTCTTAGAGAGGGCCCGAACCTGGGTAAACACTGTGTCCCCCGTCTCCTATTACCCATCGATCGTGAGACACACAGCTTGGGACCCCATACCCGAGATCTGCCGGTTTTGACACCGACAATGGTGCTTTCATTGAGAGCCTGCTAGGTGATCATTGCGGATCAATGGGATGAGCAGGTGATATTTTTTCACTGATATTAAATTATCTCTTTCAAAAATCGTTGTTGTTGGGCCGTGCAATTTTGTTTGCAGTCAGATTAGATCGAGAAAATTCTTAGCAGCGGCCGCACGCTGCAAGCGGAAAGTCTTGGAGATACGCACGCATGCAGATGGCCGCTTTGATCTGGCCGATGAGTGATCCAGCCAAGAAGACTCTGCGGAGCGGCGCGCCGACAGGAGTTCGGCTCGATGGCAGACACATCACACGCTGCCCAAAAATCAGTCAGCGATTGGTACTACTACGGCGATCTGGTTCTGGTTACTAATTCATACACCAGATCGAAAGAGAGGAGCAGTCGGGCATACATGCAGCAGACCGTGGAAGGTCAACGCAAAAAGAAAGAGAAATCCATTGAGCGGCGCTCCAGCCGAGGAGTCACGCTAGAATACCTCTCACGCGCATTGGTGCACATGAGGCCGACAAGAATTCTGTTTGGCAGCCATCCAGTGAGATTCTCTCCATTTTATATTTGTTCCTTTTTCTTTATTTATTTATTTATTCGGCTCCCGATCTATGATCATCCACTAATAGTGCACTTTGCTTGCTAAAATGAGTATCAGTAAAGTTACTAAGCTCCCACGAATTGGAGCGCTCAGCGAGATCGCAGGTTATGTTTTGCTTCTTTTCACGTCGGTGGTCTGATTTTTCTGCTTACACGGCTCGGTTCGGTTGGCTTCTAGAGTTACTTGTGTATTTTTACTGGGCCACACATGTCAGGGTCAGGCCTCGATGTAGACCCTGTGGCACTACACGCAACTGATGTTCCCGTCTGGTCAAAATCTTCACGCCGCGTCAGAGAGAAGGCCAGTGTCGGTCCACCAGTGCTTGGCTGGGGGGAATCGATTTGGAGGAGGTTGTGAGGGATTCAGTGGTCGGTGACGGTGCCCCCGGCGGTCCTCGACGGTGTCGGCCGACGGCCGCCTCCCGGCGACCAGGGTGAGTCCTCTACCTCCTTCTCCCCCAACCACCTAGGGCCACCGCTCCTCTGCAGGGTTAAGCGCTGCAGCCGGCCACCACGTGCCAGAGATGGTCGCTGTTATTTGCCTCTGTTAGCCACCGCACGCTCGTGCACTGCGATTGCTCGTGCTCGTGTGCCATCGATGTTGCATGGTGCTCGTGCGTAGTCGCTGCTGCATGCTGCTCGTGCACCGTTGCTGCTGCATGCTACTTGTGTGCTGCCCCAGCTGAAGTGGCCGGCCCCGGCAGCTACTATTGACTCCTTCCTATGCTTGACGTTGTTGCTTCTGTTATTATTGCTTGCTGCTGGCATTCGGAGATGATGATGCTTCATTGATTGTTCATGATGCAGACCATTCAGATGAATTTCCGTGATGGGCAACAACAAGGTGCCGCGATGGGCTGCACTAATGATGGTTCTCTTCAAAAATCATGGTATTTGTCTACTGATATGACAACTCTGATGATTACTGTTGCGCTAGGCACCTCTCATCCTCGACACTCAACAGGAGCCAAGGTGAGCCGCTGTCATTCTCTGCACATAAGGTTTTTTCCTTCGCTATGTTTCAATTTCAGTACTGGGCCACCAGCACATGACTCACAAGAGCTTGAGAAAATGTTTGTTTGCATGTTGATACTGACCATCATGGTTGCAATGAGGTGTGCGAGCAATTAATCATCCGGTCACTATCTTGGATGATGTTTATCACTAATGCCTATCAGAAATTACTTTGTTCATTACGTGCTAGCCTGCACTTATACATCCTTGTGTATGCCACCTTTGATAAAAGAGAAATCATTAATTCATTTATCCAGAATGGGTGATTAATATCATTTACCATTTCTTTCAGAGTATATGATTGATTTTGTTTCCTTTTTTGTGCAAGATTATTTATTTGCTTTAACTACAGTTTTACATGATCGGCGCATTTAATCCACCTCGAGGCAAGAAAAATTGTTCCATGCATTAAATTGCAAACGGCAAATTGTTCCATGTATTTCCTAATGAATTGTGATAATCGGTTCTAATGGATTGAGATACAGTTTCAATTTAAGTACAAGAGTAGTTACATTAGCAATCTTAGTTTATCCTTGCCCTGAAAATAAAATATTGGTGACGGTATCAAGGCAATATAAGCTTTACAGATAGTTATAACACATGAGTAAATATTGATGCATCAATCCCTGGACTCGCTTTTGAGTATCTATCGTAGGGATGGGTGTTAATTATGCCTTAAATGTTTGCTTCGCTTATAATGCTTCTTGGAGTTTAGCAAAAACAGTTGCTCATGTTTATCTAAATTATACAATCATAGTTCCTCCCAAAGTTTATTCCCGCAACTATGTTAGCAGAAAATAGTCTCTAGCTCTATATTGTTGACTGATAATGAAAATATTCAATTATTACATTTCAATTCCTTTATTTTTGAGTCAGATTCCACTTTTTGATTAGTACAGCTGCCAACTTGCAATTTTGATTATGTGGTACTTTTCTTTCTGTTGCCCGTCAGACTAAGTTTTTGGACTATTAATAGCTACAAATGCTTGTAAGAGCTTCGGCTAACTATTCATTTCTCATAATCACTTATACACCGGTAATGTGGTTAATTATTAGCATCACTGGAGCCAAAGAAACTACGCCTATATTCCTTTCGGTATTTCAAAGTGATCTATTGTTTGATGCAATTTGGAAACCCTAGCATTTCAGAAAAGTGTTTTGCTATCTCTACCATGACTGAACTACCTCTAGGATGTCATAGCAACATGTCTTTGAGCGGGATGGATAGATCAAATGGGAAGGTCTGAAGGTGTAGCTCAAGTGTATCTGTATTTTCCTCTAAAAGATGTCAAGGAATATTGATTTTTATTATTATCTGTATTTGGTTATGAGCATGGGGAATGCTTATGAAAGCTACAAATTTAAACAAGTCTATGAATTGTAGGTGTACTCTGTTATGAACGTGATGATGGGAATGTTTGGACAAACAAACCTTGCTAATATCATTGGGCTATTTTGAATTTTTAAATCACAGGTATACTGGTTTTAGCACTATAGTCCCTGAGTTCAAGAATAAAAGTGAAGCCAACAAAAAAACACCCATGTAACTAAAAATCAGCCAAAATCATTATGTGAAACCCACAACAAATTAACCATTCCATCACAACAAAGGCAACCAATTGCAACAACTCATGTATAAAGAAGTGCATAATTCATGATGACTGACTGAAGTACGGCGCGGCAAAGCGTGCGCCACCCTCTAGTGTTTGCCAATTGCCAACCGTGAGGAAGAGAGATTAGCACGCACGGAATGCTAACGTGCCTTATATTTCAGATTTTTCTAACAAAGCTAATAATCCTTAGATATATAATTGGAAGGATGAAGTATAAAAGTTACAATAACTCAGGTGTCCGGTTGGTTACTTCTATTTGTATGCAGCCTGGGGTCTCTAGATCGAGGTAGAAATGTTGCATGTCGGGCTCAGCGCATACAATGTACTTTTAAAAAAGACCATCACGTCCTTTATTATGAAGGGGTATGAATTAATCTCATCCGTCAATGTGTTTAGGGGGTGTACTGAAGCAGAAGTATACATATACATGTCTATTATATACATACGTACAAAAAGATAAATATGTTCAAATGCACTTTTGATGATCAGAGCATTCTTAGGCATTGTACAATGCTAGGTGCTTAGGGTGGTGTTTAGAAAAATAAATCGGGTTTTGCTGAATCACCAGCGACTATTACTATAGTAGAGAAGTCTAATTAAGCGTCTACCCAGTACAAATAAGCACCATGCTTAAGAAAAGCCTGATTTATTTCTCTAAGCACCTTGCATTGCACAAGACCTTAGCGCACTCCACCTACTTCACGGGAAGTCGGCTGTGTCGATTGTGACGTTCAACCGATCATCATCCATAGTCATATAACAGTTCATCATCTGTAGTCATATACTCCCTCCGTCCCAAACTTCTCGTCTTTGATTTGTCTAGATACGGATGTATCTAACCCTAAAACGTAACTAGATACATCCGTATTTAGACAAATCTAAGACAAGAATTTTGGGACGGAGGGAGTATATAATAACTGATCATCATTATAGCACATGACAAGTAGTACGGCCTCATCATCTCCATCATCATAGTCATATAACAACTCGATCATCATACGTAGTCATATAATAACTCACCATCAGTATAGCACATGAAAAGTTAACCAACACTAGCTAAGCGTAGTCATCCTGGGTAAGTAACTCATCAACATTCTGCACATGACAAGTACTACCCCGGACCTACTCCTCTCTCTTAGGTAAAATAGAGTAAAACAGGTAAACCGGTCCATCTCCATAATGGAGAATAGAGATCCACCTATCTTCAACATGTGAAATGTGCACATTCATGTTGTCTCCAATTGGTTGTCTGCGTGTACTCATTACTTGGCTCCATCCTTTGATTTTGAGGCTTTCATCTTTTAGAGAAATCAAATATACACTGCGGAAAGCCACCGGCGGATTTGGCCGTAAGCTAACCATACTCATATGACCTTCGGTATACATCAAGCTAGGCACAACATCCTTCAGAAGCTTCTGTTGAAGAACATAATAGTAACATAGTTAGCAATGTAGTTTAAGAATGTATGCAACCATAGTTAACAAAATGATACCATGTTATTTGCAAGGATGTTACCATCACTCAACTCGTGGACTAGTGGCACGTATCCACTATAATTTTGGCTAATTTCATAATTGATCTTAAAAGTCTCAACGTCATTAATAAATGAGCCAAGAGAATTTTTCTCCTCCCAAGTTAGGTCTGAGCCATAACTATAGTAGGTCTTGTCTACAACCTTCCGTGTATTTCTTGGAGAAAAGAAATAAGCTGTCAATTATAAATAAACAAGTTTAATAGGGACGAATACCAACTATTTTATATAAGCAGTATAAATTACTTAACAAATTTGTTTGCATGTCCACATCCACCCAGATGTCGATATTATCTTCAGGACCAAGATCAAAGGTTATTTTCATATCCTCTTGAAATCCATAGGCCATGCATAGTCCTCTCCAGTTTGAACACCCAAAATGTGAGTGATTTACTATGTTGTAGAGCTTAACCGCAAAAGTGAAACCATGTTTCCTCCTTAGGTGAGCTTGTCTCCATACTCTCCCTATCTTTGAAACCGAGCTTCTCAAATACATACAATCTTGCATAGTTGGGGATGCACTAGTCGAATTGTAAAAACCGGGAATTACACGTTAAAGCAAAAAATCACAAGTCATGCTTAATTACGAAGAAATACTAGTTGTCCTTACATGCCGTAAAATGTTCGAAGGCCTAATTCATTTTGAGGGTGAAGGACCTATCGTTATCCAGGAGAGGCCTATCTCACATACCCACTTTATCGGTGTAGTAATTGCACTCAAGGATCCTATCATTGTCAGATATTTCCTGTGTTCATAATTCAAAGATTAAAAATTGACGACAATTACCATGGTTGATTTTCGCTTGTCGAGTCTTCCTTGAAAACTCTCATCTCACGTGGTGTATATGGTGGCCACTCCCTCTCTAATATTGCGACCGTCGATGGTAGTCGCTCCTCCCTTCTTTCCCGAGTGCATTACAACAAAATGTCTAGCATATGGGAAAGAAGGAGAAGCGACCCCCACGACAATAGTCGGGATTCTTCCTCTCTGATATATTTACCGTCAGTGATGGTCGCATCCCCCCTCCCCTCGTGAATTACCAAGGTCTATCACGAGGAGAAGAGGAGCAAGCGACCCCCACGACAACAGTCAGGATTCTTCCTCTCTGAAAGTCACACAAGGAGCCCCAACAGACTGAAAGTGAACCCGTTACATATATAGAGTAATGTCATAAAAAATCTGGCCTATGTTTTGCCGGAATGTTGTTTCATTCCCATTCCGGCAAATCACGTCAACTCGATATGTCCTAATTTCTAGCACAAGTCATGCCAAAATTCAAGAAATTTTTTGGCATGACCTTTGCTAAAAACAGGACATATTGAGCGCCTCAAATTTGCTAGAACGGAAATGAATCAACATTCCGGCAAAACATACTCCACTCGGAGTTTCCCCGCAATAGAAAGAGACATATGTGGCCATCTTTGGCACCACATCACAGCAGCTCAAGATCAACATGTCCATAGACATATACATGTCCAAATAGTATAAAGTATCAACATTGAAATGATCTCATACAAACTTTGTATATAAATGTTGGTCATTTCATGTCTACTTCTAGTGTGCATACTCTGCTGCCATGTCTACCCTAGTTATGCTAATTGTTTGATTGCATCGTAGGAAAAACAAAACGATTTTTTTATAATGGCATATTATAGATCAAACGGAGGCTTTCAAGGACTATTTAGAGGTGTGCACATTAGTGAATATTGGATTTACCAGGCACTCGTACTAATCACCTTGCCCTCTATGTGTTCGAGAAGATTTCTTTTGATTTTTTATGCAAAATGATGGATTCATGTGGCTCGTATTGGTATTGATTTGGAAACCGTGTTGTAGGTGACTAGTATTGATTCAGAAACCCTATTGAAACAGTATCTAGATCTACCAACAGTGGTGGGTAAGTCAAAAGACGGTTCGTTTAAACATGTGACGGAAAGTTGAAAGGCGACGATGTTCTTAATTTTGGCAATTAGCTAGAGTAACAATTAGTAGTTATGGTTTAGCCTTGAGCTATTGTGTTTTCTTAGTAATATGTACTCGAATCTTTTTGGTTTAATATAATAAAAGATATACATCTGAAACCCAACCTAACATATAAAGAATGAATGCTTATCGGTAATGCTCAGGAAGAAAGAGGGGGTCAACTTTTTGATGTTTATTCCAACCTCATGTACCCTTCTTTGCATTTTTCCTACAGCCTGTTCAACCTCATATCACCTAGAACAAGTCATGAACTTCTTCAATGAAAGAAAGTCTCATGGGTAGCAATAATATTTCTTCTAGTTTAGGTAATTAGCTATATCAATTAACTATTAGCAGTTATTGTTTAGCCTTAAACAAATATGGTTTCTTAGAAATGTGTTCCCAAGATCATGTGCATTAGTACAAAGTATCAACACTTAAATAGTACAAAGTACCAACATTCTTTCTCTTTCCCTATTCTTTAATTCATCTTGAGTTACACTTTTACTTTGTAGCGACCCGACCTCAGATGGTCAAGTCTCTATGCTTCAGTGTCATCCCTGGATCAGTAATGCTAACACACACAGTACTCGAAGGATTTATAACAGAGTAGCAATCACACACTTATTACATCCAATGTCTCAGAAGAGAACTTATTACAATAATATGGCCTAAGGCCATCTAATGCGATAACAGCGGAAGTCTTGGAAGATAAAGTGAGTCCATCAACTCCAACGGCATAGCTGAGCTGCACGGCAACGACCTAACGAACCTTACTCCTCGTCTGAAAAGTCTGCAACATAATACGTTGCAGCCCGAGAACGGGTCAGCAAATGGAATATGCTGGCAATATAACACAGTAGAGCAAGAACAGGATGATGCTATCACTACATGCATATTTGGCTGGTGGAAAGCTCTATGGTTAAAGTTTTGCGAAAAGCCAATTTTTTCCTACAACAATGGAATAGATTTTAATTTAACTATCATGGTGGTTGAAACATTGAGAAGGTATAAGCCCAACTCAATCCCAATTAAAGTAGTTAACAACCCAACAATATTAATTAAGCATGTTGAGATACATGTGATAACCCAAGTACTAGATACTCAAGATTGTCCATAACAGGGGACACGGCTAACCATGATTAGATTGTACACTCTGCAGAGGTTTGCGCACTTTTCCCCACAAGACTCGATCGGCTCGGTTGATTTCTCGCACTGCATGGTGTTTGAGAAACGGATGACCGAGACACAGTCTTTCAGAAACATTAACTCTCTACTCCGGGTAGACCATACCAAACCTACAAAACCGACTACCTGCTGATCTACCTCTTCAAGAGCTTCACGTAACCTACTCAACTATGCTAGAGCCCATAATAGCTTGTGGCTGCACACGGAAGTTTCTAGCATGAATCATCTCAGTTCCCTTTAAGCCTGGGTGGCGGTCCATAGGAAGATCACACGGTACCCGGGATTTCAAAAAATAAGATGCAGACAAACACTGGGTTCCCCAGGTGCCTCAATCCACCCAGATGTTAATTTTAAGTTGCGACCTTAAGTTGAACCATTAATTAACAATCTCACATCTGTCATGGATTCACTCAAACCCAAACCACGTCTACGAGCATAGCATGGCAATATAAGCAACACGTAGAAGTAACTCCCAAGGGTTTGATAGTAACAGGGCAATAGGTTCTACCTCAACAACTACTTCCCAACCCACAATTTAATGACATCCTAATCATGCAATGTTTGAGGATTGGAACTAATGCATAAAAACTGGGTATGAAAAGAGTATGATCAATGTGTTACTCGCCTTGCTGACGAACCGCGAATCCTAGAGATCGTAGTAACACGCTTCGCACACCGGGAATTCTATCGCAAGCAAACAATAACATACATAAGCAACAAGCAAATATGCACAAGCAAAACTCAAATAAAAGAGGTTGACCAGAAATTTCAACTTAAGAACTCCGGTTCGCAAAAAGAATCAAACCAAACGGAACAACGAAACTCAAACGGCGAAAGAAACAAGATTCGTTTACTAATCTGAACTAAGGTCAAATTTTACAATACCAAAATCTTGTTTAAGTTGATTAGACAGAAAGAGGGTCTCGAGACGAAGATCTAGGCGCTTGAATCGCCTGATTCCGACTAACGAGCGAAAAGATAAACAGAAACTAAGATCGGATCAGAAATCGCGATCAGAAAAATCGCGGAATAAATCCGAGAAAAAGTAAAACGACGAACAGATTAACGAAGGAACGTTCGTCATCTGGATCTAAATGAAGAACGCGTTCGTTAAAATGAACGAAGGAGCGAACGCTCACTAAATAAATAAACCGGAGAAAAACTGATCTATTTAAAAAACGAAAACTAGGGTTTTCTAAAAAAACCAAAACGGTTTTTCTCAGAAAACCGGGGCGGCGGGCGGCTACCTCGGCTCGGCTCCGGCGGAGCTCTGGCGGGGCTCCGGTGGGACTCCGGGGCGGCATGGGGTGGCGGCGGCGACGGCGACGGCCTTCAGCTGCGGCGGGCGGCGGCTCGGGAGGGCGGGTCGGGAGGTGGCGGGTGGCGGTGGTGGAGATTTAAAGGGGGGTGGCGGCAGCTAGCTTGGGCGAGGGGGCGCCCGGGGAGGAGTCCGAGACGGACTCTCCTCGGCGTCCGTGCCAAGCACGGCTGGTGTGAGGAGGCGGCGGTGTGGGTGGGCGGCTGGCTCGGTGGGCTTCGGCCTAGTCGGTAGCGGGAGATTTTTTAAATAATTTCACGATGTAAATAAAATCCTAGAAAATAAAATAAAAACCTAAAAATGCCAAAACAAATTTTCACCGTCTAAATGAAATATTTAGAACGAGATGAACATTTTCTTGGCCCTAAAATGCAATTTTGAAAACGTGCAATTTTTCTAAGGCGAAAAAAAATTCAAACAAAATCAAATAAAATCAAATAAATGATTTTAACATTTTTCCTCCAATATTTCAATTGTTTTGGAGAAGTCATATTATCTCCTCTCATTTATTTTTTCTTTGTGAAATATTTTTTGGAGAGAAAAATAATTAAAATCAAAAATCCTCGTTTCAATATTCGATAAAAATCAAATATGAAACCCGGAAAATCCCCAACTCTCTCTGAGGGTCCTTGAGTTGCTTAGGATTTCGAGGATTGCGGAACGAAGATGCGATAAAATATGATATGCATGAATGACCTATGTATAACGTTCCAAATTGAAAATTTGGGATGTTACATACTTCTTCCATTCGCGTTCAAACCTTGCCCATAAACCCTTCATTTTGTATTCAGCCACCCTCTGAAGTTTCAACCCATTTGAGCCTCATTCAAATCGGTTTTCAAAGTACAACATATTAGTTATATTCAACATGGTTGGATTTTACTTCTCCCAATAATTCCCCTAAAATGTTCATAAATCACATTCCATCTAATTGGTTTTATAAGTCAAGACAGTTTGAATAAATGCATCCATCCATCTAGCCATCCATCTAACCATACATCTAAAAAACTAAACCTAAAACTAAACACAGAGGAGAGGGAGGTGCTCACGGTGGGGGCGGGGACGAGCCAGAGAGGGGGCACGTACTCGCCAGCCGACACACGTGGGGAGGGCCGGGACGGGGGAGGGCAGTCGAGCGGGGAGGGCCGGGATAGGGGAGGGCCAGCATGGGGAGGGCCGGGACAGGGGAGTGCCGGCCGGGAGGTGCCGAGCGTCGGAGCAGGGAGAGTGAGAGTGCGGAGAGTGGAGAGAGAGAGAGTGACGGACAGGGAGAGGATAAGGCCGCTTAGCAGTAGCGCGGGTAACAGGCTGGTGCTAATGCTAAGTGCACTACCTGTAGCGCATGCCACTATACCGACGCTGCTGCTAAGTGAGACCCGTCAGCTGGCCCCGTGTAATAGCAGTGGCAACTATAGCTACGAGGTTAGTTGTAGCGCGGGTCCCAAAGCCCCAGCTGCTACTATGGCTCGACCCGGAAGTACCGTTGGGACCACTTAGCAACAGTTATGGATGTGTCCAGTCGTGCTACAACTATACTCTAATTGTAGCGTTGGATTCTTACCCGCGCTACTATTACTTAGCAGTAGCTTGGGGCGCTTGCCCAGCGCTACTACTAAGCATCTACCTACAAGCTATTTCCTAGTAGCTCTTTGCCCCTGCACGACACACTTCCGTGCCAGCGACAAAAGCGTTCTGCTCCGCTGATACGTCCATTTTGCATCATGTTTACCTACTATTATTTATATTGTTTTTATGCATAATAATGCTTTTGGAGTAATTCTAATGCCTTTTCTCTCATAATATGCAAGGTTCACACAAAGAGGGATAATTTCGGCAGCTGGAAATCTAGACCTGAAAAAACTACGTCAGGCTACCTATTCCGCACAACTCCAAATGAGCTGAAACTTCACAGGCATTTTTTATGAAATAAATAAGAAATACTGGAGCAAATAACCACCGGAGGGGGCCACCTGGTGTGCACAAGACACCAGGGCGTGCCTGGCCGGTGCTCAGCCCAGCCCACCTCCGGTGCCCATCTTCTGGTATATAAGTCATTTTAACCTAGAAAAAATAAAGGGAGGACTTTCGGGATGGAGGGCCACCGTATCGAGGCGGAACTTGGGCAGGAGCACTTTTTCCCTCCGGCGGAGCGATTTCGTCGAGGGAACTTCCCTCCCGGAGGGGGAAATCGTCATCATCATCACCAACAACTCTCCCATCTTGGGGAGGGCAATCTCCATCAACATCTTCAACAGCACCATCTCCTCTCAAACCCTGGTTCATCTCTTGTGTTCAATCTTTGTACCAGAACTATAGATTGGTGCTTGTGGGTGACTAGTAGTGTTGATTACATCTTGTAGTTGATCACTATATGGTTTATTTGGTGGAAGATTATATGTTCAGATCCAGTATGCTATTTAATACCCGTCTGATCTTGAGCATGTTTATAACTTGTGAGTAGTTACTTTTGTTCTTGGGGTCACAGGAGAAATCATGTTGCAAGTAATCATGTGAACTTGATATGTGTTCGATATTTTGATAGTATGTATGTTGTGATTCCCTTAGTGGTGTCATGTGAACGTCGACTACATGACACTTCACCATATTTGGGCCTAAGGGAATGCATTGTGGAGTAGTAATTAGATGATGGGTTGCGAGAGTGACAGAAGCTTAAACCCTAGTTTATGCGCTATTCCGTAAGGGATCAATTGGATCCAAAAGTTTAATGCTATGGTTAGAATTTATTCTTACTACTATCCTCGTAGTTGCGGATGCTTGAGAGGGGGTTAATCATAAGCAGGAGGTTTGTTCAAGTAAGAACAGCACCTAAGCACCGATCCACCCACATATCAAATTGTCAAAGTAGCGAACACGAATCGAATCAAAATGACGGTGTTTGGAGTAAAATCCAGAAGGTGGAAGCCATAGGTGTGCATGATGTCGCTGAAGAAATCAGAGAAGTGGGGCAGAGGCCGCAAGAAAAGTAGTCGACGAAGAACGGGTACCGATTCGGGCCAGCCTCGGCGAAGGCGGGATGACGCGCGTGGCCGGATGCCCCGTCGTCTCGCTTCCCGTCTTGCACCCCCACAGGTGCCTGAAGTGGTCCCGGAGTTCGACCGCGTCGACCGTCGACGGGAAGTAGGCGTGTTGCGTCCGCCGCACCGCCAACCCGCTCTTCGACGACTCCTTCTTCCCGGCGTCCTTGGCCACTCCCTTGCCTCTGCTGGTCTTGGGTGCCATGGCGGCTGCAGGAAGCGAGGAATGGAGGATGGAAAAGGTGCGGCGGCGGCGAGCGAAGGCAAGATCTTGAGAAAGAAGAAGAAGGGGACGGCGGTTCCGAGAATGGGGAGAGCACGGAGGGTGAATGAGCAGCACGCCCGCGGTTATTCCTTTTTACGGGGAAGGCGTGGGCCGCCTCTTTTCCCATTAACTACGATGTGACGCATGCGTGCGGGAACCGCCCCACATGACCCCCACGTCACGCACGCCCCTCCACGTCGCGCGTTCAATGCGGATCGTGGGGAAGCGCAGCGGACGAACAGTTACTGCAGTAAAAATCCGCCCCACCTGCCCGCGCACCGTTCTGGGCCTGGACCAACAACGCGTCGCGCTTATGTGTGGCCCAGGCCCGGGGGCTCCTGTCGGTGTACAAAAGTAGGGGCTCTCCTTTTTTACCCCTTTACTTATGCACGGGCAGTCAGAGCCACGCGCCGTGGCCACACCTAGCAGGGCAGAGGAGGGAAGCCGGAGAGAAGCCGAAGCCCAAGACAAACAAGACAACGCCAAGAACCCAAAGAGCAGAGGGGCGAAGTAGGCTCCCCCGGCAAGACCCTTGCCGGGGCAGCTTCAGCAGCCCCGGCAAGAGCCTTGCCAGGGCAGCTCGCCCAACACCAGCGGATCAAGCCACCCTTGAGCCTAGGGGTTCCGGACGCCATCAACAGCTATGTTGGAACCAGGGCTCGGGAGGCACCTCCATGGTGGCATGCAGATCTTTGTCAAGATCATAAACACACAAGATCAGATGAGGACCAGAAGACGACGACCCTCTGCGGGATCCTAGCCGAGGGGATCCGCAAGACCCCCGGCAAGTGCCTTGCCGGGAACGACTCCAACGCCACGGCAAGACCCTTCCCGGGCCCCCGGCAAGACCCTTGCTGAGGGCATCAGCGGGGCCACTGCCAGGCCCGCACCAACCAAGACTCCACCGCTGTCCCCAAGCAGCTGCTAGCTCAACCAGCTGGGCAGGCACCTGCGTGGTAACGGACAGCCTCTACACCAACTCAGCAAGCACCTGCGTGGTGGCATGCAGATCTTCGTGAAGACCCTGCCACCGCGCCACCTCAGCAGCCTACCTGCCTACATGGCACCGCACGCATCGCTGGCCTGGGCACGTGCCGAAGCGAGACGGCGCGGCGACGGACAGGACGGGCCTCGTTCCCGTCCCCGATAAAGCTAATGGACACCTAAGTAGCGCATTTAATGCGTTTTTTCCCTAACGCCGGGCGATAAGCTCGCGCGCTATACACCTTTCCACCTCCTGTGTGCCACTGTGGCAACCCCTTTTGCCTATAAAAGGAGGCCCGAGGCGACCAGGAGAGGGATTCGGCTCTTTTGGGCAAGTTACACCCTGTAGCTAGCTCAAGAACACAAGAACACTCAATACATCCACCAAAGCAGGACTAGGGTATTACGCATCCTCGCAGCCCGAACACAGGTAAGCGATCCGTGTGCTTCCTGTTAGACTTGCTCTTCTCACAACCCCGCGCCCGCCAACCGTAGAAGGGATTCCAGTGATCCCATAGGTGTCGTTCCCATCGACAGCAGTTAGCTGCAATAAATGTTTCTCATAACACTCCTTGGCATGCTGACTATGCTAATTACATCGTTGCTAAATATTTACCACCTAGCTTAACATACCAACAAAAAAAAATCTTCTATGATTTAAGACATTACTTCTAGGATGACCCACATCTTTATGAAGAAGGAGTAGATGGTATTATTAGACATTGTGTACCTGAGCATGAACAGGGACAAATCCTACGGAAATGTCACTCTGAAGCTTATGGAGGGCATCATGCGGGAGACAGAACTGCTCACAAGGTATTACAGTCTGATTTTTATTGGCCTACTCTCTTCAAGGATGCTCGTAAGTTTGTCTTATCTTGTGATGAATGTCAAAGAATAGGTAATATCGGTAAGCGTCAAGAAATGCCTATGAATTATTCACTTGTTGTTGAACCATTTGATGTTTGGGGATTTGATTACATGGGACCTTTTCCTTCCTCTAATGGGTACACTCATATTTTTGTTGCTCTTGATTATGTTACTAAGTGGGTAGAAGCTATTCCAACTAGTAGTGCTGATCACAACTCCTCTATTAAAATGTTTAAGGAAGTTATTTTCCCAAGGTTTGGATTCCCTAGATACTTAATGACTGATCGTGGTTCACTCTTTATTCATGGTGCTTTTCGTAAAATGCTTGCTAAGTATGATGTTAACCATAGAATTGCATCACCCTATCATCCTCAGTCGGTAAAGTTGAACTTAGCAATAGAGAAATAAAATTAATTTTGCAAAAGACTGTCAATAGGTCCCGGAAGAATTGGTCTAAGAAATTAGATGATGCATTTTGGGCTTATAGAACAGCATATAAAAATCCTATGGGTATGTCTCCTTATAAAATGGTTTACAGAAAAGTTTGTCATTTGCCTCTTGAGTTAGAACATAAAGCATATTGGGCAATTAAAGAACTCAACTATGATTTTAAACTTGCTGGTGAGAAGAGGCTATTTGATATTAGCTCATTAGATGAATGGAGAACCCAAGCTTATGAAAATGCCAAGCTACTTAAAGAAAAAGTTAAAAGATGGCATGATAAAAGAATCCAAAAGTGTGAGTTCAAAGTTGGAGAATATGTTCTTTTGTACAACTCTCGTTTCAGATTCTTTGCAGGAAAACTCCTCTCCAAATGGGAAGGACCCTATGTTATCGAGGAGGTTTATCGGTCTGGAGCTATCAAAATAAATAATGCCGAAGGTACTAACAAGAAGGTTGTTAATGGGCAACGAATAAAACATTATATCTCAGGTACGCCCATTAATGTTGAATGTAATATTATCCAAACTGTGACACCGGAAGAACACATAAAAGAGACCTTTCGGAACACTCCAAAATCGTGAAAAAGAGGAGGTACGTGATATGGTAAGTAAACGGACTCCGAAAAATCCGCAAAAACATTTTGTGTCCATTTTGGAATACAACAAAAAATAGGAAAATAAGAAACTACCGGGAAGGTGACCCTGGTGCCCACCTGGGGTACCTTCCGGACTCTTTTCTTCCGTTTGCTTGTCTCCCAAGATAAAAAATATTTATATACCCCCCAAACCTATTGACCACCGTATCACGGAGAAATCTTCTATTTTCTTGTCTTGTTGTTTTCTGTCAAATATGTTAAGCCAGGCATCATGTCTTCTCCCTTCTCCAACAAAGTAGAAGAGGATGCTTCGTTGATGAAGATCGAGCTGAAGAGAGAGGGCCTCAAGAATCTCTCGAAGGGGTCAAAAGCCGGAGGCCATCGGAATCAAGCGCGGAGATCGAGAAAGCACTGCCTGCGAAGAGGAAGAAAAGATATCCTTAAACCTTATTATGCTCATCTTACCCCTACTGAGATTGAAGCCTTTCGGATCATTGAAACGGTTCGTGTGCAAAATAAATATCTCAATGGTGAAATTATTCTGCATCAAGAGCACATCATCTTCCTCTGGAGCGTCATCTGTAGATTGGAGAATCTCCTGATCATGAAGGACAAGATCGCCTCTACTTCATCACCACCAACTTCTTCTTCATTGATAACCCACAAGTATAGGGGATCGCAACAGCTTTCGAGGGTAGAGTATTCAACCCAAATTTATTGATTCGACATAAGGGGAGCCAAAGAATATTCTTGAGTATTAGTAGTTGAGTTGTCAATTCAACCACACCTGGATAACTTAGTATCTGCAGCAAAGTGTTTAGTAGCAAAAGTGGTATGATAATAATGATAACGGTAGCAAAAGTAAATATAAATGTTTTGGGGTTTTTGTAGTAGTTGTAACAGTAGCAATGGAAAAGTAAATAAGCGAAGAACAATATGTGAAAAGCTCGCAGGCAATGGATCAGTGATGGATAATTATGTCGGATGATATTCCTCATGCAATAGCTATAACATAGGGTGATATAGAACTAGCTCCAATTCATCAATATAATGTAGGCATGTATTCCGTAAATAGTCATACGTGCTTATGGAAAAGAACTTGCATGACATCTTTTGTCCTACCCTCCCGTTGTAGCGGGGTCCTTACGGAAACTAAGGGATACTAAGGCCTCCTTTTAATAGAGAACCGGACCAAAGCATTAACACATAGTGAATACATGAACTCCTCAAACTACGGTCATCACCGAGAAGTATCCCGATTATTGTCACTTCGGGGTTGTCGGATCATAACACATAATAGGTGACTATAGACTTGCAAGATAGGATCAAGAACACACATATATTCGTGAAAACATAATAGGTTCAGATCTGAAATCATGGCACTCGGGCCCTAGTGACAAGCATTAAGCATAGCAAAGTCATAGCAACATCAATCTCAGAACATAGTGGATACTAGGGATCAAACCCTAACAAAACTAACTTGATTACATAGTAAATCTCATCCAACCCATCACCGTCCAGCAAGCCTACGATGGAATTACTCACGCACGGCGGTGTGAATCATGAAATTGGTGATGGAGGATGGTTGATGATGACGACAACGCCGAATCCCCTCTCCGGGCCCCGAGGCGACTCGAGATCAGCCCTCCCGAGAGAGATTAGGGCTTGGCGGCGGCTCCGTGTCGTAAAACGCGATGAAACTTTCTCTCTGGTTTTTTTCTCCTCGAGACGGAATATATGGAGTTGGAGTTGAGGTCGGAGGAGGTCCAGGGGGCCCACGAGATAGGAGGTCGCGCCCTAGGGGAGGGGGTGCGCCCCCCTGTCTCATGGACAGGCTATGGGCCCCCTGGCATTAATTCTTTCGCCAAAAATTCTTATAAATTCCAAAAAGTGCCTCCGTGGATTTCCAGGACATTCCGAGAACTTTTCTTTTCTACACATAAAACAACATCATGGTAGTTCTGCTGAAAACAACGTCAGTCCGGGTTATTTTCATTCAAATCATGCAAGTTAGAGTCCAAAACAAGGGCAAAAGTGTTTGGAAAAGTAGATACGTTGGAGACGTATCAACTCCCCCAAGCTTAAACCTTTGCTTGTCCTCAAGAAATTCAGTTGATAAACTGAAAGTGATAAAGAAAAACTTTTACAAACTATGTTTGCTCTTGTTGTTGTAAACATGAAAAGCCAGCATTCAAGTTTCAGCAAATATTATGAACAAACCATACTCACAATAACACTTAGGTCTCACAATTACTCATATCAATAACATAATCAGCTAGCGAGCCATAATAAGAAAACTCGGATGACAACACTTTCTCAAAATAATCATAACATGATATAACAAAATGGTATCTCGCTAGCCCTTTCTGAGACCGCAAAACATAAATGCAGAGCACCTTTAAAGATCAAGGACTGACTAAACATTGTAATTCATGGTAAAAGAGATCCAGTCAAGTCATACCCAATATAAACCAATAATAATGAATGCAAATGACAGTGTGCTCTCCAGCGGGTGCTTTTAATAAGAAGGTGATGACTCAACATAAAAGTAAATAGATAGGCCCTTCGTAGAGGGAAGAAGGGATTTGTAGAGGTGCCAGAGCTCGATTTTAAATTAGAGATTGAATAACATTTTGAGTGGCATAGTTTCGCTGTCAACGCAACAACTATGAGATGGTTGTATCTTCCATACTACATGCATTATAGGCAGTTCCCAAACAGAATGGTAAAGGTTTATACTCCCCCAACCACCAACAAGCATCAATCCATGGCTTGCTCGAAACAACGAGTGCATCCAACATACAACAGCCATGGGGGAGTTTTGTTTAATTATTTTGATTTGCTTTGATCTTTTAGATCATGGGACTGGGCATCCCGGTTACCGGCCCTTTCTCGTGAATGAGGAGCCGAGTCCACTCCTCTTGAGAATAACCCACCTAGCATGGAAGATATAGGCAGCCCTAGTTGGAACATGAGCTGCTCGAGCATACAAAACAGAATTTCATTTAAAGGTTTGGAGTTTGGCACATACAAATTTACTTGGAACGGCAGGTAAATACCGCATGTAGGAAGGTATAGTGGACTCATATGGAACAACTTTGGGGTTTAAGGAGTTTGGATGCACAAGCAGTATTCCCGTTAGTACAAGTGAAGGCTAGCAAAAGACTGGGAAGCGACCAACTGAGAGAGCGACAACAGTCGTAAACATGCATTAAAATTAATTCACACCGAGTACAAGCATGAGTAGGATATAATCCACCATGAACATAAATATCATGAAGGCTATGTTGATTTGATTCAACTACATGCGTGAATATGTGACAAGTCGAGTCACTCAATACATTCAAAGGAGGATACCATCCCACCATATCACATCATAATCATTCTAATAGCATGTTGGCACGCAAGGTAAACCATTATAACTCATAGCTAATCAAGCATGGCACAAGCAACTATAATCTCTAAATGTCATTGCAAATATGTTTCCTTCATAATAGCTGACTCAGGAACGATGAATCATCATATTTACAAAAACAAGAGAGGTCGAGTTCATACCAGCTTTTCTCATCTCAATAAGTCCATCATATATCATCATTATTGCCTTTCACTCGCACGACCGAACGATGTGTATAATAATAAGAGTGCACGTGCATTGGACTAAGCTGGAATCTGCAGGCATTCAACTCAAGAGAGAAGACAAGTAATATGGGCTCTAAGTTAACTAAACAATCATGCATATGAGAGCCACTAATCATTTTCAATATGGTCTTCTCGACCCCCAAAAGAAAGAAAAGAAAATAAAACTATTTACACGGGAAAGCTCCCAACAAGTAAGAAGAAGAACAAGAAATCTTTTTGGATTTTCATTTTAATTTCTACTACAAGCATGGAAATTAAACTAACTAATTTTTTTGGTTTTTCTTAAGGTTTATCAAACACACAAGAAGAAAACTAGAAAAAGAAATTTAAACTAACATGGATAATACAATGAAAGAGTATGAGCACCGACGACTAGTGTGTGAACATGAATGTAAAGTCGGCAAGAAATATGTACTCCCCCAAACTTAGGCTTTTGGCCTAAGTTGGTCTAGTACCAAGGACCGCCTGGCTGATATCCATAAGTGAAACTGGGGTTGTACTGAGATGCAGAGGCAACAACCTCCTGAGCAGCAGCGTGTTGGTGAGCTGCCTCCATTCCCCTCTCGTATTCAGCTGCTTCTTCCCTGGTGATAACATATCTTCCTCTTGCCTGATAATCAAAAAGGTAGGGAGCAGGAAGAGTAACAGGGACGACGTTGCATCTGTCATAGATTAGTCGATAATGGAGGAATTGTTTATTCCTCCCAAGAAAATGATGATCAAACATAGCTTCTTTATCCAAATAAACAGGAGGTACAATCATATCCCCCTCTCGTGGAGCTATATTAAGAAAATTAGCCACACGGGTTGCATAAATTCCTCCAAAGAAATCACCCCTTCTACTATTATTCTGCAACCTACGTGCAACTATTGCCCCCAAGTTATAACCTTTATAACCTGACACAGCACTCTTGAGGACACAAAGATCAGGGGCACACATGTGACATACCTCGTCCTTACCGTTAATGCATCTACCAATAAAAAGAGCAAAGTAATGTATAGCAGGAAAATGAATGCTCCCTATGGTAGCTTGTGCTACGTCCCTAGATTCTCCCACGGTAATACTAGCAAGAAAGTCTCTAAATTCATATTTGGGAGGATCATTAATATTACCCCACTGCGGGAGTTTGCAAGCAGTTGTGAAATCCTCTAAATCCCTGGTATAAGATGTATCATAAATATCAAACATGACACTAGGATAATTACGCGTAGAATTATATTCGAACCTCCGCACAAAGGAATCAGTCAATTGATAATATTGAGGACACTTATCTTGTAAGAAATCCTCCAGCTCGGCATTACGCACATATGCGTCAAATTCCTCCTTGAAGCCTGCTTCGACCAAAAAATCATAGGATGGCCACTCACAAGCCCGTACATTTGCGTCCCTTGGCAAATTAACATCTTGTTCACGATAGCAATCCTTGGCCCTTTCTTTGCCAAGGAACCTCCTTGGTACAATCTTCTAAGCATATTTCTTTTTCTGAAAATTTCTGAAATTTTAGTAACTTCAAAATAAAAGTGAATAAAACTAAACAAGATTGATAGCAACTACTCCTACAAGTGCCTAGAGCCTATGTCATGCATTGGAATTGCTTGGGACCTCAAAAATTTAACATGCAAGCTCAAGAACATGGTCACCTATGCAGCAAAAATTTGCAATGAATAAAGCACTAGAACAAAAACTAATTGGACCAATGGAGGAGTCACATACCAAGCAACAATCTCCCAAAGCAGTTTTGCGAATGGAGCTTTGAGCCAAGAGATCGAAAATCGCAGCAAAACGAGCTAGAACTCGTGCTTGAGCTGGATGGGGATTTTTTTGGGTAGAAGATGAAGTGTGTGGGTGCTAGCATGAGTGGAGGGGGGCCACCAGGGGCCCACGAGATAGGGGCGCGCCCTACAGGGGGGACGCGCCCTCTCTCTCGTGGCCTGGTGCTTGCCCTTCCTGAAGTGTTTTCAGTGCCTAAAATCCTCAAATATTCCAGAAAAAATCATAATAAGTTTGCAGGGCATTTGGAGCACTTTTATTTTCGGACTCTTTTTTAATGCATGGATAATTCAGAAAACAGACGGATAATACTATTTTGCTTTATTTATTCTAAATAACAGAAAGTAAAAAGAGGGTACATAAGGTTGTGCCTTCTAGTTTCATCCATCTCGTGATCATCAAAATGAATCCACTAACAAGGTTGATCAAGTCTTGTTAACAAACTCATTCCGAATAACACGGAACCGGAGAAATTTCGAATAACACTAAGTTACCTCAACGGGGATATGAAAATCCCCAACAATAAGAATATCATACTTTTTCTTGACAGTAGGGAGAGGAAATTCAAAACCTCCAAAAATGATAGTTGGAACTTTTTCAATAGAATTGATGCTATGAACTTGAGATTGTTTCCTCGGAAAGTGTACTGTATGCTCATTACCATTAACATGAAAAGTGACATTGCCTTTGTTGCAATCAATAATAGCCCCTGCAGTATTAAGAAAGGGTCTACCATGGATAATACACATACTATCGTCCTCGGGAATATCAAGAATAACAAAGTCCGTTAAGATAGTGACATTTGCAACCACAACAGGCACATCCTCACAAATACCGACATGTATAGCAGTTGATTTATCGGCCATTTGCAAAGATATTTTGGTAGGTGTCAACTTATTCAATTCAAGTCTACGATATAAAGAGAGAGGCATAACACTAACACCGGCTCCAAGGTCACATAAAGCAATTCTAACATAATTTCTTTTAATAGAGCAAGGTATAGTTGGAACACCCGGATCTCCAAGTTTCTTTGGTATTCCACCTTTAAAAGTGTAATTAGCAAGCATGGTGGAAATTTCAGCTTTCGTATCTTTCTTTTATTTGTGATGATATCCTTCATATACTTAGCATAAGGATTTACTTTAAGCATATCAGTTAAGCGCATACATAAGAAAATAGGTCTAATCATTTCAGCAAAGCGCTCAAAATCCTCATCATCCTTTGACTTGGATGGTTTAGGAGGAAAGGGCATGGCTTTCTGAACCCATGGTTCCCTTTCTTTTCTGTGCTTCCTAGCAACAAAATCTCTCTTATCCTAACGTTGATTCTTTGATTGTTGGTTATCAAGATCAACAGCAATTTCAATCTCTACATCATTGTTTTTGCTAGGTTGAGCATCAACATGAACATTATCATTAACATTATTACTAGGTTCATGTTCATCACTTGATTGTGTTTCAGCATCAGAAATAGAAATATCATTGGGATTCTCAGGTGTGTCTACGACAGGTTCACTAGAAGCATGCAAAGTCCTATCGTCTTTCTTTTTCTTCTTCTTAGAAGAACTAGGTGCCTCTAAATTATTTCTCTGAGAATCTTGCTCGATTCTCTTAGGGTGGCCTTCGAGATACAAAGGTTCTGAGTCATTCTACCAGTTCTAGTAGCCACTCTAACAGCAAAGTCACTTTTATTATTTATTTCATCAAGCAAATCATTTTGAGATTTAAGTACTTGTTCAGCTTGAGTAGCAACCATAGAAGCATATTTGCTAACACGGTGAAGTTCATCTTTAACTCTAGCCGATTATCACTTACACATCCTATCTCGAAAGCATTATTCTTTAACTCTCTACCAACATAAGCATTAAAACTTTCTTGTCTAGCCATAAAGTCATCAAATTCATCTAAGCATGGGCTATGAAATTTAGTAGAGGGTATTTCAACTTTATCATATCTATAGAGAGAATTTACCTTTACTACCGTGTCGGGTTATCAAGACAATGTAGTTCTTGAAAGATATATTAAGACCATGAATTTCTTCAACAGGTGGTAAATTCTTAACATCTTCAGCTTTAATACCTTTTTATTTCATTGATTTCTTTGCCTCTTGCATATCTTCAGGATGAGAAATAAAACACCTCTCTTCTTGGATTGGGTTTAGGAATAGGCTCAGAGTTGGCTCAATTGGTTCAGAATTACTTGAAACTGGCTCGGGAAGAGTCCAATTATTTTCATTAGTCAACATATTATTCAATAGTATTTCAGCTTAAATCATTGTTCTTTCCTGAAAACACAACCAGCACAACTATCCAAGTAGTCCTTGGAAGCATTGGTTAGTCCATTATAAAAGATATCAAGTATTTCATTTTTCTTAAGAGGATGATCGGCAAAGCATTAAGTAATCGGAGAAGCCTCCCCAAGCTTGTGGGAGACTCTCTTCTTTGATTTGCACAAAATTATATATTTCCCGCAAGGCAGCTTGTTTCTTATGAGCAGGGAAATACTTAGCAGAGAAGTAATAAATCATATCCTGGGGACTACGCACACAACCAGGAGCAAGAGAGTTATACCAAGTCTTAGCATCACCCTTTAATGAGAACGGAAATATCTTAAGGATATATAAATAGCGAGACTTCTCATCATTAGTAAACAAGGTGGCTATATCATTCAACTTGGTGAGATGTGCCACAACAGTTTCAGATTCAAGGCCATAAAAAGGATCAGATTCAACTAAAGTAATAATATCAGGATCAACAGAGAATTCTTAATCCTTATCGGTAACATAGATAGGTGAAGTAGCAAAAGTAGGATCGGGTTTCATTCTAGCATTAAGAGACTGCTTCTTCCATTTAACTAATAATTTCTTAAGATCATTTCTATCATTGCAAGCAAGGATTTCCATAGCAGCTTTTTCATTCATAACATAACCCTTAGGAACAACAGGTAATACATAATCATTGGGGGAACCTTCATCATCACTATCATCAGTAATAGGATCTTCAGTAATTTCATTCCCCCTAACTCTAGCAAGTTGTTCATCTAGAAATTCACCTAATGGCAAAGTAGTATCATGCACAGAAGTAGTTTCATCATGCATGGCAGAAGTGGCATCATCAATAACATGCGACATATCAGAATTCATAGCAGTAGCAGGTTTAGGTGTCGCAAGCTTACTAATAGCGGAAGGAGAATCTAGTGCAGGGCTAGATGGCAGTTCCTTACCTCCCCTCGTAGTTGAGGGCAAAATCTTGGTCTTAGCGTCTTTCAAGTTCTTCATAGTGATCAACAGATATAAATCCCAAGTGACTCAGAGAATAGAGCTATGATCCCCGGCAACGGCGCCAGAAATTAGTCTTGATAACCCACAAGTATAGGGGATCGCAACAGCTTTCGAGGGTAGAGTATTCAACCCAAATTTATTGATTCGACACAAGGGGAGCCAAAGAATATTCTTGAGTATTAGCAGTTGAGTTGTCAATTCAACCACACCTGGATAACTTAGTATCTGCAGCAAAGTGGTTAGTAGAAAAAGTGGTATGATAATAATGGTAACGGTAGCAAAAGTAAAGATAAATGTTTTGGGGTTTTTGTAGTAGTTGTAACAGTAGCAATGGAAAAGTAAATAAGCGAAGAACAATATGTGAAAAGCTCGTGAGCAATGGATCGATGATGGATAATTATGTCGGATGCTATTCCTCATGCAATAGCTATAACATAGGGTGATATAGAACTAGCTCCAATTCATCAATATAATGTAGGCATGTATTTCGTAAATAGTCATACGTGCTTATGGAAAAGAACTTGCATGACATCTTTTGTCCTACCCTCCCGTTGTAGCGGGGTCCTTACGGAAACTAAGGGATATTAAGGCCTCCTTTTAATAGAGAACCAGACCAAAGCATTAACACATAGTGAATACATGAACTCCTCAAACTACGGTCATCACCGAGAAGTATCCCGATTATTGTCACTTCGGGGTTGTCGGATCATAATACATAATAGGTGACTATAGACTTGCAAGATAGGATCAAGAACACACATATATACGTGAAAACATAATAGGTTCAGATCTGAAATCATGGCACTCGGGCCCTAGTGACAAGCAATAAGCATAGCAAAGTCATAGCAACATCAATCTCAGAACATAGTGGATACTAGGGATCAAACCCTAACAAAACTAACTTGATTACATGGTAAATCTCATCCAACCCATCACCTCCAGCAAGCCTACGATGGAATTACTCACGCACGGCGGTGAGCATCATGAAATTGGTGATGGAGGATGGTTGATGATGACGACGACGACGAATCCCCCTCTCCGGAGCCCCGAACGGACTCCAGATCAGCCCTCCCGAGAGAGATTAGGGCTTGGCGGCGGCTCTGTGTCGTAAAACGCGATGAAACTTTCTCTCTGATTTTTTTTCTCCCCAAGACGGAATATATGGAGTTGGAGTTGAGGTCGGAGGAGGTCCAGGGGGCCCACGAGATAGGAGGCCGCGCCCTAGGGGAGGGGGCGCACCCCCCTGTCTCGTGGACAGGCTGTGGGCCCCCTGGCATTAATTCTTTCGCCAAAAATTCTTATAAATTCCAAAAAGTTCCTCCGTGGATTTCCAGGACATTCCGAGAACTTTTCTTTTCTACACATAAAACAACATCATGGTAGTTTTGCTGAAAACAGCATCAGTCCGGGTTAGTTTCATTCAAATCATGCAAGTTAGAGTCCAAAACAAGGGCAAAAGTGTTTGGAAAAGTAGATACATTGGAGACGTATCATTCATCACCAAAAGAAAATTGAGTATCGGGTATGGGCACTCCCCTTGGCTTGGGCCAAGCTTGGGGGAGGTGCCCCGGTATCATATCACCTCCACTATCTTTTGCCTTTACTTATCTTAGTTCGATCCATAGTTACCTTTTGCTTTAGATGAATAAAAGTTTAGTTCGATCCTTTCTTTTTTTAGAGTTTTCTTAGTGATCTATCCTTATAGTCGTGTGCGAGGTATATAATAAAGTTAGTTTGAGTTTAGCTTTCTTTACTTTCTTGTTCCAATAAAAAGAAAGGAAATAAATGAAAAAGATCATATGCTAATCTTATGGTAAGTAATGACATCACATAAGGAAAAGTATAAGTAGAAAATTTTATTAGAGATTGAAAAACATAGCATTGGTCAATGATGCAACTCATGAAAGAATTAATAAGGGAAGAGATGATTCACATACAAATACACTATCCTGGAAATCTTTTGTGATTGTGAGCCCCCATCAAAATATTATATGCCAAAATTGTTGACGTTGGACAAGGAAGACAACGTAATGATTTAAGTTTGTTCATATTCACATATAAGTTATATTGTCATAGATCCTTCAAAGTGTGGTGCCTGCCCCCCATCTTTGCTAACCAAAAACTCCGCACCAAGTAGACATACTACTTGTGCATCCAAAAACCCTTAAACCCAAATCTTATTTTCAAGAGTCCACCATACCTACCTAAGGATTGAGTAAGATCCTTCAAGTTGTCATCGGTGCAATAAGGCAATAAAATTTCTTCTAAAAGTGTGAGGTCATTTAGTAAGAGCAAATTGATGGTTATGCGAACTTGTGAAGGTATAGAATAAAAGCGATAGACTGCATAATAAAGGTTGCCATCTGGCGGCAATATAACGTGGCGTTCTTTTGCACTAAGGGGTTGAGCATATAAACAAATAAGCGCATGGCAACCTCTGCTTCCCTCTGCGAAGGGCCTATCTTTTACTTTATGTATTTACTTTTATGCAAGAGTCAAAGTTTTTCTCTCTATTACTTTTTATTTTTCTCCTTTGGCAAGCATCATGTAGTGAGGAAAGATCTAGGCACATATGTCCAGTTGAATATGGGTAGCATGAGTTATTATTGTTGACATCACCCTTAAGGTGAATACATTGGGAGGCGAAACTATAAGCCCCTATCTTTCTATGTGTCCGGTTGAAACGTTTTGCTCATGCGTATGCGGTGAGTGTTAGCAATCATAGAAGACTATATGATGGTTGAGTATGTGGACTTGCCTAAAGGCTCTGATACATGACCCTTCTGAAAAGATGATGAATTGTAGTTGCAAAGCTAGCGAGAACATAGTTTGTTGGTTTCCAATAGAGTTTATGCTTTACACTTGATAGTGTGATGAATTGCTACTTATTCATGAGAAGTCTATGATAAAAGTTATATGCTAAAAGTTTTATGTTAAAGTTTGTTGTTGTTATAATAATTCACATGATGCCCGTATTTTGTTTTTAACGACACCTCTCTCTCTAAGCATGTGGACATGTTTTTCGATTTGGTTTTAAGCTTGAGGACAAGCGAGGTCTAAGCTTGGGGAGTTGATCGTCCATTTTGCATCATGTTTACCTACTGTTATTTATATAGTCTTTATGCATAATAATGCTTTTTGGAGTAATTCTAATGCCTTTTCTCTCATAATATGCAAGGTTCACACAAAGAGGGAGAATTCAGTCAACTGGAAATCTGGACCTGAAAAAGCTACGTCAGGCTACCTATTCTGCACAACTCCAAATGAGCTGAAACTTCACGGGAAATGGAACAAATAAGAAATACTAGAGCAAATAACCACCGGAGGGGGCCACCTTGTGAGCACAAGACACCAGGGCGCGCCTGGCCCCCCAGGCGCGCCCTGGTGGGTTGTGCTCAGCCCAGCCCACCTCCGGTGCCCATCTTCTGGTACATAAGTCATTTTGACCTAGAAAAAATAAAGGGAGGATTTTCGGGACGGAGCGCCGCTGTCTCGAGGTAGAACTTGGGCAGGAGCACTTTTGCCCTCCGGCGAAGCGATTCCGCCGGGTGAACTTCCCTCCTGGAGGGGGAAATCATCATCATCATCATCACCAACAAAGCTCCCATCTTGGGAAGGGCAATCTCCATCAACATGTTCAACAACACCATCTCCTCTCAAACCCTAGTTCCTCTCTTGTGTTCAATCTTTGTACGGAACTATAGATTGGTGCTTGTGGGTGACTAGTAGTGTTGATTACATCTTGCGCTTGATTACTATATGGTTTATTTGGTGGAAGATTATATGTTCAGATCCAATATGATATTTAATACCCTCAATCTTGAGCATGTTTATCGATCGTGACTAGTTACTTTTGTTCTTGAGGTCACGGGAGAAATCATGTTGCAAGTAATCATGTGAACTTGATATGTGTTCGATATATTGATAGTATGTATGTTGTGATTCCCTTAGTGGTGTCATGTGAACGTCGACTACATGACACTTCATAATATTTGGGCCTAACACTACTAGGGAAAACCTTATACACATAATCCTACCAGCAGCGCGCATTAAAACAAAGCGTTGCTGCTATCTAGCAGTAGCACGTGCCGGCAAAACGCGCTGCTGAAATAAAAGTAGCAGTAGCGCGCCTGTACTAAGCCACGCTACTGCTATAATTGCCATGACCTTACCGCCAAGCTAGGTATAGTGGTAGCACCTTATTCCAAACATTGCTACTACTATTTATCTTAGTTGTATTAGTGATGTTATATGTATGCTACTATTCGAGATATATCAGTGATAGTATTCAAAGATGTACGGATGCAAGAGATGATTTAGTTTTGCTTATTGAATGCATGCTAATTTGAATACTAAAATTGGAGATAATTGAATGCTCAAATTGGAGATAATTGAATGACATTTCAGGTTGACTTTAAGTCTGTCAGGACTCCACCATACATGAGAGAAGACGAATGTCGACTGTTGTCATGGGGGTCGTTCATCCTCTTCTTTCTCATGATAGACCTTTTGGTAATGCACGGAAGGAAGGGAGGAATGACCATCACCGACAGTCACAAATGTCGAGAGGAATCGGTGAGGAGTGTGTCCACCATATATGAGAGAGGACGAAGAATCCCGACTGTTGTCGTGGGGTCGTTCTCCTTCTTCTCCTTCGCTAGACCTTTGTTATGCACTAGGGAAGGAGGAGTAACGACCATCACCGACGATGCATAAATGTCACAGAGGAATCAGTGAGGAGAGTCTCCACCATATATGAGAGGATGAAAAATCCCGACTATTGTCGTGAAATCGCTTCTCCTTCGTTCCGTGTGCTAGACATTTTGGTGTAATGCACTCGGGGGCGAAAGGAGGAGCGACCATCCTGTGATCGAATGTATACACCACGTGAGCTGAGAGTTTTCAAGAAAAGACTCGACGGACCAATAGTCAACCCGTGATGAATAATAATGATCTAATTTAGTTTTTGAAGTACATATATTTAATTGTACAAGTTTAATATTTGAATTATGAACATAGGAAATGTAAATCGATGTCGTCATCGGACGACGAAAGTCTCTGACGGTGCGATCGGTGCGGCGACGACCGGGTCTGCATCTGACGGGCCTCACAGGTAGAAGGTCGATGCTTCACATTAAGCTCGAGAGACCTTCGATGTTGAAAGCGATGCGCAAGGGCGACAAGTGTAATTTTCGTCTTTTACAATTCGACTAGCTTATCCCATGCCATGCAAGGCGCTATGTCTTGGGGAGGATGGATTTTAAGATCATGAAAGTATGGAAACAAAGATAATTCACCTAAGGACCCATCATGGTATGGATCTTGATGTAAATCTATATAATTCGAGGCGTTACCCATTTTGGTTGCCCGAATTGGGATGCACTTTGCAAGATGTATGATTTTCATGAGGTATGCTTGTCACCATGAATCTTGGCGTTCTGACATCGCCCAAGACAATATGGACATTTGTGTCCTTGTTGATACACTTCAATTCTACCGCTATGTGAGTTTCTCAAACATAGTTATTAGGTAATTTATATTGTTTATTTCAAAATAGTTGACATCTTATTTCCATTGATAGCTTATTTTCATTCTTCAAATAATGTGCGGAAGATGGTAGAGCAGAACCTACTACGATGGCTCGAAATTAACTTATCGGAGAAAAATCATCGATCTCATTTATTACTGATCTTGAGAATTACAATATCTATTATCAAACTCCTCCACATTATGGTCAATCGTGCCACTAGTGCACGTGTTGAACTCTGATAACATCCATGGAGATTTCATGGTAAGATTTTTACTATTACAACATCCGTGCATCTTTTGGATAAATTCTTCTAAAACTCAACTACATTGCTAACTACGAAGCTATTACTATGTTTTTCAACAGAAAATACCGAAGGATTGTGTGCCTCATCTGATGTTTCCGAATGGTCGCCTTGATGTTTTAAACTTATGGCCAGGTCATCCGACGAATCACTCCTGTTCATACTGGATTTCTAAAACCGATGAAGATATGACAATCAAATATTGGAAAAAATGTATGGTCAATCGTAGGGAGCTACTTGGAAGCAACATTGTGCGAAGCGCAAGATTTGGAGACAGGATAATCCCCATTTTCCATAATGGAGAGTCGGGGCCTATCTTGTTTTATGCTACTTTACCTAAGAGAAGGTAGTAGGTCCTATAAAAGAGGAGTAGGTCTTAGGTACAATGTGTTATTATGTGCTACAATGTGTTAGCTAGAGTTGATGATGATGATGATCATGAGGAGTTGTTATATGACACAGTAGAGCAAGAACAGGATGATGCTATCACTACATGCATATTTGGCTGGTGGAAAGCTCTATGGTTAAAAGTTTTGCGAAAAGCCAATTTTTTCCTACAACAATGGAATAGATTTTAATTTAACTATCATGGTGGTTGAAACATTGAGAAGGTATAACCCCAACTCAATCCCAATTAAAGTAGTTAACAACCCAACAATATTAATTAAGCATGTTGAGATACATGTGATAACCCAAGTACTAGATACTCAAGATTGTCCATAACAGGGGACACGGCTAACCATGATTAGATTGTACACTCTGCAGAGGTTTGCGCACTTTTCCCCACAAGACTCGATCGGCTCGGTTGATTTCTCGCCTTTGCATGGTGTTTGAGAAGCGGATGACCGAGACACGATCTTCGAAACATTAACTCTCTACTCGGGTAGACCATACCAAACCTACAAAACCGACTACTGCTGATCTACCTCTTCAAGAGCTTCACGTAACCTACTCAACTATGCTAGAGCCCATAATAGCTTGTGGCTGCACACGGAAGTTTCTAGCATGAATCATCTCGATTCCTTTAAGCACTGGTGGCGGTCCATAGGAAGATCACACGGGTACCCCGGGATTTCCAAAAAAATAAGACAGACAACACTGGGTTCCCCAGGTGCCTCAATCCACCCAGATGTTAATTTTAAGTTGCGACCTTAAGTTGAACCATTAATTAACAATCTCACATCTGTCATGGATTCACTCAAACCCAAACCACGTCTACGAGCATAGCATGGCAATATAAGCAACACGTAGAAGTAACTCCCAAGGGTTTGATAGTAACAGGGCAATAGGTTCTACCTCAACAACTACTTCCCAACCCACAATTTAATGACATCCTAATCATGCAATGTTTGAGGATTGGAACTAATGCATAAAAACTGGGTATGAAAAGAGTATGATCAATGTGTTACTCGCCTTGCTGACGAACCGCGAATCCTAGAGATCGTAGTAACACGCTTCGCACTCCGGGAATTCTATCGCAAGCAAACAATAACATACATAAGCAACAAGCAAATATGCACAAGCAAAACTCAAACAAAAGAGGTTGACCAGAAATTTCAACTTAAGAACTCCGGTTCGCAAAAAGAATCAAACCAAACGGAACAACGAAACTCAAGCGGCGAAAGAAACAAGATTCGTTTACTAATCTGAACTAAGGTCAAATTTTACAATACCAAAATCTTGTTTAAGTTGATTAGACAGAAAGAGGGTCTCGAGGCGAAGATCTAGGCGCTTGAATCGCTGATTCCGACTAACGAGCGAAAAGATAAACAGAAACTAAGATCGGATCAGAAATCGCGATCAGAAAAATCGCGGAATAAATCCGAGAAAAAGTAAAACGACGAACAGATTAACGAAGGAACGTTCGTCATCTGGATCTAAATGAAGAACGCGTTCGTTAAAATGAACGAAGGAGCGAACGCTCGCTAAATAAATAAACCGGAGAAAAACTGATCTATTTAAAAAAACGAAAACTAGGGTTTTCTAAAAAAACCAAAACGGTTTTCTCAGAAAACCGGGGCGGCGGGCGGCTACCTCGGCTCGGCTCCGGCGTGAACTCTGGCGGGGCTCGGTGGGACTCGAGGCGGCATGGGGTGGCGGCGGCGGCGACAGCCTTCAGCTGCTTGGCGGCGGCTTCGAGGAGGCGGGTCGGGAGGTGGCGGGGGTGGCGGGTGGTGGAGATTTAAAGGGGGTGGCGGCTAGCTTGGGCGCCGGGGAGGAGTCCGAGACGGACTCTCCTCGGCGTCCGTGCCAAGCTCTGCGTGGCCTTGTGAGGAGGCGGTCTTGTGGGTGGGCCGGCTGGCTCGGTGAGCTTGGCCTAGTCGGTAGCGGGAGATTTCTTTTAAATAATTTCACGACGAAATAAAATCCTAGAAAATAAAATAAAAACCTAAAAATGCCAAAACAAATTTTCACCGTCTAAATGAAATATTTAGAGCGAGATGAACATTTTCTTGGCCCTAAAATGCAATTTTGAAAGCGTGCAATTTTTCTAAAGCGAAAAAAATTCAAACAAAATCAAATAAAATCAAATAAATGATTTTAACATTTTCCTCAATATTTCAATTGTTTTGGAGAAGTCATATTATCTCCTCTCATTTATTTTTCTTTGTGAAATATTTTTGGAGAGAAAATAATTAAAATCAAAATCCTCGTTTCAATATTCGATAAAATCAAATATGAAACCGGAAAATCCCCAACTCTCTCGAGGGTCCTTGAGTTGCTTAGGATTTGAGGATTGCGGAGCGAAGATGCGATAAAATATGATATGCATGAATGAACTATGTATAACGTTCCAAATTGAAAATTTGGGATGTTACATACTTCTTCCATTAGCGTTCAAACCTTGCCCATAAACCCTTCATTTTGTATTCAGCCACCCTCTGAAGTTTCAACCCATTTGAGCCTCATTCAAATCGGTTTTCAAAGTACAACATATTAGTTATATTCAACATGGTTGGATTTTACTTCTCCCAATAATTCCCCTAAAATGTTCATAAATCACATTCCATCTAATTGGTTTTATAAGTCAAGACAGTTTGAATAAATGCATCCGTCCATCTAGCCATCCATCTAACCATACATCTAAAAAACTAAACCTAAAACTAAACATAGAGGAGAGGGAGGTGCTCACGGTGGGGGCGGGGACGAGCCAGAGAGGGGGCACGTACTCGCCAGCCAACACACGTGGGGAGGGCCGGGACGGGGAAGGGCGGTCGGCGGGAGGGCGGGATAGGGAGGGCCGACATGGGAGGGCGGGACAGGGAGTGCCGGCCGGGAGGTGCTGGCGTCGGGCAGGGAGAGTGAGAGTGCGGAGAGTGGAGAGAGAGAGAGTGACGGACGGGGAGAGGATAAGGCAGCTTAGCGATGGCGGGTAACAGTGGTGCTAATGCTAAGTGCACTACATGGCGCATGCCACTATCTGGACGCTGCTGCTAAGTGAGACCCATCACCTGGCCCGTGTAATAGCGATGGCAACTATAGCTACGAGGTTAGTTGTGGCGGGTCCCAAAGCCCAGTGCTACTATGGCTCGACCCGGAAGTACCGTTGGGACCACTTAGCAACAGTTATGGATGTGTCCAGTCGTGCTACAACTATACTCTAATTGTAGCGTTGGATTCTTACCCGCTACTATTACTTAGCAATAGCTTGGGCGCTTGCCCAGCGCTACTACTAAGCATCTACCTACAAGCTATTTCCTAGTAGCGCTTTGCCCTACGACACACTTCCGTGCGGCGACAAAAGCGTTACGCTCATTGATCGTCCATTTTGCATCATGTTTACCTACTATTATTTATATTGTTTTTATGCATAATAATGCTTTTGGAGTAATTCTAATGCCTTTTCTCTCATAATATGCAAGGTTCACACAAAGAGGGATAATTTGGCACCGGAAATCTAGACACGAAAAAACTACGTCGAGCTACCTATTCCGCACAACTCCAAATGAGCTGAAACTTCACGGGCATTTTTATGAAATAAATAAAAATCTTGGAGCAAATAACCACGGAGGGGGCCACAGGTGTGCACAAGACACCAGGCGTGCTGGCGGTGCTCAGCCCACCACCTCGGTGCCCATCTTACGTATATAAGTCATTTTAACCTAGAAAAAATAAAGGGAGGACTTTCGGGATGGAGGGCCACCGTATCGAGGCGGAACTTGGGCAGGAGCACTTTTGCCCTCCGGCGGAGCGATTTCGTCGAGGGAACTTCCCTCCCGGAGGGGGAAATCGTCATCATCATCACCAACAACTCTCCCATCTTGGGGAGGGCAATCTCCATCAACATCTTCAACAGCACCATCTCCTCTCAAACCCTGGTTCATCTCTTGTGTTCAATCTTTGTACCAGAACTATAGATTGGTGCTTGTGGGTGACTAGTAGTGTTGATTACATCTTGTAGTTGATCACTATATGGTTTATTTGGTGGAAGATTATATGTTCAGATCCAAGATGCTATTTAATACCGTCGATCTTGAGCATGTTTATAACTTGTGAGTAGTTACTTTTGTTCTTGGGGTCACAGGAGAAATCATGTTGCAAGTAATCATGTGAACTTGATATGTGTTCGATATTTTGATAGTATGTATGTTGTGATTCCCTTAGTGGTGTCATGTGAGCGTCGACTACATGACACTTCACCATATTGGGCCTAAGGGAATGCATTGTGGAGTAGTAATTAGATGATGGGTTGCGAGGTAATGAAGCTTAAACCCTAGTTTATGCGCTATTCCGTAAGGATCAATTGGATCCAAAAGTTTAATGCTATGGTTAGAATTTATTCTTACTACTATCCTCGTAGTTGCGGATGCTTGAGAGGGGTTAATCATAAGCAGGAGGTTTGTTCAAGTAAGAACAGCACCTAAGCACCGATCCACCCACATATCAAATTGTCAAAGTAGCGAACACGAATCGAATCAAAATAGCGGTGTTTGGAGTAAAATCCGAAGGTGGAAGCCATAGGTGTGCATGATGTCGCTGAAGAAATCAGAGAAGTGGGGCAGAGGCCGCAAGAAAAGTAGTCGACGAAGAACGGGTACCGATTCGGGCCAGCCTCGGCGAAGGCGGGATGACGCGCGTGGCCGGATGCCCCGTCGTCTCGCTTCCCGTCTTGCACCCCCACAGGTGCCTGAAGTGGTCCCGGAGTTCGACCGCGTCGACCGTCGACGGGAAGTAGGCGTGTTGCGTCCGTCGCACCGCCAACCCGCTCTTCGACGACTCCTTCTTCCCGGCGTCCTTGGCCACTCCCTTGCCTCTGCTGGTCTTGGGTGCCATGGCGGCTGCGAGAAGCGAGGAATGGAGGATGACGAAGGCGCGGCGGCGGCGGCGAAGGCAAGATCTTGAGAAAGAAGAAGAAGGGGCGGCGGTTCCGAGAATGGGGAAACACGGAGGGTGAATGAGCAACCGCCCGCGGTTATTCCTTTTACGGGAAGGCGTGGGCGCCTCTTTTCCCATTAACTACGATGTGACGCATGCGTGCGGGAACGCCCACATGACCCCCGTCCGCCGCCCCTCCGTCGCGCGCGCTCAATGCGGATCGTGGGGAAGCGCAGCGAACGACGATTCTGCGGTAAAATCTGCCCCACCTGCCGCGCACCGTTACGGGCTGGACCAACAACGTCGGCGCTTATGTATGGCCTAGGCCGGGGCTCTGTCGGTGTACAAAAGTAGGGGCTCTCCTTTTTACCTTTACTTATGCAGGCGATCGAGCCACGCGTGTAGCCACACCTAGCAGGCGAGAGGAGGAAGCCGGAGAGAAGCCAAGCCCAAGACAAACAAGACAACGCCAAGAACCCAAAGAGCAGAGGGGCGAAGTAGGCTCCCCCGGCAAGACCCTTGCCGGGGCAGCTTCAGCAGCCCGGCAAGACCTGCCAGGGCAGCTCGCCCAACACCAGCGGATCAAGCCACCCTTGAGCCTAGGGGTTCGGGCGCCATCAACAGCTATGTTGGAACCAGGGCTCGGGAGGCACCTCCATGGTGGCATGCAGATCTTTGTCAAGATCATAAACACACAAGATCGAGATGAGGACCAGAAGGCAGCGACCCTCTGCGGGATCCTAGCCGAGGGATCCATAAGACCCGGCAAGTGCCTTGCAGGAGCGACTCAACGCCAGCAAGACCCTTCCGGGCCCCGGCAAGACCCTTCTTGAGGGCATCGGTGAGACCCTTGCCAGCCCGCACCAACCAAGACTCCACCGCTGTCCCCAAGCAGCTGCTAGCTCAACCAGTGGGCAGGCACTGCGTGGCAGCGGACAGCCTCTACACCAACTCAGCAAGCACTGCGTGGTGGCATGCAGATCTTCGTGAAGACCACCTGCCACGCGCCACCTCGGCAACCTACACGCCTACATGGCACCGCACGCGCATCGCTGGCACAGGCACGTGCGAAGCGAGACGGCGCGGCGACGGACAGGACGGGCCTCGTTCCCGTCCCCGATAAAGCTAATGGACACCTAAGTAGCGCATTTAATGCGTTTTTTCCCTAACGTCGGGCGATAAGCTCGCGCGCTATACACCTTTCCACCTCCTGTGTGCCACTGTGGCAACCCCTTTTGCCTATAAAAGGAGGCCCGAGGCGACCAGGAGAGGGATTCGGCTCTTTTGGGCAAGTTACACCCTGTAGCTAGCTCAAGAACACAAGAACACTCAATACATCCACCAAAGCAGGACTAGGGTATTACGCATCCTCGCAGCCCGAACCTGGTTAAACGATCCGTGTGCTTCCTGTTAGACTTGCTCTTCTCACAACCCCGCGCCCGCCAACCGTAGAAGGGATTCCAGTGATCCCATAGGTGTCGTTCCCATCGACAGCAGTTAGCTGCAATAAATGTTTCTCATAACACTCCTTGGCATGCTGACTATGCTAATTACATCGTTGCTAAATATTTACCACCTAGCTTAACATACCAACAAAAGAAAAAAATCTTCTATGATTTAAGACATTACTTCTAGGATGACCCACATCTTTATGAAGAAGGAGTAGATGGTATTATTAGACATTGTGTACCTGAGCATGAACAGGGACAAATCCTACGGAAATGTCACTCTGAAGCTTATGGAGGGCATCATGCGGGAGACAGAACTGCTCACAAGGTATTACAGTCTGGTTTTTATTGGCCTACTCTCTTCAAGGATGCTCGTAAGTTTGTCTTATCTTGTGATGAATGTCAAAGAATAGGTAATATCGGTGGCGTCAAGAAATGCCTATGAATTATTCACTTGTTGTTGAACCATTTGATGTTTGGGGATTTGATTACATGGGACCTTTTCCTTCCTCTCATGGGTACACTCATATTTTTGTTGCTCTTGATTATGTTACTAAGTGGGTAGAAGCTATTCCAACTAGTAGTGCTGATCACAACTCCTCTATTAAAATGTTTAAGGAAGTTATTTTCCCAAGGTTTGGATTCCCTAGATACTTAATGACTGATCGTGGTTCACTCTTTATTCATGGTGCTTTTCGTAAAATGCTTGCTAAGTATGATGTTAACCATAGAATTGCATCACCCTATCATCCTCAGTCGGTAAAGTTGAACTTAGCAATAGAGAAATAAAATTAATTTTGCAAAAGACTGTCAATAGGTCCCGGAAGAATTGGTATAAGAAATTAGATGATGCATTTTGGGCTTATAGAACAGCATATAAAAATCCTATGGGTATGTCTCCTTATAAAATGGTTTACAGAAAAGTTTGTCATTTGCCTCTTGAGTTAGAGCATAAAGCATATTGGGCAATTAAAGAACTCAACTATGATTTTAAACTTGCTGGTGAGAAGAGGCTATTTGATATTAGCTCATTAGATGAATGGAGAACCCAAGCTTATGAAAATGCCAAGCTACTTAAAGAAAAAGTTAAAAGATGGCATGATAAAAGAATCCAAAAGTGTGAGTTCAAAGTTGGAGAATATGTTCTTTTGTACAACTCTCGTTTCAGATTCTTTGCAGGAAAACTCCTCTCCAAATGGGAAGGACCCTATGTTATCGAGGAGGTTTATCGGTCTGGAGCTATCAAAATAAATAATGCCGAAGGTACTAACAAGAAGGTTGTTAATGGGCAACGAATAAAACATTATATCTCAGGTACGCCCATTAATGTTGAATGTAATATTATCCAAACTGTGACACCGGAAGAACACATAAAAGAGACCTTTCGGAACACTCCAAAATCGTGAAAAAGAGGAGGTAAGTGATATGGTAAGTAAACGGACTCGAAAATCCATAAAAACATTTTGTGTCCATTTTGGAATACAACAAAAATAGGAAAATAAGAAACTACCGGAAGGTGACCTGGTGCCCCCACAGGGTACCTTAGGACTCTTCTTCCGTTTGCTTGTCTCCCAAGATAAAAAATATTTATATACCCCCCAAACCTATTGACCACCGTATCACGGAGAAATCTTCTATTTTCTTGTCTTGTTGTTTTCTGTCAAATATGTTAAGCCAGGCATCATGTCTTCTCCCTTCTCCAACAAAGTAGAAGAGGATGCTTCGTTGATGAAGATCGAGCTGAAGAGAGAGGGCCCTGAAGAATCTCTCGAAGGGGTCAAAAGCCGGGAGGCCATCGGAATCAAGCGCCGGAGATCGAGAAAGCACTGCCTGCCGAAGAGGAAGAAAAAGATATCCTTAAACCTTATTATGCTCATCTTACCCCTACTGAGATTGAAGCCTTTCGGATCATTGAAACGGTTCGTGTGCAAAATAAATATCTCAATGGTGAAATTATTCTGCATCAAGAGCACATCATCTTCCTCTGGAGCGTCATCTGTAGATTGGAGAATCTCCTGATCATGAAGGACAAGATCGCCTCTACTTCATCACCACCAACTTCTTCTTCATTGATAACCCACAAGTATAGGGGATCGCAACAGCTTTCGAGGGTAGAGTATTCAACCCAAATTTATTGATTCGACATAAGGGGAGCCAAAGAATATTCTTGAGTATTAGTAGTTGAGTTGTCAATTCAACCACACCGGATAACTTAGTATCTGCAGCAAAGTGTTTAGTAGCAAAAGTGGTATGATAATAATGATAACGGTAGCAAAAGTAAATATAAATGTTTTGGGGTTTTTGTAGTAGTTGTAACAGTAGCAATGGAAAAGTAAATAAGCGAAGAACAATATGTGAAAAGCTCGAAGGCAATGGATCAGTGATGGATAATTATGTCGGATGATATTCCTCATGCAATAGCTATAACATAGGGTGATATAGAACTAGCTCCAATTCATCAATATAATGTAGGCATGTATTCCGTAAATAGTCATACGTGCTTATGGAAAAGAACTTGCATGACATCTTTTGTCCTACCCTCCCGTTGTAGCGGGGTCCTTACGGAAACTAAGGGATACTAAGGCCTCCTTTTAATAGAGAACGGACCAAAGCATTAACACATAGTGAATACATGAACTCCTCAAACTACGGTCATCACCGAGAAGTATCCCGATTATTGTCACTTGGGTTGTCGGATCATAACACATAATAGGTGACTATAGACTTGCAAGATAGGATCAAGAACACACATATATTCGTGAAAACATAATAGGTTCAGATCTGAAATCATGGCACTCGGGCCCTAGTGACAAGCATTAAGCATAGCAAAGTCATAGCAACATCAATCTCAGAACATAGTGGATACTAGGGATCAAACCCTAACAAAACTAACTTGATTACATAGTAAATCTCATCCAACCCATCACCGTCCAGCAAGCCTACGATGGAATTACTCACGCACGGCGGTGTGAATCATGAAATTGGTGATGGAGGATGGTTGATGATGACGACAACGCCGAATCCCCCTCTCCGGAGCCCCGAACTGACTCCAGATCAGCCCTCCCGAGAGAGATTAGGGCTTGGCGGCGGCTCCGTGTCGTAAAACGCGATGAAACTTTCTCTCTGGTTTTTTTCTCCTCGAGACGGAATATATGGAGTTGGAGTTGAGGTCGGAGGAGGTCCAGGGGGCCCACGAGATAGGAGGCCGCGCCCTAGGGGGGCGCGCCCCCCTGTCTCATGGACAGGCTATGGGCCCCCTGGCATTAATTCTTTCGCCAAAAATTCTTATAAATTCCAAAAAGTGCCTCCGTGGATTTCCAGGACATTCCGAGAACTTTTCTTTTCTACACATAAAACAACATCATGGTAGTTCTGCTGAAAACAACGTCAGTCCGGGTTATTTTCATTCAAATCATGCAAGTTAGAGTCCAAAACAAGGGCAAAAGTGTTTGGAAAAGTAGATACGTTGGAGACGTATCAACTCCCCCAAGCTTAAACCTTTGCTTGTCCTCAAGAAATTCAGTTGATAAACTGAAAGTGATAAAGAAAACTTTTACAAACTATGTTTGCTCTTGTTGTTGTAAACATGAAAAGCCAGCATTCAAGTTTCAGCAAATATTATGAACAAACCATACTCACAATAACACTTAGGTCTCACAATTACTCATATCAATAACATAATCAGCTAGCGAGCCATAATAAGAAAACTTCGGATGACAACATTTTCTCAAAATAATCATAACATGATATAACAAAATGGTATCTCGCTAGCCCTTTACGAGACCAAAAACATAAATGCAGAGCACCTTTAAAGATCAAGGAATGACTAAACATTGTAATTCATGGTAAAGAGATCCAGTCAAGTCATACCCAATATAAACCAATAATAATGAATGCAAATGACGATGTGCTCTCCAATGGTGCTTTTAATAAGAAGGGTGATGACTCAACATAAAAGTAAATAGATAGGCCCTTCGTAGAGGGAAGAAGGGATTTGTAGAGGTGCCAGAGCTCGATTTTAAATTAGAGATTGAATAACATTTTGAGTGGCATAGTTTCATTGTCAGCGCAACAACTATGAGATGGTTGTATCTTCCATACTACATGCATTATAGGCAGTTCCCAAACAGAATGGTAAAGGTTTATACTCCCCCAACCACCAACAAGCATCAATCCATGGCTTGCTCGAAACAACGAGTGCATCCAACATACAACAGCCATGGGGGAGTTTTGTTTAATTATTTTGATTTGCTTTGATCTTTTAGATCATGGGATTGAGCATCCGGTTACGGCCCTTTCTCGTGAATGAGGAGCCGAGTCCACTCCTCTTGAGAATAACCCACCTAGCATGGAAGATATAGGCAGCCCTAGTTGGAACATGAGCTGCTCGAGCATACAAAACAGAATTTCATTTAAAGGTTTGGAGTTTGGCACATACAAATTTACTTGGAGCAGCAGGTAAATACCGCATGTAGGAAGGTATAGTGGACTCATATGGAACAACTTTGGGGTTTAAGGAGTTTGGATGCACAAGCAGTATTCCCGTTAGTACAAGTGAAGGCTAGCAAAAGGCTGGAAGCGACCAAGCGAGAGAGCGACAACATCGTAAACATGCATTAAAATTAATTCACACCGAGTACAAGCATGAGTAGGATATAATCCACCATGAACATAAATATCATGAAGGCTATGTTGATTTGATTCAACTACATGCGTGAATATGTGACAAGTCGAGTCACTCAATACATTCAAAGGAGGATACCATCCCACCATATCACATCATAATCATTCTAATAGCATGTTGGCATAAGGTAAACCATTATAACTCATAGCTAATCAAGCATGGCACAAGCAACTATAATCTCTAAATGTCATTGCAAAATGTTTCCTTCATAATAGCTGACTCAGGACGATGAATCATCATATTTACAAAAACAAGAGAGGTCGAGTTCATACCAGCTTTTCTCATCTCAATAAGTCCATCATATATCATCATTATTGCCTTTCACTGCATACGACCGAGCGATGTGTATAATAATAAGAGTGCACGTGCATTGGACTAAGCTGGAATCGCAAGCATTCAACTCAAGAGAGAAGACAAGTAATATGGGCTCTAAGTTAACTAAACAATCATGCATATGAGAGCCACTAATCATTTTCAATATGGTCTTCTCGACCCCAAAAGAAAGAAAAGAAAATAAAACTATTTACAGGAAAGCTCCCAACAAGTAAGAAGAAGAACAAGAAATCTTTTGGATTTTCATTTTAATTTCTACTACAAGCATGGAAATTAAACTAACTAATTTTTGGTTTTCTTAAGGTTTATCAAACACACAAGAAGAAAACTAGAAAAGAAATTTAAACTAACATGGATAATACAATGAAAGAGTATGAGCACCGACGACTAGTGTGTGAACATGAATGTAAAGTCGGCAAGAAATATGTACTCCCCCAAACTTAGGCTTTTGGCCTAAGTTGGTCTAGTACCAAGGACCGCTTTGGCTGATATCCATAAGTGAAACTGGGTTGTCTTGAGATGCAGAGGCAACAACCTCTGAGAGCAGCAGCGTGTTGGTGAGCTGCCTCCATTCCCTCTCGTATTCAGCTGCTTCTTCCCTGGTGATAACATATCTTCCTCTTGCCTGATAATCAAAAAGGTAGGGAGCAGGAAGAGTAACAGGGACGACGTTGCATCTGTCATAGATTAGTCGATAATGGAGGAATTGTTTATTCCTCCCAAGAAAATGATGATCAAACATAGCTTCTTTATCCAAATAAACAGGAGGTACAATCATATCCCCTCTCGTGGAGCTATATTAAGAAAATTAGCCACACGGGTTGCATAAATTCCTCCAAAGAAATCACCCTTCTACTATTATTCTGCAACCTCGTTGCAACTATTGCCCCAAGTTATAACCTTTATAACTGACACAGCACTCTTGAGGACACAAAGATCAGGGGCACACATGTGACATACCTCGTCCTTACCGTTAATGCATCTACCAATAAAAAGAGCAAAGTAATGTATAGCAGGAAAATGAATGCTCCCTATGGTAGCTTGTGCTACGTCCCTAGATTCTCCCACGGTAATACTAGCAAGAAAGTCTCTAAATTCATATTTGGGAGGATCATTAATATTACCCCACTGCGGGAGTTTGCAAGCAGTTGTGAAATCCTCTAAATCCCTGGTATAAGATGTATCATAAATATCAAACATGACACTAGGATAATTACGCGTAGAATTATATTCGAACCTCCGCACAAAGGAATCAGTCAATTGATAATATTGAGGACACTTATCTTGTAAGAAATCCTCCAGCTCGGCATTACGCGCATATGCGTCAAATTCCTCCTTGAAGCCTGCTTCGACCAAAAAATCATAGGATGGCCACTCACAAGCCCGTACATTTGCGTCCCTTGGCAAATTAACATCTTGTTCACGTATAGCAATCCTTGGCCCTTTCTTTGCCAAGGAACCTCCTTGGTACAATCTTCTAAGCATATTTCTTTTTCTGAAAATTTCTGAAATTTTAGTAACTTCAAAATAAAAGTGAATAAAACTAAACAAGATTGATAGCAACTACTCCTACAAGTGCCTAGAGCCTATGTCATGCATTGGAATTGCTTGGGACCTCAAAAATTTAACATGCAAGCTCAAGAACATGGTCACCTATGCAGCAAAAATTTACAATGAATAAAGCACTAGAACAAAAACTAATTGGACCAATGGAGGAGTCACATACCAAGCAACAATCTCCCAAAGCAGTTTTGCGAATGGAGCTTTGAGCCAAGAGATCGAAAATCGCAGCAAAACGAGCTAGAACTCGTGCTTGAGCTGGATGGGGATTTTTTTGGGTAGAAGATGAAGTGTGTGGGTGCTAGCATGAGTGGAGGGGGGCCACCAGGGGCCCACGAGATAGGGCGCGCCCTCTGGGGGACGCCCTCTCTCTCGTGGCCTGGTGCTTGCCCTTCCTGAAGTGTTTTCAGTGCCTAAAATCCTCAAATATTCCAGAAAAAATCATACTAAGTTTGCAGGGCATTTGGAGCACTTTTATTTTCGGACTCTTTTTTAATGCATGGATAATTCAGAAAACAGACGGATAATACTATTTTGCTTTATTTATTCTAAATAACAGAAAGTAAAAAGAGGGTACATAAGGTTGTGCCTTCTAGTTTCATCCATCTCGTGATCATCAAAATGAATCCACTAACAAGGTTGATCAAGTCTTGTTAACAAACTCATTCGAATAACACGGAACGGAGAAATTTGAATAACACTAAGTTACCTCAACGGGATATGAAAATCCCCAACAATAAGAATATCATACTTTTTCTTGACGGTAGGGAGAGGAAATTCAAAACCTCAAAAATGATAGTTGGAACTTTTCAATAGAATTGATGCTATGAACTTGAGATTGTTTCCTCGGAAAGTGTCTTTGTATGCTCATTACCATTAACATGAAAAGTGACATTGCCTTTGTTGCAATCAATAATAGCCCCTGCAGTATTAAGAAAGGGTCTACCATGGATAATACACATACTATCGTCCTCGGGAATATCAAGAATAACAAAGTCCGTTAAGATAGTGACATTTGCAACCACAACAGGCACATCCTCACAAATACCGACATGTATAGCAGTTGATTTATCGGCCATTTGCAAAGATATTTCGGTAGGTGTCAACTTATTCAATTCAAGTCTACGATATAAAGAGAGAGGCATAACACTAACACCGGCTCCAAGGTCACATAAAGCAATTCTAACATAATTTCTTTTAATAGAGCAAGGTATAGTTGGAACACCCGGATCTCCAAGTTTCTTTGGTATTCCACCTTTAAAAGTGTAATTAGCAAGCATGGTGGAAATTTCAGCTTTCGGTATCTTTCTTTTATTTGTGATGATATCCTTCATATACTTAGCATAAGGATTTACTTTAAGCATATCAGTTAAGCGCATACATAAGAAAATAGGTCTAATCATTTCAGCAAAGCGCTCAAAATCCTCATCATCCTTTTACTTGGATGGTTTAGGAGGAAAGGGCATGGCTTTCTGAACCCATGGTTCCCTTTCTTTTCTGTGCTTCCTAGCAACAAAATCTCTCTTATCCTAACGTTGATTCTTTGATTGTTGGTTATCAAGATCAACAGCAAGTTCAATCTCTACATCATTGTTTTTGCTAGGTTGAGCATCAACATGAACATTATCATTAACATTATTACTAGGTTCATGTTCATCACTTGATTGTGTTTCAGCATCAGAAATAGAAATATCATTGGGATTCTCAGGTGTGTCTACGACAGGTTCACTAGAAGCATGCAAAGTCCTATCGTCTTTCTTTTTCTTCTTCTTAGAAGAACTAGGTGCCTCTAAATTATTTCTCTGAGAATCTTGCTCGATTCTCTTAGGGTGGCCTTCAGGATACAAAGGTTCCTGAGTCATTCTACCAGTTCTAGTAGCCACTCTAACAGCAAAGTCACTTTTATTATTTATTTCATCAAGCAAATCATTTTGAGATTTAAGTACTTGTTCAGCTTGAGTAGCAACCATAGAAGCATATTTGCTAACACGGTGAAGTTCATCTTTAACTCTAGCCAGATTATCACTTACACATCCTATCTCGAAAGCATTATTCTTTAACTCTCTACCAACATAAGCATTAAAACTTTCTTGTCTAGCCATAAAGTCATCAAATTCATCTAAGCATGGGCTATGAAATTTAGTAGAGGGTATTTCAACTTTATCATATCTATAGAGAGAATTTACCTTTACTACCTGTGTCGGGTTATCAAGACAATGTAGTTCTTCAGGCGGTATATTAAGACCATGAATTTCTTCAACAGGTGGTAAATTCTTAACATCTTCAGCTTTAATACCTTTTTATTTCATTTATTTCTTTGCCTCTTGCATATCTTGAGATGAGAAATAAAACACCTCTCTTCTTGAATGGGTTTAGGAATAGGCTCGGAGTTGGCTCAATTGGTTCAGAAATTACTTGAAACTGGCTCGGGAAGAGTCCAATTATTTTCATTAGTCAACATATTATTCAATAGTATTTCAGCTTAAATCATTGTTCTTTCCTGAAAACACAACCAGCACAACTATCCAAGTAGTCCTTGGAAGCATTGGTTAGTCCATTATAAAAGATATCAAGTATTTCATTTTTCTTAAGAGGATGATCAGGCAAAGCATTAAGTAACCGGAGAAGCCTCCCCCAAGCTTGTGGGAGACTCTCTTCTTTGATTTGCACAAAATTATATATTTCCATAAGGCAACTTGTTTCTTATGAGCAGGGAAATACTTAGCAGAGAAGTAATAAATCATATCCTGGGGACTACGCACACAACCAGGAGCAAGAGAGTTATACCAAGTCTTAGCATCACCCTTTAATGAGAACGGAAATATCTTAAGGATATATAAATAGCGAGACTTCTCATCATTAGTAAACAAGGTGGCTATATCATTCAACTTGGTGAGATGTGCCACAACAGTTTCAGATTCAAGGCCATAAAAAGGATCAGATTCAACTAAAGTAATAATATCAGGATCAACAGAGAATTCTTAATCCTTATCGGTAACATAGATAGGTGAAGTAGCAAAAGTAGGATCGGGTTTCATTCTAGCATTAAGAGACTGCTTCTTCCATTTAACTAATAATTTCTTAAGATCATTTCTATCATTGCAAGCAAGGATTTCCATAGCAGCTTTTTCATTCATAACATAACCCTTAGGAACAACAGTAATACATAATCATTGGGGAACCTTCATCATCACTATCATCGATAATAGGATCTTGATAATTTCATTCCCCTAACTCTAGCAAGTTGTTCATCTAGAAATTCACCTAATGGCAAAGTAGTATCATGCATGAAGTAGTTTCATCATGCATGGCGAAGTGGCATCATCAATAACATGCGACATATCGAATTCATAGCAGTAGCAGGTTTAGGTGTCGCAAGCTTACTAATAGCGGAAGGAGAATCTAGTGCAGGGCTAGATGGCAGTTCCTTACCTCCCTCGTAGTTGAGGGCAAAATCTTGGTCTTAGCGTCTTTCAAGTTCTTCATAGTGATCAATGAGATATAAATCCCAAGTGACTCGAGAGAATAGAGCTATGATCCCGACAGCGGCGCCAGAAATTAGTCTTGATAACCCACAAGTATAGGGGATCGCAACAGCTTTCGAGGGTAGAGTATTCAACCCAAATTTATTGATTCGACACAAGGGGAGCCAAAGAATATTCTTGAGTATTAGCAGTTGAGTTGTCAATTCAACCACACCTGGATAACTTAGTATCTGCAGCAAAGTGGTTAGTAGAAAAAGTGGTATGATAATAATGGTAACGGTAGCAAAAGTAAAGATAAATGTTTTGGGGTTTTTGTAGTAGTTGTAACAGTAGCAATGGAAAAGTAAATAAGCGAAGAACAATATGTGAAAAGCTCGTAGGCAATGGATCAGTGATGGATAATTATGTCGGATGCTATTCCTCATGCAATAGCTATAACATAGGGTGATATAGAACTAGCTCCAATTCATCAATATAATGTAGGCATGTATTTCGTAAATAGTCATACGTGCTTATGGAAAAGAACTTGCATGACATCTTTTGTCCTACTGTGACGCCCCAAGACCGGAGCTTCAGTTGCCTTCCAGGGTTTCCGAGTTTTGTCGTGTGTTTTGTTTGGTGTGTGCTTTCATCATGTCATCTCTAGCATTGCATCATGTCATCATGCCATCATATCATTAATTTTTGCAACTCTTCTAAATAAATTGTATGGATTTTTCGATCCATTTAAACCGAGGGATTCACATGGTGACTTCTCTTTATAACATATCCTCCCAATATTAGGGAGCTATATTAAAAATATTCCATTGTTTTGGAATCACCATAACACACTTGCAAAAATCCCATGCCCTTCTACTTCAAGTTTGGTTCCCAAACCTTGCCATTATTATTCTATCATTTTCCGGAGTTCCACCAAAATCCTCGGGTCATTTTGTTAAATTCCTCATATTTTTATGAGTCCGGAAAATAATCCCCATGTCCAAATTCTTTCCCTAACCCTCTCGTTCTTTTGTCTCTCTTTATTTATTTTTTTCTGCTATATATATATATATATAAGGAGAGAGGAGCCTCCCCGCGCCGGCCCAAGACCTTGGCCCAGCCGGCCTCTAGCCCAGCAGGCCAGCCTCCCTAGGCCGGTCCACCAAGGCCCATGGCCCAGCCGCCCCTGTCCTCTAACCCTAGCCGAGGGAGAGCTTTGCCCGATCCCCTCGTCCTCCTCCTAGCGCCGCTCCCTGCCTTCTCCCTCGTTCTCCCGCATCGCTCCCGATCCCCATCTCTCCCTCTCCTCTCTCGCGCCCGACCTCCTCCTCTCCCTCTCGTCCTCCCACACCGCCGCTACACTCGCACGCAGAGGGGCAGCGCCGCCCGCGCTCGATCCCCTCCTCCTTCCGATCCCCGCCTTCTCCCCTCGGCCTCCTTCCTCTCCTCCCTGGCGCCTCCAGGCCGGAGCCCCGTCGGTCTCCTCGCCGCCGGCCTCAACCTCCTCCCGCGCCCGGTCCCCTCGCCCTTGCCTCCTCCTCCGTTGGTGGAGACCACCAGGAGCCCGGAGTCCCCGCCGTCGAGCTCCATGGCCAGCACCACCGCCTCTCCTCTGCAGCTCCTCCTCCGCCTCGACCTCGCCGCCGGCAGCAGCAGGAACTGCTGCATCCTCTCGCCGTCCCGTGCAGTGCAGATCCACGCTGCCTGCTCCAGCTCGTGGATTCGCCGAGCCCTGCCATGGCTAAGGGTTTTTTTTGTGCATCGCCGGGAGCTCCTCTAAATGTTGCCCTGTTCACCGTTTTGCTGCTGCCGCACGGACGCCAAGACCAAGACCGCCCCGAGACCGACAAGTACCCCGACAAGCGACAAGTACCCCTTGGAGATGCCAAGATCGACTACACGATGATGCGACAAGTGTCCCGACGATCGCCAAGTACCTCTACCGTCGTCGCCGGAAGCGCCAAGTACCACTACGACCCGACGACCACCGAACCGGAAGCGACAAGTACCCCTACGCCGAAGACGCCAAGTCCGTTCGGGATTCTTCAAATACCGCTACCGTCGATCCGAACATCTACGAAAATGTGTACCACTACCGTCGACCCTCGAAGACCCGTGGACCCCGAACATCCACGGGACATGAACAACTACTTCCGATGGCGAGATGTACCACTACAAGCGAGCGTGAGCGTCTACTTCCTCTACCGTCGCCGTGTACCACTACTTCCCTCGGCGACCATCGAGCGTGAAACACTACTTCCTCTACTTCCCTCGGCGACCCGTGAGCGTCTACTTCCTCTCTGAAACTCGACCCGTCCCGTTTGAGCGTTCCGAAGGTATAACCCGTGGCGACCGCCATGTCGAATTGTTCTTGCGATGCCCTCTTTTGCCATGCCATCGTTCCGTGGGAACCCGGTAATAGGGAGCACCCCACCATCTTGCATGACTCGCTTCAGTCACGCTTTCCTTTGCACCGATATCTCGATTGAGTTATCGGAACCGATATGTTGCCGTGGCATCATTTTCGGATTCGTTGCCGTGGCACCCCTTTCTTCCACCACGGTGACATAATGCTTCATATCATGCTCCTGTCAACATTTTCATAAAATTGCATAAAACTTGCACATGTCATCCGCATCATGATAACAACATTTAAATGTTTAAAATTGTTGTTTGCATTAATTTGCTTAAATGCCATGCTAAAATGATTTATTTCATAACTAAATAACCGTAGCTCCATTTTAAATAATTTATATATGTATATGAGGTAGAAAAATGCCTAGTTTAACATGGTGTACTTGCTTTGCATGTTTAACAACTCTAAAATATGCTTTAGGTCAGATCTGTTCCAAATCCATAATATGCTCATGGGGATTTTCCGGAATTGTTGTTCGTTGTTTCCGGCCTCATTTAAACTTGCCTAGATAGGTAGTTTCTTTATGCTTCACCTCTTGCCATGTTTAACAACATTTAATATTGTTGAGTACCTAACCGAGAGAGAACTAAATAAGTGTTGTGGTGTTCCGTCAATATGCAACTCGTTGCATATTGGGCTCCATTTAACTTGTAGTTTTATTTGTGCTTATTGCCATGCCATGCCTCATTAAACCGGACATGCATCATATTTGTTTGTGCATCATGCCATGTTTATGTGTTGGTTGTTTACTATGCTGTTTGTTTGTTTCCGGTTCGTTTCTCTCGTTAGCTTCGGTTTCGTTCCGGAGTTGTGAGGATTCATTCGACTTCGTCTGTTTGTCTTCTTCATGGATTCGTTCTTCTTCCTTGCGGGATTTCAGGCAAGATGACCATACCCTCGAAATCACTACTATCTTTGCTTGCTAGATGCTCGCTCTTTTGCTATGCCTATGCTACGATGCCTACCACTTGCTATATCATGCCACCCACATTGCCATGTCAAGCCCCTAACCATCCTTTCCTAGCAAACCGTTGTTTGGCTATGTTACCGCTTTGCTCAGCCCTCTTATAGCGTTGTTAGTTGCGGTGAAGATGAAGTTTGTTCCTTGTTGGAACATGGAGGTGTGGTTCCTTGTTGGAACATGTTTACTTGTTGGGATATCACAATATTCTTATTTAATTAATGCATCTATATACTTGGTAAAGGGTGGAAGGCTCGGCCTTATGCAGTGTGTTTTGTTCCACTCTTGCCGCCCTAGTTTCCGTCATACCGGTGTTATGTTCCTTGATTTTGCGTTCCTTACGGTTGGGTGATTTATGGGACCCCTTGACGAGTTCGCTTTGAATAAGACTTTTCCAAAGAAGGCCCAACATTGGTTTTACCATTTGCCACCTAAGCCTTTTTCCCTTGGGTTCTGCAGACTCAAGGGTCATCTTTATTTTAACCCCGGGCCAGTTCTCCTCCGAGTGCTGGTCCAAACCAGAGCTTGATTCTTGGTGCCGCCCGAGGCAACTTGGGGTATCGTCGGTTGCCGTCGTAGTGTTCATCCGGTGTGCCACGAGACCGAGATATGTGCAGCTCCTATCGGATTTGTCGGCACATCCGGGCGGCTTTGCTGGTCTTGTTTTATTGTCGTCGAAATGTCTTGTAGTCCGGACTCGAGACTGATCGGGTCTTCGGTAGAAGGAATATCCTTCGTTGACCGTGAGAGCTTATAATGGGCTAAGTTGGGACACCCTGCAGGTATTATCTTTGGCCGTGCCCGCGGTTATGAGGCAGATGGGAATTTGTTAATGTCGGTTGTAGAAAACCGAAGTTGATCTTAATTAAAATGAACCAACGCGTGTGTAACCGTGATGGTCTCTTCTCGTGGAGTCCGGAAGTGAACACGTGTTGGAGTTATGTCGGCGTAAGTAGGAGTTCAGGATCACTTCTTGATCATAGTTGTTCGACCGTGCTTTTGCCTTCTCTTCTCGCTCTCTTTTGCGTATGTAGCCACCATATATGCTAGTCGCTTGCTGCAGCTCCACCTCACTACTCTGTCCTACCTTTAAGCTTAAATAGTCTTGATCTCGCGGGTGTGAGATTGCTGAGTCCCCGTGACTCACAGATACTTCAAACCAGTTTGCGGTGCCGATGAAACCGTGCAGGTGGCCTTTTGAGCTCAAGGAGGAGCTCAATGAAGATCTTGTTCTTTATGTCGTTTCGTTTCAGTTGTTCAGTAGTGGAGCCCAGTTGGGACGATCGGGGATCTGTGTAGCATTTGGGGTAGTCTTCTTTTATTTTGGTTCCGTAGTCGGACCTTGAGTGTATCTGTTTGATGTAATGTTTTACTCATGTATTGTGTGAAGTGGCGATTGTAAGCCAACTATGTATCTCTTTCCCTTATGTATTACATGGGTTGTGTGAAGATTACCTCACTTGCGACATTGCTTTCAATGCGGTTATGCCTCTAAGTCGTGCTTCGACACGTGGGAGATATAGCCGCATCGAGGCGTTATAAGTTGGTAATCGAGCCTTCCCGACTTAGGAGCCCCTACTTGATTGTTTCTTTGGCGTTGTTGAGTCTAGAACGGAAAATGTTTTGAGTCTTAGGATTATATATAGCGGAGTAGGATTCTTTTTACTCCTCGGTCCTTAAATCGCTCTGGTGAGGTATCTGGCGTAGAGTTTTGACTTTTCTCTCCTCAAATTTCACTAAATTTTTTAGGATCATGCGGGTATCTTGGAATCGTTCGATGGTTTTGTGACGAGAACATTGTTCTTGGTGCCTCGACATTTAGGGGTTGTGGCGGTGTCCCGGGAGTTGAGCTCCGAGGTGTTGTCGTCACAATTTTATCGTTGCGATTCTGGAATACCCGAGTTTTGCCGACATCGAAATCTCTTTTGTGCAGTTGTTGGTGAGATAACCTGATAGCCCGATCTTGTGGCGAGTGCGGGAGTATTGCCATGACTTGTATAACGGATGTTTTTGAAGGTCGAGGTACCACGATTTCGAGGATTTCTTGGTTATGTGTTGACGGATGGATACAATTGGATCTAGGTATTGTTAGTTTGGGTGATATATTTTGTGTCCCTGTATCCCCAACACCAGATTGCATAACCGAAAGTTTCGGGAGTTTACTGGTGGGAATTCTAGTAGCTTACGGGATATTCTTTCCGGCGGATGTATGATTTGAGATTGGGGTTCAACGTCTAGTGGTCCGCCCATTCACGGTCGATTCACGATGGTCGCGAGGCGTCTTAAAGAATCCTTGGCTATGCTGATTCGGGGCGTCTTGTTTGTCATTCGTGACGTCCGCTATCGTCGTGTCCGTGTGGGCCCCACCACGAAAACTTTGGGCGAAATCTCTATCATGTGTTTGTTCGGCTCATTCTTGAAGCCAATCCTTTGTTTTGTTTTGTTTTGTGGTATTGAGTTGCTTGAAGTCAAGTGTTGATTCCATACCTTCTTCTAAATGGTGTTCTCATATTTCTATGTGAATACTAATCCTTCTTGATCAATGAGCTTGTCATGTCAATTCTTTTCTCAACCGGTGTGCTTCTCTTCAAGTGGATCCGATCATTTTCAACATCTGCGAGATCAATTCTAAGTTTTCTCAACGGTGTTTGTTTCATCCGTCCCAAGTTGTCTTTGTTTTCCCGCCCTCCCACCCCTTTTTCTTCAAGGACTCAGATTTCTTAATCAAGTATCCATTTTATTGAGTGAAGTTTCTTCATTCTTTTCCTCAATGTTTTATCCGGTGATGCCTCATGAAGATGCTAAGGAAGCTTCAACCTTATCATTTTTCCATTCTAATTTTCTTTTCCGGTGGATTTAAGTCAAGTTTTCAGTGTTGATCGTATTCTTTTCATCGTTTCAAATGTTTTCTCTTGCTGGTGCACCTCTTAATCATTCACCTCTCGTTATTCAATTGTTCCGGAGTGTTGAAGATGTCTCAGAAGATTCTAGTTTCCATTCTCAATTCACTCAAGTTCTTTCGAGGATGCTATCTCATTCAAGCCATTTAATTCAACCGGTGCAATCTCTCTTTTCAAGCAATTGTTCAACGGTGGTTCTTTTGAGTGGGCCCTAACCCACAGGTCTTTTCCCAGGATCTTACCTAACTCTTCTAATTTTTCAAGAGCTATTCCCAAATTCTTTGCAAAGTTTGATGTAAGGATGAATTATCATCAGTCTTGGTTTTCTCCAAGATCTTTCAAATTCTTTTCATTGTTGGTTCTGAAGGAAATATGCCCTAGAGGCAATAATAATGTTATTATTTATTTCCTTATATCATGATAAATGTTTATTATTCATGCTAGAATCGTATTAACCGGAAACATAATACATGTGTGAATACATAAACCTACTGAGTGTCACTAGTATGCCTCTACTTGACTAGCTCGTTAATCAAAGATGGTTATGTTTCCTAACCATGAACAAGGAGTTGTTATTTGATTAACGGATCACATCATTGGTTGAATGATCTGATTGACATGACCCATTCCATTAGCATAGCACCTGATCGTATAGTTTGTTGCTAGTGCTTTTCTTCATGACTTATACATGTTCCTATGACTATGAGATTATGCAACTCCCGTTTGCCCGAGGAACACTTTGGGTGCTACCAAGCGTCACAACGTGGCTGGGTGATTATAAAGGTACATTACAGGTGTCTCCGAAGGTACATGTTGGGTTGGCATATTTGAGATTAGGATTTGTCACTCCGATTGTCGGAGAGGTATCTCTGGGCCCTCTCGGTAATGCACATCACATAAGCCTTGCAAGCATTGCAACTAAATGTGTTAGTTGTGAGATGATGTATTACGGAACGAGAAAAGAGACTTGCCAAGATGCGAGATTGAACTAGGTATTGGATACCGACGATCGAATCTCGGGCAAGTAACATACCGATGACAAAGGAACAACGTATGTTGTTATGCGGTCGACCGATAAAGATCTTCGTAGAATATGTAGGAGCCAATATGGGCATCCAGGTCCCGCTATTGGTTATTGACCAGAGAGGTGTCTCGGTCATGTCTACATAGTTCTCGAACCCGTAGGGTCCGCACGCTTAACGTTCGATGGCAGTTATTATGAGTTTATATGATATTGATGTACCGAAGGAGTTGAGTCCCGGATGAGATCGGGGACATGACGAGGAGTCTCGAAATGGTCGAGACGTAAAGATCGATATATTGGACGACTATATTCGGACATCGGAAGGGTTCTGAGTGATTCGGTATTTTCGAGTGCCGGGAGTTACGGGATTACGGGAGAAGTAATGGGCCTTGATGGGCTTTAGTGGGAAGAGGAAAAAAAAGGCTGCTGCGCCCCCTCCCTCTAGTCCGAATTGGACTAGGGAAAGGGGCCGCCACCTTCCTACTCCTCCTATTCCTTCTCCTTCCTCCCTCTTGGTGGACTCCTACTAGGACTTGGAAACCTAGTAGGACTCCACACCGGCGCCTAACCTTAGGGCCGCCACCCCTCCTTGCTCCTTTATATCACGGGGCAGGGGCACCCCAAAGACACACAAGTTGATCTACGGATCTTGCCTTAGCGTGTGCGGTGCCCCTTCCACCATATTCCACTTCGGTCATATCGTCAGCAGAGCTTAGGCGAAGCCTGCGTCGGTGGAGCATCAACATCGTCCCACGCCGTCGTCTTGTGGAACTCATCCCGACACTTTGCTGGATCGAGTCCGGGATCGTCATCGAGCTGAGCGTGTGCAGAACTTCGGAGGTGCCGTCGTTCGGTGCTTGGATCGGTCGGATCGTGGAGACGTCGACTACATCAACAGCGTTGTTATAACGCTTCCGCTTTCGGTCTCGAGAGTGCGTGGGCGGACACTCTCCCTCTCGTTGCTATGCCATCACCATGGTCTTGCGTGATCGTGGGAAAATTTTTGAAATTACTCGTTCCCCAACAAAGGCATCGAGCCTGGTTTTATGCGTTGATGTCATATGCACGAGTAGAACACAAGTGAGTTGTGGGCGATACAAGTCATACTACCTACCAGCATGTCATACTTTGGTTCAGCGGTATTGTGAGATGAAGCGGCCGGACCGACATTACGCGTGACGCTTACGCGAGACTGGTTTCACCGCTGTGAGCACTCGTTGCTTAAAGGTGACCGGCGGGTGTCTGTCTCTCTCACTTTAGTTGAACCGAGTGTGGCTACGCCCGTCCTTGAGAAGGTTAAACGGAGTCTATTTGACGAAATATCGTTGTGGTTTTGATGCGTAGGTAAAACGGTTCTTGCTCAGCCCGTAGCAGCCACGTAAAACTTGCAACAACAAAGTAGAGGACGTCTAACTTGTTTTGCAGGGCATGTTGTGATGTGATATGGTCAAGGCGTGATGCTATATTTTATTGTATGAGATGATCATGTTTTGTAACGAGTTATCGGCAATCGGCAGAGCCATATGGTTGTCGCTTTATTGTATGAAATGCAAGCGCCATGTAATTGCTTTACTTTATCACTAAGCGTAGCGATAGTCGTAGAAGCAATAGTTGGCGAGACGACAACGATGCTACGATGGAGATCAAGGTGTCGCGCCCGGTAGCGATGGTGATCATGGCGGTGCTTGGAGATGGAGATCACAAGCACAAAATGATGATGGCCATATCATATCACTTATATTGATTGCATGTGATGTTAATCCTTTATGCATCTTATCTTGCTTTGATTGACGGTAGCATTATAAGATGATCCTTACTAAATTATCAAGAAGTGTTCTCCTGAGTATGCACCGTTATGAAAGTTCTTCGTCTGAGACACCACGTGATGATCGGGTGTGATAGGCTCTACGTTCAAATACAACGGGTGCAAAACAGTTGCACACGCAGAATACTCAGGTTATACTTGACGAGCTATGCATATAAGATATGACCTCGGAACACGGAGACCGAAGGTCGGCGTGAATCATATAGTAGATATGATCAACATATTGATGTTCACCATTGAAACTACTCCATCACACGTGATGATCGGTCATGGTGTAGTTGATATGGATCACGCAATCACTTAGAGAATTGGAGGATATTTTTCTAAGTGGGAGTTCTTAAGTAATATGATTAATTGAACTTTAATTTATCATGAACTTAGTCCTGGTAGTATTTTGCAAATTATGTTGTAGATCAATAGCTCGCGTTGTTGCTTCCCTATGTTTTCATATGTGTTCCTAGAAAATTGTATTGAAAAATGTTAGTAGCAATGATGCGGATTGGATCCGTGATCCGAGGTTTATCCTCATTTGCTGCGCAGAAGAATTATGTCCTTAATGCACCGCTAGGTGACAGACCTATTTGCAGGAGCAGATGCGGGGCGTTATGAGCGTTTGGCTAGCTCAATATGATGACTACTTGATAGTTTAGTGCACCATGCTTAACGGCTTAGAATCGGGACTTCAAAGGCGTTTTGAGCGTCATGGACCATATGTGATGTTCCAGGAATTGAAGTTAATATTTCAAGCAAATACCGAGTTGAGAGATATGAAGTCTCCAACAAGTTCTATAGCTAAAAGATGGAGGAGAATCGCTCAACTAGTGAGCATGTGCTCAGATTGTGCGAGTACTTCAATCACTTGAATCAAGTGGGAGTTAATCTTCCGATAAGATAGTGATTGACAGAATTCTCTAGTCACCATCACTAAGTTAGTAGAACTTCGTGATGAACTATAGTATGCAAGGGATGACGAAAACGATTCCCGAGCTCTTCGTGATGTTGAAATCGACGAAGGTAGAAATCAAGAAAGAGCATCAAGTGTTGATAATAGACAAGACCACTAGTCTCAAGGAAAAGGGCAAAGGGAAGAAGGGGAACTTCAAGAAGAGCGGCAAGCAAGTTGCTGCTCGGTGAAGAAGCCCAAGTCTGGACCTAAGCACGAGACTAAGTGCTTTTGCTGCAATGGAACTGGTCACTAGAAGCGGAACTACCCCAAGTATTTGGCGGATAAGAAGGATGGCAAAGTGAACAAAGGTATATTTGATATACAGATTATTGATGTGTATTTTACTAGTGTTCGTAGCAACCCTCGGTATTTGATACTGGTTCAGTTGCTAAGAGTAGTAACTCAAACGGAGTTGCGTAATGAATGAAACTAGTTGAAGGGAAGCAACGATGAGTGTTGGAAGTAGTTCCAAGATTGATATGATCATCATCGCACACTCCCTATACTTTCGGGATTAGTGTTAAACCTAAATAAATGTTATTTGGCGTTTGCGTTGAGCATGAATATGATTTGATCATGTTTATTGCAATACGGTTATTCATTTAAGTAAGAGAATAAATTGTTGTTCTGTTTACATGAATAAAACCTTATATGGTTACACACCCAATGAAAATGGTTCATTGGATCTCGATAATAGTGATACACATATTCATAACATTGAAACCAAAAGATGCAAAGTTAATAATGATAGTGCAACTTATTTGAGGCCTTGCCGTTTAGGTCATATTGGTGTAAACGCATGAAGAAAACTCCATCTTGATGGACTTTTGGAATCACTTGATTATGAATCATTTGATGCTTGCGAACCGTGCCTTTTGGGCAAGATGACTAAAGACTCATTCTCGGAACAATGGAGCGAGCAAATGACTTATTGGAAATAATACATACCGATGTATGCGGTCCGATGAGTGTTAAAGCTCACGGCAAGTATCGTTATTTTCGACCTTCACAGATGATTTGAGCAGATATGGGTATATCTACTTGATGAAACACAAGTCTGAAACATTTGAAAAGTTCAAAGAATTTCAGAGTGAAGTGAAGAATCATCGTAACAAGAAAATAAAAGTTTCTACGATATGATCGCAGAGGAAAAATATTTGAGTTCTGAGTTTGGCTTTCAGTTAAAACAATGTGAAATAGTTTCACTACTCACGCCACCGAACACCACAACGAATGGTGTGTCCGAACGTCGTAACCGCGCTTTATTGGATATGGTGCGATCTATGATGTATCTTACCGATTTACCACTATCGTTTTGGGGTTATGCATTAGAGACAGCTGCATTCACGTTTAATAGGGCAACCATCTAAATCCATTGAGATGACACCGTATGAACTATGGTTTAGCAGTAAACCTAAGCTGTCGTTTCTTAAAGTTTGGAGTTGTGATGCTTATGTGAAAAGGTTTTCACCTGATAAGCTCGAACCCAAATCGGAGAAGTGCGTCTTCATAGAATACCCAAAAGAAACTGTTGGGTACACCTTCTATCACAGATCTAAAAGCAAAAACATTTGTTGCTAAAATGGATCCTTTCTAGAGAAGGGGTTTCTCTCGAAAGAAGTGAGTGGGAGGAAAGTAGAACTTGATGAGGTAATTGTACCTTCTCCCTTATTGGAAAGTTGTTCATCACAGGAATCAGTTCCAGTGATTCCTACACCAATTAGTGAGGAAGTTAATGATGATGATCATGAAACTTCAGATCAAGTTGCTACCAAACCTCGTAGGTCTTCCGAATAAGATCCGCACCGGTGTGGTGCGGTAATCCTATTCTAGAAGTCATGTTACTAGACCATGATGAACCTCGAACTATGAGGAAGCGATGATGAGCCCAGATTCAGCGAAATGGTTTGAGACCATCAAATCTGAGATGGGATCCATATATGAGAACAAAGTGTGGACTTTGATGGACTTGCTCAATGATCAGCAAGCCATGTTAAATAAATGGATCTTCAAGAGGAAGACGGACAACGATAGTAGTGTTACTATCTACAAAGCTCGACTTGTCACAAAAGGTTTTCGACAAGTTCAAGGAGTTGACTACAAATGTGATTTTCTCAAACTGTAGCGATGCTTAAGTCTGTCCGAATCATGTTAGCAATTGCCACATTTTATGAAATCTGGCAAATGGATGTCAAAACTACATTCTTTAATGGATTTATTAAAGAAGAGTTGTATATGATGCAATCCGAAGGTTTTGTCAATCCTAAAGGAGCTAACAAAATGTGCAAGCTCCAGTGATCCATCTATGGACTGGTGCAAGCATCTCGAGTTGGAATAAGCGCTTTGATAGTGTGATCAAAGCATATGGTTTTATACTGAGACTTTTGGAGAAGCCTTGTATTTACAAGAAAGTGAGTGGGAGCACTACAACATTTCGATAAGTATATGTGAATGACATATTGTTAATCGGAAATAATGTAGAATTATTCGCAAAGCATAAAGGAGTATTTGAAAGGAGTTTCTCAAAGAAGGACCTCGGTGAAGCTGCTTACATATTGAGCATCAAGATCTATAGAGATAGGTCAAGGCGCTTGATAAGTTTTTCAATAAGTACATACCTTGTCAAGATTTTGAAGTAGTTCAAAATGGAACAGCCAAAGAAAGAGTTCTTGCCTGTGTTACAAGGTGTGAGATTGAGTAAGACTCAAAATCCGACCACGGCAGAAGATAGAAAGAGAATGAAAGTCATTCCCTATGCATCAGCCATAGGTTCTATAAAGTATGTCATGCTGTGTACCAGATCTATTGCATACCCTACCACTATGCTTGGCAAGGAGTGCAATAGTGATCTAGGAGTAGATCAATGGACAGCGGTCAAAATTATCCTTAGTAGAATAAGGATATGTTTCTCGATTATGGAAGTGACAAAGGTTAGGCCGTAAAGGGTTACGTCGATGCAAGTTTTGACACCGATCTGGATGACTGTAAGTCACGATCTAGATACATATTGAAAGTGGGAGCAATTAGCTAGAGTAGCTCCGTGCAGAGCATTGTAGACATAGAGATTTGCAAAATACTTACGGCTCGAATGTGACAGACCCGTTGACTAAAATTATCTCACAAGCAAAACATGATCACACCTTAGTACTCTTTGGGTGTTAATCACATGGCGATGTGAACTAGATTACTGACTCTAGTAAACCCTTTGGGTGTTGGTCACATGTCGATGTGAACTATGGGTGTTAACCACATATAGATGTGAACTATTGATGTTGAATCACATGGCGATGTGAACTAGATTATTGACTCTAGTGCAAGTGGGAGATCAAGGAAATATGCCCTAGAGGCAATAATAATGTTATTATTTATTTCCTTATATCATGATAAATGTTTATTATTCATGCTAGAATCGTATTAACCGGAAACATAATACATGTGTGAATACATAAACCTCAGAGTGTCACTAGTATGCCTCTACTTGACTAGCTCGTTAATCAAAGATGGTTATGTTTCCTAACCATGAACAAGGAGTTGTTATTTGATTAACGGGATCACATCATTGGTTGAATGATCTGATTGACATGACCCATTCCATTAGCATAGCACCTGATCGTATAGTTTGTTGCTAGTGCTTTTCTTCATGACTTATACATGTTCCTATGACTATGAGATTATGCAACTCCCGTTTGCCCGAGGAACACTTTGGGTGCTACCAAACGTCACAACGTAATCGGGTGATTATAAAGGTACATTACAGGTGTCTCCGAAGGTACATGTTGGGTTGGCATATTTCGAGATTAGGATTTGTCACTCCGATTGTCGGAGAGGTATCTCTGGCCCTCTCGGTAATGCACATCACATAAGCCTTGCAAGCATTGCAACTAAATGTGTTAGTTGTGAGATGATGTATTACGGAACGAGAAAAGAGACTTGCCAAGATGCTGAGATTGAACTAGGTATTGGATACCGGCGATCGAATCTCGGGCAAGTAACATACCGATGACAAAGGGAACAACGATGTTGTTATGCGGTCGACCGATAAAGATCTTCGTAGAATATGTAGGAGCCAATATGGGCATCCAGGTCCCGCTATTGGTTATTGACCAGAGAGGTGTCTCGGTCATGTCTACATAGTTCTCGAACCCGTAGGGTCCGCACGCTTAACGTTTCGATGGCGGTTATTATGAGTTTATATGATATTGATGTACCGAAGGAGTTCGAGTCCCGGATGAGATCGGGGACATGACGAGGAGTCTCGAAATGGTCGAGACGTAAAGATCGATATATTGGACGACTATATTCGGACATCGGAAGGGTTCTGAGTGATTCGGTATTTTCGGAGGTACCGGGAGTTACGGGATTACGGGAAGTAATGGGCCTTGATGGGCTTTAGTGGGAAGAGGAAAAAAAGGCTGCTGCGCCCCCTCCCTCTAGTCCGAATTGACTAGGGAAAGGGGGCCGCCACCTTCCTACTCCTCCTATTCCTTCTCCTTCCTCCCTCTTGGTGGACTCCTACTAGGACTTGGAAACCTAGTAGGACTCCACACCTGCCGCGCTAACCCTAGGCCGCCACCCCTCCTTGCTCCTTTATATCTGGGGCAGGGGCACCCCAAAGACACACAAGTTGATCTCGGATCTTGCCTTAGCCGTGTCGGTGCCCCTTCCACCATATTCCACTTCGTCATATCGTCAGCAGAGCTTAGGCGAAGCCCCGCGTCGGTGGAGCATCAACATCGTCCTGCACGCCGTCGTCTTGTGGAACTCATCCCGACACTTTGCTGGATCGGAGTCCGGGATCGTCATCGAGCTGAACGTGTGCAGAACTCGGAGGTGCCGTGACGTTCGGTGCTTGGATCGGTCGGATCGTGGAGACGTCGACTACATCAACAGCGTTGTTATAACGCTTCCGCTTTCGGTCTACGAGAGTACGTGGACGGACACTCTCCCCTCTCGTTGCTATGCCATCACCATGGTCTTGCGTGATCGTAGGAAAATTTTTGAAATTACTACGTTCCCCAACAGGTTCAACCTTTCTAATTTTCATTCCGGAATGCTTCAACAATTCATGGTGGTGTTTCTCGTCGTCATTCTCGAATTTTTAAGACCGAAGAAGGATTTCTCCTAAATCTTGCTCTATTCTCTTCAAGATTCATGGTTCTAGCTTGATGCCATCCTCTCATAATTGTCTTGATTGTGAGAATTCTTTTCATCCATCCGGAGCAATTCAGGAGTCTTTTCAGTTTGATTCTTCTGAGCCCATCATCTCAGAATTATTCATTCCAGCTTTCAGCTCTCGTTCTCCAAATCATACCGGTGCATCGTCGAAATATCCTCTAATCAGTTCATGATCTCTTCGTTCTAATGTATCTAAATTTTGTCAAGCATCCTTATTCGTTTTACAATTCTATCCGGTGAATTGTGCCTTTGCTACGTTCATTCTCAATTATTACGGTGGTTTGTTCAAGAGTTCTCTTCCTTCGTTATCATATAGACTCATTCGTTCTTTCCAATCCTACCGGTGGTTCGTTGAAGACCTTCTCAAGTTTGCGCCATATCTTTCTTAATCCTTTCTACGGGAATAAGTAGTATGCCAAATCCATTGCTTGTCATCAATTTAATTGGTGAAGGATCAGCATAATGTAATTCTTATTCTTGTTCCATCGAGTAAATTCAATTCCTTATTCCGGAGGTTCATCAAAATTCTTGGTTTCATTTATTCATTTTTCTTTCCGGAGTTCCAAGTTTTCTCGCCTATATCATTTCAAAGCTTCATCTTGTCACTGCAAGGCTTCACATTGTGTTGTCAACTTCTCTTTCTTTTATCATCCTTTTGTTTACCGGAGTTCTTCATGGAGGCTCTACATGATGGTTCGTCAAGGATTCTTTTCATTCTTCAATTGTTCATCAAGATTTCTCGCGGAGTTAAGATCTGTCAAGCCATACTCAAAATTGAACAGGGTGTTCCAACACATGTTTTGTTTTGAGGAGTTCAAACATTCTTCTTCTTGCATTCCGAAGTGCAATTCTTTCGATCTTATCTTTTGAGGTGGTGTTATGTCATTCTCGACAATTTGAGTTCGTGTTTCATGATTGGTCAAGAATGATATATTTTAAATCCATCAATCTCTTCATTGGAGTTATCTTGGGCTATATTTCACCTAAAGCTTTCCCTAAGGATTGTGGCTATTTATGGTGCTTATAAATGACCCAAGTTCTTCATTTGTCCTCTCGGTGAAATAAGTTTCTCGTCTCCTTGTTGATATAAATCCAATCATTTGTTTTCGTTAGTGGCAGAATTTCACCTCATAATTTTGAGATATTTTCATAAGCCCACTACAAGCTTATCCTTACCGTTGTTGTTTTTCAAACAACTCCGTTCTATCCTTCTTTTTAACGGTGCTTTCCAAACTCATTTGTGGTAGAAGTTGTTTTTTTCTTCTCCGTCCCTTTATCCCAACAATCTAGATTCTATTCTTTCGTTTCCGGAGGCATTGTGATGTTGCTCTCTTCACCCATAACCTCGTTTTGTAAAGATCATGTTCTTTTCCTTGCTTATCCATTTAACCGGAGTGTCATGTTTTCATTCGAGTTCTCTCATCTTATCAAGTTTTGCCTGCTTCCTCAACCGGAGAGCTGTCTGAAATCTTTCTTACCCCTTGTGCCATTCTTTCAATAGTTCCGGAGGCAGTGTGTTGTTGATTTCATCAACTATCATCCCATCTTCTCAAGTTCATGATTCTAATTCCTCCCATTTTTAGTCGGAGTGCTGCACAAATTTTATCAATCTTATTCCTTGTCTATCTAGTTTTAACCGGAGTGGTTTCAGTATTTATCTTATCACTAAACCTCTTGGTTTTCGTCGTATCCCTTGTTCCTCTTTTCTAACAGAGTGTTTACAACTTTCTTCATCTTCGTTGTTTTCTTTCTTTCATTTTGTTCAACCTCTCAAGGTTCTTTGGTTTCATTCGTTTGTCAAAGAAGCAACTTTGTTTTACCTCTTCCTCTTCCGCTTTTCTCCGGTGCCATCCTAGATCTCGGGACGAGATCCTCTCGTAGTGGTGGAGTGTTGTGACGCCCCAAGACCGGAGCTTCAGTTGCCTTCCAGGGTTTCCGAGTTTTGTCGTGTGTTTTGTTTGGTGTGTGCTTTCATCATGTCATCTCTAGCATTGCATCATGTCATCATGCCATCATATCATTAATTTTTGCAACTCTTCTAAATAAATTGTATGGATTTTTCGATCCATTTAAACCGAGGGATTCACATGGTGACTTCTCTTTATAACATATCCTCCCAATATTAGGGAGCTATATTAAAAATATTCCATTGTTTTGGAATCACCATAACACACTTGCAAAAATCCCATGCCCTTCTACTTCAAGTTTGGTTCCCAAACCTTGCCATTATTATTCTATCATTTTCCGGAGTTCCACCAAAAATCCTCGGGTCATTTTTGTTAAATTCCTCATATTTTTATGAGTCCGGGAAAATAATCCCCATGTCCAAATTCTTTCCCTAACCCTCTCGTTCTTTTGTCTCTCTTTATTTATTTTTTTCTGCTATATATATATATAAGGAGAGAGGAGCCTCCCCGCGCCGGCCCAAGACCTTGGCCCAGCCGGCCTCTAGCCCAGCAGGCCAGCCTCCCTAGGCCGGTCCACCAAGGCCCATGGCCCAGCCGCCCCTGTCCTCTAACCCTAGCCGAGGGAGAGCTTTGCCCGATCCCCTCGTCCTCCTCCTAGCGCCGCTCCCGCCTTCTCCTCGTTCTCCCGCACGCTCCCGATCCCCATCTCTCCTCTCTCTCTCGCCCGACCTCCTCCTCTCCCTCTCGTCCTCCCACACCGCTTCACTGCAGACGCAGAGGGCAGCGCCGCCAGCCTTCGATCCCTCCTCCTTCCGATCCCCGCCTTCTCCCTCGGCCTCCTTCCTCTCCTCCTGGCGCCTCAGGCCGGAGCCCGTCGGTCTCCTCGCCGCCGCCTCAACCTCCTCCCGCGCCGGTCCCTCGCCCTTGCCTCCTCCTCCGTTGGTGGAGACCACCAGAGCCCGGAGTCCCCGCCGCCGAGCTCCATGGCCAGCACCACCGCCTCTCTCTGCAGCTCCTCCTCCGCCTCGACCTGCCACGGCAGCAGCAGAACTGCTGCATCCTCTCGCCGTCCCCGTGCTAGGGACCAGATCCACGCTGCCCTGCTCCAGCTCGTGGATTCGCCGAGCCCTGCCATGGCTAAGGGTTTTTTTTGTGCATCGCCGGGAGCTCCTCTAAATGTTGCCCTGTTCACCGTTTTGCTGCTGCCGCACGGACGCCAAGACCAAGACCGCCCCGAGACCGACAAGTACCCCGACAAACGACAAGTACCCCTTCGGAGATGCCAAGATCGACTACACGATGATGCGACAAGTGTCCCGACGATACGCCAAGTACCTCTACCGTCGTCGCCGGAAACGCCAAGTACCACTACGACCCGACGACCACCGAACCGGAAACGACAAGTACCCCTACGCGCGAAGACGCCAAGTCCGTTTCGGGATTCTTCAAGTACCGCTACCGTCGATCCGAACATCTACGAAAATGTGTGTACCACTACCGTCGACCCTCGAAGACCCCGTGGACCCCGAACATCCACGGGACATGAACAACTACTTCCGATGACGAGATGTACCACTACAAACGAACGTGAACGTCTACTTCCTCTACCGTCGCCGTGTACCACTACTTCCCTCAGCGACCATCGAACGTGAAACACTACTTCCTCTACTTCCCTCGACGACCCGTGAACGTCTACTTCCCTCTACGAAACTCGACCCGTCCCGTTTGAACGTTCCGAAGGTATAACCCGTGACGACCGCCGTGTCCGAATTGTTCTTGCGATGCCCCTCTTTTGCCATGCCATCGTTCCGTGGGAACCCGGTAATAGGGAGCACCCCACCATCTTGCATGACTCGCTTCCGTCACGCTTTCCTTTGCACCGATATCTCGATTGAGTTATCGGAACCGATATGTTGCCGTGGCATCATTTTCGGATTCGTTGCCGTGGCACCCCTTTCTTCCACCACGGTGACATAATGCTTCATATCATGCTCCTGTCAACATTTTCATAAAATTGCATAAAACTTGCACATGTCATCCGCATCATGATAACAACATTTAAATGTTTAAAATTGTTGTTTGCATTAATTTGCTTAAATGCCATGCTAAAATGATTTATTTCATAACTAAATAACCGTAGCTCCATTTTAAATAATTTATATATGTATATGAGGTAGAAAATGCCTAGTTTAACATGGTGTACTTGCTTTGCATGTTTAACAACTCTAAAATATGCTTTAGGTCAGATCTGTTCCAAATCCATAATATGCTCATGGGGATTTTCCGGAATTGTTGTTCGTTGTTTCCGGCCTCATTTAAACTTGCCTAGATAGGTAGTTTCTTTATGCTTCACCTCTTGCCATGTTTAACAACATTTAATATTGTTGAGTACCTAACCGAGAGAGAACTAAATAAGTGTTGTGGTGTTCCGTCAATATGCAACTCGTTGCATATTGGGCTCCATTTAACTTGTAGTTTTATTTGTGCTTATTGCCATGCCATGCCTCATTAAACCGGACATGCATCATATTTGTTTGTGCATCATGCCATGTTTATGTGTTGGTTGTTTACTATGCTGTTTGTTTGTTTCCGGTTCGTTTCTCTCGTTAGCTTCGGTTTCGTTCCGGAGTTGTGAGGATTCATTCGACTTCGTCCGTTTGTCTTCTTCATGGATTCGTTCTTCTTCCTTGCGGGATTTCAGGCAAGATGACCATACCCTCGAAATCACTACTATCTTTGCTTGCTAGATGCTCGCTCTTTTGCTATGCCTATGCTACGATGCCTACCACTTGCTATATCATGCCACCCACATTGCCATGTCAAGCCCCTAACCATCCTTTCCTAGCAAACCGTTGTTTGGCTATGTTACCGCTTTGCTCAGCCCCTCTTATAGCGTTGTTAGTTGCAGGTGAAGATGAAGTTTGTTCCTTGTTGGAACATGGAGGTGTGGTTCCTTGTTGGAACATGTTTACTTGTTGGGATATCACAATATTCTTATTTAATTAATGCATCTATATACTTGGTAAAGGGTGGAAGGCTCGGCCTTATGCCTGGTGTTTTGTTCCACTCTTGCCGCCCTAGTTTCCGTCATACCGTGTTATGTTCCTTGATTTTGCGTTCCTTACGGTTGGGTGATTTATGGGACCCCCTTGACAGTTCGCTTTGAATAAGACTTTTCCAGCAAGGCCCAACATTGGTTTTACCATTTGCCACCTAAGCCTTTTTCCCTTGGGTTCTGCAGACTCAAGGGTCATCTTTATTTTAACCCCGGCCAGTTCTCCTCCGAAAGTCTTTGGTACAAACCAGAGCCACTTGCGGTGCCGCCGAGGCAACTTGGGGTATCGTCGGTTGCCGTCGCGTAGTGTTCATCCGGTGTGCCCGAGACCGAGATATGTGCAGCTCCTATCAGGATTTGTCGGCACATCCGGCGGCTTTGCTGGTCTTGTTTTATTGTTTGTCGAAATGTCTTGTAGTCCGGGACTCGAGATCGATCGGGTCTTCCCGGTAGAAGGAATATCCTTCGTTGACCGTGAGAGCTTATAATGGGCTAAGTTGGGACACCCTGCAGGTATTATCTTTCAAAGCCGTGCCCGCGGTTATGAGGCGAGATGGAATTTGTTAATGTCCGGTTGTAGAAAACCCGGTTGATCTTAATTAAAATGCACCAACCGCGTGTGTAACTGTGATGGTCTCTTCTCGTGGAGTCCGGGAAGTGAACACGGTGTTGGAGTTATGTCTGACGTAAGTAGGAGTTCAGGATCACTTCTTGATCATAGTTGTTCGACCGTGCTTTTGCCTTCTCTTCTCGCTCTCTTTTGCGTATGTAGCCACCATATATGCTAGTCGCTTGCTGCAGCTCCACCTCACTACTCTGTCCTACCTTTAAGCTTAAATAGTCTTGATCTCATGGGTGTGAGATTGCTGAGTCCCGTGACTCACGAGATACTTCCAAACCAGTTTGCAGTGCCGATGAAACCGTGCAGGTGGCACCCGAGCTCAAGGAGGAGCTCAATGAAGATCTTGTTCTTTGTGTGGTTTCGTTTGGTTGTTCAAGAGTGGAGCCAGTTGGGACGATCGGGATCCGTGTAGCATTTGGGGTAGTCTTCTTTTATTTTGGTTCCGTAGTCGGACCTTGAGTGTATCTGCTTGATGTAATGCTTTACTCATGTATTGTGTGAAGTGGCGATTGTAAGCCAACTATGTATCTCTTTCCCTTATGTATTACATGGGTTGTGTGAAGATTACCTCACTTGCGACATTGCTTTCAATGCGGTTATGCCTCTAAGTCGTGCTTCGACACGTGGGAGATATAGCCGCATCGAGGGCGTTATACCTACCCTCCCGTTGTAGCGGGGTCCTTACGGAAACTAAGGGATATTAAGGCCTCCTTTTAATAGAGAACCAGACCAAAGCATTAACACATAGTGAATACATGAACTCCTCAAACTACGGTCATCACCGAGAAGTATCCCGATTATTGTCACTTCGGGGTTGTCGGATCATAATACATAATAGGTGACTATAGACTTGCAAGATAGGATCAAGAACACACATATATACGTGAAAACATAATAGGTTCAGATCTGAAATCATGGCACTCGGGCCCTAGTGACAAGCAATAAGCATAGCAAAGTCATAGCAACATCAATCTCGAACATAGTGGATACTAGGATCAAACCCTAACAAAACTAACTTGATTACATGGTAAATCTCATCCAACCCATCACCTCCAGCAAGCCTCACGATGGAATTACTCACGCATGGCGGTGAGCATCATGAAATTGGTGATGGAGGATGGTTGATGATGACGACGACGACGAATCCCCTCTCCGAGCCCCGAACGGACTCCAGATCAGCCTCCCGAGAGAGATTAGGGCTTGGCGGCGGCTCAGGTCGTGAAACGCGATGAAACTTTCTCTCGATTTTTTTCTCCCAAGACGGAATATATGGAGTTGGAGTTGAGGTCGGAGGAGGTCCAGGGGCCCACGAGATAGGAGGCAGCGCCCTAGGGAGGGCACCACTGCCTCGTGGACAGGCTGTGGGCCCCCTGGCATTAATTCTTTCGCCAAAATTTTATAAATTCCAAAAGTTCCTCCGTGGATTTCCAGGACATTCCGAGAACTTTTCTTTTCTACACATAAAACAACATCATGGTAGTTTTGCTGAAAACAGCATCAGTCCGGGTTAGTTTCATTCAAATCATGCAAGTTAGAGTCCAAAACAAGGGCAAAAGTGTTTGGAAAAGTAGATACATTGGAGACGTATCATTCATCACCAAAAGAAAATTGAGTATCGGGTATGGGCACTCCCCTTGGCTTGGGCCAAGCTTGGGGGAGGTGCCCCGGTATCATATCACCTCCACTATCTTTTGCCTTTACTTATCTTAGTTCGATCCATAGTTACCTTTTGCTTTAGATGAATAAAAGTTTAGTTCGATCCTTTCTTTTTTTAGAGTTTTCTTAGTGATCTATCCTTATAGTCGTGTGCGAGGTATATAATAAAGTTAGTTTGAGTTTAGCTTTCTTTACTTTCTTGTTCCAATAAAAAGAAAGGAAATAAATGAAAAAGATCATATGCTAATCTTATGGTAAGTAATGACATCACATAAGGAAAAGTATAAGTAGAAAATTTTATTAGAGATTGAAAAACATAGCATTGGTCAATGATGCAACTCATGAAAGAATTAATAAGGGAAGAGAAGATTCACATACAAATACACTATCCTGGAAATCTTTTGTGATTGTGAGCCCCCATCAAAATATTATATGCCAAAATTGTTGACGTTGGACAAGGAAGACAATGTAATGATTTAAGTTTGTTCATATTCACATATAAGTTATATTGTCATAGATCCTTCAACGTGTGGTGCCTGCCCCCCATCTTTGCTAACCAAAAACTCCGCACCAAGTAGACATACTACTTGTGCATCCAAAAACCCTTAAACCCAAATCTTATTTTCAAGAGTCCACCATACCTACCTAAGGATTGAGTAAGATCCTTCAAGTTGTCATCGGTGCAATAAGGCAATAAAAATTTCTTCTAAAAGTGTGAGGTCATTTAGTAAGAGCAAATTGATCGTTGTACGAACTTGTGAAGGTATAGAATAAAAGCGATAGACTGCATAATAAAGGTTGCCATCACAAGCGGCAATATAACGTGGCGTTCTTTTGCACTAAGGGGTTGAGCATATAAACAAATAAGCGCATGGCAACCTCTGCTTCCCTCTGCGAAGGGCCTATCTTTTACTTTATGTATTTACTTTTATGCAAGAGTCAAAGTTTTTCTCTCTATTACTTTTTATTTTTCTCCTTTGGCAAGCATCATGTAGTGAGGAAAGATCTAGGCACATATGTCCAGTTGAATATGGGTAGCATGAGTTATTATTGTTGACATCACCCTTAAGGTGAATACATTGGGAGGCGAAACTATAAGCCCCTATCTTTCTATGTGTCCGGTTGAAACGTTTTGCTCATGCGTATGCGGTGAGTGTTAGCAATCATAGAAGACTATATGATGGTTGAGTATGTGGACTTGCCTAAAGGCTCTGATACATGACCCTTCCTGAAAAGATGATGAATTGTAGTTGCAAAGCTAACTGAGAACATAGTTTGTTGGTTTCCAATAGAGTTTATGCTTTACACTTCGATAGTGTGATGAATTGCTACTTATTCATGAGAAGTCTATGATAAAAGTTATATGCTAAAAGTTTTATGTTAAAGTTTGTTGTTGTTATAATAATTCACATGATGCCCGTATTTTGTTTTTAACGACACCTCTCTCTCTAAGCATGTGGACATGTTTTTCGATTTCGGTTTTCGCTTGAGGACAAGCGAGGTCTAAGCTTGGGGGAGTTGATACGTCCATTTTGCATCATGTTTACCTACTGTTATTTATATAGTCTTTATGCATAATAATGCTTTTTGGAGTAATTCTAATGCCTTTTCTCTCATAATATGCAAGGTTCACACAAAGAGGGAGAATTCAGTCAACTGGAAATCTGGACCTGAAAAAGCTACGTCAGGCTACCTATTCTGCACAACTCCAAATGAGCTGAAACTTCACGGGAAATGGAACAAATAAGAAATACTAGAGCAAATAACCACCGGAGGGGGCCACCTTGTGAGCACAAGACACCAGGGCGCGCCTGGCCCCCCAGGCGCGCCCTGGTGGGTTGTGCTCAGCCCAGCCCACCTCCGGTGCCCATCTTCTGGTACATAAGTCATTTTGACCTAGAAAAAATAAAGGGAGGATTTTCGGGACGGAGCGCCGCTGTCTCGAGGTAGAACTTGGGCAGGAGCACTTTTGCCCTCCGGCGAAGCGATTCCGCCGGGTGAACTTCCCTCCTGGAGGGGGAAATCATCATCATCATCATCACCAACAAAGCTCCCATCTTGGGGAGGGCAATCTCCATCAACATGTTCAACAACACCATCTCCTCTCAAACCCTAGTTCCTCTCTTGTGTTCAATCTTTGTACCGGAACTATAGATTGGTGCTTGTGGGTGACTAGTAGTGTTGATTACATCTTGCAGTTGATTACTATATGGTTTATTTGGTGGAAGATTATATGTTCAGATCCAATATGATATTTAATACCCCTCCAATCTTGAGCATGTTTATCAGTCGTGACTAGTTACTTTTGTTCTTGAGGTCATGGGAGAAATCATGTTGCAAGTAATCATGTGAACTTGATATGTGTTCGATATATTGATAGTATGTATGTTGTGATTCCCTTAGTGGTGTCATGTGAACGTCGACTACATGACACTTCATAATATTTGGGCCTAACACTACTAGGGAAAACCTTATACACATAATCCTACCAGCAGCGCGCATTAAAACAAAGCGTTGCTGCTATCTAGCAATAGTATCGTGCCGCAAAAGCTACTGCTGAAATAAAAGTAGCGAGCGCGCTGCATTAAGCCACGCTCTGCTATAATTGCCATGACCTTACCGCCAAGCTAGGTATAGTGGTAGCACCTTATTCCAAACATTGCTACTACTATTTATCTTAGTTGTATTAGTGATGTTATATGTATGCTACTATTCGAGATATATCAGTGATAGTATTCAAAGATGTACGGATGCAAGAGATGATTTAGTTTTGCTTATTGAATGCATGCTAATTTGAATACTAAAATTGGAGATAATTGAATGCTCAAATTGGAGATAATTGAATGACATTTCAGGTTGACTTTAAGTCTGTCAGGACTCCACCATACATGAGAGAAGACGAATGTCGACTGTTGTCATGGGGGTCGTTCATCCTCTTCTTTCTCATGATAGACCTTTTGGTAATGCACGGGAAGGAAGGGAGGAATGACCATCACCGACGGTCACAAATGTCAGAGAGGAATCAGTGAGGGAGTGTGTCCACCATATATGAGAGAGGACGAAGAATCCCGACTGTTGTCGTGGGGGTCGTTTCTCCTTCTTCTCCTTCTGCTAGACCTTTGTTATGCACTAGGGGAAGGAGGAGTAACGACCATCACCGACGGTCGCAAATGTCACAGAGGAATCAGTGAGGGAGAGTCTCCACCATATATGAGAGGATGAAAAATCCCGACTATTGTCGTGGGGGTCGCTTCTCCTTCGTTCCCGTGTGCTAGACATTTTGGTGTAATGCACTCGGGGACGAAAGGAGGAGCGACCATCACCAACGGTCGAATGTATACACCACGTGAGCTGAGAGTTTTCAAGAAAAGACTCGACAGACCAATAGTCAACCCGTGATGAATAATAATGATCTAATTTAGTTTTTGAAGTACATATATTTAATTGTACAAGTTTAATATTTGAATTATGAACATAGGAAATGTCGTCGATGTCGTCATCGGACGACGAAAGTCTCCTGACGGAGTGCGACTGGTGCGGCGACGACCGGGGTCTGTGCGACGGGCCTCACCTGGTAGAAGGTCGATGCTTCAGCATTAAGCTCCAGGAGACCTTCGATGTTGAAACGGTACGCAAGGACGACAAGTGTAATTTTCGTCTTTTACAATTCGACTAGCTTATCCCATGCCATGCAAGACGCTATGTCTTGGGGAGGATGGATTTTTAAGATCATGAAAGTATGGAAACAAAGATAATTCACCTAAGGACCCATCATGGTATGGATCTTGATGTAAATCTATATAATTCTGAGAGCGTTACCCATTTTGGTTGCCCGAATTGGGATGCACTTTGCAAGATGTATGATTTTCATGAGGGTATGCTTGTCACCATGAATCTTGGCGTTCCTGACATCGCCCAAGACAATATGGACATTTGTGTCCTTGTTGATACACTTCCAATTCTACCGCTATGTGAGTTTCTCAAACATAGTTATTAGGTAATTTATATTGTTTATTTCAAAATAGTTGACATCTTATTTCCATTGATAGCTTATTTTCATTCTTCAAATAATGTGCGGAAGATGGTAGACAGAACCTACTACACGATGGCTCAGAATTAACTTATCAGGAGAAAAATCATCTGATCTCATTTATTACTGATCTTGAGAATTACAATATCTATTATCAAACTCCTCCACATTATGGTCAATACGTGCCACTAGTGCACGTGTTGAACTACGGTAACATCCATGGAGATTTCATGGTAAGATTTTTTACTATTACAACATCCGTGCATCTTTTGGATAAATTCTTCTAAAACTCAACTACATTGCTAACTACGAAGCTATTACTATGTTTTTCAACAGAAAATCCCGAAGGATTGTGTGCCTCATCTGATGTTTCCGAATGGTCGCCTTGATGTTTTAAACTTATGGCCAGGTCATCCGACGAATCACTCCTGTTCATACTGGATTTCTAAAACCGATGAAGATATGACAATCAAATATTGGAAAAAATGTATGGTCAATCGTAGGGAGCTACTTGGAAGCAACATTGTGCGAAGCGCAAGATTTGGAGACAGGATAATCCCCATTTTCCATAATGGAGAGTCGGGGCCTATCTTGTTTTATGCTACTTTACCTAAGAGAAGGTAGTAGGTCCTATAAAAGAGGAGTAGGTCTTAGGTACAATGTGTTATTATGTGCTACAATGTGTTAGCTAGAGTTGATGATGATGATCATGAGGAGTTGTTATATGACAATGAGGAGTTGTTATATGACAATGATGATTATGAGGAGTTGTTATATGACAATGATGTATTATATGATGATAAGTTGTTAATGAGATGATGAGGATGATATGATGATGATGATGATGATGTAAAAACAATCTCTAAATTGCTACTGTATGAAAACTTGTATAATGGTGTATGAATACGACATAAAAAGAAAAAGGAAATAGAATATGCAATAATAGTAGTAGCGCGAGCACAAAGGCGCGCTGCTAGAAATTACCAGTAGCGCTTTATACAAACTGTGCTACTACTAAGCACGATATAGCGATAGAACGCAGTAAGCCCGCTCATCGCTAACCTTTAGTTAGAAGGCCAGACGTGTCGAGCACGCACCCGTGCTCTTGATAGGCCAAAACCAGCCATCTGCTAGGCTTTTCCCTAGCAGTGTAAGGGAATGCATGTGGAGTAGTAATTAGATGATGGGTTGCGAGAGTGACAGAAGCTTAAACCCTAGTTTATGCGCTATTCCGTAAGGGACCGATTGGATCCAAAAGTTTAATGCTATGGTTAGAATTTATTCTTAATACTTTTCTCATAGTTGCGGATGCTTGCGAGGGGGTTAATCATAAGTAGGAGGTTTGTTCAAGTAAGAACGACACCTAAGCACCGATCCACCCGCATGTCAAATTATCAAAGTAGCGAACACGAATCGAATCAACATGATGAAAGTGACTAGATGAAATTCCTGTGTACCCTCAAGAACGCTTTGCTTATTATAAGAGATCGTTTTGGTCTGTCCTTTGCCTCAAAAGGATTGGGCTACCTTGCTGCACTTATGTTACTACTATCATTACTTGCTCGTTACAAATTATCTTGCTATCAAACTACTCTATTACTTAAAATTTGAGCGCTTCCAGACAATACCTTGTTGAAAACCATCTGTCGGCTCTCGGTCTCGTACCACCATCGAGGAAACAAACTTTGGTCATCATCGCCATAGGAGTTTGGGCAAGCCACACCTTCACCATTGGACCCGGCATGCGGATTCACGCCAGGCTTCAGCCTCCCATGTAGCTACGCTCCGATGAGTCAATTCACGATCTCTTTGCATCAACCCACAAGGATGAGGAAAGTTGCAGGAGACTCTCACCCGTTGCTGGGCACCGCACCTGGCATGGGCGAATCGTCTGCGTGCGCACTCGTGATGGATGGGAAAATCAGGATGGTGGTGATACAACAATTAATGGTCGCAACGGCGGCGGTGCACACGCAAATAATAAAATCGCCGCGCCCCTCAGGAACAGATTGATGAGCTCAACCAAGTGGTAGAACAAACTCTGCAAAGCCCAATTGCAACTAATACTCGAGAAGGAGCTAGGCTCGAGGCTGCTTCTATGGCCACCTTGACTGAAAGGGAGCGTCTCAGCTTGAAGGAGCAAGCTCTTGAAGTAAGGGCCCGCAACAACCCAGATTCCAGTTGGCCAAGGAAGCAGCTATGGCCAAACACGGCCGCACAAAACATCTAGGTTTTGCGCATCCCGCTCCAGAATTTGGCTGCGACCGCAAGAATAGCAGATGCCCTTCAACCTTCGTATCACTAGTAGAAGGAATTCGACATGTTCAAGATTTGTTGAAAGCGACAGTGCTGCAAAATTTTGCGATTACTCAAACGCATCATTAGATTCACAATGAATCGGCTCAGTCAGAGACCACTAAATTGGATCATAGTCCCCATGGGCTGCGTGTTGGGAAACATAGTGGAAAACAAAAAAAATCACCATACGATTAAGATCCCGAATAACTATGAAGATGCATTAGAGATTAGATCATATCGGTACCAATGAGTTGCAGCGAAAGAAGAGTCAGTGTAGATCGTACTTGAAGTTCCACGAACCATGCATTCACGATGATCCCTCGAACCAAAGACCGAAAGCATGGCTTCTCTACGGATTGCACGCATACGGGTTTCATGATTCGGTGGAGCTTCACCTTCTAGAGCATAGCATCACCGGAGAATTAAATGAGGGAGAAGAGAACCTCATGGGGCTTCTCTATTATGAGGATTAGAAAGAACTAGATTTAACTCTAATCTAGATCAACTCTAAATTAGAATTAGAACTAGAGTACTAGATGAGGCTCCAAAACTTGTGTGCCTCAAGGGGAAAAATCTTCTAGTATATATAGTTGTAGGGAGAGGGGGAGGGGCGCGCTACCTAAGGGAGTATGTCTCCCCATCCTTGGTGCGCTGGCCTAGGGGAGGAGGAGTCCTCCTCCCTCTCCAATTCTACCCCCTCTAGATTGTCATACAACCTTCTTTTTAGTAAAGGCTTGTCATACAAGCTAGGAGTGCCCCCAACTCTTATTGGGCCTATAGGCCCGCCCAATAACTCTTCACTACTAGGCCTTATTGAGATTTTGTTCATCCCATTGACTCTAAATAAATAATAGGGACTTCTAGATAATTATCTAAGCCCTCTATTATTTATATTAGGTCCTTGGAAACAATTTCCATCTATATATATTTTTTCGCATTATATAGTATTCCCCGAAACACTTCTAGTAACCCCGAAACACTTTCGGTTTCTCTCAAAATTATTTCTTTTATTCCCACTAATTAAGTGTCTCCAGGGTTAATTTTATGTGTTTGAATTTTAGCTGAATTGCAAATGTTTTCCATTCAGTGTTATTTCAATGTCTCCGGTGAATTAATTTAGTGTCTCCAGTGACACCAATATTCATCTCGCAAAATTTGTTCATTCAGTGCTAATTTAGTTAATTTCAGGTGTTAATTTCCTGGCAAACATTTGCCAACTCAATGCTAATTCATTTAATTTTAGGTGTTCATTTCCTGGCAATCCAGTGTTTCTAGTGTTAATTTTAGGTAGAATCAATTTGGTGTTAATTTTAATTTCCTCGCAATTCAGGTGTGATTACAAATTCGTGCAAATAATTACTGACAAACACAATGAGTATACTCCAGTCTTGTTAGTGTCAAGTCCATATGGATCAGGTGTGATTGGAACATTCCATTGCTAATTTATTGTGTCTGTATCCATTGTGTCCATTGTGATTCTAGTTTGTGGATACTGGACATGGTTCATCTCCCAGTGTTGCTTGTCTATCTTTTAAACAGACAAAGGATTCAGAAGAGTAGTGTTCTAATCTCTAACTAATTTCTTTCTGAATTTTAACATTTGGGCAGTGTGTATGCTCAAACTGTAATAGGTAAAGAGAGACATAGGGCTATTGAATAACGGTGATGGTGTGTAAACACGGGCAACAGTAATCTGCTTTCCAATTATGTGTGTATTTGTAATCTATGCTACCATTTGTTGGTTTTGAAATGATGTGTTCTAGCAAGGCTATTCAGGTATATCATGCTTTGATAAGGTGAATAATTAAATTATTGGTGGTAAGGTTGTGGATTGGTTGGATATTTTGAGAGACCATTTTCTTTTGGAAGAAGTAGCATGGTTGGTGCTAAGGCTGTGAAAGCTATTCTCATGTAGAAGTAGCATGAAGTAGAAGGATGCTCTAGGGCTTAATCTTTCTTTATAATACTATTAATAGTGAATAATGTGTCAAATACTCAAATTGTTTAAGAAAAAAATTACCATGTAAATAATGGTGGCCGAAATCGATCAGGGGGAGGATGTTTTGCTGCTTTTTTGGTAAGCGGAAGGTGCAACGTGGTTGTGTGCAAATAAGATTTTGGGAGGATCCTTGCTTACACACCCCTTTCTTTAACATTTTTCTTTTGAACTGAACTTTATCTAGCACTATTGGAGACTTGAAGTCTCGTGGTTTTTGCAATGCTTGAATATTTTTGTTGCTAAGAATTATGTGGGTGTCTATTTAGTTTAAATTCGGTCTTATGGGCTTTCTATGAGCACCAAGTGCTACTACCATTTTTGCAATCTAGTGTATATATACATTCTAATTTCAGTTTACTTTCTATGATTCCATGCATACATTTTAAACCATGGATGTGCAATAAGAAAAATGCATGCCTTTCTAGTTTAGCTGCCATGGCAGCCTTTCTAGTTTGGTTGTCATGGCAACATTTCTCATTGGGTTGCCACGATAGCCTTTTCTGGTTTGGCTGCCATGGTACCCTTTTCTAGTTTGGCTGCCAGACAGCCCTTACAGTTTGGCTGCATGCCATGGCAACCCTTCTTTTTTGTGTATACTCTTTTTCATCTTGTGTTATGGTGCTAATCACATGAACATTCATCTTTTGTCACTGATTATTGATAGCGGCAGCAAATCATTATGGATTTGAATTTGATTCCTTAAGAGGGGGAAGATGAAGCTCTTGAATTGACGAAGAATATGACTCGTTATCTGAATTGGATTACTGAAGAGAAGAGGAAGCTCAAGAAGAAGATGAAGAAGGTAATACTCCATGAATCTAGAGTAGCATCTTTACAGGAAGTTTGGATTGCTTTGCTTGCACATTTTTTCCTTTTGCTCCCCTTTTTGTAGGTGATCCAAAAAGGAATGAACTATCAGATAAGAAGAGGTTTGGTGTTTACTCTGCTTTGCGAGTAATCGAGAACAGAGATGGAGTTATTCAAACATATTACAAGATGCTCGCCACAACCCTGTTGAATATAAGCGTATGATCAGTTGAAAGAATCTGGGCAGAGGCAAAAAATAGATGGCTGACGGCCAAGAAGTGGATTTCTCAAACAAGAAGAAAGGATGAGTTGGCCAAAAGCAACAATCCCACTCAATAAAAGAAGGATAGTTTGAGCTTTGGCAAGGTCTCTAGATGTTTCCCGCTCAACCGTACACAAGAGGTTTAAGTTGAATGAGCATAAGCGCATCACATACACTGTCAAGCCTTTCCTCAAACCATAGAACAAGATTGCAAGATTGAAGTTCTAATGTCCATGCTCAATGAACATTGGATCTCAACTCCCTTCCTCTATTCAAGCCAATGACAAACAGGGAGCATATAGATGAGAAGTGGTATGATATGACAAGAGTGAAGGGCACGTACTATGTACTGCTAGAAGAACCTGAACCCGAGCTCACCATGTAGAATACTAACAACTTTGGGAAGGTCATGTTCCTAACTGTTGTGGCCAAGCCAAGATACAGTGGCAATGGGGTGGTGAAATTCAATGGAAAGATCAGTACTTGGCATTTGTTGAGAGACTAGGGCTTAGAACAAGTTAAAACGGAGCAATGAGGACTAAAAACTGAAATCAGTGAAAGTGACCATAAATGTCTACAGAGATTATCTCATCAACAAAGTGATCCCTGCAATTCAAGATAAGTGACCCAGCGAAGATGACGGAACAAGCATCTTCATCCAACAGGATAATGCCAAACCACATGTCCTTCCTAATGATGAAGGTTTTCGAGAAGCTATGGCACAAATCGACTTTGGCATTCGACTGTTACAGCAACAACCCCGAGTTTAATGTTTTAGACCTTTGCTCCACAACTCTCTCCAGTCCCTAACCGACTGCAAATCACCTAGAAATGTCTACACATATTATCTCCAGTACCTAAGGAATTGATAGGGGGGAATTTCAGTAATAATTTATGTAACTAGCAATGTTTAGTCACATTGTTGCTCTGAATACACAAATTTTATAAGATTTGTGTATGAACTAGTAATGTTTGTTGCTCTGAATAACTAGCAATTAAAATTAACAAAATGTTGTTGCTTTGAATGATACAAACATGAACAATGGAGTACAGTAACATGAAGGTTAGCCAAGCGATATGCTGATCAAGTTAACAATGGAGTAGTAGCATGAACAATGGCATACATAAATGCTCAATGTCCATAAATTTTGCCATGATTTCGGGAACTACAAATGACTAAAGAGCATGCTCCTTGTTTGAGATTATGCTCCAAGTTGCAGCACCCTCTTCAAGCAATTGCATTGAAATTAATATTTTGTTTCATTAGAAGATAAATGCAAATGCATGTTAATTGTTAGAGAGGAAGAGGGAGAAGGAGTATAAGACTAGCTGCAATGGGAGCATCCAGTATACAAAGAGACCTTGTTTGCAAGTGTGACCAAATCGTCCACATTGACGGAAGAAGTTGCACCTTTAAGAAATGTTGACCACATTGGAGTAGACAATATCTGCAGTTCATAGCATCTGAAAAAGCTTCAGTTTCATCCTTATCTGATCCACTCCAAGAACTTCTTGCATCAATGTTGTCGGAGTCTGACATTATATGTAGATTCAGTTCTGACACTCTGTGAATACCGAAAAGCATGAAGAAAGGAAATAATCAATATACTCCTTGAGTTTCAACTGCCTGAAATTGTTCGCATGAACAGAGAAATCTTCTGCATGAAACTTGATTCAGTGAATAGCTTGACAAAATCTTCCTGCAAGTGATCGACTGTCTTACTGAACTTCTGTTTCATTTGGTAAGTTTTTCGTAACAACTGTTTAGTTATAATCTTCTGAAGGAGGAACAGAAGTTTCATTGCAAGTTTAGCTTTCATTGAAACTTGCAATGTTTTGAAGCAGAAGTTCATCTTGCAAAGAAGATAAACCATCTATTCCTAAAACTTGTAATGTTCCTAAAAGAATCTAAACCATTTTTCAATTTCGTAGACATCAACTATATCGAGTACCAATGGATAAAATTATACCCCCTTCGTCCAAAAATTCATGCCCTCGTCCGCCTCTCCTCCTTGCCGCCGCTTCCCCGTCCCGTACCAATTGAAAGCTAGCCGCCCCTGCTTGTAGATTTAGTCAAACAGAAGATTTCTCTGCACGAGTTCTCTGTACTCTAACAACATTTTATCCATTGGTACTCGATATACGGCTTGGCTGCTTCTCAATATAGTTTCTTGACATTTATATTCTTGTCGACTGTTGAAGATTGTTCATTCTTAGCCGCTACGGCTGCGTTTGCACATGTTCTTGGTTGGATCCAAGCTCACACTGAATATATTGGAAACAGAGTTGGGCAAGGAAGGCTTTTTTTTTCTGAAATTGACCTGGCGCGGTTCAGAATGTACAGGTGCTTATGCTTTAGAACAGGTTAACGGCTCTCAGTGGCATTAGTGACCAAATACAAAGAACAAAAAATTCTCCTAGAACGAGAATCACAGCACTGTAAGAACATCTTGCTAGTACGAGTTATTTCTAACAATTGCAAGGATGTGTTTGGCTACACCTCCTCTTGCATCTCTACTTGTCTAAATATCAAGACTCTTCTCTGCTCTGCTCTTCTCTTCTCTTCTCTTCTCTAAGCAGAGTAGGTGCAACTAACTCACTACCACTATGTTCACAAATTCTTCCTTCGGATTGTAGCAAATAACTGAAACAATATATAAACTACAAATACTAGTCTTAGTCTTCCATGCAGCTACATTACTTGTTCTTCTCTCAACCTCATAAAAGCTTGCTTGTTGCCAACACTTGTCTTTTAAACGACAACCTAATACCGGTGCCTGCACTGCATTCATGCATGCAGTTCGATGCCACCAGGTTGAGACGACTTAACTGACTGAATGAGGGTTTGAATTTGACTAAGATGACTGATTGAATAATACAATGACTTAAAAGAATAATGACAAAATGGAAGATTGCAAGGAACTGGCAGATGACTAAAAGACATGACTAATTAACAAAATGAAATACCACAAATGAAGCATTCATTTTCACAAGTAAAAAACTATGCAATGAACTCAAAAATGGAAGAGTGGACATTCACTGACCAAAATTATGTTTATATGTCCGCCAAAATGAAGATAAAAAATTGATGTTTGATCAACCATTGGACTGAATTATACACATTGAATCCTATTAACTTCCGCCTAATTTTTTTATCGGAGTCTACATGAAACACCTGGGGCTATCTACATGAAAAAACATTAATTACCTAGGTGATAATGAAATATTCAGCAGAAGCATCCTGAGAAAATAAAAATACCCGAGCATAGCTAGTCTATATCTATACCTAATAATAATAAAGGTGCTATTGTTTCTGGCGGTACGCCGCAAAAATTGCCCCCAAAAATGCAAAATATTACCCACCAATGCCACCTATAAGTGATGAAAAAACATTTTACACAGTGCACCCGTGTAGCAGGGACCTCCTAGACTGCGCTCTGCGTGCTGGGACGCAGTGCGCCCGTTTCGGCCGGTCCATGTCCGAGCGGCATTTTTTTATAATTTCATTTTTTATTTTTCTTTCCCGTTTTCATTTTTACTACTTTAAATAATTTCGGACATCAGAAAATTTCTGAAAAAAAATAAAAAAGTATTTTAAATACTTTTTAATAAATAATAAAATATTTGTGGATTCAAAAAACATTTGAGATTTTATAAAGAATGATTTCTTATTCAAAAAATCTCAAAAAGTTTAATTTATATCTAATAATTAATAATAAAGGAGCCATTATTTCTGACGGTATATCACAGAAATTGCCCCAAATCTGTATTACCCACCAATACCACCTATAGGTGATGAAAAAACGTTTTACACAGGGGAATCGCTCGCCTGGGCCAGCCCATGTAATCAGGACCTCCTATGCTGCGCTCTACGCGCTAGGACTTTAAATTCCCCATGTCTGGGCGGCCTGTTTTTAAATTCCCTTTTTTATTTTTATGTGTCTTTCCTATTTTCGTGTTTTTTACTTTAATTATATCGGGACTTCAATAAATTCAGAAAATTTTCAAAAATAAGAATTTTGATATTTTTTTAATAAATCATAACATGTTTGTAGATTCAAAAAATGTTCACGATTTAAAAAAATGTTTTCTTATTTAAAAATGTTCAACATTTTAAAAGGAAATATTCAAGAAATAAAAAATGTTAATGATTTTAAAAAGTTCATGTATTATTTTTTTAATGAAATTAAACAAAATTACACCAATTCAAAAATGTTCATTAATGAAAAAATATCCTAGAAATTCAAAAACTATTTGTGACAAAATAGTTTATTCATTCATAAAATGTTCGCTGATTCAAAAAAATGGTCATGCATTTCAAAAAAATGTTCGCTAACTCAAAAAAATGTTCGTGAATTTTAAAAATTGTTCGACCAATTTCATAAAAATTGTTCGAGCAACAACACATTTTTATATCATTAACCAAAGTTATCTCATGTGAAATTCAAATAGCAGGCACAGGAAGTTGGGAATAGAACTTAAATTGTCCAAAAAAGCGAACACACGAATTTTTCCCCCATCACTCCGCACAGCTGCACTCAAACACCGAGGAGAATTGGTTTTTGGCTTTCGGACGGGAATGAGGTGCCTGCTCTTTCTTGAAGATGATTTGAATCAAAGAGGGCCTACATAGTGCTTTACAAGCCGTGCGCCGAAGTCAGCTCTTCCCCACCCTCCTCCCTCTCTCACACACACTCTCAGCAGCTCACCCCATCTAGAAAATGGCACACGACTGAAAAGGACACCCCCACACAGGTCGGAGTCCAAACAAAGGCCCACAACCCGAATAAAAAGCCCAACGACAAATAAACCCGACACGCACTCGCGAGTGACAGACAAATGAGCGACACCTATGATGCTGAGATTCGTGCATGATCAAACAACCACAAAATTCAACCTAAAGCCAAATAACAAAAGCAGATGACTGATTATTAGCAGTAAAGATCATCGGTGCTGACAAGATATAAGAAACCAGCAAGATTAATTTCCTAAAGCCAAATAACAAAAGCAGATAACTGATTATTAGCAGAAAAGATCATCGGTGCTGACAAGATTTAAGAAACCAGCGAGATTAATTTAGGAGACAGGACAAACTCTAACAGCAATTACAATTGCTAGATTTTTCATATGATGCATTTCAGAGCTTGAATCATGTGCTACGGTATTATGTGAAGATTCACTATTCAGTTAGTACAGAGTAATTTCTATCCACACTTCTAAGGCAAACAATACAGAGGAGGTAACTGCGGCTCCCTCCACAATTTCGCATCCGGGCTTGGGACCGGCAAAGGCAGTGTTAAGCCACAACAATACAAAACACAAGTTATACAACACCAATCATTCAGCAAAGCATACAGGCCACACCATCAAGCAAATGCAACACACACAATCAAGCGCTTGCACACAAAAAAGACAAAGAAACAGACATAAATATGGGCACACCACACACACAGTCACACACAGTGTAGCACTTGCACACAAGAAGTAGACAAAAACAGACTCCCTCCACATTTTCACATCCGGGCATGGGACCGGCAAAGGCAGTGTTAAGCCACAACAATCAATCATTCAGCAAAGATACATGCCACACACACACAGAGCCACACACAGTCACACACACAGTGTAGCACTTGCACACAAGAAACAGACAGAAACAGACTCCCTCCACATTTTCACATCCGGGCTTGGGACCGGCAAAGGCAGTGTTAAGCCACAACAACCAATCATTCAACAAAGCATACAAGCCACACACACAGAGTCAACCACACACGATCACACACACAGTCACAGTCAAAATGCAATATTGACAGTCACACACACAATCACACATCACAGCCAAATGCACAATATTCAGAGTCACACATAGAGAGTCAAACACATAGTCACACACACAGTCACACATCACAGTCAAATGCAACATTCACACACAGCCACACACACGGTCAAACACTCAAACACGGCACACACAGTCAAACACACACAGAATGGAGCTCTTGCACACAAGAAACAAAAAGAAACAGACATAGATAGGGCACAACACAAAGCAAATACATAGATAGGACTGAAGTAAACCAGAAAGCTATAAAGAAATTCCAGAACCTGAATGACTAAACACATTTCTCTCGAGGGGTGAGGGTGATTCAGATCTTCGTTCCTAAAAACACGAAGCTGGTTAGAGGCTGATTAAGTGATTATCCACAAGTTTGTAGGGCCATGGACAGAAAAGAAATGTTAAATGTGTTCTTGTTCTACTTACTAGAGAAAGCAAGGCATGTAACATGAGCAACATTCTTATAGAAATTCTGGCTAAGGTAAGCCATTCATACCTAAAAGATTATACGTTTCAAGTTGACAACAGTGGTTGCCTCTCATCGCTTCCAAGCCAATGGCTAGCCTAAAATGACATGAGCAACTTAAAATGTGAGTGACCACAATGTAAATGATGTTTCTGTTATTCTTGAAAGCAAGAAAAATAGCTTACCTCATGAGCAGCACCAACAGTCATATTAGAAAAGAAGATTCAGATGACCTGTGATGTAATAAGCATCATATGAGTCAAAAATACTTGGGAATCAGTTTATGATCATAACAGCATAAGTAATTATTCATGTATGTATATCAAAGTTATCAAGGAATCAAGGATTCAGTCTAAAACAAGTCAGGCAAACTGATCAAAATTTATAATCTGGCCATTCGAAAGGACAGAAACTTACCGATGATTCTGTGTATCTTGCAAGTCCAATAATCCACTTGGTTTGTCGTCTTTGACTTTAGCTATAGGTGAGAAGAACCTGAGAACAAATAGAAGTACTCGATTCCAGCAATGTTCAAATGATGTCCAGGAAAGAATGAGGAAGTGGCAGGGGCTAGGAATCTGGTAACAAAGAGGACAAATAGAAGTTGTTTGGCAGTACCTTCTAGGAAGAACTTTTGCTATTTCTGCCCATTTATTCCCATATACCCGATGGGCATTAATCAGTGCATGTTCCTCCTCCATAGTTCAAGCTTCTCTCTGTATGTATGAATTCAAAATCAGCTTCATATTTACCAATCAGCTCTTCACGTAACCAGTGTGTTTCTGAATTAGTAAACATTCCCTGTTTCTTGCACAAAGGGGGAAATGCATTTAAGCAAACCATAAAAATAAAACAATCAGAAGAGTACCTCTCTTGACATTGCTTGCCTATACGTCCACCTTGCAATGAGACCATTTTGTTGGTCCATACTGCATTTTGAGCACAAATATCAGGTGCCAATATGTATTTATGGATACAGCACATCTAAAGCAAAATTTGACTAAATAAACGTTCTGGGACTTCAGGCATCAGCATCGCAAAATGTAAAGAACATAAATATACCCGCATTGTATGCAAACACAACCCATCAGTGTCCTTAGCAACACAATAAAGAGCCAATGTGACATGTCCAGATCCACATGTCTGTACCTTAAATACTTAGAAAAGCGTTATTCCAGTGACTGGACAGCAGTAATACAAAAAAGAATATGATATCCACATAAGACATAATCACAAAAAAGTTCACATTTAATAAACAACAATCAATTGTGACATATAAAACACAAGTTATACAAGCCACACCATCAAGCAAATGCAATATTCACACACACACAGTCAAGCCACACATATTCACCATCAAGCCACACATATTCACCATCAAGCCACACACAATCTCACACACACAGTCAAGCCACACACAAAGAGTCAAGCCACACACATATTCACCATCAAGCCACACACAATCTCACATACACAGTCAAGCCACACACATATTCACCATCAAGTCACACACCCACACAGAATGGAGCGCTTGCACACAAGAAACAGGCATAGATATGGGCACAAAGAGAAAGCTAATACATGCAAGACCGAAGTAACTCAAAAAACTATAAATAAATTCCAGAACTTGAATGAGTAAACTGATTTCTCTAGAGGGGTGAGGGTGATTCAGATCTTCGTTCCTGAAAGGGAATAATAATATGTTGCACTGAGACTGTCGAACCGAAGAGAACCCATGCAGTTAGATGAAGGATTCTAACTAACCAGTTGAATTAGTGGGTCCTCGGGTAAATATTTCAATGTGAACTCCCTTTGGCACGAATATCTTTGGTCTGTATTATGTAGAACTCCATGACCACAGCCAGGAACAACCTATGGATGCAACCAAATATCAGTAATTTATAATTTTTGCTTGCAAGTTCAAATAAGATCAACAGTGAAAAGCAACCTTAGATCTCTTGTTCAGCATTCAACTAGAATAGTTTAGCAGTGCAAACTTCCCATAAACTCATAAACAATAGTCAATGTTAAATCTCAGAATGGGCGTGCGTGCAATGGAGGTGATAACAAGCTAACCCAGTGAGACTAAAACTCTAAATCAATGGCACGACTCCATAAAGCCGCACTGCATTGATGGTTTCTAATTGGCAAAACAGGATCAAGAGACAAGACAATCATTATGGTTACAAGTTACTCAAACAATTAATGATAAGAAGCTGGATAAAAAAGGTGTAAAATCACAGGACACTGAGATGAACTAATATTGTGCATGTTATACAGCAGCACTAAGAAACATGTTCCATCAAGATTTTTGAGAATAAAATATGGAGGCAATATCAGTTCCAAACACAACTTGCCTGCATCGAAGAACCACTGCAGTACTTAAACATGAGTATCAAGTAGGGTAATTTATTACAAACAGCCACTACACCCGCAAGGCAACAAAGAACCATACAAGACAGAACATTAAAAAGGAGTAAATTGCATAAGAGAGAAACAAATCTACAACTGAATGGAGTAAGCCTTACTCATCCCCAATTTGGCGTTGCTCAATTTGAGAGATACCATAGTATCAAAGTGCAGCTTCCAAGAATTTACGCTTTAGATCTAAAATTCTCGCATAGCAGACCTACAAGAGATATAAGAAAGGAACTAAATATTTATCCTTAGTTGTAGACAGATAGATTATTAAACTGTTTCTGAACCAAAAAACCTTGTATTGTAAGTTCAGAATTTCCTGGTTGCTGTTTGTGACCAAAAACGAGGCTTTGTTGATAAAGGCTTCAGCATTCACTGCATCATCATCATCCTATAAAATGAAGAACTACATTAGTCCAGCTGACAATGCAATGACGACAAAGGTTAAAAACAGGAGTAACATCCAAATAGAGTCGTGCAATCTGGACGCACTTGGATAATTTGTTCGTGTCATCAAGCATCCTGGTTTTTAAGAAGATGGTCAGATTTCCCAGACTTAGAAAATTCAATGACATGTAAACAGAGACAAAAGCTTGTTTCAACCTGATTCCTGAGTCCAAGTCAATGCCACTAAGCATTTGTGCTGCTCTCAACCAGTGTTGTTTAGATTCATACAGTTCTGCAAGCTTCTCTCTAATCACTACAACCTGCGTATAGATAGCCATCACAGTTATAGATCAAGAATGTTGCAGCACTTTTTTACATAATAACAACAAGATCAATTACAAAGTCACCGAAGAAGATATAGTGAGCAGTTACAAAGCCCACAGAAACATATATTATGTCAGTTATTTGTGGTAGTGAAACAAATCTAGAGATATACATTCTCTATGAGATTTACATGAAGACACTGGAACAGCAGTAAATTCACTGGAGGATTTCTTTCACAAGATGACAACCATGATGCAGGCATTCTTTGTACATTTTTCTGAACAGGTATTAATTAACCAGCTTCGATCTACATAATCTTTCAATACTAGGTATTTTATAAAATTAAAATGAGCACACTTATTCTATCTTTTTTACTTTGATGGTAGCTAATACCTAGAAATATGAATAGCAAGACCTTTTGACATGATTGCAGTAAATAGAAATCATACTACTCATTAATGGCTAATTTCAGTGACTGTTTTCAGCAGCTCAACAAAGTTTAAACCCATGAAACATTATAAATTGCAACTTCAACAAGAACTCCCAAACATTAACACTAAAGAAGACATAGATATTTAGATTTCTGAAATGTGATGCATAAGAGGGACATGACGCACGAAGCCATACGTAGATATTTAGGTTTCTACAATGCAACCCATGTGAGCATGAAATGAGTGGCAACAGTAATTCCCTATATTGCATTATTTTCTCTACTCACAGACAAGATCATGAGGTATTATAAAACTATAGTCCTTGAGCAATAATTAGTGCTTGATAATTGAATAGATATAACTCGGTTTGAGATAAGCTACCTTTCCACTCTTTAGTGTCTTCCATACATATTCTTTAAGTTGGTTGGTTGTAATGTTACTCCCAGTCTCTTCCATTACAGATTTGATCTAGCAACACTTCCTGCAGAGTATATGGTGACTATTCTCAGTTTATGCGCATCAAAACAGTAAATACACCATTTTAAAATAACAGGGCCTATGTTTTTCTTCTTCTTAACATCATGTGCAAAAGCAAGTGGGTAAATAGCACAGACACAAGTTCTGCAATTTGTCCACTTATTACGAACAATTTGTTCCAGGAGATCCATTTGGCAAGCACAAGTTGAGCATGATGTGGCATAGAACATCAACTACACATAAAATCAAATGTACCTGATTAGCCAGGCCGTGCAGTGGCCCAGCCAAACTGTTCAGTGTCCTTAGCAACCCAATAAAGAGCAAATGTGACATGTCCAGATCCACAAGTCTGTACCTTAAATACTTAGAAACGCATTAGAATATGATATCCACATAACACACATATCACAAAAAAGTTCAGAAAAAAGAATAGTCAATTGTCTGCACTAAACAAGTACTGGTGTGTTACCTCAGGAACTACCAATACCAAGTTAGCATAAATGATTATATTCGTCAAGACATCAATCACTCCTGGCATATAAACCATCTCAAGGATAATTTGTAAGAGATGTGGTTAATAACTTGGATAAAACACACCATAAGATAGTATACTAGCACAGAAGTGATATCAATATTTCTACGTTCCACATAAGATAGTATAAAACACACCATAGATAGTATAAAAAACACCACGGCCTACACGGTTTGCACCTCTCAACGCATCCCCATATATGGAAAGGCAGACACTGGGAACATAAGCAAAGCATTACAAGAAGAACCCAATTCGAAAGAACATAAGCAACCATCAGCAGAACCCTAACGAATCACCTCATCTATGTGTATAAGATGGGGTTATTCAAGAATATAAGAACAACCGTAACGACCAGCGAGCCAAACCAGAGTATCACAAGGGCGCATGCGTTTGAGGTCTGGAAATCACCAACGAACTCAAGGATAATTTGTAAGAGATGTGGTTAATAACTTGGATAAAACACACCATAAGATAGTATACTAGCACAGAAGTGATATCAATATTTCTACGTTCCACATAAGATAGTATAAAACACACCATAGATAGTATAAAAAACACCACGGCCTACACGGTTTGCACCTCTCAACGCATCCCCATATATGGAAAGGCAGACACTGGGAACATAAGCAAAGCATTACAAGAAGAACCCAATTCGAAAGAACATAAGCAACCATCAGCAGAACCCTAACGAATCACCTCATCTATGTGTATAAGATGGGGTTATTCAAGAATATAAGAACAACCGTAACGACCAGCGAGACAAACCAGAGTATCACAAGGGCGCATGTGTTTGAGGTCTGGAAATCACCAACGAACAACACAGCAACGGAACCGATCTGAAACTGACCTTGCTGGCCTCTCCCGTCTCCGTAATCCAAATTCAAAACCAGACGGCGAACACAAAATGCAGGAACATGAAACGTAATCGTTCATCGCTCCGCCGCAAACACGAAACGCAGGATCGTGACTTCGCGAGTGTCTCTCAGATAACAGAAGTGCACGCAGAAGCAATATTAACTACTCAATGATCAAACAAACATTAAAACAGAGTTTTACGCAATAGGATGTCAGAAGCTCAATGATCAATGAAAAATGATAGCACTATAAATTAATTGTCACAAAGTCTAGGCAAATCATGAAAGGCATTATTCCAGTGACTGGACATGAGTAATACTAGGTCATTATTCAACATAAGACATAACAAAACACACATATCACTAAAAATTTGAGAAAAAAGAAGTTAGCTGTGTACACTAAACAAATACTAGGTCATTAATCAGAATGCCGAGCTGATGCCGTAAAATTTAACAGGACAAACAATAATTTTTTCAGAACTGGGGATTAACAAATGTCACAGCATAAGAGTTGGGCAAGTCAACTGGATCAGCATCATCACAAGAAAACAAGCAGCACATGTCCACATTATAGTTTGTTGAAATTGTTGTCCAAAGGAAAGGGACATGACAGAATTTAGCATCATTGATAAAAAAACATGTGATGGACGTGCTTTCATGGATAAATAAATTCTGGAGCTATGCTCACAACAGAATTATATGCCCAGGTGTGCAATGACAAAATTCTGGAGTTATGCTATGCAATCTAGAATGTAGTCTAAGGGGAACTAACTAGCAGCAGCTCATCTAGAACTCCTATGAGTACTTCAATGGAAATAGCAACATCAGCAAGAAAAGAAGGAACCTTGTCCAACAGTAGCAGTTGCAGGTGTTCAATTAGTTAAGCAGCAGGTAAAGCATGATAAAAAGAAACAAATTGGAAAGAACATAAAACAGTACACACCATGAGAACACACACGCCTAGCCGGTAAAACAAGAACTCAAGAGTTAACGGACCCTGGAACTCAAGAATTGACAGAGGGCCAACAAGAACTGACAGAGGGGCAAGAATTGACAGAGTAGCACAAGAGAGCATGCGTTTGAGTTCTGAAAATCACCAAGAGCAACAGAGGAACAGGTCTGAAGTAGCACGATAAACGAACGTTGCTCCCCATCTCCCGCCGTAATCCAATTTCAAACCAGACCCGTTCGTTCCTGCAACCGACGCGAACACGAAACCCAGGATCTCTCTCTCTCGGACAACAGAAGCGCACGCAGAAAGAATTGCTAGTTCGCAAACTAAGACGGAGACCTCCGACGAGGCGAGACGGGCCAAGAACACACGAGCGCATCGGGACAACGGCGAGAGCGAGCGAAATCGAACCAGGCGCGACTCTAAACGGACGACGGCGAGGACGAGCAAGATCGAACCGGACGCGACTCTACACGGACGACGGTGAGGACGAGCAAAATCGAATCGGACGCGACTCTAAACGGACGATGGCAATGAGCCAATTCGAACCGGACGGCGACTCCACACGGACGACGGCAACAAGAAAAATCGAACCGGACGGCGACACTAAACGGACGAAGGCGACGAGCAAAATCGAACCGGACACGACCCCAAACGGGCGACGGCGAGGACGAGCAAAATCAAACCAGGCGCAATCCCAAATGGACGAATCGAGCACGAGAAAAAACCAAATCTTGCGCGGTTCTAAACCTAAACAGACGACGAATCGAGGACGAGCAAAATCGAAACGGGTGCGAGGCGAGGCGAGGCGAGGCGAGGCGGGAGGCAGGGCCCGGGGCCCCGGGCGAAGAGAGGAGGGAGGAGCAGACCGGCCCCGGCCAGAGCGCGGGGAGGGAGGAAAGGGCGCGCCTAGCCGCGGGCGGGCCGCTGGGGAAGGGGCGGTGTCGCCAGCCAGATCCTTGCCGGAGGCGGCTTCGGCGGGCGGCGGAAACCGGAGGGGAGTGGAGCTGGCGGTGGTGGTGGTGGGTTGGGGCTGGATCCGGGCCGGGTGGGCGGGATTGGAGGGGTGGGTCGGTCGGTCGACAAAGTGGCGCGGAGATATTACCGTTGGGAGCTTCAGATTGGGATCGGGTGCTCGAGGCGGTTTGGGAAATTTCTAGTAGGGTGGTCGAGGCAGAGGCGGTTCCGTGCACACCACGGCCCGGGGCACACGGGCTATCCGGCCAGCGCATATGAGCGGACCGGCCCATTTGGTAGTGTTAGGTTGTGTGTCGCGTCTTATCTTAGAAAAATAATATGTTTTTTAGGATTATCGCATGTTTCATTAATCACAAACATAGTTAATACAACGCACACACGCGGAACTGATCGGAAAGACCGAGAGAAAACACGTGCTCCCAGAACTATGCGCAAAACCCCTCTAAGAAAATAAAATCATATCTAAGACCATAGGAATTCCGGCAACTGCCGTCACCACCAAAATCGTCGCTGAATTCGGAGGAGAATCATAACCCAGAAGGGCGTTGTGAGCTGATGAAGAAGAGGCCTTTTATCATTGTGGCGTGTCGACCGAGTATCTTCCCCATCCTCCTCGAATTCCGGGGCTACTGTCAGCCGTAGATGTCGTCGAGGCCGAGCACCACATCAGCCGCCATCAAGCCGCAAGTCAAGATCCGGAACCACCATCCTCTTGTTCGGAAACGTTGTTTGGAAAACAAAAAAATTCTACGCATACGCAAGATCTATCCATGGAGATGCATAGCTACGAGGGGAGAGTATCTCTACGTACCCTCGTAGACCGTTAAGCGGAAGCGTTTATCAACGCATTTGATGTAGTCGTACACCTTCACGACCTCCTGATCAAGTACCGAACGCACGGCACCTCCGTGTTCAGTACACATTCAGCTCGATGACGTTCTCGCCTTCTTGATCCAGCAAGACGGATGAAGTAGTAGATGAGTTCTAGCAGCACGACGGCGTGGTGACGGTGGTGGTGAACTTGTTCCCGCAGGGCTTCGTCGTGCACTGCGAGAAAACTAGATGGAGGATGAAACTGTGGAGAGGGGCGCCACACACGGCTTAGGGATTGTCGTGTGCGTGTGGCGCCCCTTCCTCTCATATATATATATACTAGCGGGTAGCACGCGGCGGCACGCCGCGCCATATGGATTGATATACTAATTAGTTTTTTTTTGTAATATTCGGTAAGTCATCCCAAGACTTGATTCATGTTATAGTAATTTATATAAGGTAGGCTACATCCGTTTGATGCACCGAAGCATGCATCTTCCTCCTTGTTGCTAGGTAAGTAATCTAAAAAATAACAACACCTACAACATTGTAATGCAATTGAAATCATGTTAAGAATCAATACATTCAATCCAAAGTAGCAAACTGTGCACTTGAAATATCAATGAAGCACATATGTGCAATACTTATCAGTGAAAACAACTCATGTAATTAGATAAATTTGTGTTTCTTTAATGGGGAAAGGCGCCAATGGCGCCAACTTCATTCAACTAAGTAGTAGTGTACAACATGAATTACAACTCCCTGGATGTTAGAAGTAGGCAGAGTGGAGATGACAAGACAAGTTGAGTGGGAAACCACTAAAAACATGTCCTGTTGATCTGGTCAGAATATGATGAGCTACATTGTGGGCTATCCCATTCATCTCCTTCGATATATTGTACACCTGCAATTTTAATTGTTAAGTGATGTTGTAGAACTCTGCAATGGGCTTCCTGATTGTAAATTGGCTCTACTTTTGTATTTATCATCACCATCCATCAAATAAAATTTAATAAATGGAAGTAAGAAGTGTCGAATTCTGCTCACAGTTCCTAATTATGTTATATTTGTCTCTCTGATTCTCCTTTGATACCTCTTTCCACCGCCACATGCCCTTTCCTCCTACTTCTATCCAAATGAAAACCTTAGTGCGAACCGCAGAAAATAATAATCATCGGCAAAGATGAAATACTACTGGAATCTGGCACTTTGCCATCTGCCATGGCAAAGGCATGTTCGGCGGATGGCAAAGGCTTTGCCATCAGCCAGCAGATGGCAAACAGTCGTCGAAACCTCGCGGTAAAACTTCTTTGCCATCTGGCCGGTGATGGCAAAAGCCGTAACTTTGCCATCTATTTGGTGATGGCAAGAGCTGTAACTTTGCCATCCGCTAGCAGATGGCAAAGCCTCTTAACGAGGTTAGCTCGTCGGAGGTTAACGGCATACTTTGCCATCGGCCGGCGATGGCAAAGGTCGCGACTCTTTGCCATCACCACCGATGGCAAAGGTCGACTCTTTGCCATCGACCAATAGATGGCAACGCCGAGAGCTCTTTGCCATCTGCCACCGATGGCAAGGTCGAGTCTTTGCCATCTGCCACCGATGGCAAAGCTCTTTGCCATCTGCCAATGAGATGGCAAAGTGACTATATTGCCCCATTTAATTTTGTTTTTCTTATATCAATTCATTTTCACGAAATCAAACACAAATATATTTATATGACCAATATAGCATATTCAACACATATTACCAATAGTCATGAACACATATGTATCCAACACATGTTACCAATAGTAGCAAGTTTCATCCGTAGTACAAATACATAGTTTCATCAATATTACAGTTTCATCCATAGGTAGCAAGTTCCACAAGGTCAAAACAAAAACTAAATACAAGCACTCCATCAACCCAAGCTTAGTGATCTTAAGCAAATCAGTAAAATGGGAAAGAAGAAAGTTAGAAGAAGAAGATTATTATGATGCAACTAAAATGTGAAGATTATTATGATGCAACTTATATCGTAAAATAGGTCATTTTGGAGCTAAGTATGGTTATTATGTCATTTTTGAGCATACTATAACGACACACTACCAGGCATCTTATGCCCAGTCTTATTCCTGCCAATCTATAGTCATATTTCTCCTTGCTTATATGTACTAAGGCCCTCTCTCTTTTGTATGAGTGACCCTATACCTTATTCACAGTAATATATATAGGTGAAGCACACACTGCTGCAAACAAAGATTATGCAAGCACACTAAGTCATTTTGAATCTAGCTAAGCATATTAAGTCATTTTGAAGGAAACAATGCTAAGTACAGGTCATTTTAGAGCTATCCTAGGTTAAATACGTCATTTTGGAGCTAATTAAGCTTATTATGTAATGTTTGAACTAGCTAAGCATATTAAGTCATTTTGGAGGAAAAAATGCTAAGTATAGGTCATTTTAAAGCTAGCCTAGGTTGAATAGGTCATTTTGAAGCCAAGTAAGGTTATTATGTCATTTTGGAGCTAGCTAAGCATATGAAGTCATTTAGGACCTAAAATATGTCATTTCTTAAGCATACTATATCATTTTAGAGCTAGCTAAGCATATTAAGTCTTTTTTGAGGAAAAGATGCTAAGTATAGGTCATTTTAGAGCTATCCTAGGTTAAATAGGTCATTTTTATGCTAGCTAAGCATATTTAGTCATTTTGAAGGAAACAATGCTAAGTACAGGTCATTTTAGAGCTATCCTAGGTTAAATAGGTCATTTTGGAGCTAATTAAGCTTATTATGTAATTCTTGAACTAGCTAAGCATATTAAGTCATTTTGGAGGAAAAAATGCTAAGTATAGGTCATTTTAGAACTAGCCTAGGTTGAATAGGTCATTTTGAAGCTAAGTAAGGTTATTATGTCATTTTGGAGCTACCTACGCATATGAAGTCATTTAGGACCTAAAATATGTCATTTCTTAAGCATACTATATCATTTTAGAGCTAGCTAAGCATATTAAGTCTTTTTTGAGGAAAAGATGCTAAGTATAGGTCATTTTAGAGCTATCCTAGGTTAAATAGGTCATTTTTATGCTAGCTAAGCATATTAAGTTATTTTGAAGGAAACAATGCTAAGTATAGGTCATTTTAGAGCTATCCTAGGTTAAATAGGTCATTTTGGAGCTAATTAAGCTTATTATGTAATTCTTGAACTAGCTAAGCATATTAAGTCATTTTGGAGGAAAAAATGCTAAGTATAGGTCATTTTAGAGCTAGCCTAGGTTGAATAGGTCATTTTGAAGCTAAGTAAGGTTATTATGTCATTTTGGAGCTACCTCACATATGAAGTCATTTAGGACCTAAAATATGTCATTTCTTAAGCATACTATATCATTTTAGAGCTAGCTAAGCATATTAAGTCTTTTTTGAGGAAAAGATGCTAAGTATAGGTCATTTTAGAGCTATCCTAGGTTAAATAGGTCATTTTTATGCTAGCTAAGCATATTAAGTCATTTTGAAGGAAACAATGCTAAGTATAGGACATTTTAGAGCTATCCTAGGTTAAATAGGTCATTTTGGAGCTAATTAAGCTTATTATGTAATTCTTGAACTAGCTAAGCATATTAAGTCATTTTGGAGGAAAAAATGCTAAGTATAGTTCATTTTAGAACTAGCCTAGGTTGAATAGGTCATTTTGAAGCTAAGTAAGGTTATTATGTCATTTTGGAGCTAGCTAAGCATATGAAGTCATTTAGGACCTAAAATATGTCATTTCTTAAGCATACTATATCATTTTAGAGCTAGCTAAGCATATTAAGTCTTTTTGAGGAAAAGATGCTAAGTATAGGTCATTTTAGAGCTATCCTAGGTTAAATAGGTCATTTTATGCTAGCTAAGCATATTAAGTCATTTTGAAGGAAACAATGCTAAGTATAGGTCATTTTAGAGCTATCCTAGGTTAAATAGGTCATTTTGGAGCTAATTAAGCTTATTATGTAATTTTTGAACTAGCTAAGCATATTAAGTCATTTTGGAGGAAAAAATGCTAAGTATAGTTCATTTTAGAGCTAGCCTAGGTTGAATAGGTCATTTTGAAGCTAAGTAAGGTTATTATGTCATTTTGGAGCTAGCTAAGCATATGAAGTCATTTAGGACCTAAAATATGTCATTTCTTAAGCATACTATATCATTTTAGAGCTAGCTAAGCATATTAAGTCATTTTGGAGGAAAAATGCTAAGTATAGGTCATTTTATGCTAGCTAAGCATATTAAGTCATTTTGAGCTAGGTAAGTATATTGAGTCATTTTGGAGGAAAAATGCTAAGTATATGATTATGTCGCTAGTATCCATATGGCGAGAGAACCCGGCCGACATGACTAGTCATAGAACCAAGGTGGCACAAGCGTCTGAGGACAGAGCATACATGACCCAAAATGCCACGTGTCGGTCATCGTGAGTGCAACCAAGTCGTAGCAAGCTACAAGGACTTGATGATACACAAGTGACATTTCCGTAGGGACGAACCTGAGAGCAAAGAAGGACACATGCGGTTAATCCATGTGTTCCTGAGCGATGGCGAACTACCATGGCTCGATGGAAGCACTAGGAGGCATTTCCCTACATGGAAGGCTACCAAAGGCACACGACTAGGTGTGAATCCCACACATACAATGCATTTCAAACATACACACATTATGCACGATATGTCTAGATATATACAACATGGCATCACGACAAAACTCTATTAAGCAAAACACTTGGGACACTTACCGTCATCACGGAGGTGTAGGTGTAGGTGTAGGTGTAGGACCGGTCGCGCCCGATGGCGAGCGGAGAAGGATCGGTCGATGCTTGTCGGGAGTTCTGCTGCACCAAAGATTATTTCAATGTATCGTTAGCATGATGCAACTCAAATGTGAAGACTAGTAACTAATGACCGTTCAAATGAAACTCACCGTGCCACGCCGAGCAATGGTAGCATCGGCGGAGGGTCAACCGTTCTTCTCGCACATGGACTGCACATTTGGTTTTGACGAGTCATCATATTAGTTACTAATGAAAGGAACATTGCGTGCATGATTTAGCTAATATGCTGAAGAAACTTACCACGAAGAGCTCGTACATGGCCGGTTAGCCAAGTCGTTCGGTTCCTCTCCTCCTCCAACAGCCTAGCCGTCCTCTCCTCATTCTCCTGTCCCTCTCCGCCGCCGCGGTCCCTCTCCATAACTGCGGTCCCTCTCCTCAAAAGCAGCCTGGTCTTCACTCTCTCGCCTCAATAGCAGCCTGCAACACCACTCGTTAGCATTGTAATCATCGACGACCGCAAACACAATGTAATGGAGGAAAGGCTCTTGAGTCCGTATAATTAACAAACCTGAATTCGATTTCCACCGGTCGTAACAACGCGGTATCTCGAGATCGAGCTGGTGCAGCGCTTCTTGATCTGGGAGAGTGCTACTACAACGTGTCGTCCATTACCAATGGCTAACGAGCCATGGGACCTCCATACCAGATATCATCACCAGCTCTGGATCAAGAGGCGGCTCGGGTTAAAGTCCGGCCCTTTCCTCGCCTTCCCACGCTTAACGTCTTGCACCATCTTGTGGTGGGAGGCCTCGTTCTTTGAAGTTATTTGCATTTTCGAGGTCGACTCGGAGAATGCCTTGGCCTTCTTATGCGGTGCAATATTGGACATGCCATAGAGGTCGAACAGCTCGCAGCTTTGGAGCCTTGTTGTGTTTTGACTAAAAGAGAGGAACAGAGTATTAGTTAAGGACTCAAGCTAGCACAAAGAATGAATTTGCATGAATCATGAAGCAAACCACACATACCAGTTTTTCCGTACCCATGTAGGTCGGCGCTGCCTAGATGGTGTGGCACACCTTTCATTTTGAAACGCTTCTCCTTTGCTATGTTGTGGGCGACGCGCCATTGGGGAGAGCACCACTCATCCACCAACACCTCCCAAGAGTCCATCTTGTCCGCACACCATCTCGGAGGCACCTAAGTTAAGCAAGAGAAATTTGAGCGCTCGCCTCTGAATCAAATCAAGGAAACTAAGTACAAGGCCTTAAGAATAGGTAATTACCTTCATGTACTTCTCCTTACTCAGATACTTGTCCGGCACTTCTCTTTCTCCTCCTAATACCGATCAGGCTAAGTAGTCTCGAACAGCTGCGTCCCGAGCCTCGTGCCGAAGTTTCAAGTAGGCGCTTTGCACTCGGCGTCGATAACTCGAGCCGCCGCCTCCTCTCCTCAAAGACACCTGTAGAAGGTCTGCAATCAAACAAGAAAACACGGATTAGAAGGTCTGCAATCAAACAAGAAAACACATGTAGAAGGTATGCAATCAAAGAAGAAAACACAACATAAATGGCAAAGGAGAAATTACCCAAAGCGTGGCGATCACAATGTCGGCCACCGTGTCGCACTCGACATCGCCGACCCTATGCTCGGCGGGGCAGCAGCCAAGTAGTGCTCCTGGTCATTCCTAGCTCGAACCCGGCCCTCACCGCAGCGTGACCCACCCCGGGAAGCACTGGCGACAAATCACACCAAGGACAGTGTTGGGCCTGCGGACACCATCTTCGTGTGTCCAAGAACTTCAGTATGACAAGGCCAACGCATTAGATATTCGAAGAAAGGTCAAGGCAAAAGGTTAAAAAAAGAGTAAATGCACTTACTTCTCCCCGTTAGGCGCAATCAACCACCTCTGGTCGGGGGTCGCCGGGGTGGGCGGGAGCTTTGTACGACCACGCTGGTAGACTTTGCGCCCCTCAACCCACTCACCCTCGCTATAGCTATCAGGACTATTGTCTCCACCCTGAACACAACCATGTGCACTCGACTCCGACTCAGCGTGACCCCGGCTGAGCTCCGGAGTCTCGTGGGGCGAAGACTCGGCAGCCCGAGGCTCCAACTCAGCGTGACCCGTCTCGAGCTCCGAGTCTCGTGGGCGAAGACTCGGCAGCCCGAGGCCCGGCGGCCCGAGGCTCGTCATCGGCCGAGGCTCGTCGGCCGTGGCGCGTCTGCCATAGACAGGTCCACCTCGGATGGCTCGATCTCGAGACGGAGCAGCCACGTGGTCGGGTGACTCGGTGGGGGTGGCGGCGAGGAAGGCGTGGCAGCCTTCCTACCTCTCCCGACGCCACGTCCACCTCTAGCAGCCTTCTCCTTCTTACCCCTCGACCTCTCCGGCCGAAGAAGAAGCGACCGTCATTGGACTCTGCAAACTGAGATCTAGCGCTCTCCGGAGGCTATGGGGGGGAATGGAACTACCCCTCACACCACGCGCCGAGGTAGGAGCCCCGGAGCGCTCTCGACCCGCGCCCACCATCTGTCAACACCTGGAATGACAAAGAGTAAACGAAATTAGTACAACATAAAAAAATGAATACCTGACATTAATAATAATATGTATATAAATTCATTTTAGAGGAATAAATGCTAAGTATATATATAGCTCATTTTAGAGCTATCCTAGGTTAAAGTCATTTTTGAGCTAATTAAGGTTGTTATGTCATTTTTGAGCTAGCTAAGCATACAAATTCATTTTGGAGGAATAAATGCTAAGTATAGCTCATTTTAGAGCTAGCTAGGTTAAAACTTGAACTAATTAATAATATATATGTATATAATAATAATGGAATACGACATGAACTATAATATTAATCTTCATCGTCATCATTAATAAATGCATCATCATAAATGCAGATATGCTTGAGGTCAATAAATGCATCATCCTCATCACTATCGGTAATGACGTGCTCATCATCATCATCAACATCTGGAAGGCCTCCTGCATGTAATCGGTCAAGCATTGACAGTCATCCGCAGATAACCTCTTCTTGTTCCGGCTCTTCTTGTTCCCTTTCAGCTCGGATTCACCGCCGCTGTCTACTTGAATGTTATGAGGTGGCGGTTCTTGAAGCGTTTTTTGGAAAGACGTGTTTCTTGGAACAATTCTCCTTCATATGTGTCGGATTAACGTGAGGTTCATAATCCTCTTCATTGGGGAAGGTGGTCTAACATGTGGCGGCACTTCATAAACGACATCCCAACCTTGAGATTTGGATCACTTTGGCAGGCCCACGGTAGATAGAAAACTTGGGTTGCTGTTGAGCCGTAATATAGACATCGGGAACATCCAAATGGGTGCTTTGTTTGATTTCGACTAGCCCTAGATGTTCATGAGTCCTTCTAGTCTCTTTCGGCTGGAACCAATGACATTTGAAGACTATGACGTTCGGTGGGTTTGCACCATAGAATAGAAGTCCACAAATTGCTTCAACTCTTCCATAATACTCGGTATCTCCTTCGCCGATAGCAGAGACACAACAATTTGTAGACTTTCGATTGGCCATAGATAGCTCTTTGCCATAGATGCAAGCGATACCCGTTGATGTCGTATTTGTTAAATGAATGGACCTTATAGTCAAAACCATTAGCGACTTGTCTCAATTAAGGCGTCCATAGACTCGAACTAGCCTACAAGTTTAATCTGAAAGGATTGTTGCATTAGCCAGAAATTAGAAGAAGAAATGAAATGGTCTAATGGAAATTACCGTTTGTTTGAACCAAGAGATGAAACCAGGATAGCCGCCTCCATGCATTGCGAAGCTCATACTCTTGACGGAATCCTTTTGGATAACCGCTCCATACGAGAATTTGGCGACGTATCGATTGTATCAAATATCCGGAATAAGAGCAGTTCAAATGAAGTAGAGGTTGCGAAACAATGTACCGAGAACTTACTCGATGTACGGCGCGCTTCGTTAGATTGTTCAAGATATACAACGTAATGGTCCGCCATTCGTCGTTATCCAACAATAAGGAGTATAAGCACCGGCTGGTGCGAGCTTCCCTTTGAATAGGCTGAGGTTGGATCCACCCTTTTAGGGTCGCCAACATTGTACCGAGGCTTGGATTATGCAAATAGCGATTTTGGCTTTGTAGTGTGTCTGTCACGAAGTTTGCCGCCTCCTCGATAATGAATGCCTCGGCCATCGATGCTTCAATTCGACGTTTATTTTACATTTTGCTCGGCGTCTTACGCATCCTCTCGATTCGTAGCACCAACGATTCTGCACGGGCCCCCAATCGTGCCTCGGTCGGGAGATGCAAAATCAAATGCTGCATTGGATTAAAGAAGCGGTGGAAAGATCTTCTCCAACTTGCGATCAACTCCGCGCCAACTCTTCCATTTCTTCTAGCAAGCCAGGCGATAATTCTTTCGCACATAGAACACGGAAGAAATAGCTCAGCTCTGCCAAGACTAGCCATTCATCCTCGTGGATAAAGCCACGCAACATCACCGGCATTACCGCTCAAGCCATATGTGCCAATCATGACTCTTGAGACCAAATATTTTCAATTTTCAAGGCTCGCTCCCTCTTTAGATTCGATGCATACCCATCGGGAACATCAACTCCTTTTTCACCCACAGAGTATTTCCCTCATAACCGCCTTCCAAGATTGAACCATGCCTTTGGCTTCGCCAGATTCTTCTTTCCTTTTGGTTGTTTCATGTTTTGTAGCGGTCGATCACATAGAGCCTCTGATCGACTCTAGCCTTAGGATTATCCTTCGTTTTCCCTCTATGCGAACAATGTACCAAAGAGGGCCTCACGACATTCTTTTCAGCAGTGCATCACGTCGATGTTGTGTGGGCAAAGGAGGTCTTTAATCTGGCAGATCCCACAAACATATCTTGTGGGTCGAGCGTGTTCAGTATATATCCCTTGAAATACCACGGGCGCTCTGGATCCGGCTCGAGAGCGTTTAAGCGATCCAGTGCTGCTGGCTGTCAATGCAGGTGGTGCGAGTTTTGACATCTCTACCTTTGATGAAGTTCTTCTTGTCTTTTCGAACTTATGGTGAGGATCCGGAAGTGTCTATGCATGTCGAAGCAAGAAAACTTGCCACCCGCTGCAGCCGATTTAAACTCAAGAGCTGCCTTGCATGTGGGGCACGGAACCTTCCATGCACACACCAGCCAACTAATAGCGCATACGCCGACAAGTCATGCATCGAGTACATGTACCACACACGCATTAGGAAGTTTTTTTGTAGCGGCGTCGTATGTCTTGATCCCATTATCCCAAGCTTCTTGCAGTTCATCCTTAAGCGGCTGCATGTACACATTCATATTCTTCCCGGATAGTTGGGCCCCGAATTATCAACGTCGGAAAATGTTCTTCCTTTGCATAATCTGTCCGGGGAGATTGAGTGGAATGACAAATACAGGCCAACAAGCAGTATTGGGCTGCCATCATACCAAACACATTGAACCCATCTGTCTTGACGGCTACTCGAGGATTCCTTGGATCTGCCGCTTTTCATCATGCAATGCATCAAAGTGTTTCCATGCAGCACCATCCGATGTGTGTACCATCATCGATTCCCATCGCATCCCGTTCGGTTCTTTTGCCCAATTTGTGCCATGTCATCTCATGCGGCCGTCTCTTGACCATGAATAGACGTTGAAGTCTTGGTATGATTGGCATATACCAAGAACGTTAATGGGGATTTTGGTCGACTCTTCGAAGGAAATATGCCCTAGAGGCAATAATAAATGTTATTATTTATTTCCTTATATCATGATAAATGTTTATTATTCATGCTAGAATTGTATTAACCGGAAACATAATACATGTGTGAATACATAAACCTCTGAGTGTCACTAGTATGCCTCTACTTGACTAGCTCGTTAATCAAAGATGGTTATGTTTCCTAACCATGAACAAGGAGTTGTTATTTGATTAATGGGATCACATCATTGGTTGAATGATCTGATTGACATGACCCATTCCATTAGCATAGCACCGATCGTATAGTTTGTTGCTAGTGCTTTTCTTCATGACTTATACATGTTCCTATGACTATGAGATTATGCAACTCCCGTTTGCCCGAGGAACACTTTGGGTGCTACCAAGCGTCACAACGTGAATCGGGTGATTATAAAGGTACATTACAGGTGTCTCCGAAGGTACATGTTGGGTTGGCATATTTGAGATTAGGATTTGTCACTCCGATTGTCGGAGAGGTATCTCTGGCCCTCTCGGTAATGCACATCACATAAGCCTTGCAAGCATTGCAACTAAATGTGTTAGTTGTGAGATGATGTATTACGGAACGAGAAAAGAGACTTGCGATGTGAGATTGAACTAGGTATTGGATACCGACGATCGAATCTCGGGCAAGTAACATACCGATGACAAAGGGAACAACGTATGTTGTTATGCGATCGACCGATAAAGATCTTCGTAGAATATGTAGGAGCCAATATGGGCATCCAGGTCCCGCTATTGGTTATTGACCGAGAGGTGTCTCGGTCATGTCTACATAGTTCTCGAACCCGCAGGGTCCGCACGCTTAAAGTTTCGATGATGCTTATTATGAGTTTATATGATATTGATGTACGAAGGTTGTTCGAGTCCGGATGAGATCACGGACATGACGAGGAGTCTCGAAATGGTCGAGACATAAAGATTGATATATTGGAAGCCTATGTTTGGACTCGGAATCACTCCGGGTGAAATTGGGAATTTTACCGAGTACAGGGGTTACGGAACCTCCGGGAGTCAATGGGCCTTGATGGGCCTTAGGGGAAAGAGAAAGGGGCCATATGCTGGCGCAGCCTTCCCCTTCCCTAGTCCTATTAGGATTAGGAGAAGGGGTGGCGCCTCTCTCCCTCTCCCTTGGTCAAACCCTAGTTGGACTAGGATTGGGGGAATCCTACTCGGTGGGAGTAGGACTCCCAGCGCAGCCATAGGTGGCCGGCCAGCCCCTCCCTTCCCTCCTTTATATCTGAGGCAGAGGCACCCCATGACACACAAGTTGATCATTGAGATCGTTCCTTAGCCGTGTCGGTGCCCCTTCCACCAAACTACACCTCGAATATACCGTTGCGGAGCTTAGGCGAAGCCTGCGCGGTGGAACATCAACATCGTCCACCACGCCGTCGTCTTGTGAAACTCTCCCTCAACACTCGGCTGGATCGGAGTTCGAGGGACGTCATCGAGCTGAGCGTGTGCAGAACTCGGAGGTGCCGTCGTTCGGTACTTGGATCGGTTGGATCGGGAAGAAGTACGACTACTTCCTCTACGTTGCGTCAACGCTTCCTGTCTGGTCTCGAGGGTGCGTGAGACAACACTCTCATCTCGTTGCTATGCATCACCATGGTCTTGCGTGATCGTGGGAAAATTTTGAAATTACTACGTTCCCCAGCAAAGGGCATCCGAGCCTGGTTTTATGCGTTGATGTCATATGCACGAGTAGAACACAAGTGAGTTGTGGGCGATACAAGTCATACTACCTACCAAAGATGTCATACTTTGGTTCAGCGGTATTGTGAGATGAAGCGGCCGGACCGACATTACGCGTGACGCTTACGCGAGACTGGTTTCACCGCTGTGAGCACTCGTTGCTTAAAGGTGACCGCGGGTGTCTGTCTCTCTCACTTTAGTTGAACTGAGTGTGGCTACGCCGGTCCTTGAGAAGGTTAAACGGAGTCTATTTGACGAAGTATCGTTGTGGTTATGATGCGTAGGTAAAACGGTTCTTGCTCAGCCCGTAGCAGCCACGTAAAACTTGCAACAACAAAGTAGAGGACGTCTAACTTGTTTTTGCAGGGCATGTTGTGATGTGATATGGTCAAGACGTGATGCTATATTTTATTGTATGAGATGATCATGTTTTGTAACCGAGTTATCGGCAATCGGCAGAGCCATATGGTTGTCGCTTTATTGTATGAAATACAAACGCCATGTAATTGCTTTACTTTATCACTAAGCAGTAGCGATAGTCGTAGAAGCAATAGTTGGCGAAACGACAACGATGCTACGATGGAGATCAAGGTGTCGCGCCGGTGACGATGGTGATCATGACGGTGCTTCGGAGATGGAGATCACAAGCACAAGATGATGATGGCCATATCATATCACTTATATTGATTGCATGTGATGTTAATCCTTTATGCATCTTATTTTGCTTTGATTGACGGTAGCATTATAAGATGATCCCTTACTAAATTATCAAGAAGTGTTCTCCCTGAGTATGCACCGTTATGAAAGTTCTTCGTCTTTGAGACACCACGTGATGATCGGGTGTGATAGGCTCTACGTTCAAATACAACGGGTGCAAAACAGTTGCACACGCAGAATACTCAGGTTATACTTGACGAGCTATGCATATAATATATGACCTCGGAACACGGAGACCGAAAGGTCGGCGTGAATCATATAGTAGATATGATCAACATATTGATGTTCACCATTGAAACTACTCCATCACACGTGATGATCGGTCATGGTGTAGTTGATATGGATCACGCAATCACTTAGAGAATTGGAGGATATTTTTCTAAGTGGGAGTTCTTAAGTAATATGATTAATTGAACTTAAATTTATCATGAACTTAGTACCGATAGTATCTTGCTTGTCTATGATGTGTAGATAGATGGCTCGTCTTTGTTGTTCCGTTGAATTTTAATGCGTTCCTTGAGAAAGCAAAGTTGAAAGATGATGGCAGCAATTACACGGACTGGGTCCGTAACGAGAGGATTATCCTTATTGCTGCACGGAAGAATTACGTCCCGGAAGCACCGTTAGGTGCCGGGCCTGGTGCAAGGGCTGCGCCGAAGTTGTGAACGTCTGGCAAAGCAAAGCGATGACTACTCTATAGTTCGATGTGCCATGCTTTACGGCTTAGAACCGGGACTTCAACGTCGTTTTGAACACCATGGAGCATATGAGATGTTCCAGAGTTGAAGTTAATATTCAAGCGAATGCGGATTGAGAGATATGAAGTCTCCAATAAGTTCTATAGCTGTAAGATGGAGGAGAATGGTTACATCGGTGAGCATATACTCGTAATGTCCGGATATAACAATCACTTGATTCAAGCTGGGAGTTAATCTTCCGGATGATTGCGTCATTGATGAATTCTCCAATCACGCCACCAAGCTACAAGAGCTTCGTGATGAACTATAATATGCAAGGGATGACCAAAACTATGCCCGAGCTCTTGGCGATCTTTGAAAGCAGCGAGGTAGAAATCAAAAGGAGCATCAAGTGTTGATGGTTAACAAAACCACTAGTTTCAAGAAAAGGGCAAAGGAAAGAAAAGGAAACTTCAAAAGAGCGGCAAGCAAGTTGTCGATCAAGAGAAGAAACCCAAGTCTGGTCCTAAGCTCTGGCCGAGTGCTTCTATTGCAAGCGGGCTGGTCCTTTGAAGCGGAACTGCCCCAAGTATTTGGCGGATAAGAAGGATGGCAAGGTTAACAAAGGTATATGTGATATACTTGTTATTGATGTGTACCTTACTAATACTCGCAGAGCACTGGTATTTGATACTGGTTACATTGCTAATATTTGCAACTCGAAGCAGGGCTACGGATTAGCGAAGATTGGCTAAGGGCGAGGTGACGATCTTGGCGTGGGAAATGGTTCCAAAGTCGATGTGATCGCAATCGACACGCTACCTCTACATCTACCTTGGGATTAGTATTAGACCTAAATAATTGTTATTTAGTACCATCGTTGAGCATGAACATTATATCTGGATCTTGTTTGATGCGAGACGGTTATTCATTAAATCGAGAGAATAATGGTTGTTCTATTTATATGAATAATATCTTTTATGATCATGCACCATTGAAGAATGGTTTGTTTTACTTAATCTTGATAGTAGTGATACACATATTCATAATGTTGAAACCAAAAGATGCAGAGTTGATAATGATGGTGCAACTTATTTGTGGCACTTGCCGTTTAGGTCATATCGGTGTAAAACGCATGAAGAAACTCCATCTTGATGGACTTTTGGAGTCACTTGATTATGAATCACTTGGCACTTGCGAACCGTGCCTTATGGGCAAGATGACTAAAACACCGTTCTCGGAACTATGGAGAGAGCAACAGATTTATTGGAAATCATACATCTTGATGTATGTGGTCCAATGAATGTTGAGGCTCGTGGCGGATATCGTTATTTTCTCACCTTCACAGATGATTTGAGCAGATATGGGTATATCTACTTAATGAAACACAAGTCTGAAACATTTGAAAAGTTCAAAGAATTTCAGAGTGAAGTGGAAAATCATCGTAACAAGAAAATAAAGTTTCTACGATCTGATCGTGGAGGAGAATATTTGAGTTCTGAGTTTGGCCTACATTTGAAACAATGTGGAATAGTTTCGCAACTTACGCCACCGAACACCACAGCGTAATGGTGTGTCCGAGCGTCGAATCGTACTTTATTAGATATGGTGCGATCTATGATGTCTCTTCTGATTTACCGCTATCGTTTTGGGGTTATGCTTTAGAGACGGCTACATTCACTTTAAATAGGGCACCATCTAAATCCGTTGAGACGACGCCTTATGAACTGTGGTTTGGCAAGAAACCAAAGTTGTCGTTTTGAAAGTTTGGGGCTGCGATGCTTATGTGAAAAGCTTCAACCTGATAAGCTCGAACCCAAATCGAATGTGTCTTCATAGGATACCCAAAGGAGACAGTTGGGTACACCTTCTATCACAGATCCGAAGGCAAGATTTTTGTTGCTAAATTGGAAACTTTTTGGAGAAAGAGTTTCTCACGAAAGAAGTGAGTGGGAGGAAAGTAGAACTTGATGAGATAATCGTATCTACTCCCTTATTGAGAAGTAGTACATCACGAGAAAACAGTTTACGTGACACCTACACCAAATAGGGAGGAAGCTAATGATGATGATCATGAAACTTGAGATCAAATTTCTCTGAACTTCGTAGATCAACGAGCAAGATCCGCACCGGTGTGGTACGGTAATCCTATTTTGGAAGTCATATTCTTTGGAACATGATGAACCTACGAACTATGAAGAAGCGATGGTGAGCCCAGATTCCACAAAATGGCTTGAGGCCATGAAATCGAGATGGGATCCATGTATGAGAACAAAGTATGGACTTTGGTTGACTTGCCCGATGATCGGCAAGCAATTGAGAATAAATGGATCTTCAAGAAGAAGACGACGCCGATGGTAATATTCTCGTCTATAAAGCTCGACTTGTTGCAAAAGGTTTTCGACAAGTTCAAGGGATTGACTACGATGAGACCTTCTCACCCGTGGCGATGCTTAAGTCCGTCCGAATCATGTTAGCAATTGCCGCATTTTATGATTATGAAATTTGGCAAATGGATGTTAAAACTGCATTCTGAATGGATTTACGGAAGAAGAGTTGTATATGATGCAACCGAAGGTTTTGTCGATCCAAAGGAGCTAACAAAGTGTGCAAGCTCCAGCGATCCATTTATGGACTGGTGCAAGCCTCTCGGAGTTGGAATAAACGTTTTGATAGTGTGATCAAAGCATTTGGTTTTATCTGAGACTTTTGGAGAAGCTTGTATTTACAAGAAAGTGAGTGGGAGCTCAGTAGCATTCCGATATTATATGTGGATGACATATTATTGATCGGAAATGATATAGAATTTCTGGATAGCATAAAGGGATACTTGAATAAAAGTTTTTCGATGAAAGACCTCGGTGAAGCTGCTTACATATTGGGCATTAAGATCTATAGAGATAGATCAAGGCGGCTTAATAGGACTTTCACAAAGCACATACCTTGATAAAGTTTTGAAAAAGTTCAAAATGGATCGAGCAAAGAAAGGGTTCTTGCGGTATTACAAGGTGTGAAATTGAGTAAGACTCAATGCCCGACCACCGCAGAAGATAGAGAGAAATGAAAGATGTTCCTATGCTTCAGCCATAGGCTCTATCATGTATGCAATGCTGTGTACCAGACCTGATGTGTGCCTTCTTTGTAAGTTTAGCGGCAGTACCAAAGTAATCCAGAGTGGATCCTTTGACAGCGGTCAAGAACATCCTTAAGTAATTGAGAAGAACTAAGGATATGTTTCTCATTTATGGCGGTGACAAAGAGCTCGTCAGAAATGGCAGTTACGTCGATGCAAGCTTTGACACTGATCCGGACGATTCTAAATCGCAAACCGGATCGTATTTACATTAAGCGGTGGAGCTGTCGGTTGGTGCAGTTCCAAACAAAGCGTCGTTCTGGGATCTACATGTGAAGCTGAGTACATAGCTGCTTGGAAGCAGCTAATGAAGGAGTCTGGATGAAGGAGTTCATATCCGATCTAGGTGTTGTACCTAGTGTATCGGGTCCAATGAAAATCTTTTGTGACAATCTTGGTGCAATTGCCTTGGCAAAGGAATCCAGATTTCACAAGAGAACCAAGCACATCAAAAGACGCTTCAACTCCATCCGGATTTGGTCGGTGGGAGACATAGAGATATGCAAGATACATACGGATCTGAATGTTGCGACCGTTGACTAAGCCTCTTCCACGAGCAAAACATGATCAGCACCAAGACTCCATGGGTGTTAGAATCATTCTTGTGTAATCTAGATTATTGACTCTAGTGCAAGTGGGAGATGAAGGAAATATGCCCTAGAGGCAATAATAAATGTTATTATTTATTTCCTTATATCATGATAAATGTTTATTATTCATGCTAGAATTGTATTAACCGGAAACATAATACATGTGTGAATACATAAACCTCAGAGTGTCACTAGTATGCCTCTACTTGACTAGCTCGTTAATCAAAGATGGTTATGTTTCCTAACCATGAACAAGGAGTTGTTATTTGATTAATGGGATCACATCATTGGTTGAATGATCGATTGACATGACCCATTCCATTAGCATAGCACCTGATCGTATAGTTTGTTGCTAGTGCTTTTCTTCATGACTTATACATGTTCCTATGACTATGAGATTATGCAACTCCCGTTTGCCCGAGGAACACTTTGGGTGCTACCAAACGTCACAACGAATCGGGTGATTATAAAGGTACATTACAGGTGTCTCCGAAGGTACATGTTGGGTTGGCATATTTGAGATTAGGATTTGTCACTCCGATTGTCGGAGAGGTATCTCTGGGCCCTCTCGGTAATGCACATCACATAAGCCTTGCAAGCATTGCAACTAAATGTGTTAGTTGTGAGATGATGTATTACGGAACGAGAAAAGAGACTTGCCATGAACGAGATTGAACTAGGTATTGGATACCGACGATCGAATCTCGGGCAAGTAACATACCGATGACAAAGGAACAACGATGTTGTTATGCGGTCCGACCGATAAAGATCTTCGTAGAATATGTAGGAGCCAATATGGGCATCCAGGTCCCGCTATTGGTTATTGACCGAGAGGTGTCTCGGTCATGTCTACATAGTTCTCGAACCCGCAGGGTCCGCACGCTTAAAGTTTCGATGGCGGTTATTATGAGTTTATATGATATTGATGTACGAAGGTTGTTGAGTCCGGATGAGATCACGGACATGACGAGGAGTCTCGAAATGGTCGAGACATAAAGATTGATATATTGGAAGCCTATGTTTGGACTCGGAATCACTCCGGGTGAAATTGGGAATTTTACTTGAGTGCAGGGGTTACTGGAACCTCCCGGGAGTCAATGGGCCTTGATGGGCCTTAGGGGAAAGAGAAAGGGGCCATATGCTGGCGCAGCCTTCCCCTTCCCTAGTCCTATTAGGATTAGGAGAAGGGGTGGCGCCTCTCTCCTCTCCTTGGTCAAACCCTAGTTGGACTAGGATTGGGGGAATCCTACTCCGGTGGGAGTAGGACTCCCGCGCAGCCATAGGTGGCCGCCAGCCCCTCCCTTCCCTCCTTTATATCTGAGGCAGAGGGCACCCCATGACACACAAGTTGATCATTGAGATCGTTCCTTAGCCGTGTGCGGTGCCCCTTCCACCAAACTACACCTCGAATATACCGTTGCGGAGCTTAAGCGAAGCCTGCGCCGGTGGAACATCAACATCGTCCACCACGCCGTCGTCTTGTGAAACTCTCCTCAACACTCGGCTGGATCGGAGTTCGAGGGCGTCATCGAGCTGAGCGTGTGCAGAACTTCGGAGGTGCCGTCGTTCGGTACTTGGATCGGTTGGATCGGGAAGAAGTACGACTACTTCCTCTACGTTATGTCAACGCTTCCGTTCTTGGTCTCGAGGCGTGAGACAACACTCTCATCTCGTTGCTATGCATCACCATGGTCTTGCGTGATCGTAGGAAATTTTTTGAAATTACTACGTTCCCCAACATCTTCTCACCCATACCGTTGTCTACCTCAACATACCTGGAAGACTTGTAAATGGGACAATAGTTCAAGTCCATCTTTGGAGCCTAAATAAGGCACATCCATTCTCACGAGCATCTATCTTCTCATAGGGAATCTTAAGTACACGGAGGATTTTGTCCGACCGGTACAGGTTTGCGAGCATTATATGGCCTTTGGGTAGAAAGCGTCCAAATAGTGTCACTATCGCGTCATAGCATTCTCTGTCCAAGTTGAATTGAGCCTTGAGCCATTACTTGTGCGATGGCATCCAGGTGACAAAGCTCGGTGTGCTCATGGAGAGGGCGCTCAAGACTCCAACATATCATTGAAGGCCTTTGCAGATTCCTCCATCTCATCGTCCGAATCCGAGCATCATCAAAGTCTTGCACCATGTCTTCCATCCGGTACCATGCTCGTCGGTGCGGCGACAACCCTCCTCGGCTCTGGAGCGTTGGGCGGACTCACCATGAAATGTCCACATCGTATAACCGGGCGTAAACCCCACTTCGCAGGTGTTTGATCATTTCAAACTCGACATCTTCTGATCGTTATCGCTTTTCAAACAGGGGCACCGTGTTGTTTTCATCCATTTGCAAATGCGGCTCGATAAACCCCTTGGTTTTGTCATCCATTCAGGGTCATGTCTTTCGACTAGGGTGACGGTGTACATCCACGCACGATCACTCATCTTGCCTAGCTACTGGACACACAAGAAATACACACATAACTTAGCAAACCATAATCATCAGTTAATAAAGTTTCTCAGTTTTATTACGTCCATGCAACCTAGACGCTAATAGGTAAAGATAGGTCCTAATCCCACCCGAGTATGTGTAGATTGGGTTCGTTTTCCCATGCTCTGCTCCGGATCCGACACAAAATTTCGGCAGCACCTCCCCGTTGTTCTCCTGATACACGTCTCGGTAATAAGCAGAGAGGATGTGTACCCGGAGAACAACAGAGAGGCACTGACGAAATTCTGCATCAGATCCGGAGCAGAGCATATGGGAAAACGAACCCAATCTACACATACTCGGGCTGTCCATGGATAACGTTGGACAATTCGAAAGAATTACGGTTATAAATATGCAAATGAATGCATATTTATAGATGTAACCCTTTCGAACGGGAGACGCATAGTGGTCACGCATACTGATGATTGAATACACCTATAGCTAGCAAGTTTCATCGGCACGAAGACCGGAACAAAGCAAATGAAGGGGGAGAGGAGGAGATGTCATTTGTGCTCACCCACGAACGCAGGGGCGGAGCTCGTCGAACGCACGGGGAGGTTGTTGAACACCAGACCCTCACAGTGATGAAACAACTGCACATTTAAATCCACCCGATCAACGCAAATATATATGATGTTTTTCATAACAAAATTGGAAAATATATGACCTAACTCATAATTCACAAATAAATAGGGAGTGCCTATTTAGTACTTGATTGTTATCCAATTCGGTATCATTCACATTTCCTGACAAATAAATAGAGGATTGTGCATGGAGTTGTTTTTCTAGCATGCTCAGTTTTTTTAAAAGAGGTCTGGGGTTCTTTTTTTAAAACAGAGAAAAAATTGTGGTATTTAAGAAAAACTTTGGTATTAAATACTGTGGTTTTTAAGAAAAACTTTGGTATTAAATACTTTGAAGTGTCTGGCTCAAAAAATTAGGCTCCGTTTGGAAGTAATGTTTTTATAAAACCTTAGGCCTAGTTTGGCAACAACGTTTTCTCAAAACCATGGTATTCCAAAACCTAAGTATTACAATACATGGGCAATAAATACTTCAGTTTCTAAAAAGCATAGTTTTTCTCAGTTTTGGTAAAACTGCCAAGGTGTTTGGCAAGTGGCAGTTTTTCTCAGTTTTCTTTCGGTTTGCATTGACTGTTACGTTGCTGCATGCATATTCAGCTACACTCAGCGATCAGCTTGTACTAATAGCCACCATATGCATTCAGCCTTGCAGGAGCATGTTCTCCTAGCTGCTAAGATCTGTAGTAGAGTTATCTCTTGTAATCAATCAAAGACCAAGGTAGTTAACACATACACTGAAGGTCGACGTTTTCAGCTCGTGTACGTGTACGTCTGCCTCTAGCCGGACATATCGATGGGCTAGCTATCTATGCATTATCTATGCATCACATCCGTTGATGGCCAGAAGTTAGACACAAGAGAGACCAACCAGCCAGCGCTTTCTCAGTTTTAGAAAAAGAGGTCAGGGACTCTTTTTTATATACAACAAAAATACCATAGTTTTAGAGATACCACGATTTGTTGAACTGCAGTATTTTTTTGATCCAAACGACTCAAACGCACCCTTAGTATTCCGATACTACAGTTTTTTATACCAACGACAATGTATACTGTAGTTTATGAAAACAACAATTTTTCAAAGTATTGTGGAAACAATGGCATGTTTGGCAATCAAAGTATACATCGTTGTAATAGGTCCCAACCTCTTTGTTGTGTTTCTCAGTTTTTTAAAAGAGGTCCCAACCTCTTTTTAATACTGCAAAATACTACAGCTTTGTGGATACTGCAGTTTATAATACTACAATTTTAACTAGAGCCAAACACCTCAAAGTATTTAAAACCATAGTATTTTAAAATACTGTAGTATTATTGAAATACTTCAAAATACTTTTGCAACCAAACACAGCCAGGCTATGTTTGATAGTAAAGTATTGTAAAACCAAAGTATCGAAACCAAAGCTCATTGCAAATAAAACTATGATAATCTCAAAAACTGTAGTATTCTTAAAATACTTAGGTTGTGTTTGATAGTAAAGTATTGAAAAAACCAAAGTATTGAAAACTACAACATTTTAGCATGTAGGTGTAAGATACCACAGTTTTGACATATCGCATTATAGTGAAGTATTGGGAATACTTTGGAGCTATTTGGTAGTGTTGTATATATTGATGCACCTAATAACTAGCTAGCCGTTTTCTACTTGCTTACCCTGTTACCCAAACCCAACGGCCATGCAAAAGGCCACCCATATGCACAAAGTCCATAGCCAAACTGTCAACGACCATGCCCAAAGCTCGTCCTGCAGCTTACAAAGATGAGAAAAACCATGCAGTGCCGTCAGCTGGCCGGCACCGCAGCAGACACACGAAGAGAAGTAGGAGGCACGGTGATGCCATCTTCATGAGGCAGCAGGAGGTCTCTTCCTCAGAAAGCAAGGCCTGCCAGCTTCATGCCACGGGCCTCCTTGAGAAGGGAACAGATGATTAAGCGTACTAGCCGTTTTTCCATGGTCGTCTCTTTATCTATCCACGGCAACCTGAGGGAGAGACGATCTCCAGCAACGAGCGAGCGGCGGTGGCCTGGGAATGAACGAGGACGAAGAAACGTGTTTGTTTTTTCGCCTGCTCTGTTTTTAAAAAAGAGGTCCTGGGTTCTTTTTATTAGACAGAGAAAATACTGCATTTTGAGAAATACTGTAGTATTAATACTACAGTTTTTTGTGGAGACCAAACAGCTCAAAGTAATTAAAACCATAGTATTTAAAAAAACTGTAGTATTCACAAAATACTTAGAAAATGCAGAGCTATCAAACAGGGCCTTAGGCTTAGTTTGGCAACAAAGTTTTTACAAAACTGCTGTAATTGAAAACCACAGTATTCCAATCGGTAGGCAAGTAATACTGCAGTTTTCTAAAACCAACGTTTTTCTCAGTTTTTACACGTGTTTGGCTGGTGCTATTTTACCTAAGTTTTGACCAAGTATTTAGCATGCATGACTGAGTATTTAGCGGCTGCTAACGGCGGCGCCATGCACACGTCCGCCCGTACTAGATGCTCGGATCTGTAGAATGTGTCTACCCCTGCTGCATCTACATGCATGTCACCTAACCTCGCCAAGTAAAAGATGATGTACCTACTCAACAGGACTACAATTAGATGCTGAGCTAACTAGACAAGTGCAAGAAATAGATCAATCAGCCGGCCTTCAATGGCACGATTAATTTAACCAGGACGTACATCATTGTTCATTAATCAACTATATTAAAGCAATACAATCTTAGGAGTGTTGCCATCATATTTTTTTTATACGTGCATGTACTTCCAGTTCGGCCAAAATTCTATGTGCGTGTAGTGCGCCGTTGCTACTGCATCGGCTATCTAGGCCTGCCGGCCAAGTTGGATGCTACAGACAGTGGGTTCGTCGAAGCGAAAACTTTCCTGTAGCAGGTGCTGCAGAGCTGCCCGTGGAAGGCGTGGACAATTAAGACGGGATCATGTGTGGAGCCGCTTCAACGACATGGACTTTGGCATTAGTGTGAAGTTGCAGCGCAACTAGCAAAACTGGAACAAAACATACAGGTACCGAAATTTTAAACGGAGAGTTTGTGTTGTGGCTGTTTATTCTAATTTTCTGTTTGATAAAATTGTTCATGCTCATATTATAAAAACAGAATATGTATGTGCTTACTTTTGTTTATCGAACAATGTTTCCTTGCAGATGACATATTTGTATTGTTAAACCAGCCTCTAACTTACTCCATACAATGTTAGGGCACACACAGCCTGACTCAAGAATTTGCTACTTTTGGTGATTTCCTTGGCATTTTGTTTTCATGCTTTTTTTATTATCTTTCCTACGGTGGTGATTGGATTTAAATTTTTGTCTGATTCATCATAAAGGAAATCTCTACATGTTGCGGTGGCTGATGGTTGTGAACTACTTTTAGCAGCAGTCTAAAAATAAGATCTATGTTCACTAATAAGGTCAAGAGAAAATGGTTCTATAATAGTATTTTTCTACTCAAAACATACAAGCCAGAGTTGTATAGCTTATTTTGGTTTCTGTGTATGCCTGCTTGCAATAATACTTTTTGAAGCAATATTATGGAGTTGGCCCATTCCTCTGTCTCTGCAGTTCTGCATTGTTGATTGAATGAAAAGTGCACTCATGTGCTACATCAATCTTCAACTTGCAAAATTAAATCCCTTCTGCAACATATGACTACAAATACTTTGTTTATAGGGCAATTTGTGTATATAAAAACTGATATTCAATGTTATATGGCAATATGGTTAATCTCCAAAACAGAAATTGCAAAGCCTCTACTTATTCATCTAGTATATCTAAGGATAGGCATGGACAAGCGCATACCTTTCCCTGATGGTGAGCTAGTTCGATAGCGCCTGGCGGGAGGGCCATGAGAAGGGGCGCCGTGGCTGGCTCGGCTCGGTGGAGGGCGGGCTGGGCACGCCGTGGTGGTCGGGAGGGCGGGCCTGGGCACGCCAAGGTGGCCGGGAGGGGGGGAGGGCTGGCTCGGTGGAGGGACGGGCGGCGGTGCTGGTACGGGCTTGGTGGAGGGACGGGCGCAGGCGAGCTGCGGTGGCGGGAAGGGGCGGGGAGGGCAGCGGTGGCCGGGAGGGGCCGGGAGCGCTGCAGTGGCGGGGGGAGGGCGGGGAGGGGCCGGGGAGGGGCCGGGAGCGCATGGTGGCGGGAGGGGCGGGCGGCAAGGCGGTGCTGTGGTCGTCCGGTTGGGGGCGCAGCGTGGGTGCGGTTTGGGCAGTTTTTTAGACAAGTGGCGCTGGTGGGAGGGTGAGGTGGGGAGAGAGAGAGGGTGGGCGGGCTGGAAGAGAGAGAGAGAGAGGGGCCGGGCTGGGAGAGAGGGAGGGAATTTTTTTAGAAAAGAGGGGAGATAGTTGACCTCTTTGCCATCTGCCACCACCGGTGATGGCAAGATATGGGCCTTGCCATCCGCCGCGAGATGGCAAAGAGGTGGGGCTATTGGCCGTTATAACGCCGTTATCCATTGGGCTCCACCCACTTCTTTGCCATCGCCAACAGATGGAAAAGATTCTTTGCCATCTGGCGGCAGATGGCAAAGAGGTGGGTTGACGTGCCGTTGCAAAGATCGACCCTACCCACCTCTTTGCCATCTGCTGGCAGATGGCAAAGATTATTTTCCATCCACTAGCAGATGGCAAAGAATTGGCTGATGGCAACCATGTTCTTTGCCATCTGTCAGTTCTTTGCCATCTGTTTTTTATAAGCAGATGGCAAAGACATTCTTTGCCATCAGCTGGCAGATGGCAAAAAGCTGGCTGATGGCAAATTCCCAGTTTCCAGTAGTGAAAGGAGCTACTCAATGGCACAACTGGGAAGATTAATAATCAGCAGCAAGTATGGAAGGAGCTATTTTTTGGTCGAGCTTGTAACATTCTTTCATCATCTAGTCCATTATCCATAAGACAACCATGTGGAAAATGCCCAAAGTAATAATCCCAAAATTAGCAGCAACAGATGCAAACATGCACTTAAGGAGAAGCTCCACTAATACTTCGATCATGGAACATTTGGCAATAGCATATTATCTCTAGAAAACTGTTATATAAATACATTGTACAAGGAGTAATGTATGGGAAAAGAAGGAATCAAACTAAGTTGAAAAGAGAAACACAACAAAACCATATATCATGTGGAAGCCCAATCACTTTGGCCACGCAGATCAGAATAGCCAATAATCCTTTTAATAGGAAAACAAGTAAAAAAATCAGTGAAATATCACACATAGATTGAAATTATTCCTTATGACCAATAATACCACATATGTATACTTCTTATTCATAGATTGAAATTATTCCTTATGACTAATCCCTATATTTTATAGTGATAAGACTGCATGCATAAATTCTCAATAAATACCCTAGACATTTATACAAAAAAATTGTGTTGAATCTATCGTACTATGAGAAGAAAAATACAATGGGAAGACCAAAAATACCTACTCAAAATTTATGTGTTGAATTTTGCCTTCCGCAACTCTAATTTGCTGAATTTGGCCTGCTGCAACTCTTAGTAGATCTGAAGACAAGGGGCACAAAATGATATCAAAGATAAGCTGAACTCTACTAATTTAGGAGATCCTGTTTTTCTATGAAGAAGTGATTGTCCTCCAAAATTATGAAGCCTGTATTGATACATATAGGAAAAAAGGAACACTACAATGAAGCTGAAATAACAGGCTAGAAATAATCAATCTCAAAATAAGATTTGTAATTAAAATGCTAGGTCTAAGACTTAGGTAACCAATCTGCACTCGAGTAACGTGAGAGTAGACTACTGGTTCAACATCCAAGTTTTTTTTGGTTTGGAGCTATGATGTATTGAACAAGATGGTGCTTTCTTCAGCAAGGAGTACAAAACCAAGCATCAGCGAGGGGAGAGAGGAGCGAAGCTATCCAGTAACCTAGTCCAGCGTAGTGGCTGCTCCATCCTAGCTTCCGGTTAGAACTTGCAAGAAGTACTGAAAAAAATTGACCGAACTGTAAAATAATAACTCGTACCAAAAACAGCAGGTAGCCGGCAGCGTCGACGTCTACCTAGCTTTTAGGTATGGGCATTAAAAAAAAGACGGATCTTCTGGTGTTCGGCTGTGTGCTGCAGCAGAGGGTGGGCAGGGTGGGAGACACCTAGCCTGAGGTTTGCACCGACGCATGGTCTAGCACGATCTGCAATCGTCCTCACTGGCTGCAACAGTGCACAATGCAGGCAGCCGAGATGCCGTCCTTGGCGTCGCTGGAACAAATCCACAGGAGCAAGATCACGATGAACAAATTCACTGACCATGGGATGAATATGCCTATCAATAGCGCAGCCCAACAACTCATCTGCAAAATAAAAAAACATGAACGAAACTGAGAAAAAAGAAGAAAGCCAAGCCCAATAACCGAAAATGTGACGAACCAAACATAGATAGATACACACACGAGAAGATGGATCAAGAGGACGCTTCCCCTGGAGAATTTCCTGCTGCCGCCAGCGTGCTTCATTAGCATCTGGAGCTAACACGAAGACTACACAACAAATATGAACACAACACGTACAGCAGCAAAACTACCTTCAACCTTAAAAAACGTACCCGGAACAGATGCAGCGCCGATCGGAACAGCCGGGCTAGAAGATCTGTGGTAGACGCACAACAGAACAGCAGACCCACCGACCTGCCATATGACAACCTTAAAAGAAACCGAAACAGAGAAAGATAGAACAACACGAGAGCGTACACGCACACGTACATTGTGTGACTTGCGTCCATCGCTGATTCTGCCACCACCTCCTCCTGGTTTGCTTCTCCAACAAAAAACACTGATATCTACGCAAAGAATTATGGGAAAATCTGGGGATACTTGAGGAGCAAGAATTGGACCCAAGAGGGAACTTACTGAGGTAGATTTAAGTGAAGAACCTGCAGGTCAAGGTTGTGGTGGGGAACTTGGGAGAAGCCCCTGCAGGTCACGACAGCGGATGCCCTGTAAGCACGCTGCTGGCCCTCATGTAACGCCATTGCCCCAGACTGTTGCTCCTGCCAATCTGCACAACGGCGGCGCGGCATCAACCAGGGAGGAGAAGTAAGATGAAAAGCGGAAGGGAAGAGGGGAGGAGGAAGAGCAAGAGATACCTGGGCAAGAGGACGCCGTGCCATGCCGCAGCGCTGCTCTATTCTCGTCGTGCCGCACGCCGCTGCCGTATTCTCGCCGTGCTGCTGCTTTTGCGAGAGATGGGGGTATTTATCCTCCTACGAAAAGCGGTGCAGACGGTTCGCGAATGGCCTCGGCGCTATAAAAAATCAAAACGAATTCAGAACTGGATCATGGCAAATGAAGAAACTGCCAGACAAAGCCACAGGAAACGTACGTGGCGCACGATCGATACCCAGGTAAAGCGGCAACCGACATAGGTAAATAAAACGTGCAAAACGCCTAATAATCAGGTAAAAAATAGAGCACGTCAAGAACTCCCCATTACACATGTCGTGCTAACAAGGGCCGTAAAAAAAGTTCAAACAAACCAGGAAAATGGAACCCTTACGGGCCTAGTCTTCTTAGTATATATATATATATATATATATATATATATATATATAGTAACGCTCTATACAAAATATAGTAACGCTAAACTAAGCTTGAGTGTAGAATAGCTCATTCTACACCCCTAGTAACGCTCTATACAAAATATAGTAACGTAAATGTAAAATATAGTAAATTTTTTGACCATGTAAGAAATCAAAAACTTGGATAGTACAAAATATATCTCATAATTACTACATTTTACATAGCGTTTTACTAGATTTTGTACATACCGTTACTGGGGTGTAGAATAAGCTATTCTACACTCACGCTTAGAATAACGTTACCCCACATATGTCATACTACCATGTGGTACTATATATAATACTTTATCATTTTGAATATGTTTCTATATTATATCTAAGATATTTGAAAGCAAGTTACATAGAAAAATTGCATATGAGCCTATAGTTTTTGTTATATTTGTGAAATACGTATATATTTGTACGTAAAAAAAAGTATGCTCAAAATATGGTACATACTATTATCTAAAAAGTAGTATATACTACTTAAACATTCTTATATACTACATATTATACATACATACTCTCGGTTTTGGCAGATACTACATATAACATACAAAACGCAAGTGGTGATAAACCACTCGTGGTAGCATATAGGGAAAATCCATCCTACCACCTGGGGGTAGTTACCCCACATGTCTCACATAGTACCATATGGTAGTATATATTCAACTTTATCATTTTAAGTATGTTTCTATATACTATATATATAAGATACTCCAAAGTGAGTTACACGGAAAAAATTGCAAGTTAGCCCATAGTTTTTATTATATTTATGAAATACATATATATTTGTACGTAAAAGAGAGCATACCCAAAATACGATACATACTACCAAAAAAGTAGTATATATACTACCTAAACATTCTTATATACTACATACTACGCTTATATACTCTTCGATTTGATAGATACTACATACAACATACAAAACTAAAGTGGTGGTAACTACCACCGGTGAGGGGAGGGGAGGCAACCATGGTGCGCCCCAAGGTGGTCGGCCGACCCCCTTGGGTGCTTGTCCTTTGACGTCCCCCCTTCCTTGTTTGCACACGGGAGGAAGAAAAGGGGGGAGAGGGAAGGTAGGGGAGGCCGACTCCCCCCTTCCTTTCCTCCCCAAGGCCCGCGGCCAAAGGAGGGGTGTGCCAACCCCTTGTGGGCTGGTGTGCTCCCCTCGTTTGGACCATATGTCTCATTAACCTCCTAGGGATTCCCGAAACCCCTTCCGGTGATCCGATAATTACCCGCTACATTCTGAAACCTTTTCAGTGACCAAATAGCATCGTCCTATATATCAATCTTTACCTTCGGACCATTCCGGAGCTCTTCGTCATGTCTGTGATCTCATCCAGGACTCCGAACAACATTCGGTCACCAATTCACATAACACATATAATACTATATCGTCAACGAACGTTAAGCGTGCGGACCCTACGGGTTCGAGAATGATGTAGACATGACTGAAACACCTCTCCGGTCAATAACCAATAGCGGGGCCTGGATGCCCATATTGGTTCCTACATATTCTATGAAGATCTTTATCGGTCTAACCTTTATGACAACATACGTAATTCCGTTTGTCTGTCGGTATGTTACTTGCCCGAGATTGGATCGTCGGCATCTCCATACCTAGTTCAATCTCGTTACCGGCAAGTCTATTTACTCGTTCCGTAATACATCATCTCGTAACTAACTCCTTAGTCACTTTGCTTACAAGCTTCTTGTGATGTGTATTATCGAGAGGGACCCACTGATAAGCGTCGGTGCTATACAAACGGTTTTTAACCCCTTTCCGCGACGGTGTTTGGAACCATTGCCAAGTGAGTGTGGGCGGTAGGGGGGTCCTTCCCACACGACCCAGAAACCGTCGGGGATAGGCCCTCCTGGGACACAGGCTGGGACAAAATGAGCTCGTGTGTGATTGGGCGAGGCATCGAAACCCAATCATTTCCGTTTGTATGTACATCCCACACGGTGAATCCCAGAAAAACATTTTCGTTCGTATGTATATCACACACAGTCATCCAAGAAATACATTTCCGTTCTTATGTACATCCCACATTGTCAATCCAGGGAAAATGTTTCCGTTCGTATGTACATCCCACACAGTCAATCCAGGGAAACGTTTCCGTTCGAATGTACATCCCACACAGTTAATTCAGGGAAAACATTTCCGTTCGTATGTACATCCCACACAGTCAATCCAGCGAAAACGTTTCCGTTCGTAATAATTCCTGTATTACGCAAATTCACATTTCATATCGAACAACTGTTTCCCAATTTCATATCAGGCACATAAATATATTTTAACATCACAATACAATAGCTACCTGAAAACAACACAGTACAACAAATAGCTAGTTCAACTTCATAAGAACAATATTAGAACAATTTATTCATTTCCCTAACCGAGATCATCCAGGCTCGTCTTATCCACCTCTGCTTTCAGTTCAGTAAGAACCTATTTTGCAATGGCCAACTGGGAAAGTGCCTCCTCCTTCGCCAACACCATCTTAGCAAAGTCTGACTTAAAATATCTGAGCTCATTCTCCACCTTCCTCTTTTTATCCTGCATTTTCAAATATTCTTCAGCGCTGACAACACTTTCTCTAAGCCTACCTCTGTTCTCTTCCTTATACATGCTCTAGAGCTTTGCTAGGCACATCTTCAAAGACTGTGGCCACTCTTGATCAACCCACTCCAAGTAAGAACACTTCCGTCCATCCTATAATATTTAAAACTAGATCAGTAACAATTGTAGGGGAAATGGTTTTATAGCAACATAGAAAATCACCAATGCTTATTTTGAAAAACTAAAGAAACATGTTAATTATGACATATCTTCTCAAAAAGATCAATGTGCAAATGAATTAATTGCTACTGAGACAACAACCAAATTCTAAAACATTAGAAGCTATAATTAACTACAACAACGTTACAAGTTCTTAATCATGTACAATAAATAACAAATTGAACATTTTATGAGGAAGGTAAATATAACTGCAACAACATAGCGACAATGTTTGGATGACAACAAATTGATACTAACAGGTGTGTACATGCACAAGTTTAGTAACATAGAACTAATAGCACTAAGGCCGTCCACTATGTATGCCAAAACTGGTGTAAAGACAACTGTTGCTACATCTCGCACCGGTGCCCTGCACTGGCGAGCCGATGTAGCAGAGAAAAAGCAGGGACCCGGACTCCGGAGCACCTAGTTTCTCCTGTTGGAAATATGCCCTAGAGGCAATAATAAAATGGTTATTATTATATTTCCTTGTTCATGATAATTGTCAATTGTTCATGCTATAATTGTATTAACAGCAAACCGTAATACATGTGTGAATGCATAGACTACAACATGTCCCTAGTGAGCCTCTAGTTGACTAGCTCGTTGATCAATAGATGGTTGTGGTTTCCTAACCATGGACATTGGATGTCGTTGATAACGGGATCACATCATTAGGAGAATGATGTGATGGACAAGACCCAATCCTAAGCATATCACAAGATCACGTAGTTCGTTTGCTAGAGCTTTTCTAATGGCAAGTATCATTTCCTTAGACCATGAGATTGTGCAACTCTCAGATACCGTAGGAATGCTTTGGGTATATCAAACGTCACAACGAATCGGGTGGCTATAAAGGTGCACTACGGTATCTCCGAAAGTGTCTGTTGGGTTGGCACGAATCGAGATCGATTTGTCACTCCGCATGACGGAGAGGTATCTCTGGGCCCACTCGGTAATGCATCATCATAATGAGCTCAATGTGACTAAGGAGTTAGCCACGGGATCATGCGTTACGGAACGAGTAAAGAGACTTGCCAGTAACAAGATTGAACAAGGTATAGGGATACCGACGATCGAATCTCGGGCAAGTAACATACCGATGGACAAAGGGAATTGTATACGGGATTGATTGAATCCCTGACATCGTGGTTCATCCGATGAGATCATCCTGGAACATGTGGGGGAGCTAATATGGGTAACCAGATCCTGCTATTGGTTATTGACCGGAGAGGCATCTCGGTCATGTCTGCATGGTTCCCGAACCTGTAGGGTCTACACCCTTAGAAGGAATATGATCATATCCCAAAGGGATAAGATCAAGATCCCTAAAAAGTGGGGATAACAATCGGCGGGGAAGGGAAATGATGGGATTTCTTTCCTCCCACCTTTGCCAACGCCCCAATGGACTTGGAGGGCAAGAAACCAGCCCCCTCCACCCCTATATATAGTGGGGAGGCGCATGGGAGCTGCACCCCTTGCCCCTGGCGCAGCCCTCCTCCTCCAACTCCTTCTCCTCCTCCGTTGAGCGTAGCGAAGCTCTGCCGGAGAACCATGAGCTCCACCACCACGTCGTCGTGCTACCGGAATTCTCCCTCAACTTCTCCTCTCCCCTTGCTGGATCAAGAAGGAGGAGACGTCCCCGGGCTGTACGTGTGTTGAACGCGGAGGCGCCGTCCGTTCGGCGCTTGGATCGGATCTTTCGCGATTTGAATCGCCGCGAGTATGACTCCATCAACCGTGTTCTTGTAACGCTTCCGCTTATCGATCTTCGAGGGTATGAAGATGCACTCCCTCTCTCTCGTTGCTAGCATCTCCTAGATTGATCTTGGTGACACGTAGGAATTTTTTGAATTATTACTACGTTCACCAACAGTGGTACAGAGCTAGGTCTATGCATAGATTCTATGCACGAGTAGAACACAAGTAGTTGTGGGCGACGATTTGGTCAATTTGCTTGCCGTTACTAGTCCTATCTTGATTCGGCGGCATTGTGGGATGAAGCGGTCCGGACCGACCTTACACATACACTTACGTGAGACAGGTTCCACCGACTGACATGCACTTGTTGCATAAGGTGGCTAGTGGGTGTCTGTCTCTCCCACTTTAGTCGGATCGGATTCAATGAAGAGGGTCCTTATAAGGGTAAATAGCAATTGGCATATTACCATTGTGGCTTTTGCGTAGGTAAGAAACGTTCTTGCTAGAAACCCATAGCAGCCAAGTAAAACATGCAACAACAATTAGAGGATGTCTAACTTGTTTTTGCAGGGTATGCCATGTGATGTGATATGGACAAAAGGATGTGATGAATTATATATGTGATGTATGAGATTGATCACGTTCTTGTAATAGGAATCATGACTTGCATGTCGATGAGTATGACAACCAGCAGGAGCCATAGGAGTTGTCTTAATTTATTGTATGACCCACAAGTCAATAAAAACGCCATGTAATTACTTTACTTTATTGCTAACTGTTAGCCATAGTAGTAGAAGTAATAGTTGGCAATACAACTTCATGAAGACACGATGATGGAGATCATGATGATGGAGATCATGGTGTCATGCCGATGACGATGATGATCATGCCGCGCCTCGAAGATGGAGATCAAAGGTGCAAGATGATATTGGCCATATCATGTCACTTTATGATTTGCATGTGATGGTTATCATGTTTGCATCTTATTTGCTTAGAACGCCGGTAGCATAAATAAGATGATCCCTCACTGAAATTTCAAGAAATGTGTTCCCCCTAAGTGTGCATTGTTGCGAAGGTTCATTGTTTCGAAGCACCATGTGATGATCGGGCCGGGTGCGATAGATTCTAACGTTCGCATACAATGGGTGTAAGCCAGATTTACACACGCGAAACACTTAGGTTGACTTGACGAGTCTAGCATGTACAGATATGGCTTCGGAACACGAGAAAGGTCGAACATGAGTCGTATAGTAGATGCGATCAACATGGAGATGTTCACGATTGATGACTAGTACAATTGATTGCTACCTTTGCAGCCAATCTACACATACGTTGATGACTATTTGTCCAACTAGTACTACTATATGTACACTAGATCAACTGGTGCTACATCCGCCCTCCAATTCCTGATGATTGTTGGAACTATTCCAATATGGATCTTTTATTTATTTATTTATTTATTATTTGCTCCGGTCTGTTACAGCCGACATCGCAGCCGCACATGATAATGCAAGTTTTTATTTTTCCTAGCTAACTGTCTACAATGCAAAATATTTTTGATTGGTTTGTACTGCATTATTCTTTGCAGAGTTATTTTGCCGATGCTTGTACATGCGTTTTCCGTCTGCAACAATCTGGCAGCTAGTCAACCTACATGTTAGAACCTTCGTCAAACCAACCTCCGCATTCAGACGCGCCGTGTCATATGTTGGTCGGCCGAACCAGACTCACTCCGGTCAAGGTGTCCCTCATGGAATCCTGACATTTATGATCATCTTGTCTGCCATCAATGTGGGCATCATCGGATAAATCATTAGGTGCAATTGTTCTATTTTTCCGCATTGTACATATTAATAATATTTTGAAGAATATTTTTTGCTCGTCAGCGATTTTTGGTGCAACAGATTTTGCAGTCCGGTCCGATATGTCGTTGCTGCCCTGCCCGCATCACACACGTAACTCGGGCGACCCCGCAGATTCGGATTTGTCACCTCATCACGCCGACGCCCTATAATCGACCTCGACTACACCACGTCGCTACCTCGGCAATCGACTTTGGCTACGTCACGTGGTCACCTCGGCGTGCCAACATCGTCATCCCGCCTCCGTCGACCGAATTGTGTTAAATCCCAAGGAGTATATGCCTAGGTCGGGCCAACGCATGCGGAGCCGAGCACATTCCTGCACAGGCAGTGGCCATCAAGGGATTTCTCTCCTTCTCTCTATATATATATATATATATATATATATATATATATATATATATATATATATATATATATATATATATATATATATACATAGATGTCGCTATCGCGCACTAGTACCCTGGCAAAGTTGTATTTTTCTTTGCCGCATGACTAACTCAATTCAGTGCTAGTTTTTGCAGCACGACTTGTTAAGTCTAACTGATGAACAGTGCAAACTAGCTTTGCATTAATCGGTGTTTTGTCTGTACGCTTTTGTCCGCAGCCTGGCGGACATTGCATTTGCAAACAGACCTCGACTCTTAAGCTATATTTCTTTAATTATTTACTTCGCTTAAGTAAATTAAGTAGAAAAACATTTTTTAAAGGTATATTATTATTATCATTACTTGTTATTACTTTTATCTGGCACTATTTTATGTGCACAGGTGAACCAACTTCGGCTGGTGTGCATCGCCATCTCGGCGAACTGACGTCATCATCCCTCCAACAGGCTATATTTCTTATATTATTTATTTTGCATAGAAAATCATACAAAGGGATTTTTTATTTTCCATCTTGCGCTGCTTTATGTATGCAGGAAAGTTAACTATGGTCATGCTATGCCACTACCTCGGCAAGACAGCGTCTCGTCCCAATTGGCGTATATCGGCTAGCGTGATCGCCTTGCTGGTCAAATTGCCATACCGACATGTTCGGATGCCTCGGGGACTTCGGCATCGCCGAGAAAGCTCGACCTCTTCGGGCCTTCGGCGCACAGGCCAAATTCCTCCAAATTATTTACTTCACTTATGTCAATTAAGTAGAATATTGTTTTTTCTTTCTTGGCTTGCACTATTTTATGTGTGCAGGTAGTCGACTTCGGCTGCATCACACGGTCACCTCGGCGTGCCGACGTCGTCGTCCCGCCTTCGATGACCAAATTACTGCGGGCTTCACCTCGCCACAGTGTCCACGCTGTGTCGCCACTTCGGAGTGCCGAGCTCCCCGCTCGGCCACCTCGAGGCCAGCCTAGGGGCTGGGACCTTGTCCCGCATCAAGATCAGACCGCATCATCAATACCGAACACATTAACCAGATAAGTCGCTGTCGGTGTCAAAACCGGCGGATCTCGGGTAGGGGGTCCCGAACTGTGCGTCTAAGGCGGATGGTAATAGGAGGCGGGGGACACGATGTTTACCCAGGTTCGGGCCCTCTCGATGGAGGTAATACCCTACTTCCTGCTTGATTGATCTTGATGATATGAGTATTACAAGAGTTGATCTACCACGAGATCGTAGAGGCTAAACCCTAGAAGCTAGTCTATGGTATGATTGTTGTGGTCCTACGGACTAAACCCTCCGGTTTATATAGAAACCGAAGGGGCTAGGGTTACACAGAGTCGGTTACAAGGGAGGAGATCTACATATCCGTATTGCCAAGCTTGCCTTCCACGCCAAGGAGAGTCCCATCCGGACACGGGACGAAGTCTTCAATCTTGTATCTTCATAGTCCAATAGTCCGGCTGTCCGAGGACCCCCTAATCCAGGACTCCCTCAGTCGCTTTCATGCTCAAAGTTTTAAATCTTTAATTTGTATCCGGTTCCACCATGCTCAGAAACATTATTTGTTAAAAACACTTCCTTTACCCAAGTTAACTTGGGGGGCTCTTAAATTTTTACGAGCCGCGCGACACCAACTGGGTGGCGGCCCCCGAATTCCGATCCGGAATCCCCACGCGGCTCACCTCCTGGAAAGAGAAGGGCCTGTCCTGGGGTCCATCGGTGGAGCTGACCGGACTCCAGAAATGCATCAGAAACATGATGAGCAAGAAAATCAAGCTTGTCAACGTGGTCCAGATCATGCTCTTCCCCCGGATCCTCCCGTGTCAACGATGGGCATTCAATTTGTGGGAGTTCGACCCGGATAAGAACCAGACGCTGCAAGAGCTCTTTGACACGACGCACAAGGACGTCTAGAAGGTGCTGTTCAAGGGCGCCGAGGTACCTCCTCCCCTTACCGAGGACCGCAGACTCAGCGCAAAGCACCCTGCCAATCCAGTAAGTTTTCCATATCTCATAGGATGTTTATTTTCCCCAGTTTGATCATGTGCGGGATCTAAGCCTCCATGCCATTTAACAGACTGGGTAGAGACAGTGAGCAGATCGATTACCCAGCCCCCGCTCAAGATCTGCAGATGCTCTCCTAACGGAGATGCTGGTTCCGGCGCCTTACGAGGTGCCGATGAATAAGGCAAAGAAGAAGGCCACGGGGACTCGAAAGGGTCTCCGGCGCAAGGTTATATCGGACTCATCGTCCGAAAACTCCAAGGCGCACTCCTCCCACTAAAACGAGGAGGAGGAAGAGGAAAGTTCTCCCCCCCCCCCCCCAGCCGGGGGAGACAAGAAAAGGAAGGTTGCCCCAACCGGGGAGGCCAAAGGGTCCAAGAAGGGAAGGACCCTCATTCCGGACTGCTCCACGACGGCCGCCTACAGCGACGACGAGTGGTTGCCCAGGGACAAGCCCCTGGCGAAGTAGTAAGTATCCGGATACCATAATAATTCATGGTATATTTTATTGCACTACTTCTCATCACGCCGAACATGATTATGCAGTACGGCCCGAGCCCGTATCGACGTATCGTTGTCGGATGGTTCTTTTGACCCGTCGGATATGAATAGCGATTCACTTCCGACCGCCTCCACCCCTCGCCCTACGGACAACGTCGAGGTGTTGTCTCAAAGGGCACCGAGCCGAGGGGAGGTAGTCCTGGAGGCGCCTCAAGGAGACGTTCGGGACCCTGGGCGCAAGGGGAGCAAGACTCCCATGGGCTCCGAATTCGGCCCCCAGCCGAACACTGCGCCGGAACCTCCAGTGGTTCCGGACTCTGTCAGGCGACCCCCCGTGAAGAGGGGCAAGCCGCCTGTGTCGGTGGCCTCTGTCCATCCAGAGGCACCAGACAACTTGCTGGAAGCGCTTCGTGGCGCTTCCATCGACGAAGAACACCGCACTATCATGAGTGCGGTGGTCAAGAGGGTTCAGTCCGCCAAGAGCGGACTGACTGAAGCCTGTGCCAGCCTCCTAACAGGCTTTGAGGTAAGTAACCAGATTATAAGAGAATGTTACCACATAGACACTAGCCCCTGATTCCCTGTTTGGCGTTCGTGAAGAAAGGCCGAATAGAGGATCAAACAATGACCGTAGGAGTCTAATCATAATATGTCTATGTGCATATGCAGGCTTCATCATTGCCATTGCCGCCACGCCTTTATGGAGGTTGTCAGCCTCAAGCAGACCTTGAGCGGTCCAAGGAAGAGCTCGGCCTTACCAAGAGGCAGCTCGACGAGAACAAAGGTAAGCGATACCTCGTCCGTATATTTTAAAAATGAATTTGATTGTAAAATAATAGGATCATCATAAATTTGCCAGGGGCCACGACCGAAGTGGCGACCCTGAAGAAGGCGCTATCCGAGGCCGAAGATAAAGCGGCTAAGGAGCGCATTGAGCGAGAAAAGCAAGAAGCCCAGGTAGGCGAGGTGCAGCAAGAGCTCCAGGCTCTCGTCAAAAAACACAAGTCCTTGGAGCTTGACTCTAAGACGCGAGAGTCCGAGCTTGCGAAGGCCCTCGAAAGCGCACAAAACGCCAAGGCCGAAGCCCAGAAGGCCCTCCAGGAAATTGAGGCGGTTAAGAAGATAGCGGCGGGTAAGGCATTCATTATGCAAAGCAAGTATGTGAAGGAGACTTTCCTTTTACTTAACCGAGTTCGGAGCTCTCCAGGAGCGTTCGCAGATCTTCCATGCAGTGTTTTGGATGACGCGGAGTTCTACCGGCTGAAGAGGGGAGCTCGACGGAGAAGTTGTTCTGGTCTCAGTATACTGGGACCAAACACCCTATGCCCTTGAGCGACCAACTGAAGCAACTGGTCGAGCTCCACAAGGCGGCCGAACAGGCCATGAAGGGTCTCATAGTCCGGATGTGGCCTGGTGATCCCCTGCCTGATAGCTACTTCGGCCTGGTGAGGCGGCTTATGAATGCCTGTGTCACGCCCAATATGCGACCCTATCCAAAAGGAACTCGACGGTCCCACCAAGGATAGACCCGCATATTGAAACGCTTTTGCAAGGTGGATATCATTACATCAACATTACATAATAGATGGGGATACATACATACGGCACAAATGCCACAAGAATTCATCAACATCATATACAAGATCAACATCCGACTACGGATGAAACATAAACAGAAGCTCAAACGACATCCACCCTGCTAGCCCAGGCTGCCGACCTGGAACCTATCCCCTGATCGAAGAAGAAGCAGATGAAGAACTCCAATACAAGCGAACATCGCTCTCACGTCATGATCATCGTAAACCTGTACCTGCAACTGGTGTTGTAGTAATCTATGAGCCACGAGGACTCAGCAATCCCATTACCATGGGTATCAAGACTAGCAAAGCTTAATGGGAAAGGAAGTGGTAAAGTGGTGAGGTTGCAGCAGCGACTAAGCATATATGGTGGCTAGCATACGCAAATGAGAGCGAGAAGAGAAACAAAGGAACGACTGTCAACTAGCAATGATCAAGAAGTGATCTTGAACTCCTACTTACGTCAGACATAACCCAGGAACCGTGTTCTCCTCTCGATCAACCCCGAAAAGAGACACTCACGGTTACGCACACGGTTGGTGTATTTTAGAAGAGTTTGCTTCAAGTTTACTACAACCGGATATTAACAAATTCCCATCTGCCACATAATCGCGGGCACGACTCTTGAAAGTTTATACCCTGCAGGGGTGTCCCAACTTAGCCCATGATAAGCTCTCGCGATCAACGAAGGATATTCCTTCTTCCCGGGAAGACCCGATCAGTCTCGGAATCCGGCTACAAGACATTTCGTCAATAATAAAACAAGACCAGCAAGACCTCCGGCGTGCCGACACCACGATAGTAGCCGCACAGATCTCGTCTCGAGCCACGACCGGATGAGCAATCCGTACAACTAAAACCAAACCCCAAGTTTCCTTGAGGGGGCGCCAAAGCACTCTAGTTTGGACCAACACTTAGACAAGCATTGGCCGGGGGCTGAATAAAGATGACCCTTGGGTTAATTACTCCCAAGGAAATGTAGGTGGTGGTGAGGCAAATGGTAAAACCAATGTTGGGCCTTCTTGGAGGAGTCTTATTCAAAGCGAACTATCAAGGGGTCCCATAAATCACCCGACCGCGTTAGGGACGCAAAATCCGGGAACATAATACCGATATGACGGAAACTAGGGCGGCAAGAGTGGAACAAAACACCAGGCATAAGGCCGAGCCTTCCACCCTTTACCAAGTATATAGATGCATTAATAATATAAGATATATTGTGATATCCCAACAAGTAAACATGTTCCAACAAGGAACAACATCTCCATGTTCCAACAAGGAACAAACTTCATCTTCACCTGCAACTAACAATGCCATAAGAGGGGCTGAGCAAAGCGGTAACATAGCCAAACAACGGTTTGCATAGGAAAGGTGTCAAAGGTTAGAGGCTGACATGGCAATTTGGGATGGCTTGATAAACAGGTAATAGGTAGCGCAGCATAACGATAGAAAGAAGCAACTAGCATAGCAATGATAGTAATGAGATCCAAGGTGTCGGTCATCTTGCCTGAAATCCCGCTAGGAAGAAGAACGAGTCCATGAAGAAGATGAAGCCACGAAGGCGAACCAAGCGTAGACGAACGAATCCTCACGATCGCAACGAAACGGGAACTAACAAGAAGAAGCACACAACATGGTAAACACACCACACATAGACAAGACATGATGCACAAGAAGCATGATGCATGGCAAATCTAGATGAGGCTACTCATGGCAAGAGATGATGCAAACAAGAGCAACACATCAAAGCAAGTTTAAATGAGGCCGGAAACAACATATAACAAATCCGGTAAGTCCTCAAATGCAAATTTCGAAATTGGTCCAGATCTGAATAAACCTTATGTTCAAGTTGTTAAACAGCAAGTTATGATGCACCATGATGATATACACGAAATTCTAGTCAAGTTACATATAAAGTTCATTAGATTCGGAGCTACGGCGTAGAAGATATGAGCAAAACAAGTTAAGCATGACATTGATACAAAATGCACCCAAACATCAAGCAAACACCTCAAAACATGGATGCAACATGATAATATGAAACTACATGCAAAATCAAGCAAGTTCCATATAGAGCACACTCAAAACGGAGCAACGGTTCAACACATACACATGAAACAAGTTTAAAGGACAAGCTGTCCAGAACAGCAACTAGGCATATGGCAAGCATCAAAATAATATACTACAGCACCTCAATATGAAAACAAAAGGCATGGGCATGAAGTACAGGTAAAGCATGACAAAACATGAACACTGAGCTATCTCCAGAAATCACTAGAATATGCTCAAACACACATGGCAAGATTGCAAATAATAACAGGTTCACAGACTTAGCAGAATTTCAGGACATGGCAGGAATAACATCAGGTTAACAAGTTTAGAGCTATGAAACAACATGTTACAGGAACTTATCATGGCAAACAAAGGCATGGCATGAATCTACTAATTGCATAGAACAAATGTCCTTTACTTACCATAAGCCAAAAAGGAACAGAAAATATGATGGCACCCATGTAAACATGGCAAGTTATATTACAGATTCATACATGGCAGGAACAACAATAAGTAGGCATGTTGGTGAGCTTGAACCACTCACCACAGAGCAATACATGGCATGGCAAGGCAACTCAAAGTAAGAAGACATGGCATAGAAGCTATACATGGCAAGAACAACATCATAGCATACACGGATCAACTACAACAACCTTAGCAAAATTGAATAACATGTAAACAATCTGCCAGGAAACATTTTATAGCAAAAGTAGAGCTCGATTGACTCAAGCTATGGTACTCCATAATTGCAAACAAGGGCATGGATGGATATAGAATAACCATATGTTCAAAACATCCTTACTGAAGTATCTCAAAATATGCATGGATCTCTCGGTAGCATCAAGTTTACATGGCATAAAAAATATCAGCAAAACAGGGGCTGAAATCAGCAACATCATGAAGCCTAGTTTGCATGCTTGTGCTAGTCACCACAGAGATCACAAAAATACATGGCATACACCTCTGTAAAGATGGCATGTCATATTACAAAACACATGTAGGACTCAAGTTCATAGGGTGCACACATCAATCATGGCAAAAATGACAAAAGTGCATGTCCTGATAAGAATCTGAAACTAACATCACATAGCACTCTTGCAGCGAAGATTCAGGCATCAAGAAGAGCTCAAATGAAAATGATGCAATGGCATGAAATGATGTACTCGTCGAGGCGAACAATTTGACATATTACACGCACAAAAGGGAGCAGTATGCAGAGAGTTATAGCATGATGAACATGAGCATATAATGCAAAAATCTCGGGACGTAGAGAAAAACGAGGGGGAAAGAAAGTCAACCGCGGATCTGTGCACGAATTTCGAAGCGGCACGGATCTCGCCGGATCTGCGAGGACGGCGGGCGGCGCCGGAGGACGCCGGCGAGGCGAGGGACCTCGGGCCTGGCGGCGGAGGCCGAGGTGGCGCGGCGGCGCCGGACGGCGGAGACGGCGATCACAGGCATGCGGAGTCCGGCGATGGGCGGCTGGCCGGACGGGCGGTGATGCCATGGCGGCGGCGGACGGCGCCGGACGCCGGGCGGTGGCGGGCGACCCGCCGCGGCGGCGGGATCGGGCGGCGGCGCTGGCGCTGCTGGGCAGGCTCTGGGCAAGCGAAGCATGCCGCTGGGAACGGCGGCGCGGGACAGGTGGCAGGCTGCGGTTGGTCGAGGGCGGCGGTTGGACATGTCCGCCGGGACGGATATGTCCGCGTGTGAGGGGAAAACTAGGGTTTCGGTGGATTTGGAGGAAGGCTTATTTATAGGTAGAGGAGCTAGGAGAGTCCAAATGAGGCACGGTTTTCGCCACGCGATCGTGATCGAACGACCGAGAGCATGGAGAGGAGTTAGATGGGTTTTGGGCCACTTTGGAGGGGGTGTTGGGCTGCAACAAAAGAGGGCTTTGCGGTTACCCGGTTAACCGTTGGAGTACCAAACGACCTCCAAATGATCCGAAACTTGACAAAGCGGTCTACGGTGCTATACCAAGGCTGCTTGACAAACCTCGGTCCATTCCGAGACCGTTTAACACCCGCACGAAAAAGAGGTAAAAGGGGCGCGGGGAGCATAGGAGTGCGGATTGCAAAAGCGGACAACGGGAAAATGCTCGGATGCATGAGACGAACACGCATGCAAAATGAGATGCACATGATGACATGATATGAAATGCAGATGATGACATGGCAAAGTGCAACACGCAAGCAAATGATATGGCAACGACGGCGAATAAGCGACGGACACAGGCGCGATCGAATCCGGGCGTTACAACACTCCTCCACTAACAAGAGATCTCGTCCCGAGATCTTAGGACCGAGACGGAAGAGAAAAAGGGATGAGGTGAAACAAGAACTCAAGAGAAGAAGCAAAGACTAGAGAGCAGACGAGAAGAAGAGAGAAACGACGAGAATGACGAGAATTGAAAGCTCACGGAATCAAATAGACTATGAAAGCACTCGTTCTAACCGGAGTGGTTAGAATGAGAAAAGAAACGAATAAGACTGAAAGGATTTAGGCAGCACACCGGTTAAAACATGGAGGAATAGAACACGAGCTAGAGAGGATGGAATGACACTTGATGAACTCTTGAAGAATGAATTAAATCATGAAGAACCACCATGAAGAACTCCGGTAACAAAAGGATGACGAGATAAAATGAAGGAAGAAAGAATAAGATGAGCCTTGCGATGATTTAGATGGAGGTTCCGACGAGATGGCCGAGGAAATTTCTGAACTCCGGAAAAGAAAAGATGAAAACACTTGGATCTAGAATTTATTCATCAAGAGCAAACTCCGAAGGAAGGGATTACTTGACGACGATGAAACAAGAATAAGATTTATTGTATGCTTATCCTTCATCAAATCAAATTGATGACAAGCAATGGATTTTGCATATTACTTATTCTTCTTGAAAAGGATTGAGAAATGGCATGTCGCAAACTTGAGAAGTCTTCATGAACCACCGGTAGGACTGGAAAGAACGAATGAAATTGATATGATAAGAGGGGAAGAGGAATCTTCAACGAACCACCGTAAGAATTCGAAATGACTGATGAAAAAGAAATAATCATCGGGAAGAATTAGAGAAACACGGAGATACTTGAGGGAATTAAAATGCAAGAGAACAAAGAGATCGCGAACTGATAGAAGAATACTTGAACGAAGCACCGGAAGAATATTGAGACGAGCGAAGGGGCACGGATATAGAATAATTGGAGAAAGAATCTGAAAACATAGAATGAAGAAATCTTCCGAAAAGATGGCCTCCGGATGATCGAGAGAGAAAGCAACTCCTGAAATGCTCCGGATGGATGAAAAGAATTTGCATGACTAGAAACAATTTGATAGCATAACATCGAGCTAGCACCGCGAATCTCCGGGAGAACGAACAAGATTTAAGAGAAAAATCTACAACGGTCTTCAAATGACGACGATAAACACCACCAAAATTGTTGAGATACTCCGGTAGAATGATAAGCGAAGAGGTTGGGCCAACAATGAAATGATTTGAAATTGATCTTGGAAAAGATCTGACTGATGAAATTCATTCTTATGTCAAACTTGAAAAGAATTGGGAATAGCTCCGGGGAAATTAAAAGAGTCAGGTAAGATCCTGGGAAAGACCTGTGGGTTAGGGCCCACTAAAAGAAAACACCATTGGAAAGGGATGTTGAACATATAGATGATGCACCGGAAGAACTGAAATATTAGAATGAGGTGACAACCTCGAATTAATTGGAACACAGACGAATCTCCTGAGATGTCTTGAACACTCCGGAAGGATAAACTGACGAGAGGCGAACGAGCAAGTAAAATACTTGATCCGAGGGAAAGAATATAATCACTATCGAAAAACTTGAATTGAAACCACCGGAAAAAGAAAGGGATGAAGAATGACGAACGAGACGAGAATTCACCGGTTAAAATAATTGAGGGAAGACTGAAGAGGCTCCACACGAATGGAATTGATGCTCGAAAGAGATTGAAGCTCCGGGAAGAAAAGGGTGGGAGGGCGGGAAAACAAAGGCAACTTGGAAGGGGGAACCAACGAATATCTTGAAGAGAAAACACCGGTTGAAATATTTCAGGAGAGAATGCAAAGGCTTCGCAAAAGTATGAAGGATACTCGATTACGGACTCCGGTTCCGAGAAGAAGAAGGGTGGGCGGGCAGGAAAAGAAAAACAACTGAGGATTGAACTTGACAACGATGAAGAGGCTCGAGTCAACTAGACGAGAAATGCACCGGATCAAAAGAGCTGAGAGCCAATGATCGGAAAACCAAATGCGTGATCCTAAAGAAAATTTTTGAAGGGGAAGAGGAGTAATTCAAAACACCTACGTCAAGATTCCTCACCAGAGCGACGAAGGGGCTGAGGAGTAAAGAGAAATCCTACTCTCCGATATAACTAGACTCCAAAAATAGTTTTCTTCTAGACTCAACAACAGCCAAACTACACGATCAATCAAGGGGGCTCCTAGGGTCGGTCGAGGCTCTGATACCAACTTGTCACGCCCAATATGCGACCCTATCCAAAAGGAACTCGACGGTCCCACCAAGGATAGACCCGCATATTGAAACGCTTTTGCAAGGTGGATATCATTACATCAACATTACATAATAGATGGGGATACATACATACGGCACAAATGCCACAAGAATTCATCAACATCATATACAAGATCAACATCCGACTAAGGATGAAACATAAACAAAGCTCAAACGACATCCACCACCTGCTAGCCAGTGCTGCCGACCGAACCTATCCCCGATCAAGAAGAAGCAGAAGAAGAACTCCAATACAAGCGAACATCGCTCTCACGTCATGATCATCGTAAACCTGTACCTGCAACTGGTGTTGTAGTAATCTGTGAGCCACGAGGACTCAACAATCCCATTACCATGGGTATCAAGACTAGCAAAGCTTAATGGGAAAGGAAGTGGTAAAGTGGTGAGGTTGCAGCAGCGACTAAGCATATATGGTGGCTAACATACGCAAATGAGAGCGAGAAGAGAAACAAAGGAACGACCATCAACTAGCAATGATCAAGAAGTGATCCTGAACTCCTACTTACGTCAGACATAACCCAGGAACCGTGTTCTCCTCTCGATCAACCCCGAAAAGAGACACTCACGATTACGCATTACGGTTGGTGTATTTTAGAAGAGTTTGCTTCAAGTTTACTACAACCGGATATTAACAAATTCTCATCTCGCCACATAACCGTGGGCACGGCTCTCGAAAGTTTATACCTGCAGGGTGTCCCAACTTAGCCCATGATAAGCTCTCGCGATCAACGAAGGATATTCCTTCTCCCGGAAGACCCGATCGATCTCGAATCCGGCTACAAGACATTTCGTCAAGAATAAAACAAGACCAGAAGACCTCCGGCGTGCCGACACCACGATAGTAGCCGCAGATCTCGTCTCGAGCCACGACCGGATGAGCAGTCCGTACAACTAAAACCAAACCCCAAGTTTCCTTAAGGGGCGCTGCAAAGCACTCTAGTTTGGACCAACACTTAGACAAGCATTGGCCCGGGGGCTGAATAAAGATGACCCTTGGGTTAATTACTCCCACGGAAATGTAGGTGGTGGTGAGGCAAATGGTAAAACCAATGTTGGGCCTTGCTTTGGAAGAGTCTTATTCAAAGCGAACTGTCAAGGGGTCCCATAAATCACCCGACCACGTTAGGGACGCAAAATCCGGGAACATAATACCGATATGACGGAAACTAGGGCGGCAAGAGTGGAACAAAACACCGGGCATAAGGCCGAGCCTTCCACCCTTTACCAAGTATATAGATGCATTAATAATATAAGATATATTGTGATATCCCAACAAGTAAACATGTTCCAACAAGGAACAACATCTCCATGTTCCAACAAGGAACAAACTTCATCTTCACCTGCAACTAACAATGCCATAAGAGGGGCTGAGCAAAGCGGTAACATAGCCAAACAACGGTTTGCATAGGAAAGGTGTCAAAGGTTAGAGGCTGACATGGCAATTTGGGATGGCTTGATAAACAGGTAATAGGTAGCGCAGCATAACGATAGAACGAAGCAACTAGCATAGCAATGATAGTAATGAGATCCAAGGTGACGGTCATCTTGCCTGAAATCCCGCTAGGAAGAATAACGAGTCCATGAAGAAGATGAAGCCACGAAGGCGAACCAAGCGTAGACGAACGAATCCTCACGATCGCAACGAAACGGGAACTAACAAGAAGAAGCACACAACATGGTAAACACACGACACATAGACAAGACATGATGCACGACAAGCATGATGCATGACAAATCTAGATGAGGCTACTCATGGCAAGAGATGATGCAAACAAGAGCAACACATCAAAGCAAGTTTAAATGAGGCCGGAAACAACATATAACAAATCCGGTAAGTCCTCATATGCAAATTTCGAAATTGGTCCAGATCTGAATAAACCTTATGTTCAAGTTGTTAAACATCAAGTTATGATGCACCATGATGATATACACGAAATTCTAGTCAAGTTACATATAAAGTTCATTAGATTCGGAGCTACGGCGTAGAAGATATGAGCAAAACAAGTTAAGCATGGCATTGATACAAAATGCACCCAAACATCAAGCAAACACCTCAAAACATGGATGCAACATGATAATATGAAACTACATGCAAAATCAAGCAAGTTCCATATATAGCGCACTCAAAACGGAGCAACGGTTCAACACATACACATGAAACAAGTTTAAAGGACAAGCTGTCCAGAACAGCAACTAGGCATATGGCAAGGATCAAAATAATATACTACAACACCTCAATATGAAAACAAAAGGCATGGGCATGAAGTACAGGTAAAGCATGACAAAACATGAACACTGAGCTATCTCCAGAAATCACTAGAATATGCTCAAACACACATGGCAAGATTGCAAATAATAACAGGTTCACAGACTTAGCAGAATTTCAGGACATGGCAGGAATAACATCAGGTTAACAAGTTTAGAGCTATGAAACAACATGTTACAGGAACTTATCATTGCAAACAAAGGCATGGCATGAATCTACTAATTGCATAGAACAAATGTCCTTTACTGACCATAAGCCAAAAAGGAACAGAAAATATGATGGCACCCATGTAAACATGGCAAGTTATATTACAGATTCATACATGGCAGGAACAGCAATAAGTAGGCATGTTGGTGAGCTTGAACCACTCACCACAGAGCAATACATGGCATGGCAAGGCAACTCACAGTAAGAAGACATGGCATAGAAGCTATACATGGCAAGAAAAACATCATAGCATACACGGATCAACTACAACAACCTTAGCAAAATTGAATAACATGTAAACAATCTGCCAGGAAACATTTTATAGCAAAAGTAGAGCTCGATTGACTCAAGCTATGGTACTCCATAATTGCAAAAAAGGGCATGGATGGATATAGAATAACCATATGTTCAAAACATCCTTACTGAAGTATATCAAAATATGCATGGATCTCTCGGTAGCATCAAGTTTACATGGCATAAAAAATATCAGCAAAACAGGGGCTGAAATCAGCAACATCATGAAGCCTAGTTTGCATGCTTGTGCTAGTCACCATAGAGATCACAAAAATACATGGCATACACCTCTGTAAAGATGACATGTCATATTACAAAACACATGTAGGACTCAAGTTCATAGGGTGCACACATCAATCATGGCAAAAATGACAAAAGTGCATGTCCTGATAAGAATCTGAAACTAACATCACATAGCACTCTTGCAACGAAGATTCAGGCATCAAGAAGAGATCAAATGAAAATGATGCAATGGCATGAAATGATGTACTCGTCGAGGCGAACAATTTGACATATTACACGCACAAAAGGGAGCAGTATGCAGAGAGTTATGGCATGATGAACATGAGCATATAATGCAAAAATCTCGGGACTTGGAGAAAAACGAGGGGGAAAGAAAGTCAACCGCGGATCTGTGCACGGATTTCGAAGCGGGCGGATCTCGCCGGATCCGCGAGGACGGCGGGCGGCGCCGAGGAGCCGGCGAGGCGAGGACCTCGGGCCCAGGCGCGGCGGAGGCCGAGGTGGCGCCAGCGGCGCCGGACGGCGGAGACGGCGATCATGGGGCGGCGGAGTCCGACGCGGATGGGCGAGGCGCGGCGGAGGGCGGCCGGACCGGGCGGTGGTGGGCGAAGCCCGACCGGGCGGCGGTGGGGAGCCGGTCGGGCGGCGGGATCGGGCGGCGCGCGGCGCGCTGCGCCGCCGCGCAGCCATGCTGTGGGCAGGCGGGCACATGCGCGACAGTGGCAGCTGCGGTTGGTCGGGGAGGCGACGGCTGGACATGTCCGGCCGGGGACGGACATGTCCGGCGCGGCGCGGAGGGGAAAACTAGGGTTTCGGGGGGATTTCGGAGGGGAAGGCTTATTTATAGGTAGAGGGAGCTAGGAGAGTCCAAATGAGGCACGGTTTTCAGCCACGCGATCGTGATCGAACGACCGAGAGCATGGAGAGGAGTTAGATGGATTTTGGGCCACTTTGGAGGGGTTGTTGGGCTGCAACAAAAGAGGGCTTTGCGGTTACCCGGTTAACCGTTGGAGTACCAAACGACCTCCAAATGATCTGAAACTTGACAGGCGGTCTACCGGTGCTATACCAAGGCCGCTTGACAAACCTCGGTCCATTCCGAGACCGTTTAACAGCCGCACACGAAAAGAGGTAAAAGGGGGCGCCGGGGAGCATAGGAGTGCCGGATTGCAAAACGGACAACGGGGAAAATGCTCGGATGCATGAGACGAAAACGCATGCAAAATGAGATGCACATGATGACATGATATGAAATGCAGATGATGACATGGCAAAGTGCAACACGCAAGCAAATGATATGGCAACGACGGCGAATAACTGACGGACACCTGGCGCATTGAATCCGGGGTGTTATGACACTCCTCCACTAACAAGAGATCTCGTCCCGAGATCTTAGGACCGAGACGGAAGAGAAAAAGGGATGAGGTGAAACAAGAACTCAAGAGAAGAAGCAAAGACTCGAGAGCACACGAGAAGAAGAGAGAAACGACGAGAATGACGAGAATTGAAAGCTCACAGAATCAAATAGACTATGAAAGCACTCGTTCTAACCGGAGTGGTTAGAATGAGAAAAGAAACGAATAAGACTGAAAGGATTTAGGCAGCACACCGGTTAAAACATGGAGGAATAGAACACGAGCTAGAGAGGATGGAATGACACTTGATGAACTCTTGAAGAATGAATTAAATCATGAAGAACCACCATGAAGAACTCCGGTAACAAAAGGATGACGAGATAAAATGAAGGAAGAAAGAATAAGATGAGCCTTGCGATGATTTAGATGGAGGTTCCGACGAGATGGCCGAGGAAATTTCTGAACTCCGGAAAAGAAAAGATGAAAACACTTGGATCTAGAATTTATTCATCAAGAGCAAACTCCGAAGGAAGGGATTACTTGACGATGATGAAACAAGAATAAGATTTATTGTATGCTTATCCTTCATCAAATCAAATTAATGACAAGCAATGGATTTTGCATATTACTTATTCTTCTTGAAAAGGATTGAGAAATGGCATGTCGCAAACTTGAGAAGTCTTCATGAACCACCGGTAGGACTGGAAAGAACGAATGAAATTGATATGATAAGAGGGGAAAAGGAATCTTCAACGAACCACCGTAAGAATTCGAAATGACTGATGAAAAAGAAATAATCATCGGGAAGAATTAGAGAAGCACGGAGATACTTGAGGGAATTAAAATGCAAGAGAACAAAGAGATCGCGAACTGATAGAAGAATACTTGAACGAAGCACCGGAAGAATATTGAGACGAGCGAAGGGGCACGGATATATAATAATTGGAGAACGAATATGAAAACATAGAATGAAGAAATCTTCCGAAAAGATGGCCTCCGGATGATCGAGAGAGAAAGCAACTCCTGAAATGCTCCGGATGGATGAAAAGAATTTGCATGACTAGAAACAATTTGATAGCATAACATCGAGCTAGCACCGTGAATCTCCGGGAGAACGGACAAGATTTAAGAGAAAAATCTACGACGGTCTTCAAATGACGACGATAAACACCACCAAAATTGTTGAGATACTCCGGTAGAATGATAAGCGAAGAGGTTGGGCCAACAATGAAATGATTTGAAATTGATCTTGGAAAAGATCTGACTGATGAAATTCATTCTTACATCAAACTTGAAAAGAATTGGGAATAGCTCCGGGGAAATTAAAAGAGTCAGGTAAGATCCTGGGAAAGACATGTGGGTTAGGGCCCACTAAAAGAAAACACCGTTGGAAAGGGATGTTGAACAGATAGATTATGCACCGGAAGAACTGAAATATTAGAATGAGGTGACAACCTCGAATTAATTGGAACACAGACGAATCTCCTGAGATGTCTTGAACACTCCGGAAGGATAAACTGCCGAGAGGCGAACGAGCAAGTAAAATACTTGATCCGAGGGAAAGAATATAATCACTATCGAAAAACTTGAATTGAAACCACCGGAAAAAGAAAGGGATGAAGAATGACGAACGAGACGAGAATTCACCAGTTAAAATAATTGAGGGAAGACTGAAGAGGCTCCACACGAATGTAATTGATGCTTGAAAGAGATTGAAGCTCCGGGAAGAAAAGGGTGGGAGGGCGGGAAAACAAAGGCAACTTGGAAGGGGGAACCAACGAATATCTTGAAGAGAAAACACCGGTTGAAATATTTCAGAGAGAATGCAAGGCTTCGCAAAAGTATGAAGGATACTCGATTACGGACTCCGGTTCCGAGAAGAAGAAGGGTGGGCGGGCGGGAAAAGAAAAACAACTAAGGATTGAACTTGACAACGATGAAGAGGCTCGAGTCAACTTGACGAGAAATGCATCGGATCAAAAGAGCTGAGAGCCAACGATCCGAAAACCAAATGCGTGATCCTAAAGAAAATTTTTGAAGGGGAAGAGGAGTAATTCAAAACACCTACGTCAAGATTCCTCACCAGAGCGACGAAGGGGCTGAGGAGTAAAAAGAAATCCTACTCTCCGATATAACTAGACTCCAAAAATAGTTTTCTTCTAGACTCAACAACGGCCAAACTACACGATCAATCAAGGGGGCTCCTAGGGTTGGTCGAGGCTCGATACCAACTTGTCACGCCTAATATGCGACCCTATCCAAAGGAACTCGACGGTCCCACCAAGGATAGACCAGATATTGAAACACTTTTGCAAGGTGGATATCATTACATCAACATTACATAATAGATGGGGATACATACATACGGCACAAATGCCACAAGAATTCATCAACATCATATACAAGATCAACATCCGACTACGGATGGAACATAAACAAAGCTCAAACGACATCCACCTCGCTAGCCCAGGCTGCCGACCGGAACCTATCCCCGATCAAGAAGAAGCGTAAGAAGAACTCCAATACAAGCGAACATCGCTCTCACGTCATGATCATCGTAAACCTGTACCTGCAACTGGTGTTGTAGTAATCTGTGAGCCACGAGGACTCAGCAATCCCATTACCATGGGTATCAAGACTAGCAAAGCTTAATGGGAAAGGAAGTGGTAAAGTGGGCAGCGACTAAGCATATATGGTGGCTAACATACGCAAATGAGAGCGAGAAGAGAAACAAAGGAACGGCCGTCAACTAGCAATGATCAAGAAGTGATCCTGAACTCCTACTTACGTCAGACATAACCCAGGAACCGTGTTCTCCTCTCGATCAACCCCGAAAAGAGACACTCACGGTTACGCACACGGTTGGTGTATTTTAGAAGAGTTTGCTTCAAGTTTACTACAACCGGATATTAACAAATTCCCATCTGCCACATAACCGCGGGCACGGCTCTCGAAAGTTTATACCTGCAGGTGTCCCAACTTAGCCCATGATAAGCTCTCGCGATCAACGAAGGATATTCCTTCTCCCGGAAGACCCGATCAGTCTCGGAATCCTGCCACAAGACATTTCACAAGAATAAAACAAGACCAGCAAGACCTCCCGCGTGCCGACACCACGATAGTAGCCACGCCAGATCTCGCCTCGTGCCACGACCGGATGAGCAGTCCGTACAACTAAAACCAAACCCCAAGTTTCCTTGAGGGGGCGCCGCAAAAGCACTCTAGTTTGGACCAACACTTAGACAAGCATTGGCCCGGGGGCTGAATAAAGATGACCCTTGGATTAATTACTCCCAAGGGAAATGTAGGTGGTGGTGAGGCAAATGGTAAAACCAATGTTGGGCCTTGCTGGAAGAGTCTTATTCAAAGCGAACTGTCAAGGGGGTCCCATAAATCACCCGACCGCGTTAGGGACGCAACATCCGGGAACATAATACCGATATGACGGAAACTAGGGCGGCAAGAGTGGAACAAAACACCAGGCATAAGGCCGAGCCTTCCACCCTTTACCAAGTATATAGATGCATTAATAATATAAGATATATTGTGATATCCCAACAAGTAAACATGTTCCAACAAGGAACAACATCTCCACGTTCCAACAAGGAACAAACTTCATCTTCACCTGCAACTAACAACGCTATAAGAGGGGCTGAGCAAAGCGGTAACATAGCCAAACAACGGTTTGCATAGGAAAGGTGTCAAAGGTTAGAGGCTGACATGGCAATTTGGGATGGCTTGATAAACAGGTAATAGGTAGCGCAGCATAACGATAGAACGAAGCAACTAGCATAGCAATGATAGTAATGAGATCCAAGGTGACGGTCATCTTGCATGAAATCCCGCTAGGAAGAAGAACGAGTCCATGAAGAAGATGAAGCCACGAAGGCGAACCAAGCGTAGACGAACGAATCCTCACGATCGCAACGAAACGGGAACTAACAAGAAGAAGCACACAACATGGTAAACACACCACACATAGACAAGACATGATGCACAACAAGCATGATGCATGACAAATCTAGATGAGGCTACTCATGGCAAGAGATGATGCAAACAAGAGCAACACATCAAAGCAAGTTTAAATGAGGCCGGAAACAACATATAACAAATCCGGTAAGTCCTCATATGCAAATTTCGAAATTGGTCCAGATCTTAATAAACCTTATGTTCAAGTTGTTAAACAGCAAGTTAAGATGCACCACGATGATATACACGAAACTTTAGTCAAGTTACATATAAAGTTCATTAGATTCGGAGCTACGGCGTAGAAGATATGAGCAAAACAAGTTAAGCATGGCATTGATACAAAATGCACCCAAACATCAAGCAAACACCTCAAAACATGGATGCAACATGATAATATGAAACTACATGCAAAATCAAGCAAGTTCCATATAGAGCACACTCAAAACGGAGCAACGGTTCAACACATACACACGAAACAAGTTTAAAGGACAAGCTGTCCAGAACAGCAACTAGGCATATTGCAAGCATCAAAACAATATGCTACAGCACCTCAATATGAAAACAAAAGGCATGGGCATGAAGTACAGGTAAAGCATGACAAAACATGAACATTGAGCTATCTCCAGAAATCACTAGAACATGCTTAAACACACATGGCAAGATTGTAAATAATAACAGGTTCACAAGTTTAGAGCTATGAAACAGCATGTTACAGGAATTTATCATGGCAAAAAAAGGCATGGCATGAATCTACTAATTTCATAGAACAAATGTCCTTTACTGACCATAAGCCAAAAAGGAACAGAAAATATGATGGCACACATGTAAACATGGCAAGTTATATTACAGATTCATACATGGCAGGAACAACAATAAGTAGGCATGTTGGTGAGCTTACCACTCACCACAGAGCAATACATGGCATGGCAAGGCAACTCACAGTAAGAAGACATGGCATAGAAGCTATACATGGCAAGAACAACATCATAGCATACACGGATCAACTACAACAACCTTGGCAAAATTGAATAACATGTAAACAATCTGCCAGGAAACATTTTATAGCAAAAGTAGAGCTCGATTGACTCAAGCTATGGCACTCCATAATTGCAAACAAGGGCATGGATGGATAGAGAATAACCATATGTTCAAAACATCCTTACTGAAGTATCTCAAAATATGCATGGATCTATCGGTAGCATCAAGTTTACATGGCATAAAAAATATCAGCAAAATAGGGGCTGAAATCAGCAACATCATGAAGCCTAGTTTGCATGCTTGTGCTAGTCACCACAGAGATCACAAAAATACATGGCATACACCTCTGTAAAGATGGCATGTCATATTACAAAACACATGTAGGACTCAAGTTCATAGGGTGCACACATCAATCATGGCAAAAATGACAAAAGTGCATGTCCTGATAAAAATCTGAAACTAACATCACATAGCACTCTTGCAACGAAGATTCAGGCATCAAGAAGAGCTCAAATGAAAATGATGCAATGACATGAAATGATGTACTCGTCGAGGCGAACAATTTGACATATTACACGCACAAAACGGAGCAATATGCAGAGAGTTATGGCATGATGAACATGAGCATATAATGCAAAAATCTCGGGACTTAGAGAAAAACGAGGGGGAAAGAAAGTCAACCGTGGATCTGTGCACGGATTTCGAAGCGGCGCGGATCCCGCCGGATCCGCGAGGACGTCGGGCGGCGCCGGAGGACGCCGGCGAGGAGGGACCTCGGCCCAGGGCGGCGGAGGCCGAGGGCGCCAGGCGGCGCCGGATGGCGGAGACGGCGATCATGGGCGGCGGAGTCCGGCGCTGGATGGGCGGCCGGCCGGACGGGCGATGCGTGGCGGCAGACGGCGCCGGACGACGGGCGGCGGAGGGCGGCCGGACCGGGCGGTGGCGGGCGAGTCCGCCGGCGGCGGCGCGTGAGCCGGCCGGGCGGCGGATCGGGCGGCGGCGCTGGCAAGGGGCCGGGCAGCTGCTGGGCAAGCGAAGCCTTGCGCGAGGAACAGCGGCGCGGGACAGGTGGCAGGCTGCGGTTGGTCAGGAGGCGGCGGATGGACATGTCCGGCCGGGGACGGACATGTCCGGCGCGGCGCGGAGGGGAAAACTAGGGTTTCGGGGGGATTTCGGAGGGGGAGGCTTATTTATAGGTAGAGGGAGCTAGGAGAGTCCAAATGAGGCACGGTTTTCGGCCACGCGATCGTGATCGAACGACCGAGAGCATGGAGAGGAGTTAGATGGGTTTTGGGCCAGTTTGGAGGGTGTTGGGCTGCAACAAAGAGGGCTTTATGTTACCCTGCTAACTGCTGAGTACCAAACGACCTCCAAATGATCCGAACTTGACAGCGGTCTATCGGTGCTATACCAAGGCCGCTTGACAAACCTCGGTCCATTCCGAGACCGTTTAACACCCGCACACGAAAAGAGGTAAAAGGGGGCGCCGGGGAGCATAGGAGTGCTGGATTGCAAAACGGACAACGGGGAAAATGCTCGGATGCATGAGACGAACACGCATGCAAAATGAGATGCACATGATGACATGATATGAAATGCAGATGATGACATGGCAAAGTGCAACACGCAAGCAAATGATATGGCAACGACGGCGAATAGCTGACGGACACCTGGCGCATCGAATCCGGGGCGTTACAGCCTGCCCACGACTTGATGTCATAAAGCGGTCTGTTTGCATCGAGGGCGCGTAGGGCTTTTGCCCGAGCAAAGGTCCACTGGGCAAAGCTGGACGCCAAGAAGCTGGTGAAGGAGGGGCCGCCGGAAGGCAAGGAGCATCGCCACCCTGAAATGTATTATAACAGTGTCCTGAAGGGTTCTCGCCTTGTGGCGGAGAAATGTACGAAGGATGTAATATTCGAATGAATGTACTGATGCGATCCTGTAATATGAAACGAGTTCATTTGCGTTATGCAACGCTTTTGAATTTAAAATATTACCTTCAGTGCGGCCGTTTATAGAATCTGAGAGTTGGCTACCATCGGCTTCCCCCATGTAACTAGTAATCGGTGTTCGGATAAACCCGAGCACTCTTTATCCCAATTTTGGGTCCTTCGAGGAGGTGTTCAGACAACGAACCGTGCAATCGGACTATAAGGCTTTATCACTCTCACTTAGCCATAGAAGTCTACAATTTTAAATTTTGGTGAAGCCCTAGTATTCGGAAGGCAAAATTTGGGGCGCTATATACGCCTAAGTCGGGCAAGGCCGACTCCTCGCCCGAAGCAGAAAAAGTCTTTAAGGACTTGAGACCTCTCGAACAGCGACCAGCTCTCGCCTTGTCATGATAGTTAGTTTTCGGCTTTCTCTACTGAGGTGCTCGTCCGGAAGAACCGGGACACAATCGCAGTAGTTCTCCCAGCGCTACCTTAGCCGATATTGCGGAACGTAAGGTACCAAAACATGGGAGCCGGGCAAACCCAACTATTGACCCAAGACATGATTCGGAGTTGATGCATTTAATGCTATAAGTTTGGGGTGTCGCACTGTTGAAAGTGTTCGGACTTCTCATGCCGTATTATGGGTATCTGAAGCCCCAGCATACCGGTCGCACTGTAATGTACGGTGCAAGTTTTAAATAAATAAGCAGACAAGAAAAAGGAAGGGTAATGCAATAATAGACTAATGGAGTGCATTGTTATTTAAATAGTACATGAAGCCGCCTTGATCTGAGTAGTGCAATAAGCAAAAAATAGGACTATTTGACATGTCCTATCCAAGGGCAAGCTGCGTATGGGTATTAAAAATGGGTACTTTGATTGTTATTAGAGACCACCTGGGGATTCCCTTGTACATCTTAGCTTCTTGCCTCCTTGGTTGTTCCTTCCCGTAATGTGTCCAGCAATCATACTGCCGGAAAGGGTTTCTAGAGAGTAAGGTCCTGGAAGAGAGAAAATGATAAAGGTATACAACCCCTGGGGCGGCTGAGCCGCATTGTGGGACGTGCCCTGGTCGTGCCCCCGCCTATGCCCATGGTATTTTCAGTGCGTAATTATGTACGCGCGGCACGGATTTCATCACTTGACTGGGACTAGGACGGGGGCCGAGTTGCTAGGCGAGCTCTAAACGTGCCAGGCGATCCTGTTGCAAGTTACTCCGGACTCGCTTGACGGTATCCGGGGGCTTTATCGCCGAATTGGCGGTTTGCCTTAAAAGGCTGCTTTGTGCCTCAGCTGCGAGGGTCGCGGTGTGTTCCTCCATGCGGAGTGAGCGTTCTATGTTTCCATTGACTGTTATAACCCCACGAGGTCCTGGCATTTTGAGCTTGAGGTATGCATAATGCGGTACCGCATTGAATCTGGCAAATGCAGTTTGCCCGAGCAGTGCGTGATAGCCACTGCGTGACGGGACGATATCGAAGATTAACTCCTTGCTTCGGAAGTTGTCCGGAGATTCGAAGACCACTTCCAGTGTGATTGAGCCCGTGCAATGGGCCTCTACACCTGGGATGACACCTTTAAAGGTGGTTTTAGTGGGTTTAATCCTCGAGAGGTCTATACCCATTTTGCGCACTGTGTCCTGATAGAGCAGGTTCAGGCTGATGCCGCCGTCCATAAGGACTCGGGTGAGGTGAAATCCGTCGATGATGGGGTCAAGGACCAATGCGGCAGATCCGCCATGACGGATACTAGTGGGTTGGTCCCTGCGATCGAAGGTGATCGGACAAGAGGACCATGGGTTGAACTTTGGGGCGACTGGCTCCATCGTATAGACGTCCCTTAGTGCACGCTTCCGTTCCCTCTTGGGAATGTGGATTGCGTATATCATGTTCACCGCTTTCACTTGTGGAGGAACCTCTTCGCCCTCCCGTGTTCGGCGGCGTGGCTCCTCCTCGTCGTTGCTATGCAGCCCCTTGTCCTTGTTTTCGGTGTTCAATTTGCCGGCCTGCTTGAACACCCAGCATTCTCTGTTGGTGTGATTGGCTGGCTTGTCGGGGGTGCCATGAATTTGACACGAGCGATCGAGTATGTGGTCCAAACTGGACGGGCCCGGAGTACTTCTTTTGAATGGCTTTTTCCGCTGACCGGATTTAGAGCCACTGAATCCGTCATTAACTGCCGTATCTTCGGTGGTGTCGCCGTTGTTGCGGCGCTTGTGTCTGTTACGACGTGGTCTGCCGTTAGTATCTTTGGTACCGGTGCGAGATTCCTTGATGTGTTGTTGCTGCGAGCCAGCCATCTATCTCGCCAGCAAAAGCGGGTCATGAGTGTCGTGAGGGCTGCCATAGACTTGGCTTCTCCGGCGAGGTGTCGGGCAAGCCACTCGTCGAGATGTTATGCTTAAATGCCGCTAAGGCCTCTGATCCGGACAATCGACAGTTTGGTTTTTCTTAGTGAGGAACCGTGTCCGAATTGCTCGGCCGATTCCACAGGCTGCTGAGTTATATGGCTCAAGTCATCAAGATCCGTGGTTGCACATAAGTGCCACGGAAGTTGTCAAGGAATGCATCTTCCGATCCTCCCAATCGCCAATTGAGTCTGGCGGCAAGCTATTCAGCCAATGCCGAGCTAGTCCTTTGAGTTTTAGTGGGAGGTACTTGATGGCGTAGATCATCACCGCGAGCCATGTGGATGTGGAGGAGGAAATCCTCGATCCATACCGCGGGATCTGTTGTACCATATTTACGGGTTAAAACCCTCAGGAATTCATGATCCATTACTTCATCGCGAAGCATAGGGGTGTCTTGGCGCCTGCGTGCGGGCTATATCACGATGCAGTTCATATGGGTCTTGTCTGCTGTATTCGGCCCGGCCGGATTTGCTTTTAGTGTATCCGGCGTGACGGTCATCGTCTCGCGTTGGTGCGCGCCCCCGTGATCCGTAGATCGAGCTTGCATGTTTCGCCTTGTTTTCCAATACGTCTCGCAGGTCCCGCGTGTTGTCCTGGGCCTTGGTATTTTTGTTTGAGTGGCGGCGGGGTGCAGGCTGGACTTCAGGCTGAAATGCCTCTCTGTCTCAGCCATGAGGTGGCCGATCAGCCGCATCATACGCTGGTGATGTAGGTTTCAATGCTTCCTCCTCGAGTTGAGGTAGCAACCTGCATTTTGGATAACTCTTGGTTGGGCGCCGAGTTCAGATTCCTCGGCTGCCGTGACTTCGTCCATCTATCCGCTAGCAGATCCTGATCAGCTCGAAACTGTTGTTGCTTTTTCTTTAGGCTGTTTGCTGTGGCTATAAGCCGGCGCTTGAAGCGCTCCTGCTCGACGGGATCCTCAAGCACGATAAATTCTTCGTCACCGAGGCTCACCTCGTCTTCGGAGAGAGGCATGTAAATGTCATCCTCTGTTTCTCTGTCTGCTGCCTGTTATGGAGGGCTAGCTTGTTCATCCTCCTGCTCTAAATCTGGCCGAGGGATTGTCATCGCCTTCGCACTATCCGAGTGTTATTGTTTCTTGTGCCAAGATTACTACTTTTGCTATGGCGAGACTTAGAGCGCGCCACCGACGCCGGTGCTTGGGTTGCTTCTTGAGGGTCATCCTCCGCCGCCTTATTGCCATCGCTTTCTTTGGGGTATCCACCATGTATATATCATACGATGAGGTGGCAGTCCAGCGCCTGCGGGCGGTGGTTCTTGTTCGCCTCTGCATCGTCGTCCATACCGCGATGTCTTCGGAGCCGAAGTCGAGCATGTCGGTTAAATCATCGACAGTGGCTACTAAGTGGGTGGTGGGTGGGGCGTGAATTTCTTCGTCGTCTGCATCCCATTCTAGCTGGACATAGTTCGGCCAAGGGTCTCCCGACAAGGAGAGAGACTTCAGCGAATTTAGTACGTCGCCAAAAGGCGAGTGCTGAAAGATATCCGCGGATGTAAACTCCATGATCGGTGCCTAATTAGATTTGACGGGCACGGACACAGGCGGCTCGGAGTCCGTGGCCGGGGACGAATCCAACGGTTCGGCAACACGGGTCTCGTAGGAGGTGAAGTCAGTGTTCGGCGCTATCGCCACTGAGTGTGCGGCCTCTGGGGCGGGGTCCATCCATCCGTCCACAGATGGCGTGATGTGTTCCGGATTGAAGGCCGGAGTAGTTACAGGTGTGATCTCCCGAACACGGTCCGACGACAGAGCTAAATCATGCTCGTCGCGATCATGCAGCGCACCTGGCATGGTCTCGAATCCGTCGAAGATCAAGTCTCCGCGGATGTCGGCAGTATAGGTCAAGTTTCCAAACCTGTCCTGACGGCCAGGGGCGTAGCTTTCGATCTACTCCAGATGGCCAAGCGAGTTAGCCCGCACTACGAAGCCGCCGAATACGAAGATTTGTCTGGGGAGGAAAACCTCACCCGGGATCACATCGTTGCCGATGATCGAAGGGGCCATCAAGCCTTACGGTGACGGCACGGTGGAACTCTCAATGAAAGCACCAATGTCGGTGTCAAAACCAGCGGATCTCAGGTATGGGGTCCCGAACTGTGCATCTAAGGCAGATGGTAACAGGAGGTGGGGGACACGATGTTTACCCAGGTTCGGGCCCTCTCGATGGAGGTAATACCCTACTTCCTGCTTGATTGACCTTGATGATATGAGTATTACAAGAGTTGATCTACCACGAGATCGTAGAGGCTAAACCCTAGAAGCTAGCCTATGGTATGATTGTTTTTTTTTGACTATGTACTGCAAGGCAACAGCCTCACAGCCCTTTATTAAAACAAATATAGATTCTGTACAAAATTAGAAAGGAAAACAAGAGGGAAAAAGAAGGCTACTTACAGGGGGATTAGTGTAAAGAATCTATCCAATCAGTTAGTCTATCTCTATATTTACACTTGATTCTATGAGCTAAGAGAGTAATATCATGAATAAAATTCCTCCTCCAAGCTCCGAAAGTGGGCAGCTCATTTCAAGATCCTTCCATTCCTTTGGGTCCAAATATTCCGGTGGCCGTAAATACTACCTCGATGAAAAATGGTTGACCGAATTCCCTCCGGCCTCACAAGCCATTTCAAAAGTGGTCTGATTAGGTTGAACATTCCATGAAATGCCCAAATAATTCCGCACACGTTGGCTAAAGTTGCAAGCAAAAAGAGATGAGCTCTATCTTCATGCAAACCTCGAGACACAAATGGCACAAGAATCATCCTGGATAATCCAATGACGTCTCAGATCATATCCCCGGTGTTCAAGCGATCCATCAAAAGAAGCCATCCAAACACCTTGAGTTTGAGGGTGCAAGCACATTTCCGTATCCACCGAAAAAGAGGGTCACCACGACATCGTAAAAAACAGGACAAATAGTAGATCCTAGATTGGTAGTCCCCAGTTTTGAAGGCCATTTCCACGCCACTAACTCCCTCACGTAAGTTTATGAGAGGCATTAAAGCCTGAAGTTGATTGAATTCCTCAAAAGCTTCAAGCGATAAAGGCAGTGAAAATTGTCGGTTGGGACAGGCAGCTCCATCACATTTTTAATGGTAAGTGTGTCATCAATGACAAAAGAATGAAGCCATGAAAACGCTGTTGCATGGAGACCACCTCGTTATTAAGTTGCCACCGATCCAGCCGAGAAAACCACCGAGTCCCCTGAGCGAACATGAGGATGGCCAACTTACAAAATTTGTCATAAAGTTTCATCACATCACGCCACCAAAAGGAACCACAACTTTATGCTACTTGGGGTGGAGCAGCAACATAATATGTGTCCCCGATAAGTGAAACCTGGGCACATCCAACTTATTATAAAATTTGAAGAGATGCTTGATCAACAAGGCTTCATTCTGCTTGCCAAGGTCCAAAACCCCAAGACCTCCTCGGTTCTTGGGCCGACAAACTAACTCCCAAGCTGCTAAAGGTTGTCTTGGCGTGTCAGAGTTGCCTCGCCACAAACATTGCCGCATGATACGTTCTATTTGTTTCAGGATTCCTTGAGGTAATGAAAGGGAGCACAAGAAGTATATTGACATGGAACATAAAACCGATTTCAAGAGTTGTAGTCGGCTACCCGATTCAATGCATGTGATGAGGCGATAATCGCTCTCAATGCGGTCCACTAAAGGTAGCAAGTCATATATTGTGGGTCGAGTAGTACCCATTGGCAGTCCCAGGTAAGTAAATGGCATAGAGCCAACATCACATCCAAGCAAAGCTGTTGACTTAGCAAAGGTCTCAAGCATCTCCTTGAAAGCAATGAGTTGGTCATCCACCGCAGGAAGGACAATTAAAGTGTCGTCCGCATATTGAACAATCGGATAATCCCGTGAAGAGGTAGGTATGGGCAGTGTGAGAATGTTCCTTGCACACATCTCATTGACCACGGACTGCAATAAATCCACCGCAATCACAAATAACAAAGGAGACAAAGGATCTCCCTGCCTCACACCCGAACGGCAAACAAAGTGATTACCAGGCACCCCATTTAAGAGGATCGAAGAGGAGCCAGAGGACAAGATACTGTCAATCCAACCTGTCCAACGGTCATCAAAACCCTTGCATTTCAGAATCCTGAGAATCAGATCATGTTCGATGGTATCAAACGCCTTCGTGAAGTCCAATTTAAGAAGGATTATAGATCTTTTGGATGCCTTACATCGATGTATATATTCAAAACACCATGCAAGGCAATCTTGAATGGATCTACACCAAGAAACCCATATTGATTATATGAATACATTTGAGAATCACACTCTGCAACCGATTTGCCAAAAGTTTAGTTAAAAACTTGAGGCAAGTGTTGGTTAATGATATGGGTCTAAAATCACCAATATATTCTGGGCTCAACTTTTTGGAATGAGTGTAATGAGAGATGTATTCAGACACTCCAAAGTTGCACTTTCCATCATAAAACTCCCCGACCAAATTCATAAAATCTGTCCTCAATATATTCCAAAGAAGTCTTGAGAAAAGACCAGTAAACCCATCGGGGCCGAGCACGGTCAAGGCATATTCTTAATCACCGATCCACCTCACAATCCGTGAAAGGTAAGGATAAGCTCTCCAGCCCATCAATACGGCCAATTAATGTGTCAAGGTCAAAACCCATTTGTATACCTTTTGCTTGGCCCATTCTACGATTGAAATCCGACCAAAACATCCCAGCTAATCGTTGATGATCGAAACCACTTCCCCATCCTCGATCTGATCAAGAAATAGTGTTTATCCTATATCTTCGGTTGCCATTGCGGAAGAACTTTGAATTCTCCTCACCAACTTTAATGTTTCGATCGTGCAACGTTGCTTCCAATAAATGAACTGCCAATGAAGTATATCTTCAAGATGTAATTTGACAATCTTCCGAAGTTGAACTCCGCCAACTCAAGGGCCTAAATTCCTCAATATTATCCAAAAACAATTACTTTGTTGCAATCAGCAATGAGCGCTTTAACTGTGGATAGGTTAATATGCCATTTCTTAAGAGCATAACGAAGAGATTTGAATTTAGCGGAGATGATTAAGGCGCTTGAGGATTTATCCACGATGCGATTCCAAACCTCGATACACAATCCATAAAACCAGCAGATCAACCCAATAGTTTTCAAATCGAAAAATCTTTGCCTTGGGTATAGCAATGGCAATTGAAACCACACACGGGGCGTGGTCGAGGCAAGCGATCTGAGCAAGCGGAATGACCATTGTGTTGGGATGATCATGTGTCCAAGCAATGATGTAAAAACCAATCAATTTGTTCGAGGAGGGTGTGGCTTGCATATTAGACCATGTGTACCGACGACCCTTGATTGGAAGTTCAACAAGACCCAAATGGCCAATTATTTCATTAAACAAAAGATATCATTCACATCACCACCGGCTGGTTTCGATTCTCAATGGAACGCATAAAGTTAAAGTCTCCTAAAAGCAACCAATTGTCCTCTAGCTGAATATCCAAATTATATAACCATTGCACAAAATCATCACGCGCAGGTCCCTGACACGGACCATATATGGAGACAAGAAACCAAGACTCAGATGTATGTTTAGATTGAAACTTCACAATAATGCCATATGATTTAGCCTCAATTAAGCTGCCTATGAAGAGAGATGAATTCCATATGACCACCATACCAGCAGATGCACCAACCGATGGTACATAAACAAAGTTGTCAAAGCGCCGTGGACAGAATTTTCTAATGAACCGATGATCGATATGCATGCATTTGGTTTCTTGGAGGCAAATAACAGAGCATCCACTTTCATTGATCTTTTGCCTAACCGCAAGCTGACGCGCTTCAGAATTTAGACCCCTAACATTCCAACAGAGTACTTTCCAATCTCTAAACAAGGTTTGATTCATTACGCATCAAAAGAGGGTAGAGCAAAAGTAAGCCACACAATGACCTACATCCCGTAAGACAGGTGCAAACCGCAAAGTTCCAAACATATAACGACATAAAAAAGGCGATTATGGTACGCCATGGACCTAAACCTCGGATGATTAAACTAATCATCGAACTTGCACTCGTTGTTGGGCGGAGGATCAGCCACAAGCTTATCCGTAGAGATTTTCTCCGTGCAATACGAAGACGAGCACCAATTATTTGAAGATCAACTATCGTCGCCGAGGAGGCACCGCAAAGATCATCGCTGCCTTGGGAGGTGCAGTTTTGCGCTTTTTCCCGTGTGTGTCTTCCTAGGAGATGACCCAATAACTACCCGACGGTAGCCATCACGCATCGCACTTAGGCGAAACATCGCTACCGACCTCGATTCCACAATGACTCTAGAGGCTTTGGGCTTTCTTCCACGCTTGTAGAGACTTTAGGAACAGCAAGAACTCAAATGCTTCAAAGAATAAGTTCATCAATATCATCAAAACAAAGAGCTCGAGCTATGTGCCTTTTAATCGATGACGCTTCCTCAAACCGAGACATAGAGACAGTGCAGGCAGGAGCTGCAATTTTGGTGCCGGAGCGGAATCTTCCAGACTGATCGTTCAAAAGTGCACCAAGATGAGACCGAAAGACAACCTTAGGAATGTCGAGATCCCAAAAGCGGCAATACTTTCTCAAACGAAGTTGCCATTGCATCACAAGGCAGGACAGGCCCAAAACAGAAACACTTGACCGATCATTAAAGGATGTCGTTGAGGTCCCAATGGCTGTTGGAGCACGGCAACTTCATCAGCCAGCGATGTCATTGTTTATCAATCATCGATAACTGAATCACAATTGACTCTTGAGACTGAACTTCCTCGATATTAACCTCGCTGCTCCACCTCCCGAACTTGTGGAGGGTCATCCTGTGGCTGTTCATTGGGTGCAGGCACATCATTCCAACCCAGCTCCGGAACTCGTAAAACCCAATTGTGATTATTGAATTGCATGTTGCCGGGGAGGGGGGGGATTGCCATTGAGGGGCATTGGGTCCTCATCGGCAGGTAGGATATCTGCAAAGTCTGCAGATAGAATATAAACCGGAGCAGACCAAGAAATCAACCCCACCAAAATCAGAAAATTCTCTCAGATGTCACCGATCCGGGGACCATAGAAGGTGCAGGAAAAGACGATAAACCAAGGAGCGGACCTTCATTGGATCATCCCGTGCCAATGGTGGAATCGACCAAAAGTACTAATAACATCTCGCAAGATATTGAGATCGCCTATAATCCAAAGGAACTCCTAGCAGCATTATCCATCCCCTTCGAAAACCTTGCACAGCTCTGTAGTTAATACCCTCATCATGCGGAATAAACCTGACAAATCTATCGTTGCCCAAATCGAAAGGAGGGTGGTCGACTAAAGCTTGACGGGCCAGAGCACTACGTAGTTGAAATAAACCAACCCCTTGGATCCATGGCTGGGCATCCAACACGGCTCTCTGCAGAGTATTGACGATAAAATCACCGACCAGATTCCTGAGATGGCGACTTCTTCAGCGGAGGAGCAGGTTCGACAATGGCGACAAAGATACGCCTCATGCCGCCGATCCGAGCCACCGCTGGTGCAAAGAAGGTGCGAGGCAATCGTAGTTCCCTCCATCGATGATATCGAAACCATGCGGAGGAAGTCCATCGGGTCCAACGGAAAGTTGGCCATTGGTGAAGCAATGAGGAGGATGTACCAGAGCCCGAGGCGAGGGTGGTGGTGAGGAAGGCGGCAGAGGCGCTGTGGGCGGTGGCTCAACCGGCAATGGTGGGGATGACGGGCGGCAGCTTGATGGGATCGGGCATAGACTCCTCCGGCTAGCTATGGGAGAAAACGAGAGTCCCGCCCAAAAAACTCGCCGACCGGCTAGATACGGGGAGTTGGACCGGGACCCACCTGTAAGAGGGAGATAGGCTAGAATCGAACAGCCCTTTGCCTGTGTCCCAACCGAAAGCATCTACGGCACCTAACCCTGCTGGTGCACGCTGGATAAATGCTTCATTGACAAGCAATTTTGACATTTCCAAACTTTGAAAACCATGTCATCCACAAGATCATTAAATCCATCACAATCAACAGGTGATTCCAATGTCTTAGGATTAATAAGTTCCTCGTTTCCAAAAACAGATGCAGACGCAGGTTCGGAAGCACCTTGGGCCAAAGCAGACCGGGCCGGAGAAACCTCCTGGGCAGGGAGAGTTGGGTCGCCCCCGGACTGGCCCGTTCCATCCCATGCACATGCAGATTCACGTCCAAGAAGTTGGCTTAATCCCAGATATTTCGCCAAGGAAGTAGCGTGGACGTTGACTGTTCGAAAATAATTGGTGGTTCGCCACCGCCCATCGGAGTTCGCCGCGGCGTCGGAGGAACGGTGACTCCTTCACGGGCAGCACCTTGTACCCAAAGATCTCAAACCGCTTCAACAAGACTCGCGAAGCCGAAAAGAGTATCCCTTGCAAACATCATACTGTTGAAAAGTGGCAAAAGAAATCCTCTTCGGAGGTCCAGAGGTCGAACGTAAGGCAGATTTGGAAGGAGGTTTATGCATAGCAAGTAAACCCAAAGCAGCACGCTTTTTAGAAGGGCTAATGATAATCCATTCGGCATCACACTCTTTCTTCCAAAGAACAAACTCTCGTCTCCAATTAGGGCCGCCATTACCCCATAGGTGAAAGTGGCATTTGAATTGCGGACACACAAAAGATCGCAAGTGAAGAATAAGAATACCAACACGTTTGCATGATACCAGAAATGAGAATACCTTATCCGCAATGAATTTCACAGATAGATCAATTGCGGATCCTCCGATTGCACATTCCAAAGCCGCAGCCATCGAATCCTCATCAAGACGAAAACGATGTCTCGCCAAAGACACAACCATGATAAAATGGCTCGTGTCATCCGAAGGATGAATTGTTTTCCCACAAGATCTGAAAACCTCCTCCGCAAAAGCCACACCTTTGGAGAAGTCCAGATCCAAAGTCGATCCACCATGCGGACCCATGTGAGATGGGTATAGGGTGATAGATCAGAGAACGCCGAAGAAGATGGATGGAGAGAAGGCCAGATTTACTGGATGAGGAAGAAGATCGCCGGAGAGCCTAGGGCGCCGGTGGGAGGCGAGGTGGGAGAGCCATATCATAATCCCCTATGGTATGATTGTTATGGTCCTACGGACTAAACCCTCCGGTTTATATAGACACCGGAGGGGCTAGGGTTACACAGAGTCGGTTACAAGGGAGGAGATCTACATATCCGTATTGCCAAGCTTGCCTTCCACGCCAAGGAGAGTCCCATTCGGACATGGGACGAAGTCTTCAATCTTGTATCTTCATAGTCCAACAGTCCAGCCAAAGGATATAGTCCGGCTGTCCGAGGACCCCCTAATCCAGGACTCCCTCAGTCGCTTTCATGCTCAAAGTTTAAAATTTTTAATTTGTGTTCGGTTCCACCATGCTCAGAAACATTATTTGTTAAAAATACTTCCTTTACCCAAGTTAACTGGGGGGCTCTTAAATTTGTACGAGCCATTTCATAATAATAGTTTTCTTCTAAGTCGTTGCAAAGTCTTTTTCTACCACTCCTTTCTCGACTCGAGTGTGTGGTCAATAGCTGGATAGCCTGTTTTCTTTCTAATGACCGCTCGAGTTTAGTTCGCTAAACTGGTCTCGGGGAAGTACTCCGCCTTCGGGATAAGGAGGTCGAAGCCAAAGGCTGACCTACTTGAAGTTTAGAGATCGGATGTATCATGTTAAAGCACGACAGAAGCACAATTTTTTTAAGACCAATTTCTGATTGGCACAAAAAACTTGATTTAGTTCGGACGTAAAGTTTTTACTGAAGTTTTTTGGTTTTCCAAGCTTATGGAATTTTTAATCTATTTTGTGTGTCTCGAGCATATGTCTCGCAGTACAACGCCGGCCACCTTTAAAAGCTTCGGCAATATCAAAGAGGGGCTGCGGCTAGAGCCGAACCCACCAAAACCAAGGTACCCCATAGAGTCCTCAGCAAAGCGTTCCCGGGCATTGCTTTATATGCATCGGTTTCGAATTGTGTCTTCGGTCAATAGTTGGGTTGCCCGGCTCCTGTGCTTGCCTCCTACGTTCCGCTTTGTTCGGCTAGGTGTGCAAAGGGAGAACAACTGCGATTGTGCTTCCAGCTCGCATGGTTAGTGGAGAAAGCCGAAAACTGACTGTCACAATAAGCATAAACTGGTCAGCGATCCAATGACTGTGTTAAACTATAAGATCAATAGAGGTCACCCTGTGTTAAATGACAGGTTGTTCATAACATTGGCCGAAGTGTTTACGGCTTGACCTCGGCTGTCGTCGAACACTAACCAGGGGCTAGTAGCCGGCCTCCCAACTTTAAGCTCCTATGACTAAGTGAAAGTTATAAAGCCCGCATATCTGATTGCCTCGTTTCCGCTAACACAACCGCCTACGGGCACCGAGACGTCGGCTAAGGGTTGTCTTGTTATTGCGGAAACACCTTGTGTAGTATCTACAAAGGGGTAGAAGCCGACGATAGGCCACTTTAAACTGATAAACGGTCGCAACGGAGTTAAAATAAACATATATCATCAGCATTTGTATTCAATATACAAGCGCTGCCTTCCGTAATTATCGTTATAAAGCCATAAATATGCATCAATTTGACTTAAGATTATGGCCAAGCTGGGTTGCCTGGCTCCTGTGCTTACCCCTACGTTCCCGATCGTTCGGCTAGGCGGTAAAGGGGGCACCTCTGTGATTGTTACTATCGGGTCATCCGAGTTAGTACCTCAGACTGGATGAAGCCGAAAGCTAGCCATCTTAGAGGATATAATTGGTCGGCAACGATGGAAGTGAAAATTTAGGTTCGCTAAAGACCACATAGTTCGGAAACTTTCCCCAAACTAAATCCTCAATATTTTTGCTCCCACATTGATCAGAGCTGAGGTTTCATGATCGTGCATGACAACCCAAAGAAAGGAACCGATAGCGGGACTATTTTCTTTGGAATACGTTTCATATGTTAAACAGTAATATAACATATCTCTCTGCATACCTTTGTTTATAAAACCATATGGCTAGATTGCCTTGTTTGTCGTAAATCTTTGCCCTCATAAAGGCTTTACAAAGTAGGACAAACAGTAGCCGAGGAGGTTGAAGCTGATGGTCAGTCAACAAAGTTTTGTATAATGCGGATCCGAGCATTAATGATGTAGAGTACTTCGATACATAGAATCATTACACATAATTTATGATTTTACTTAGAATATCGATCCTTAATTCGGCCACCCGTGCCCACATTAAGGCTCAGGGGCTACTGGGCTTCGGGATTATCATTTACTAATATTAAAGGGGCACATCGATCCCCTGATCTGGTGTTGCCACTCGACCAGTGTCTCAGGGGCTACTGCATTGCCTATTCAATGCATAAAATTCAAAGGGCTCAGTGTTCGGCTTGACCAAACTATGGGAAAACGCGTCTTCGGACAGCAATAGGTACCAACTGGTACTTATCCGGCATCAAGCTAATATATTGTGGCGACTTCTCAAAACCCTCTCAAGGGCCCGTCTACCGATCACTATCTCCTCTAATGTGCATCTCAGATTTTAGGCCGACACACACCTTGAGGGCTACTAGCTATATATCTCGTCGGTAGATAAATTTCATCAATTGGAAATAAAATCCGCAAACAATTAGCCCGAGCCCGAGGTGGTGCCTCACCTCGGAAGCAGTTCGGCATAAAGCTCGGCTGCGAGCGGCTGGCTCCATAGAGAAACTTTTCAACGTTAAGCTCGGATAACCTCCTTCAAAAATTTTCAAGCCAAGGTGTTCTATGACACCTCGGATATAGTCCGGCGTTGGAGCTCGAATACAATCCGGTGTTGGAGCTCGGATATAGTCTGGCGTTGGTGCTCAGCTGCAAAAGATACCTCGAATGCAGTCCGGCATTGGAGCTTGGATGCAAGAGGACACCACCGCATGGGAACAACTTCAAACCCGAGGTGTGGCGTAAAAAACTAACAAGGCATTGATAAAGGCCGGGGACTTAAAGGGGCTCCTTAGATACCCGACGTGTAAACTCCTCGAATTCACTTCGGCGATCCTCAAGATCAAACATGAGAAGATTTGTTGAACCACTTTTCAAGACCGACGACCGAAGATGAAGAACAGTTCGGAAGAATCGAGGAGCGTCCCCGACTTGAAGACCGGTTCAGGGGGCTACTGACGGTGTCCTGGACTAGGGGTACTCACCACATCGTCTCCCGACCAGGTGGGTCGGGCCGAGGACCCCCATGGCTGCTCACTAATGGGCCACTTTAGGCAGCCCATGCCGCATGTAAGGAAGATTCCACAAGACTTGGTGATCAAGACAAGGACTCCTCTCCACCAACGTATTCGACTAGGACTCTTATTATCGTAGGCCTCCGGTGCATTATATAAGCCGGGGCTAGGCTAGTTGATAGGGCATTATGACATTATTCATCATACCCTCAGGTTTCAGACCACAACATATGATCTCGAGGTAGATCAACTCTTTAATCATACATATCAAATATAATCAAGCAGGAGTAGGGTTTTACCTCTTAGAGAGGGCCCGAACCTGGGTAAACACTGTGTCCCCCGTCTCCTGTTACCCATCGATCGTAAGACACACAGCTTGGGACCCCCTACCCGAGATATGCTGGTTTTGACACCGACGGGGAGAGGAGGAGGCCAGCCACCCGGGGCGCGCCAAGAGAGGGGAGTCCTACTAGGACTCCAGTCCTAGTAGGATTCGCCCCCCCTTTCCTTCTTCCGGAGGGGGAAAGGAGAGGGAGTAGGAGAAGGAAAGGGGGGCACCGCCCCCTTCCCTAATCCAATTCGGCCTCCTCCCTTGTGGGGGGCGTGCCAGCCCCTTGTGGGTGAAGGAAATATGCCCTAGAGGCAATAATAAAGTTATTATTTATTTCCTCATATCATGATAAATGTTTATTATTCATGCTAGAATTGTATTAACCGGAAATATAGTACATGTGTGAATACATAGACAAACATAGTGTCACTAGTATGCCTCTACTTGACTAGCTCGTTAATCGAAGATGGTTGAGTTTCCTAGGCATGGACATGAGTTGTCATTTGATTAACATGATCACATCATTAGAAGAATGATGTGATTGACTTGACCCACTATGTTAGCTTAGCACTTGATTGTTTAGTATGTTGCTATTGCTTTCTTCATGACTTATACATGTTCCTATGACTATGAGATTATGCAACTCCTGTTTACCGGACGAACACTTTGTGTGCTACCAAACGTCACAACGTAACTGGGTGATTATAAAGGTACTCTACAGGTGTCTCCGAAGGTACTTGTTGAGTTGGCGTATTTCGAGATTAGGATTTGTCACTCCGATAGTCGGAGAGGTATCTCTGGGTCCTCTCGGTAATGAACATCACTATAAGCCTTGCAAGCAATGTGACTAATGAGTTAGTTGCGGGATGATGCATTACATAACGAGTAAAGAGACTTGCCGGTTGTCGGATGTGGGGTTCCGGCAAACCCTTAAGGTTCGAACACTGGGGTGCGCTCGAAGTCTTTCCCTCCTACCGATCTACGCTCTAGCTCGCTAAGATTTTGCGGACGAACTCGACAAACTCACAACATAGAAAGAGACACAGGGTTTATACTGGTTCGGGCCACCGTTGTGGTGTAATACCCTACTCCGGTGTGGTGGTGGTGGATTGCCTCTTGGGCTGATGCTGAACATTACAAGGGAAGAACAGCCTCCTGAGGTTGAGGTGTTCTTGCGACTAGGCTCTCGATCTGTTGGATCAAGCTCGGATCAGATTTCCCCTACAGTGGTGGCTAGCTCTACTTATATAGGCCCTGGTCCTCTTCCCAAATGTTGAGCGAGAAGGGAGCCAACAACGGCAGGCAAATTTGAAGGGGGACAACTAGTACAAGCTATCCCGACAAAAGCGGTCTCGCCGCAAAGCCACAGGGTGACGCGTCCTTGGGCTCCATGATGACCTCCGCCTTGCCGCCCTCCTGTTTTGGTCTTGTTGCACCAATATGGCAACCTTTGCTCGATGCCTCGGTATTTTGTCTGCGCTTTCCTCCTTAGCACCAAAGAGGAAATGGGGACGCCAGGCGATCGGGCGTCCCGCCCGCACGCGCCGCCGCCGTCATAATGGCTTACGCCACGAGTTCTCGCGAGGTTCGCCCCCACCTTGATATCTCCACTCCTCGTGAGCTCGCCTTGTTGATGAAGATGGGACATACGCCCGCTGCCTAGCTACGCCAGGCCGCAGTGCAAGTCTGGGGACCCCTGCTCCTTTAACGCCGACAAGAGTCCCCGCCCAGCGCTTTTGGCTTGCCTTCATGGGCGGCCAAGGGTCAAGTTCGAGCGTCCGCGGGCCCCAAAAGCTTGCGGCCTCGGTCGGCCGACGCTGGTGGTTGATTGGACGTGGGCATCTCCGCTTCCCCATGCTGCCTCGCAACCGCCGCTCGACAAGGGTGGCGCGGCAGTTCTTTCCTTCATTTCTTCTTCCTTGCCTTGCTCCGGATCCCTTTCGCGCTTTCGCCGCTTCCTCCAGTGTCCGCTCCACCTTGCTCGCTTTTGCGCCATGGTGCCGCCAAGGTCAAGTCTTCTCAACACCGGCTTGGTACGAGCTGTCCTCGACACGCCCACCGCCACGGAGAAGAGACTCGCCTCCGTGCACCCATCGACAGCGATGGCAATGAGTGGGGAAGACGGAGCTCGCTCGCCTCGATGAGCGGAGCTCGAGGGAAGCACCTTCTTCCCTTCTTCTCGAGCAGCGCCACCGCGGTTGGTCCCTCCTTTCTCGATTTCTTCTATGAAGTCCTCGACCACTTCGGGCTGCAGCGCTGCATCTCCATCCCAACTCGTCCTCCTCCCGTCTATCTTCGCTTACTCATCGCGAGGCGATTCGGGCGCCATGCCGTCCAGTGGTGCTCTTTGCGCCATTTCTTCTTCCTCCGTGTCACCGCGAGCATATCACCGGATGCGCTTAATTTCTGTCGTCATGGGCAAGGCTAACTCGATCTCGAAAGACCGGAAAATGGCCGACAACATCCGATCCAAATGGGTCATGATGGATGCTCAGCACCACCGACCAGCGTCCGAGTTGCCATGCGGGCGCCCTCCCAACGGTGGTGGCACAAGGCGGAGCTTGTCGACGGCCGGCATCGCCGGTGCCGGGCAGATGATGACCGATCCGAGGCCGGCAGTGCGAGGACGGCCAAGGTGACGGGGGCGATGCTCCTGAGGGAGTTCTTGATGCTGCGGGTTGCCCCGCTCAGGTATGCTGCATCTCTGGGAGCTCGACGAGAAGGAAACCAAGACCCGCCTGAGGACGGGGGACTTGCCTGATGACGAGTTGGACACCGTCTTGCGCCTCATAGTCGGGGACAACCAAGAGTACCCTGCCAGCGCCTTCCTTCCCTTGTTCAAGCGCAGAGACTAGGAAGAGTTTGTCGCCTCCAGGCCAACTTTTGATGCGCGCGGGCTGGTGCCCCAGCGCTTGCAGAAGCCCCCATGGCGCAGAACCCGGTGGAGGTGTCTTCTGGTGAGTCCCATGGAGAGGGAGAAGAGGAGGAGGACTCGGAGAAGACCCTGGAAGAGGTGGGGGAGACTCCCCCTCTAAGCAAGGCCGAGATCCTCCGCGCCCTTCCTGATGACACCGATGCCGATGCCCGCCAAAGGGAGAGGGAGCAGCCTCCCATCCCGATGAAGAGCAGGTCATCATTGGTGGCCCGAGGTGCTCCCTCTGCCCCGATACCTCCTGGGGCTAGATCCGGTTCTGCCTCCTCTCCGCCCTGCGCCGCCGGTGTCAGAACGCCTGCCCCTTAGGCCCCGCAGCTGTCAGGCCTCAAGCTTCTCAAGCGGTCAGTGGAATATGTCGCAGTAGATCGGTAAGTGTCTTGAGCTTTGCTTTGTCCTTGCTTGTACTCGTCGCTTCCTGATGCTTGCCCTTGGTTGATCAGGCCGACACCTTCGGCGAAGAAGAGGAAGGAGGATTCGGCGGCCGTGCCTCCCTCCGCAGGGAAAGGAGGCAGCAGCGCCCGTGTCTCCCCAGCTTGGTCGTCCTCACGAGGCCAAGAGGAGCCTCGCCGCGTGGAGTCAGCCCCCATGGCCCCCTTGGCTCCGGAGGTGCCGGTACTTAGCGCGGCTGACTAGGTCCCAGCCGCTCCGGAACCCGCGGTCTCCCAAGCCCTGGTAACGACGTCGCTTCCTCCTTCCGCTGCATCTCCATTGCCTGGTCCTTCTGCTCTTGCCGCCGTCCTGGAGCGTGCCCTTGCGGAGATGACCCAGCTGCAAGCGGATCTCGAAGCGCAGACCAGCTACTGTGGCAAGGCGTCTGAATCGCCTCTGCTGGCTCCACTCGACCTGGCAGCCAAGGCGGCTGGGCCAAGCTGCTGCGGCTTCCGAGAAGGACAAGCAAGGCGCCGCCAGCGACTGCAGCCGATCGTGAGGCAGCGCTGAAGGACGCCAAGGCCGCCCGTGACCGCTGCCAAGAGCCGGAGAGCGAGTTGCAGAGCCTGCGCGACAAGCACGCTGGAGAGGTGCGCTGACGCCAGGAGAAGGAGGAGGAGATGAAGGCCCGGGCGGAAGCCTTCAAGAATTGAGATGCTGAACTGGTGGAGCTGGGGAAGAAGCAAGCTGCCGAGCGCAACCGGTTGGAGGAGCTGGAGCGGAAGATGAGGACGAGGGAGGCCGATCGTGACGCCAAGGCGCGAGTCCTGGCGGAAGATCGCGTGGCCTTCGCTGATCTCGAGAGGAGGTCACGCTAGGCGCTGGAGACGCTCTACGAGCGCGGCCTGGAGAAGCCTCTGGACACCAACGAGGACGGCCCCGCCCAGCTGCTTCCTGTCGTGGTGAAGGCGCTTGAGGAGGTCGCGACGGCCTCGGCCCCATGGCGTAGGCGGAAGCTCGCGTCCTGCCTTTCAACCTGCACCGACTGGGTCTTCAGCCATCTGCACCTCCAGCTCTGACTAGCGCCTTGGCCTTGGATTTGCTAGAGCCGTGGTCAAAGATCAATATGAGGCAGCCGCCGCGGCCGTAAGGGATCAGTGGGTGCCTTGCCGCAGAGGTTCCGCCTTTTCTCCGCTCCTCCGTTCGGCGCCGCCGACCTCATGGCTGGTGGTGAAGACAAAGCCGATCACGAGTGAGCGCCTTAGTAGGCATTGGTGACGCCTAGAGGTTTCCCCGCGCCATTCTTCCTGCCTGCTCCTGCGACATGTGATAGGCCTCGTGGAGGCGTTTAGACTTTTATTTGGTATTGTGAGGACAATATGCTTGTAATATTTGCTTGAGATTTCGCGATTTCCTTCCTATTTGCTTTATGCTCGCATCGGCAGAGTCCGGCTCACAGATACTCAACCGCCATTGGGCCGACCGGAGACCGTGGCGGACCAAGGAGTGAGGGGCTACGTGACGAGCTAGGCTCCTGAGTCGCGATGCTCAGGAGTCCCCCTTGACGTGCAAACAACATATAGGGAGAGTTCGCTGGGATAGATTATTGTTCTACGTTCGCAGAGCCTGGCCCAACGCATACCTCAACCGCCATTGGGCCGACTGGAGACCAGGACGGACCAAGGAGTGAGGGGCTATGTGACCAGTTAGGCTCCTGAGTCGCGATTGTCGGATTTCGGGTTCCGGCAGACCCTTGAGGTTCGAACACTGGGGTGCGCGCAGAATCTTGCCCTCTACCTACCTGCACCACGCCGCCTCGCTAGGATCTAAACTATGAAAGGAACAGCACAAGAGACACAAGGTTTATACTAGTTCGGGCCACCGTTGTGGTGTAATACCCTACTCTAGTTTGTGGTGTGGTGGATTGCCTCTTGGGCTGATGGTGATGAACAATACAAGGAAGAACAGCCTCGCGAGGGTCTGTTCTTGGTCGGGGTGATGAACTGCTAGGGGGAGTTCAGTCGCCTTCGCTCTCTCTGATTCCAGCTTGCCTCTAGCTACTCATTCCAGACCTCAGATCAAGATGCCCCTAGCTCTGTGTGTGGCTAGTCCTATTTATAGACAGAGGCCCTGGGCCTCTTCCCAAATATTGAGCGGGAAGGGCGCCAACAATTGGCCATTTTGAAGGGGAACATCTGGTACACTTATCCTGACTAAAGTTGGTCCTCGCCTATCAAAGGCTCTGGTGGTGACGCCGGCTTGGGCTCCACAATGACTTCCTTCCTGCCGTTGGACTGGTATTGGTCTTGTTGCACCGAAATGAACGCCTTTGCTTGATGCTCTACTTGCGCTTGCTCCCTTTGCACCAAAGAGGAAAGGAGGACATCACAGGTCGGCGCCCACCGCGCCCTTGGTCGCCATGGCTTGCGTCATGGGCACCTCGTGAGGTACCCCGCCTTGATCTCTCCGCCTCCTCATGAGCCAACTGACGAGGCCGTGCTCGAGGAAGCTCCTCGTCATCTGCCCCCACGAGGCTTGCCCCTCGCGAGGGTCTTGAGCTTGTGTTGATGAAGATGGGCCGTGATGGGCCCCCTTTTGAGCCACGCCAGCCGCAGTGTGCAAGTCTGGGACCCCTGCTCCCGAATCGCCGACAGAGCCCCCGCCCAAGGCGCCCGGACTTGGCCGAAAGCAGAGGCGAAGGGGCAAGTCGAAGGCCATGGGCCCTAACAGCCTTCAGCCTTAGGCGCCACGTGGCGTTGATTGGGCGTGGGTGCCTTGGCAACCGCGAAGTCGATAAAGGAGCGCGGCGCCGCTTAGGCTTTGCTTCCTTGCTTTCTCGATTTACCGCCGATCCCCTTTCTTGCACCTCTCCTTCCCGGCCTCCAAATCTTCAGATCCACTTTGCCGCGACCCTAGCAAGGCATGGCGCCTCGCCCTTCCCTGGATCTTGGTACGCACCAGCCTCGGACTCGCCGAACGCGTGTGAGGCGAGCCTTGCCCGGATGCACCAGATGGCGGCGGCGCGGGGCATTGATGGGGCGAAGGTGTTCAAGGTCGGCTCCGCCCTCCCCGAGGGCCAAGGGAGCACCTTCTATCCACTCTTTGTAAGCGCCATTGTTGCTGGCCCGATGCCTCCCTTTTCTGAGTTCTTCTTCTCCGTCCTCCGCTATTACAAGCTACAAGCTCTGCACCTCCACCCCAACTCTATTCTCCTCCTGGCGATCTTCGCCTACTATTGTGAGGCTCACGTCGGGGTGCAGCCCTCAGTGGCCCTGCTGTGCCACTATTTCTCCCTCCGGACCTCTCGTGGTTCCTTCTTGCGTGTGCGAAGCTTCACAAGACACGGTAGTTCCATCGCCATTTCAACCCGGAAGAGGATTGAGGGCTTCAGGAGCAAGTGGGTCTTGGTAGATGTTGGGCGCATCCACCCTCGGCTAATCTTACCCACAGAGCACCCCATACACCGACGACCGGGTCTTGAGTGGAGCTCGTGGATCCCATCAAGTGAGGCAGGTGTTGGAGAGGATGGACATGGATCTCGAGGCCGGCCAGCATGGCGGGCGCGGTTGACCGTCGGCCGATGCCGAGGGAGTTCCTAGAGCACCACTGGCTCCGCTTCGTCGAGACTCCACTTCCGATGTGGAGGCCCCACCCGAGCCCTGTGGTCTTGGGCCGACGACCCTAGTTGCGGTTCTCCAATCTTGGTCTGGGGCGACGTGGCGAGGTTGGAGGTGCTCCACGCCTGCTCCTCCGCGACGACCGGGAGCGGTAGTGCAGATCCATGTCTGTCTTCAACGGGACGGGCCTGCCCTGAGGTTCCCGAGGAACCGTGGACGGTCCTCCCATGACTCCAGCGAGGAGAAGGGAGAAGGGAAGGGGGAAGGAGGGCTCGACTCCGAGGCGACCGACGGAGAGTCGAGGGCTCCTCTCCCCCGGCGCAAGTCCCGTGTTCTCCGCCTCTCACCGAGCGACGACGACGACGAGGATGATGACGAGCGGGGCGGCGGAAGCTTGCCCCCGATCCCGAAGAAGGACAGGACCGGGCTGGTCCCCCGCGGGTCCGCCCCGGCATCAAGGCGATCCGCAGGCGCGCCTCCTGCTCCCGAGCTCCTTGAGGCTGATCCTTGTAACCGGCTCTCGGGCTTCAAGTATGGCCGGAGGTTGCTCGAGCTCGCAAGCGACGACCAGTAAGTGCTCGATTCCTGTCTTACTTCTTGTTTTGTCGTTGAGGCTTGACGCCCAGATCTCTTGGCTAGGCCGGCGCCCATGCAAAGAAGCCGAGGGATCTCCCGAGGTTCCGCCTGGGCAGCGCCTTTGCCTGTGAAAGAAGGTGACCGTGATGCACGGGCCTCTCCCGCCGGTCATCCTCGCGAGGCCTGGGTGGAGCTGGGTCACGAGCCACTCCCATGGCCCAAGCGACCTCTGAGGTGTCCACTCGATGCCACCACCACACTGTTGGGGCGCAGCAGGTCCCGCCTCAGACACCGTGGTTACGCCGCCTTCTCCTCCTACCCCACCGTCTGTGCCTCCGACTCCTCTTACTGCTCTGGATCGTCTGCCGCCGAACTGACCGGCTGGCAGATCTTTTGGGCGCCGACCTCGCCTGCGTGGCCGGGCGCTTGAGTTGGCTCTGGCTGGATTCGGCCCGACGCTTCAATCCGGGCGGCATCTGGTCCAAGCCTCGACGGCTTCTGACGAGGAGAAGCAGGCCGCCCTGGGCGAAGCTGCCGCGACGCCGCTTTGGGGAGGTAGCCGACGCCCGAGGTCGCTGCAAGGCGCTGGAGAGCGAGCTGCGTGGCCTCAAGGGACCAGCTTGCCAGGAGGCCTGCCGCCAAGAGCAGGAGGAAGGCATGAAAGCTCGCGAGGTGGCCATCAAGGATCGGGACGCCAAGCTCAAGAAGCGCATGAACGCCAGGCGTCTTTGGAGCAAGAGTTGAGGCGAGGAAGGTTGAGCTGGACGGCAAGGCATGTGTCCTTGCCGAGGATCGCGTGGCCTTCACAGATATGGAGGTGAAGGCTCGCACCTTGCTAAGGGAGCTTTATGATAGCGGCTCGAGAGCCCGCTGGCGGGCGCAGAGGACGGCCCCGCTTGGTCTGCTTCCTTCCTGGTTCGGCGCTCTTGAAGATGTCGCCCTTGGCCTTGGCCCTCGGCCGAGGCCGAGGCGCGTGTCTTGTCTTCTGCAGATACGACGCGGGTCCTCACCCACGCCTACCTTCACGATCCCAACGCCGACCTCGACAACCTTCTGGAGCCAGAGCGAGCGAGCTTGCCGCTGTTACCGCCGAGGCCGTGAAGGGTCATGCGAGGCTCTGCGGGGAAGTTCCGGCCTTGAAGACTAAGTCAAGCGGGCGCTGCTAACCTCATGGCTCCACCAGGCGAACCTGCTGTTCACGCAGCTCCACCGCCGACAAGTGACTCCTATGCTCTGCTCGCTTTTGATTCCTACACATGTATCATGCCTCGGGAGGCGCTTAAACTTGCATTCGCATTGTGATAACAAGCTTATGGACTGTAATGTTTGCTTTTGAATTACTTGAAATTTGCGCTTTCCTTCCTACTTGCTTGTGTTCTACGCAGTGTAGCCGAGCCCCACCCAGATACCCCAGCCGCCGTTAGCCCCGACCGGAAACCAGACGGGACCAAGGAGTGAGGGGCTACGTGACAAGTTAGGCTCTGAGTCGCGATGCTCGAGGAGTCCCCTTGGCGCATCTAACAAGAAGTAGGGAGGTGAGATGTGGGTGGATCTACCGCTCTACGCCTGCAGAGCCCGGCCCGTGCATACCTCAACCGCTGCTAGCCTTTGGAACTAAGGAGTGAGGGGCTACGTGACTGCCAGGCTCCCGAGTCGCGATATCAGGAGTCCCCTGACGCTCAAATGGCCTTCGCACCTTGGCTCCGCTCGGGGAGGGACGTGGCGACGAACTAGGCCCGAGGCCCGGCTGGGTGGCGTGCGTCCTGGCGTGACTCCAGCAAGCCCCTCGTGCCCAGCCCTGCAAGGCACTCCCGAGGGGAGGCGCGATGAGGCGGCCTTACACCGAGCTCTGGTCTCCCCGAGGTTGATGCAGCCCGGGGCCACCTCGCTTGTTTATCACCAGCCATGCGAGCATAGCGCTTCAGATGTGCATGGGCATAGCCGCTCCTCGGCAAATGTGTCGCCGCCAACATGGGCATGGTGCTTCCATCGCGTGGGAGGGGGTTTCTCGGAGGAGCCTCGGGCGTGTACTAACCGCATCGACACGTGGTCTGGCACGTAGGGCTCGACGAGAGTGTCACAGGCACCCATGAGCCAGCAGCGGACTCATGGGGCCCTACTCAAGGCGGGTTGTGCTCGGCACTGGCCTTATCTTGTGATGTATTCCTCGCAGACGGTTAGATGTCAGCGCCCACGCCCTGTCCCGCCCTCGAGCTGGTCTCACACACGCCGATGGTATGCTGTGTCGCGATGCCGTGGACAAGGCCAGAGGGTGAGGGCCGAGAGCCAGAGGAGCCCTGAGTCGCGATGCTCGTGTACCCCCTTTAACGCAAGCGGTCGACATGAACGAAGAAAAGGTGCCATGGATTGGCATAAAATAACAAGCATGATGACCCGAAATAAACGCGAGAGGAATACATGCCGCTGGGTCTGGCCCGAGCGACTTGGGGATAATGCAGCCCGAAGGGCGCCCCCAACAAGATAAGCTAGGAACATGAAGTAAAAGGGATACACGCCGCAGGGATGGACCCACGTGGCTGGGGAATAATGCAGCCCTAGGGGGCGCTCCTAGCTGGAAATGAAACTTGAAAGATGTCACCTGGTAGCGTTGAAGACGAAAGGGTGTTGGCAGCAGACTCAGGTGGGCTGCGGAGCCGATCTCACGAGCCCCTGTGCTCGGGGGGCTCGGGAGGCCCGGAGGCGCCTGGTGGGTCCTCGTGGACCATCTCCATCTCCGCCGGGCTGCGGAACGCCTGGCCTCTTGAGCCTGTGATGGCCCTCATGAGGCGCTGGTATGTGGCGGCTTGCTCGGGCAGCCGTAAGGCATGCAAACGTAGGCTGTGAGGTGGACCTTCGCAGCGCCCCACGCGAGAGGGCCAGAGGCGCCTCGAGAGCGGCTCGGTTGAGCCACGGTATGTCGATGCACCGCAGCCCACCATCCTCGCCGGATGGGGAGCCACGACAGGCGGGCGGCCACCACTCATGACTCTTGACCCCGCAGCCTCAATGATCTTGCCGACGAACTCCCCGAGGGTTTGGCCCTCCTTGCCTTGCTCCTTCTTGAGGGAAGCGTGCTTCAAACACGCCCAAGTGGTGCCCAAGCGCCTCCCTCGTGACCTTAGCAAGGTCGGTGGCCCTCTAGGGGGAGCCCCCGAGCCTTGCCTGAGGAGGGCACCAGGCGCGCTTTCCTATGAGATAGAGGGAGGTTCCCCCTGAGCAGGCGCAGACCTTGAGGGGCCTGCCTCCTGAGGGGCCGGGCCGGACGACATCTTCTTCTTCTTGGGGGCGGTCTCGGGAAGCCTCCTGCCTGCGTGATCCGGGTCTTCCAAAGGATGCGGCTGAAGGCTCGCCCGTGGAGCACATCGCATCTTTCTCTTCGCAGGGAACCGTGATAACTCCGCCACTTCCTGGCATCTTGAGGACGTTGTAGCCGTGGTGGGTTACGACCATGAACTTGGCCAGCGCCTGGTACTCGAGGATGGCGTTGTATGGCAGGTGAATGTGGGCGACGTCGAAGTCGATGAGCTCGGTGCGGTAGTTCTCGCGTCGCCAAGGTGACAGGAGGCGAACCTGCCCGATCGGGACTGTGGAGCCGCTGGTGACCCCCAGAGAAAGGCTTGGTTGGCTGAAGGCGATAGTAAGGCACTTGGAGATTGTTGAACATTTCCACGACAGGGCGTTGAGCCCTGCCCGCCATCGATGAGGGTCTTGGTGACTAGCACGTTGTCGATGATTGGGGAACGAGCATTGGGAGGACTCCGGTGTGGCTACACACTTGAGCTGATCCGCGAGCTGAACGTGATGGTGCACGCCCGACCACCGAGGGGCGCGGTGGCTTCCAGCTTGGGGAGGACTGCATTCACTTCATGGGCGAATCGCTTGAAGATGCGTTGAGAGGCTCGGGCTTGAGCTCCGCCCGAGATGCAAAGCGATTGCGCCATGCTCCCGGAAGCCCCCACCCCCTCGTCCTGATGATGGTCTTCGTTTCTCCTTGGCTGCGGTGGCAGAGGAGGGAGGCCTACATTGCCTTGCGGGTGATCCTCGCGAGGCTGATCCCTCCAGCCTCCCTCGCGAGGCGGGTCTTGCCAGCGATCCTCGCGAGGTTGGTCGCGCCACCCTTGGCGGGGGCCGCGGTCTTCCCAGCGTCTTGCGTTCCTTCCTCCTCCTCGGCCGTAGCCCCGGTCGCTGCGGTTGGGACGTCGGCCGATCCTCCCTTCTCACATGGCCCGGAGCTCTTGACATTCGCTCGTGTTGTGGGTGTGGAGGTCGTGGTACACACAGTACTGGCTGCCCTTGGAGGACTCGGCAGCCCCCTTGCGCTTCACATCCTTGCCCTTGGATTTCTTCTCTTACGGTCTCGCGCAGGCATCTCGAGGAGGGAGAGACGCCCTTCCTCGCCTCGCGCACTTGGTCGCCAAGTTGAACAGCTCCAAGGAAGTGCACAAGTCTTCATGCATCGTGAAGCTCCTCCTTCATCTTGACGTCAGACACCATCGGAGAAGGCGGAGATGATGGCCTCCTCGGTCACCTTTGGGAATCTTGAGGCGTGCGTTGTTGAAGCGCTGGATGTACTTCTGCAGGTCTCTCTAGTTGTGCTTGATGCGGCGCATGTCGCTCCACGGCGGGTGGCCGTCACGAGTACCTTGAAGTTGGCGATGAAGCGGCACGATCTCGCCCTAGGAGGAGATCGTGCCTCGGGCCAGTTCGAGGAGCAGTCTTGGGACCTGGCCCTGAGCGCCATGGGAAACCATTTCACCATGACCTTCGCCTCTCGCTGGCGGCTTGATGCCCAGCTCGTGAGCCGGAGGAACTTCTGGGTCGGGCTGCACCATCATAGCGAGGAGGTGGTCCGCTTGAACTTGCCGGCCACGCGACATTCGCAGCTTCGGGTGAAGGCACGACAGCCACCGTGGCCACGGAGGCCTTGGGTGACGAAGAGCTTGGTCTTGCGGGTCCCTGGCGCGCTGCAGTACCGGAGCAGCGCGGGGTCTTGTCTTGCCGGGAGCAGAGCGTGGTCGCGACGAGCTGGAGCGGGAGCACTCGGGCAGCTTCTTGCGGGCGAGGACCTCTGGCAGCTCGCTCTTGCTACCGGGCGCCGGACGGAGCGGGTTCCGCCCGAGACCACGCGCGCCTTGGGGCCATGGCGCTTTCTTGAGGGAGGCGGCGAGGCACCCCGAAGTTTCGCCAGCAGCAGGCGAGGTCGCGATGAAGCGATCGACGGACGGCGGGGGCCCTGCTGCGCAGCGGACGAAGCTCGGCGACGCGGTCGAGCCACTCTTCGTGACGCTCGTTGATGGGTCGGTAGCACAGGAGCTCGTTTGCGCGATGAGCGCAGCTCGAGCCTCCATGGCGCGCTGAATGCGCGAGACGAAGAACCAGCCGGGCGAGTAAGGGGGCGGTCTGGCGGCCGCCCCGCCTCATGGAGGGATGTTGGGGCGATGCTATCGCCGTTTCCTCACTGGGCCGGTGGCGGCGTTGATGGCAAGCGACGGAACGACGAGGGCGCCCGCGACGGGGCCGCCGTCGGACGCGAAGCGAGAGCGGCTCGAGCTTCTGCCTTGGCCCGACGAGCGTCGACATGGATGCGGTGGTCGACGGAGAACAGGCGGCGGAAGACGAATGCAGCGCACTCCTACCGGTGCGCCAAATGTCGGATTTTGGGTTCCGCAGACCGCTGAGGTTCGAACACCGGGTGCGCTCGAATCTCGCCCTCTACCTACTCGCACCCGCCGCCTCGCTAGGATCTAAACTATGAAAGGAACAACACAAGAGACACAAGGTTTATACTAGTTCGGGCCACCGCCAGGTGTAATACCCTACTCTAGTTTGTGGTGTGGCGGATTGCCTCTTGGGCTGATGGTGATGAACAATACAAGGAAGAACAGCCTCATGAGGGTCTGTTTCTTGGTCGGGGCGATGAACTTCTAGGGGGAGTTCGATCGCGCCTCTCTCGATTCCATCTTGCCTCTAGCTACTCATTCCGCACCTCGGATCAAGATGCCCCTAGCTCATGTGTGGCTAGTCCTATTTATAGACAGAGGCCACTCGGCCTCTTCCCAAATATTGAGCGGAAGGGCGCCAATAATTGGCCATTTTGAAGGGGAACATCTAGTACACTTATCCTCGACTAAAGTTGGTCCTTGCGCATCAAGGCTCGTGGTGACGCCGGCTTGGGCTCCACAATGACTTCCTTCCCGCCGTTGGACTGGTCTTGGTCTTGTTGCACCAAATGGACGCTTTGCTTGATGCTCTCGCTGCGCTTGCTCCTTTGCACCAAAGAGGAAAGGAGGACATCACTGGCCGGGCGCCTTGGTCGCGTCATGGCTTGCGTCATGGGCACCTCGTGAGGTACCCCGCCTTGATCTCTCCGCCTCCTTGCGAGCCAACTGACGAGGCCGTGCTCGAGGAAGCTCCTGTCGTCCCGCCTCATGAGGCTTGGCCCCTCGCGAGGGTCTTAAGCTTGTGTTGATGAAGATGGGCCGTGATGGGCCCCCTTGAGCCACAGCGCCAGGCGCAAGTCTGGGGACCCCTGCCCGAGTAACGCCGACAACGATGCTCGTGAGTCCCCTTGACGCGTGCAAACAATCTCAGACTGCCCTGCCGAGGCCTCGGGAGGGGCGACGATACTCAGTCCGGGGACTGGTTAGGTGGCGGCGCGGCTTGGGCGTGACCCGCGCGCAGCCCGTCTTGGCTTTCCCGAGGGCGGCGCGGTAAGGCCGGGCGTTGAGCTCTGGCTCCACGAGGTTGGCACGACCGTGGGGTCGCCTCGCTTATTTATCACCATGGCGAGCATAGTGCTTCCGCTTGTGCAGGCATAGCCGCTCCTCGGCGATGTCGTCGACCAACATGAGCATGGTGCTTCCACTTGGGCGTGGGATGGGGCCCCCTCGGAGGAGCCCCGGGCGTGTCTGACCCATACGACACGTGGCTTGCACGGCAGGTCATGAGGTGTATCTGGGCACTTTCGTGAGCGGTAGCCAAGGACTCACGAGGCCCTACCTCAAGCGGGTTGCACCTGGTCTTGAGTCTTGGTGATCAGACGCCTCGCAGAGCGGTTAGATGCAAGCACTCCACGCCCTCGTGTCCCGCCCTCGAGCGAGCTCACCATTGGTATGCTGTGTCGCGATGCCATGGTTAAGGCCGGGGTGAGGGTGGAGAGCTAGTAAGAGCTCTGAGTCGCGATGCTCGAGCCCCTTTAACGCCATAAGCGGATTGTATAGGGTGAAACGAGCCCGGAAGTGGCGGCAATCGAAAGGTGCGATGGCCGTTGGCGGTTAAGCATAAAGAGCAAATCGACTTGGATAAATGCAGAAGATACATGCCATTGTCCGCCCGAGTGGCTTGGGATATATCTGAGGGGCGCCCAAAGAAGGTAAGCTAAAGACTTAAGCAAAAGGGATACATGCCTCGTGGATCGGACCTGCGCGGCTCGGGAATAATGCAGCCCGAGGCGCTCCCAAATTTTAAACGAACTTGGAAGGTGTCACCGGTTACAGAGACAGTAGAGTTGATGTAGACGAAGTCGCTGTTGAAGGAATGACTCTCATGAGCCACGGGACTCGAGCCTCGGGAGGCTCTGGGGGCTCAGGAGGTTCCCTGAAGAGCATCTCCATCTCCTCCTGAACGGCGTGGATCCTGTGTAGGATCGAAAGTATGTCTAGAGGGGGGGGGGGGGGTGATTAGACTACTTGACCAAATAAAAACTTATTATTTTCCCAATTTTAGTCTTTGGCAGATTTTAGCTATCTTAGCACAAGTCAAGCAATCTTAACACAATTCAAGCAAACATGCAAAGAGTATATGAGCAATAAAAGTAAAGCATGCAACTTGCAAGAATGTAAACCAAGGGTTTCACCATCGAATCGTGGATTTTGCTGTCTCGTCGGTTCTTTGCCTGCTCTGCTTATGACGAAGAAGAAGGTCTTTGCCATCAGCTACCAAACAACAGACGACCAAGAACTGGCAGAGAAAGAAAGCGAGTGCTTTGCCATCCGTCATTTTTTCGTTGTCATAGCAGAGACAAGAAAGCATCTTCGCTGCCAGCCAGCAGAGGGGGCTACCTTTTTTTGCTGGTAAAATAAAAATCGTTGCCCCCACCTCCTCTATCTATCCCCTCTCTCCGCCCCTGCCCCACAGCCGAGCGCCGCCCGACCATGCCTCCCTCAACCCCGCACCGCTGCGCCACCTTGCCTCCGCCCGCCGGTGCACGCCGCCACCTCACCGGACCCCAGGAGCCCCGCCGCCTCGCGCTGCCGCCTGCGCCACGTCGCGTGCCGCCACCTCCCCACAAGCTCACCGCCCCACCGCGGAAGCCTCGTCGCGGGTCGCCCCGACCTCGAGATCCGCCGCCGCCATGGGAGCCGAGCACCGAGCTCCTCTGTGCCCCGCCCACGTCCCTGCGTCGCCGCCACCTCCCCACAAGCTCGCCGCCCCGCCGCGGAAGGCTCGTCACCGGTCGCCCCGACCTCGAGATCCGCCGCCGCCATGGGAGATGAGCACCGAGCTCCTCTGCGCCCCGCCCGGGTCCCCGCGTCGCCGCCGCCGCCCCACGCTGCCTCGTGCCCGTTGCGCCGCTGTACGCTGTGCTCAAGCCCTGTTTTTCTTCTATTCCCCTTTCCAAGTCTTCCTCTCATCTTATCCATGGGAGGCCGCAGCCGTCAGGTCGCTGCTGCTGGTGGTGGCGTGATTGCCATCGCTGTGAGATTGCTGCTGTTCTTGGCGCCGCTTCTCGTCGTGGTCGCTGCCGTGTGGAGGCTGCTCCCGCTCCCCTGCTCCTTGCATCTTCGTGGCCGCCGCAGCTGCCGGTGGAGCACGGGCTGCTGCTGGCCATCGGCCCACCCCCGGTCTGTTGCTTCTCCAACTCCTTGTGTCACTCTTGGTTCGATCTTTAGCGCTGGAGCAACATAGTTCCTGTAGGTGGGTTAGCATCTTGGCTGGATTGTTTGATGTGGCCTGTTTGGCCTGTTCAGGTATGCCAACAGCTTGACGAACATGTCTATATGTATGCAAGCAATTAAACCTGGGGAGAGGAGTTAGTTTGCAAGTTATAATTCTGTTTTATCTTACACGTGAGGATTAGAAATGCTCTTGTACACTGGTTTTCCCTTGCTGTACATCACTGAACTTGGTTCAGTTAAAAACTGCAGTGCCTGACAGTTCTGGACAGCAAGCTTCTATCTAAAAAATGAGTTAGCTATGCTTAGAACTTAGAGTTGGCCCCTTTACATAAGTTCTAGATAAAGTCCCAAGGTTTCCGTAGAGTACTTATTTGCTTCGTTTGGATGTACGGTTTGAGAGCAGCCGTCATTTTAGTTTTCTGTCCCGAAATTTATGTTCCTGGGGTGCAGAATTTGTTGTATGGCAGTTTAGGCCATGCTAGAGGTTTAATTAAATTAAAGTCACAACACAAATTGTAGATGATATTCTGCAGATGCTTAAACATATATTATTTGTTAGATTTCGTGTTATACACTAAATTCTATGGAATTATTAAGATGACTGTACTATGTTGGACAGAATTTTACGTTTGACTTGGTGATTGTAACTAGACTTATACTCTAAGATTTTGTCAGCGTTGATGATATGAGGACTTATAATGTGATAACGTACGTATGAGCTGGGGTCTTGTGCGTAGGAGCGCCACTAAATTATATATTCTTATGTGTTGAGACCATGCTTTGCTGTGACTGAGATATATGCTTGATGACAAGTGTGGGTACTTCTAGTTCGGAACCGTTTGCCTCACAATTTGTGCTCCGCGGTTGAGGCAAGTTCACGACGGGATAATGACTTGCACAATCTCTACATTCCATTTTTATTTATGATATCTTCCATGTCAATGATGTTTATTATGATGGCGATGACGATGACCATGATATGTTGATTCAAGTACTATGCTTGCATTTGCATACTTGCACTCATGATGATAGTGAATGAAGGCGTGCACTACCTTGGTGGGAACATTGAGACCTTCATTGTTGGGTTGCGACCTACTTTGGAGGCAACCTCCACATATTGGAGTGAGTAGATGTCGACGGGCGTCCACTCAAGCTATACCGGTATATGCAATGAAATGAGATGAGCATGTAGGCATGTAGGGCACCATTATATGTGTTGAACACTAATGAGTGTATGGTGTTAACCGAGTCTTGGTATATTGATATGAGTACTGTTTATTATTCCTTTATGAACTTGCTGAGTCTTTGTACTCATCCTTGTTGCTTATATGTTTTAGGTAAATCTTGAGGACGACATACATGGGAGTCTTGGGAGTAGCATCCTCCTCGCCAAGACGGGCCTCCTCCTCACAAGACGGGCCTCCTCCTTGCGGAGAGACGCCCCTCACGAGTAGCGCCGGCCAAGCCCATCGGCCACCAAGTGCGTCCTTGGATCAGTTTCCCACAGCAAAGATGTTGTTCCTACTCCTCTACTTACTACAGAAGACAATGTTCTTCTCAGATGCAATAGAGCAGAGTATTTGCTAGAGTAGCTAAGACGCATAACTATGGTTAATTGCTTTATGTACACATGCACGGATCTGTCATAACTTTACACTAATTTAAGATTGTCTTGATCTCAAGTGCTGGTTTTACAAAGATTGCATTTCACCAAGTGAAATGCTACATTTCTACTCCTAACTCATTCTCTTTTCTTAGTGTTTTGTTATGCAGTGTTGAAGAAAAGAAGAAGATCCAGAGAAGATCTTAGTAATAAGATAGTTTTGACTTTGTGAAACTTGCTACCTATGGATGAAACTGTAATATTGATGGAACTATGTATATGTATGGATGAAACTTGCTACTATTGGTAATATGTGTTGGATATATATGTGTTCATGACTATTGGTAATATGTGTTGGATACATGTGTGTGTGTGTGAGAGAGAGAGAGAGAGAGAGAGAGAGAGAGAGAGAGAGAGAGGAGGGAGGAGGGAGGGAGAGGGAGGGAGGAGGGAGGGAGGGGGGAGGTGAGGGGAGAGATTTTATGTGAAAATGAATTGATATAAGAAAAACAGAATTAAATGGGGCAATATAGGTTTTTACCATCCGCCAAATAGATGGCGTCTTTTTGTCGTCTGCCAATGATGATGCCTTATTCATTTCTTATCTCGCTCGAACCGGAGTTGTTTCGAGTCTATCATGTTTCCATGAGCTTTTGATTCTCGCCATTCTCGTCGTTCCTCTCTTCTACTCGAGTGCTCTCGATTCTTTGTTTCTTCTCTTCGCCTTGTTTCACCTCATTCCTTTTCTCTTCCGTCTCGGTCCTAAGATCTCGGACGAGATCTCTTGTTAGTGGAGGAGTGTTGTAACGCCTTGATTCGATCGCCAGTGTCCGCCATTATTCGCCGTCGTTGCCATGTCATGTGCTTGCGTGTTGCACTTTGCCATGTCATCATCTCGCATTTTTTATCATGTCATCATGTGCATTTCATTTGCATACATGTTCGCCTCATGCATCCGAGCATTTTCTCCGTTGTCCGCTTTTGCAATCCGGCACTCCTATGTCTCCGGCGCCTTTTACCTCTTTTCATGTGCGGTGTTAAACGTTCTCGAATGGACCGACGTTTGTCAAGCGGCCTTGGTATAGCACCGTGAGACCGCCTGTCAAGTTTCGTGCCATTTGGAGGTCGCTTGGTACTCCAACTAACCGGTAACCGCAGCCTCTTTGTGTGCAGCCCAACACCCTTCCAAAGTGGTCCAAAACCCAGCAAACTCCCTCCATGCTTCTCGGTCGTTCGATCACGATCGCGTGGCAAAACCGCACCTCATTTGGAGTCTCCTAGCTCCTCTACCTATAAATATGTGTGCCCCCCTGATTTTTCACAGCGATCAAAACCTACCCTAACCTTCCCCCGCCACGGACATTTCATCCCGCTGACGGCCGGACATGTCCATCGCCCGCCACCTCACTCCGGCTAATCCGAGTCAGCCAGATCACCACTGGCCTCCTCGCGCCCAATGGACGCCACACGCCACCGCCGCCACCACCCTTCGCCGCCCGCCCGGCCCAGATCCGCCCGCCCGGTCGGTCCGGCTCGCTGGCCTGGCCGAACCCTTCTCGTCCTCACCATCCGCCCGATCCATTTCACATGCCGCCGGCCACGCACGAGACTCCGCGCCGCCGCCGCCCGCCACTCGCTGGCCCGCCGCCGAGCCCGCCAGAAACCGCATGGCCAAGGCCCTACGGATCCTCCCGCCGCCGCCTCACAGCGTTGCCGCTGTGGGCCGCCATGAAGCTCCGCCTCCGCCGCTTATGGCGTCTCGTCCGGCCATCGGCCGCCGAGTTCCGTCGTCGCCCGCCATGGGCTTGCCCTCCCCGCCGGCGCCAAGGTCCTCCCGAGCCGGCGAGCTCCTCTCTGTCTCCGGCGACGATCTCCGCGAGATCCGGATGTGCCTCGTTATCCGTCGCGGTTGACTTCTTCCCCCTCAAAATCCACCAAGTCCCTGAAATTGTTGCATATTTTATTGCATTTTCATCGCATCATAACTCTCTGTATATGGCTCCGTTTTGTGCGTATAATATGTCAAATTGTTCATCTCGAAGAGTAGATCATTTCATATCATTGCATCCTTTTCATTTGAGCTCATCTTGATGCCCGAAATGCTGTTAGAAGAGTGCTATGTGATGTTAGTTTCTGTTTCTTAACAGAACTTGCACTTTTGTCATTTTTGCCATGATTGATGTGTGCATCCTATGAACTTGAGTCCTACATGTGTTTTGTAATATGCCATGCCATCTTTCCAGGGATGTATGCCATGTATTTTTGTGATCAATGTGGTGACTAGCACAAGCATGCAAAGTAGGCTTCCTGATGTTGTTGTTTTCAGCCCTGTTTTGCTGATATTTTGATGCCATGTTAACTTGATGCTACCAAGAGATCCATGCATATTTTGAGATACTTCAGTAAGGATGTTTTGTTATACATGTCTTGCTCTATCCATCCATGCCCTTGTTTGCAATTATGGAGTTCCATAGCTTGAGTCAATCGAGCTCTACTTTTGCTATAAAACGTTCCTGGCAGATTGTTTACATGTTATTCAATTTTGCCAAGGTTGTTGTAGTTGATCCGTGTATGCTATGATGTTGTTCTTGCCATGTATAGCTTCTATGCCATGCCTTCTTACTGTTAGTTGCCTTGCCATGCCATTTATTGCTCTGTGGTGAGTGGTTCAAGCTCACCAACATGCCTACTTATCGTTGTTCCTGCCATGTTCAAATCTGTAATATAACTTACCATGTTTACATGGGTGCCATCATATTTTCTGATCCTTTTTGGCTTATGGTCAGTAAGGGACTTTTGTTCTATGCAATTAGTAGATTCATACCATGCCTTTGTTTGCCATGTTAAGTTCCTGTAGCATGTTGTTTCATAGCTCTAAACATTGCAACCTGGTGTTATTTCTGCAAAGTCTGAAACTGTTATTATTTGCAATCTTGCCATGTCCTTTTGAGCATGTTCTAGTGATTTCTGGAGATAGCTCAGTGTTCATGTTTTGTAATGCTTTACCTGTACATCATGCCCATGCCTTTTGTTTTTATGTTGAGGTCCTGTAGCATGTTGTTTTGATGCTTGCAATATGCCTACTTGCTGTTTTGGACAGATTGTTGCTATGACTTGTATAGAGTGTATGTGTTGAACCGCTGTCTGCTTTTGAGTGTGCTCTATATGAAACTTGCTTGATTTTGCATGTAGTTTCATATTATCATGTTGCATCCATGTTTTGAGGTGTTTTCTTGATGTTTGTATGCATTTTGCATCAATGCCATGCTTATCTTGTTTTGCTCATATCTTCTAGGCCGTAGTCTCAATTAAATGAACTTTATATGTAACTTGACTAGAATTTCGTGTAGATCATCGTGGTGCATCTTAACTTGCTGTTTAACAACTTGAACATAAGGTTTATTCAGATCTGGACCAATTTTGAAATTTGCATATGAGGACTTACCGGAATTGTTCTAGGTTGTTTCCGGCCTCATTTAAACTTGCCTTGATGTGTTGTTCTTGTTTGCATCATCTCTTGCCATGAGTAGCTTCATGTAGTCTTGTCATGCATCATGTTTGTTGTGCATCATGTCATGTTCATGTGTGGTGTGTTTACCATGTTGTGTGCTTCTTCTTGTTAGTTCCTGTTTCTTGCGATCGTGAGGATTCGCTCGCTCACGCTTGGTTCGGCTTCATCCGCTCATCTTCTTCATGGACTCGTTCTTCTTCCTTGCGGGATTTCAGGCAAGATGACCGCTACCCTGGATCTCACTACTATCATTGCTATGCTAGTTGCTTCGTTCTATCGCTATGCTGCGCTACCTATTACCTGCTTATCAAGCCATCCCAAATTGCCATGTTAGCCTCTAACCTTTTGCACCCTTCCTAGCAAACCGTTGTTTGGCTATGTTACCGCTTTGCTCAGCCCTCTTATAGCGTTGTTAGTTGCAGGTGAAGATGAAGTTTGTTCCTTGTTGAACATGGAGATGTTGTTCCTTGTTGGAACATGTTTACTTGTTGGGATATCACAATATATCTTATTATTAATGCATCTATATACTTGGTAAAGGGTGGAAGGCTCGGCCTTATGCCTGGTGTTTTGTTCCACTCTTGCCGCCTAGTTTCCGCCATATCGGTATTATGTTCCCGGATTTTGCGTCCCTAACGCGGTCGGGTGATTTATGGGACCCCTTGACAGTTTGCTTTGAATAAGACTCCTCCAAAGAAGGCCCAACATTGGTTTTACCATTTGCCTTACCTATGCCCTTTTTCCCTTGGGATTCCGGAGCCCGAGGGTCATCTTTATTTTAGCCCCCCGGCCAGTGCTCCTTCGAGTGTTGGTCCAACTAGAGCCCTGCAGCGCCCCCTCAAGGCAACTTGAGGTCTGGTTTTAGTTGTACGGACTGCTCATCCGAGTGTGCCCCGAGACCGAGATATGTGCAGCTCCTATCGATTTGTCGGCACATCCGGCGGCTTTGCTGGTCTTGTTTTATTATTGTCGAAATGTCTTGTAGCCGGATTCCGAGACTGATCGGGTCTTCCGGGAGAAGGAATATCCTTCGTTGATCGCGAGAGCTTATCATGGGCTGTTGGGACACCCCGCAGGTTTAAACTTTCAAAGCCGTGCCCGCGGTTATGTGGCGATGGGAATTTGTTAATGTCCGTTGTAGAAAACCCGGTTGATCTTAATTAAAATACACCAACCGTAGCGTAACCGTGAGTGTCTCTTTTCGGGTTGATCGAGAGGAGAACACGGTTTCGAGTTATGTCCGACGTAAGTAGGAGTTTAGGATCACTTCTTGATCATTACTAGTTGGCGACTGCCTTTGTTTCTCTTCTCGCTCTCCTTTGCGTTGTTAGCCACCATATATGCTTAGTCGCTGCTGCAACCTCACCACTTTACCCCTTCCTTTCCCTTTAAGCTTTGCTAGTCTTGATACCCATGGTAATGGGATTGCTGAGTCCTCGTGGCTCACAGATTACTACACCAACAGCTGCAGTACAGGTTTGCGATGATCATGACGTGAGAGCGATGTTTGCTTGTATTGGAGTTCTTCTTCCGCTTCTTCTTCGATCGGGGATAGGTTCCAGTCGGCAGCCCGGCTAGCAGTGGATGTCGTTGAGTTTCTTTTATGTTTCATCCGTAGTCGGATGTTGATCTTGTATATGATGTTGATGTATTCTTGTGGCATTTGTGCCTTATGTATGTATCCCCATCTATTATGTAATGTTGATGTAATGATATCCACCTTGCAAAAGCGCTTCAATATGCGGTCTATCCTTGGTGGGACCGTCGAGTTCCTTTTGGATAGGGTCGATATTGGGCGTGACAAGTTGGTATCGAGCCTCGACCGACCCTAGGAGCCCCCTTGATTGATCGTGTAGTTTGGCCGTTGTTGAGTCTAGAAGAAAACTGTTTTCGAGTCTAGTTATATCGAGAGTAGGAATTCTTTTACTCCTCCGCCCTTCGCCGCTTCGGTAAGGAATCTTGACGAGGTGTTTTGAATTACTCCTCTTCCCTTCAAATTTTTCTTTAGGTTCACGCAGTTGGTTTTCCGATCGTTGGCCCTCAGCTCTTTTGTCCGGTGCATTTCTCATCAAGTTGACTCGAGCCTCTTCATCTTTGCGTTCAATCCCCAGTTGTTTTTTTCCACCCGCCCACCCTTTTCATCTCGGAACCAGAGTTCGTAATCGAGTATCGATCCTACTCGTGTGAAGTCTTTGCTTTCTTTCCTCAATGATTTCAACCGGTGTTTTCTCTTCAAGATATTCGTCGGTTCCCCCTTCCAAGTTGTCTTTGTTTTCCGGCCCTCCCACCCTTTTTCCTCCCGGAGCCTGAGTCTGTTTCGACAATCAATTTCATTCGTGTGGAGCCTCTTCAGTCTTGCCCCAGTTATCTCAACCGGTGAATTCTCGTTTTGTACGACATTCTTCATCTCTTTTCTTCTCCGATGGACTCAATTCAAGTTTTTCGGGTTAATCATATTCTTTTCCTTCGAAGTGTTTTCCTCTTGCTCGTTCCTCCTCTCGCCATTCTTTCATTCCGGAGTTCCGAAGACATCTCAGGAGACTCGTCTGTGTTTGAATTAATTCGAGGTTGTCACCTCATTCAAATATTTCAACCGTTCCGGTGCATCATCTATCTCTTCAACAATCCGCTCCAACGGTGTTTTTCTTTCAAGGGCCCTAACCCACGTGTCTTTTCCCGTGATCTTACCCGACTCTTCTAATTATTCCGGAACTATTCCCAAATTCCTTTCAAAGTGTGACGTAAGAATGGATCCCATCAGTCAGATGCTTTTCCAAGATCGATTTCAAATCATTTCATTGTTGACTCAACCTCTTTGCTTTTCATTCTACCGGAGTACCTCAGTTATTTTGGTGGTGTTTATCGTCGTCCTTCAAGACCGTCGGAGAGTTTTCTTCTAAATCTTGTTCGTTCTCCCGGAGGTTCATGGTGCTAGCTCGATGTTATCATATCTAGTTGTTTCCAGTTGTGCAATTCTTTTCATCCATCCGGAGTACTTCAGGTGTTGCTTTCGCTCTCGATCATCCGGAGGTTATCTTTTCGGAATATTTCTCCGTTCCAAGTTTTCAGCTTCGTTCGTCTCAATATTCTTCCGGTGCTTCGCTCAAGTGTTCTTTAATCAGTTCTTGATCTCTTTGTTCTTTTGCATCTAAATCCCTCTAGCATATTTGTTCTTCTAATTATTCCCGTGATTCAGTCTCTCTCATCACCATTTCCAAATTCTTACGGTGGTTCGCTCAAGATTCTTTTCTTTGTTTATCATATTAATCCATTCGTTCTTTTCAACCTACCGTGATTCATGAAGTCCTTCTCAAGTTTGCGATATGTCACTTCTCAATTCTTTTTCAAGAAGAATAAGTTGCATGCGAAATCCATTGCTTGTCATCAATTTAATTTGATGAAGGAAAAGCACACAATAAATCTTATTCTTATTTCATCAAAGTGATTAATCTTTTTCTTCGGAGTTTGTTCTTGATGAATAAATTCTAGTTCCAAGTGTTCTCATCTTTTCTTTTCCGGAGTTCAATTATTTCCTCGACCATTTCGTCGGAATCCCCCATCTAAATCATCGCAAGGCTCATCTTATTCTTTCATCCTTCATTCTATCTCATCATCTTTTGTTACCGGAGTTCTTCACGGTGGTTCTTCATGATTTAATTCATTCTTCAAGAGTTCATCAAGACTTTGTTGGAGGAGTTCAAGTATCTTTTCTTCTCGCGTCTCGAAGTGTAATTAATTCTCCATATTATTTTGAAGTGGAGTTTTGCATTTCTTCGTTCTTCTAAGCTATCCAATCATTTCCATTTGTGGTCGGTTATCACCTTATAATTTTGAGATGTTTTCCATAAGTCCACTACAAGCTTATTCTTTCGTTGTTGATTCTCTCAACAACTTCGTTGAACCCTTCCTTCTAAGCTCATTTCATTCCACTCTTTTAATTCTTTCCGGAGGTTTTGTGTCATGTCTTCATCAGGTTTCATTCCATCTTCTTAAGTTCGTGTTCTATTCCTCCATGTTTTAAACGGAGTGCTGCCTAAATCCTTTCAGTCTTATTCATTTCTTATCTCGTTTGAACCGGAGTTGTTTCTGAGTCTATCATGTTTCCATGAGCTTTTGATTCTCGTCATTCTCGTCGTTCCTCTCTTCTACTCGAGTGCTCTCGATTCTTTGTTTCTTCTCTTCAGTTCTTGTTTCACCTCATTCCTTTTTCTCTTCCGTCTCGGTCCTAAGATCTCGGGACGAGATCTCTTGTTAGTGGAGGAGTGTTGTAACGCCCCGGATTCGATGCGCCAGGTGTCCGCCAGTTATTCGCCGTCGTTGCCATGTCATGTGCTTGCGTGTTGCACTTTGCCATGTCATCATCTGCATTTTTTTATCATGTCATCATGTGCATTTCATTTGCATACATGTTCGCCTCATGCATCCGAGCATTTTCTCCGTTGTCCGCTTTGCAATCCGCACTCCTATGTCTCCCGGCGCCTTTTTACCTCTTTTCATGTGCGGGTGTTAAACGCTCGAATGGACCGACGTTTGTCAAGCGGCCTTGGTATAGCACCGGTAGACCGCCTGTCAAGTTTCGTGCCATTTGGAGGTCGTTTGGTACTCCAACGGTTAACCGGGTAACCGCAAAGCCTCTTTTGTGTGCAGCCCAACACCCCTTCCAAAGTGGTCCAAAACCCAGCAAACTCCCCTCCATGCTCTCGGTCGTTCGATCACGATCGCAGTGGCAAAACCGCACCTCATTTGAGTCTCCTAGCTCCCTCTACCTATAAATATGTGTGCACCCCGGATTTTTCAAGCCATCCAAAACCTACCTTAACCTTCCCGCGCCGGACATTTCATCCCACTGACGGCCGGACATGTCCATCGCCTCGCCACCTCACTCCGCCAATCCGAGCCGCCAGATCACCACCGCCTCCCTCGCCTAATGGACGCCGCCACGCCACCGCCATCAGCGCCGCTTCCTGCCGCCGCCCGGCCCAGATCCGCCCGCCTGGTCGGTCCGGGCTCGCTGGCCCTGCTGCCCTCCGCCGCCCGATCTCACGCTCATGGCCAGCCGCTGCCGCCGCCGCCGCCGCCAAGACACCGCCTCTCGCGCTGCCGCTTTTCGCCTCGGCCGGAGCCGCCAGCCTGCCTCCGGCCGGGCGCTGCCCACACAAGGCCAAGGCCATGGATCTCTTCTCCTCACGCCGCCAGCGTTAGCCGCTGGCTGCAAGGCCAAGCCAAGCTCCGGCCTCGGCGCCGCCATGGCGTCTGCCCGCTCGCCGCCGGAGTTCGTTGTTGCCACCATGCCGGCGCTTCTCCCCACGGGCGCCAAGGTTCTCCCCGAGCCGGGCGAGCCTTTCTCCGCCTCCGGCGACGATCTCCGCGAGATCCGGATGTGCCTCGTTATCCGTAAGGTTGACTTCTCCCTCCCCCTCTGAAATCCACCAAGTCCCCAAATTGTTGCATATTTTATTGCATTTTCATCACATCATAACTCAGATATGGCTCGAGCTCATCTTGATGCCCAAAATGCTGTTAGAAGAGTGCTATGTGATGTTAGTTTCGCTTTCTTAATGTAACTTGCACTTTTGTCATTTTGCCATGATTGATGTGTGCATCCTATGAACTTGAGTCCTACATGTGTTTTGTAATATGCCATGCCATCTTTCCAGGGTGTATGCCATGTATTTTTGTGATCAATGTGGTGACTAGCACAAGCATGCAAAGTAGGCTTCGATGTTGTTGTTTTCAGCCCTGTTTTGCTGATATTTTGATGCCATGTTAACTTGATGCTACCAAGAGATCCATGCATATTTTGAGATACTTCAGTAAGGATGTTTTGTTATACATGTCTTGCTCTATCCATCCATGCCCTTGTTTGCAATTATGGAGTTCCATAGATTGTTTACATGTTATTCAATTTTGCCAAGGTTGTTGTAGTTGATCCGTGTATGCTATGATGTTGTTCTTGCCATATATAGCTTCTATGCCATGCCTTCTTACTGTTAGTTGCCTTTCCATGCCATTTATTGCTCTGTGGTGAGTGGTTCAAGCTCACCAACATGCCTACTTATCGTTGTTCCTGCCATGTTCAAATCTGTAATATAACTTACCATGTTTACATGGGTGCCATCATATTTTATGATCCTTTTTGGCTTATGGTCAGTAAGGGACTATTGTTCTATGCAATTAGTAGATTCATACCATGCCTTTGTTTGCCATGTTAAGTTCCTGTAGCATGTTGTTTCATAGCTCTAAACATTGCAACCTGATGTTATTTCTGCAAAGTCTGAAACTGTTATTATTTGCAATCTTGCCATGTCCTTTTGAGCATGTTCTAGTGATTTATGGAGATAGCTCAGTGTTCATGTTTTGTAATGCTTTACCTGTACATCATGCCCATGCCTTTTGTTTTTATGTTGAGGTCCTGTAGCATGTTGTTTTGATGCTTGCAATATGCCTACTTGCTGTTTTGGACAGATTGTTGCTATGACTTGTATAGAGTGTATGTGTTGAACTGCTGTTCGCTTTTGAGTGTGATCTATATGAAACTTGCTTGATTTTGCATGTAGTTTCATATTATCATGTTGCATTCATGTTTTGAGGTGTTTTCTTGATGTTTGTATGCATTTTGCATCAATGCTATGCTTGTCTTGTTTTGCTCATATCTTCTAGGTCAGAGTCTCAATTAAATGAACTTTATATGTAACTTGACTAGAATTTCGTGTAGATCATCGTGGTGCATCTTAACTTGCTGTTTAACAACTTGAACATAAGGTTTATTCAGATCTGGACCAATTTCGAAATTTGCATATGAGGACTTACCTGAATTGTTCTAGGTTGTTTCCGGCCTCATTTAAACTTGCCTTGATGTGTTGTTCTTGTTTGCATCATCTCTTGCCATGAGTAGCTTCATGTAGTCTTGTCATGCATCATGTTTGTTGTGATTATTGTGATGTTCATGTGTGGTGTGTTTACCATGTTGTGTGCTTCTTCTTGTTAGTTCCTGCTTCGCTATGATCGTGAGGATTCGCTCGCTCACGCTTGGTTCGGCTTCATCCGCTCATCTTCTTCATGGACTCGCTTCTTCTTCCTTGCGGATTTCGTGAAAGATGACCGCTACCCTGGATCTCACTACTATCATTGCTATGCTAGTTGCTTCGTTTCTACCGCTATGTCTGCGCTACCTATTACCTGCTTATCAAGCCATCCCAAATTGCCATGTTAGCCTCTAACCCTTTTGCACCCTTCCTAGCAAACCGTTGTTTGGCTATGTTACCGCTTTGCTCAGCCCTCTTATAGCGTTGTTAGTTGCAGTGAAGATGAAGTTTGTTCCTTGTTGAACATGGAGATGTTGTTCCTTGTTGGAACATGTTTACTTGTTGGGATATCACAATATATCTTATTATTAATGCATCTATATACTTGGTAAAGGGTGGAAGGCTCGGCCTTATGCCTGGTGTTTTGTTCCACTCTTGCCACCCTAGTTTCCGCCATATCGGTATTATGTTCCCGGATTTTGCGCCCCTAACGCGGTCGGGTGATTTATGGGACCCCTTGACAGTTTGCTTTGAATAAGACTCGCCCAAAGAAGGCCCAACATTGGTTTTACCATTTGCCTTACCTATGCCCTTTTTCCTTGGGTTTCGGAGCCCGAGGGTCATCTTTATTTTAGCCCCCCGGGACCAAAGCTCCTTCGAGTGCTGGTCCGAACTAGAGCCCTGTGGCGCCTCAAGGCAACTTGAGGTCTGGTTTTAGTTGTACGGACTGCTCATCCGAGTGTGCCTCGAGACCGAGATATGTGCAGCTCCTATCAGGATTTGTCGGCACATCCGGGCGGCTTTGCTGGTCTTGTTTTATTATTGTCGAAATGTCTTGTAGCCGGGATTCCGAGACTGATCGGGTCTTCCCGGGGAGAAGGAATATCCTTCGTTGATCGCGAGAGCTTATCATGGGCTAAGTTGGGACACCCCTGCAGGGTTTAAACTTCAACCCACGAAGGGTAACGGTTGCGCGAGTCCACGGAGGGCTCCACCCACGAAGGGTCCACGAAGAAGCAACCTTGTCTATCCCACCATGGCCGTCGCCCACGAAGGACTTGCCTCACTAGCGGTAGATCTTCACGAAGTAGGCGATCTCCTTGCCCTTACAAACTCCTTGGTTCAACTCCACAATCTTGTCGGAGGCTCCCAAATGACACCTAGCAAATCTAGGAGACACCACTTCCAAGAAGTAACAAATGGTGTGTTGATGATGAACTCCTTGCTCTTGTGCTTCAAATGATAGTTCTCCCCAACACTCAACTCTCTCTCACAGGATATGGATTTGGTGGAAAGAAGATTTGAGTGGAAAGCAACTTGGGGAAGGCTAGAGATCAAGATTCATATGGTAGGAATGGAATATCTTGGCCTCAACACAAGGGTAGGTGGTTCTCTCTCGGAAAATGTGTATTGAAGTGTAGGTTTGTTCTATGGCTCTCTCCATGAATGAAGAGTGGGTGGAGGGGTATATATAGCCTCCACACAAAATCTAACTGCTACACACAACTTACCAATCTCGGTGGGACCAATTGAGAAACTCGGTCGGACCGCTTTCAGCAAATCTAGTGACCGTTAGGATTTTCGATGGGACCGACATGCAACTCGGTAGGACCGATATGGTTAGGGTTAGGCATAACGTATCTCGGTGAGACCGACATACAAACTCGGTGAGACCGATTTTGGTAATAAGCTAACCAGAGAGTTGGTCACCTAAACTCGGTGGGACTGATTCGCCATTTCGTGGGACCAAATGTTACTAAAAGGAAACAGAGAGTTTACATTGCAATCTCGATGGGACCGATCGCTCATCTCGTGGGACTGAAACGCTATTAAGGGAAACAGAGATATTACAATCCCATCTCGGTGAGACCGAGATCCCCATCGGTGAGACCGATTTGCCTAGGGTTTGTGGCAGTGGCTATGCCATCTGAACTCGGTGGCGCCGGATAGAAAGAATCGGTGGGGCCGAGTTTGACTTTTGGTTTAGGTCATATGTGGATGAGGGAAAGTAGTTGAGGGTTTTGGAGCATATCACTAAGCACTATGAAGCAAGAACCTCATTAAGCAACACCTCATCCCTCTTTGATAGTATTGGCTTTTCCTACAGACTCAATGTGATCTTGGATCACTAAAATATAAAATGTAGAGTCTTGATCTTTGAGCTTGAGCCAATCCTTTTATCCTTAGTATTTTGAGGGGTCCACTTTTCCCATCCATTCCATGCCATTCATTGAGCTTTTCCTGAAATATTTATCTTGGAATAATGTTAGCTCAATGAGCTATATGTTGTTAGGAATTACCAAAACCACCTAGGGATAGTTGCACTTTCAATCTCCCCCTTTTTTGTAATTGATGACAACATATAGATCAAAGCTTCGACAAATGATAATAAGAGTGAAAAACATTGTCGCTTTGAGAAGTCTGTGAAAAGCAAGAGATCCCCCTAAATTTGTGCATAGTTTAAGATTTGCTTTGGACTGCAAATGCACAAAGAGTTAGGGTCATGGGCTACTCTTCCATGTCACATACATCTTGGTGGAGCGCTCAAAATAATAGAATACATGCACTCATCACCAAGCAAAGTGAATGATCATATAGAGATAAAAGGATAATGTCATCCAACAAGCATTAATGTAGCATATGATCAACCACATGATCATCCAAGTATCACACAGACATAAAGTATCTCAATCAAGAAAATAAAGTTCAACCACCAAAGCAAGAGAGAATAAAAAACAATGCTCTCTCTCGAAGCCTATGATCTATACATTTTTCTCCCCCTTTGGCAACAAGTTACCAAAAAGTTCATAGAAAATGCATAGCACTAAATCATCTCTCAGGCTTGATCTTCAGGTGGAGGTGTAGACAGAACGCCAAGGACGAAGGCATCAGTTGATGTGGATGGAGCTGGTGGAGTAGGTGCTGGAGCTGGTGGCACCGGGCTATAGCTGGTGCGTATGAAGTGGCTCGTGTCTCACACCGCACCGCAGCCTGACCTCCGAGCTCTAGGCACTCTAGCAAATGCCTTAGTGGTTGTCTTGCCCTTCCTCTCCCTGCATATCATCCTCGGTTGCTCAACAACAGATCGGATCTTAGTTACCTTGACATCCATGTCATAGAACTTCGCTCCATGATCCTCTCCGTGCTCTCCTGGTTTTGAGTCAAGGTGGCCAGCCCCTTCTCAATCCTCAGAGTGGATGCAATCAAGTAGCCAAGTTGATCCTGTTTGCTCTTCAAGAAGTACTGAGATGCCTCTTCCATTGTTGGCATCTTGGCAGCCTTCTCGGCCCTTGCCTTCTCCTTCTTCGCTTGGCTTGCACGTAAGATGGTTCATCTTCATTCATAACCACTTGGTTGTCCTTAAAGTCCGGATAGATAGGCATGTGCTCCTTGTCCAACAAGTATGTGCCAATGCCCATGTTGGAGTTAATCAGCCTCGGATCTGTGGGCATACCCACAACTTCTCTCTCGTCCTCTTGATAGTTTCAACTATAAGACTCATGACCTTGAACTTTTGTGGCACATCAAATAAGTATAGCAGATTTATTGCATGGCCTCTGATCATGTTGTGATCACCGACTTGGGCAAGAGGGTGTGCCCGAGGATCCAAGCAATGGTTGGCAGTCCCGATGTAAGGTAATGTAATCGATCCAAACTTGTGTGATTCTATAGCAGATCTGGGATCTCCTTGTACATATGTGCCATAGTGTTGTGATCCATCTTCTTCTTGGCATAGACATCCAAGTCATCCTCTTCCTCCTTAGGTGCATTGATCGATTAGCCAATTCTTCAATTGATGATTGGTACCTAGTACCTTCTGACATCCATACTATCCTCGCCATCCGATAGAAGTGTACTATGGAGTAGAATTGCATTATTAGCTCATCATTCCATTTTGTGAGCTTCGCCCAACAAAGTCTGCCACTCCACAAGCATTGAAGTTAAATATTGTGACGCTTCGATTCAATCGCACACTAATCATGCACGCAAATGTGTACGATCAAGATCAAGGACTCACGGAAGATATCACAACACAACTCTACAATAAAATAAGTCATACAAGCATCATATTACAAGCCAGGGCCTCGAGGGCTCGAATACAAGTGCTCGATCATAGACGAGTCAGCGGAAGCAACAATATCTGAGTACGTATATAAGTTAAACAAGGTGCCATAAGATGGCTAGCACAAACCGGGATACAGATCGAAGAGGAGCAGCCTCCGTCTGGGATCCTCCCGAGTCACTCCCGGTCGCCGCCGCTGGCTGCACGTAGTAGTAGGCGCCTGCAGTAGTAGTCGCCATAGGCGGCGCGCTCGCCCCGGGCTCCATCGCCCGCTTGCAGAATCGAGTAGAGGTAGGGGGAAAAGGGGAACAAGGCAACCGTGAGTACTCATCCAAAGTACTCGCAAGCAAGGAGCTACACTACATATGCATGGATATATGTGTAAAGGCCATATCAAGGACTGAATCGCAGAATGCCGTAATAAGAGGGGATAGCTAGTCTTAACGAAGACTACGCTTATGGACACCTGTCTTGCATGCATGTAAGAGGACAACGGAAGTCCTCCAAGTAACAACATATAGAATAATCCTACCCGCAATCCTCGCTCATAACCCCGAGCGAGAGCGACCACCGTTGTATCCGCACTTGGAAGGGTGTGTTTTATCAAGTATCCGGTTCTAGTTGTCATAAGCTCAAGGTACAACTCCAAGTCGCCCCATGCATCAAGATCACGGCTATCCGAATAGATTAACTCACTGCAGGGTGCACTATCTTACCCAGACGCTTGATCCCATTTGGCCGACACACTTTCCGGGTCATGCCCGCCGCGAAGATCAACACGCCGCAGCCCCACCTAGGCACAACAGAGAGCCAACACGCCGTCTAAACCTAAGCGCCGCAGGGTCCGGGCCCATCGCCTCGAAAGCACACTCAAGACGCTATGACGCGCCGAAGCGCACCTAGCCTAGCAGCGCTCCACCAATCCGGCGCTACCCGTCGCCGACGTCTCAAGCATTTCGCCGATACCACGACGCCGATACCCATAACTACTCCCGCCAGATGGTTAGTGCGTATAAGCTCAGAGCCAACCCAGATCAAATACCAAGACCTCGTTACATGTTAAGTATCCGCGAACGCCGAACAGGCCAGGCCCACCTCTCTCCTACGCGGTCTCAACTCTGCCCTGCCGCCCGCCACAAAGATCCACTCGCTGGTGCTCCATCACCAATTCGCCTTTAGTCTCACATGTATCATGAATAAGATATATATATACCCGTGATCAACTCCCGAGTGATCACGGCCCGATAGTATAGCACGCACGACAAGAAAGTAGGGCCACAGATGAAATTACTAGCATCCTATACTAAGCATATAGGATTGCGTATAAGGTAACAATGTGGTTACAAGGACAAAGCTATGCAGCAGAAAGATAGGAGTATCCGAAAACAAGAATATGCTATACTACTCTAATGCAAGCAAAGTGAAGATAAGAGTAGGCGATATCCGTGATCAAGGGGGGGGCTTGCCTGGTTGCTCGGCAAGAGAGAGGGTCGCCAACACCGTAGTCGAACTGCCACCGCAGCTGGCTGGTCTCAGTAGTCTACCGGAGAGAAGAGGGGAAGAAACAATGAATACAAAGTAAACAGATGCATATCGATGCATGACATGCCAAGAAGCGATGCTAGGCGTGTTCTAGCGTGGTATGAGGGGGTACTCGTTAGGGGGAAACATCCGAAGTTTTTCCGGCCCGACGTCTGCCGATGATGAACCGGAGAGGAAAGTTTGCAGGTTCGATAGGTTAGAGGCGGTGGTGGACGAACGGATCGCGATCCGGGTTCGCCTCGCTGCTCGAGCAACTTTCATATAGAAAACATTTTCATCGGAGTTACGGTTTAAAAGATATGATTTTCTAAAGATTTAAATCATTTTCGATTTTAATTATATATTTAATTCCAACCTTATCCAAAACAGTGTGTGTCGACGAGGCATGACATCGAGTGATGTCAAGAGGTCAACTGGTCGGTTGACCAGTCAAAATCGACATGGGGACCCACCATGCATAGACAAGTGGGTTAAACAGAGTTTAAACTAACCTAAAATTAGTTAGAAATTCATCGGGCCCACCTGCCGCTGTCTAATTAGGTTTTAGTTAATTAAATTAATTAATTAGCAGTTTATCTATTTATTTTTATTCGCTTATGACATGGGGCCCGCATGTCGCTGGCTATAATCGCCACGCTGGCGCTGATCGGGTCAACCCAGCCAACTAGGACCCGCAGGCCCATCGGCAAGGGCTTCGGGTGGCCCTGTGCCGCCACGCCGGCGGGGCTGGCTGCTCGACGCCGGGCGACCAAAATATGCGGCGGGGGCCCCGGCTCGCCGAATTCGCCCGGCAGCCGCTTAGCGCCGGACCTCGCTCGAGAGCCAGACGGTGGCGATCCGGCGTAGGGGCGGCAGGGCGGGTTACGAGCGAGCCGGCGACGAGGGGGGGGGAGGCGCAGGTTCGGGCGCCACGAGGTAGGTGCTAAGGGCACGGGAGGGGAGCTAGTGGCACGGTGGCTTCAATGAGCGCCCCGAAAGCACGCTGTGGTGCTCGGGTGAGCATGACGATGCCCACAATGATGGCGGCAAGCTATGCGGCGGAGCTGCGTCGGGCGGTGATGGCGAGGCGGCTACGCTGGTGGATCCGCAAGGGGAGCGAGGGAGAGATGCGGTGGCTCACCGGGAGCCGAGGGAAGTGGCAGCGTGCTCGGGACGGCGCGAGGTAGCCGGAATCGAAGACGGCGGCGGCGGTGCCCGAGGAAGAAGATGAAGACGGACGGAGATGTAGCGGCTCCGCCCCCACCGGCTTGCCGAGAGGACGAGGTCGACGACGGCGGTGCTCGGAACGTGATGGCGAGGCGCGGTGGCTGGTGGTCGCGACTATGGCGCAGCCATGGCGACGGGCGGCACTCGGGCGGGCGAAAGCAGAGGAGGTCGCAGACGGGGAGAGGAAAGAGAGGCGGCTAGGGTTCCAGTGGTGCGGGGGCGCTTGTAGGTCGACGGGCGCCAAGCGATGGCCGCACGACGGGCTATCAAGCCACGGGTGGCTGCCCGACGTCCACCTCCCCTCTGTGAATAGAGGTGGAAGGAGAGGGACGAGTGGGGCTGGGCCGGCCTGGTTGGTCTAAGGCTAACTGGGCCGCCAGGTGAGGAGGGGCTGGCTGGGCCAGGGGGAAGTGGGCCAGGGGCGAGGGGCTGTGGGGGGGGGTGGCCGGGCAGGTGTTTTCCTCCCCTCTTTCTTGTTTTTCTTTTCTTTTCCTTTTCCTTTTCTGTTTTTTTTATTTAAAATGCCAGAGCATTTTACAAAAATTTGTGCACCCCACCATAATTAGGTTAGCTATTTTAGACAACCCCTGAACATTTTAGATTTTGTTTTTGAAACTTTTTATCGTTTGTTTTAGTTTTGATTTTGTTTTAGAACGGGTTCGAATCAAAGAGAGGTTTGGCACAGTAACCGAGGTGATCACTGTTGCATAACCATCCGGACGTTACAAATCTCCTCCACTACAAGAAATCTCGCCCCGAGATTTAGGAGGTAGAAGGAAAGAGTGCGGATATTCATCTCGAGACGATCCTCGCTCCTGTGTGGCTTCGCCTTCGAGTGATTCGACCATCGGACTTTGAGGAACTTGATCGCTTTCCGACGCAGCGGCGTTCAGCTTGGTCGAGAATGCGACCGGATGCTCTTTATAGGAGAGGTCCTGTTGCACCGAGCACTTCATGGTCCATCGCCGGATTGGGTCCTTGAAGCAGCCGGTTGTGACACGGGAACACATCGTGAACTTGAGAAAGGTTCGACGGAAGCTCCAGCTGATAAGCCACTTTTCCACGCCTTTCCGATTAGTGAAAGGGCCAATATAGCGAGGAGCTAACTTGCCTTGATCCCAAGCGGTGAGCACCCTTCATTGGTGTAACGCGAAGGTAGGCCTTTTCGCCAAAGTTGATAGACCATGTCTTTGTGATGACGGTCATAATTACTCTTCCGACGAGACCGAGCAGCCTTGAGATTCTCGCGAATAATGCGGACTTGTTCTTCGCATGTTGGATAATATCCGACCAAAGAGTGGACGCTCCCAGCTTCCACCAGTTCAGAGGGTTCGCACTTTCGCCCATATAACACTTCAAGGGGGCCATCTTCGACTAGCTTGATAGCTATTATTATAAGAGAACTCAGATACGGGAGAGATTCCTCCCATTTCTTGTCAAGGAACGACACAAACTCAAGCATGTCTTCGAGGATTTGGTTGACACGCTCAACTTGCTCTTGGGACCGCGGATGAAAAGCAGATCGAAAGATAAATGAGTCCCCATAGCTTCTGAAAACTTGCCTGTAATCTTGAAGTGAATAAGCTGCCACGGTCCGAACGACAACCAGTGGAATACCGTGAAGTGAAACAATTCGACATATAGAGTGTTGCAAGCTGGCTAGCAAAGGATCGCTTTTTTGACCGCCGTAAATGTGCAACTTTAGAAAGCCGATCAATGACGACAAGAATTGCATCATTACCTTTCTGCGATTTGGGGAATCCAAGGACGAAGTCCATTTCCACATGGTCCCATTTCCATTCGGGAATAGAGATAGGTTGCAGAGTTCCAAAGAGGCCTTTGATGTTCTCGCTTTGATACGACGGCAAACGCCACACTCGTAAACATAGCGAGCAATGTCCTGCTTCATATTAGACCACCGTAATCTCTCGATTTAATGTCTTGATACATCTTTGTACTACCAGTGATGGATACATAGAGGCGATCATGAGCTTCTTTCATAACCTTCTCGAGTCATATTCAGATTTTCCTTCTTACACGGCACCACTAGGCGGCCTTTGAAGTACAAGGCGCCATCATCAAGAATAGTGAAGGATGAGGGATTTCTTTCCGATGTCTTGTTTAAGCTTGTAGACTTCAGAGTCAAATCCCGCATTGTCTTTATGGTGCCCACGAGATCGGTTCAATAGCCAGGTATAAAGGAACCCCGGGGAACAACACGGAGATTCATCTTTTGAACTCCGGAGGAGGGGGAGCGAGTGCACCTTGAGGAACAATATGGAGGTTCAGCTTTCTGAATTCTTCAACAAGTGGGGCTGAACTTTGTGAACTTGAAGGTGGTTGCAGAAGATTTATGCTCAAGGCATCAGCCATTACATTAGCCTTGCTCGGCGATAGGAAATACCCAAATCAAAGTCTCGCAACAGCTTTTGCATCCATCTCTCACGACGGAGGTTCAGTGTCTGGCTGAGTAAACAGACACTTCAGACTTTGGTGGTCGGTGAAGATCTCGCATCGACACGAGAAGGTAATGTCGCCACCGCTTTAGTGCATGAATGACGGCAGCAAGTTCGAGGTCATGAACTGGGTAGTTCTCCTCGTGAGGGCGAATCGCCGAGAGGCATAAGCAACCACTTTGCGCTTCTTGCATTAGGACACCGCCTAAACCTTGACGAGATGCATCGCAGAAATGACGAAGTCCTTCTTAGTATCGGAGGAGCTAGCATCAGCGACGCCAACTTGTCTTTGAGTGCCCGGAAACTTCCCGACATTTATCTCGTCCATTGGAATTTGACGCCTTATGCAACAAAGTTAGTCGAGGTCTCGGCAATCTTGGAGAAGTTCTCATTTAATCGACGGCAATAGTCAAGCGAGACCGAGAAAACTTCGACTTGCTTAACGCTCTTCGGAGGAGTCCAATCGAGAATAGCCTGAACTCGCTCAGGTTGACGGCAATACCATCCTTAGAGATGACATGCCCAAGATAGGTTACTTCGGAAGCCGAATTCACACTTGGAGAACTTGTCATAGAGTTGATGCTCGTAGCTTTTCCAAAGACAAGACGAAGATGTTCAAAGATGTTCTTCTTCATTCTTGAAAAGATCAGATATCATCCAGATAAACCACGCATTTAACTTGTCGAGGTAATCCATGAATATATAGTTCATCAAAGCAGAGAAGGTGGCTGGAGCATTCGTTGTCGAAGACATGACGGTGTACTCGTAAGATCCATAACGAGTCACAATGCGTCTTGGGGATATCCTCCTCACGAACACGGATCTGGTGGTAACCCAACCTCAAGTCGAAGTTTCGAGAACACCGACGAACCAGCCAATTGATCATAAAGATCATTGATCCGAGGAAGAGGATACTTATTCTGAATGGTAGCTTGATTTATAGGACGGTAGTCTTGGACCAATCGGTTTGTCCCATCCTTCTTCTTGACAAAGAGAGAAGGTGCTCCCCAAGGTGAGCAACTTGGGCTAATGAAGCCGCTTTGAAGAGATTTGTCGATTTCTCCTTTAGCTCAAGGAGTTCATGCGCGGCATCTTGTATGGTCGCTATTATAGGAGTGGTGCTCGGTTTCAAGTCGATGACGAATTCGACAGCTCTAGCAGGGGGGAATCCTCGAAGTTCTTCAGAAAGACGCCTTGGAAATCGCAAACGATGTGAATGTTTTCAATTCCTTGAGGGTGCGGCGCTCAATGCATTCAATGCATAGAGCCTTGCCTCGCATCTTGAACCGCATTTAGCATTGTAGCTACTATTTCATCGTAGGGTGTAGCAGATGGACGGTCTTAGTGGCGCAAACGATTGACGCCAGATGCGCTTTCAACCAATCCATCCCCAAATGAGGTCGATGTTAGACGCCTTCGTGATAATGGGGAGGCATAGAATTCCAGCCCTTCGATTTCCACGGGACGCCGACGCCAACCATGGAGGTTTGACATTGTCCCAATGGGGTTTTTACCACTACCGAAGAGTTCATCTCTTCACACTTAACGCCGGTTTGTATGCAAAGTCTTCGACATGAATGAATGCGATGCTCTCGAATCAATAAAACAGATGCAGTAATGAATTTACGAGGAGTGTACCCATCACAAGAGAGGTGCTGGTCTTGAGCTTCGCTCAGATCAACGTGGTTGGCCCGAGCTTGCCCATAAGACTTGCCGTTGTTGTTGCGGTTCGGTTGTTTCCACGGCCACCGCCGGAAGGGCCGCTTGATTCTCGGTTCGTTGCATTCTCTAGCACGGTGCCCTCGCTGTCCGCACCAAGCATAAGCCATTATTGGGAGGGAACAGAGCTTGGGGTGGTGGAGCTGGAAGCTTCGCTGCTTAGTTGTAGGCGCACGAGGTGTAGCATAGTTCTGCTTGAAGCGTGCATTCGGCCGGTACATGCTGTTGGGAATCCATATCTTGCGCTTCATGAGGACGGGCCCAAGATGAGCCCGTGTCACGGTTACCGTAGAGCTCCGTATTCCTCGCAGCACTAGTTTCGACATTGATAGCTTTGTTCACCAAGGTGGCGAATCAGCAAAGTCGCACTAGAAGTGCGAGCTTGATGTCGCCTTGAAGACCGCCACGAACTTCTCCCGCTCAAGGCATCGCTTGCAATATCCTCTTCGATAGCGAGACAAGTCCAGAACTCTCGCCGATAGGCTTCAACAGCCTTGTTGCCTTGGGTGAGGTTATGAATTCACGCTTCTTCCGTCCATGACCCCTTGAGGGATGAAGGGCACGAAGGCAGCCTCGAAGTCCGCCAGTGATGAGTGTTCCAATCGGCAGAGTACGCCTGTGGCTGTCCCACCATTGAGCTGCGGGTCCTTCAGAAGAAGGAAGCAAAGGTGACATAGCCGGCAGGGCTACATCAGCAGACTCCATCTCATAGGTGATGTCACGGAGCCACCATCAAGATCCAAAGGGCTGAGTTGAGCTGCGGTATACGCCGGGTTCAGCGTATGAAATCCTCGCAGAGTTGTTCCGCTTGGGTGCCGGTGCATATTGGGGCGAGGGAACTGAGCCATCATGTTCTCCATGAACTGGCGATTCATCTCGAGCTATTGGATCATACCAGCCATGTACTCAAAGCGGTGGTGGGAAGTTGGCACCACGACCACGACTTGCTGGCCTAACCATCCCGCTATTATATAACAGGTAGTTCAAGATTCGAGAATTCAAGCAAGAGACAGAATCATTCATGATGAAACATGCATAATGAAAGCAAAGATGATGGGAACTACATAGTAGTTGGCATATCTTACAAGAGGAATCATGCATAGAGTTCGATACATAGAGTCCAAGACATAGACTACTACATCATAGGCGGCACGCAGCTCATGGGCGAATACATCAAACACTAACAAGCCGTTCACATCGCCCACGCGGCATCGCTGGAGGTAGTCAGAGCCCGAAAGTCGATAGTGCGGCAGCGATAGTCCTCCACGCCGCTGACTGGGGCCGCGGATACTCGGTGCTGAATCCGACGCCCGTGTGGCGAAAAGGACCAAGCGCGGAGAGTAGCCTCCCACGCCCGCCAACCGACACCCCGGGGCATCACGGTCCCGGCTGGGTAGATCGCAGAACGCGCAGCTCTCCGGACCGGACAAAGGGTGCATCACGCCGAGCACGGTAGAGGTGCCGACGGGTGATGTACAACTCGTGGCGAAGAGCTCGGTTAGCTCGATCCAGCCCATCGCGATGCGTAACAAAGTTCGATGGTGGAAGGGCTCGGTGACAAAGGGTGTAGGCAGCAGTAGTAACCTCCTCACCAACATCGACGCGATGCAATGTGCCTCAAGGGGAGGTGTCCAACTCGATACTCGCACGAAGACGGTCGAGCAGCATAAGCAGCATTGTGGACTGCCATATCGATGGTCACTCCAACACCATGTGCGGTGTGCAAGACAAGAGTGGACTCATACCCCGAGAGTAGAGGTGGACGATGGCGCTGCATCGCTTCCCGGTTATAGTCCCGGTACTTTCATAGACGGTGTACTGTGGTGCCAGCCGATAACCCAGATAGGTCATCATCTCGCTAGCACCGCAGTGATCCCGAGGCACCAATGGCCGCCGTGGTGGCGCATTTACCCGCCTCATGGGTTCCATCTGAAACAAAGACGCTTCAAAGGAGTCAATGACAAGGTGGAAATTGCTCAAATACAATTCCAAAACAACTTAGGCTATATCCAACTTTGGGGTGAATGCGTCACGGATCCTAGTGATAGTTAGTAAAATCGCTTAACCCGAGTAGAAGAGAGTTCAGAGTCCCGCAGTAAAGGTCGAGGAGTAAAATATCCTAGTACCAATTCGATGGCGACGTGGGCCCGTAAGGCACACAGCCAAGTTAGTAAAAGTTTTTGCAATGTCTAGACTCGACTTCGCCAAGGAGTGTGAAGGGGATTCCTACAGCAATGGGCTCGATATTAATCTCAGACGCTTCGATTCAATCGCACACTAATCATGCACGCAAATGTGTACGATCAAGATCAAGGACTCACGGAAGATATCACAACACAACTCTACAATAAAATAAGTCATACAAGCATCATATTACAAGCCAGGCCTCGAGGGCTCGAATACAAGTGCTCGATCATAGACGAAGTCAGCCGAAGCAACAATATCTGAGTACGTACATAAGTTAAACAAGGTGCCATAAGATGGCTAGCACAAACCGATACAGACGAAGAGGAGCAGCCTCCCGTCTGGATCCTCCCGAGTCACTCCCGTCGTCGCCGCTGGCTGCACATAGTAGTAGGCGCCTGCAGTAGTAGTCGCCATAGGCGGCGGCGTCTCGCCTCGGCTCCATCTGCCTGCTTGCAGAATCGAGTAGAGGTAGGGGGAAAAGGGGAACAAGGCAACCGTGAGTACTCATCCAAAGTACTCGCAAGCAAGGAGCTACACTACATATGCATGGATATATGTGTAAAGGCCATATCAAGGACCGAATCGCAGAATGCCGTAATAAGAGGGGATAGTTAGTCTTAATGAAGACTACGCTCGACACCTGCCTTGCATGCATGTAAGAGGACAACGAAGTCCTCCAAGTAACAACATATAGCAATAATCCTACCCGCAATCCCCGCCATAACCCCGAGCGAGAGCGACCACCGTTGTATCCGCACTTGGAAGGGTGTGTTTTATCAAGTATCCGGTTCTAGTTGTCATAAGCTCAAGGTACAACTCCAAGTCGCCCCGTTATCAAGATCACGGCTATCCGAATAGATTAATCACCGCAGGGTGCACCATCTTACCCAAAGACGCTTGATCCCATTTGGCCGACACACTTTCTCGGTCATGCCCGCCGCTGAAGATCAACACGCCGCAGCCCCACCTAGGCACAACAGAGAGGCCAACACGCAGGTTCTAAACCTAAGCGCCGCAGGGTCCGGGCCCATCGCCTCGAAAGCACACCAAGACGCTATGCGACGCTGCCGAAGCGCACTCTAGCCTAGCAGCGCTCCAGCCCAATCCGCGCTACGCCGCCCGTCACCGACGTCTCAAGTACTTTTGGCCGATACCACGACGCCGGATACCCATAACTACTCCCGCCAGATGGTTAGTGCGATAAGCTCAGAGCCAACTCAGATCAAATACCAAGACCTCGTTGCTGCAGCAGTATCCGCTAACGCCGAACAGGCCAGCCCACTCTCTCCTAGGCGGTCTCAACTCGCCTGCCGCCTCCGCCACAAAGATCCACTCATGGTGCTCCATCACCAATTCGCCTTTTAGTCTCACATGTATCATGAATAAGATATAGTATATACCCGTGATCAACTCCCGAGTGATCACGGCCCGATAGTATAGCACGCGCATTTGACAAGAAAGTAGGGCCACAGATGAAATTACTAGCATCCTATACTAAGCATATAGGATTGCGATAAGGTAACAATGGTTACAAGGACAAAGCATGCAAAGAAAGATAGGATTATCCGAAAACAAGAATATGCTATACTACTCTAATGCAAGCAAAGGAAGATAAGAGTAGGCGATATCCGTGATCAGGGGGGCTTGCCCGTTGCTCCGCAAGAGAGAGGGTCACCAACACCGTAGTCGAACCGCCACCGCAGCTGGCCGGTCTCGTAGTCTACCGGAGAGAAGAGGGGAAGAAACAATGAATACAAAGTAAACAGATGCATATCGATACATGACATGCCAAGAAGCGATGCTAGGCGTGTTCTAACGTGGGTATGAGGGGGTACGTTAGGGGAAAACATCCGAAGTTTTCCTGCTCCGGACGCCTGCCGATGATGAACCGAGAGGAAAGTTTGCAGGTTCGATAGGTTAGAGGCGGTGGTGGACGAACGGACCGCGATCCGGTTCGCCTCGCTGCTCGAGCAACTTTCATATAGAAAACATTTTCATCGGAGTTACGGTTTAAAAGATATGATTTTCTAAAGATTTAAATCATTTTCTGATTTTAATTATATATTTAATTCCAACCTTATCCAAAACAGTGTGTGTCGACGAGGCATGACATCGTGAGTGATGTCAAGAGGTCAACTGGTCGGTTGACCAGTCAAAATCGACATGGGGACCCACCTTGTCATAGACAAAGGGGTTAAACAGAGTTTAAACTAACCTAAAATTAGTTAGAAATTCATCGGGCCCACCTCGCCGTTGTCTAATTAGGTTTTAGTTAATTAAATTAATTAATTAGCAGTTTATCTATTTATTTTTATTCGCTTATGACATGGGGCCCGCATGTCGCTGGCTATAATCGCCACGCTGGCGCTGATCGGGTCAACCCAGCCAACTAGGGACCGCAGGCCCACCGGCAAGGGCTCGGGTGGCCCCAGTCGCCACGCCGGCGGTGGCTGCGCTTCGACGCCGGGCACCAAAATATGCGGCGCGGGGCCCCTGGCTCGCTGAATTGCCCGGCAGCCGCTTAGCGCCGGACCCCTGCTCGAGAGCCAGACGGGCGATCCGGGCGTAGGGGCGGCAGGGCGGGTCACGGAGCGACGCCGCGACGAGGGGGGGGCGAGGCGAGGTTCGGGCGCCTGCCGAGGTAGGTGCTAAGGGCACGGGAGGGGAGCTAGTGGCACGGTGGCTTCAATGAAGCGGCTCGAAAGCACGCCAGGTGCTCGGGTGAGCATGACGATGCCCACAGCGAGGCGGCGAAGCTATGCGGGCGGAGCTGCGCTCGGGCGGGCGGCGGCGAGGCGGCTACGCCGGTGGATCCGCGCGGGGAGCGAGGGAGAGATGCGGGCTCACCGGGAGCCGCAGGAAGTGGCAGCGTGCTCGGGACGGCGCGAGGTAGCCGGAATCGAAGACGGCGGCGGCGTGCCCGAGGAAGAAGATGAAGACGGACGGAGATGAAGCGGCTCCCGCCCCCACGGCTTGCCGAGAGGACGAGTCGACGACGGGCGGTGCTCGGGAACGTGATGGCGAGGCGCTGTGGCCGGGTGGTCGCGATTATGGCGCAGCCATGGCGACGGGCGGCGCGCAAGGGCGAAGCAGAGGAGGTCGCAGCACAGGGAGAGGAAAGAGAGGCGGCTAGGGTTCCAGGGTGCGGGGGGGGTCGCCTGTGGTCGACGGGCGCGGGCGGATGGCCGGCACGCGGCTATCGCATGCCACGGTGGTTGCCCGGCTGCCCACCTCCTCTCCAGGAACAGAGGTGGAAGGAGAGGGACGAGTGGGCTGGGCCGCCTGGTTGGTCTAAGGCTAACTGGCCGCCAGTGAGGAGGGGCTGGCCGGGCTGGGGAAGTGGGCCGGGGGCGAGGGGCTGTGGGAGGGGGGCTGGGCCAGGTGTTTTCCTCCCTCTTTTCTTGTTTTTCTTTTCTTTTCCTTTTCCTTTTCTGTTTTTTTTATTTAAAATGCCAGAGCATTTTACAAAAATTTGTGCACCCCACCATAATTAGGTTAGCTATTTTAGACAACCCCTGAACATTTTAGATTTTGTATTTGAAACTTTTTATCGTTTGTTTTAGTTTTGATTTTTGTTTTAGAACGGGTTCGAATCAAAGAGAGGTTTGGCACAGTAACCGAGGTGATCACTGTTGCATAACCATCCGGATGTTACAGTCATACACACCAGGATAGTGTTCTTCATTCTCCTTGATCTATTCCCAGTTCACCCATCTCATGTCGCACACTATTGGCTTCTTGTCCAGCAGAATTGTCTCATAGAAGTCCTGTTGCTCCTTTGTGTGGAACCTGTAGTCTACAACAGTTCTCCTTCTATTGGCATATGGATCTGACTCTCTCCATAGCCTCAATCCTGAGTCCTTCCTGATCTTCATGTTCTCAGCTACAGGATGGGCATCATTATGATCTGGATTTTTGGCTTCAATTTTCTCAAAACATGTGACTCATCATCTTCTTCTTCAAGAATAGCTTGTGCACTGGGCCTTGTTCTTCTCAAAGAATGGAATGTTCCCTGTACTCCTCTTAGGTGCAGTCTTGGGTTTGGAGGCAGCCTTGGTTCTACTTTGGCTTTGATGAAGCAGCCCTCGACCTAATGGCATCACCCATAAGCTTCGAGCTTTGGGTGCTGGTGCAGCATCCTCTTCTTCTTCCTCCTCTTCCATCATGGAAGGATTTCCAATTACTCTGACCATGGTCTTCTTGACCCGTTCCTTCCTCTTCTTCCCTTCTGCAGCAGCCTCTTTGGGTTTAGCTTCCAAAGATGCTTGAGTGGAGGCTCTGGCTTTAGACATGGGTTGTCTTCCTGTTGGCCTTTTGGTCTTCAGACCTGGCTTAGTTGCTGCAGCTGAGCCATATTCTTTCTTGAGCACCTTCTTCTTGGAAGTGGCTTCATCCTCAACTGCCACATAGTCTTCATCCTCGATTCTCGAGGTTCTCTTCTTTCTCGCCCCGTGGCAGCTTTGGGTAGATTGCTTGGGGTGCCCTGCTGCCCTCATCATAGCTGCTAGAGGGACTAGTGCCCTCACCATGTGAACCTGCTCCTCTTCCCTGCTCGTTGTCACTTTGATCGCATATATTGCAAACACCGACAACAAACCCTCGTGAGTAGATATAGATGAGATAGAGGATGAGCATCACAAAATACAGAGGTTTTGCAAAAGAATGAGTCAAAAATTAGTTTTAGTTTTCCATGTAAAGCATTTCGATCTATCGATTTGTAAACTCGGTGATACCAAGCAGCTTTTGAACCTAAACTAGTGTACTTGGTTAGTCCGAGTCACAGCTCGTGGCACCGAGATCGCTATAGCTTCACAAAGTCCTAAACTTGGTCACATCGATTTGCAATTCTCGGTCGACCGAGAATTACATGTGCAATGGCCTTAGCTGAATCGGTGGTACCGAGTTCTACAACTCGGTTGGTCCGAGATGGTTTCGGCGGAAACCTAACCCTAAATTTTCAATTCATCTCTAATCTACGGAGTGTTTTGACTGGATAAGATAGTTTCAATCGTGGCAAGATTCATGGCAAACACAATGTGCTAGGAATCAGATAGGGATAGCACAGCGATCGAGTTCATACCCTAGTTTGGCGATGAACTCGCTACGACGGCAATAGCGGGGATGTTTCCCGTTGACGGCGGCGGAGACCAGCGGCAGGAGGCAGCTGGCGACGAGGAGGACGATCCGGAGACCCTTGAGGCAGAGCGGGCTGAGCGCGGGCGAAAGAGTTCGGAGAAAATTTCCATTTTTTTGCCCGTGGGTATATATAGCCCAACCCTGTCGGTGTGACCGAGTGGAACAACTCGGTGGCACCGAGATGCATAACTGCAAGCAATTACAGCAACTCGGCGTGACCGAAAAGTTCAAATCGGTTGCACCGAGATTGAAAACCTAGATCGACTTAGTGATCTCGGTATGACCGAAATGGATGAATCGGTCAGGCCGAAACAGATAAAGAAGTTTTGGAAGTTTAAGTCTATGACGAATCGGGGACTCCGAGTGCTCCTCACACAGAGTGGTTCGAATCTGAGTTGATCAAATTTTGTGATGTAGCATGAATAGAGTTTGAGACGAGAAAAGCATAGATAGCTAGAGAAGGTTCTTAGGCATTCTTGTCCATCCACTTAGCAAAATAAAAAGAAAACAATCAATCAAAACAACAAGTGGATGTCCTCGAATGAGTAAAATATGCAACCAACATGCTCACACAATAAAATGGCAAGTGAAATATGTGGCGAAGCATGCACAACCAATTCTAGCATCTATCAAGCAATTGGCGATGACTGGGTCATCTATATATGAGTATATTGACTTAGGAGTCAAACGAGGACATTTGATCATAGGTCATACTCATCGTTTAAGCTCAAGTGGGGTTACCACTTTTACATAATGCATTGTTGTGTTCACACCATTATAGTTGCTTTGACTCAATTCTTAGAGTAAAGCTCCCCCTAGATGTGAGATCCCCCCTTAGAGGGATGAACTAACCTTGGGTTTTGTCGATGATGACTTCATGTAGGTGTTGAAGATGTAGATGCTCAATGTTGATGCAGATCATTTGGAGCAATCCTTTGGTGTGAGTTGCACTTTCAATACCTACACGGGTTAGTCCCACAAGGAACAAACAAGGATATCCATAGACATAGAGTGATGCACACACAAGATAATGTCTATGAGAGCATTAGGTTACCCTGTCCCTTGTCTTACCAACAAGAGGGTTTGTGACTCCTTGAACTAGTGCAAGATGTGGAAGTTGATTGCACTTGTTCTTGCCAAAATGATATGAGTGAAATATGTTGGTGGAGTCACCTTCAAGAACTCTCTAGTTCTTCTTCTTCGGGATCCACATCATCTTGATGGGAATCCTGAGCTGTAGTCGTATTTGATGAAGTGGAACTTGATGTAGTCTTGGGAACCCACTTGACCAAGGCCTTAGGAGCTTCTTCAAATGCATCAATTTCTTCTTGAAGCTTGTCCTTGCCTTTTTGCTTGTGGTCTTGTGGTGGAAGATCATCTTGAGCTTGTGTCCGTTTGAAAGAGGTAGGATCATACTTCTTTGTTGAGGAACAAACTTCTTCTTGGGGTATTGATCTTCTTCCCACTCAACTCCATTGGCATTGAACTTTCATTCAAAACCAACACCTTGATTCTTCCGGTGCCTTCCTTGCTTGTGTACAATTTCCTAAAATTGCTTACTCCCGGCAAGGCTCTTGTAAACACCTTTCTCTATAATTCCCTTCAATAAGCTATTTTCTTGCTCAAGTGTAACTTGGCTAAGAGAATCATTAGTGGAATCAAGAGAACTACTAGAAGCAACAACATTGGATTTAGCATGATTATTGTTACTACTAGAGGAAGAATCCTTCTTGTTCTTGTTACTAGACTTGACTTGAGGCATGTAAGTAGATAAGAGTAAACGCTTGGCAGTGTAAGAAGAAATTTTCTTGCGAAGATCATCATTGATTGCCTTTAAGAACTCATGCTCTTGCTCAAGGTTGATCTTTCCAAAGCATAAGTTCTCATGAGTCCTTAAAAGTTCTCGATGATCTCCTAATATAGTTTCATGAGCTAACTTAAGAGTGTTTAGCTCTTTAGTTAGAAGATCAATCTTCTCCTTTCAGTTTCATTCGTTTTATCTTGATTAGTATGATTAATTGACGCTTCATCATAGTATTCATCACTAGAGTTGTCAACAAGTAAATCATCATCACCTAACAAGTCATCTTCATCACTATTGAAATCAACATACTGGGTGTGTTACCTTTGGACCTTGGCCATGAAGCATCTTCCAATTCCTTCATTTGGTGAATCAAATATGTCGAGGAGTTGGTTGACACAAGTGCTAGACCGGCAACACCTTCATCTTGAGTGTATTCGAGTCGGAGTGATAGCTTCTTCCTCGAGTGATTGTCGGAGTCGGAGCGGATACCCATTCACCAACATGAGCTTGATGTCTTCGCTTTGTGTAGCTCTTGATGAATTGTCCTTCCTTTCCTAATCCTTGCTTCTCCGTGAGGGTCTTCGCTCATAACGATCATCTCTACTCCTTCTTTCTCTTGGTGGTGATTCTTCTCTACTTCTTCTTCTTTGGAGAATCTTCTTCTTTGTAGGGTGTCATACACTCATTGAATAGTGTCCGGTCTCCCACAATTGTAGCAATTGCGCCTCTACTAGAAGATCTTTTGTCATTGTATGATGTTGACTTAGAGCTTCTTTCTTTGCTTCTACTCTTGTAGAATTTGTTGAAGTTCTTCACCATTAAGCTCAATTCTTCATTGAAGGTTTGTTTTCACTTGATGATGTGGGGCTTCACATGAGGCTTTGTAAGCACCACTTGATTTGTTGTGAAGTTCCTCCTTATCCTTGAGTGGCATCTCATGAGCAACAATTCTTCCAATGACTTCCGTTGGCTTGAGATCTTTGTAATTGGGCATCATTTGGATGAATGTGCACATGGTATCATATTTTCCATCCAAGGCTCTTAGGATCTTCTTGATGATGAATCTGTCGGTCATCTCTTCACTTCCTAAGCCGGCAATCTCATTTGTGATAAGAGCAAGCCTAGAGTACATTTCAGCGACACCTTCACCATCCTTCATTTTGAACTTGTCAAGTTGACTTTGAAGCACATCCAACTTGGATTCCTTGACGGAGTCGGTACCTTCATGCATATCAATCAAAGTATCCCAAATTTCCTTTGCATTCTCAAGGCGGCTGATTTTGTTGAATTCTTCAGGGCACAATCCGTTGAAGAGGATATCACAAGCTTGAGCGTTGTATTGCAGCATCTTCAAATCTTCCGCGGTAGCTTCACGGTTCGGTTCTCTCCCATCAAAGAATTCACCTTGCAAGCCAATACACACAATAGCCCAAACGGCGGGGTTATGTCCAAGAATATGCATTTTCATCTTATGCTTCCAACTAGAAAAATTAGTACCATCGAAGTAAGGACCTCTACAATGATAATTTCCCTTGCTAGACGCCATACTCTCCTAGGTTGTGAAACCAAGGCTATGACTACCAAAAGCTATGGAAATCAAAGCAAATGGAGACCAAAGCTCTGATACCACTTGTAGGATCGAAAGTATGTCTAGAGGGGGAGTGATTAGACTACTTGACCAAATAAAAACTTATCCTTTTCCCAATTTTAGTCTTGGGCAGATTTTAGCTATCTTAGCACAAGTCAAGCAATCTTAACACAATTCAAGCAAGCATGCAAAGAGTATATGAGCAGCGGAAAGTAAAGCACGCAACTTGCAAGAATGTAAAGGAAAGGGTTTGGAGAATTCAAACGCAATTGGAGACACGGATGGTTTTGTCGTGGTTCCGATAGGTGGTGCTATAGTACATCCACGTTGATGGAGACTTCAACCCACGAAAGGTAACGGTTACACGAGTCCACGGAGGGCTCCACCCACGAAGGGTCCACGAAGAAGCAACCTTGTCTATCCCACCATGGTCGTCGCCCACAAAGGACTTGCCTCACTAGCGGTAGATCTTCATGAACTAGGCAATCTCCTTGCCCTTACAAACTCCTTGGTTCAACTCCACAATCTTGTCGGAGGCTCCCAAGTGACACCTAGCCAATCTAGGAGACACCACTCTCCAAGAAGTAACAAATGGTGTGTTGATGATGAACTCCTTGCTCTTGTGCTTCAAATGATAGTCTCCCCAACACTCAACTCTCTCTCACAGGATATGGATTTGGTGGAAAGAAGATTTGAGTGGAAAGCAACTTGGGGAAGGCTAGAGATCAAGATTCATATGGTAGGAATGGAATATCTTGGCCTCAACACAAGGGTAGGTGGTTCTCTCTAAAATGTGTATTGGAAGTGTAGGTTTGTTCTGATGGCTCTCCACGTAATGAAGAGTGGGTGGAGGGTATATATAGCCTCCAAACAAAATCTAACTGCTACACACAACTTACCAATCTCGTGGGACCGAATTTAGAAACTCGGTCGGACCGATTCAGCAAATCTAGTGACCATAGGATTTTCGGTGGGACCGACATGCAACTCGGTAGGACCGATATGGTTAGGTTAGGGCATAAGGTAATCTCGTGAGACTGACATACAAACTCGGTGAGACCGATTTTGGTAATAAGCTAACCAGAGTGTTGGTTAGGTAAACTCGGGGGACTGATTCGCCATTTCGTAGGTCCGAAATGTTACTAAAAGGAAACAGAGAGTTTACATTGCAATCTCGTGGGACCGATCGCTATCTCGGTGGGACTCAAATGTTACGAAGTGAAACAGAGATTAGAATCCCATCTCTGTGAGACTGAGATCCCATCGGTGAGACCGATTTGCCTAGGGTTTGTGGCAGTGGCTATGACATCCAACTCGTGGCGCCTGGATAGAAAGAATCGATGGGGCCGAGTTTGACTTTTGGTTTAGGTCATATGTGGATGTGGGAAAGTAGTTGAGGGTTTTGGAGCATATCACTAAGCACTATGAAGCAAGAACCTCATTAAGAAACACCTCATCCCTCCTTGATAGTATTGGCTTTTCCTATAGACTCAATGTGATCTTGGATCACTAAAATATAAAATGTAGAGTCTTGAGCTTTGAGCTTGAGCCAACTTTTATCCTTAGTATTTTGAGGGGTCCACTTTACCATCCATGCCATGCCATTCATTGAGGTTTTCCTGAAATATTTATCTTGGAATAATGTTAGCTCAATGAGCTATATGTTGTTAGGAATTACCAAAACCACGTAGGGATAGTTGCACTTTTCATCCTGGCCTCCTGAGACGCCAGGACCAGCCGCAAGTTGTGCTGATGGGCCGACGCCACGCTCGGCAAGCCGAAGGGCATGCGAACGTAGCTGTGTGGTGGGCCCTCATAGCGGCCCACACGTGATGGCCAGAAGCGCTCCTGAGATGCGGCCCTGTTGAGCCCTGGGACGTCGACGCAGAGATGCAGCCCGACATCCTCACCTGGATGGGGTGATGCGCCCTGTGAGCGGCTGTTGCCGCGTGTGGCTCTTGCTTCTTGCAATTCTTGGGTGGTTTTGGTGATGAACTCGTGGGTGTTGGGCACCTTGCCCCGTGCTCTCCCGTGGGAAACGCATCGCGAAACACGCCTCAAGTGGTGCCCAAGCGCCCCTCGTGAGGTTGGCAAGGTCCGAGACCTCCAAAGGAGAGCCCCCGAGCCCCGCCTCGGAGGGCGCCGCGCGCCTTCCTATGCGATGGAGGAAGGCGCCTTTAACGAGGGCTGATCTCGGCGGCTCCCGACGCCGCCATCTCCTTGGGGCCCCGCGCACACAGCAACTTCTTCTTGGGGATGGTCTCCGAGGGCCTTCACTTCGTGTCGGGTCGCCGATTGTCGCGGCTTGAAGGCGCGCCAAGAGAGCACACCGCATCCCTTTCTTCACACGGGACCGTGATGATTCCTCCGCTCCCTGGCATCTTGAGAACGTTGTAGCCATGATGAATGACTACCATGAACTTGGCCAGGGCTGGATACCCAAGGATGGCATTGTATGGCAGGCGGATGTGCGCGACGTCGAAGTCAATGTGCTCGGTGCGGTAGTTGTCGCTTTGTCAAGGTGATGGGCAAATGACTTGCCCTATCGGTGTGGTAGAACCATCACCACCCCGAGAAAGGTTTGCTGGCGGAGCTGCTCATAGGGCACTTGATGGTTGTCAACATGTCGATGGATAGGACGCTGAGCCCCGCGCCACCGCCGATGAGAGTCTTGGTAACTTGCACATTGCCGATGACCGGGAGCACAAGATAGGGAGGCGCTCATGTGGTCAAAGACTTGAGCTGGTCTCGCCGAAGTTCAAGGTGATGGCACATTGGGACCACCGAGCAAGCTGCATGGCCTCGATCTTGGGGAGAACTGCATTCAGCTCACGAGCGTAACAGTTTGAAGATGCGCCGAGAGGTCGGGCTTGTGCGCCGCCTAAGATGCAAGCGATTGCACGCTGCTCCCGGAAGCCCCCAGCCCCTGGCCCCGGTGGTGGTCGCTGCTCCTTCTGGTGGCGGCAAGTGGGGGAAGACCGTGTTGCCATGGGGCGATCCTCACGAGGCGGGTCTCCAGCGCCTCGCGAGGTTTGTCCCGCCACGTCCTCACGAGGCCGACGCGCCACTCGCATGGGCCGCAGCTGCCCCAGGCGTCCGCCTCCACGCCCTCCTCCACGGCCGTAGCCTCACCATTGCGCCAAGGCCGATCAGAAGGCATTTCTCAGATGGCCTCGAGCTCTTGGCAGATACCGGTGTTGTGGGTGTTCAGTTGTGGAAGGCGCAGAACGGTCGGCTGTTCTTGGACGACTCAGGTGATCTCGCCGCTTGGTGTCGGGCTCACGCGAGCACAACCGCCTCCTTGCGCTTCACGCCCTGGCCTTGGTCTTTTTTTCTTCCGCCTCGCAGCGGCAGAGACGCCTCCTCAGCCTCTTGCGCACTTGGTTGCCAAAGTTGAACAGCCCCGAGAAGTGCGTAGTTCCTCGTGGATAGCCAGCCTCTTCCTTCATCTTGATGTCACGGACGCCGCCGAGAACGCGGAGATGGTGGCCTAGTACGTGACCTTGGGGATCTTGAGGCGTGTTGTTGAAGCGCCGATGTACTCGAGAGTCTCTCCGGGCTGTTTCTTGATGCGGCGCAGGTCACCCTCGGCCGGTGGGCGGTCGCGAGTGCCCTGGAAGTTGGCGACGAAGCGGTTGCGCATCTTGCCCCAGGAGGAGATCGAGCCATGCTGCAGGTTCAGGAGCCAAGAGCAGGCCCCATCCTTGAGAGCCATGGGAAACCAGTTCGCCATGACTTTTTCGTCGCTGTTGGCTGCTTCGATGCTCAGCTCGTAGAGCTACAGGAACTCCATGGGGTCGGCGGTGCTGTCATTGCGAGGAGGCAGGTCCGGCTTGAACTTGCCTAGCCAGGCGACGCAACGCAGCTCGGGGGTGAAGGCGCGGCAGCCGACTGTGGTTGCCGGGGCCCGCTTCGGGAGTGGAGCTTGGTCTTGATAGGGTTCATGCTGTGTCGCTGCAGGCGGTGCGCGGTCTTGACGAGGTGGCGCGGGGAGCGCCGGCGCAGCCTCTCGCGCCGCTGGATTTCGGCAGCTTTTTTCACAGGCGCGCGGGCGAGGTGGATCACGCCGCGGAGGTGCGCGCCTTGGCGCCAAGGCACGTCTTGGGGGTGAGCTGGTGGAGGCACGCCATGAGCCCCGTCGCCCGCGGCTGGTTGAGGAGGAGGCAGGAGTTGATGGCGCCGAGAGCCTTCGCGGCGCGGACGAAGCTCGGGCGACGCGGTCGAGCCACTCGAGACGCTGCCGACAGGCGAGAAGCGCAGGAGCTCATTCGCCGCGATGAGCACGGCTCGTGCCTCCATGGGAGCGCAGTGCGCGCGGGACGAAAACTAGCAGGGGTGAGCGATGGAGTGGCGGTGCGGCCATCTTGCCGCACCGGCGATGCAGCGAGGACGCCGCTGCTCGTTTCGCCGGGCCGGTGGCGGCGCATGCATTTAGAGACGGAGAGCGACGAGGTGGCCCGCCTACAGGGGCCGTCTGAGCGACGCGGGCGGAGAGGGCAGCCCACGCTCAGCTCGAGCACGGCGAGTGTCCGCCATGGAAATGACGAAGCGATGGAGCAACGAATCGATGGAAGGGAAACCACAATGCACCCCTACCTGGCGCGCCAAATGTCGGATGTGGGGTTCCGGCAAACCCTTAAGGTTCGAACACTGGGGTGCGCGCGAAGTCTTTCCCTCCTATTGAAAGTGCTAGTTATCGACTAGAGGGGGGTTGAATAGGCGATTTTTATGAAAGTCTTCAAAACATGAAAGTTTCGAAGACAAACATGAAAAGTAAACCTATAAACATGCAGCGGAAGATGAACTACATTAGACAAGCCATAGTCAAACAAGTATGAAGCTAAAGCATGATGACCGATAGCAGCTAGGTAGTAGGATCAGATAGAAGATAGTATGAAGCCAATCGTAACAAGTAGTCACACAAAGAAGTCAAACAGTAGAGCAATCAGCAATGACTTCACAAAGACAAACTGTAAGTAAGGAGAGTAAGAGATAGAACCAAAGTGTGTTGTGAAGACAAGGATTTGTTCGACCAGGGCCCAGCTTGCCGTGACAACTGTGACGCCTGTTAGGGAGGCTGAGATTGAACTCAAGACCGTGTCTTCACCTTATTTCCTTGAGCTAAGGACACACAGCCCCACCCAATCACTCGGGAAATCTTCAAGGTAGACTTCAAACCTTCACAGACTTCGCTCACCAACGATCCACAATTACTCTTGGATGCTCAGAATGCGGTTTAACCGGCCGGAGGATTCACAACTCAAGTGTAACAAGTCTTCAGATCACGCGACATGTAAAGACTTCAAGGATGCCAAACACTCTTTGGGCTCGGGTGTTTTGGGCTTTGTCCTCACAAGGATTTCTCTCAAAACTCTTCGGAGGTGGGTTGCTCTCAACGACAAAAGCCGCACTAACTCCGAGCAGCCACCAATTTATGGTGTAGGGGTGGGCTATTTATAGCCACTAGGCAACCCGACCTGATTTGTCCGAAATGACCCTCGGTCACTAAGGAACCGACACATGTCACAAGGTCAGATTAATACACGCGATGTACTTGACTTGGGCTACAAGTAAAGCTGACTTATCCGACTGGATAAGATTTGCTCTCATTTTCTTCGTCAAGACATAGGATTTTGGTTGAGCATCACTTCACTATTCCGACTTTGTTCACTTGGACCCCACTTAACATCAAGGGTGGTTCCTATGACTCAACAAAGAAGAAAAGAAACAACGAAACAGCTAAGTCTTCGCGCCCATAGTCTTCACTCAATGTCTTCTTCTCATCATAGTCTTCAATGTGAATATCTTCACGCATCACCATTGTCTTCAATGTCTTCTATACATTTTTAGGGTCATCTCCGTAGGTAAACCGAATCAAGTAGGGACTACTACCTGTGTTATCCTGCAATTCTCACAAACACATTAGTCCCTCAACCACGTTTGTCGTCAATACTCCAAAACCAAACTAGGGGTGGCACTAGATGCACTTACAATCTCCCCCTTTTTGGTGATTGATGACAAACTGGTTGAAGTTTTCAACGGTGATATGAATATGTGAAATTGTAAAGGATGAGGTATTGTCTTCATAAGTAGCAAAAGGCCCCCCCTGAAGATGTGCATATAAGTAATTTGCTTTTGGAATGCAAATGCACACGGCAGGTTCTACTTGTGGAGATCCTCTTCAACTTATGAAGACAATTCATCATGCATGATTTGATGTAACAAAGATAATGACATGCATAATGAAAAATGGACGTCTGCAAAATGATTTAAGTGCAGAAGTTATCATCGCACATGCGGAATTTATCATCGCATCACGTAATAGCAAATAAGTAGCGCATTTACCATCGAAGTTTAAGTGTTACAACTAAGAGAACCAAATGTATCAATAGCAAGAGTTGTAAACACTAGGCAAAATATAAAGCAACCGCCCATATGAACCCGCTTGAAGACTATCAACTCATAGCTTCTCCCCCTTTTGTCAGTAAGGACCAAAAAGGGTTGAAGACATTGAGCCTCTGCTCGTTCCCAAAAGGAGTAGGAGAAGATGCAGGTTGGTGTCGAGGTTTGGCAAAGGCGTATTTAACTTGGAGCAAAGGTCGATACGTGTTGGAGGTGGCGGCAGCATCATCTTGATCATCGATCACACAAGCATTCACGGTTGCAGCAGAAGAGGAGTACTCGAGTCTTCAAGAGATGGAGGCGCCGCAATACCGTCTGGGCGGAGGAATCAAACTTGAATCTTTCTAAGAAGCCATCGCCTTGAAGATCTTCCTCAAGACACATAAGCGCCAGCCCTTTCCATGTAAGGCCGACAGTTTCATATGCGCCGACAAAGGCATTCTTGGTTGCAAGGTTGCTAATGCGATTGACGCTACCATGAATGTTACATAACCAAGTAGCTATAAATGTAAGTGCAGCGATACAGGCAAAATGTATAGCCAAGAGCAATGCACAGCTAAACTTCTTCAGTACCAACCTTATGGTACGAGTAAATATAGATATGATGTGTAGAAAATGGAGGGCAAAGGAAAATAAGCTGCAGAGCGATGGTACATGAACAACTACCTGTCATTATAAGTACACTGGTAAAGGACAATATGTACTTACAAAAACAATGCAGAGCTAAAAAAAACATTGGCATTGGATATATTCTACACTAATGTAACCATTCATACAGATCAGATAATTTGGAGCGAACAATTGATAAGCAAGCTATCATGCATACTGCTGTCACATAATGAACCAGTATGTATGCAAGTACATGTTGATACATGACAATAGGTACTAACAAGAGCAAAGCAGCGGCAGCATATTTGCGATATCCTCGTCGTTCTTTTCAAACCGAATTCTTCTTCGAGCAGATTTCCAAAAAGATCCGTAAGGCACATGCGAAAAGTAGAAGTTCAAATTGTCATGTGATTTCATAGACAATACCTCATCCCGAATGAGACCAGGCATAACAAGGTTTCTCCATTCAATGTCTTCTAAATTTAGCACATGAGACTTCACCGAAATTGCTTATAGACTTGCCACCAAAGTGTGATTTCTCGTAACACCGACATCGCTGCAATGCTTCCTTGAAAAGCACAAGCAAGCTTTGCTCGTCATGACTATCCAGATTGACCTCGCTTAGTTACAACAATGTAATGTGAATCATTGATATGTTGAATCAGCAGAAAACAGGAAAATAATAACCATGAATAATAGCACTTACACGTAAGTTGGACAGAAGATGTAAAATGGTGTTTGTCTTCACAATAATCTTCCCATGATGGGAATATATGCACGTAGTCCCTAACAACATTGAAAGCATTGCCTTTAAACTGGGAATAAATGGAATGGGGTTCCAATCTGCAGGAATTGGCCGCCTCTCAGCTTGGGATAGGTCTTCGCCGGTGGACTTGCTGTACTTTTTGCTGGAGGGATTTTTCTGTTGTACAGCTGGTGCTATGGCAAATGAAATCGTATACCTTTTGCTGGAGTGCAGGTCCTGTGTGGTGGGGCTAGTGGTCCGCCAAGGAAGTATGGGTACAGTCCACCGAGTCGGTCCTACGTTTTGTGTCACCGGTTGTACAACCAATATAAGTGGGTGTCTGTCTGATTTCTCCGCACCACCATGTTTTTCAAGAACTTTGCTGGTGCTCTTTCGTGTTCGCAATCACCTCTTCCTTTTGATGTCCGATGCACACTAACATCATTTGAGTGGAAAACATGGTATGATGACGATGGAATATGTATTGATAATGGATGGGCATGGCATCTCGACATATATGATGAGTAAACTAATGTATGGCGGTGCAACAAAGTAGAAGAAATGCAAGACAACATATGCAAGATACCCGAATCAATAAAACATTGCCAAATTAGAACAGCACCTTGATGGGTGAACAGATAAAGCATCCGCCTTTGACTCCTCGAGGTTAGAATAGTCATTAGGATCATATTCTAACAAGAGTCAACAGTGGGGAGCGATGAGTTTCATTGCATCTAGAATGGCACTCAATGCCTTGGTGCCAATTTTGTAAGTCATTGCAGTGTTTAGCTTCAAGAGTGGACTGCTGCTAGTGCGACACAAAGCAGCTACACAGATCATAGTGTAGATATCACGGGAAAACCTTAAGCATCAGAGTAAAATCAGCAAAGTGGAACTTGCTGGAATATACGTGCTAGTATTGCCGGATGGCTAGAAAGGCTTCGGATACCAGCTCTCTTCAAGTGAAGGTGCGGCATCATAATATCAGTAACTCTCAAAGGCTTACACAGCTCCGCTGCATTTCTTGTTATTCTTATAGGATTCAAGTGGGCAGGCCACTACAAATCCTATTCCTATGTTTACAAGATCCTACTAATCAAAGAGGCTCAAAGTGTCCATCACAACCGATCAGATAGACCTCTACATCGCAAATGTCCCCGCCATCTTCAAGACAAGGAACATATCAGATTATTAAGATATTCTGCTCCAAAATATAAGTCTTGATAGAGATTTCCACTATGGATCACATACGATGTATCCAGATACATTTTAGAGTGTGGATTCACCATTTTGCTCCATATATAGTCCATGGTGGAATCTATACAAAGACTTGTATTTAGGAACGGAGAGATATTAAAGAACAACGGAAGAGGAACATGGTAAAGAAGAGCAAGCAGATTTTGATAATAAATGTTGGTTGCGCAGGCCCACACAAGATGAACCAGAGCGCATTAAGAATGCAACTCCCACTGTCTCTCGACCATTTCAAAGCGGTTGGATGAAGATCCCACGCCTCCTAACCCTTCTTCTTCCTCGCTCTTAATTCTTCCCATACGTAATCAAGACGACGGGCCGGCCGACCACCGCCCCCACCGCATGTGTTCCTCCGCCACCCCCACTCCCCACCCGCCGAGTTTTCTTCGCTCAAGCGAGGCCCCACAACCACCCGAGCCCCTTGATCGCACCGCGAACTCCGCGAGCTCAAAAATCGATCGACCCAATTTTGAAATTTAGTCTATCGTGATTTAACTAGTGTGGAATATAAAAGGGGAAACCATAAGCATTGGGAGTATAGTGTTGAGCATGCCATGGAAGATCCAAGGTGCAAACCGACAAAGGCAACTTCGCAACCAAGACAAGAAATCAGAGTAAAGCAAAGGCGATCTATTTTCTTGCTGCGATAAATAAGTTGAGCAGATACGAAGAGTACCGCCTGTGCGGGCGCTGCACGCACTCTGCTGAGAATTTGATGGTGCTGCGGTAGCGATGGCTGTTGGCGGCGTGGAAGCAGATCTAGGAGGGTAGACGGTGGCGGGGGTGCGGGTGGACGAGACGGTCGAGGAGCGGCGCCGACAAGGTGGACGACGGCGGGATGAAGCGAGAGGACGGATGCAAGGATCCCGGTCCAAGGCATGGATGAGAGAGGTTGATCTCTTGTAATGGACGGCTGCGCTGGGTATCAGCTCCGGCATGGTGGAGGAGGACGGCGGTGGATGGGGTGGAGGACGGCGGCGGATGGAGGAGGGTGGGGTGGAGGACGGCGGCGGACGGAGGAGGGTGGGGTGGAGACGGTGTTTTGGCGCCCACGGAGTACGAATGGGGAAAAGGGAGGCAGAGAGGAAGGGGGGAACCATGTATTCAGGGCGCACTTGTCTCAAATGCGAGGAAATTTGCAAACTTAGCCCCCGCTTCAAGTTTCTACTACATCATAGCAACATTAGTCGGTTGGGGATAGGACGGTAATCTCGCATACAATGAATATTTGCCGACGAGAGTTTGTTTTTGGCGCCCACCATGTATGAATATGAATCGGGAGGAGTCGATTTCGCCGAGGGCACACTGTGTTTTGTGCCCACCGTATGAACTGGGTGAGAGGCGTTACGCCACGCTTGGGTGAAATTACAAACCTCACAAACCAGCAGATAGGCTTCAAGGTGGCAGGGATAGGCAGTAGTGATTTCCATCTCGCAGATTTTGGTTTCAAGGGTTATCGCGACTTTCCCCGCTTGCTCAAATTTTGCACAAGGCACGCCATCGTACAACTCAATTCAATCCCGCTTGTATTCTACTATTTTTACGGGGATCCATTTTCAATTGGAATTACATTCTATATACATCAATTTTTTATATATACTTTCAAAAGCACAACAAAGAATTCTGCTCCTTTATATGTATAATATGATTTACAAATACAACGATCTCAAATCTTAAGGTTGAATTCAAAAAATTTAACCAAATTATGTTCTACTAAAATGTATGGATCAGTAATATCTACATATTAAATAACATAGATGTGCGTGAATTCATATGAGTATGCATGTTTGATAGATCAATTTTGGTTCGAGTATGGATTACATGTATCATCATCTCAATTCAAATATTTGAACCCTTTTGTTCACTCCTTTCACGCCCATCTCTCTCGCATGCATGCTCCTTCGTAGCTATCACTCTTTTTCTCCAGCTCACCCACACGCCACTTCATGTTTCTCCTATCCTCGCAAACATGGTCTCTCGACGCCTCCCTTGAGAAGTGTCACACTCTCCTATCATTATACATTACACGGTTTTCATTATCTCTCACGCCTCTACTGTTCTCTCGTATCACTCGCACCTAAGCTTTTTCACCGCCACACACACAGCTCCACTGCCTTTCACTTTGTCTTTCTCTATGGGATTCTCTCTCACACCTTATATGTCTCTACATATGACTCATACCACTAAAATTACTCTCTCTCTCTCCTGAGACACAACATTTGTTGCGCCTCCTTTCGCTCCATCCTGCATCGACATTATTCATTTGTTTACCGATCGACAACCCGACTACCGCTCTCTCTCTCTCTCTCTCACACACACACACACAACTCCTGCTTCCACTCCCTTCCCGACTACCATCTCTCTCTCACACACACAAAACTCTCGCCAGACCTCGACTGTGATTTCTCTCACAAACATTTATCGACTAGCTAGCCTCTAGATAGGTTTATACACCCGCACACTCGTGCTTCCACCATCGCATACATGTCTCTCCCCTCTCCTTGTATCTATGTAGCTTTTTCTTCCCTTCTCGAGACACGCCTCTCGATCATGCACACACACACTATCGCCTCATTTTAAGCTGATACCTATCGCACACACACTACTTGTGTCTTTGTCACACATGCACTGGCCCTCCTCCACTCTCCTCTCTCTCTCACACACATGGGCTTTTTGCAACAACTAGCAAGATGCCCATGCTGCACGGAACATCAAGATGCATTTGTATGAGTAGTTTATCTTGTGGGGGATGAACGAGGAAGGCCTTATTTGCAAATGTGAGAGGGGTGGGTATTTGTAAATTGTTATAGTTTTTTTATCCGTCAGATATAGATCGGACGTTTATATTGCAGGATGGCAGCACACGCATCATCACCGACAATGCTTTTTATAAGAGTAGGGATAAAAATAGAGTTGGTGATGATGGTGGGCCTGCCATCCTGCAATGTAGGTCGTCCGATTTATATCTCGACGGATAGGAAGGAAAATATGGCAATTTACCCGACTTTTCACCACATTTGCAGATAAGGCCTTCCTCGCTCATCCTTTTCTCCCACAAGATCTTGATGTTCCGCAACGCACGGTCATCTTGCTAGTAAGAGTAGAAATTAGACATATACCACTTCTAATCTTGAAACCAACAACATTCCTCCCTTATCTCATCAAAACCGCCAAAGGAATATATTTTGAGTGAAACATAACATATTTTTAGTGATATACGATTTCAAAACTAGACTTTTTTCTATCAAATCGTGAATATGTATTAATCTTCTTTGATCGTGTGGCAACGCATTGGCACATTGCTAGTAGTTATTATAATTTTTGGACACCGCATAAACGGTGGAGTACATATACGAAGAGAAGAGGCGCACGCACGCAGTCGGCCTCTCGCTGTCTCGCACACATGAGTGTTACGTAAAGGCGACGTTAACAAATAAACCCTAAATCCCTAGGCGCACGATTGCTGCATTCGCAGGTACCGGGTACGTGGTGGAGCACCTTTGTAGGAGTTGATGGTCGGGACCACAGGTGAACGACTTGGAGCGCGGTGGCTTGCCAGTTGCCATAGATCAAGTAGCCACGTTTAAAACCTCATTTTTTTAGCGGGGTTAAGAGTTCTGATTTTCAATGGCACGTTATAAGTAGTAAGTAGTTTTAGAACGATTGGTATGGAGCAAAATGGAATTCATAGTACTACGCACTCCTTGGCGATGGTTGTATGGGTTTATGTTATGTAGATGTTGAACTTGGTAGTTCTAGGGCAAATACTATGGTTTAGATTTAGATGCTGGTTTTCAAGAATCGAAGGGGAAACCCTTCTTGATTAAAAAACTACTACCTCCATTCTGGTTTACTAGTCCCCATCGTATTTTGGGTCAAAGTTTGTCCATGAATTTTACTTGTAGAATGTGAATGGAAAACGAGATTTTGTTATACCCAAACAAAAAGGATCGGAGGGAGTGATTGCTCGACACGGACGCCACCTCTCATAGCGCAGCATTGAACCGGCGCCGCCAAGAGGGCCGACTCGCTGCAGTCGGCCGAGCACGCCTCGCCTGCAACCAGCTTAAGACTGCCCTACCGCCTTCATTGAATCAAGACGTGCCGGAACACGCCCTTCCATGAGCCGGCAGGTATTTTAGAACAGAAAACATGACTAAAATATACTAGTGTCAAAAAGCGTCTTATATTATGGGACGGAGGGAGTAATTAATTTACGCATGGTCTTGACTTGTTGTGCTCACACTGGTAGTAGGAACTAGTAGAGGTTTTTCTTTATTTATAACTCTCCTCACATTTTTTTGGCTTTGAAGTGAATCATGGTTGTGGACATTATGTATGAATGTGCGATATCTCGTGAACATGAGTTTGATGTGGAAGTTGAACTTGAATGTCGGGCTTGCGTGAACTATACCATGTCCAATGCTTCGCCTCTTATTGTTTGGAAAGTAATTGTTGTTATTACATGACCCGAAAAAACATTTTGTGCCACATCAAGAGATGCACGACATCACAACAGCATGCCGATCGGATAAACATTTGAACCTAGCTATTATGAAGGAAATTTTTATTGACAACAGTTTTAGATAGCAGGAGACGCCTAGCCTGCTCTCCTCGCTAGCTTATTTCTCGCTTCTTCCATCTCTTCTTTGGCTTGGGTGAAGAGAGCATCCGATTGCTCTTTTCGCTTCTTCAGAACTCAGCTACATTCTCAAGGGCTGCTGATGCTTTCTTTTCAGCCTTTACTAATGCCACGAGGACACGAACAGCCGATTTACTCCACCTGGCTTGTGTGTAATCCAAGATCATCTAGAATTTGCACCTTGTGTCTAATCCAAGATCATTAGGGAACCGACACCTTGTGTGTAATCCAGCCTCATTTTGGAAACATGATCTCCGAGGTTGACCATACTTCCTCCTCGCAGAACTGCATCCCGACATGAAGTTACTTTTTTAGATCAATACTGAGAAACCTAGATCCATTTAGTAGAAGCCGATAAATGTAACTCGAGAAGTGAATTCAAAAGGAAAGGAAATATAAAACAGACTACAAGGTGAGAACACCCACTTCCTACATCAAGTTAAAACGAAAGCATTAGGGTGATTAAGAATCTCTTCTTATTACACATCAAGAACACCACACTTAAGAGAAAAGTAAACTACAACATATACACATCAAGAACACGAGGCTAAACGAAGTAATTGAAAGGGTGTTACTTACCAAAGCTCGCTTTACAGGTTCGTGCAGCTCCTCTTTAACTTGCCACGCCCTTGAAGATGTCCCAATATCCCATGTTTGGTCTTCATTGCTCCTCCGCATGTTCACACTGTGGTTTTAAAATCTCAACATGGCAAGAAAAATACTACTAGTAATACTGTGCATCTTGTGGGCAACATTAAAGCACTCTGCCTGCCATGTTAGAGCATCTCCAACAGAATCAAGAACGCGCGGCGCTTTAAAAAGCGCCATAAAGGTTGAGATCGAGAAGTAGATATAGAGTAGAGGATAGTTCTCAAAGATAGATAGATAAAAAAGATAATTCAACTACCCTCGCCATCCGACTCTCCTCGGTGATGTCCTCCTCCGACGCCCCGATCAGAGGCGTGAAGATACCGATCGCCGCCGATTCCTGTATGCACGCTGCCCTAGCCTCATGTTGAATTGAGCGTCCGCTTTCTCCCACGCTTGTCCTCGCGATAGGCGGCTCGCCCGCCTCCTCTTATCCTCTTCGCCTCCTTGCGCCAGAGAACTCACGCTGATGATGTCCTCGCGAAGTGTTGGCGCCACAGCGCCATGGCTTCGCCCATCTCGGCGATGCCGAGACGGTGCTCCCGCCCGGTTGTCGCGACGATCCTCGCTGCTAAGCCGCCGCAGAGGCGCTGAGCTCCGCGCGCCTCCCCGCCGGCACGCTGGGGAAGTTCAATGTTCTATGAGGCCACCGGAGGCGCCACGCCGCCGCGTCGTACGCGCGGGCGGCCTCATTGGCGGTGTCGAAATTGTCGAGGCCGAGGCGCATCCCGCGGAACGGGATCTCGGCGGAGAAGCCGCCGGAGGGGCGCGCGCGGACGCCGCGGTATCCCCCCGCGATGCGGCGGCAAGGGGAAAAAGAGCGGGGAGAGAGCAGTGGTGAGGCACAGAGCGGTGGCAAGGCACATAGCGGTGGGAGGGCGTTGGATTTTATAAAGCGCTACGGACGCCAAGGCTAAAACTAGCGCACGCCTCGCCGCTTTTTCTCCGCATGCGATCCTTTCCCGACGCCTCTCGCTATCTCTACTCTCTTCTCTACGGTTATATTTATTTTATATTTAATATTTATCTACTTCCTTTACTGTCTACTTTTTTTCTCTATACTTTTTTTTGCTTGCAATATAGGCCGTCCGATTTATATCTGATAGATAGGAAGGAAACAAATGGGAATTTTGCAAAAGATACCCATACCCTCTCCAGATTTGCAAATAAGGCCTTCCTCGCTCATCCTTTTCTCCCACAAGATAAACTACTCATACAATGCATCTTGATGCATGCAACGCATGGGCATCTTGCTAGTTCTAAAACCTTCCATCATTTGCCACACTACAAGTTGCGATGAAAACCTACCCAAGCACAACGCGATACAGAGCGACGCACAATTACCATCTGATATTCTGTTGGACAATGGAGGCTATAACCAATTACTTTTACGGAACAATAGCACCCAGGAAAATTGAAGGGTAGGTATGAACAAAATTGAACTGCACATGTACCGCTAAGTGATTCAATACACACATTACCAATCGAGGAGGAGAACGATGGTCGCGCGCGCCTCTGTGGGTCATGGTCGGCAACGGAGTCAGCTTCATTGTCCACGACGGTGGTATTTCAAGCTGGCCTCGGCTTCCGGAAGCAGATTCGAGACCGTGGAAGACGATGTCGGGAAGAGGCTCCGCTTCACGACGACACGGTGGACTGCCCAGGCGGCGCGACGAGGTCGCCGATGAGGCAGATGCGCCGCGGTGGACGAAAAGCGCCGATGTAAAGGGAGGAGCACGAAGGCTGCAGTGCCGTGGAGAAGTCTATTTTATGGGGATAGAAAATGGGAGTATTCAGTGTACTACTGGGTGCCGGGTGGGGCTGCTGTGTAGGGTGAACCTGGTTACGAAAACATCCCCTACCAAGCCTCATCCCAGGCCTGTTCAAGGCTATGATGGTAACTTCCCACGCCGAATCAGGTCGCGGAGATTTTCCCACGACCTCAAAATTTTGTGACACCGACTCCCGGTGGCGGTTGAGTGATTCAGCAAGCAACTAGCTAGTAGTAGTAGTAAACTATGCATATTAGGTTTGACCAAGTCAAACTTCCTAAAGTTTGACTAAGTTTATATAAAATATAAACATTTACCATAACAAATATGTATGATGTGGAAGTACATTCAATAATGAATCTAATGGTATTTATTTGTTATTGTATATGTTAATATTTTTGTTATAAGCTTTCCGAGAGTTTACAAAACTTGACTTTGACCAATGCTAATACGCTGACTTAAATAAAACGGAGGGAGTACACATTTGTTTTCTTAGTTTGTAGTGAACTAATCATTTGTTGAAATTTTGAAATAAATATATTAGGCTATGGACTTCGATTGTAATGGTCTATACAATTCAATAGTTACAATCATTGTCGAATCCCAAGATGTATACAAGGTCTATAGTACTTCACAACATGCTCAAACTCACATAATCCCAGTCAAATGAGAATCTAAATGCATTTCATAGTTATTACTTTGTAGGATGCAACAAAAACAACTAAAACTCTACATCAGCCATTATAGAAGCAAAATTTTGACATATCCCATTGTGTGAATGAAACGTGCAGAGAGAGCTTTTGAAGATGGAGCGAATAGGGTGGGAAAGATTGTATGTATGTGGACGAGAGAGTAGGAGACAAACCTAACGAGACAGAGAGAGAGAGAGAGAGAGAGAGAGAGAGAGAGAGAGAGAGAGAGGAAGAAGTTAGGTCTGTGAGAAAGATGGAGATGTAATATACGTGAGATGCATGTGCATCCGGATTCTGTATACGTGGAAGAAGAAGAGACAACATGTTTGATGAGAGAGCTGGAAAAACATGGACGAGAGGGGAAGGATCTCATGGGTTGAGGGATTGACAATTTTAAAGCGGGGAGAGAGGGATTGGTAATTTTGTGCAAGAGAGAGAGAGGGTGGGGAGGAGTCAGTCACCGTCACACATCACCCTGCTCCAAATGACCCCGCATTCTCTAGCGCTGTGTGGTCGCTGCCTTCGATCTGCTCGATGCCCTCTTTGAAGATTGAGGTGTTGTGCATGTTGGGGTGCAAAGAAGCACAAGCAAGAGTGGTCGCCAGATAACCTTGGATGGGGATGAATTGTGTGCTCGGGAGTGTGTGTGTGTGTTGTGCTGTGTGTGTGTGTGTGTGTGTCGATATTGAGGAAAACAAACCTAAGGAGAGAAATGGGTATTCACGAAGAGATTGTGCGGGCCTTGTGGTGGGCAGAGGCCGAGTGAGGGTGTCAAATGTGCGCTGCTGATGCATGTGTTGCATGCGATCGCATGAGGGACTGGACGAATCGAGAGAGATGGTTGTTGTGTTACGATGCCCTCTCTCTCTCTCTCTCTCTCTCTCTCTCACACACACACACACACACACACAAGTAAACTAGAAGACCTTTCTCTCATGTATACACAACGATCGGCATCTGCCTATGTCTCACTCATGCATGATCATTTGCACATTCACACCTCTCTATGTCTCAGATCACACGCACACCGCCTCCACATTGCCCTTCCACCACAACACACATATGGACACATACACACGCTTCTCTCACCACACACACAAAATAAGTATAAAAAACTAGGGCACACCTAAAACGCCCAAATCCAAATAAACACAAACTGGAGCTAAATTCAAATATATGGAAATATTGCAGCATCAAGAACTTTCCCAGGAAAGAAACTTGAGTAATATTCGAGGATTGTTTTCACACACACAAAAAGGTTCGGTGGATGTCCTCCGAGCGCGACACGGTAACTCATCGTTCGATCGACCGCACGGCTGCGGTTCACGCGCTTGCACAGGATTCCATATCGTGGCTGTGGTACTAACTTCAAAAAAAAAAATTAATAAAAGCGCTGACTAAGTCTAATGTTTACGTGTACTAGTACGGTTTTCTTTTAAGTTTCACCAACCTTATATAAAACTAAAGTAAGCTCCCATACACACACTCATCAATATGCCGCCGCCGCTGCAAGATGTCGGGCGCCTCACCGCCCGCCAACAATTTCGCCCATCACCGCCGTGTCACCGCCATCCTCGTGCCATGAAGTCAAGGCTCGCCTCACCACGCCGCTCGCAGTCCCTCCTCGCCATGCCGCCGCAGCTGCCAAGCACGCGAGCAGCTGGTGGAGCCGCTTATGCATGCAACATACGAAGAGGAGGACGAGCGCGTGCTCCAAAGACGCCGCGAGGAGGAACTAGCGGTCATTGTCGCTCTCCGCCGCCAAGGAGGCGCGCGATGATGGCTGTCGCGGCGAAGCCGGTCGCAAGGCCGAGCCAGCAAACCGGTGCGGATGCGAATCTACCGAGACCTTGAATGCCACGTGATCCCGCAATCAAGGAGCACTTGGGTCACCGACTCATGTGAGCCGCTTGATGCAACATGGATGGCTAGAAGGGCTTCTTCCACCTCTTCTACCGCCTTCTTCCTTCGCCTCCGTCGAACTTCTTTTCACAAATCGATCAACCAAATTATACTACTAGTATGAACGATTAAGTACAAGAGGAACACGAAGATACGAAAGCAGAGTACCAACTGCAAGAAGAACAGTAGTAAGACATAGTACTAGTACTACTTACGCACTAACGAGTTCAAATAACGAGAAAGAACATAAACATAGTTCTCGCTGGGCCTCAAAGACAACACACCCTTGAAAATAAACTAAGCAACTAGTCCGCTTGACACCGCAGAGAACCAGATGAGCGACGGCATCGCCACCTACTCGAGTCCGAGTCCACGCCCCGACTTCGCCCTCGCCCCTCTTCCCTTCCTCTTCGCCGACGCTTTGCTTGAACCGACACTGGATCGCTTCTTCATCCAACCCATGTAGATATTTAAACAAAGGTAGGCATCCATTGCTGCGCATGTGATGTGATCTTCATCTAATGTCTTCGACTCCCATGCATGATGAAACTCGTGATGAGGTTTCTTCAAGATAGCGCATTTAAGGATCAATCATGGCTGCTGCCAGGTCAACATTGAAGGTTGAGAGGAGGACACCAGTGCTTGCCTTCCGAGATCAAGGGCTGGCCTACAACGAGACCTATCCGACGCAGGACATCTCTCGCTGCTCTAAAGCCTACATTAACGAATTTCACTTTTTGTCCTTGAGGAAGTTCTTAAAACTCGCACTCAACGCCGGCATGGCATATGTGGTAGACCAAGAAAACGTTATGTACGCAAACATGGATCACGGCGGCTTCTTCCTCTCTTCGCCCTTAGATCCTTCTCTCATCCCAGACTGTGGTGTACTCAACATCTAGCCCATCGACCCACTCATCCGCTGAATTGTTGAACATGCGAGAAGCAGCAAGCCATGCTTTCACCGCCACGGATACACGTGTAGATGATGATGAACTGATCGCCGTGATGGCTCTAACCTGGTACTCAGCGCCACTATGGAGATTTGGGAGGCCATGGATTTTGGAGGAGGGTTAGGAGAAGTTGAACTGTTGTACCCCGCAAAAACTGGGAGCGAACTAATGTGACAGGACGGGACGACTGGGAGCGAACTGTTGTGAGGTAGAAGACGGGGACGAGTAGGGCGCGCAAACGGCATGGGGTTGCTGGCTTGCCCGGTTGATAAACGGCTGCAAGCCCCCAAAGAGTTCTCGAGAACTATGTGGGACCCACTAGATGTCATGTCTACTAGACCCATATCGAGGGCCCGACGGTATAGCTTCAGCTTGTTCACACGCCATGCCGCGATGGATGTAATCTTCACTTAATTCCGCCAACCGTCGCACCTCCCACGACCTTCGCTTTCCTCACGGTCGCGCTTTTGAGACTTCGACCGCTATAAATGAGCAATTGTTTTGCCTACTCCGCATGCATGATACTCCTCTCGTCCTTTTTACTCCACCAACCGCTTGCAAAGTGTTTGACCAAATATATACTTTTTTGAACACCACCTTATATATACTCAACTAATGTTGTCGTTTTCACAAAAAATGTGTTTACCAATGCATGCATGAACACTAGTTACTCTAACCCCCTCTCTTCTTTAATTCTTTGCCACATCAACATGTTTGCTATTCCCGTGCATGATACCAGCTAAGATACCACCATTATGGCCAGCCTTAATCATCGTGATGCAATAATTTAGTGCACCTTGAAATATGAACATGTGTGGGCGAGATATGTTTTAATGACTTGAGACTATACCTAGCCCGCATGCAAGATGACTTATTATGCATCATTCCCCATACCGCAGGAATCCTGCTCGCCTCCAAATCTTTTCCTCTCCATGTGTGGAAACAATATGCCCGCTAAACTCTCCTTCTCCTCCGGCGTCCCACCATTCCACCCCTGTGAAAAAATCTGCATACATGACCCTCCTCCCCCACGCCGTCTAACTACAGACCAGCAATATTTCCACCCTTCGCCCCCCGTAATTTAATCCAACAAATATGCCCACGTAGCTTTTACTTAACTTCGGTGCATTGGGTCACCGACATACGGGCCCAACAGGTAATCGCCCACATGTCGCTGATTTAACCGACCTGCAGCTAAGCCGCTGCAGCTCACCATATCTTACGAGGTGTGCCATTGCTTATAAATATTGCGCCCCACGAAATCGCTATCTCCTCCCTCACTTTCACGCTCATTGCCATCTCTCCTCCTCTCACGCCGACCACCATGGCATCGCCTCCCAAGCCCTAGGAGCCCTCGCTGCACCGCTGCGACGGTCACGTGTTGCCGCCCATTCTCGCCGCCACTATTCACGGAGGACGCTGCCGGGCGTTTCCGCCTCCGCCGCCACTAGTCGAGGAGGACGCGCCGGTGTTCCGCCTCGCCGAGACGCGACGCCCGCTGCTCCGCCTCGCCGCCACTAGTCGAGGAGGACGCGCCGGTGTTCCGCCTCGTCAGCGACGCGTCGAGTGGACGCTGCCTGCCTCCTAATCTCCCCAAAGACGCTGCCGGAGGACGCGGCTGCCCCTGCCACGAGGAGAACGCCACGCCGCCACCGAGCCCCCCCCAGCCTTGAGGAGCTTTGGCAAGAAATGGATGTCGCTTTGTGGGAGGCTTTGCTCCAGAGAGCGCGCCAAAATAGAGGCGGAGAAGAAGGCCGAGGAAGAGAAGCGCACCGCAACAAGCTTTCTCGGGAGATCTATGTCGGGTCCGAGAGTCAAGCAATTGGTTCTTTGGTAAGGCTCGGCGTAGGGCCGTGGAGGGTGGCGGAGGACGCCTGCCGACGCCTCGAGTGCAATCGCCCAAGCGCCATCTACGCTGGCGGCACGTGACTGGTGCACGCTCCAGCCAGGAGGAGTACCTGCTGCCGGATCACCACACCGGTGAGATCAAGGCGCTCACGCAAGAAGCCGCCAATCAGCACCTCACGAGTTGCGAGGCTGAGGAAGAGGCGCATGTGTGCTACTGAAACGGCCACAAGCACTGTGTGTCACATCCCTAATCCTGGTCTGACCTATGCCAGCTTCCATGTGTATCATGTTTAAATTCAAATGAAATTTGAATTGAGGAATTTTCAAAGCCTCCTAAAACCCCTAAAAACAACCAACATTTAAACCTCATCAAATGAGTCCAAGAAAATGTTCCTCATATTCTGCGGAAAATATTGGCATGAGGTAAAATGCAAACCAATATTTTTGGAGTGACTCAAACATTATTTTGGGCCTTTGAATTAATTCAATAACTATTTGCATTGATATATATTTTATATATAATTAATATATGTCCAATAATTTCGAACATTTTATGTGGTTTGGTATATTTTAGTTCTAGCCACATAATTATTTTCAGGATTTTATAAAATGGTTTAGTATTTTACTAAACCAAAACAAAATAGAACAAACTAGAAAATGTAAACAAAATGGGAAAACCTACCTTTGCGCTTACCTCCCTGCAGGCAGCCTGCTCTCGGTGGGCCTAGCTGCCCAAGTGGCCAGCCCAAAGAGAGCCCAGCCCCCCCCTCCCCCTCCCCGCTGCCTTCCTCCCGCCAGAGGACGGGCGCCAGTCTGACGCTGCACTGGCCAAGACCAAGCGCCACCTCCTCCCTCTCTCGCCTGCCCTCCTCTCGCTGCTCGATGCCCCGCACGACGACACATGTCGCCTGCACTTCTCTCGCCTCTCCCCCGTCCTCTCCTCTCCTCTCCCTTGCTTTCTCTCTCATGTCCGAACGCCACCACCGCCGCCGACGAGCACCACCGTAGCCACCGGCCACCCCACGCCTCACCGACGCGCCCAGAAGCTCCGCCACTTCTTCCTCGACCACCCCACCGAGCCATGCGACCGAAGAGCCCCTGCCGCCTTCGATGTTTTCTCCTCGCCATCGGAGATCGGCCTCGCCTACCAGCTCCAGCCTTCCCCGAGCCCGCCGACGCCCACCGCAACCGCCGTGAGTTATCGCCCTTCTCCCCTCTCCGTTTCTTCATTTGCACGCCAAGCTGCCGCTCACGACGATCAAACCCGCTGCCACCCATACTCACCGCCGACGACGCCCGGTGACCATTTGGTCCTGTGAGTGTCCATCGAGTTTGCCGCCTCGCCGAGCCTCAAGAAGCGCCTCCCTTGCTCTGTTGCACTCGCAGCCTCGCCTGCCAGCTTAGCCGAAAGATCGCCATTGCCGTCTTGTCGCCGCCAACAGTAGTCCACCCCTGCACCACCCACGCCACCAACCGAGCGCGCCTCGACGCCTGATCCAGAGAGCCCAGCCAGGAGCCTCGCCGGAGATGGCTTGGACGAGGAGCGCCACCGCCCCCGCTAGGCACCGGCGGCTAATCACCAGTTAGCCCACGGGCGCCATTAGATTAGGAGCTAATTAACCTCGTTAGTCTAACACTAGACACCCATGCGGGGACCCACTTGTTAGTTTACCGCTTAACAAAAATAATTAGATTAGTTCTTTAATTCAAGGCCCACGCACGCCTTTTCGACCGTGGCCGACGTGATGTCGACCGACCCCACATGTCCGTGACCTGCATGAAAGATTGTCAATCCACTGCTGGTCCCCACCGTCAGTTTGACCTGGACGGCGCCTGCTGATTTGCCGAGGTCAGCATGATGCAATGTCGATGTAGTAATAGGTTTTTCTGGATTTATTCTTACCAAGAAATTCCAGAAAATAGTGCTAACTTCAAAATTCATAGTAATTCAACCGAATCTAAATGAAATAATTTATATATGAAAATGATCAGAAAAATCCAATCTATCCATCTGCACCATTTTCATGCATGTTTAAACAACTTATACCTTCTGTTCAGGTCAAATCAATTAAATGGCATTCGAATTTCACATATGAAGTTTGAATTTGAACCTAGGGTTCAAACCAACTTCATTTAACTTTGTTGCTAGTTGCATTAGCTCAAAACACCAGCATGATGCCATGTCATGATCATGCATCATATTGTTGCATTGCATTGGTTGTATTTCCTCTCTGTTGCCGGTGTTTGTCCCCTCTCAGTAGACGATGTACCGATGATGAGTTCAATGACACCGATGAAGAACTATATTATCTTCAGAAGTGCCAGGCAAGCAAAACCCCCTTGTTCAATCCGATACAATCCCACTCTCTCGCCTCCTTCTCTTTACTGCATTAGGACAACAACGATTCATTTGTTACTTGCTGCGTAGTTGAACCCTTTATCCTCTACATGACCCGTCATTGCCACAAGAATAGATGAAACCCACTAGCATGAGTAGGAGTTGTTTGAGCTCTAATGTGCCTACTCATTCATGCTTGTTTGTCATGCCTGCTATTGCTTAGAGTTGTGTGTCCGATTCATCGGGATGAATTGGGAAGTTGTGAACATGTCCCATCGTTGAGAGCTAAGTATGTGAACACGATTTGGTAAAGGTGGCGGTGAGAGGCCATGTAGGAGTACATGGTGGGTTTTCTCATTGCAGCCGCCCTCGAACTGAGTTCTGTGTTTGTGATCCATGTACAAAGCATTACCACACATTGGGTTCCGTAACTCAATTCTCTCGACTTATTAATCAACATGATCTCTGCCCAGAGTTGCAACTAGTTTCTCGTGTTTGTAGGTACTGTTAGTAGTCTACCAAGTGGCACCCGCAGGTGGGCTTGGATAGACTAGGCACCATGGCACGGTGTACCAAGCGAGAACCACCACCGAGGTGGGCTTGGGAACCCTGCACACATCGCTTGGGGCCATGAGCGACACCCCGGCCGGATCTCCTGCGGATGGAACCCGAATAGGCGATAAACCTGACTAGAGACTTGTGTGGTTAGTCAGGTCGTGCGACTCCTCGCCAAAGCTTCCGCTTGAAGGTTGCCGAGATACACGAGGTGTACATGGCGTAAGTGGCGAGAGCGTGTGAAGAAGTACACCGCAGGTTAATATGATCTATTCAATAGCCGTGTCCGCGTAAAGGACTTCGGGTTGCCTATAACAGTTCATAGACAAGTGAAAGTGGATACTTTAAATGCGCAAGATAGCGTGAGTGCTATGGATGATGCTCGTAGGGAGACGGAGCGGATCCATAGTGGTGTATTGATATGGTGAATATGTGGACTCGTAGCGCCACCTCAAAAGAGTTACTTGAAGTCATAGTTCAGATAGCCACCGAGTCAAAGTTGGCTTGCTGCAGCTTAAACCCCACCACCCCTTTGTTGATAATGATGCATATGTAGTTAGTTCTGATGTAAGTCTTGCTGAGTACATTTGTACTCATGTTTGCTTAATTTATGTTTTGCAGAGAGACTTCAGTCTCGCTAGTGGTTCCGTGGGGACTTCGACATGTAGCTTGTTACCTCAGCCTACGATCTTGTGCCCTCGGCAGATCTCAGATAGTCGCTTCTCAAATTTTTCATTTGTAGATGTCTCGACTCGACATGTTATGCTTTCATGTGCTTGTTTTGTATGTTTCAATGTTGGGTCATGAGACCCATGTTTGTAATATCTCGCCTCCTGAGCCTAATGAATAAATACTTGAGTCGAGAGTTATGTTGTGATGCCATGTTGTATTTACACATATCGAGCATATTGTGTGTATGTTTGAAATGCTTGGTATGTGTGGGATCCGACAATCTAGTTGTTTATCCTTGGCAGCCTCTCTATGGGGAAATGTAGTCTAGTGCTTCCTTGAGCCATAGTAGTCCGCCATGCCCGGCTCACCGGAGTCCTCGCTAGCCAAAGACTACCGCTCGTGACACTTGACTGGCCGGGCATGTGTTTCACTTCGCTCGTGTTCCGTCTCTTCGGGAAATGTCACGCGTGACATCCGAGTCCCGCTTAGCTCGCTTCAGCCCGTTACGGAGTCCTCATAGCCCAAAGGTTACAGCCCGGATTCACACGCTGTCAACCGACATGCTCAAGTTGATTCATGTGTGCCTGTCCCCATGGGTCAGTCCGCCATGTTCACGACTAGCCATGTCGGCCCGGTTCTTCGTCATATGGATGCTAGCGACACTATCATATACGTGAGCCAAAAGGCGCAAACGGTCCCGGCCATGGTAAGGCGACACCCATGGGAATACCGCATGCGTGAGGTCGCAGTGATATGAGGTGTTACCGCTAGATCGATGTGACTTGGAATCGGGTCCCGACAGCTTTGGTATCGTGAGCCGATCGCTCAGAGGATTACCAAGCCAAACCGGTCAAGTTGTGTCTAGAAATGCTTTAGTTATGTAAGGGAATTGATTGTGGAAGGGAACGTAAGGCTCTTTTTACTCCTTATACCTCATGGCCTTCTGATCTGAGTCATCCTCTTCTCTTCTATGGGGATTAAGAACTAGGCTTCATCTGTCTATTAGGATGACGTGTTACTAATCCTTAGACTTTTAAGATTGTTGGTTTTAAGCCCTAGTTCAGTTTCTACTACTTCTGTGTGTTCATAGTTGGTCTCAGAACCTTGATATTGTGATATTGAGTGGTCATGCCACCATTTTTGCAGGATGTCTCAAATCTTTTTGAGCATTTACAGCCGTTATGTTGTCCGAGTCATCCCAGGTTTCTAAACTATCTGATGCATTTGCAAATTCTTCCTTCCTGTTCACGGTGTCCTTTTGGTCAGAATAAGGACACTAATCGTCTGTTGAGGTACTCCTTGCCTTGACATATATGTTGGAGCTAGTATTATGACCCTAGGCATCTTAGGGATCACCCGTAATCTAGCCATGTTTTGTGTTCCCAAAGGTGATGATTCTGGCCATCATTCTCAAAAGCATCCCGTGATGCCATTTAGTATGTAGGTATTCCACTTCTGGGTTTTGAACCCGAGATTCACCCTACTTACTTCATGTTGATAGTAATTGCTAGTTTCCTTAGGTTATTAGTAACCTTTGCGTTAGTCCTCAAGGTCTGTGGTATATCCTTCTTCCAAATACCATGAACTACTTATGGCAGAAGTTCCTCGTTGAACCAAAAAATCACAACCGAGTGCTCGTGATGGGTTCTCCATTCTATTTTGTGACTCGCCAGCTCAACCTTTCCACATGGGTTATCCTGAAGAAATGTTGAACTTGGTTCGACATACTAATCTATGCATCCACAACTCGTAAAATCATATGTTCTTTTGTTGTCCCATTTTAGTTGTCTTCCCACCTCGCCTATCAATTGATAGTCAAGAGCATGCGGCATCCATTAATCGATGACTACTACTCTTGTGGTCCGTCAAGCCATTCTATTCGAATGACTAGGAGAAACAAACTCCAAGACTTCATCCATATCTAGGATTGGGTCAAAGAAATTGTATTCCATAGATCAAAATGCCAATCCAGCTTCTGCTCGCTCTACCTTGAAGTATTACCTTCTTTATGTCGATTGTCATGAGAATTGCACACCATTCTATGAACTCTTGATGCAAGGATACTTCTCGCCATCATTATTCATTCCTCGTCCCCGCTTTATTGTAACCGAACGCCGACAAGTGAATCGTGATGTGTGAAATCAATACCCTAGCAACCTTGTTGCTTGGTAGTTAAATGGACAATAATTTCATTCTTAGCGTGTTGGTTCTTGAATCATCATTCTAAGATAGATTGTGCTACCTAGTCCTTATTTTGGTGCACCTTTCGATCAATGAGTTAGGATTGTGTCAATCCTTCGCCCCCTTGATCATATCATCTTGCCCTGAAAAGCAAGGTTGTTCTTGAGCTTAGTAACATATCGGTGGTTCGTGATGTTCCAATATCTTCTAAGTGTTACCAGTTGTCACCGACCGTTATGTTGAGCTCGTGATCAAGTTGGTTTTCCTCTAAACCACCCTTCTCCAAGAATCTGTGCTTGATACCCCCGAGCTAGTTGGTTGCTTAAACAACAACTTGGAGAGTTGGAAGATAAAAGCTACCTCGACTTAGTTTATCTCCAAGGATATCCCGTGTGTTTGTGTGTTGAAGAAAGATGATATCTTCATCGATTGGTCCTCGTGATCAGTTGTTGGATCTATTGCCTTGTCAAAACTTTGACTTGAGTATGGGCTATTGTCAAGTCAAATCAGAACTAACGATGTTCGTAATGTTGTCTTACTCGTGGTTGATCCCTCGAGCATACACCATTACATCTTTTGGTCTGATCAATGCTATCACCGTGTTCACATGATGGTGGAAGTCCAATGATATGGAAATTCCGATGAGTTGCCGTTGAGCCCATCAGCAGCATTTTGTCTCCCCCATGACTCATGTTGAACATCAACCTAGTGTTGGAAACTTTTATAAGCATTATCTTCATGTCCCATTCGTGAAGAATATGTTGGATGAAAGAAGTGACTTTCTCTGATTCACGTGCATTTGGTGCAAGTTGCCGCCGTGAGTTCGAGAAAGATTGTTTTTGTTCCCCCTGGTACCATTCCAAGTCAGTCATGCATGTGCGAAGTATTCTGTGGATTGAATACTTGCAACCTTCATTCTATATGTATCCCTAGCACACCAAGCCACTGATTGATTTGTTCAAAGAAAAGAAGTTCATGCGCTAATCCTGAAGGGCCCGGACGGATATGCACAAGACTTCGTTATATCAGTGATGGTTCCCAATCAGAACTCGGTAGTGTTTTATTGCAAGACTACCATGTGATCATGCTTGTCTAGGACAGCGTGTTCACATGCTTGTAGCAGAACTAGCTCATGTTTTGGAGCTTGCTATCTTAGTTCATTCCCCGAGAATCCCGCAACTCCGTCTCGTCGGTTTGTGCTGCAAACTTTCATTTTTCTTTCTAGACTTGATGAGTCTGGAATATCATGTTACCAACCAGATCTGAATCTCAGGCAGATATGATGGTTGGAACCTTTCCAAGATCTATGATGTAGGTCCCGACAAGGTTGATGTTCTGGCCGACACACCTAGCCCGAAGATCTATCATTGTAGTATCTTGATTGAGCAAATCGACCATCTTCTCCATGAGGATTTCGAGTGACTTATTTAGAAGTTGTTCCTTATGGATCCTTTGTATTCCGAAGTCCGACCTTTACTTGATGGCCATGTCGATGCTTTTAAGCATGATCGTGGTAGCTAGAACATCAGGGAGAACATCAGAAGCGGAGTGCTAAATGTCTCTCGATCGATCATCCAGATTTCGCTCTCTTGGCCTCGCTTAAGGGAAGTCGGAGAAGGTGTTATCTTCCTTGTATCCGCATCATCCATCACTATTCATCATGGTAGTAAGATGTGCTGCCGTGATCCTTGGCACGGATGTTGGTAAAACCTTGATGACTATGGAAATGCTCAAGTTCTTGAGAGCACACTCACTACTAGGTTATATCCTCGATATCAATTGGAATGTGCCTTCCGCTTGCCGAGTTGTTCTATAACCATAGTTTCCTTTCCGAACTGAGTATGACATTTCAACCCCTTTCAAACGATCGCTAGAATTGCCTTAGCCTCGGTATGGAGAGTTTCAATGATACTTTCCGATAGAGTTTCTTTCTAGCGCCATCGAGTTGGATGAAGATCTGGAAAGCAAAGACGCCAAGATCAATATGAAGCAATGAATCAACATCTTGAGAAGGACAGCTTGATCGTGAAGATCGTGTTAGCTTGTGACCCTCCGACTTCTTACTCACGACTTGAATCTCGGACGAGATTCTTGTTTAGTGGGGTGAGTTGTCACATCCCTAATCCTCGGTCTCGACCTATGCCGCCTTCCATGTGTGCATCATGTTTAAATTCAAATGAAATTTGAATTGAGGAATTTTCAAAGCCCTCGTAAAACCCCTAAAACAACCAACATTTAAACCTCATCAAATGAGTCCAAGAAAATGTTCTCATTATTCTGTGAAAATATTGGCATGAGGTAAAATGCAAACCAATATTTTTGGAGTGAATGAAACATTATTTTGGGCCTTTGAATTAATTCAATAACTATTTGCATTGATATATATTTTATATACAATTAATATATGTCCAATAATTCGGAACATTTTATGTGGTTTGTATATTTTAGTTCTAGCCACATAATTATTTTCAGGATTTTATAAAATGGTTTAGTATTTTTACTAAACCAAACAAAACAAAACAAAATAGAAAACAGAAACAAAATGGGAAAACCTACCCGGCGCTTACCTCCCAAAGGCAGCCTGCTCCTCAGGCGGCCTAGCCGGCCCAAGTGGCCAACCCAGCAGCAGCCCAGCCCCCTATCCCTCCCCTCTGTCTTCCTCCCGCCAGAGGACGGGCAGGTGTCTGACGCACAGCACTGCCGCACCGCCACCTCCTTCCTCTCGCCTTCCCCTCGTCCTCCCTCTCGCTGCTCGATGCCCCTGCGCGACGCCACGCTGGGCCGCCTGCACTCCTCTCACTCTCCCCGTCCTCTCCTCTCCGCTTCCTCGCTTTCTCTCACGGCCGAACGCCACCGCCGCCGACGACGAGCACCACCAGAGCCACCGGACACCCCACGCCGACGACGCGCCTCTAAGCTTCGCCACTTTTCCTCGACCACCCCACCGAGCCATGCGACCGAAGAGCCCCTGCCGCCGCTTCGACAAGCTTCCTCCTCGGCTTGTCAGAGATCGGCCTCGCCGCCTTGCTCAGCTCTGCCTTCCACGAGCCTCGCTGACGCCGGCCGCCAATCACCGTGAGCTACGCTCCTTCTCCCTCTTTGTTCTTCTCGCTTGCACGCCGCAGTGCCGCTTCACCGATGATCGAACCCGCGCCGCCTGATTACCACCGATGACGCCCGTGACTATTTGTCCCGTAAGCGGTCCACCGAAGTTTGCCGCCTGCTACCGAGCCTCAAGAAGCCTCCCTCGCCCGCTTGCACCTCGCAGCCTCACGCTACGCTTAGCCGAAGCTTCGCCGGTGTTGTCTCTTGCCGCCACCGGTGTCCACCCCGCACCACCCACGGCCACCAACCGATGCGCCGACGCGCTTATTCAGAGCCCAGCCACTGCACGAAAGCTTCGCCGGAGATGGCCGGACGAGGAGCGCCACCGCTGCCTCCGCTTAGCACCGGCGCTAATCGCCGTTAGCCCATGTGGCGCTATTACATTAGGAGCTAACTAACCTCGTTAGTCTAACACTAGACACCGGCAAAGGGGACCCACTTGTTAGTTTATCGCTTAACAAAAATAATTAGATTAGTTATTTAATTCAAGGGGCCCACGACGCCTTTCGACCGCGGCCGACGTGGATGTTGACTCAATTCCCACATGTCCGTGACCTGCATAACAGAAGTCACCGACTGCTGGTCCCCATCGGGTCAGTTTGACTCGACGGTGCCTCGTTGACCCGCCGAGGTCAAGATGATGCAATGCCGACGCAGAATAGGTTTTTCGGATTTATTCTTACTCAGGAAATTCTAGAAAATAGTGCTAAGTTCAAATTCATAGTAATTCAACCGTAACTCCAAACGAAATAATTTATATATGAAAAATGATCAGAAAAACCCAATCTATCCATCTGCATTTATTTGCATGCATGTTTAAACTACTTATACCCGCTGATCAGGTCAAATCAATTAAATGGCATTTGATTTTCACATATGAAGTTTGAATTTGAACCTAGGGTTCAAACCAACTTCATATAACTTTGTTGCTAGTTGCATTAGCTCAAAACACCAAAGATGTTGCCATGTCATGATCATGCATCATATTGTTGCATTGCATTGATTGTGTTTCCTCTCGCTGCTGTGTTTGTCCCTCTCAAGAGACGACGCATTCACGATTTATGAGTTCGATGACACCGATGAAGAACTATATTATCTTCGTAGTGCTGCAAGCAAAACCCCTTGTTCATTCCGACATAATCCCACTCTCTCGCCTCCCGCTTCTCTTTTACCGTGATTAGGACAACAACGATTCATCTGCACTTGTCATGTAGTTGAACCCTTTATCCTCCGCATGACCTGTCATTGCCACAAAGAATAGATGAAACCCACTAGCATGAGTAGGAGTTGTTTGATCTCCCATGTGCCTACTCATTCATGCTTGTTTGTCATGCCAGCTATTGCTTAGAGTTGTGTCGTCCCATTCATCGGGATGAATTGGGAAGTTGTGAACATGTCCCATCGTTGAGAGCTAAGTATGTGAACACGATTTGGTAAAGGTAGCGTGAGAGGCCATGTAGGAGTACATGGTGGGTTTTCATTGCACTGGCCCTCAGAACTGAGTTCTGTGTTTGTGATCCATGTACAGCATTACCACACATTGGGTTCCGTAACTCGACCCTCTCGACTTATTAATCAACATGATCTCTCGCCCAGAGTTGCAACTAGTTTCGTGTTTGTAGGTAGTGTTAGTAGTCTACCAAGTGGCACCCGGCATGTGGGCTTGGGATAGACTAGGCACCGTGGCACGGTGTACCGAGCGAGAACCACCTGGCCGAGGTGGGCTTGGGAACCCCGCACACATCGCTTGGGGCCATGAGCGACACCCCGGGCGGATCTCTTTATGTATGGAACCCTAATAGGCGATAAACCTGACTAGAGACTTGTGTGGTTAGTCGTCGGGCCGACTCCTCGCCAAAGCCCGCTTGAAGTTTGCCGAGATACACGAGGTGTACATGGCGTAAGTGGCGAGAGCATGTGTGAAGAAGTACACCCCGCAGGTTAATATGATCTATTCAATAGCCGTGTCCGCTGTAAAGGACTTCGGGTTGCCTATAACAGTTCATAGACAAGTGAAAGTGGATACTTTAAATGCGCAAGATAGCGCTATGGATGGATGCGCTCGTAGGTAGACGGAAGCGGATCCATAGTGGTGTATTGATATGGTGAATATGTGGACTGCAGCGCCCACCTCAAAAGAGTTACTTGCAAATGAGTTCAGATAGCCACCGAGTCAAAGCTGGCTTGCTGCAGCTTAAACCCCACCACCCCTTTGTTGATAATGATGCATATGTAGTTAGTTCTCGATGTAAGTCTTGCTGAGTAAATTGTACTCACGCTTGCTTAATTTATGTTTTGCGTAGAGACTTCAGCCTCGCTTAGTGGTTCCGTGGACTTCGACGCTTAGCTTGTTACCTCACCTACGATCTTGTGCCCTCGGCAGATCTCGTAGATAGTCGCTTCTCAGCCTTTTTCATTTGTAGATGTCTCAGACTCGACATGTTAAGCTTCCGCATGTGCTTG